>JAPDNY010000013.1:51571536-52917608 GCA_029375565.1 Gekko gecko | reverse complement strand
AACATGAACATTTGGCAGACGTTTGGAGAACTAAACATCCCAGAGACAGTGAGTACTCTTTTTATTCATCAAGACACGAGTCTTTTTCCAGGATAGATATGATGTGGATGACAGAGAACCTAATCTTGCAAACACGCAAAATTGAGATACTACCTAGGACTCTTTCTGACCACAGTCCGATAAAATGGTCAACGTATGTTAAGAGAAAAAAATTTCGATGGCGACTCAATGAAGATTTGCTGGACAAGCAAAATATTGTGGATAAAATTAGGACAGAAACCCAAACATACTTTCAACTGAACTTAAATAAAAGTGTACAGACGCAGACGGTATGGGAAGCCTACAAGGCTGTGATGAGAGGACATCTGATTGCAATTAATAATAATGAAAGGAAACAACAAATGAAAATAGACAAAGAAATTATGGAAAATATTCGGAAAAAGAAACAGAACTTAAGAAAAGGCCTGGTAAAAAGAAGATTTTGAGAGAATTGAGGATCCTAAGGGAGCAATATGCGGCAAGGTTGAACAAAGAAGTATTTTGGAACTTGAAAAAATTGCAACAGAAATCCTTTGAAGGTGCAAATAAACCTGGCAAATATTTAGCATGGCAATTAAAGAAAAGAAGAGAGAATAAAACAATCACTTGTTTGAAAGATGGAAATAAAGAGATTTTGGACCCAGGAGGAATTAAAAGGGAATTTTTCAAATACTATGCGACTCTCTTTCAATCGAAACAAGCAGATCCTCAAAAAATGTTGGATTACCTATCCAAAGTTAATTTGATACAACCAAATCCAGAAATGAAAATACTCCTAAATGCTGCAATAACTAAGGACGAAATTAGTAAAGCAATAGCCGAGGCAAAAATCTCCAAAGTCCCAGGCCCGGATGGCTTTTCAGCTAAATTTTATAAAAAATTTCATGAAGATTTGGTTCCGGTGCTGGAGATTCTTTTAAATGAAATTAGAAAGACAGGAAAGATCCCTGACTCCTGGAATGAAGCTGCAATCACCTTAATTCCTAAAGAAATGCAAGATTTAACAAATGTTAAAAACTATCGGCCCATTTCATTATTGAACAACGATTATAAAATATTTGCAAAAATATTGGCAGAGCGCCTTAAAAAGTTTTTGAAAGATACTATTGTGGAAGATCAAGCTGGTTTTTTACCAAATAGACAAATTAAAGACAATATGAGGGTTGTATTGGACGCAATTGAGTATTATGACAAACATCCTGAAAAAGAAGTCGCTTTTTTATTTTTGGATGCAGAGAAGGCCTTTGATAATTTAAATTGGGAATTTATGTTTAAAGTGCTTGAGAAATCTATGATGGGCGTAGAATTTACAAGAATGATCCAATCGATATATAAAGAACAAAAAGCTTCGGTGATTGTTAATGCAGAATCAACAGATATGTTCCGGGTAAGAAAAGGTACTAGACAAGGTTGTCCCCTGTCACCATTGTTATTTATCTGGATTTTGGAGATTTTGCTACAAGCGGTCAGAGATGATGTTAATATAAAAGGGTTGAATATTGGAGGTTTTTCATTTAAATTAAGAGCATTTGCGGATGATATTATGTTTATTGTTGAAGATCCTGTTAATAATATGCCTAAGGTATTTGAAAAAGTAAGAGAGTTTGGTGATCTTGCAGGGTTTTATGTCAACAAAAATAAATCTAAGATACTGTGTAAAAATATGATTGGTACAAAGCAACAAATGTTACAAAATGTGACAGAATGTGAAGTGGTTAAAAGGGTTAAGTATCTGGGAGTTGAAATTACAATGAAAAATATAGATTTGTTCAAGAATAATTATGAAAAATTGTGGGGTTCGATAAAGAGTGATTTAGAAAAATGGGAAAAACTAAGGTTATCTCTTCTTGGAAAAATTGCCGTTATTAAAATGAATGTACTGCCCAGGTTAATGTTTTTGTTTCAGACAATACCAATTGTGAAAGATGGAAAAGTGTTGGTAAAATGGCAAAGAGAAATCTTTAAGTTTATCTGGGCAGGGAAGAAGCCAAGAATTAAAATGAAGATAATGTATGATACTAAGGACAGAGGTGGCTTCCAAGTCCCGAATTTGCGTTTGTATCATGAAGCAGTATGTATGTCTTGGTTATCTGAATGGGTAAATTTGGAAAATAGAAAACTTTTAGCTCTTGAGGGGCACGATTGCAGATTTGGCTGGCATGCCTATCTTTGGTATGGGAAAAACAAAGCTGACTCTATGTTTAAGCATCATTATGTAAGGAGGACATTGTTTGATGCATGGACCAGGTATAAGGATACAATATCGGATGAAAGGCCTCTGTGGATTGTTCCAGCTGCAGTTATACATTTGTTTTCAGAATATAGAGGCAATGATTGGTTGAAGTATCAGGAATTGTTGCAAAGAGAAGGGAAAAAATATGTTTTAAAACCAAATAATGAATTAGAATTTGAGTATGGTTGGCTACAATATTGTCAAATAAGGGACATTTATAAAAAAGATTGTAAAGAGTTTGGTTTTAGGGCTATGAATGATGATTTTGAGAATATATGGTTGAAAAAAGAACGGAAAATGATATCAAAAATGTATAAAACTTTGTTGACTGTATATACTTTGGATGAAACCGTTAAAGAACAAATGATAAAGTGGGCCATAAATATGAACAAAGAAATTTCTATGGAATCATGGGAATTTTTGTGGAAAAGATCTTTTAAAATGTCCACTTGTATTAACGTAAAAGAAAATTGCTATAAGATGATGTATAGATGGTATATGACACCAAAAAAGATTGCTAATATTAGCATGGATAAGAACTTGAGTAATAAATGTTGGAAATGTAAAAAAGTAGAGGGTTCTTTTTACCATATGTGGTGGTCATGTGATAAAGCGAAAGCATACTGGTCTAGTATACATTGTGTGATGCAGAAAATATTGAAAACCCCAATTGAGAGAAAGCCTGAACTTTTTCTCCTCGGTTTGACAATGGAAAAAATTCCACAAGAGAAAAGGACACTGTTATGGTACATGATTACGTCGGCGAGAATGGCCTTTGCTCAGCATTGGAAAATGGAGAAGGTACCAGATATACATGACTGGTTGAGAAAATTGTTATTTTTAGCAGAAATGGACAAAATGACAAAGAAATTAAATGGACAAATTGCAGAACAGTACTTAAAAGACTGGGAAGGATTGAAATTGTATCTAGAAACTGAATATAGAATGAAGGGGAGAATATATAATTTGGATACGTACGGATATTGAATGAGAAGTGAAATGAATTTTGAACTGTATGTACTGTTATACATAATATGCTGAAATTGTAGAGGTTATATATAATTTAAATGTGTTACCTGGTTTGTCGAGGTATTTAAGTCTAAACTTGATTGCCTTATAATTTTTTTTCTGTTTGTTATTAGCAGTGTTGGAAGCCTATTAGGGGGGTGGGGGGATTGGGATCTTACTTTTTTGGAAACTGTATTGGTAACGTGATTGGAAATGTTGAATATATCCCAATAAAAATTTTGTTTCAAAAAAAAAAGAACAGAGGACTCTAATCTGGAGGACCAGGGTTGATTCCCCACTCCTCCTCATTGAGGCCTGCTGACCCTGGGCCAGTCCCAGTTCTTTCAGAACTCTCTCAGCCCCACCAGCAAGGTGCCTGTTGTGTGGAGAGGAAGCTGCTTTGAGACTTCTTAGGGTAGAGAAAAGCAGGATATAAAAAGCAACTCTTCTTCTTCTTCTTGTGGCTAGTTTCCCTTAGGTGTCTCTGAGCTCACACATCCTTCCTTCCACCCAGAAACCACTGTGGAAGCCCCGAAGAGCAAGATGTACGTTTGACCTGTGAAACTGAGCATACAGAATGAGTTTTTCATTTATTTGCCTACGTTTCTGTGAATTCAGTTGCTACAAAACCACAGGAAATGATTGATGCAACAGCCCACACAATCTCTCTGACACATGTACTCCAGTCTCTCTGTATGTACCTCATTCATCTGGAATATATCTTAACTTCAGCCTCAGTTAATTTGCACTCTAAAATTTTGAATCTGCTGTGGGCCAGTACTACTAATTTGAAGTAAGAGCTAAAGTGAATACCTTCCTTCAGAAGGATTCTGCTTCAGCAGCAGGAGCTGCAGGGTTTGATGGTTGGGGAATTTTTACCTTTCGAGGCCTCTTCTCACTTGTTCCCAACAACACTAGGGAGGCAGACTGACGGGCAGACATCTTGTGCTCTGTAATGGATCAGCTTTGTAATGGCTTATATGTATAGCAGCAAAGAGGAGCTCTATTCCCCCAATTTATTCAGCAAAAGCTTTGTCTGAAGTAAATGCACATTCACATGCTTTCTGTTGCCTGCCTGAATCTTTAATTTACATGTGATAGAGATTACTCATACATCTTTTGTTTGTAGTGATGGTTATCTCTGAACAACCGTGTATCCTGTATGCATTAAAAAGATGTATTCCATTTATTCTTTCTCAGCACAGCCTGTCTCTCAGAGTAGGATAAAATGGGAAAGGAGAATCATGTGTGCTGCCCTGAGTTCCTTGGAGAAAGGGCAGGTAACAAATGTACTACAGCTAGATAGACGTACCTCAATAGTGAATGATGATGAACAGGACTGTGGGCTTAAGTGAAGTGGGGGGCAATCAACTGTACAATTGCAGGGCCTGACCTAGATAGCTCCGGCAAGCCCCATCTCATTAGATCTCAGAAGCTAAGCAGGGCCAATCCTGGCAAGTAACTGGAAAGGAGACCTCCAAGGAATACCAGGGCTTGGGATCAGTGTTCTCTCTAAGCTGAGTTAGTGTGAGCTAGCTCACAGTTTTTTAGCTTCTGGCTCACACATTTTTGTCTTAGCTCAGGAAGGATGGCTCCAGAGCAAACTAATTTATGCAATGGCCAAATCGCTCACTCACAACTTTAATGTCAGTGGCTCACAAAGTACAATTTTTGCTCACAAGACTCCACAACTCAGAGGGAGCATTGCTTGGGATGCAGAGGCAGGCTATCAAGCCACCTCTCCGAAAAACATTCAAACCCCCAGTACGGGTCACCAGAAGTCACCCTGACATCCAGGCATGCCAGCCCATACACGCGCGCACACACAAAACCCCCCTCCCCAAATCCCAACACAATTGCAGAAATACTATTTGATTGCAAATATGTCTGTTTATATTTGTATCTATCTCTTCCTGCTATGGGTCAGTGATGCAAGAGTGACTTGCCCAAAGCCAGCCAATTAAATTCATAATTAAATAGAGATTTGAACCTGGCTGAATGCTGCATGTGCATGCTCAGCTCTACAGAAATGCATCCTTTTTCTTGGGAATAGTAGTGGTTCTCTTGGATTAATCTTGATCAGTGTTTGGGTAGTACTTTCAAAGAAGGTGCACTTTTTCCTTTCTGAAACCGAAGGAGTTTACATGATCCACTTTTTGCCAGTAGAAAGCTAGATTGACTTAGGCCTGTAGGGGTCCCTAATCTGTTTGAACCTGTCTGCACCTTTGGGATTCTGACACAAGATGGTTGGTGCAGCCACAGCCTAGCTACCATTAGAGGCAGAGCCACACACAAAATAAGCTGAAGTGCAGGGGACAAGAGGAGTAATTTTTTAAAAATATACTGGGAAAGAGCAGTGTGAGAGAGAATAAAACCAAAACTGTAGTGGCAGCTACTACCAGAACAACATTATTTTAATTTGCACAGCCTATCAGATCTCCAGGGGCCAGTCAGAAGCCCCGCTGGGCAGAAGCCCCACCTGGCTGGCCCACTTTCTGAAAACACTTGGGTGGCACCAGGAAAGGTGTTAGCAGGCTCCACGCTGGGGACCTGTGGCTTAGGGCAAATAATGCTCAGGAACAGAACTGATCCCTTTGTTAGCATACATTCTGTTTAATAATAGGGTTTTATTTTGTTTTAACTATTCAGGAAATTCCAGCAACAACAGGAAACTGAGTCAAGGGATAAAGAGAAACAACAATGGGTAAGGCTTGAGACTGTCACACTTCTCCTACTGGTCTTTGCATCATTTAAAAATGCCTTCTACACAGAGAGATGTTGTATCACCTCACCTGCGAGAATGATGTGGTGTCTGCCTCTGCAGCTTCTCAATCCATTAGTATACCAGTGAATCTACAGGTGCTGGTGTTAGTCATCTGCAAGGCTCTGAAAGGTCCCGTTGTCCCTCTGAGAGCAACACGGAGAGACTGCCTTGGTGATAGAGTTGCATGTTGGCTATGGTCTTAGGTAGGCTCCTTTGCTGGCAGCAGACGAGCTGTATCAAAGGTTATGCTCATCTACTAAAGCCCAGTTCCTCATTTCACTGGAGACCTGCTTCTGCTTGACCTTACTGTGAGTGGAGTAAGGGAGGTCATCTTATGTTACAGAAGGAGCAGGAAGAAGATCACAACAGATCGCAGAAAAGTTTCCGAAGGAGTGAGTCTGTGGAAAAAGCTCAGGTACATCAGTGAAGGCTTCTTGACGATTTTGCTTCACTCTCAATCAGGAGCTAATTCCTTAACATTAAATGACGTCTGGAGCTATGGATTTGGTCATCTTTGCACGCTTCTCAATGCATGCTGGGCCTGAATAAGATTTATAACACTTCTAACCCAATATTGCCTCAGTTTTCAACACTGTTACAGATTTGGATATCCTGGTCCATCATGTCGAGATGAATATCTTTCAGTCTTTGTTTTCTTGATATTAACCATGTCCCAAGACAGTGAATTCCACATTCTGACTGTGTATACTGATTCAGAGATGTGTGATTTTTATAAATTAAGGTTGAGATAGTAATGCCTCTGTACAGGGGGAAGAACTCCTAATGTGTCCTTTTTGTGATCACTCATTATTGTATATGCAGAATATACAAACTTTTACTACCTGTGTTGATATCCTTCTTGGACCTCTGCTCAGTTTTGCAGTTTTTCTAGTAAACTGCAGCCCTGATCCTTTCACAGAATCATGGCCAGAAAAAAGCCAGAAAAATTCTTTATTGTACTCTTTGGTTTTGTAGTTCCTGAAACTTCCATTGATCATTTTATTGGTGCTGGATGTTGAGCATTGGCCTTCACCAAGTTTCTGCGAATGAAATTTTGATCTTTTTCCTCAGCTGCATCACCTGCTGAACACAGCTTTCCCCCCCGAACTTCATGCTTAAATATCCCAAATAATAAAACGTCTATATAATGATTTCAACTTTTTCTACTATCTGTAATTCACTAATTAGCCAAATAGAAATGGCATTTCTTTGGCTTTAGTACCCACTTGCCCCAAAGTCCTGAATAAACTTGTAAACCTGTCCTTCAATTACATGACTCAAACTTTGTCTACTGAACTCCCTTTAGTGTGTGCTGCCTGCATAGCTCTTCAGCTGCTATGACTCGAGGCTGGATTTCTGGGGGGCAGGCTTGGTTGATATTCTTGCATGTACCTTTTTTTCATCTTTTGTGAAGATAACTTTCCTGATCGGATGTGGGACTTCTGATCATTTATTATGCACTCTTTCCTATGCTGTCATGGGTCTTCAGAGGGGCATGAGCAATTTCTTGATAAATATTCTCGGCCTAAGGTTTCTTGTGCTTACCTTGGGTTTCTTATCTGTGCACAATCCACTCTCTGATTAGTTACATACTGTATTTCTAGATTTTTCTCAGTTTGACAAAACACTGTTTACTGCATTGTTCTTTCTGCATGATCACTGGTGGAGTTTAATCATGAGTAGGAAAATCCAAGTTGTTTCTTCATTAATCCTTAAATCCTCAGTACTTACAGACTATGCAAGGTTCTGCTCTGTTGTATGTGAGAGCACGGTAAAAATACCTATCAATAAGCCTTGATTCCCATTAATGTAGTCTTCCCGAAAGCAGCAGGATGAACTGTGTTAGACAATTTGTATGACTTCTGCAATTCCAGAATAGGTGGATGCTTGAAGCAGGGCCTTAACTTTGATGCATAGAAACTTGTCTTTACTCTGGCAGAACTAACTAAGTCAGGAAAGAGATGGATTGAATCAATAAAGGAAGCCATGGCCTTCAGTTTGCACGACCTAAGGAAAGCAGTCAATTACAGGACATTTTGGAGGTCATTAATTCACCGGGTCACCATGGAAGTGACTTAACAGCACATAACACACGCAACTAACTACACTTAATAAAGTCCTTACTGTGGTGTTTTTTTGCTTGTGTAAGAACCCTTCTAACATGTGCTTGTGTGTTTGATTATTTCCCCCCAGTGAATGGGTTAGCGGTGATTTATGTGAGCCTTTAGCTATTGGCAGCCCAAGCCAGTACTTTTCCCTATCTGTGAAAGCCAGGTAGCACCATTGGTAGCTATTGCTAGATATTCCTCCTCCTCTCCCTACCCCAAAGATGATCATGTGTTATCAGGATTCATTATGTCTTCCTCTCCTCACAGGAAGCAGCATCACTGATAGCACAAAGATCAATGAATCCCCGGGAAATCTTCAAGCAAAGGGAGCGGTCCATGTCCACAGAAGCTGCAGCCATCAATTCTCAGCCAGGTATCTTCAACTGGAACAGAAATGCTTGGGAGTGTGTTACTTTCAAGGGGGGTAATACTTTCCAGTAGGCCATATTATACGAATGATACTTGGGTGGCTCCATGTAGAAACACCAACTTCCTCGATGCACTGTGATTTTGTTCAAGATGCTCTGAGTGAGTGGAGGAGTGTTAGAGTAGACAGATTGACAGTGCAACAAGGATGTTGTTTTTACATGTAACCATGACAGCATCATATAATATGCCATCACTCTTAGAATTCTGACTCCTTTCTGAGATATTTTGAACGAAGGAGCCTTTAGGGACTGGTAGACAGGAAGAGGGGTTTAGAATTATTGCCAGGGTGAATTTACTAGTTTGTCAGAAGCCCTCTGAGTGAAAGGTAGTAAAAAATAATCTCTCTTGCACCATTTGTTGTATTTTGTATTGACTTGCCTCCTCTCCTAGGCAAGTTACGGAGCCCTTTTCTGCAGCAGAACAGTCAAGCAGAAACTCCCGTGTCCCCTGTCCGTCCTGCTGTGCAAGATGTTCACCCTCCTCCTGTTGTCCATTCGTCTGTGCATGACACACCTCCAGTCTCTCCTGTTCCTGAACCTGGTAAAACTATTATGAGAGACCTTATTTCCGTTGCTTGATTATCATAGGGCTTTTTAAAGAAATAGTTGAAGGTGTTCCTGAAGTAGCCCATGGTCCTTTGAGCCTTTTATTGATGCCCTAGCCATCCTTACCCCAAAGGAGGCCATAACCAACAAAAGTAAATATAGTTCCTGCACTACTCTAAACCTGTAGTGTTTTTTTAGGATCAGAATATTTTGATTTCTATTTGATAAATACCTAAAGTGATTTTTTCCCGTTACTGCATATTTGTGTTCTAATTGTGTGGGTTACCAGATCTCTCTTGCTGTAACCCATCATGAGATATTTAAGTACAGTAAGAATTCCCTCTCTGCCCAGCTTGCAGTTTCCCTAAGGAAGACTCTTTTACTCAGAGCTTCCTAGTTTCCAGTTCATGGTACTGCAACATGAGGTATTCTGTGTTCCTTTCATTCATGGACACTTTGAACTACTTCTTCAGGCTTACATGTCAGCCATGCATAGGTACTGACACCTCTTCTTCCCCCCTAAATTTAATTCCTTCTCCCCATTTCTGGTGATATTCTATCAGAACAGCTATTGCCAAGATCTGTTGCGTGTCTCCTCCCCTACCGTGAGTGTCAGTTGTCACTCCTGGTCCTTTCATAGCTATAGAAATGAAGGGTGTTGTGTGTTACCAGTTATTCTGGTATTTTGTTATGAGGTAACACTAATACATTGTGGGCTTTTCCTAGCCTATCCGGTTAGTGTTGTTGTTCCTTGTCTGAAGAAGCTGACAGTTTCTTGGGGGGGTCTTTTAAATCTGTGTTTTATTTTTGTCTCTATTGTGAAGTATTCTTCGTTTTTATGTGGTGCACAGCATGTATCCTAGACTTTACAGAGACCTGTCTCTTTTGCTTTAGGGGGAAAATGACGCTTTTATATTTGGGATTTTTTTTTGTTATTATTATGATGATGGATGTGTAGGCTGTTTCAGGGAAAGGCAGGGATTTGTCTGTGTCTTAATGAGTAACAAGGAGGAGAAACAGACAGGAAAGCAAGCAAAAGGCTGCTTTGCGTAACCAAGAAATATGCGAGAAATGGATGTAACTTCTCTGTTGGCTGAGTTAAACTGTCAGTGCTTACGACCACAGGCTGAGCAAAAAGAAGATGTCACAAATGAGTGGAGTCTTGGTGGATGATTCTTGTCTTTCAGTCATTGTTTTCACTGGAGGCTGTTGCCTACTTGATGACGCTTGCTGTGGAAGCTGAGTGGGTGATTTTGGACCAGTCTTGGGGAAGAGAAAAGCTGTATGTAGTCAGACATAATAGGTTGGACTTCAGAAAAGCAAATTTTGACAAATTTGACCATGGCAGTGTTCTCTCTAAGCTGAGTTGGTGTGAGCTGGCTCACAGTTTTCTAGCCCCTGGCTTACACATTTTTGTCTTAGCTCAGGAAGGATGGTTCCAGAGCAAACTAATTTATGCAGTAGCCTGATCACCTGCTCACAACTTTAATGCCAGCAGCTCAGAAAGTAGAATTTCTGCTCACAGGACTCCACAGCTTAGAGGGAACATTGACCATGGGTAGAATCCCATGGTGAGAAATACTTAAGGAGAAGGGAGTTCAAGAGGGATGGGAGTTTCTTAAAAGCAAAATATTGGAGAAATAATCACAAACTATTCCTATGAGAAGGAAAAACGGGAGGAGCCTAAAGAAGCCGGGGTGACTCCATAAACAGCTTTCTAAAGACTTGAGAAATAAAAAAAAACATTTAGGAAATGAAAGGAGGGCCTTGTAACAGAGGATGAATATAAACATGTACATAAACATGTAGTTTCTTTAAATGAAACTAGTCCTCGGGGCCAGATGAACTGCATCAAAGGGTACTAAAAGAACTTGCAGATTTATTTTCTGAGCCTCTGTGCATTATTTTTGAGAATCCTTAGAGAACAGGGGAGTTGCCAGAAGATTGGAGGCAGGCAAATGTCCCCATCTTCAAGAAGGGGAAAAAGGAGGATCTGGGTAACTACTGACCCGTCAGCTTGATGGCTATACCTGGAAAACTTTTAGAACAAATCATCAGTCAGTCAGTCCTTGAGCATTTAGAAAGAACAGCTGTGATTACTAAGAGCCAGCATGGGTTTCTCAAGAACAAGTCATGTCAGACTATCTCTTTTTTTGAGAAAGTTACTACTTTGCTGGATCAGAGGACTGCTGTAGACATAGTTTATCTTGATTTCAGTAAGGCTTTTGATAAGGTTCCACATAATACTCTTGCTGACAAGTTGGTAAAATGTGGTTTGGATCCTATTACTTATTAAATTTATTTATTAAATTCAACTTGTTAGGCCGCCCTTCCCTACAAGCAGACAGATCGCACCCAAAGAATGCTTGTTAATTGTTCCTCATCCTCTTGGAGAGGAGTGACAAATGAAGTGCCTCAAGGATCTGTCTTGGGACCTGTTTTATTCAACATCTTTATAAATTATTCGGATGAAGGAATAGAAGAAATGCTTATTAAATTTGCAGATGATACTAAATTGGGAGGAGTAGCAATTACAGTAGAAGACAAAGTCGGGATACAGGATGATCTTGACAGGCTAGAAAACTGGGCTAAAAAAAGTGAATTTCAATGGGGATAAATGTAGAGTTCTGCATTTAGGTAGGAAAGATAAAATGCATAATTATAGGATGGGGGAGACTTGTCTTGGTAGTAGTATGTGCCAAAAGGGTCTTAGTGGACCACACACTGAACATGAGTCAGCAGTGTGATGCGGTAGCTAAAAAGGCAACTGCGATTTTGGGCTGCATCAACAGAAGTATAGTGTCCAGATCATGTGAAGTGATGGTATCACTTTACTCTGCTTTGGTTAGACTTTACCTAGAGTATCATGTTCAGTTTCGGGCACCACAATTTAAGAAGGCTATAGACAAGCAGGAATGTGTCCAGAGGAGATCAGCAAAGATGGTGATGGGTTTGGAGACCAAGTCCTATGAGGAAAGGTTGAAGGAGCTGGGCATGTTTAGTCTGGAGAGGAGACAACTGAGAGATATGACAACCATCTTCAAGTACTTCAAGGGCTGTCATTTAGAGGATGGTGTGGAGTTGGAGTTGTTTTCTGTTGTCCCAGAAGGTCAGACCAGAACCAACAGGTTGAAATTAAATCAAAAGTTTTCAGCTAAACATTAGGAAGAGCTTCCTGACATAGCAGTTCCTCAGTGGAACAGGCTTCCTCGGGAGGTGGTGGGCTCTCATTCTTTGGAGGTTTTTAACAGGCTAGATGGCCATCTGACAGCAGTGCTGATTCTGTGAACTTAGGCAGATCATGAGAGGGAGGGCAGGAAGGGTTGCATCAGAACTTAGTTCTTGTGGCCCTTTCTTACACACCCAGGGGTCAGGAAGCAATTTGTCTCCAGGCCTGTTTGGCTGGAGATCCTAGAGATTTTTTGTCATCTTCTGGAAATGGAACAGCAGTCACTGGGGGTGGGAGTGGAGGTATTTGTGAATTTCCTGCATTGTGCAGTGGGTTGGACTAGCTGGCCCTGGAGGTCCCTTCCAACTCTATGATTCTATGGCTATTAAGTACTATGCAATACCTTTCACAGGAGCTGTGGTTCAGTAGCTGAGTACATGCTTTGTATGAGGAAGGTCCCAGTTTCAGCCTGCATAATCTGCATGAAATTCTGGACAGCTGTAGTTCATTGGAAGAGATGATGTTGTGCTAGGTGGGCTTATGGCTTGACTCTGTATAAGGCAGCTTTGTGTATATTTAAAAGACAATTCTCTACCTCATAGCTCTCATAATATATGGGAATTTCTGAGATCTGCACTGAATCATCTTGTCAAAGTGTGACAGATGGACAGGAAAAACTTGCTGTACAAGTTGTGTTGATATGAAACAGCAGAGGTGGAGCTAAGACAAGTACAGGCATAACAGTAGTCTGAAATGTCACATCTGGCCTTGCCTAGCAGAGAGGCAAGAGACTTCTTAGGCCTATACAGTCATGTCAAAAGAAATGGAACAAACCTGTTTAGGCATAATAGGTAGAACGTCTCCTTTGCCTGCAGAAGGTAGCTGATTCAATCCTCTGTGTCTCTAGTTAATAGGAAAAGGTAGCAGGTAATGTGAAAGACTTCAACCCAGCCGAGCCATTGTCAATCAGAGTAGATAATACCAACCTTGATACCCCAGTAATCGGACTCAGTGTAGGGCAGCTTGTGTGATCATCCCTTTGTAGACATTGTTGGGGTTCCATCATACCATTGTTTAGTGGAATTTATCTAATTTACATAAGTTTCTGCTAATATTCATTAGCATCAGTTTCCATACACTGAGACCACAACTTTTTTTCTTGCCTGATGTCTTTGGGTGCAATACAGAATGCCTCCAGGTCCCTTGGATAACGATCAAAATGGTTCAGAAAAGCAACCAGCACATAGTACTGGCTTGAGGAAATCAATAGTAAACATGATAAATAGAGAGGGAGGGGGGAAGAGGAGTTGGATTTATACCCCACCCTTCATTCAGAATCTCAAAGCGGCTTACAATCTCCTTCCCTTCCTCTCCCCACAACAGGCACCCTGTGAGGTAGATGAGGCAGAGAGAGCTCTGAGAGAACTGTGACTGACCCAAGATCACCCAGTTGGCTGCCTGTGGAGGAGTGGGGAATCAAACCTGGTTCTCCAGATTGGAGGTCACCACTCTTAACCACTCCACCCAGGTGGCTCTCTCCAAAACAGAATTACAAATGTGTGTTCTGCTTTTTCCAGGTGATTCAATCAGGCAGGACAATTACAAATCTGCCCCGCCTGTCTTCCAGCCAGAGGTGGAACAAGATGCTGTGTATGAAGAACCCCCAAATGAACGAGTTCTCTATGATGAGCCCCCTCAGGTTAGTTTTCTTATAGACGACCTCGGGTGCGTGATAAATTTGTGGGTAAACTTTTAATTGTTTGATGTTTTTGCTGTTTTAAGAATTAATTATATGACCTGGTGTTCATTGTTTGTGCACTTTGTTGTTCCCCGCCCTGAGCCCATTTAGGGAAGGGCGGGATATAAATTTAACTAATAAATAAATAATAACTAAACTAGTGGGGCTGATCTGAGTGTGTCTGTCGCAAGACTCTTAAGAAACTCTACAAAATTCAGACTTTAAGTAATGGAAATCTTGGCTTGAAGCATAACATTTTGGTCAAAGAATGTCTTGGCATGTAAACATGGGCATTTGAATCAGTGTAACAGCCTTAGGATTGTTCTTGGATGTAACCAGGGGTTGTGTTTAATGGTATAAACACTCAATAAACCAAACAGTAGGGAAACTCTTGTGCTGTGTAAGAGCAACAGATCTTGATTACATTTTTCTCTCTGACAAGGGCTTCAAGTCTTTCTGCACAGTAGTGTCCATATGTAAACAATTTGATTTGTTTGCCCGCTTGCAGTGTTGTCAGCGTAAGGAAGCAATACAAGTTCCTCCTCCGCTTTAAGAGGAGTTTGAGACAATGATTAGGAAAAAAAGGAGAGGATTGAACTACCAGGCAATAGCTTTTTTATATATATATAAAGGAAGCACACACACACACACACACCCCTTCATTCCTCAAGTTAATATAGGAAGGTGGGAGGTAGCTGTTGAATGAGCAGGAAGGTCGGAGGAAACAAGTTACGAAGACCCATGGGAAGCAGAGAGAGAACAAAATTGTTGGCATTTCCTACCAACAGTGTCTTAGATTACAGCTGTAATTGTTATGCCTTACTTTACATTCATTTCTTCTAACCCCATATCTCTAATATAATGACTGTGATATATGGTTTTTAACTAAATTGGTAATTTCATTGAGTGTAAAATGGCATATATGTATCTGTGGGCTTTTTTTTTAGTTTATTAGATTTTAGCTGCAAGATGTTTAAAGCTTTCAGACTTGTTTTGATCTTAGTGTAGATGAAGGAAGAACTTGTGCCAGTGTGGCCAATGATTGCTATGAGTACTGTGTTGACATAGTGTACTTTATTATGTTAACCTCTTTAGGAACAGCCTGAAGACGTTAATTACGACTATGCTGAGAACTACCAGCAGAACCTTAACCTGGAAGGAAAAGGTTTATGTGCTCGAGCTCTGTATGACTATCAAGCTGGTATGTGGCTCATGGATTGTTTTCTGTATTTTGCCTTTATCTACATTTTGGGAAGAGTTGCTGCTTTCCTCATTGTGAACAGAATAAGAGATTTTAAAATTGTGTTTTGGGATCTGCAGGCCAGAAACTGAGATTGTACAGGGTGAATGTATACTGCTAGTATCTGGTTAGATTTTTACAAGACACATTTATTGGACTTTCTCTGCTCACCAGTGTGAGTGTCTGAGACGTGTACAGTTAGCTACTCCATCCTAGTTAAGTAGCGGAAGGATAAATGGACCCAAATTACAGTCTGATTACATGATGTACAAACCTTTTTTGGATCTGCTTAATGTCTGGATGGCAGGCTTATTGGAAACACCATATACATCACCTTGAGTTCCCTAGTGGATTAAAGTCAGGATATAAGTTTAGGGTGGACAAGCAGGAAACTATGGACTGCAAGATTCTTTCTTTCTGGCCTCCAGACCCTCACCCTGAAGCTACTACTCTCTTTCTCAGTCTTTCGGGTTCCCCCCCTCCTTTTTATTTGTCACGATGAGAGCGAACTGCTGTTTTTGTTTTTAAGAAGGCAGACTGGGATTGTGATGGGTATGGGGTATGCACTGATTCCTGGGCAGAAAGCAGATTGCTTTATCTGTCTTGCTGTAGCTATTATATACATCATAACTGGGAAAAATAGTTGTACAGCAGCTTCAAAAAACCTTCCTGTCTTGAACAGCATTACTGTTCAGTGTAATGCTGGAAACATTTTAGTTGATCTTAAAGCTTATGGTAGGTGAAGAGAAAAGGGGGGTTCTTTTGTAGAAGAGCTGTATTTGATTGTGTGTGTATTTTTCTTGGAGACTAGGTCTAATTCAGAAAGCTCATGATTACTTTAAAATCATAAATGGACTGAGTCTTACATGTCATATGGAATACCTCTCCTGAACTGAGCCCACTTGTTTAGATTTGATGTGAGAACCGTACAGCTAGTCTTGATATCAGTAACTGTTAGGAGGAGCAGGGCTGAGGAGGACTGCACTTCCTCAAAAGGTGTAGCTTGAGCGCCTTTGTAACATGCAGAAAAATGTGTGAAGCCCATCTCTTAACATTTTCTTTGGGGTGTAGATGCTCTATTCCAGATTTACACTGTACAAGGCTCTGGTTTTGTTTTTAGTTGTGTCATTGTATTGTGCTATTTGGATTAGTAGCCGTGTTGAATGCAGGGCTAGATGAGGCTGAACATTTGTTAAAAATCTGTTTCTTGCATCTGACTGTTCCCACCTTTCAGCTGACGACACAGAGATCTCTTTTGACCCTGAGAACATTATCACCAGTATTGAAATGATTGACGAGGGCTGGTGGCGTGGTTACGGTCCAGATGGACACTTCGGGATGTTCCCTGCCAATTACGTGGAGCTCATTGAATAGCCAGCCAGCCAGCCTACGCCAGAGGAAGAATGCAAGCAATACCTGAAAAGAAGAGCTCCATCCAATCTGATTCTTCAAGGTGAAATTGTATGGCGTGTAAGAGTGAAGTGCCATTGCTCTGCTCCCTTATTGCTGGAGCAGCATCCTGGTGAAGCAGAACTCTTCCTTTGCCTTCTTTTTGTTTTCCGTAACTGGCATTTACAGTTGAAGATAGGAAATCAATTTTGGCAGTGAATAACACTTCCATTTTTTTGAGGGGTGGGGAATTGTTTGAGGATAAAGGCATTAGCCAAAAAAAAAAAATTATCTCCAGACATACTCTCTGACCATCACTGTGGGTATTTAGAAGCTAAGGAAGGGCTTAATAATAGAAACAGCGGAGCTTATAGTACAAACCACTTCTTTATTCCATGCATTGCATCTTCCAAGGTAGCACAGAGGAAGATCTTGAAAAATGCCTATGTGACTTAGTAGCCTATTTGTAATTTATCACTGAGATTTGGGTTGCAATCTGCAACCTGGTTATTCCAGATCACTTCTTTTAATTGATTGCAAGTTTGTAGCTTATGAGAGATGCAATCCAGGGCAAGCCCTGTGGAAATGAATGGATTGTACAACAGCTCTGCAGGGCTCTTGTGCAGTTCCCTTCCATTTCAACAGAATCATCAGTCCATGAAAGAAGATTGCACCCTTAAACTTCTCTATAGCTTGTGGGAGGGACCGAGTTTGTCTTTTAAATTTTCATGTGTTTGGGGAAGCTCTCTCCTTTTGATTTCAAGAAAGAACCTCACAATATAGTTCCTTCAGATATGACATTGGATATCAATGCCATCAGTGCCGGCAATAACTTAAGGCCCTGGAAGCTGGATTAGCTTTGAACTGTGGTATACACTGATCTAACTATGATGCTGTACGTGTGTGAATGCGTGCGTGGGGTGTGTTGAGTGATTCAGTTAATATAGGAAGACCTTGATTTCTGCATTATCTTTTTCTGGGTTTTAAAAGCCTTTTATAGCATTGAGACAGGGTTTGGATACAACTGCCCCCTCCGATAATTAAGTAAAATAGAATATAAATAAACTTCTGGCAGCCGAGTACATGAATTAATGCAGGTTTGTGTGAACACTCTGCGTCACTCTGACATTCACTTTGCGTCACTGATTGCCATCCACTAATTGTATTAACTTAGTAAAGGCATTGTGGTGCACGTGTGGATTCAAATACTATATTTTAAATAAGTTCTGTCAGATTCTCCAACTAGTACCTCTTCTTCATAGCGAACGACAGGTTTAGTTTGCAATTTTAAATTAGCTAATCCTTTTTTACATTCCTTTTTTTTGTCTCTCTTGAAAGCAGCTTGGATGGGATTCTCAAGGAACTTTCAAAGCCTTTCCTATGTGGAGACTTGGCATAGGGAATGGATTTTTATAAAGGAGAATCTTGCAATTTGTTTGAGAGGCCAAGTAAATGGTCTTGCTAGGTTGAATTACATTATCCCTTGCCTTACGCATAATGTGATGATTATTATGGAAATAAGAGTCTCTGCCACAGCTCTTTGATAACCTCATCCAACTAGTTTCCCTTTAATGGCAAATAAGAAAATGATGTTTGTATAAAACAGTAAATCCATTTTCAGAAATTGACTGTTTCATTACCATGCATTCCTTCTTTCTTTCCCAGTCTGAGAAGCTAAATCTAAAGTATTTGTTCTGTTTCTAAATCTGGTTGCTGTGCTATCCTTTCTGCTCCAACTGCACTGATCTCCAGATGTAACTGTGAACCTTTCAAAAGCACTTTCCATGCTAACCCACAATATAATTAAAAAATCAGTATGGTACCTCCCTCCCCCATAAATGGATTTTTATCCTGTGTAGTGTTTTGTTTTGTGTTTTAAATTCCATCTTTCCTTTCAGGAACAATAAAAGTGTTTCTGCTCAAAGAACTGTAGCAGGCCAGCAGCTGCTGCTTGGGATTCTTGTTCATTTTTATTAGACTTGTCAAGTGATCATGCAGAGTCATTGCTGTTTACTCCATCTCCTGTTTTTGTTCAAACCTTCCTTTTGTCAGCCTTCTTCAATGCACAGAGGTTTGGGGTGGGGAAAAGCTTGTTATCAGGATGATCTGAATAAAGTAACTCCTGTGAAGTATCTTTGTATGTCATTGGTTCTTGGGAATGTTTGCAGACAAAAAAAAGATTCTTTTGATCAGAGCTATGCACTTGTGTCTAATAATTTAGATCTCCCTTTCTGCCTATAATTTACCTTTGTTTTTTAGAGTCTGTTCTTGGATTCTATCAAACTGCAACCACAATCTTGTCAGTGATTCGTTTCTCTCTTCTCCTGTGAATAGGGTCTTCACATCTTCTGTTGTAACACAAAGAAGTCATATAACTTTGAAACAATGATTTTTACCATGTAAAAGGACAGGATTCACCCTGCAGTTCCGATGTACTCCAAAAGCATTGTTTGAAATAATAAGTTTGTAAGCTGTTTTGTGAATGGGCCTTTCATGCATTCAGTTTGCAGGCCACCATGCAAATGGCATCTGTCACAGGCAGCCTGTGGATCCAGTGTACAATGCTGACAGACCAGGTGGGAGAGATGACCTCAGAGAGTTCGTAGAAATTCTTCATCAGTTGCTAGCTACTGCTGGCTTCTCCAGTTGTTCTGTGCTCCAATACCTACAGTACCTCTGTGAAAGATGTTGGTCTGCTTGGCCCTTTGCTGATAAGTCAGATTGTGCAATTTTTCAATCCTTGCAACACTAGTAAACCAGTTGATTACTGTAAAAGATGTGTGTGGGGGTGGCAGCAGCTGTGATGCGAGATCTAGTTAACCAGGTCAGGCAGACATGACGGGGACAGCGAGGGAGACAGAAATGGATAATCAGATTGCAGGCTGGACCTCAATTTCATTTCCTTCCACTCTGTTCCTTTTGCTTGCATCCCCTGGGAACCGCTGCCACCAGCAGAGAAGCCATTAGTTAAACGCTGTACCAGCCTTGGGATATGGCCATCCTCATATGATCTTCCACTTGCTTCTAAAGGATGTGTGATGTTACTAGAAAGACAAGCAATCTATGCTTGTTTGAAGATATTCAGATAGTACGATCAGAGTTGAGCAGGTATCCCACTGCATTTATCAGTCTACAAACTCTTGTGGCTTTCCTCGCTCTTTAGCCTACATTTATTAGTTACTGTATTCAGTCCTTTAAATACAACCATATCATTTGTAGTAGCATGGGGACAAACTGCTAAAGCTTTCCTGTTGAAAAGCAGGAAACAATGAGGCAAGCAGGACTTCCAGGAATTACTTTACTTGACAGGAAGAGGGGAGGTACTGTTAAAATGGAGCACTGTGGGCCCAGTGTGGGTGCTGGCATGTATGGTTGATGGTGTGCAGAGTTAGGGGGTGGGGTTGTTTCCTCTGGGACTTTGTCCCCCTCTATATATATAAGTAAATGACACTATAGCATGGAGACAAATGCCTCTCAGAACTAGTTTTCATTGAGGTGGCTGCCAAAATTTTGATGTATCCCTGCTGGTGGGTGCTCGTGTTATTTCACACACAAATTCCATCCACACATAAAACTAGTATGGGGAGGGGCAGGGAACTAGGCTTCCTGACAAGCTAGTTTCTTAATGTGCAGGGAGTTTTACATTTAATCATGTGAGACTTAACAACAGTCTGGTACAGCCCCAGACAAAAGTCTACCACTTAAGTCAGAATCAAATCTGAACTGCAGTTCCCTAGGTGTGAGTATGGCTTTAGAGAGAGATGTATTAAAAAATTTCACGTACTTCACTATTCAAGGTAGCTTGCAACAAAAGAGATAACCGTAAAACCATAACTGTTTAAAAATGCTAAGCTCCAACCAGGAGTGTAACCATTTTAAAAATCCTAGAATTATCCTTGCCAACAGTTCTACCTATAACCCTTTACTATCCTTGCAATGTCTTCCCATATATATATATGTATGTGTGTGTATATATGTGCCCCAGCCGAGGCTAGGACATTTTATTATTTTCAGAAAGAAAAAAGGTTGCTACAAGAAATAAGACAATAAAAACAACCATATAATGACAAGACAATAACAAAACAACACCTACTACAATAGTGGCGCTCATACTTAGTCTCTGGTTAACATAAAGAGTATAGTTGAATCTTATTTTAAATACCTATATCTAGTGTTACAATCAATTTCAATTGATAGCCTTTATTTTTAAGTCTTCCGTTAAGAGGCTAGGAGGAGGAGATCATCAATGAATGTCCTGAGTGATCGTTCTGTATGTTTGAATCTACACTTGCAAGGCACTGTTCCTTGTTGCAGTTGTTAAAGGGTATGGAGTAGATTATCTTTACCACTGGCAGATGCCTCTCTAACATAGGTTGGAGCCAGGCTGCGAGGGGTTTTAAGGGTAAAAACCAGTGCACTGGCTTTAGGCTCGCCTCTTCATTCAAAAGCATAAAACAATGTGGTGTGGGGAACGCACCCTGCTCCTACAGGATTGATATCTGGACTTGCTCTGTCGTATCACAGGTTGTCTGATAAGATGCGGTAAGGTATTTAAACATCTCCTGCCTTGACAGATCCTGTATCATACATATAAATTGCACACCCAACTGGTTAACTATCCCTATAAAATTAGTTCATTACAAGGAGAAGTTTTTCACCAGCCTATCAAATCTGGAGAAAGGTCACCAAGAATTGATTCAAGCTTGTATCAGAACATGTTCACCTTTGGATAGTGGTCAGTATGAGATGTGGCAGAAGGTGAGAAAAAGCTGTACCAGATAAGCGGAGGCATCTGGGAGAGGTAGAAAGGGCAGTAGGAAAGTTTTCAATTAATATAGAGAACAGTGGCTGGAGTACTCTAACCAGCTACAGTTTCTGCTTATTTTTTCCCCACTTTATAGCATTCATTGCATCAAAAACTGGTTTACTTGCAGCAGCAGCCACATGTGCCACCTAAAATGGAAAACTAAGCTACCCCAAACAGAATTCCCTTTAGTTGCCTTGCTCAAGTCTACTACATCCACCATCTTGGGATACTTGTCCCGAACATTCTGTCTGTGCCAGCAAGTGGACATTTTAAAAAATTATTTTAAATGAACAAAGGTATAAAGAAGCAATCTTTGTCTAGGCCACTGCATTGGGAGGCTCCTGGCGCTCTGGCTCGAGTGTCAGTGAACTAATGAGCTTCAGCGGCAGGCAGCTGTGAAATCATGTAAGTTTCGGGGCTTCCTGACACGGGGATGCTGCAGCAATCCTCTTAAAGGGATGAAATGGCATAATCCAGCAAGGGCAGGGCCTCGCCTCCTCCTCAATCGTGGGCCTCTAACATCTGGGATAAAACAGTAATTGTGAACCACAGTGCAGGTTATTTTTATTATTTGGAGCGGACAGGGCTGCCTTTTTGCAGAGAAGTCCTGCTGAGCTCATGGTCCAACTGAAGGAGTCTCGGTCTCTCAGATCCTGCAGAAGAAGTCTGGCTGTGGCTGCCTCTGATGGTTTGATAGCTGTAGAGCAGTTTTCAGTGCAGCTCTAGTTGTCTTTCAGCCCCACAACACTGGTTTTGTTCTACCTGTTTTCACACATGCATGCAACGGCTCAGACCTTCCCTGGTTATGTCCAGACGTCATTGGTACCGTAGCAATAGTTTACAACTGGATTATTTTGTCCACACAGGAAAATCCAGTTGTCAATGATTGCTATGGTGCTCTGACAGCACAATAACCAACAATGCATGGATACAGCTCCTATGTCAGTGTCCTGGGTCTGGCCTTCCTTTCTCCCTCCCTTTTACAGACAAGAGATTTCCAGACCCAAATCTCCTGGCCTAGGTTGAACTCTCGTTTCGAGCAGCTTTATCTTTGCAGTATTATTTTCTCTTTCCCTGTGATAAGCCCACCCATCCAGCAAGGAGATTTTTGAACTGGCTTTCAGCATCCTGAACTGTCATAACCTTGCCTAATCAAGATCAGCTTCTTGTCCACGTACACAAATACACAGCTGATTGCCCTCTGAACCCTCTCCACTCCTCTTGGCTTTAATTTGCGTCCCTCCGGCAGGCGCTGCCTCTCTCCACTGGCATTTGGCTGCCTTGATTTATGTCTCGCACCCCTCCTGTTAGCTCAATCTGCACTTTTCTTAAGAATCTGCCCTCTGTCTCTTCCATCGTCTTTATTTCTGTTTCTCTCTTACACTACTGTGCTTCTTCAGGGCCTCCTCTTTTTTGCCTTACCTTGACATCTTTCTACCTTCCAATTTCATTTCTCCCTCTCCTAATCTCAGGGATTTTTGCTCTCCTCTCTTTCTGTTACTTGGTGTACTGGTTAAAAGCTGCGGACTCTAATCTGGGGAACCGGGTTTGATTCCCCACTCCTCCACACAAAGCCAACTTGGGTGAGTCACAGTTCTCTCAGAACTCTCTTAGCCCCACATACCTCAGCGGGTGTCTGTTGTGGGGTGAGGAAGGGAAGGAGACTGTAAACTGCTCTGAGACTCCTTTGGGTAGTGAAGAATGGGGTATAAAACCAACTTTTCTATTTGCTTTGGTGTCCTTCCAGGCATTGGGAACAAATGAATGTTGACACTTTAAATTTGACTCTCTTGGCACAATGATATCCAAGGGTGCTGTTGACTGGGGGGCTGGGGGTTGGTAGAAGAGTTAGGATCTGAGATTATCTGCCAGAGGTTGGTTTTCTGGGAGGGGGGGTATTGTTTGAGATGAATAGTCAGATCACCAGTATATCTTGCCTTGAAAAACTGTACCTCTTTGCATAATACTGAAATCTATACGCAAGCGTGGACCTTCTGAAGTTCTGCTTGCTTCACAGTGCTGGAATGCTGATGACTGCTTTTTAGACATACCTGCTCCCCTACGGATGTCCCTCCTGCTGATGCTATGGCAATTCCTGCCTCCTAGCCTTCATGTCCTGAAAGATCAAAGGAATGCTTTGCCTGAAGTTGCTGCAGCCAGTGTACTTGGTTTGAAAGCCATGCCAACTGATGGCCTTCAACACAACGAGATCCAGGCATTTTGGAATCCTTCCCAGATGGGGACCAGACGTGATTCATCTACTCTATCCCCTAGAAGTCTGGGCTTGCTTTGAGGGTACACTGTTAGCATCGACAGGTCATGCACTAACAGGATATTCTGGGTGCGATGGATGTGACTCATGTTGCATATGTTCTGGGCATTTTGCCATCTCCTTGTCCATTCAGTTTACCCTCCTGTAGTCATTTGAAGGATGCTTAGTACATAATAATGAGAATTGCCTGCTACATCTGACTCAATGTTCCTTCTAGTCATACTCTCTGTTTCCACCAGTGACCAGCATTTGAATGCTCAGCAATGAGGCATTATAATTATAGCTATTCCTCTCGCCCATCCTGAGCATCTGAGACTCAGGAAAATGCTGCTGCTGAATATGGAGGTCCCATTTTTAATTATAATAACTTTTAGCCCTTGACAGATCAATCCTGCCATGAATTTTCTAGAATTTTGGGAAGGCTGTGCAGGTGGGAGGAGTAATCATCTGCATATCTTGCAGGATAGATTCCTATTGCCAGTGGCCTTCACTGAATGACCTTTTGAAAGAGAATGTTTATTTCCTCCCCCTTTATACCCATTAATAATTTATACAATTAAGATGCTCCTGTTCAGTCTTCTGAGACCCTTGATAGAAAAATTGCACCTTCCTTATTTTCAATATTGCTTTCAGTACCTTCTTGAGCTTTCGGTGAGAGCTTTACTGATAGGGAGCAACCACTAATCCCCCATAGAATTCTAAATGTTGATATAACACTGATTTACAATACTTCGTGTGTTATTTTCAGTGTTGTTTCGAATAAGTATGAAAGCTAAATTTGCTTTTTTCCCCAACTGCTCTAGAACACAGAACTGATGTGTCTAGTGGTACTTCAGTTATCTGGGCCAACTTTTATTTGGGTAGTAGGCAATAACCACTTTGCCATAAATAAGGGTCATGAAGTTAGTTGCTGTAGATTTTCTGAAGTGTGTGGCCGTCGTCTTGGCATTGTAGAACCTCCCC
Organism: Gekko gecko; assembly: GCA_029375565.1. Lineage (NCBI taxonomy): Eukaryota > Metazoa > Chordata > Lepidosauria > Squamata > Gekkonidae > Gekko > Gekko gecko. Next base: position 52,892,904 of record JAPDNY010000013.1, on the reverse strand, counting down.
CCTTACTCTAGACCATATCCCTATCCTTACTATCAAAGGACCACCTCACTGGTTATGTACACAGTTTTGCCACCATGAGTTCTATCACTTACATGATGGGACTCATAGTGGTAAAACTGTACATAACCAGTGAGCTGGTCCTCTTGATAGTAAGGATAGGGATGTGGTCTAGAGTAAGGGGGGGAGGTTCTACAGTGCCAAGACCACGGCCACACAACCTGTAAAATCTACAGCAACTAATGAACTCTGGCCATGAAAGCCTTCGACAACATAAGGGTCATGAAGGATTCCCTGCTTGCTGAAAGGAGAGGCTGATACTTGGAAATAGTGCTACATGCCTGAACAATGAGAAGGCACTTAGCTTTCTGGTTTTGGCGTCTGCTATGGCGGCCACAGTTTCCTGAGCTCTCGGGAACCGTGCGCCTGCGGCTGGGAGGGGGTGCGATTGTCTGCACCCCCCCGGAGCCCTTGTGTTGGGCTCCCAGCCATGGGGCACTAGAAGAGCTCTTCCTCTGGCAACTAGCTGGTGAAGGGGAGCTCCTCCATACCCCAAAGGTCCCACCACGGAGCGTCCGTGAATGGAACTAAGAATGCTCATTGGAAAAACATTTGGGGGCCGAGCGTATGAGCTATAAAAGAGGCGTTAAGATTGAAATGTGAATTAAAGTTGAAGCCAGAAACACCAAAGAAATAGGCGAAAACCTCCCCTTAGAGAACGAGGGGGGGAGGGAACTCTCCTCCGATAAGAAGAAAACAAATGAACTTTGAGCGTTTGAAAGGGGGGGTGGGCTATAAAAGCGAAGCGCACTGAAATAGAGCGCTTATAAGAACTTACTGGACTTTCCAAAGAGTTTTTAGAGACTGTGAGCACTTTTGTTAAAAGTAAACAACTTGGAAAAATGGCACCTTGGAGGAGGGAAGAGAAGGACAAACAGAAGAAACCTAAACTGCCAGCCGGAAATGCCAGCCCAGCAAGTCCTGCTCCTAGACAGGACACAACTGCAAAGCTCCAAAGGATGCTGAGTGAAGCATTGCGACCTCTGCTGGAACAAGTAACGGCATTGCACCAAAAGTTCGATGCACGACAAATACAACTGACAGAGACGACAAAAAAAGCAGAAAAAACAGAGCAAAAGCTTAAAGAGGTTGATGTCAATTAAAAACAACTGCAGACAACGGAGAAAAGGAGAGTAATTAATGAATCTCATTTGTTATAGCTTCAAATGGAATGGGCAAGCTATGTCCTAAGATTTCAAGGGGTCCCGGAAGAGAACGGGGAAAATCTGAAGCAGATCATGTGTGATTCCTTAGCCCCAATAGCAGATGTTAAAAGCGATGTACTACAAAGCGAAATTGATACGATCTTCAGGTCGTACTCAGAATTTACAAGAAAGAACAATCTGCCAGGGGAAGTAATGGTGAGATTCTCCAGAAGACAATTGAGGGACCAAATACTTAAAGCGACAACTGGAGTCACTTTGAAAATTAAGGACAAAGATATAAAAGTGTTGAAGGATATTCCATTTCAAATAAGAAGGAAAAGAAGGAAATTCAGAGACTTGGCTTTATTCTTACAGAAGAACAACGTCGTCTACAGATGGATCGTTCCTGAAGTCATAATCTTTAAATTTATGGGCAAGAAAGAAAAATTTGACTCTGTTGAAAAGGCACAAGAGTTTTTGCATTTTCATAGTCGTCCAACAGGAGAAGAAGAAGAGGAGAAAGATAACAGCACCAAAGAAAGTGAAGAAGAAGGAGTGGCATCTTCCGATGAAGACTCTGAGTCAACATTGGGGGCAGCAGCAGCACCAAAAACAAAATACCGGTTGAGAAAGAAAAAGGACAAAAAATGAAAAGTTTTTACTCTCTGGAATCTCTTAACATTTTTTATTATGTATAACCATATCTTATTTTGCTCTTGATGAAGTCAGATAAGAGGGTTTCTTTTAGTTTAATTATATTTTCAGATAACCACATTCAATGAATTTGTATTGTAACTTTCAGTTAAGAGCTAATTTTATAAGCATTATGTATGACCACCGTCTCTTGGGGTTTTTTTACTTTCTCCCCTTAATCTGTAGTTCCCTTCCCCAATTTCGTTGTAGTTTATAGAAAAAGCAATAAAAAATTCCCTACGGGGGGCTAAAAACAAACAATGTGAAGGCACTTAGTAACTTTTTTCAAACTTTTTTGAACCTAGGTGGCAAATATTTTTCAGTTCTTCTGAAGCTTGCTATGATATAAGAAAGTCATACTGATTGTGAAGGTCTGGGTTCAAAAGACCCATACAGCTAAAAATCTTACTAGATGACCTTGGGCCATTCACTTTATCTCAGATTTACCCAACTCACAGGGTGGTTGTGAGGATAAAATTGCGAGGGAATATATCATATACATGAACCTGAGCTCTCCAGAGGAAAGATAGGAGATGAATGTAATTTATTATTGTAGAAATAAATAATTAGGAAAAATATAATCAATGTCTTCCTCCCAGAGAAGCAGTAATTACACTAGAACCAGCATACCTGGGTATGTACTTTAATGAAAGAAAAAGGAAATGCAACGAATGGGAGTGGAGTATGATATAGCAGAATAGCTAAAAGACTTCAGCAACTACAAATTCAAGAAGTCTTCAGTTCAAATTTCGTCTCTGCCATTGAGTAGCCTCAGGTAAGCTGTACACCCCAAAATATGGGGTTTAAAGTATTGCCTAGTGCTTGTTATAAGATTACAACAAAATTTGTATGAGGTAGTGTTGCCAACTCTGGGTCTTGGAAATACCTGGAGATTTGAGAGGGGAGTCTGGGAGGTGGGATTTAGAGAGGGGGGGACCTCAGTAAGGTATAATGCCCTACGCTCCACCTTCCAAAGCAGCCACTTCCTCCAAGAGAAGTGGAATAAATGCTTTAAATAAACAATAAAATAAATAAGTAATCCTTGTAGTTTGGAGATCAGCTGTAATTCTGGGAGATCTCCAGCCCAACTGAAGGAAGGCAACCCTAATATGAGGTACTCTGAGGATTATTACTCTACAATTACTATGTACGAGGATTATTACTATCCATGAGGAGTCTGCTATACCGGACATGCCTTCTTTTGGATACAACCTTGCTGAGGGGGTTTTCCCTACGGAAGACCACCCAGAGTATCTGTGTGAGTCCAGGCCTTGTATAAAAATGCAGACTACCCTAAGGCAAAAGACAAGCTCTATTTCCTAGATTCCTCAACAGTCTGTTTTAAGAATTATTCTGGGGTGTGGTTTTGTTGAGGGTGGGTTTTGTTGGGGTTTTTTTTTGGTTCCATGGTCGATCTGGGTGAGAAATATGAGCCCCATAGTCTGTGTAACCATGGACACGACCTCCAGACTAGCTGGGCCTAACGAGCCCCAGTGCAGATTAATGGTTGCATTGTCTGTCAGAATTGTTCTCATACAGAGCTTAGGCAGGCCCCAACTGACCCTGTCACCCAAAATAGCCACTCCAGCCCCATCGCTTCCTAAATCGTACACACAAGACTGCCAGGGCACCAAAAGGCTTTGGCTGTGTTGCCATGGCGTTCCTGGAGGTTAATGTGCACAGCCATTGTGGTGAAGCAAAAGGGCAGGCCAGCCTGAATATTTAGCACCAAGCAACTGTAAAGGGACCTATATATGTAAATGGACAGTCATTTGCTGAATTTCCAGACCAGACAAAGAAAGGTAAGAGAGCCAGCCAGTTAGAGTGGCCAGAGTTATTCAAAGACACAGGCCTCTTTTTTAGGCCTGTCCAGGTTCTGCTGCTGTCCACTAAAACTGGCCAAAGTAGCTTTGGAGACTTGATTCCCCATCAACAGTTAGTAGCTGATAGCAGGCAGAGCTGGTAGGTTATTTTTTATTTTAAATTATAAACTTTTATTTTAAATTATATTTTATTTTAGGTTATACACTTCCATCTGCAAGTGTAAATTAGCATGTGCAAATTTTATTATTTTTCCATCCTCCTTTGTCCTCTTTTATTGAGTACTTATCATGGGGGGGGGGTGTTTCTCTGTACATGGTTGTCCCTAGAAGGTGATACATGTGTTCTGGAAAAATAAATGAAAACCCTGCAGGGTTTAGAACAAAGAGTGTAGTATTAGAAAGTTAAAAGCCAGCTGAATACAAATTGTCATTCAGGTTTAAAAACAACACCAAAAACTCAATAAAGGGATGAATGAGACTATCGTCAAATCATAATCTGCAGGTGTGCTCCCTCTTTCCCATCTCTTATTTGTTCTGCTTCAATTAGTTACTGTCTATTTCTAAAGCATAGTTTGCAATTACATTTGAACTGGCCAGCTGATTTACAGTTGTCTTCCAAACCAGGACTGCAAAAACACTATGCTGGTTTGCCAGCCTCCAGGTGGTGGCTAGAGATCTCCTGGGATTATAGCTGATCTCCGGGCAACAGAGATCAGTTCACCTGGAGCAAATGGCTGCATTGGAAGGTGGACTCTGTGGCATTATTCCCCACAGAAGTCCATCCCCTCCCCAAACCGCACCTTCCTCAAGCTCCAACCCCCAAATTTCCAGGAACAGTTATTACAGAATTATGCAGAACTGTTTTTGTTTTAGGATGAATAATTCTTAGAAGAAAAGAACAGTGGCATCTAGATAAACTATATATCTAAGTAAGGTTTCCAAGACATCTCTTTCAATGCTCAGAACAGAGGTCCCCAACCTTTTTGAGTCCACAGGCACTTCTGGAATTCTGACACAGCGTGGTTGGCATAGCTACAAAATGGCTGCCAAAAATGGCTGCCACAGTAGGCAGACACAGCCAGAAAATGGCTGCTGCAGCTTACCCCCAGTCACACAGTGACGATCCCTGTGCTCTGGTAACAGCTGCAGCCAAAGCAATGTTTTTAAAAACCTGCACAGCCAATCAGAAGCCTTGCTGGGCAAAAGCCCTACCTGGCCCTGTTCAGTGTCTAAAACACTTGACAGGCACCTGGCTAATGGAAGGGGAGGGATGATATACATCACTTCCCCCTTTATGCTTTTCCTGGGAGGTCTCTCATCCCCCCAGGAGCAGCATTGGGGCTTTTTGGGCCACAGCATTTTGGGGGAGAGGTGAAAAACGCTTCTGTCAGCAGTAATTTTAGCAGGAGCTAAACTGTATGTTCAATCCCTGCCATCTCCAAGTAAAAGGATTCTGATAACAGGGCTGAGATTTGTTTCCACAAACAGGCAAGCCATCTTTAGTATAAGGTACCTCCTTTTTTAAAAAATCTGTGGAAATATCTGCAGGGTTTCAACATGAATCTCGCTGTTGAAACTTTGGGCTTTGAGAAAATCACTAATAATATGAAATAATAGAATAGCTGACACCCTGATGGTCACAGGTAAATCTGGCAATTGCTATCGAGGGCTTGACACTGCTAGACATATACTATAGTGTAGCATAGCTATACAGGCACATGACTCCACAGTTTGTACATCATGAGCACCACAGACATATGGAATAGCTGGGTTCACCAGTGTGAGAATCAGCCCACAGTCTTTTGGATTACATCGACATGACTGTCTCCCTGCTTGTAATGTTCCTTATTTTGGGACTGAGAGGAGCAGCTTCAGAGAATACTCACGATTCCTAGACTCAATCTAATGAATTCTTCAAATATGACAGAAGTCCTGCCCGGGAAGTGCAGTGTACAAATGTCGAAAAGTCCTGACCAGTCACAGCCACCCAGTGAGGGTTCACGCTGGGATAAACTTTTGTGTATGTTTGTGTTCATGTGTGAGTCTTTATGTGCAGTTGGTCTATTGCGTCCAACATGAATATCTACATTGAGTAAAAATGTAAGTGCTTTCTGCATATAGTATGTGGGTGTGTTCAGACGGATCTTTTGATCTGCCATAGGAACGACTCCCTTGCGGATCAAAAATGCACGACCAGACAGAAACATCTGCGAAATATTCCAGTCCCATAGGCATCCCGTTCTGCTGCGCCTCCAATCCTGATTTAAAAAGTAGTAGTTTCAATGTAGGGTTTTCGCTTACCCGCGCAACAACTGCAGACTTTCTTCCGTCTGGTCACTCCATTAGCGCGCGATGCTCCCGTCGGCTCGGTCTGACGTCAGACCGAGCCGACGGGGGCGCGATTTTTAAAAATTGAAACCCCATGTGCGCTTTAACGAGGAAACGCATTCAGCGATAAGCGCTACGAGGAATGTAATATTCATGCTTATTTCTTTTAGGGACAAGATGTTACCGCGATGGGAGATGGAGGGGGGAAGGACTGTTCTAACTTGCAAAATAGTCCCTCCATTGATGGCAATGGCAAGGGGGAGGACCGGGACTTTGCTGAAAACCCTCCGCGATCGCCTCAGTTCTCCAAGGAGGCGCAGCCTTGCCTATGCGAATGTACAAAACTTTTTTTTTTTAAATTCTCGGTGGATGCCGTGTAGACAAATCACGGCGGGAACAACGCGCGGTGAGGCTATTTCATAGGGGGGCGTCTGGTCGTGCTAGGCTGGATTTAAAAATCGGGATAAAATTTTAGGAGGGCTCATGGCGCGATTGACTGGCCGTCTGAACGCAGCCTGTGTGTCCTTTAACACAGTTTTTTTTCTCACAGCGAAGGGGACACCTGTGTATAATTCCAAACAAACAGCATTTTATTTAGTCACTTCATTTATACTTTTCTCTCCAATAGGGACCCAAAGCAGTTATAACAACAGCCACCCCTTCTCTGTTTTATTCTTGCAACAAACCCATGAGGTAGGTTGGGCTGAGGATATATGAGAGAGTATGTGACTGGGCCAAAGTCACCCACCAGATTTCCATGGCGGAGCAACCTTGCATATTTCCACCCATTTATTAACTTCAGTATACGATGAACACTGCCCTCACCTGGATCGCCGATCTCATCAGATCTCAGCTGCTAAGCAGGATTGGCCCTGGTTAGTATTCAGATGGGAGACCACCCAAGGAGGTCCAGGGCCACTACACAGCGGCAGGCCATGACAAACCACCTCTGAACATCTCTTGCCTTCTAAACCCCATGAGGGGGTCACCGTAAGTTGGCTGCAACAACAGCACTTTACACACACACATATACAATGAACATAGTGTCTGATTGTGGTTGCTTGCCTGTACCTTCCAAATAAAACTGAGCATGAGAAGCGGTCTTCTAGTGAAACCAGACTGGTGCAGCCCTTTTATTCTTGTTTCCAGTGAATCAGACCATCCACCTAGCTCAAAGTTGTCTGCTGTGGTCAGCTGATTCTCCATAGTCTCTCAGGATTTTCCTATCCTGCTCCTTATAGTAACTAGAGCTTGAACCTGGGGTCTTATGTAAGCAAAACATATGCTTTACCACATCGATGGGTCCTCTCCAAGTTCATGCAGGTTCTTGGCTTAAAAAATACTAATTTCTTGTGCAGGGGGAGGACCTGGAAACAGAGTGAGCTCTGACACACTCACCCTAACCCCCCTTGCAGGGTTGATGTAAGGAAAAAAATAATGGTAACCCTGAGCTTCTCAGAAAAGGGTACCTGTGAATGTTTGAAATAAAACGGGTTGGTCAGATACTGCTAACTGGCCCATCAGTCCTCCTGCTCACTATTGCTGTTAATCTCCCCTTGCTACATACAGACACTGTTTAACTGAAGAACTAAGCAGTGACTCACAGAAGCTCAAATGTTGTTAGTCTTTACAGTGCTACTGGACTCTTGCTCTTTTGTACTACTATTTAATTTGTGCCAGTTTGTTTTGGGAAACCCCTGGAAGTAGGAGAAGGATCTACCAATGTAAACTCCCCCAGGTTAAACGGAGGGGGGAGATTAAGGCCATTTTGGAAGAGGGGGCCACAATAAGTCCCTTTCAGCCCTTCCCCTCCAGTTCCTCAGCTGCAGCTCCTCCCTTTCCAAGACTTGCTGCTCGGACTCTTAGTCTTGGCCCTGGCCCCTGGGCTGGGCTGTCTCTCCCTGCTGTGTTCCCTCTTCCAAAGGAGATCAGGCCGCCACAGGTAAGGGAGCCGAAACTGGCTTCCAACGACTTGGGGCCGCGGGGTGGGTGGCCGGGGTTATCGGATGAGAAAAGGAGGGTTGCGGGAAGGATCTGCGTCCGGAGCCCCCCGTCCGGAGCTGATCTGCCTCGGGGGGCGAGGAGGGCAGGGCGCCGGGGACTGGCGTCTTCCTCCAGGGCATCTTGTGCGTTGAAGGTAGGAAGGCTGTGCGGGAGGGCGGGCGAAGGGAGATCCCCGGGAAGAAGGAGGACGGTGGCGAGTCGCCTGGCTGCCCTGCCCGAAGGTTCCCGGGCTCCCGGAAGCGGGCAAGCCTTTCTAAAGAGCGCGGCAAAGCCGGCCGCCCTGGAGAGGCAATCACGGCTAAGTGCAGGGCTCGAGGACGACGGGCTTTGTTTTCTTGTTGCAGCTGTTTGAAGTTGTGCAAAGCAGATTAAAGCCGCAGCCAGAGTCGCTGCGAAGAGCGAGCGGAGCGGGGCTGGGCTTGGGTGGGATGGAGAGGGCAGGGCGCGGGAGGGAGAGCGCCTTTCCCCCCTTCCCTGGGAATGGGTGGGTCCCGCCGCTGCCGCCCCGTTGCAAAGCGCATCAGCTCTGCCGCCGGTGGAGCCCATGAAAGGAAGACGCGGGACTGGAGGGATGTTCTGTGCGGGTACCAGTCCAGAGGAAAGGTCCGGCCATCTGGACACGTAAGAGCGCCTTTTCCTGATCGCCTATTCATCCTCCGAGGAGAACCACCTTTTTAAATGCCCAGTTTGACTCTGAGGTGGGGGGAAACTGCCAAGCCGGGCAGAGAGACTCCCCACACCCCGGGTTCAAGGAGGGGCGGGTGCTCTGGTGGTCCGTCTGACTCACCTCTTTCGTTCTGGGAAATGCTCCTCGTGTCAACAAGGGCTGTGGCTTCTGGACAGAGTGGCGGGCAGAGCGCCCCTCTCCGGGGCTAATAATGCTTGGGGAAGTAGTCGAGAGCTCTTGGGCAGAGGCGAAGCTTTTGGTCCTTGCAACAAGCCTGGAGGGTAGAGCATTAGGACTTCTGTTTTGCGGAAGGGACATTAAAGCACAGACCTCATAATGAGGGTTTCAAACTGGGCCTTCCAGCTCACTGTCCCTACCCCTTCGCCACTGACCCATGCTGGTTTTCTTTGTTTGCATATAACCTGATGCTGAGCTGACATAAAAGACCTTATAGGGGTTGCGTTGGTTCTCTCTCTCCCTCTCTCTCTCTCTCTCCCTCTCTCTCACATTTTTTTGCGGATAGGGATTATTATTCCAGGTGGTGAAACACCATCAGGTAGCTCGGCTCTCAGCGATGGCAGATGCTAAGGTGGGAGAACCTACTGAGAACCTAGCCTCCGAGAGCACTCCCAGTCTCCCACCCCGGCCCCAACCCAGCCTCTCATGACCAGGCTGTGTAATCTCCCATTTGAGCTCAGAGTGGTGCTTTCTACTAAGAAAGAAAAATGGCAGGGGAAAGTGAGTGATTAGGGGTCAACTCATCCTTCTTTGCAATGGGAAGGGCTGGTCACAACTGTTCACACATGCAGAAGTGGGCCTTCGCTCCCTCTCTGCATTCTACCTGTTTTGCATGGCTCATGTTCCCTCTGTTTGCTTTCCTCCATTGTCCACCTGTGACAGTGTCAGGAAGGAGCATACAATAAGGTGGTGGTGTCGAAAAGTAAACGGAGCTGTGTTCATGCTGTGCTCCCCTTAGCTCTCCACTCTCAGTGCGTCCCCTTGCTCCTCCAGTTCCGCCACAATCAGCTCAAATACTCTTTCAAACAACTTCTCCCTTTCTCCTTTGTTGTCCTTTCAGCTTGGGATTTCTTCCTAGGACACCTATGTGGTGCTGCCTCGCCCGCTTCTTTCTACACTTTCCTCAAAATGGAGCTTTTCCCATTAAATTTTTGGTACAACCCCACAGTCCTCATCTCCTGTTATCTAGGAGTATGCAATGGAATAAATACTAATGATCCCCCTTTCCCCCTTACTTCCACCTTCTTCCTCTTCCTTATTGCCTATCTTGCTTCATATTTTAGATTGCATGCTCTTTGGGGCAGGGATCTGTCATCTTGTGTCCTCTTAAATGTCAAATAAATAGATAAATGATTACAGTTTTCTTTTTTCCCCTTTTTCTTAAAGTTCCATTTCCTTTTCCAAACCCCACATAGTTTTTAAAGCCCTTATCATGTCTCCCCTTCGCAGTCTAATTTAGAAAAAGAGAGGAAGTGGTGATATCGTAGACATTTGTAAAGTTAGTGGGGGGAAAGAGGACAGCAGGAACTTTTTCTCCCTCTTTCACAACTCTTGCTCACCCAATGGAGTTGATGGGTAGTAGCTTCAGGACAGGCAAAAGGAAGCACTTCTTCACATAATGTGCCATGGAATTCACTACCAGAGGAGATGGTTATGACCATTAGTTTGGATGGCTTTAGAAGGGGGCTAGGCAGATTCATCACAGGTAAGTCAATCATTGGGTTTTAGCCATGATGGTTAAATGGAACCACCGTACTCCAAGGCAGAGTAGCTCTAAACACTAGTAGCTCCAGATCAAGAGTAGATGAAGAACTGTTGTTTTCATGCCCTGTTTGTGGATTTTTACAAAGCATTGGGCTTGCCATTGTAGGATGCAGGATTCAAGACTAAATGGACCTTTGGCCTAATCCATCTGGGCTCTTTTCATGTTCAGTAGTTAAGCTGTAAACTCAGAGCTCTTAAAAACAAAACAGAGTTTCTTGAACATTCTTGTTGGAATCTTTTTATTAAGGCATTGCTCACTCAGTGTTTGTAATAAAATGGTGCTCACAAAATTTGATAGACATAAGAGAGCACAGAAGATGCAAAGGATTTTGCTTGAGCCGAGTCCTGCTATTTTATCATGTGTTAGTATTATTGCTGGCTGCCAGAAATCCTGAAGCTGGATAATACTCTGAGAGCTGGGCTGGCAACCCTGAATGCATTTCCTTGCAATTCAGCTGCTTTCCCTTCTCCAGGTTTCTTTTTCTTGTTGTAAATCTCTTCTCTCTCTTTTTCCTTCCCTCTCCGCCTTATGCAGTCCAAGCTAAACCAAACACCCTGCAAAGTGCAGCTCCCAACACGTATAAGCTCTGTCCTTCCCTTCAGCACATATTTATATTACCCTCTTTAATCAGTTATACGTTTTTGGCATTTTAAGTCAACAAAGGAACTGGGCTTCTTTATAGGCTTCTTTGGAGGTATGTACACTAGAGTTCACAATTAGCTCTGTTTTCCCCTCTCCCTAGGCTGGTTTAACATTACTTGCAAATTTTTAATGTAAACAGCTTTCAAGAAAAGGACACTGAAGACTTTTGAAAATGCAAGTACAGATTGTGCCCCAGATGACTGCTTCGCCTTCAGCCCCAAGTCAGAACTGTGTAGATCTATACTTTCTCCTTTCTGAGGATATGTAGGAACCATTCTGGGTACATAGTGAAGCTCGACGTTTTCCTAACCAGCAGGAAAGTGCAGTGGCAGCATGGACTTCAGCCTTCTCAATACACTGTCCACTCCAGAGAACTGGAGCACTTTCTTAGCTGAAAAGAAGTCATCACCTTCACCTAAGGCTTCTCTGGGGAAATCAAAATGGATTTATGTTTGTAGTGTCGATGTGACCTTAGAGAATCATTCCATTAACTGCTGGCTATTTTTCTTTTGTCTCACTAATATTTTGGCTGAATTATACCCTCTTTCCTTCACTCTAAAATTACAATCTGCATGAATGCAGGCCATAGCTGTTTCATCAGATGAATTAAGTGGTGTGGAAAGCTGGTAAGTGTGTAGTACGTAGGCAGCAGAGGAAAACTACTTTTACACAATGAGATGCAAAAAAAAAAAGTTGCAATTCATGAGACAACCAGGGTGAACAGTACCCAAATCCCTTTGAAACTGTAGCCCAACCTACATTTCACACTCAAAGTCATAAATTAAACCCAGATGGCTACTTTTATTAGGGGACACTGACTTTGAGAGGGTGAGGAGCAGCTGATTTTCCTTTGCATCGCCTCCTCTCACAGGCCGCTTTCTCCCCTGTGGGGTTCCAAACACACATTTGCAAGAGTAGCTATGTGTCTGGAATCCCACGGGGATGAGGAGCTTACAGTAGGGAGATAGCAGGCCAGGGAAGAGTTAAACCAGCTCTCCCTACATGACTTTTTCACTGAATACTAACCTCTCTCCTGAAGTTGCTTTCTTCTGTCTTTAAATACATGCATTTCTAGGTAGCAATCAGTTTGGCCCTAAGGGAAGAAATGGATGCAGAGCACAGGTGAATTCCCTGTGTCCAAGGGTCGGCTGGACAGGATAGTTCCATAGTCTTGGGAGGACCAGAACACTCTGCTTTTTAGAAAGAAGGGTCCAAGAATATGTCAGATGAGGCTCCCATCGATAAGCAAAGAACATGGCATGCTCCTTTCTGCTTGGCAGAAGGCATGACATATCCCTTTGCAGTTTTATCTGAGCAACTCAAGGACCACCTACTCCCATATGAACCTACTTGAACTCTATGGTCATACTGTGAGGTCCTGCTCCTGCGACCCCTGCTTTCTGATTCTAGGCAGGTGGCAGCCCGAGACAGGGCCCTCTCATTCATGGCACCAGAATCATGGAACTCACTCACTGGGTATATTCGTCTGTCCCCCTGTCTTCTGCCACCAAGTGAAGATTTTTTTGTTTTGTCTGCTGTTCCTCAATGATCCCTCCTTCCTGCTTGATGTTTTGATTTGCTCTCCTGTGTTTTATATATGTATTTTAGCTCTACTTTTTCATTGGTTTTATGATGTATTTTCATTAAACTTGTGCTAATCGTTAGCTGTCTTGGTGGGCTTTTGACTGGGCAGAAATGTGGGGTATAAATGGAAATAGATAAATACAGTATGCTCCTGGGTGAACGATGGCAGCTGAATTGGCACCCAAATGGCATCCTTGAGTATGAGATTTGCCAAGTTAACCTACATTGTAGGTGGCAATTGCATTTTTTTATGTACTGGGGTGGAAGGAGAACCTTCTATGGAAGGAGAATTTATAGGCTGTTTTTGCTGCCCATCCTGTAACGACTCAACAATCTTTCTTTGCAGTCACTCTGAAAGGACCATAGGCTGTGCCAGTTTGGTGTAGAGAGCCAGTTTGATGTAGTGGTTAGGAGCGCAGACTCTATTCTGGGAGAACCAGGTTTGATTCCCCACTCCTCTACATGCAGCTGCTGGTGTGACCTTGGGTCAGTCAAGCTCTTTCAGAGCTGTTCCCTCAAGGGCAGTTCTCAAGAGAGCTCTCTCAGTTCCACCTACCTGACAGAGTGTCTGTTGTGGGGAGGGGAAGAGAAAGAGATTGTAAGCCGCTCTGAGTCTCCTTTGGGTAGTGAAGGGTGGGGGTATAAATCCAATCTATAAATCCAATTGCATTGGAAATGGATGTATAATTTGCTAGTATGAAAGGTATAGATTACGACGTTCATGAATGTCATTTTCACATTATTCTGATCAGGCTGCCAGGAGAACTTTGATCCATATCTGTTTCTGCCATTCCCTCCATCCAGGTTCAGATGTCAGAGGCAATGCTTGCAGCTGGAGAAATGTTAGTGTGTCTGTGCCCAGCTCCTAACCCAAGGAACAGAACAGCAATGTTTCGAATTTCCCATCTTGGACTCAGAGCAGACTGCAAGACTTTTCTGATGAAATCAGTGAGGTCTGCTGAATTGTGAAAGCAAGTCTGAGGAATCCTTCTTGTAGACTTGAAAGAACTTTGGCAGCTTGGGCTAGCTGGATGGAGGCTGGAGGAGAGTATTTGCCTAAGAATCATCCCATGAAGAAGCAGTACCAGTTGGAACATGGGCAATGGACAGGGCTGCTAGCTGTCTCCGGGCACCTGGTTCAGGTCTTGCTGCTTGTGCTGCTTCTAATTTTGCCTTCCTGTGTACTTCCTGCTCCCACTCCAGCAGATGAGAGTGGAGAGATAGTGGTAAGTTATTCCTGAAGCATGAGAGTCAAACATCTTTTCCTAAAAACAGAATGGTTGTAATCTCCAGTAGTAAGTAGAAAATATCTGATAGTTGTGTGCAATCTCCATTTCTTAAGTAGTCCAGGGTGGGTCTTAGAAGGCTTAGCTGCTTCAGCCAAAGTAAAGAATTTTGTGTTGCCTTAAAGACTACTGAATGTAAGCAAGCATTGCATACATATGACCAATTGGCCTCTGGATCATGAAAGCTTATGCCAGAAGAATAAGGTGGCACATAGTTCTTCTTCCATTAGAAGAGGGTGTGCTGTAATGCTGTAAATATTTTTATTTACAAATGTACAGGTTGAGCAGGAATTATGGAAGTGGAGAATAAAACACTCAGGCAAGTTGGTTCCAAAATAATATTAATCCCCTTGAATATCTATATTCCCTAATGCGTCCAAAAACTGCTTTCTTTTTCAACTCTACTGGTACACATATTGCCAAATAAAATTGATATCAGCATCATTCCACCAAGGCACATGTCTGCAACTCAAAGTTGTGATCTAATATGGCTTTAGGAAAAGAGCAACATAATAACCCTTTCAGCAAACTCTTATTTGCTCACTATCAGTTCTCAAGACCCTGAAGACAGGGGCTGTTTCTTTACTTGGCAATAAAGAACTGGATATCCTCTGCTTCAAGGAAACCCAAGTTAATTCAAGCTACGTAGCTTATACATGGTTTATTCTTTTGACTATCTTGAACAGAGTTTAGAATTTAAAGTGGGAGAGGAAGAAAGTCTGTGATAGACGAGTATATGAGTCTGCAAGTGTACATCGCTCCACCCCCAGACCACTTGGCAACCTATCTGCCTCCCCTTGGGTTTCTAAAGACCAGACAAGGCATGGGGAGATCACTGAATGGATATCCAGAATGTTGTGTTTTGTAGGGGTGGATGCAAGCTTCCAGGTGGGACCTGGAAATCCCCCAGAATTGCAGCTCATCTCTAGACTATAGAGATCAGTTCCCTTCGAGAAAATGGGTGCTTTAGAGGGTGGACTCTATGGCACCCATACGATGTCATAGGGTGGACTCTTGGTCACCCACTGGTGTCCCTGTCACCCCCAGGTTCCATCCCCACATCCCTAGGAGTTTCCAAACCTGGATCTGAGAGCCCTACCTCCTGTCCCACACTGAGGGCCCTGGGGGACCTGGCAACCCTATGTTTGGGTGTTTTTGTAAGCAGCAGCCATGGGAGACTCTGGTTTGGATCATGTATGTGACAGGAGGGAGCCTTTAAAAAGTCCCCTTAGGTGCCATTTTTCTAACCTCACACAGTCCCATGGAGCAACTGGTTACCATGTTGGAGAAATATTTATGTTGCCATGTGTCCCCAAAACAAATATTAGGGAAAATAGCACAGAGAGAGAAGAGTGAAGTCTTTCATCCGTGCCACAGCCTGAATTAGGCCTCCTGCAGCTGCTAGTTACAAAAAAAGGCAAAAACCAATCAATCAGTCAATCATTGACTGGCAAAAATAGTACCTGAGACCTATCTCAGTTCTTTCAGCATCTCCATCAGCTGGATCCTAAATGTATAGTACAAACCACCCATGTGCTTTCAAATGTTTCTTCTTCAAACCATGAGTGTTAGAAACTTGATCTGTTAAAGCTAAGACTATACATGAAGTATACTGCTTGTACAATAAAACACTAGGGCATTCAGATTAAATGTTCATGTGTCAAACCGAGGGCCAAATATACCTGAATGGATGCCTAGATCTGAAGTTCAGTCACAAAAAGCAGCTGCTGCAGGGAGGACCGACACAGATTGGGGGCATGATTCTGGGGAAGAGAGGGTTAACTCCGCCACCCAAGCAGTTTCCCCAGTCAAAAATGAACTCTAGGAATGCTTTCTGCATACCCTATTTCCCTGAAAGCCTTTTCTCCACATGTGCTGTCAAAAACTGGGGTGGGTGGGGCATCTTAAATTCACACACAAGTTATGGTTAAATGTGATATGAAACATTTTTTTGGATAGAACTTTTTTTTTTTAAAAAAGGATCATCTTAACATTCATGGTCATCTTCCTTTGAGATAAATAATGGTATATTTAATCAAATATAGTTTGGCCCCAAGTATCTGGAAGAGGAGGTTAGGATCACATGCTAGAAATTGTCATCGCTGGCAAATCATTCGCACAGGATCTGTGTGGTATACTTTGTAATTCCTGTTCCATCTGAGATCAGTATTAATAACCATAGCAGAAGCAGCATGTGAATTATGTAAATCAGGTGCACAAAGTGTCTATTTTTTGCTTTATGTATAAGATGGTTCACTTGACAGCTTCTTGGCAGATGTACCGGAATTAAAACAAGACACTTCTGTGCCCATTTGCTCCTTGTATCTTTCATGTTCCATAGTATGCAAGTACAGGCCTTACTGCTAGATTAATAGTGCAGTCGTAAAGCAGACTTTATGCCCTTCTAAGGCCATTGAAGCCATTAGGCTGAGAAGGGTGTAACACTGTTTAGGATTCCACTGAAAGTCCACTGTGGGGTGGGCCTGTAAAAGAAAAGAATGGAATCCCAAATGAGAAGATTTGAAATTTCTACCAGTACAGATGGGACTACCTGACCTGGATAGCCCAGGCTAGCCTGATCTCATCAGATCTCAGAAGCTAAGCAGGGTGAGCCCTGGCTAGTATTTGGATGGGAGACCTCCAAGGAATACCAGGGGCACGACATGGAGGCAGGCAATGGCAAACCACCTCCGAACATCTCTTGCCTTGAAACCCCCATGGGGTTTCCATAAGTCAGCTGGTGACTTGATGGCACTTTCCACCACCACCAAAGATGGGACAGTACTGACCTGCATCCTCCCCCTATGTCCCTTGCCTAGGAGTGGCTGACGCAGTATGGATACCTCCCTCCAGCTGATCCAGTAACAGGCCAGCTGCAAACCTGGGAGGCCGTGACCAGCGCCATCCGTGCCATGCAGCACTTCGCAGGCGTTGCTGAGACCGGGATTCCAGGTATGGGGAAGCTACGAATTCCTGAGAGCTCCTGCTAGTTTTCCACTGGTACCCAAGCATTGACATGTATACTTGTCCTGGGATGTTCCCTGATTAATTTTATTAATGATGTGATAATATTGTTGGAAGGGATGAATATTCTCTAGTGGAGTCTAGTTATACAGGAGTTCACAGTCCATTGAGAGGAGAAGAGGAAGGGGTTTCGGTTTCAAGGCGTCGCGAATGGCGGCCGCTTCTCGGGACGCTCCCGGAGGCGGTTAGCCCACGCGCAGTTAGGGGGGGTCTTCGCATATGCGAAAGACCCTAGTGAGCCTTAGGTAAAGGCTCCGAACCGGGGGCGCTTGGGGAGTAGCCTCTTTGCCGGCAGACAGCCGGGAAATTGAGGCTTTCTCCCCGCCCCAATCGGCCCCGCTGCGGCGTGCCCGTAATGGGACTTAGCGGCGCCACCGAATTCCAGGAGTGAAAACAGCGCTATGGTTCAACATAAAAAGAAGTAGTAGCATCGAATCGTGAGTTGAAGATCTATTTTGAAGCGTAAATCGGAGCCCCCCTGTATGCGGATAAGCGTTGGGAGGAGGGAGGAGTCCCCACCCCCCTTGAGAAGCAAGTTATACAAAGGGAGCGCGAAGGGGGGCAGAAAGAAAACAAAGTGTTGGTGAAAGTACCGTTGGGGCTGCATGGAAGAATGTGTTCATCTTAGCTTCCTGGGGGATGCGGCACGAACTTTTTAAAAGTAAACAAAAAAACAAAATGTCGATAATGGAAAAAGCCCTGCAGACACCGGAAGAGAAGAGAGGAGGGACTTCCGGTCCAGATAGCCCCCCCCAAGAGCTTGCTGTCAATCAACAGAAAAAGGAGATGCTGTGCCCCCTGCTGGAACAATTGCAGAAGATCAACCAAACTTTGTTTAAAATGGAAAGTGTTCTCATCAGTCGACAGAAACAGATATTGGAAACAACTAGAAAGATGAAGGAGATTGAACAGAAATCGAATTTGATTCCAGGTTTCCAGGGCGCTAAAGAAGAAGAGAAAGAAGATCTCGGATTTACCTTGACAAATGTCTTGACACCCCTAACTGGCAGTGAAGCGATAAAGTTAAAAGAAGAGGTGGATAAGGCTCCCAAAGCCTATTCCGCCTTTATAAAAAGAAATACTCTGCCAGTAGAAGGGGATGTCGAGCATAGCAGGCGACAAACGGGAGATCTAATTTCATCTGCTGAGTTTGTGGAGCCCTGGAAGCTTGAAGGCCAGAAGTTTAAGAAAAAAAAGAAAAGAAAGAAGAAGGATTTCATCTTCAAAACACAGAAACTCCTGAAGAGACACGCCAGCAGGAAGAAGGATGCAGCATTCAAAATTGGGATAAGTGCAGAAGACAGCAGCCCAGGGGAAGGTGATGGAACGGAAGACTTCAAAGTTAAAATGGACTTAATCCATAAATGGAAGAAAATTAAGAAGAAGATACTTTGAGGACTGTTCGTGTTGCATCTGGAAGGAGCTGTTTAATTACTAACCCCAATGGACTTTACTAACTGCATTAACAGAGTGACTTTGGACTTTGCATTAGTTAAAAAGAAGATCTTCTAACCATGATGGATGCCAAAACTTGGTATTGGTTATTAACCTAAACTAACCCTCACTAACAGAAAAAAATTTCACTCCACCTTTCTCTTTCTCCATCTGTCTACCCTTCCCCTTTCTTATAAAAAGAATAAAATTCTCTCTTTTTAAGAGAGTTTTACAAAAAAAAAAAAAAGAGAGGAGAAGAGGAAGAAGAAGAGGTTGGACTTATACCCCACCCTTCACTACCTGAAGGAGTCTCAGAGCAGTTTACAATCCCTTTCCCTTCCCTTCCCTTCCCCACAACAGACACAGGGTGGTAGGTGGGGCTGAGAGAGCTCTCTCAAGAATTGTCCTTGAGAGAACAGCTGTGAAAGAGTTTATGACTGACCCAAGGTCACACCAGCATCTGCATGTGGAGAAGTGGGGAATCAAACCTGGTTCTCCCAGATTAGAGTCCTTGCCCAAATAGTAAATCTGTGTCTGGACTGCACTACTTCAGCCTGGGGGGGCACAACAAGGCTTCTGCACAACAAAACTTTCCCTCCACAAGGATGTAAGAAAGAAGAGCTCTAGGCTTGCTTTCTCCTTGGTATGCTAGTTCGCTATATGCATGGAGTTTTTGTTTGTTCAGAGGAGCACTCAGTAACATGAGCAGCTTGAAGTGGTACAGCCCAAATATGAATCTACTATCTCCTGAGGGAACTGGGCCTGAAGTGGTACAGCCCAAATATGAATCTACCATCTCCTGGGGGAAGGAGGGACTAGTTTCATGCCATGTGTTTCAGTTTGGCCTCTTTTTGCTTCCCTTGAATTAACCAGACGATGCCACGTTGGCTCTGATCCGAATGCCTCGCTGTTCTTTGCCTGATATTATCCCCACCTTCCCAGAGAAGCTCCCTTTGAGGAGAAACAGGAGAAGAAAAAGGAGAAAGAGAAGAAAGAGTCGGAGCAGGCGGAATGCTGGCTCAGTTTGGACCAAGAGGAATATCTCCTGGAAGTAGGTATCCCTGTGCTGATTTTGTTTCAAACCAAATCTGACATTGTATGGTATAGGGACTCTTTCCTTCTTATTGTCTTTATGAACAATGGGCTGGTCCAGGCCCGTAGCCAGGATTTTCTAATTCAGGGGGCCTTGAAATTTCTAATTCAGGGGGCACTGATAAAATAAAAATAAAATAAACTCACACTCGCCAGTTGGAGCAGGGTTATTTCCCTTATTGTGGAGGGTGGGTGTAAATGGAAGTCTCTGACTCCGAGTAACCCGAGGAGGATTCCCTCCTCCTCTCCTTTCCCCCTCAACCGCATTGGCTGTGTGGAGTGCAGGGAACTACAGCAGAAGTGTTGGGCTCCTGTCTGGTTCTCTGTTTCTTTATTCCTGGCTGACTTCGTGCTTCCTCAGTGACTTTGCCTCAGTCATGCCCCCACCCACTGCCCTGCTGGAGGCCTTTCTGCTGCAACACTTCTCAGACTTGGAAGTGGCAGCCCACCCAGGGAGACAAGCCAAAGGAGGAGAGGTGGGCGAGCAGACGAGACGGAGATGACTGCTCTGTTGCTGCTGGTGGCTTGTGTGTGCCCGGCGTTGGTGCAACTGGGCTGAACTGAGAAGGTGAGACCTGAAGGGAAAACCCAGGAGGGGAGGCGTTTCTCTCTCCCTTGGCGGCCAGCTTCTTCAGTGATGAGGGCACAGGCATATGCAAGCAAGTGAGGTCTGCAATCTTGCGCTGGGGGGAGAAGGGGAGAAATTTCCGTAGTTGCAGGTTCAGCCACAGAACCCACAGCCCCCTGGCCCCACCTCACCTGCCAGCCTGCTTGCCTGGCTGCCTTGCGCTGCTTCATGCTGTGGCCACCCTGCGCTGGGATGGAGCCTGTGGGGCTGCTGGCAGGTGGGGAAGTTGTGGGGCCTTGGCAGGAAGTCAGGGGGCCAGGCCCCGAAATGCTTCAAAGTAGCTATGGGCCTGGGCTGGTGTAAGGAAGTCGGGTTACCAGGTGCATCCTGGCAACCGGTGAGGGATGGGAGAGACTTACCTTCCCATCATGATGCAGCAGGGAGGCTCAGCCAATGTACAGTGATGTGTCTACGCCACTGCCCATGTGACCTGGAAGTGACATCATCACATCCAGGACATTGGGGCGATGCTGTGGTATTTGGGCAAAAACTCTATGATCAATTTGACTTCTACCATAGAGTTTTTGCCCGAATATCAGAGCATTGCCCCGACATCCTGAATGTGATGATGTCACTTCCAGGTCATGTGGGCAGTGATGTAGACATGTTGCTGCACTTCAGATGGTTCTCCCTCTTTTTGAGGGGGTATGTTCCCCCCCACCAGCCAGGCAGTAGGGAGGTAGGGCCTGGTATCAGGGAACCCCCACCTTCACTGTGGGAGTTGTCTGGCAACCCTATTCCACATGCTTGTGGAAGAGCTATTTTATGCTTTGCACTGGAGTGAAGTGTAACTGAATGCAAAGATGCTCTTCTGTCTGTAACAGCTTATGTAGGAGTTGTGAATGACCCAATTCCAGTTTTCAGTACAGGACCATAGCTAGGATAATCAGTCAGTGAAATCCTATGGGGGCTACTCAGAAGTAACTCCCATTATAGTAAATGGTGCTTATTGCCAGGTAAGTGTGCATAGGATGGCAGGCTTGTCCCTTTCTGTGTGTGGTCTGCCTCGTGGCCTGATTAATATCAAGCTGGTTCTGTCCCGTGAGCATCTTTCTGTACTGCATCTGCTCTCTGTAGTGCAACATAATCTGAATAACCGGCCTCACAGGGTTGTTGTGAGGATTAAGTGGAGGAGAGAAGAACAATCTAAGCTGCTTTGGGTCAACACTGGGGAAGAAAGGTGGGGCATAAATGAAGTGAATAAACTAAATTGTATCAGTTGATCTGTGTCAGAAAGGGAGGGGTTGGTGGATGCATGTTCCTGTTTTCACCAGCATAGGCTGGACCAGGTACCCTTTTAGTTATGTTAACGGAACATCAGAATGTAATTGGTCCCATAATACAAAGTTTAGAGAAGTCAAAATTATTCCATCCTCATGCAAGACAGTTCATTAAAAAAAATAAAAATGCAGCCATTGGCATACCTTGTTGGGAATATTTATGGATTCATTTAACATCCCAAATCACAAAAGCAATTTATGGGCCTTGGGGTGCTGTATGTTGAAATATGTCCAAAAATACTCCTCGCAAAGTATGCGAACGGCAGCATCAGTGCAACAAGGAATAAAACCTCATATGAAGTAAAATCCCTCAAGGGGATTTCAGGACCACTGCTGGGCTGTGTATAACAAGCATGTAAGTCCCAAATGTTGCTTGGACACACACAGAGTAGAAGATTAACCAGGGATTGGCCAAACGAACCAATCCAACCCTCCCAGCTTTAATCCAGCTCTGTTCAACCTTTTGCTCTTGCATAATAAAATTAATAAGCGCTCCAAAAAGCTGAGCTGCTGTATGGCTCTAAAAGTGCCATTGGGTATAGAGGGAGAAAATGAGAGAAAACGAGGATGCAGACAACTATAAGCTTTGTGAGGTCCGTTGAATGGACTGGAGCAATGTAGAAAATATCCAAAACATCTAAATATATGCCTGCCGTTTTGGGGGCAAGCAAAGTGCATCCAAAGGGTGGGTATAAGAACAGATACTTGGGACCAAATCTGCAAAGTCATTTAGAACTCAGGAGGTTCTATTACTGTTGCCAACAGTGACTGGGGTAAGAAATGCAGGACTCTTTAAAAAAGAAGAAAAGCAGCTATTCATTATGAGCTAGAGTCCAAACATCCATGGCCAGAAGAGGAAAATAGCCTATAGGTAGTGCTGTTCTACAAACACTTACACAAGAATGCAGGCAACACCAGAACAGGGAGTTTCTGCAACATTTCTTACACATCTATATGTGCACAGAGGTTGGGCACGCTCTTGGGCAAGCAGAAGGATGTCTTCAGATTTAGTTTCATTCTTTAGCGTGGTGGGTAAAAGAGCCCTGAGGAATGCAGAAGGGTATTTTTGTGCCCACGTTTATGAGAAATGAGACAGGGAGGAAGAGAAACTAGCAAAGGCCGATTGGTATGTGTGGGTTTGGATTCAGACTAGCTTCACAGTTAGCAAGACACTAAGAAGAGCCTGTGAGCCTCTGTGCCACATATGAAAGTTTGTAATACACAGCAGGGGTCGACTGGGAAGCAAAAATGGCCCAGGAATAAGCCAAGCTGAGTGGTCTGAGTGCTGCAGTCCTGCACTGAAAGAGCTAGTCAGCTCAGACAGAAAGAGCTAGCAGTGCTGACAAGTGGGTATAATCTAGGGTACCCTCCCAACAATCTCCAGTGTGGTCTGTTGGGGCCTCAGATTGGTGAGGGGAAAATGGGTGGGGTGCACCAGTGCTGTGCTGGCACGTGATGTCACTTCTGGTGAAATTCAGAAACAATGTCATGATATTGGGGACAATACTCTAGGATTTGCCAAAAACAAATGACACTGTGCACAGGTGTCACACCAGCACGCCTGCCCCCACCTCCCAAATCCTCCCTGGGTGCCGGGTGAAGGGTTGCCATTGCTAGCAAAATCATACCCATTGCCTCCAGTGGTGCTGCAGGAGGAAGCAGCCTGTGAGCTGAGACTGATCACCATTACTGCTGCTGGAGGGCTGGAGTAGAGTGACTCCCATACTGTGGAGCTGCCAGGACTTGGCTCTGCTAGCTCCTGGCCACCTAATTTGTATACACCGGGACCCCACGATCTGGATAAGAACTAAAGGAAAAATAGAGCAGAACCATGCAAATTTACTTCTATGCAAATAAAGCGTATTAGAAAAGTAGTATAAAGTTTTCAAAGCCACAATGTATCAGTTTTCCTAATTTCTATATAATTGCCTGCATTAATTACAAGATAACAAAACACAATTCATTGCATATCACACACATATTCAGAACAATGTAAAACTTGAACTCTAAGTTTCTTGAATGTGCTAAGAAACTAATTGGAGGAGATACTTTATCTTACTGGTAGGAAATTTAATGTACAAGATGATGGTAAAGACCTTTTGGATGCTTGTTTCTGAATACTGAAGCCTTCGATTTCTGAAGAAGAGGATTGGAAACAGTGCATACCGGAACACTTGTCAAGTAATCTTCAATTGCCAGAGCAGTCCAGTCTTGTTGATAACAATCATCACTCCATGAATATAATCTGTACATTTTGTTTATTATGAGCTCAAGTGTGGCATTGTTCTGAATGTGTGTGTGATGTGCAGTGAATTATGTTTTGTTATCTTGTAATTAATGCAGGTTATTGTATAGAAATTAGAAAAACTGCCACACTGTGACTATTGCTTGTTGAAAACTTTATACTACTTTCCTAATATACATTATTTGCATACAAATCAATTTGCGCAGTTCTGCTCTACTTTTCCTTTAGCTCCTGGCCATCAGCAGCCTTGCAAGCCAGTGGCCAACCAGGAACTTTCCCATTAAGCTAAGCAGCTGGTCTGCCCTGATGTGAGAAATCAAATGTCTATGCCAGACATCATAAATTTTATATTTGTAATACAGACCAACTGAAATGCAAGCCAGCACAACTGTTATCTGTAGGAAACCCCCTTCAAGCTGTACAGCCTTAACCACATTTACCAAGTTGCAGATTACATTGTGGAATCATCAATAAGATTTACTTCCGAGTTTAGGACTGCACTGCATGCGTAGCCAAAGCCCTCAGAGCAACCACTAGGGGGTGCTAACAGACAAAAAGTGCTGAGTGTGAGAGGCATACTGTGGTTTGCTCTGGCACAAGATTCTTCGGGCAACTGCCAGCTCTGAGTTAACTGGAACATTAGCCAGATTAATGGGGGGGGGACACTAAATATATCATGAATGCAGAAAATATACAACATGAACACAATTTAACATTTGCTAGTGCACTTAACATGTTGCTCAGAAATCATGGGAACGGCTAAGCAATAACAAAGGTAAAGGTTTCTCTTGCTTGAAAGCCAGTCAAATCTGACTCTAGGGGGTGGTGCTCATCTCCATTTCCAAGCCGAAGAGCCAGCGCTGTCAGAAGACGTTTCCGTGGTCATGTGGCCGGCATGACTTAAACGCCGAGGCACACAGAATGCTGTTACCTTCCCATCAAAGTGGTACCTATTTATCTACTTGCAGTTTCTTGCTTTCAAACTGCTATGTTGGCAGGAGCTGGGGCCAGAGCTCACTCCGTCATGCGGCACTCAGGTCTCAACCTGCCGAACTACAGACCTTCCAGTCTGCAGCTCAGCATCTTAACCTCTGAGCCACCACGGCAGTAACAAAACACGTAACTAAATGGCAGTGACTGATTTTTTTTGTAGTAGTGCAACCATTCAGAATCCTCCCAGGCTCTTTGGAAGAAGGATGGGAACCCATAATGTTCAAATTGAAGAAGTACAGTCGGATTTATTAGCGCATTTTATTACTGAAGCTTATTTTTTTGGCTTACCATGTTGTTGGAAGTCAAGGGTTGTGGAAGTCAGATGGTGAACCTCTGAATAACTACTATTTGGATCTTTCTGATATACTTCAGGCAAAACAAGGCAAGGGATTTGTTGGTTCTGTCTAAGTATTGTCTCTACCACAGGGTGAAGACCTACCCACGGGAGGCCCGTCTTAGCCGAGAGACCATGCGTGTATTGATGTATTACGCCCTGAAGGTGTGGAGCGAAGCCACACCTTTGAACTTCCATGAGGTGGGCAGCCATACTGCAGACATCTCTGTGGAATTCCTCCAACTTGACCATCACGATGGCTACCCTTTTGATGGGCCAGGTGGCATGGTGGCCCACGCCTTCTTCCCTGGAGACCCCCAAAGGGCTGGCAGTGTCCACTTTGACAGTGATGAAGATTGGACATTTCGCTCACCAGGTGAATGGACTTGTGTTGGGCAGGGGAGTTGCCATGGAGCTGTGCCCTTATTGATGACAAAGAAAATAGGAGCTCGTAAGGACTGGGCTGTTACCTCTAGCTGTAGATTTGTCCTAGGACCTAGGATTTCCCAGATCTGGGTTAGGAAATTCCTGGGGATTCCTGGAGTGGGTGGTGTTTGGGGAGGGGAGGGAACTATAGAGTCCACCCTCCAAAGCAGTCATGTTCTCCAGGGGAACTCATCTCTGTAGCCTGGAGTTGTAATTCTCCAGACCCCACCTGGGAGATCTCCAGGCCCCACCTGGAGGTTGGTAGCCCTAATTTGTGCTTCCAGACCCCGTTTGGAAGACTTGATGAATAGGGCTTGTTCATGCTCAGGATGGCGTTGCTTCACAACCATGGCTGTGGGGGCGGGGCTTCCCATTATCCTTGTACCTTGCCTTGCTTGTTTGGTTTGTTTAGTGCTATTATGCTGTAGATACACTTCTGCAGTGCTTCTGCTCTTGGATGATGGTGCACTGTCCCTTTGGGCAACACATAGTTCAGTCAGGGATGGGTAGATGACCTGCCTTGTGGCAAGTGGTTTGTTAGGATGGGCTTCTATCCTTTCCATTTCCATAAAGGATGTGATCTTTGCTAATACCTTCTCTCATCTCAAGCTCTTGACTATTCACTCTCATGTTTCGACAGATGACTTTGGAACTGACCTCTTTGCTGTGGCTGTTCATGAGTTTGGGCACAGCCTCGGCTTAGCGCATTCATCCTCCAAGCATTCCATCATGCGCCCCTATTACCAGGGACCGGTGGGAGACCCTTTGCAGTATCAGCTGTACACCGACGATCGGTCTGAGATTCAGAAGCTTTATGGTATGTGCAGCAGCAGGATATTTAACTTAACTTAGTTGAAATTTCCGTAATGCTCAGAGCAGCTTACAAAATATAAGCATATACAATTAGGACAGATAAAATAACGTACATCAAGTTAACTGCAGCTCCTGCAACATTTATTACCACCAGCTGCCAATCAGAGACATTCGTTAATTATTCCCACTAGCGTATCAAAATAATTCTGCTTTGCACCTTTTATGGAAGAGGTGAATGTGGGAGCTTTCTGTACCATATCTGGTGGGATGCTCCAAAGTGCAGGCACAACCACTGAAAACAAGTCTGCATGAGTGCACCTCACAAATAGAGGGGACTGCCAAAAGTGGGGGTTCTGAGTTATCTTAGTTGGTGCATGAGATCATATGGGGGAAGGTGGTCTTCTGGATATGTGGGTCCCAGGCCTTTAAGGACTGTAGAGGTAACAACCAGCACTTTGAATTCTGTCCAGAAAACAAATAGAAGCTGCCAAAAGCACAGGTGTAATATTATCATACCATCATAACCTGGTCATTAATCTAGCTGCAACATTCTATACCAAATGAAGTTCCTGATACTTTTCAAGTGCAGTTGTACGTATACCACATTATAGTAATCTACCTTGAGGTTATAGTGGCATGAATCAGCATGGCAAGGTCAACGTGATCAAAACAGGGGGCTAGTTGGTGCACTTGAGCATCACTGTACTTGGTCAGAGAGAATCTAATCCAAGTCTCTCTAGATCAGTGATACTCTGTGGCTCGGGAGCCACATGTGGCTCTTTGACATACCACCTGTGGCTCTTCTAAGAACTGTTTCATTAGAAGCTAGAATAATTTCTTCATTACTATTGGCCCAAGGTAAAAGTGTTTTATTTGTTGCATTCACTCCAGCGAGGGAATCTGTTTACTCCTGTGGTGTAGCCACCTTTTGAAGGCCTTGCAGTGTCTCTCTCAGTATCGCATGTAGGCTTGGTGCCACCCGGAGGCAAAGCCCAAGGGCACATGCGTGCTGGAGAGTTTTCAACTGGCTCACAAAATTTGTGAAAATATAACAATCAGTTCCTTTGAGCTGGTAAGAGCCAGCTCCAGCACACCACCTGCTATATTATATATTATTGCTTGTGCATGTTTGAGGTGTTGCACAGGGCGTACTGTAATTAGAAGGCTCTTTTAGTTGCCTGTTGCAGGAATGAAAATGGGTTTCAGATCTGGATGAACAAGAAACTTTTTGTAACTTAAGATTCTTGCGCTTCAGCAAGGATGTCTTGGGAACATCCTAAGGGCAAAGGGATACCATGCTTATGTCTCAGAGTGCACTGCTGGTACTGAAGATAAACCAACAGTGGCAACAAAATCATTAATATCATCACTTCATACAACTAGCGCAATTTTGTAATGGTTGTTAAGTCTGCTACGATAGTCCTGCTTATGTGACTTTTGGTAATTGTAATAAGTCACAATCTGGAGTAGGTCAGATCCAGCTTTTAGCAATTGCTTATTCCGTCTCCACAGGAAGGATCTGGCCAAACAACAGATTGTGATTTGTGCCATTTTATGTTTCCATTTTGCATCAGTTCTGTTTGATAAACCTCAGTGTTTACACTGACTAGCTCCCTGCATCTTCCCGAGTGCATATAATACGACTTATGCTTTGTAAAGATGTTGGTTCACTGATTTTTCTCTCTCACACTCTCATTTTTCATTCAGGGAGTAGAGTTCTTCATTCCACAGAGAAGCCCGAGGTAACCTCACTGCTCCCAGATCTGCTGTCCATGCCACATGATTTTCCTGCTCTAAGGTTATTTCATTTATTTATTTATTTATTCATTGGACTTGTAGACTGCCCTCCCACGAACCTGGGGCTCAGGGCAGTTAACAACATTTCAATATACATAATTACAAGTAAGTTAAAAGTTAAGAACAATTAAAACAATGCATAGTTTAGATTCAGATTCCAATTTCTGAAGGCGCTTAAACAATTAACATCCTTCTCTGTAGGTGGAGAGGGAAGAGAAGGAGGCGGCCAGGCTCGATGGAGACTGTTGCTGTCCTTTATTTACATCTCCTAAGTACACTGTATTAGGTGTCCTTTATGGTCTATGCATGCATTATTCTACTGACTCCAGAGGGCTTTGGCTACATGAGCACATAAAGCTGCCCTATAGTGAGTCAGACTTTTTGTCTATCAAGGTTGGTGTTGTCTGCGTGGACTAGCAGCAGCTGCCGAGGATCTTAAGAAGCGGTCTTTCCCAATGCTCCCTCTAAGTTGTGGAGTCTTGTGAGCAAAAATTCTACCTTGTGAGCTACTGGCATTAAAGTTATGAGCGAGCAATTTGGCTGCTGCATAAATTAGTTTGCTCTGGAGCCATCCTTCCTGAGCTAAGACAAAAATGTGTGAGCTGGAGGCTAAAAAGCTGTGAGCTAGCTCACACTAACTCAGCTTAGAGGGAACACTGGTCTTTCCCATCATCTGCTACCTGATCCTTTTAACTGAAAGAGCCAGGAATTGAACATGGGACCTTCTGCATGTCGAGCAGATGTTCTGCCACTGATCCGTGGCCCTTCCCAGCTATGCTGCAAATTACTTCAAAGATACAATATTCCGGTTGTTTATAACTTACGATAGTACACAGTGGTGACACTTGGGCTGCAGTCACACACGCTAAATAATCCACTTTCCGTGCACTTTCCAACTGGATTTTTACTGTGTGAACTGGCAAAATCTGGTTGGAAAGTGCATTGAAAGTGGATTATTCCGTCTGTGTGACTGCGGCCTTGGTATTCACTATGGTGGAATGTCATGCCATGTTCAGGTCCTCTTCTCAATTTATTTCATGGGCACTAAACTAAACCTCAAATGTGGAAAGCTGGTAAAAAGGGTAATTTAACAGTACTGAAGATCTGGGGTACATGAGCATCATATCCTCTGCTAAGATTGCATGGCCCCACTTGGGTTATGAACAGGCAAGGAGATGGGGCATGATCACCA
Source organism: Gekko gecko (assembly GCA_029375565.1). Lineage (NCBI taxonomy): Eukaryota > Metazoa > Chordata > Lepidosauria > Squamata > Gekkonidae > Gekko > Gekko gecko. The sequence goes on along the minus strand of JAPDNY010000013.1, from coordinate 52,863,634 downwards.
GTTCTTGGAGGCTATGAGTGCAAAAGAAAAGTGCGCAGAGGGTGCAAGTTTTTTTGTTCAAAACTCCCTTATGGATACAGTTGCCAACCTCCAGGTGGTAGCTGAAGATCTCTTGGGATTACAACTGATTTCTGGGTGACAGATCAGTTCTCCTGGAGAAAATGGCTGCTTTGGAAATTGGACTATATGGCATTAGACCTCATTGAAGTCCCTCCTCTCCTCAAACCCTGCCCTCCTCAGGCTCCACCCCAAAAATCTCCAGGTATTTCCCGTCCCGGAGCTGGCAACCCTACAAATCTACTTATGGGTGCACCCTTCAGACCTGTTTCGTCCCCCTTCAATGCTTTTCTCTGTTCAGCTAGGCTGAAGGTAGTACAGCTGAAGCTGAACATGGCAGTTAATGCTGTACAGCAACACCAATTACTGTACTGGAGTAAAAAGTGTTTCTTTGGCTTTTGGAAAGTGGCTGTTTCTTCAGGAGGTTCCTGTTGACCACAGGAGTGAAGGGAGGGCTGCTGGGGAACAGGAGGCCAATGTTTCCTCCCTGTTGAGTTAATGTGTTGTTGTTGTTTTAATCCATATTGCACAGGCTGATTTCCATTTCCATTTCTTTGTTTCAGGTCAGGGAAGGAATTCCCCGATCGCTGCGCCTCCAATGTTGATGCTGTTGCTCAGATTAGAGGAGAAACTTTCTTTTTCAAAGGTCTGCAGCCTTATAAGTAGCATAGATGCTTTTTACAAAGGGAGAGTCAGGCATGGACATAAGCTAGCATTTACTGACTGATTAAAATAATTCTGCCAGTCTTTTGGCACACACAAGAGTGTCATTTCTCTCAAGGCACCTTGCAAAAATATATGTCATCATACATCTTTTCCAAACCTGAATATATAATAAAAACATGGAATTAAAATCCAGAATAGAATAAGGTAGCAGTAACAAGATGCTTTGTATCAGTCATGGCTTAAATTATCAACACCAAAAAGGCTGATTACAATAAATGATTTAAATCAAATATTTACATTTTTCCTGAATGATGCATACAGTTCAGTTGATCTAACCAATAAAACATGTAAATTGACAGCTAAATAAAAGTATTTAAACAATCTAAGTGGATATTCAAAGGTTTCACTTCGGTTTCTTCTACTTTTGGTATAGTGTAATGAGTGATATAGTGGTTAAGAGCCGTGGACTCTAACTGGAGAACCAGATTTGATTTCCAACTCCTCCACATGAAACCACCTGGGTGACCTTGGGCCAGTCACAGTTCTTTCAGAGCTGTTCTCTCAAGAGCAGTCCTTTCAGAGCTCTTTCAGCCCCACCTACCTCACAGGGTGCCTGTTGTGAGGAGAGGAAGGGATGGAGATTGTAAGCCACTCTGAGTATAAATCCCTCCTCCTCCTCCTTCTTTGCAAAATTTACCTACCTAACCTCACATATTTTTATTGCCCCCTTCTCCCCCCAGGGCTTTCTTTAGCAATAAATAACAGCGCCAATGCAGCAAGTTTAAAAAAAATGTATTTTTGCCCCCTCTTTAATAAATGCTCAGTACTCAGTCTAAGTATGCTTGCTCAATGTATGTCATTCTGAAGTGGAAAATGCTGAAAAATACAGAAATGCAAACAGTTGGACAGTGAGTATATTTTGTACTCTGGTACACAGATCCATGAAAAATAAGAAAAATTTTAAAATCCTAAGAACCTCCTGTTGCCATGGTAATCTGGCAAATCAGCCAATACTTCTGCCAGGTAAGACTTCATGTTTCCCCCTTTCTCTCCCACCTGTGGCAGGTCAGTATTTCTGGCGTCTGACCCAAGGACGGCATCTCACCTCTTTGCGCCCTGCCTTGATCACAGGTTTCTGGCGAGGCCTCCCTTCCAGTCTCCACAAAGTAGATGCTGTGTATGAGAGGCACACAGATCATCGCATCCTCTTCTTCAGTGGTAAGAATGACACAATGACCTTCTCAGATGGTGAATCGGTGCAAAGCAATTGGATGGTGGTGTCTGTTTAAAGCAGTTGTATCACAACTTTCCACTTACATAAACAATTTATATCCATGCTCCCTTTCTGGCACTCCCCCCACTTCTACTCAAGCTGTCACCCCCCACAAATGCCCTGTGAATTCCCACCCCTGCCCAGAGTTGAGAAGGCAAGGAGGTGAGGAAGCAAACTGCCCTGGGGCTCGACAGGTGTGATGGTCTGAATATATTGGTTCATGTTGCCAGTAGTGGACAATCAAAGGTGCTCATACAGGACCCTTTGACCTTCAGGGCAGTGGCTTACAGAGTCATACAGGAAGTCTATTGCCTATATAAAGAATCAGTATTTATGGTTATTAATTAATTTCTTGTCATTAAATACTGTATACTAAACTATAAAATGCATTTGTTATGTTAATATTCCATATGCTTAAATATCTACTGGCAGAATTTGGAGGGGGGCATGGGAGAAGGGCCTTCAGTTAACACCCTGTGGCTCTGCCCCATCCATTCTTCTCAGTTAATGGAAATTGTGCTTCCTTGTGTGTCTCCATCATACCAGTAAGGGGGGGCAGCATTACAGTCCCTATATTCTTCAAAGAAATTGCACCTGTCTCTTTCCTGCCTCAGTTTCACTGACTTGGGTTAATGTCGTTGTAAGAAAGTAGTGGTATTCTAGGGCTGTCAGCCTCCAGGTGGGATTGGGAGATCTCCCAGAACTACATCTGATTTCCAGACTATAGAAATTAGTGCCCCTGGAGAAAAATGGCTGCTTTTGGAGGGTGGATTCTTCAGGCCCCAGCTGGAGGTTGGCAACCTGATATGTCCAGGGCTTGGACTGCCCCTTGCTTGGCCCCAGGAGAGGAGCTGGGGGGGGGAGCGGTAGTGTCAGTGATTCTGATGCCCCATCCCAGACTCACTAAGACTGCCCCTGTACTGTTGGTTGTATCACACATTCCATGTTGAATCAAAGCGTCTGTAGATTAAAGTGCAATTTAAAAGTTGAGAAACACCTTCCCTAACAGTCCAAAATAAGCTAGAGTAGAGGATTCGTCCCCAGTAACAGCAGTAATCTTTGAGTTCAGTGACCTTGTTCTTTTTTCAGGAAATGTTTTGTTTTCTCTTCTTTTTTCAAATCATTTTTTAATTGCTTTTCTAAAAACTACACAGAAATCAAGGGAAGGGTCCACTACAAACTATGGGAGAAAGTAAAGATAACCACTAAAAACCCAAGAAGCGGTGATCATACAATGTTTACAATAATTTTTTATGCCTTAGTAATATAAAAGTGCAGTATAAATGTAGAGTTAGTAAAAACATCTGGAACCATTAACTATATAAAGAACCATCTGAGAATCCGCTAAGAGTAGATTAAATTCAAGGTCTAGAGATTAAAGTTAATGTTTATCTTTCTTTTTTCTGAGATCATAGTCTTGGTTGGCTTTAGGAGTTTTAGGGGCCATAGCCCCTAATTCTGAGTCAGATTCTTCTTCAGTAGATGATGATGAAATTTCTCCATGACTTCTCTGGTCGCTATCATCTTCATTGTTGTCCTCCCGAGGCTTTGCTGGTTTTTCTGGCTTTTGCAAATGTTTCAGAAAGCCTTTAACTTTGAAACAGAGTCAATCTTTTCTTTCTTTTCGTTGTATTTGAAGAAAATGCCTTCTGGGATAATCTATTTGTAGGGGGTAGAGGTTTTTTGTAGAAATAAGACTAAGTCTTTATATTTCCTCCTCTTCTTTCTTATTTCAAAGGGAATGTCTTTTAATACTTTAATTTCTCTGTTGTTGATTTTCAAGGTAGTTCCATTGGTCACTTTAAGTACCTGGTCTCTGATATGCCTTTTGGAGAATTTAACATAAATTTCACCGGGCAGATTATTTTTTCTTAATATATTCTGAATATGTCCTGAAGGCTGTATCAATCTCGCTTTGAAGAAAATCCATTTTCAAGTCTGCAACCGGTCCCAAGGCATCACTTAAAATCTTGTTCAGGTCTTCTCCTTTTGTCTCTGGAACCCCTTGAAATCTTAAAACATAGTATGACTTTTCCATTTGAAGCTGTAACAATTGGAGTTCATTGGAGGTTCTCTTCCCCCCCCCTTTCTCTACATATTTTTGAAGCTTTATAATTTTGGCATCGGCTTCCTTGACTGCTATAGCTGTTTGCTCTGCTGTTTGCTTAGTATCGTTCAACTGACTTTGCAGAGTTGCAAAATTCTGGTTGAGAGTTGTCATTTGGTCCAGCAGGGGTCGCAATGCTGCTGCAATCATACCAGGGAAGTCCATAGCCACTTCCAGTCTCGTGACTGGAGTGGTTGGACTGCCATTTCCTGAAAGAGGTTTCGTTTTCGGCACAACTTTCCTCCCTGCCATTTTTCAGTTGTTTACTTTTCAGAAAAGTTTTAAAAGTCTCTATTGCTTGAGAGATTAGAATGTTTTCTCTCCAGTATTCTTTATATTTGCTTATATTCCTGCCCCCCCCCCAATGCTCTGGAAACAGTTTTTGTCTATCTACGGGGTGAAACCTCCGCACCACTTTTCTTTTTGGGGGGTGTCTTCTCTTACCTGTTTGTCTGGATGATTTGCTTTAACAAGAAAAATTCACACTTCATCGTGGATCATATGTGGAGGTAAGAATTTTGCTCAGTTACCGTTTGCTTGTCCCGGTGTGCGCCCCTAATGCCATTGCTGGTTCCGTGGTGGTGAGACCATCAGGGCTCAGAGGTGCCTCAATCTCTTGGCAGTGTGCCTTGGGAGTGGCACCTCTCATGCCCCATGGATGGGCGCCCCCTGGAAGGGCCCCTGGGGTGGTGCAGACGATCGCACCCACTCCCATCTGCCAGGTCATGGATTGTGTCCCTTGGAGCTCCAAAGGGATGCATCCGCCATGCAGGTCGCCAAAACCGGAAGAAATGTTTTGGTTTCTCCACCACTCATTTCACCATCTTTAAAGAGGATAGTAGCTTTTGCAAGGACAGCTGGAGAAATCACTCTTCAGAAGACAGTAGAATCTTGTTGACTTTATACAGTCTTTATCATTTTAGTACACTTTTATTGCACCCTTCTGTCAAGGAGCACAGGACAGTGTATGGGGTTCTCCTTTCCCTTTTTTTTCTCCCAACAGTCCTGTAGAGTAGGTGATGCTGAGAGAGAGCATCTGGTCCAAGGTTGCCCAGTGAGCTCTATGGCAGAGCTGGGACTTGAATCCAGATCTCCAGGGGTGTGTGTGTGTGTATGTGTGTGTGTACACAATGATGTATCTAGCACCCTAGAAGCCTTACAGCAAGCTAAGACTAGAAAGTTCTGCCTCTAGGCCAGGCTAGAGAGAAGGTCACAGGCCTTTTAAAATCCAATATAGTATGACTATCTGGAAAAGAGATATAAATCCCTACTGCACACATTGTATTCTGCTGGGTAAAATAGACCCCCCCCTCAATTTCTTCAGACAGTGTGGTTTAATGATCATTGTTTTTCTCCCCGCTCAAGGACCTCTCTACTGGGTATTTAAGGACAATGGTGTGGAAGAGGGTTACCCCCGCCCCGTCACAGACTTTGGGCTGCCAGAGGGGGGTATCGATGGTGCCTTCTCCTGGCCTCTAGACAGGAAGACCTATTTCTTCAAGGGAGAACTCCACTGGTGCTATGATGAAGCCACAGGTCACATGGAGGAGGGCCTCCCTGCCCACAAAACACCCTGGGGGCAGTTCCCCACTTCGGTAGATGCTGTGCTGAGTGAGAATGACGGTAAGTTTGTGTGTGTCAGTTTGTTCCTTATTTCTTTGTCCGTTTGTCTGTCAGTTTGTTCCTTGAAGTGCCTCTTGTTTTTCACCATACTTGTATTGTTCTGGATTTGCCTGAAAACCTGTCCAGCTGCCATGAAATACTTTTCTGGATGCTCAGACTATCCAGATAGCTTCTAGGGAGTTTATGACAGTTAGAAAGCTTGACCATTTCTGGACATCCCTGTTCTGAGAGATGGGCATCCCTAATCCCATAAAGCTTCATGGAAGAGATTACCTATGGCCATGAGAGAGTTTCTTCTACTACTGGTTCAATAATGTGGCAAAATAAATAACAGTGGAACTGGTAATGAAAAAAATCAAGGTGTCGTGTTGCAAGCATTTTTGCACCTCTTTCCTTTTATGGACTATTAAACATCTGAAGTAGAAAGCTCCCCTTTTCTGAAAAGCCCTATATTGTTCTTAATTATTCAGTCAGAAACTTTCTCCCCCTCAGTTTAATCTGTGTTTCTGGCTCAGGCCTGAGAGTTATGGTTCGCAGGAATCTCTCTCCTCTTACTGCTTTATAATCTGCCTGGCCCTTTGCTGCTTGTCCTTCATGAGTAGTGATTTCCCCTGGGTGAATGGCTGAGTGGTAAATGCGAGTCCTCTGTCCGCCGGCCACTGAAGGCTCAAACCGCTGAGATTCCCTCCATAAATGCCAACTGCAAACTTCTGCAGCCTCAGTTTGCCTACAGGTGAAGCAGGTAAAGTAGAGGGCGTTTAACCCTTCAACTGCAGTTCAGTTTTGTGATTTGAAAACAGTGCACTCTGCTTTTTTTACTAGCTAAAAGAACCATTAACAAAGCAGGGATCCTGAACAGCCAAACTGAGTGGCAGTTGAAGGATTAAACACTAGGGTTGCCAGGCCATGGCTGGCATCTGGAGGGAGCTCGGGGAGGGGATGTGGGGGGGACCCGTGTTGCATGCATCATGATGTCACTTCATGGGAAAACTAGAAATGATGTCATGGAATCACCAGAAACGCCAGTAAAACCAGAGTTTCCAGCAGTTTTTAAAGCTCTGTGACATGGCGTGCAATGCTGTCATTTAAGAAAAAATTCTCATGCCGCCACATGGAGTGGTAGTGGGCAGGAGGGTGTTCCAGTGAGAGGCCTCCTGCCATAGCGGGAGGCCTGGCAACCCTATTAAACGCCTTCTCCCTTCCATGTATGCTGTGGAGGCAACTGATGCTGCACAAGCTTGTAGTATGTATTTTATGGGGAGAACCAAAGGAGGTGACCTTCCTCTTCTATATGTCCTGAGACTGGCTGCTTTGTCCAATGAGAAGTCTTAAGGATGCTGCTGCACATGCGCACAGTCTCTCTGCTGGAGAAGGAAGGGAACCAGAACAGGGGACAGCCAACTATCATATCAATATAGTTATTGCCAAGCTTGATTTGAGCTGTCTTTCCATCGCCATCTTCCTGTGTTTCCTGCTGCATCAAACCCATCCTGCCTGCTGTTTCATTCAAGTGGACAGTTCTCATCTCCTAAGCCACACATTCATTTAGTGTCAATGCCCCTTTTCTGTCTTGCTACAGGAACCGTGTTTGCCTTTAAGGGTAGGGAGTACTGGAAGTATGACCAGCACAGTCTCAAGGTGCAGACAGGCTACCCTCGTTCCATAGCCAAGGACTGGCTGGATTGCACGGGAGAACTGTACCCTGCGAGGAGCATGCCCACCAGCCCCGCATCTGGGGCCGAACTCCAGCCAGACTTGAGGGGTCCACAGCTGGAGGTTGAGCGCTGCGTGTGCTTCTGTTCTGCCTTTCGAGCGCTCTGTTCTGCTAGGCTCAATTGTCTGCTGGTGTTTCTCCTGGCACTACAAGGCTTTGCCTAGGAAGGTCGAGCATTTCCTGAGCCCTGCTCTACAAAGCAGCACTTGTGTCGCCTGCCAAAAGGGTTGCATTGCACAGATGGGGGAGGAAAAAGAAACAGCCCAAGGGAATGGAAAGTGGGGCACAGCTGGGATGGAAACGGAGGCTGCCGGCTGTGGAGTGTGGGCTCCACGCATGGTGGGAGAGCCACCAGTCTTTTGCTGCGAACGAAATTCAGAGGGAAGCAGGACCTTAAAAGAACTTCATGGAACTCCTGCAAGAGCTGAGAGAAGACTTCTTCCATTTTGACAGCCGGGCTATTGGAGGATTATTTTGGAGTCTGAGCTGCAAGAGTCCTCCTCCGGCAAGGCCCAAGGGTAGCCTTGCTCACTCATAGACCCTTCTTTTTGAAGAGCTAATGCAGAGGGCCTAGCAGCTCTTTGTAAGAGACTGAAACCAGGAATAGACTCCCCCCCCCCTCTTTTCTTCTTTTAAAGGAAACCATGAGTCACTTTTGCTTAGGGGCACAATGCAACAGCAGCCTCATTCTGTGGTTATTCCATAAGTACAGCTGTGGAATGATTCAGAGCTGCCTGCCAAGGCCTGTCCAGCTGACTGACAAAGCGCCATTGTAGCCTAAAAACCATAGAGGCGCTATTGAAAGAAAGGAGCACCTAAGGGACGGGCTTGGGCGGTGGCACCGTTTTTCTTTCTGAAGCTGGATTCAGAAAGGGAGGCCGAATGTGTCAATCAGCTCCTGATCCTCAGGTATTCCAGGCTTCCTGTTATTAACGGAGACTCTTGTGGCAGCTTGAGATGTCTGTAAAATACAGGCAGGGCTCCCCCTCCCCAGACATGAGTGGCAGGGTATGCCTTTGTACTGCTCGCATTCTTATAGTGGCAGGGCAATAGGTGGCAATTTGGACAGAGATGCAAAAAGGGCCTCAAAGGTCACAGAACATATCGACAGTTATTACAGTAACATTAAATTATGTACTTTTTCTTTCCAGTTTGGAAATGTTTTCATTCAAAATGGTAGTTGAAAACTACATATCAGCTTGCTCAGAGGCTGAGCAAGGGCAGCAGGTTAGGCAGTAGCATCACTGCAGTTTTTTCATAGGCTGCAAGCAGAGGCAAATGCATTCAGACACTGACTATTGTTGGCAGGGGAGGAGGAAACAGAAGAGGTGTGTTACTCTGGCCAGCACTAGCCAGCATGTATTTTTTAATATATACATTCTTTCTGAGCAGTGAAAACTTGGAATTTCAGGAGCAATATCCTTATAGACCTCCAACCATTCTTCACTCACCTCAGAATTCACAGACCACATTCCAGAGGTAATTCTATGTTTTATAGTCTTAACTTCCTCACCTAATACATATACTCATCAAATGATTTTTTTTAACGGGGAACAGGATAGAGGCATATAATTGGGAACCTGCCCAGCATGTAGAAATTACTCATTACTGTGTTGTAGTTACAGTTCCCAACACTCTTAAAGGACCAAAAGTAGTAAAGGCTGAAAACAGAAAACACTGGTCATAATTGGCAGAGAGATCTACGGCATAAACCCCTTTGAAAAGCAGGGTTATTTCACATGGGTATGACTGTGCAAGGCCCTTTATACCCCTCCGTGTGCACAGCGGATGAGCATCAGCAGAATGGCATGCAGGAGGTACCCAGTGTGCAAAGGGCCTTCTGTTTCTGTGGGCAAATGGAACAGTGGCCTCGTTTTCGGTCTTTGAACCCTTTGCCTCTCTATTCCTCTTGCACCCTCCCCCCCGCCCTTTCCAGTTTAAGATATTGATGTGTCTCTATTTCCTGCCATTCCAGCCTGCCATATAAGAGGTTTAAAGTGGTACTTTGGGACAATATTTGTTGAACAGTATCCAAAGCACCCACTTGTTGTCAACTGCTTTTAGATACTCCTTCTGAGTTTGAGAATTGTTTTCAGGCGTGGGGAGGGAGAGCGGGGAAAGGCTCTTATTTATGTCCTAGGAAGAAACTCAAGGGCTGATTCCACACTCTCCCCCCCCACCAACCACCATTTCAGCAACTTTAGTCATGTGCCTTTTTTTTTACTCCACACATGTTTGGGTTCAAATCATGAAGAGCCAGTACTCAGTGAAGAAAAGAGGGGGCTGCACCAAGGCAAAATGAAGGAGAAAAGACAAATGGTGCAAAGGAAATTTTTTTTTAATGATTATATAAATCCCTACGCGTTTCTCATGCAGCTTTGTCAAAGCGGCATATGGAATGTGTAGGGGTTATACAATCATTCAAGATTCTTCCCTTTGCACCATTTGTCTTTTCATTTTCGAATTGTGAAGAGCCCATTTTTTCTGCTGAAAACTCCACGCACACAAAACAACTTGAAGTTGTTGGGATGATCTTTTTCACACATCCGCAAAGGAAGGTACACCTTCTCTTTAAATGAAAGAAATATCCCTTCCTCTGTGTTTACACACTGAACTGCCTTTGTGTCCTTGCTTGCAACCAACAAAGTTGAGATTTTGTGTGTGTGTGTTGTAGTCAAGGCAGGGATGTATGGTGGAAAGTGCCATCAAGTCACCAAAGGGTTTTCAATGCAAGAGATGATCAGAGGTGGTTTGCCATTGCCTGCCTCTCTGTAGTTACCTTGGATTTCCTTGGCTGTCTCCCATCTAAGTACTAACCGGGGCTGATCCTGTTTAGCTTCTCAGATCTGACGAGATCAGACTAGCCTGGGCCATCTAGGCCAGGGCAAAGTTGTATGCCGTTACTATATTACTACAATACAAGTGGCCAGTGGTTTTCTCTAAATTTGCATTTGAAAAGTTCTTGAAGTGTTCTGTTCCTATCACCCAAGCACTGGGGAGCCAAGTAGTCTTTTCAATGCAAATGAGTGCAATGGAACAGCCAGTACCTTCCAGGAATCAGCATTTTCAAGGATTCAAGTATTGCATTGTTCTGGAGGAGCACTATGTGTGCTGCAACAAATAGAAAAGGTGTTCAGACAATCATGATGGCAGTAGTGTGAGAGTGGTGGGGAATGCAATCTGAATCTGGTGTGAAAGGGAAACCACAGCTAACAAGGGTGAAAAGCTGGATGACTCTGTGCCGTGTGGAATCTCTTTTGCAAGTGCAAATTGACAAACAACGGCAGTGTCATCTTGACCACCATAAGAAAAAAGAATCCTTGTGTGGAATCAGCCAGGGTGAGATATATATATGGTTCTCCCCTCATTTTGCCCTCACAACAGCCCTGTGAGGTAGTTTAGACTGAGAGTAATTGGCTGTAGGTCACTTAATGAACTGAATGGCTGAAAGTGGATTTAAACTCAGTTCTGCCACTCTTACCACACCGACTGTTTGCATGCTTCCTTGGGTATGCAGATTTACTTAAGTTCTCTGGACCGTGTCTTTGTGTCTCACTTCCATGGTACAGCCCCTTCCCAACCTTCTGCTACGATGCCATTCTTTATTAGCACACTATGGCCAGAGCCCCATACTACCAAGTGGAGATGTGGGATCAGTTTCCAGGAGCTTTTTTGGCTGCAGGGAAGAAGCTAAGATCTTGCCAAGCTCGTCCGACTGCCCCCCTTTACGGCACCCCACACTTGGAGGAGGCAGGGCTTGTGTTTTTCTCTGTAAGGCAAAGAAGCTGAGCAAGTAACTTCAGTCTGGAGAAAACTATGAGAGTGGACACAGTGGTGCCAGTTTTATAAGGCATAATGGTTCCTGCAGGGTAAGGCAGAGGTGCTGAGATGTCATACTGCTAATTCTCAGTTTCACTTCCAGTTAATGAAGAATTGCTTGAAGAGGGGACTTTCACGGCCTTCGGGCAAGATTTCCACCTGGGATCAGGACAAAAGCATGTGAGACAAAGATGCCAATGCAAATCTATGCTGCCTTCACGGGACTGAAGGGAGGAAAGTCATGTCTGTGCCAGTCTTCAGCAGTGCTGCAGTATTCCCAGGTCCCCTTTGGTCTGAGAGATTCTATCCCACTATCAAAGTCATCTGGAAATGTGGGCAGCCCATGTGCCTGGCCTCTGTCCGCTTACCTGGGTGTTTGGAGGATAATTCATCTGGGAGATGAACTCCTCAGAGACCTGCAGAGCTGCTTGCTGCTCCTGCTCATTTGCTTTGTGGCCTGTTCAAGAAAAGAAGGGTTAAGAAAACTGACCTCTCACCTTTCTCACCATCCTGCCCTCTTTCCTAAGAGCTTGGAGCTGTGTGCATGGTTTTATCCTTCTACAGTTTATCCTCACAACCACCCTGTGAGACAGTGATTGTCCTGGTCACTCTGTGAGATTAGATGGCTTTGTTTGGATTTGAACCTGGGTCTTGTCTCTTCTATGACAAAATAAATCTCTGCAGATAGGAAACCATTATCTCAGGTGGAAGATTAGGGTAGAGCCCTTCTCTCTGGCATCTAGTCCTCTGTGTGCAGGCAATTGTTTTGTATGAAGAAATAGTCGAGTCAGCTCCACTTGCACTACAAAGTGCTGAAGCCCGGGTGCAAATGTATCCACTTTGGGATCTTTAGTCCTTAGAAACTTTCCAAAAATTACCGAAGTCTTGCTAAAGCACAGACTTCTGGCAGGGGGAAAACATGTCAAAATCTGGCTGCACTTCTGGAAGACAAGCAATTGCCTTGCCAGGAGGTGGTTACTAGTAGGAGGACTAATCATAGCTTGCCTTCCTGCTCTCTGCTTATCTGGGCACAGGCTTGTAGCAAGGGTGACACCATTGACTGTATTGGCTCACTGGAACGGTTTTGCCCCATCTAAGATTTTTTAAAGCTCTTTTAATGTGTGATGTGGCAGAGGTTTTTTTTTCGGAGGGGGGTTAGAACAGGGAAATTTCTGGTTTTAAAAAATTATTTTCCAACTACTCTGATTGTGAAGGAGCTTAAAGGAGGGAAAGGGTAAGAAGCAGCAGCAGTGACCAACTTCACCAGGATGGGGCTTGTTCTGTCCAGCCCACAATATCACCATTTCCACCACCACCCCATCCCTGTGGGGGTCTGGCCCTGTCTTTGACATGCTCTCGACTGGCTATAGATCTTCCATCTGTGGCCCTTTTCTCATCAGTCAGCAGGTGAAGATTTACCTTTCCAGATGTAAATTTTGCCACACAGGCCGTTGTCCAGGATGAAGCAATCGTCTGTGACAAGCTGGTCCTGGCTGAATGGACTGCAGTCAGCAATCTTGGTTAGCCTCATCTTCCCAGTCATATCTGAGACCTGAAGGGTTGGGAAGGGGAGAGAAAGAGGTTCCTTTGTGAAAAGGGGTCCTTTCCGCACTTGGATCTCATCCCCTGGTTTTATCAGAGTTCAACTCGTGACACAATACCTTGCATTTATCACTGGTTATAACAGCATCCGTTTATCCTGGGACAAGTGTGGGGTGAAACTGGGGTGACCTCAATGTAATGTGGAAACAAAAAATACCCCCCGATAATTACAGGGGTGAACTCGCGTGTAGTGTAGAATGTAAAAATACCCCGAGATCATTAGTGTAGTGTAGAATGTAAGTTCAGGGACAGGGTTGAACCAGGATTTAAGGTCTAGTGTGAAAAGGACCAGGGTTCTCCCAGCCCCACGTTAGCTAGGTTCCTTGGACTGCCAATCCACACTTCTTAGCAGTTCTATCTCCTGCTCCCTGTCTTTTGTCCTGGTATATGAAGTGTCTCAGGACTGGAAAAGAATCAAGATAAAGAGATTGGATTTATACTCTACCCTTCAGAGTGACTTACAATCTGCTTTCCCTTCCCCTCCCCAAAACAGACACCCTGTGAGGTAGGTGGGGCGAAAAGAGCTCTCTCGGAACTGTCTTTGAGAGAACAGCTCTGAAAGAACTTATGACTGACCCAAGGTCACACCAGCAGCTGCATGTGGAGGAGTGGGGAATCAAACCTGATTCTCCCAGATTAGAGTCCACACTCTTAACCATTACATCAAACTGGAATCAAAAAAGGCAGTTGAAGTGATCAAGGGGCTGAAGCACCTTCCTTATGAGGCATTTAGGGCTTTCTAACTGGAGCTGCGGTGGCTCAAGTGGTTAAGATGCTGAACTGCAGGCCATGGAAGGTCAGTGGTTCAGCAGTTCGAGACCCAGGTGCCGCATGACGGAGTGAGCTCCCGTCTGTAGTTCCCGCTCCTGCCAACCTAGCAGTTCGAAAGCAAGAAATTGCAAGTAGATAAATAGGTACCACTTTGGTGGGAAGGTAACAGCGTTCCGTGCACCTTGGTGTTTAGTCATGCCAGCCACATGACCATGGAAACGTCTTCGGACAGCGCTGGCTCTTTGGCTTTGAAACGGAGATGAGCACCGCAACCCTAGAGTTGGATTCAACTGGCTTTCAAGCAAGGGAACCTTTACCTTTTACCTTTTTAACTGGGAAAGAAGAGGCGACTAAGGGGGAATATGATAGAATTGTATACAATTATGTGTGCTGTAGAAAAGACACCCCCCCAACTTTCTCAGAGGGAGGGAAGGCAGCATGGTATAGCCGGATCTAGTCAGATCTCGGAAGTGAAGCAAGGTCAGTATTTGGAAGAGAGGCCACCAAGAAACAATTTGCAGAGGAAGACAATGGCAAACCACCTCTGCTTTCCAGTTGCCTCGAAAGCCCCTTCCTGGGGTCCCCATAAGTCAGCTGTGACTTGACAACGCTTTACACACACATACACACCTTTCTCAGAATAGGAAGCCACTAGGTAAATGTGACTGACCTTTTCTAAAAGCCATCACCAGATCTTGCAGCATCAGCAAATTATGTCAGTTAATATGTGACAAAGTGACATAATTTGCTGATGCTGCAAGATCTGGTGATGATCGCTGGCCTAAATGACTTCTAAAAAAAGGTCAGACAAACAGAAGGGAGGTCCATTGACGGCTGCAGTCCATGGTAGCTAAATGGAATCTCCTTGTTCACAGACATTATCTTTCAAAGGAATATCCAAAGGAATCTTGGTTGCTCAGAGATGAAATGCAGGAGAAGGCTGCTACCTGAAGCCCAGCATCTCACCAGCTTCTCTTGGAAACAGGATGCAGCACTAGACAGAGCTTTTGTCTACTCTTTATATGCGGCTCTTACCATGTAGAGTGCAGCAGAAATGGCATTTGTCCGATCAGCCATGACATCCTCCTCTGGACTGCCCTCCTTCAGAATTGGTTTGGGACCCAGGACCTAGAAGAACAACAAGAAATGCTGGAGGCTGACGCTTCCCTACAGGAGATTCCCCTCTGATCTCTGAAGAAACTCATCTCCACACCTTGCAGGCCCTTTGTAAGCCCAATTTAAATGTGATGTTACTAGTGCAAACAGATGCTAAAAAGGACTTTCATATGGACAGGACAGATCCCACATAATTATTGTCACACTTTTCATTTTTAACACATCTTAGGGGCCGTTGTCATGGGAGGCCTCTGCGCAGTAGCACTGGCCCACTTTTTACAATGTTGTTACCTGCCTGGGGTGCCCTTGCCCCTTGGAAATGTTTTCATGTCTACTATTCACTAAAATCTCACTTGAAATTGCCATTAAAATTATGCTGGAATATGTCTGCACCAGCTGCTATTCCCATATTGCGTTCAGCAATATACTGGACATGAATTAGAACCTCATTAGCAGGGATCACTTCCTGTATTGAGTTCTACTTCCAGGCTTCTTTGGCCAAATCCAGTGATTCACTAAAGAATCATCCTGTGGGTGATCTGGGGTAGGATGTGCTTCCTTCCTTCTCTCCCTCCTTCTCCCTTTCCCAGTAGGCCACATTCCCAGGAAGCTGCACAGGAAATAAGTAGAGCGCAAGACTAGGACACTGGAGGACAACCGGGAAAGAAGTCTAACTTTAAAAACCACACATTGCTGAACATTTTGATGCTTGTTCACTGAATATAATGACTGGCAACATGGAGAGAAGCCAGGGCTCAGTGGAAGAGTATCTGCTTAGCAATCAAAGGTCCCAAGTTCAATCCCTAGCATCGCCAGTTAAAAGGATCATGTCGGAGCTGATGTGAAAGACCTCCGCCCGAGACCCTGATGTGAAAGAAGAAGAAGAGATTGGATTTATACCCTGCCCTTCACTACCTAAGGGTGTCTCAGAGCAACTTACAAACTCCTTTCCCTTCCCCTCCCCACAACAGACACCCTGTGAGGTAGGTGGGGCTGAGAGAGCTCTTGACAGAAACTGCTCTTTTTTCAAGAACAGCTCTTATCAGAACTATGGCTTGCCCAAGGTCATCCAGCCAGGTGCAAGTGGAGAAGTGGGGAATCAAACCCGGTTCTCCCAGATTAGAGTCCGCACACTTAACCACTACACCAAACTGGCTCTCCACCCAAGAGTAGCCAGTGCTGACCTTGACAGACCAATGGTCTGATTCAGCAGAAGGCAGCTCTGTGTGTTCATGGATATGTGAGTTGACTTCTAAGTATCCAACAAGACAGAACTGGGAACATTGTGTTTGAGATGATACACAAGTTCTTATCTGCGGTGCAATCGCTGTGATCGTCCATTCACACAGGAAAGTTATTTCTGGATGTTGCAGTAAGCCGAGTGAAGAATTGGTCTTTACAACAGGTATCCCTCTTCTGATTCCCCTTTTAGAACTTCTCAATAAGCACTTTGCCAATTAAAATAAACCTTGCTTCAGGGACTTCCCATGAAGACTTGAATATCTCCACCATGGCGATGCAGATCCTACATCATAGCCTCCCTCCAGGTGCAGACTGTTGAGGGAAGGGCTTGCAGCTCAGTGGCAGAACATCTGCTTTACCTATAGTAGGTCCCAGATTCAGTTCCCAGCATCTACAGTGAAAGGATCTCAGGCAGCAGCCACTAGGAAAGATTTTTCATGCCCCAACAGTTGTTGCCAGTCAGAGTAAAAACAGTAGTGAGCTAGATGGACCACTTGTCCAGATCAGCATAAAACAGCTTCATGTGTCGAATAATACCCATTCAGAGAAAGGCTGCATGCTCCCCTGACATTTCTCGCTCCCCTTTAAAGATCTTACACTTAGCATCTCCATCGGTTCTTCGCCATCAGCCACAATTTCCACTTTGGCTTTCCCCTTCCGCTCACTGTCCCGGATTGCTGTTGCCAAGTCTCGTGCTTTGTTGCGCTCCAGGATGTTGGATTTTGCCCCACACCAAGTAATAATGATCTGAAAGAAGAGGTCAAAATATGGAAATTGCAATCCTTTGTTTTTGTCCCAGCCTATCCACTCATTCAGGGGGGAAGGTGGAATGGTATAGCCTGATCTCGACAGATCTTGGAAGCTAATCAGGATTGGTACTTGGATAGGAGACCACCAAAGAAGATTCTGCAGAGGAATCCACTTCTACTTCTCACTTGTCTTATAAGCTCCTTGCTGGGGTCACCATAAGTTGATTGTGGGTTGACAACACTTATGTGCATATGTACCAACTCACTCTCCATTCATCAGGCCCCTCTACTGTTCTGCTGTGCCCAACACACTGGTAACAGTCCCAACCATGTGGAAGACCAGGCCTGCTCTGGCTTGCAGGCCCTGATCCACCCTCCCCGTCAAGGTTTTCCCAACACCTGGAGAGGCTTTTCTCTCTCTCTCGGGTAACCACTGTCACCACCTGAACTTTGTAAGCAATTGCCTGCTGGGAGGGTCAGGACTCCCAGCTTCCCTTCAAAGTTCTGAGGCCTTGCCTCTGTGTCTCCTGCTGCCCAGCACCTGGTCACCATGGGGACAGTTTACTGCCTTGAGCCACTGGAGGAATAGCCACTTGCCAATTGATTGCCTTCCTCCTGGTATTCCTTTTAAAATAGCATGCCCAAGATGGTAGAGATCTATGAGGTACAGAGACTCACTACCAGCATCAAAAGTTATGAAGTATTTATTAAAAAGAAAATGTTCACAAGCATATGTTTAGCACAGCACCAGACTGAGCAAGGGATTCAAAAGAAATGGGTAAAACGCATTTCCTCTGTCCCTCTCTCCATACATGCCCTATCAGATGTTAAAAGATAGGACAGGCTTAGGTTGTTGTATATCTCTACAGCGTTACCATTACCTTGCAGCTTCCTCCAGCTCTTCAGGCCAGCACATGGTTAATGGCCATGCCGAGGACATCAGGGACATCCCGTGCAATATGGCTGTTTGGAGGTGGGATTTCCCCCCAAATGTCCCCACTGGCAAGAAGGCAGGGCCTGGCAACCCTATCTGATGGACTTAGCACCAAAGAGAACTTCCTCCTTACTCCCCTGAGTTTTATCACCTCTCTTTTCCTCACCCACTGACCAGGCCAGGCTGGGTCAGAGAAGCTTTTCCTGGAGATTCCCAGGAGTTCCTTCCTGAACTCTTTCTAGTCTTCAGTCCCTCTAAATCTCTATTCCCTGCTTGGGGAGGAGGGGAGGGAGAGCTTGACCTACCCATTGTCTCTCCTGCTAGAACTATTAAGGTGGGCTGAGGTAAGTGTGGAAAGCAGGTAAGTCTGGAAAGCAACTGAACTGACTTCCCTCCCTCCTGCCTTTCTCTCTGCCCAGAAAGGGGGGGGCCTTCTAAAACTCAAGAGTGAAGATTTTTGCTCATTTCAAATCTCCATCCAAAAAGGCATTTCTTCACAGCCCGTAATATTCGGCTTGCCTGACATGCACAGTCCCTGTCTCCTCCCCACTTCTCCCTTCAATCCATACTCACATCTCCCAGATCCACAATGAAGCAGTCGCCAGTGTTGAAACTTGTCCAGCTCAGGTCCCTCTCTGTGGCTCGGATGTTCTTTTTCCCTTTTACTTGGTAGAGTTTGTGGGTGGGACCAGCTGGTTCACTGGGCTTTGCTTTGTGAAAGGCAGATTCCACACCTCCTTCCTGTGGAACACAAACAAATGGCCTTCTTATGAGAGCCAAAGAAGGTGCCAGAGGTAGAGGATGGATAAGGTGCTGCCTAAGATACAAGACTTACTGGAAAAGACAAAAGTACCAGGAAAAGTTGAAGGCAGCAGGAAAAGAAGAAGACCCAAAGTGAGATGGATTGATACAATAAAGGAAGCCACTGGCCTTCATTTTGCAAGACCTGAACAAAGCTGTTGAGGACAGGATGTTTTGGAGTTCATTAATTCATAGGGTCACCATAAGTTGGAAATGACTTGATGGCATATAACACACACATGGTACAAAGGGCTGTGGCCCAGTGGGTGGAGAACATGCTTTACATGAAGAAGGCTTAAAAAGAATGCTATCAACCCATTTCTGCTCCAACTGGTTGGAACAGAACCATCTCTTGGGAATGTCAGATATGTCTATTCCTTAAAAAAAATTTAAAATAAGAGGCTACTTGCTCCAGCTTCTCTCCCCGTCTTGGTTTCCCCAGTTCTTTTTGCCCTTATTCCTCTGATACCTCTCCTCCTCCTCTGTACTGCTATCCCAAGCCTAACCACAGTCCAATTTACAGTGGAGCCTTTTTGGGTGATCTGTTGAAGCTGAAGCTGTATGTTAAACCTTACCCACCCTCCAGCTCAGGACATGGTTGTTCCCCTCCCCATTTTATTCTCACAGCAACCCTGGGAACTAGGTTAGATGCAGAGGTAAGTGACTGGCCAAGGTCACCCAATGAGTTTCATGGCAGATTTGAACCTGGGTCTCCCCAGTCTCAGCCCAACACTCTGGTCACCGTATTACTGTGACGATGAATTAATAAAACATTCTCAGGAAAGTGGAGCAAAACTAGAAAGGGTGCAGTTGGAAAAGCTGGTGGATCTCTCTTACCTGGTATTGTATGCCACGGGGAAAATATTCCATGAAAATATCTGACTCATTACCCTGCACTTCCCGGTACTGGATTGGTTTTTCCACCAGGAAGGAGTTGAGGTGGGTGGAAAGCAGAGCACAGGCCCCCTGCTCATCCCGGGAGGAGTTCTGGCCTGGACACCATTGGGGGAAAGATGAAAAGAAAGGGATACTAACTGGAAACCTTCTAATTCCACTTCTGTTGCAAATAAAACTTCTGGCCACTGCTGGAGTGCTAATAGCTCTTTAAAAACTGCTCCAAATGCCCTGACCTGGATAGCCCAGATAAGTCCGATCTTGGAAGCTAAGCAGGGCCAACCCTGGCAAGTATTTGGATGGGAGAGTTCCAAAGAATACCAGATCCAGGAGGCCAGAGGCAGGCTATCAAGCCACTTCTCTGAATGCCCTCTGTGCCCCAGGAGGAATCGCCAGAGGTCGCCATGACTCCCAGGCACGGCCACACACACACACAAATGCAAAAAATACCCCCCCCAAAAAAAAAAAAAACCCTGTTCCCAATGAATTGAGCAGCTATTTAGATTAGAGTCCAGTAGCCCCTTAGAGACCAACTAGTTTTTCAGGGTATGAGCTTTCAAGAGTCAGACACCGACTGTTTTAGAAAAGTTATTCCCCTTTTCCACCCCCACCCCCCAATCCGCACCTGTGATTTCTTCTCCCACTCCTATAGAAAGCAGGATGTACAAAAGATCTGATCAGCAGTGCAACAGTGGGGAAAGGACCTGTTCTTCTGCGCCATTCCTCTCTTAGAAATCATCTTTCCCTGACCTGAGAAATGCAGGTGCTGATATTGAATCTAGTCTAGGCAATCAGCAACTGAGGAGGGCAATTTCTATTAGAGGACACCACTTCTTTGCCCCACTGTCATGGCTTTTATCCAAACTGTGCCTCCCTGTGCCTGTTTATCATGAAAAGTGAACATTGGGACAGACAATCGGGGATCTCCACTAATGTGTAGTTTAATCCTTAGGTGCAGGCATGGAGGTTTGTATTTCTCTTATATGATGCCACCATTGCTGGTGCTGATGTTACATCCTGGAAGACCTGGCTTGGCTGCCATACTTCAAAGTTCATTGGGAATAAGCCCCACTGAAATCAGTGGGAATAATTTCCAAGTAGTCTGATCCAGAAAGCATGTTGGTTTTACCAATATATACAGATGTACACAAGCTTGATCAATTGACCATCAAGATTATTTTAACTGGGTGACCACCCTAAGTTGGAATCAATGTAGAGAAGCATCAGTGTTCTCTGCATTCCAACACGCACCATGGACACCTCTGCTCTTTGGCACTCTAAAGTCCCATTTTCCACTTGGCCCTCTTATTTATTATTTTCAATTTGTATCTCGCCTTGTCAGGGAACTACAGAGGATGCAGTAAAGAGCAGATGATCTTTCTCTACCCAATCAGTGTCTACCCCCCCCATGGGTGCTAACACATGGAAGTTTCATCTTGGCCTGACCAGATGTTGCTTACCAATCCAGATGTGCACACTAGAGTGCCCATCAGCTCCATTGTGAAGAACCAGGTAAGAATCCCCAGAGTAGAATATGCCTTTCTTCTCTTCTGGGACAGACACAGGCTTCATCTTCTCCACCCGCCATATATATAGGCCTGGTTGCTTGACGGAAGGATCAAAGGGAGATCCGCTATCAGAGAACACAAGAGATAATAGAGAATTGGAAGGGGATAATGTGATAGAGCATGAAGAAATCATAGGTATATACAGTAAGTGTGGGTACAGATGAAGTTGTTGAGAAAAAGAGGATGAAACACAAAGGGAACAGAGGGTGGAGGGGGGAATGAGAGACTGTTTACCCAATCTGATAAAATAATATTATACCACTGTTGTGTTTTGGATGTTCAAGAGTGACAACTGAATTAAACTTCAGAATTTTTATACATCCAATGGATGAATCAGAGGCTAAAATTAGCTAGGAGTGAAAAATCAGCCACTTTCAACCCACTTCTTTTTCCATCTCGTGAAATGTGATAATGTAAATAATACCAGGGTTATCATCCCTGGTGAATAAGGTTCACGGTTACAGAGAGAAACAGTATGTCTAGTCACTGTATAAAAGGACAGTGTTGATTACCTATTTGCTTCTGGGCCTAGCTCAAGGTACCTCTAAGTACTTCAGCGGTATACGATCGGGATACTTAAAGAATCACCTTCATGTGTTCTTGTCTGAAAATTAAGATCTTCAAGACAGGGCCCTTTCTAAAGTAAGCTGAGTGGCCACATAAGGTGAAGGCTTTTTCTGTGGCAGCAGTCCATTTATGGCACCAATTGAAAATGATCCTTTTTGCCCAGGCCTCTCCTGAGGGTTTTTTCCTTTCTCTGTATCTTTTGTCCTATTCTTCTTGCTGGTTGACTTGCTGGATCTTATTGTAACTAACAGATTTTTTTTAAAAAAATCATGACTGCTTTCAATTTTTATTTTTTAATGTTTTTGTTTTATAAATATTGTTGTATTTTATCGCTTTTACAATAAGTAGACAGAAGCTACCTCATGAAATGATAAGGGTTAATAGTTGTGGAGTATACAGGTGTTAAATAAACAAAGCAGCCAAGATACACAGCAGAAGGGTGTGACTGGGGAATTTGCAGAAGTCATTGTTCATGTGGGTATGCATTGTTGTGTCAGGAATTAGCCTTCAGGTAACAGCCTTCAAAGATCAAGCTTTGAATCTTGACTGTATTAACACAGAAAAAGCCCAGAGTGAATCCAGTAAGAAAGGGTGGTTGGCTGGAAGAGGCAGAACAGATATACTTTTGTTACAGGAATTATAATTCTTTGTTCCATTCATATTCCATTTTCTAGGTTAATAAGCATACCAGTAAAACATCAGAAATACACAAAACTAAAAGCATCATGAGCCTGAGTATCTCTCAGTTCTCTTCAAAAATTCTCCTCAACAACATATAAGGTTGCCATCCTCCCGAAGAAGCTGATCCTCCCCTGATTTTCAGCCCTCTGATCCGCCCAGTGGCCAGCTGCCAGCAGGGGAGCCCCACACCCGAAGAGCTCCCTGGTGTCCAGTGTGCCTGGTGTGATGACGTCACCCAGAGATGACGTCATCGCACCAGGCATGACTGGGGGCGTGTGATCTAGCGTTAGGCAAAAAAACTCTATGGTACTCAGAGCACTAATTCTTTCTTCTTGTCTTTCATCCTCATAACAATCCTGTAGGATAGGTCAGGCTGAAATGGAGTGACAGGGCCAAAGATCGCTCAGTCAGTTTCAGTGGGGATCTGAGTTTAGGTCTCCCAGCTCCTAGCACAGTATATTAAACACTATACCACACCAGTTCTCTGGATGGATGAGTTCCTTACCTTTTGGGGATTGCTGTGTACATGTTTCCAGGGATCTGGAGGAACATAAAGAGTGCAATAATTATTTACTTATTAGTTGAATTTATTCCCCGCCGAGACAGGCTCAGGGCAGCTCACAAAAGATAAAATATAAATAGACAATTATAAACATAGATAAAACCAGTTTAAAACAATCCTCAATCATAAAGTGCTAGCTAAATAGATACAAATATAAATGATGAAACTGGCTAGTCTACACAAAGATTGCCACTTCCCTGTGTGAGTCACTCTGGGAATGCCTGAATTCGTGCTTTCTACACACAAAAATGCATTTGCAAAGATAACAGAAAAGATTATTGGATGACTATTTGCATTCAGGGCCGAACTATACAGGTCATAGAAGATCCATGTTCTCCTGCAATGTTTTTTTAAATGCTAAAAGAGCAAAGTGGGAAGGGTGAGATGGATTGTGGTAAGGAGGGCTTGACTTTCATCCCATGCTACTTCCCCAAACTTAATCACACTTGCTATTTGCTCTACAGAGATAATGTAAAAACTCTTCCCTGGATTTCCCACAGCCAATAGGTGATAAAAGCTCCCATATACTGAACGCCACCATCATTTGCACAACTTTTATTCGCATTTTATATTATGTAGCTTATTTATGTGTATTTTATTGTATTCAATGATTATGAATTTAATGATTATTGTACATTATGAATATGAATTTAATGATTATTGTACATTAATGCTGTAAGCCGCCTTGAGCCAGTTCCCTGGCAAGGTGAGATATAAATGGGAAATAATAAATAAATAATGAATAAATAAATAAATAATTCTACCAGAAGATTTCTGGTTAGCAGATGCATCCTTAAGAACCACCTACTCCTGTATGATCCATATGGCTATCTTTGGGAGGGGGACTTGCTAATTTGAGGATAGACTTTGTTCATCTGCACCCCATGAGAGAGAAGCTGGAACCCCTCTGACCTCTCTCATCATTCATTACCTATAACAATCTAATCTATTCCTGTCCCTTACACAGAGAATCACACCTGAAAGATTTATTACGGCATTCACACCAAGCCTCTCTCTGCCCCCAGCTTTTACCCCCTTTAGTAATTTTTCCAATAAAAATGTGGAATATGATTTCCTCTTTCACAGCATTTGGAAGAAACGTTTTTAGTCTTTAAGGTGCCACTGGACTTCTGTTTTATTTTCTCCTCTATCATTGCCTTCAGCCAGTGGGTAAAGACTTTTTGTTGTTGTTTGGTTTTCCCTTATTGACCCTCCTTCCTGTTTCTTTTAACTGCTGTTTTTAATATATGTATTGTTTTATGTGGATTTTATTGCCTCGAGGGTCCTAATTGGGCAGAAAGGTAGGACACCAATGTCTGAAATAAATAAAAGCATCCAAGGTATTTTGTCACTCCAAATGGCTGTACTGCACAATGCAACAGGAATGTCTCCATATTTGTTTTCCTAGAGCACCGGATCTTCAATTCGGGGGTCAAGTAGATTTACGCATTATTGTACCCTGAATTCAACTGAGTTGCCCTAATGTGTCACTATCACTCTTGTTCATTTGGGTTTCTTTTTAAAGAGAAGATAGACAAACAGAGATGACTAGGTGCAAAGAAGAATACAATTCTTTAATAGCTGCATAGGAAAAGATAAGATGGCATGCTTTTTTAAATTGTGAATACCACATTCAGTTGTGTTATCTCAGCCAGCACAGGTATGTATATGCCAGGGTAAAAGATGTTCCGCCCCAAGGTGTTTACCATCTATTCTTGGACATTGCCTCCACTAGGATGTGATGGGGAGAAGATATTACTAAGGACATGAAACAATGTAGTTTGGTACAGTGTTGTCATACTGATGCATGAAATACAGCAGTCAACCTGAGTATCCTATGGCCGGTACATTTGTTGTATTTTTTTTCTACATGGAAAACAACATGTAGAAAACAACACGCAAGCAGCATCTCAGTTGCCGCATGCAATGATGCATGTATTTCATGGTTTCCCAGGACATTTACACGCACTGAAATACCTAGGTAATGCTGGTTGTACAGTACTGGGTGGGGGAGTAAATGAAATGGTACCTCCCATCTTCTCCCCCACCCCGCAAGACAGACAGTGCCAGTAAGAAATTTAAGTTGCATTCACCCCTCCCCCTCAGACCACTTTCCCCTCCTCAGACCCCTGTGTTGGCCCTTCACCCCATTCCACATCCAGCACAAATCAGGAGTTTGAAGTTCTCCGAAGCCGTATCCCACCCTCTCCTTCAATCCATATTTCCCATTATATCCAAGGTTCTCTTCAGTTTTCAGCAATATACCAAGAGGAATGGACTTGCCTTGGTTTTCCTTGTGCGTCTCAACTATGACAACACAAATCTGGATCTGGGTACCCAGAGAGCAAGTTAGAGGCAGAAAGACTCACTACTGATTTCACTCCGATTGCTCATCTGGAACGTCTTATTTAAGGGGAAGGGGGGAGGGGAACTGCAGTATTGCATTTGTGGGTTTTAAGGTCACATGAATGAATGAACCGTTACCAGTCTCCTCACACAACATGACAGAGATGCCACTCTGCTTCCTTCCTCCTACCAAATACTCTTTGCATTATGAGCTACCAGGCCACCAATGCTGCACCTCAGCACACTGCAGTCATTTCAAAATATCTGTTGGTTTCCAGAATTTGCAGCTAATTGGCTTGTAGGGTTGCCAACTCAGAGTTGGGAAATTCCTGAAGATTTGGGGGGGTGGATCCTGGGGAAGACGGAGTTTGGGGAAGGCAGGGACCTCAACAGGGTATAATGCCATAGAGTCCACTGCCCAAAGCAGGCATTTTCTCCTGGGGAATTGATTGCTGTAGTCTGGAGCAGTGTTCCCTCTAAGCTGAGTTAGTGTGAGCTAGCTCACAGTTTTTTTAGCCTCTGGCTCATAGATTTTTGTCTTAGCTCAGGAAGGATGGCTCCAGGGCAAGCTAATTTATGCAGTAGTCAAATCATTCGCTCACAGCTTTAATGCTGGTACCTCACAAAGTAGAACTTTTACTCACAAGACTCCACAGCTTAGAGGGAGCATTGGTCTGGAGGTCAGTTGTAGCTCTGGGAGATCATCAGGCCCCACCTGGAGGTTGGAAACCCTATCAGCTCATCACAGATCAGCCCAGGAAACAGTTCTCATCGGCACCCGTGACCAACCATCACCTGATTTCTTAAGGCACTTTTAGCTCAGAAAACAGGTCCATGCTTCAATCACTTGTCATTTTATTTTCTCTGGAATCCTATTTTTGAAGAAATGCGCCAGTTTGCTGTAAGGGATATGGGTTAACATTGTCCCCTGCCCAGGGAGTCAGCAAGACACAGCTGCTTAGCACAAAGAAGGTGCCATTTCTGTTTCAACAATCTTACATTGCACAGATGTGCATCTCTATCTGCCATCAGATACCTTCCAGCATCACTCAGATGAAAACAGGGACATATTTGTAAAAAAAACACCCCATCTCTCCTCCCAGAAATCACTAACAGCCAACAGTCTGTCCTGTCTCTATATCCATCTGGTTTTATGCTGTCTTTCCTCTATGAGGCTTAGGGTGCCCGCCATGGTTTCTCCCTATTCTGTCCTCACAATATCCCTGTGAGGTAAGGTAGGGTGAGACAGGGCGATCCACCCAAGCACTTCCAGTGGGGGCCGAGTGGCGATTTGAACCCAAATCTAGTCTGACTCTCTAGCAGCCAGCCACAATGCCTCACTGGCTGTCAATTATTTGAAAGCTAATACAGACTCCTTTTGGGGAAAGCTACACTGTAACATAATTGTCACAATATGTTCTGATGGCTCAAATTATACCTCGGCGTCTGCAGTGGGTGGTGCATGTACACTGTGTATACTATGTACTCTGCATAGTAGCTTTACTATTCAAGCACGTGCACCTATACGCATGTTCACAGGAGACAAGAGGCACCCGCCTTCCAAATTCTACAGACCCTAGATCTGAATGGCAATACATCAAGGAACAGGGACAGCAAGGAAAATTTGTATAAAATGTTTTATAGATGGCGCATGACACCAGAAAATTTAGCTAAATGGTATCCAAATATGTCAAATGTATGTTGGAAATGCAAATGTAAAACTGGCATGTTTTTCCTTATGTAGTGGACATGCGGTGTTGTGAAAAAATATTGGATTTGGATACATGAAATGTTACAAAAAATGCTTAATATAACTGTACCATTTATACCAGAATTGTTTTTTATTGAATATTATACCAACGAATGTGAACATATATGAGGTATACGTGATTGTATATGTAGTAACTACAGCTAGAATTCTGTATGCGAAATACTGGAAAAAGGAAGAAACGCCTACAAGGGAAGAATTAATCTTCAGACTTATGGATGCAGCAGAGATGGACAATCTGACACAACAACTGAATGAAAAAACAGAGAATGACTTTAAGAAGAAATGGGCAAAATTTTACAAGTGGTTACAAACATATTTGGAAGAGTGCTAATTATAAGATATAAAAGGCATAGAGGGCCTAAAAGAAATAGAATTTATAAGTGTAAGTTAAAATGGTAAATGAGTGTAGCTTCGTTCTATATTTCTGTCTTTTCTCTTTACTTTCTTGCTTCTTTTCTTAATGGAATCAATAAAGATCTTAAAAAAAAAAAAGGAACAGGGACAGGTAACAAAAAATAGGGCCTAGTAAATTAAGGACAGTCAGAATGCGTGACTGCCTTGGAGAGCTACTGACAGCCAGAATGGACAGTACCCCTCTAATCGAAGTAATGCTGCAACTGTGTAAAGCATCTCTTAATATCAATCAATCAAATACCTTTTAATGGCATAGCAATATAAGTATTAGACTTCTGTAACGCTCTCTACATGGGGCTGCTCTTGTCACAAATCCGGAAGTTGCAGCTAGTGTAGAATGCTGCGGCCAGGCTTCTGATGGGTCTCCCTAGATGGGAGCATGTCCGGCCTGTGCTGAAGGCACTGCACTGGCTGCCAATAGCATACTGAATTTGCTTCAAGGTGCTGGTAAAGCCCTATATGGCCAGGGACCACCTTTCCCCATATATACTCCAGAGAGCTCTACGATCGGGGTCACAACATTGGCTAATGATACCAAGTCCTAAGGATGCCGGGCTCACTGCTACTGGGCCAGGGCCTTTTCAGTGGTGGCTCCTCCCTGGTGGAATGAGCTCCTGGAGGAGACCAGGGCCCTGCGGGACCTTGCACAGTTCCTCAGGGCCTGCAAGACAGAGCTCTTCCACCAGGTGTTCCGTTAGGAGCTGCCACCACCACTACCATCAACTATTATTACCAACACTGTGGTATTAGGCTGGCCCTTTATTGAGATCGAGCCACAGCTTCGTGGGAGACTGGATTACTGCTGAATCAGGACTTTAGTGTTACATCTTACAGTACACCATCTCTAATTTATTGAAGGAATGTCCGTCACTGCAAGCACTTTAACTATGAAGTAATGCTGCAACTGTGTAAAGCATCTCTTAATATCTTATTAAATAATATTAAACAAACAAATAAATAAATAAATCTCAGTTCCCTCTCTGATAAGGGGAGGTAAGTGGATGGACCTTTGACACTCTTAGGCATGCTGGCCTTATTTCCAATCACAGATGCATGAACGATGAAAGAATATCAAACAGGATAATTAAGAGTCTTGCGGTACCTTCAGGAAAACTGCATTCAGTAGACTTCCAGGTGCCACAAGACTCTTTCCGTGAAGCAGACCAAAGGTGTGGTCCGAAGCAGAACTGCACCCTTCGAAATCCCTGGAAGACCGAGACGGGTGTAACTCTGCTTAGGATTGTCACGACAATAGTGGGCTTGTTTTTGCATGCTTCTGCAGGGATTTTTTTTAAAGTCTTATTTTATTTTTATATATTTTCTTTTGTTGCCTGGCTTAGCAACATTATCTTCTAACCTTCCACTCCAATCATCTCATTGCACGTACTGCATTGCACGCATATGAGCACCAAGTTGGGGTTTCTCTTCTGCCTCGGGGATGGGTGGTAACTCAGTTCCACTCTCCAACATTTATCTGATTAAAGGAGACGTTTCGTTTTGCATTCGGTGAAACATTATCTGCATGGGGGCAGTCAACAAGCAAACTGCCTCAGTGAGGTTTGGCATCTTGCATCCTCCATTCAGAACATCAGAAGAGCCCTGCTGGGCTGGGTCAGATCAGAAGTCCATCTAGTTTAGCATCTGGCTTTCTACAATAGCCTGCCAGATCCTTCTTGGAAGCCCATCATATAGAGGCAAGAGTCTCCTTATTATCATTTGCCACCTCAGCAACTGGTATTCAGAGGTGTACTGCCTTTGAACGGCCCCTTTAGTCGTCGTAGCAAAATAGCCACTTGATAGACCCTATCCTCCATGACTTTGTCTAGTCCTCTTTTTAAACCATCTAAGCCAATGACCGACACCATGTCCTACAGTAGTGAATTATAGGTGCACCTTTACTACATATCCATCAGCAACTGGCACAAAGGGGAAGAATGTGGATATTATCATCATGGAACAGATGCCCCAGGAAGCAACACTGAAAGAGAGAAACGGTTCCAGGACAAGGAAGCAACAGAAGCCAAGCTGCTAGTAACTGTCGGATTCAGGGATCCAAGCTAGTTTGCTAATTCGTCACCGGCCACCTTGATTTCTATCACACACACACACACAAAGCCAGGATTTTATCCCCCCAGGTTTTGTTATCTACAGCCTCCAAGGGAGAAAAGGCTGCCTTACAAAGGGAGAGAGACAGATTCACTCACCAAGGCGGGTCACTCACGGGCAGCCTCTGTTACGGCAAAACTTTTCACAACAGGAATGTAAAATTAGATTTCCTGGGCGGGGTTAGCCCTCATCCTTCCTAGCCTCTCTGTTCAGGGTTTGCATTGCTTCATTTCTTCGTGGCTGCAAGGGGGAAAATGAGCCAGATGCGGTAAGGTGGAGTGACTCACTTCACTCCTGATTTACCAACGTCCTGGCAGTCATGTGTGCTGCCTACTGCTTTCAAGGCTCTAGCCCTTTGACCCTCCCTGGGCCACAGAGCCCCTAAGGAACAGCTATGTGCTGCCTGCCGGTGCACCCAAAATGAAGAATCATTGCAGAGTCTGAGCAGTGGTTTTGTTTTTTTAAACTGGAGAATCAGGTTTGCCTCTTATGCATGGCGCCGGGTGAAAAAAGTTACAGACATCCTGCAATTTTTATGAAGGGAAAGGAGAGACTTTTCCTCTCACAAAGCCAAATAGGTCTCGGGATAGAAGCGTGTCGGGCTCAGATGACAGTTCTTCCACTTGAGCACCGCTGCCCTGGGTGCGTTTCCATGCTCCTTTCTTGCAAGACATGGCACTGCACATTACACTGGGTTACCAACCTCCAGGTGGAGACTGGAGATCTCCCGGAATCACAACAAACCTCCAGACTACAGAGTTTAGCATCTGGAGAGACCAGTGCCCCTGGATAAGATGGAATCTATGGCACTGAACCCTACGAGGAGTTCCAGAAAGCACGCAGCGTTCTCTCTTTCTCCCTTTTGCCCACACAACGACCCCATGATGCAGGCTACACTGAGAGTGATTGAGCCATCATGGCTGATTTGAACCAAGGTGTCTCTGGCCTTGTCCGTTACTCTGACAACTATACCACAGTTTTCCTTCTCCCTCTGCCCTTTGACAGTTGGTAGCTAGAAGCCCTGACCTGGATAGCCCAGGCAAGCCCGATCTTATCAGATCTCGGAAGCTAAGCAGGGCCGACCTTGGCAAGTACTTGGATGGGAGACCTCAAAGGAAAACCAGGGCTGGGACACGGAGGCAGGTGATAGCAAGCCACCGCTCTGAAACGTCCTAGCCCCACTAGGGGTCACCAGCAATCAACCGTGACTTCCAGGCACACGCACGCACGCATGCTCACAGAAATACAACCCCCCCCCCAAAAAAGACGGTAACTAGGAGGATAGGAACTGAAATGGGACAGAGGAGCAATGGAAAGTTTGAGAAACAAAGCACAGAGTTTGGGCCCTGGCAGCCTTGTGTTACATTAGCTAATTTCTATGAACTCTGATAGCTGCTAATAGAAACCTACTTAGCCATGTGCTTGTGTTGTTCAGAGCAGCAAGACTCCAGATACTGATATCTTTGACTGCAATGATATCTGGGAACAGATATGTCCCAGGAGACATATCTGTGAGCATCACTATGCCAAGGAAACCACAGTCTTAGTCATAAACGCAAGCGTTTGTCTGATCCGAGTCTACCCAGTTGAGCTGGCAGCTGTACAGGCGTGCAAGTGGGGGAGGAGACTCCTTCTCACCCCTGCCTCTATAGATGCTGGTTCCGCTGCCCTTTTACAAAATTTTCCACTGGCTTCTAACCAGCCACACTGTGGGCAGAAGCAGTGTTGGAACTGTGTGCGTGGGGATTCTTCCCCTGTAGCTGTGCATCTTCAGTGCTGCTGTTCCTCATCCTCTTCCCCTCCCCCATTGCAGCAGTGCTCTGTTTGGTTTTTAAAGGTGCTTTTTAAATCAGAGGTTTAAGATTTTTCTGCGAACCTGGGTGGCTCCTCCAAGTTTGGAGAACAATCCCTCTTCTCTCCACGTGGGCCCAGGTCGCAGATGTAAGTATCCGCAGATGAGCCCATAGGTGAGTGTTAGAATATTCAAGTGGAAACTCGCAAGGACTTGCAGGAGGCATCTCATTTCCCTCCTCCTCCTCTACTATTTCCTCTTTGCCTTTCTTGAAAGCCCCCACAGACTCTCCCCTTTCCCAGCTTTGTTCTCTCCTTTGAACTCTGTACTTGGGGGATCTGTCAAGATTCCAGTAGATCTTCAGGCCTAGTTTAGTGTTGCCACTCCAGCTGCAGGCTGGAAAATTCCTGGTGATTTGGGGTGGAGTCCTGGGAGGGAGAGGCTTGTGGAGGGCAAAGACCTTAGCAGGGTATAATGCCACAGAGTCCACCCTCCAAAGTAGCCATTTTCTCCAGGGGAACTGATCTCTGTCATCTGGAGAGCTGTTGTAATTCCAGGCTGCTCACACACTTGGACTGCCTTCTTTCCACAAAGAGGCTGGAGCAACTGGCCAATGATTTATTACCCCGCCCTGCCACACAATGCCTCAAAGGCCCCCAAATCGTTCCTTTTAATAGCAGACTTCACTGTGGAGAGCCTAAGAAGAAGGCAGCGCCTACCTGAAGACAAGTCTTCAGATAAGCCAAAATATTTGTTTGTAAATTAAAGAGAAAAGGGGGGAGCCCCAAATTAGCTGTATGAGGATCGAAGCATTCACATAACCCCCTGCATTTTGACAGCATCTAAGAGTCAATCATGACTGGAGGCGGGGAGGCAGAAGAGGGTAGAGAAATTAGCTGTGTCCACATTGGGGGGATTTTTCCATGCCTTGGCAGTGGGAAGCCCCCATAATATGTGGAAGTATCCAGAGAATGCTGTGCCCAAAGTGAGTGAGACTCATCCCGTATTGCCCTCTGTTGCTTCTTCCCCTTTTAGCCTTTTAAAGGGCTTCTAAAGTTCCCAGCTGAGTGTCACTAGAGCGCTGCAGGATGGTTTGCCAGGGAAAGAAAAAGGGTGGGAAAGGGGGAGATTTCTGGGCGGGGGGCGGGGGGCAGCTGCTAAAATCACTGAACTTTTGCAGAGACGTGACAGAGAAAGCCTGAGGAGTGGGAACGGCAACACTGCAAGAGCAGCCAGGATGGCTGTGTGTGGGGGGGGTACCTACCCCCCTTGCTTCAGCAGCCCCCATGTGAAAGCATCTTTTATGTTCCACTTTTCATGCCCTTTACCACAACTGTGCAATCTGCTCTACTTATGAATATTTATTTATATATTATAAACAGACACAAACTTTTCCTTTTCCTTTCCTCTGGTCAGTAACTAAGTACCAACCCCACCTTTCTGGAACGTTCCAGATCCTTAGTTGCGTCTGAATGGACAAATGCGAGTGGATGCAGTGGCCACATGCTTCTGGGCTGGCGGGTGGTGAGATGGGGCAAGGCAGGAGAATCTCTCTATAATATAATTCTGTTTTGGTCATGGACTCTCCTGAACATTCCACACGGTGCCAAAATCAGTTGGCTCAGTGATCTGTCACTCAGAATGTGTCCCTAGCCACTGGCTGCGTTGCCTGAGTCCTGCCCAGCTGCCACTCAAGAGTACTCGCGTGCCATTGGCCAGGTGCTGGGTTTGCTCCTCTTCCCTGCCCACTCCCTCAGCCACTTTGCTCTCTCAGAATTTCTGGCAGACGGCTTTCTCTCTTGATGAAGACAATTGCCTCCTGCGTGAGACTAACTTTTCCCCTCAGTAGCTGCTGGTAGGTGTAACGAAATGGCAGTTACCTGTGTCTGTAAGATGGCTGCCATCTCTTTGTTTAAAATGTTCCCCCAGAAAGCTTAATTGAGCTGTAGTTTCCAAATATCTAATATCCGTTCGGCTCTCAGGTCGGGGTTTTAAGGTGCGGAATCAATAAATTCACGGCAAAACTTCCCTCCCAATTCCTGTCCCCTTGAGTTTAGCAAAAACAACAATCCCTGGCTGAGGTCATATAAGGCTGTAATCCTCCTGTTTAATTCAGAAGAGCTTACTTCCGAGAAAACCTGCTAAGATGCTTGGACTCCAAAGCAGGAGACTAAGGCGGAAACCAGTTATCAGACCCGGCACAATTCAACCCGCAGAGAACCAGAGGCAAGTCCCTCATGTGCAATCACCCCTAGAGTGACATCACATACCTGCTGAGCTCCCCCTCAGACTCCACCCTCCCCAGGCACCACCCACCAAATCTCCAAGAATTTCCTACATTGGAGTTTACAACCCTGCCAGGATGACAGGACTTTGTCTGTAATTCACAGTTCTGCCCCTCAAGTCCTGGCTTATGTTACAATTTCATTCACATACAGCCTGTTGTACAAGGAATGCATGCATTTTGGCAAAGGAGGCTAAGTAATTTTCAGTCCCAAACATATACACTATGAAATTTCTCCATCCTTGTGTGTGTGGCAGGACAAATTATATTCGAACTCTTGAACATGAGTAGAAGTCTCTGGGCACAAAAATAAACTGCAATCCAGTTTGCAGACCTTTTAAAATTGGAGTTTAATGGTATAGTGTGGCTGTGTTACTATATCATGACCACAAGGTGTCACCCTTTTACTAAGAAGAAGAGGCAGAGTTGTGCCATAAAAACTGCTACCTTATCACTATAGCATAAACAAAACACATGAAGCTGCCTTCTAATTGGTCAGACCCTTGGGTCTATCAAGATAAGTATTCAGAGGGTAACCCTGTTGGTCTACAGTAGATTCAAGGCCAGTAGCACCTTAGAGACCAACAAGAGTTCCAGGGTTCCAGGAGATCAGCTGTGTTGGTTTGAAGCAGTAGAACAAATTTAGAGTCCAATGGCACCTTTAAGATGAACAAAGGTTTATTCAAGGTATGAGCCTTCATGTGCATGCACTCTTTTTCAAATACATTGGAATGGAAGGTAGGGTTCAAACTTATAGACGGAGGCTGAACAGCAAATTTAAAGCTCCCAGTTTAGTGTAGTGGTTAAGAGCACGGACTCTAATCTGGGAGAATTGGGTTTGATTCCCCACTCCTCCACATGCCACTGCTGGTGTGACCTTGGGTTAGTGACAAGTTCTCTCAGAGCTGTTCTCTCAAGACCATTTCTCAAAAGAGCTCTCTTAGCCCCACTTACCTCACAGGGTGTCTGTTGTGGGGAGGGGGAGGGAAAGGAGATTGTAAGCTGCTCTGAGACTTCGAGTGAAGGGCGGGGTATAAATCCAGTCTCCTCCTCCTCCTCCTCTTTTTCTTCTTCAGACACAGGTCAGTACAGTCTGTCCTGACTGGCAGCAGCTCATTCCAGAGTCTCAGGCAAAGGTCTTTCACATTGTTGTTGTTGGGGTATGTGTTTGTAAAGTGCCATTAAATTGTAGATGACTTAGGGCAACCCCAGCAAGGGGATTTCAAGGCAAGTGAGAAGCAGATGTGGTTTGCTATTAGTTTCCTCTGCAGAGTCTCCTTTGGTGATCTCCCTTCCAAGTACCTACCAACCCTGCTTAGCTTCCAAGGTCTGATGAGATCAGGCTGTACCATGCCTCCGTCTCTCCCCACCTTGTCTATTACCCAATCCTTTTTAAACAAATGCTCTACCACTGAGCCATGACCCCACGGTGACGATGAGGACTGGAACTGAGACCAGTGATCCCACTAAGCTGAGTTAGTGTGAGCTAGCTCACAGTTTTTTAGCCTCCAGCTCACAGATTTTGTCTCAGCTCAGGAAGGAGGGCTCCAGAGCAAATTAATTTATGCAGTTGCCAAATCACTCGCTCATAACTTTAGCGCCAGTAGCTCACAAGACTCCACAGCTTAGTGGGAGCATTGCTGGATACCTGTATTTCTGAAGCCTTATAAACTTGGGCTTCATTCTATACCTTCTGGGCCCAGCAACTAGGACTGCTAGTCCCCCCAGCATTCAAAACCTGAAACTCACGAGGTAGGGTTTGGTGATGCCAGGGTCAGGCCTCAATGATGCCTTCACTGTTCCAATAACTGTACTTCCACACAACACTAGGAGTTGTATCGTACGGGATTCTGTGAACACGTGTCTTTAAAGAGATGGACTGTTCGGCACACAGACAAGCAATTTAAAAAGTAACGTTTTTAACTATGCACTTAAGATAAGATGCAGCTGAGTGGTTAGTGCTGAATGACTGTCTCTCCCACCTCTAGTTTACATGAGCAGAACTCACCATAAGCAGACATGCACTGAGGTTTTAAAATAATCCATCAAGCGTGTGGGCTTGCTGATGTCCCAGAGAATTAATCACCCTGGGGCTCTGAAAAGGAGCCCCCAAGCCCCTGGGCCAAAGCCCCAAATCTAGCAACTCTACCTGAGGCAAAGAACCAACCAGGAATTCAGCACTGACTTCTATATGCAGCTCCCTGTGTCATCTGAGGAACCTGTTTATTATTGGGGCTGGAGAAATATTATTGCAGATTGTTTAGCAGGAATGGTCCACCCAGGGATATCAGATCCCGCCCCCCCACCCCCGGCCACCGGCAGGGAATGGGGGGTGTAGGGTTGCCAGATCAAAGCTGGGAAACTTCTGGAGATTTGGGGATGGTGTTCTAGGTCCACCACTTTTTCTTCTGCCTCTTTCCTCCCAATCTTGCTTCCATGCTGTTATGTACTGAACTTGAATCCATCCTATGCTTTCCTATGTTAAACTTCAGGCTGAATGTGGATTGTAATCTGTCGCATTCTATTGGCTGGATTCTGTGAAACCTTTTGTAAATAACCAATCACAATGTAAATATGTATCAAAGAGGGAACAGACCTGATTGACCTTTATCCCTGTAATATTATTGGTCCTTAACTTGTTATGGGTGTGGCTTTGACAGCCCGGGATGGTTTAAAAAGGGAGCTGTGCTCCACTTGTTGTTGTGTGTCCCGAGTTGAAGTTTGCTGTTACAATAAAGCTGAAATTACTTTGCTGAAATCCTTCGTGTTGAGTTGCATGCTTAACACATGCCCAGCCCCAGTTCTCCTCTTGTAACCATCAAATCCATCTTGGGAGGGATCAAGGGGGAAGCTGGCTTGGCTCGGCGTTGGCATGGATGCCTGCCTGCACACCTGGAGAATCTGGTGGGAGAACGGAAGTGAGTCAGGCTGTCTGAGATGGTAGGTAGACCCTGTAGGCTGAAATGAAGAAACCAGGCCCTACACAATTGTTCTAGACAATGACACAAGGGCAAGGCCAGCTATGCAGGATGGGATGAGATGTGGCTACATCAAGTATTTTCCAGGACTCCAAGATCCGCAACAGGTCCACCAACCCAATCATTCTTGTTTTGCATGTGACACCTGGGGAGGCCGGAGGTGTTGCAAGAAAACGCATCTCACCCAAGTTAGCAAGGGCCGACGAAGGAGCCCTTTCCAAGGGACCTCCAAATCCTGGAGTCACACAGCACAAAAGTGCAGGATCCAGCTAGTAGCTCCTTCTTCCAGGCTCTGTTTGCTGAGTTCATGTTCTAAATATCCTGCTAGCCTTTGCTGGGGGCCCATCTCTCAGTTTAAAAACCTAGACCTCAGAAATGGAGGGTGAAGAAGAGTCAGACAGGCTTTCTCTACTGCAGGGAGAGACATCTTCTGGCTCACAAACAATCCCCTGAATTGAAGCTGGACCCAGCCCCTCCCCAGTGCTGGTTGGATGAAACGCGTCTATCTGTTGAGCACATTGTGTATAAAATTAGGTCTAGCAGTGTCTTCTTCTGTCGAGCCAACTTCTGTCAGTGTTAAGAACACGCAGACTTTCATGTTACAGAGAGCACATTTTTCATGCGTCTTCCCCCAATGTAGTGGTTTAAATGTCATTTGAAAAGCATGCAAGTTCTGAAGACAACTGAAGTTGACTTGGTAAATACCAGCATCCTAAATATTTTCCAGGATTCAGTTTCTGGATCCTGGCTGGCAAGGGAGCTGTCTACACTGACATACTGCAGTCTCCTCTAGTCTTGCTCTTGGAGAACCGGCAGAATTAAACACAATGGACTCGTAAGGTTGTAACAGGATTGTGATGCAAACCACAGAAGATCGGCCACTGTGCTGGACCTGCCATTCACAGACCCCAACAGACAGCCTTCCCAGCAGCAGTGTGTTAGCCAGGCTTCGCTCCCACGCTGTGTAGCTCTGTCTTCCTTCCTCGGGGTGCCAAACATGAACCACTATAGGTGAGGAGCTGTGGCTCAGTGCTAGAACACCTACTTTGCATGCAGGGGTGGATGGGGAGGGGAAATAGTCCTGGGAAAGGGCCCCGCCCTCAGCCTGCCCTGGCCACACACCCAGCCTGCCCCAGCCCTGCAGCCCCAGAGGTTGGAGGGAGCACCTACCCACTCAGCACCAAGCAAAGTGTGCTTGGCCAACCTGGACAACTGGGCAGAGTGAGGCCAGGCAGACACATCCTATCCCCTGCCACAGTGAGGTGGGTGTATCCCTAGCTGTAGGAAGTCCAGGTGAGGGTAATCCTCATTACTACAAGCCCTATACTGGGGGCAGAACAAGCCCTCCTTCCCCATGCATCCATCCCCTCTTTGGACTGCAGTGGCCCTGGTTGGGCCCTGTGAGTGAGCCCTGCGTTCAGGTGACTCCAGTTGGAGGGGGCAGGCTATTGGCCCACCAGGACTATTCCCAGTGGCCTTAATGGCCAATTCATTCCTGCCAGCATGCAGAAGATCCTTGGTTCAGCCCACTTAAAAGGATCCGGTGGTAGGTGATGTGAAAGACCTGAGGACCTGGAGAGATGCCACCAGCAGAATAGAAAATACCTTTAGCGCATAAGGCATTATGTCATGTGCTTTGTAACCCTTGCCTGCCTGAGCCTGGGGAGCATAATTCTCCCTACTTTCTTGGAGTGGCCAACTGTGATTGCTCTGTAAGGCTATCTGCCTTTCTTAGGGTGCCACGTGCAAGTTGCTATGCATTCAGTCCTGCTGCTGCTGCTGCTGCCTGCCAGCCTGGGGTGCCAAATGCTGCCTTGGGCCTGCTACCGAGCCCTGCTTGCTTTCTTGGGGTGCCAGAGGCTTTCTTCTGCCACACAGAAATTCTGATTTACTGTAATGCTGGGACCTGTTCTCCTATCTCTCTGAAATTTGGCAGGGAATTTTCCTCGGGCAAGGGGAATAATCCCTGAGAACGTTCTCCAAGCCGGATGGAAAACAAAGAGATTTTAGATGGAAACGTGTTCTACTTTTGCCTATAAAGTGGGGACTCTTTTCTTATTTGGCCGCTTTCTGGCAGGGAGAATCCCTTGGAGGAGAAGTGTAATCCCCAAAATGTCCATCCAAATTGGACACAAACTAAAAAAGCCCCTCACAGCTGGAAATGTGATTCCCATTGGAAATAAACACGAAAAAGAACAATGTTTTCAAAATGAAAATGAGGGGGGGAAAATTATTTGCACGTCCCTAGACCACCTACCCCCTGTTGTGGGATCAAGGAATCCGGAATCAGAGAGATACTGCATTTTTGCGTGGAGGCTCCACCTAGCTGTAATGATTACTAGCTGCTATCATCTGTGAATGTACTCGAGGCCTCCTCATTGGCTGAGAAGCAGGGAATTAATTAGTAAAGGCAGGGCTCTGTACTAGTTCCGGAAAGAGTGACATGTGGCAGGCTAATGGGAATCAGCTGGGAGCAGAGAAGCTGCAAAAGCCGGGAGGGGGCTTGGTTCTCACGGGCCCAGGTGTGGGCAGGGCGGAACATCTGGGGGAAGCTCTTGAGACACAACTGAGGGACAGGAAATTGGATGGCAAGGGATCCGGTCAGGAACAGCCTGATTCTCATCGTCTGTAACCCACCTCAAACCGCACCCCCCACCCCCCAGTGATGAAGCACGTCCACCCAGGGTCTGGAAATGAGCTCTGCACCAAGACCTGGGTCTTCTGCTGTCACGGGGCGGAAGGGGCACATCTATTTTGCACAGAGCTGCTTTCTTCCCTGCATCGCACGTGACTCGGTCTTTTGAAGGGGGGGGGGCACGGAACTTTTCATGTGGTTCAAGCAAAGCGGCTGTCAGCTCTGATTAGAACCAGAAGCGAAGGAGGAGGACGAAAGCAAAGGAAGACGCTAGACAGGGCCAAAACCAGCTGCTCCAAGAGCTCAGCTGCTCCAAGAAGCTGCAGGCTGAAATATGCTTCCAGCTGCACATTTGCAGACCGAGTGGCT
The DNA here is from genome assembly GCA_029375565.1 of Gekko gecko. Lineage (NCBI taxonomy): Eukaryota > Metazoa > Chordata > Lepidosauria > Squamata > Gekkonidae > Gekko > Gekko gecko. Next base: position 52,824,193 of record JAPDNY010000013.1, on the reverse strand, counting down.
CAATGTGTCTAGAGAGCTGTTCTGGATTCAAATCTTGCCTTGAGCAAGTCATTATCTCTGTCATCATGGAGCAACACCACAGGGGATTTTTTGGGGGGGAGGTGTTGTGTAGTGGGTTCGACGCATTAAGGAGTTAGGAAACAGCGTGATAAACAACACATGGTTTACTGGTACACAACAGAACAGAGAATACTGTCTGCTGGCCAACTATATACAGTCCCCGTGGACCACCCCTAGTTCCCATTGGTGGGTTTGAATTTCCTGCCAAGGTTCCTATTGGTGCCCTGTATGGGGTTTCAGGATCCTAGTCCCTATTGTCTCTTGAGCTCCAAACTCTGGTAAATGTCACTGTTGCCTCGTGGTGGTCAGTGGACATAACAGGGGGACAATACAAAGTCAGGTTTATCAACCTCCAGGTGGGGCCTGGAGCTCTCCCAGAATCGCAAAGGATTTCCAGATGCCAGAGATCAGTTCCTGTGAAGACAATGGCAGACTGTACAGCATCACATTCCCGCAAAGCTCCCGCCCCTCCCCAAACACTGCCCTCCCAGACCCCGCCCCCAAACATCCTGGAATTTCCCAAGCTGGAGATGGCAACCCTAATTAAGCAATGTCAAGTCCTTTGCAAATTATGTGCCCAATGTACAAACTCCATTATTTTATCGCACAGTTTCTATAGTAAAGTGGGTGGCTTGTGTAGCAGTGTAGCATTTCTGCATATTTTCCAGGTCCAGAGAAAAATATTGTGTTCTAAGTGCTCCTCACCACACCATGGACTGATGAGGACTGAGCGTGTTCACTGCCCTCTAGGAGGTGCAGAATGTTGAGGGCAGTTAAGCATCAGGTAAAGAGAGGAGGTAAACAGAGAGAAATGAGGAAATTGTGCTGCTTAAACTCGTGAGCATCTTGAAGGAGGAGATTTCAGTCAGGGGAAAATCTGCCAGTGTTTTGTCGTCCCCCACTCCCCACACATCCTCAAATGCCCCTGACTTGTTCCCCGTAACAGTGAATTTCCAGGCTGAGTGCACTGTCAAGAGGGCACTGAGAAATGGCTACCTATGGACAAGTATCGGCATGTTTGAGGGAGTCCCCAGGTATGTAGGAAAACATTAGTTTGTAAATTAAGCAGGAAGTGGGAAGCCTTATGATGGAATAGGAGCTGAAATTAGGACTGGAGGTTGTGAACTCTGGGTTGGGAAATACCTGGAGATTTTGGGGGTGGAGCCTGAGGAGGGTGGGGTTTGGGGAGGGGAGGGACTTCAGTGTGGTACGATGCCATAGAGTCCGCCTTCCAAAGCAGCCATTTTCTCCAGGAAATAGTCGTAATCCCTGGCAAGCTCCAGCCAACACCTTGAGGTTAATGCAAACCCAGAGGAGAGATCACGGGATGGACGATGGAAATGATCCAGACAACTGTGATGTATTACGCTAAAGAAAATATCCACAGATTATTAAGTTCTTATCCAATATTCAGTTTACTTGGAGTAATTCAGTTTCTCAAAAATCGTTCATAATAATGCCATCAACACTAACAGACTATACATGTCAGATCTCGTTTCGTTTACAACGTTGTCAGAGTGTATAGCGTTGAAATTCCTAAATAATTCATTCATTTAACAAGCAGTATGGCCATTTTTCATAGTGACCAGGGCCAGCCTGAGGGTTTTTTGCGCCCTAGGTGGGGTTAGCTTGTGGTGCCCCCCTCATGTATGAGCTGCCACTAACCAGGGGGTGCTGCCAGCAGCGCTCCAGGCGGCAGGGGATGAGAAGGCTTCCCAGCCTCTCCCCCCTCCCGTCATTCCTGAGACGGAAGCCAGTTTGGCTCGAAAGCCCACCAAGTTTCCTCCTGCCGCTCCGGCAGACAGCAGCGTGCACCGAGTGACACAGTCCAGATCTTGGGCGCTGGCAGTGAAGCCGCTCCCGCCTTGGAAGGAGGGCCCCCCCCCCAGGCTTTGCAACAGGCTGGTGCAATTTTTTAGAAAGAACTACACGAGGGACAGGGAAAGTCCCTCTCCCAATTGGATGCTTGGCCCACTCTGTGCAAGGGCAATGCCACCGCGAGGAGCAGCAATCAGTCAGAATTCGCTGTGGAGCAGAAGCTCCCCTTCTCCCACAGCTCCTGCTGGATGCCCTCCCTCGCTCATCCTTCCTGGTAACTCAGGAAGGAGCAGTTCATGGTGTTGAAGTGGCACGGAGCTGGTGGTCAAACGGACGCAGGGGGCTCCCTCCGCCTCCCCTCCTTCCTGCCTGGGTGCCGAAGGAGCCTGTGGGGCACAGGTGGGCTGGCACATGCATGGAGATGTGAGGTCCAGCCAGCCAGCGATGCCCCAACCCTGCAAGCGCCGCCTCCACTCCTTGCGTTGGCCCCATGGCCCTCAGAGCCTCCAACAGCCCCCTCGGGAGGCAGCTGAGTCTGACACCCGCCCAACTCACTGCCTCAGAGTTGTGTGCCAGCTCATCTGTCCATGCTGGAGCCTCCTCGTGGTGCGCCTTCCAGGGAGCCTGCCTGCAGGGAGCCAAGAAGCGAAAGTCCCGCGGCACCTGAGGAGGAGGAGGAGGAGGGGGCGCAGCCGAGTGGGGCGGGGGGAGGGCAGCAGGCCTTTCCAGCGCCCACCTCCAGGGGCCGCAGCCCGACACCCTAGTCAAAAGTCTAGTTTGCCTAGTGGGTGAGCCGGCCCTGATAGTGACTTTCATCAAATCCATTAAAGTGAACGATTGAATTACTCCAAGTACACTGAATATTGGATAAGAACTTAATAGTCTGTGGATATTTTCCTTGGCGTAATATATCACAGTTGTTGAGATCATTTCCATCAACCGCCTTGGGGTCGGCAACCCTAGCTATGAGGTGCACATTGTCTGACTTCCAATGACACACACATTTTTTTAATTTTATGTTTTTATATGCCCCATGGAAAACTATAGGAAAGCTGCATTTTCTAAAGAGGCCCTTCATTCTTGTTGCGCTGGAAATCTGGGATTTCAGGGCCCAAGAACTACAACATCCTAACAAAGCCAGAACTTGGGTAAAGAATTAAAGGCTCTGAATTAACAGCTGAGGACCTAACTATCTATTACATTACCTTCATGTGTGTCATCCCCTCTCACCCATGTTTGCCCCAGTGCTGTTTATCAGAGATGCTCTGGGAGTTCTATACTTGGAACCTAATTCTCAGGCATGCAGAGGCCCAGTTTGGATGAGAACCACAGCGTCCAGGGAGATGGTGTTTAAGCCTTCACTCATGCACCATTTTCTTCACCTGAAATGGCTCCTAAGAGTATTTGACCTAATGGGGAAACATGTGTGTAGCCCATCAGTAACATATTTCCTTAATAGGGAAAACAGCTGGTCAGGGGAAATTTAAGTCCCCTACTTGCAGTCCTGACCTGAATTTGGGCCCCTGTGCCTGGAAATTAAATTTGAAGCATTGAACTCCCAGTCAACAGAACCAGAGAAGACCTGTGCACACATGAGGCCAATGTAATATTCAGGCTGGTTCTGCATCTGGCATTCACTCCACATTTTCTCAACACTGAGGAAAAGGTGCAGCTCAAAACCACATTCAAATACCCTGGGCCAATGGCATGCTGACTACAAAGTCACCCCTGAATGGCCATAAGATGGTCATAAATCTATGCAGATGGTACCATACAAACCCGATGTTCAAAGAAAGTGAAAGCGGCATGCAATGCAGAGGGTGCCATAAAATCCAATGAAGAAAGTGAAAACAGCATGCAATAGCAGAGTGGAATTTCTGTTCCAGCATTGGGTTGCTAAAACAACGGAGGGAAAAAGCCAATGCAGAATCGCCCATAGTTAAGTACTGGCTGGGCACATGTAAGGACACTGTTTCCAGGGAGGCTTACAGGCAAAGAAGAAGAATTTGCTGGTTTTTGGTTAAACTAAACGGTAAATATCTGGAAAGCATGAGACAAGGAAGGGACTTTTGCTCCATGAAAAACAGGAACAGAAGATGAGCTAACAACAAGTCACACTGGAGATAGCTAACAGGATTACTAATCTGGAGTAGGCTCTTCCTTCGCACGTGCAAGCTTGCCTTGAAGAGATGTGGCCAGAGCATGTGGAGAAGAGCCAGTGGCAGGAAGATGGTGTAACCGGCTTTTTATCTGTTCACTGAAAGCAATGGAAACATTTTTCTTTAAATTTGGACCATCTGGACACTGGGAACTGAAAGTGCTTCAGGGTAGGAGAAATTTACAGAGATACCATTGCAAACAATTACGCTTGTTTCTGTGTTCTCCCATGCAGCCAAAGAAAAGGCAGGCATGACTGTGACCGCTTGCTTCCTCTTTGTCATTCCTGAAGGGACTTGACCATCTCCTGTACCTCGGAAGGGAACAGCTGGCCACCTTGTCGCTCTCAGCTGACCCCGATGCTTGCCAGCCTACAGATCTGGAATTACAACTGATCTCCAGACTACGGAGATCAGTTCCCTGAGAGAAAATAGCTGCTTTAGAGAGTGGACTCCATATGGCATTATAATCCAAATCTCCAGGAATTCCCCAACCTGGCAGCCTTATTGCATAGGTGGTATAATTTTATTATTTAAGACATTTCTCTACTGCCTTCTTTCCTTGGACCATGTGGCAGGAAGGGGGTGCCAGTAGCGGGGGGCAGCAGGCAAAGGAGGGGAAGGGGGACCCTGACCCTCTCTGCCCAGGGCCCAGCAAAACCTGGAGCCAGCCCTGGTTTTCAGAACCATATTTGTATATTGCTTCCTCTGAGGAAGGGAGCTGGTTACAAGTCAAAAGGGCTTATGGCACAGTGAAGCTCCCAGAGAGACTGGCCTTGACTTGTAGGGTTGCCAGCTCCAGAAATTCCTAGAGATTTGGGGGGTGGAGTCTGAGGAGGGTGAGCTTGGGAGGGGAGGGACTTCAATGGGTATAATGCCTTAGAGTCCACCTTCCAAAGCAGCCATTTTCTCCAGGGCAACTGATCTCTGTCACTCGGATAGCAGTTGAAATCCTAGGAGATCTCTGGCCACCACCTGGAGGTTGGCAACCTTAGTCTCAAGTGAGAGGCAAATTTCTAATGATGGCTGCCATCTAATGATGGCTGCCATCTAATGATGGCTGGACCAGTTGCTCATATTAGCAGGGCAGCAGAGTCAAGGAGCAGCTCCAGCAGCACATTGGGACTTCTTGTTATGCCCTTGTGTCTCATTCCAAGAACACCTGCCTTGATGCAGGCTAAGAGCTAACGCGCCGCAGTGGCTCAGAGGTTAAGACGGTGAGCTGCAGACTGGAAGGTCTGTAGCTCGGCAGTTCGAGACCCGAGTGCCACGTGATGGAGTGAGCACCCGTCTCTGGCCCCAGCTCCTGCCAACCTAGCAGTTTGAAAGCGAGAAATTGCAAGTAGATAGGCACCGCTTCAATGGGAAGGTAACAGTGTTCTGTGTGCCTCAGCGTTTAGTCATGCCAGCCACATGACCAAGGAAATGTCTTCGGACAGTGCTGGCTCTTCAGCTTGGAAATGGAGATGAGCACCGCCCCTAGAGTTGGAGTCAACTAGCTTTCGAGCAAGGAAAATATTTACCTTAAGGGCTGATTCAGATGTTCCTTTTCTTAGCAGATGGACCTTTTAGAGATTTCTGTGACTGTATACATGGGAAATGTTCTGTGTGAACTGCAACGATGATAAAACCGAGTCACAGATAGATCCTTCTCATGTTGACCCCACGCTAGTCTGGAGTTCCCCTTTCACCCAAATGTCAATGACTCACACCTAGGGCTGCCTTTTAAAATCCTGGTTTAAAAGTAGCAGGACTTGCAGAAATTCTAGAGGTTAAATTCCCCACCGTTGCATCTCCGTGCTAGGAGAAGATGCACCTGTTGAATATGTGCCTGCTATGTAGCTCTTGACAGCACAAAAGCCCTGCTAAGAAAAGGTGACAGACTATACAATAGTGCTACCAGACTATACAGTAGGTCTTCTTTTCTACACAAAATTGAAAAGAATTCCTGGATCTGATAAAAAGGAAGCTCTGAATGAGCTATTATAATCAAATACTGAATTCTATGTTTTCCACTTAAGACTGGCCTTTAGGTCTGCTTATACTGGACGAAGGATAGCACAGATGTTAGGTTTGGCAAACAAACAGGTCACAATCTAACTGAACTGCTTAAACTTTGCAAAAAAAATTTCCTGGAGAGTGGATTTTTTTATTTTATTGGTTTAATAATCTAAATCCTACAACCTAAAGGTAAGGGTACAGGGGAAACACTACTACTAACTTAAGACAAGAACTATACATTCAGTTACAGATACATAAGTCACTCCTGCAATAACATGATATACTAAAAAATATAAAAACAGAGAGTTCAAACTTCTGTCAAATAGGATTTAGCTACGCTAAAGTCAAATATTTTGTAATCCAGAATAAATCGTTTATTTCTTGGGCTTCTTCTTCTTCAAGATTGAGGCAATCACTCCACTTAATGTTGTTTTAAAATCTTCTCCCTGCTGTTCAGGGACTCCTTGGAAGCATAGAGCATGCATAGATTTTTTCAGTTGAAGTTGGATTAGTTTTTTATCTGTATTTCTTTCTTTTTTAACTTCTTCCAGTTTTTGCTTAATGTCTGTGGTCCTTGTTTCAACCTTCTCGATCCTTTTGTCTATCTTGTTGGCTCTTTTTTCCTCGTGGGCAATTGGTTTTTGCACAGAATCCAGCTTGGTATTGATAGTTGACATCTGCTCCAGCAGAGGGTGCAGTGCTGTGGCAAGCACATTGGGAAAGTCTGACACCGCTTCCTGTACCTGGGTAGGAGTCATTGGTACAATACTTCTGGGAGGAAGTTTCTTTTTCGCCGCCATTCTCCTCGCTCTCCCAGCCATTTGTTTACAGAGAAGAAAAGTTTTATTTTTAAAGTAAAGTTTATCTGAATTCAACATTTCTTGGCTTAAAATGTAGCTTTCAAACTTAAAGGAAGTCTAGTGCAGTTGGTTCCGTTTTTTCTCTCTTTTCTATAATGCTTAAGAACTGCTCTGTTTCGAGGGGGTGTGGATCTCCAACCCTTCCCTGCCCACCGCTCCTTCTCTAATCGATCTGGCAGACCGAGACTTCTCTAATCGATCTGGCAGACCGAGACTTCTCTGCTTATACAAAGGTTTGATTGACTCACTGTTTAGATGAGTTTGATTGTTGCCGGGGTTAATTTTGCTTATTTTTTTGTCCACTCGTCTGGAGGTTGGCTCTGAGCGCCATACTGGCTCCTTGGCGCCAGGACTTCTCAGGGACAGGCAAGCCTCGATCCCTCAGCCGTCACCTTGGGAGAGGCTTGTCCCAGCTCCCCAGGCTGGGGGTCTCCTACAGAGACCCTGGGGGGTCTGGAACCAGCTACGACCCCTCCTGATCGCCTCAGCTTGGCACATCTCCATCGGAGGTCAATGGGACACATCCAAGTGCAAGCCGCCAAAAACCGGAAGTCCTGGAGAGTGGATTTTGTAATATTACTTATGTACCAAAGACAATGTGAAATCCTAATTGTTGAAACACGCTGCTTCCTGCAATTTAGAACATGTCTTTAGATACTGCAAAATGTCTGTTAAACTACAATCCTAAGCAGAAATTTCCTTAGGAAATGTTGGATCCTGAACTACGATCTTTGAAGAAAGGGGTTGCTAGATCCAGACTCTGGAGAATGCTCCAGTTGCTGGGAGGAGAGCCAGTTTGGTGTAGTGGTTAAGTGTGCGGACTCTAATCTGGGAGAACCGGGTTTGATTCCCCACTCCTAGACTTGCACCTGGCTGGATGACCTTGGGCAAGCCATAGTTCTGATAAGAACTGTTCTTGAAAAAGAGCGGTTTCTGTCAAGAGCTCTCTCAGCCCCACCTACCTCACAGGGTGTCTGTTGTGGGGAGGGGAAGGGAAGGGAGTTTGTAAACTGCTCTGAGACACCTTTGGGTAGTGAAGGGCGGGGTATAAATCCAATCTCCTCCTCCTCCTCCTCCTCCTCTTCTTCTTCTTCACCTGGCACATCTTTCCCAATACTATACCATCCTATATAGCTACAGATGACTAACTTGGTTTTAGAAACAACAAAGTCAGTATCAATATTTTAAAGACTAGACTAGAGTTTACACTTCTGTCCCATATGTAGGCCTTAGGCTATGTGTGACAAGGCCCCCTGGGAGCAAGCTAGGGTTGCCAAACTCCAGGTAGCACCTGGAGATCTCCCACTATTACAATTGATCTCCAGGTGACCAAGATCAGTGACCCTGCAGAAAATGGCTGCTTTGCAGGGTAGACTCTATGGTATTATACCCTGCCAAAACCCCACCCTCCCCAGGCTCCACCCCCAAAATCTCCAGATATTTCCCAACCTAGAGCTGGCAACCCTTGGATAAGTACTGGACTTACACACACTCCCTGTCATGTATGGAACTTTGGCGGACTTGGGTTTATGCATGCAAATGACAAGGAGGGAGCACAACATGAGTGGGGCCTATTCATGTAGGTGGGCATATGCACATGTAGTCCCCGGTTCATGCTGAAGTCTCTTCTGTGTGCAGAAGGAAGGGCACACAAGTCCAGGATTTGCCATGTGCAGGGAAGGCAATATATGAATTCATTTAAGGCACTGTTAGCTGCTTCTGCATAAAAATTCCCAACATGCTTCAAATAAAACAAAAAAATTAACTGTGCAATCCTATGCAGAGCTACTCCCCTTTAAGCGCATTGATTTTAGTGGCCTTAAACTGGAGTATGATTGTACTGCAAATACTTGATGATATGTTAAAACCAGTAAAATCAACAACCAAATTTTCAACAAAAGGCTAGAAAAAACAGCAGCATTTGTTGTCCATTTATCCTTTGGCTTAGGGTTACATTATCACAACGCTCGGGACAATGGAACCCTCAGGGCTTAACAGAGATATTGGCTTCTTATCTCACTACACATGCTAAGTCACTCAGTTCTTACTTAGACCCAGAAATTAAACTTTGTTCATCTTAAAGGGGCCACTGAACTCAAACTTGGTTCTCACATCTGTCAACTCCTTTATTTATGCCAATTTGCTGCTATTTATCTAGCCTACCAAATGTGTTATTCCAATCTTAGCTGTATTTATTGCTCAGTTACTTATGCATTTTAACTTTAATTAGCTCTTCCTAGCAACTACCCCCCCCACCTGCATGTAATTTTTGAAGAAATCTGTTTCAATTTATGTGAAGAAGTGTGCATACGTTGAGTCTGTTCTTGCATGAACCCCAGGTTGAGCCTGGTTTGTCTTGGGGGTGCTGCTGGACTCTAGCTTCATTCTCACATCTCTTTGTTAGCTCTTGCATTTACGTACTAATTTGCTGCCATTCATTGATCTTACCAGCCACCTGATCCAATTTCAGCTCTACTTATGCATCTTGGCTCTGAGTGGCCCTTCCTAATGGCTGCCCCTCCACCCTCTCTTTTCCTGTAAACAGGGCTTGAGGAGATTCTATTCCATCATATCTGAAGAAGTGTGCTTTGCACACGGAAGTTTATACTTTGAATAAAACTTTGTTGGTCTTAAAGGTGCCTCTGGACTCAGACTTTGTTCTGTTTTTCTGGTTCTTGCTGATGCTTTTATTGCATGACAAAGCAGAAGTTCCAAGCGCTTGGCCTGTTGGCTTTTGCCTGGAACTGATTGCTGGAAATGAAACAGCCTCAAAGAACAAAGTTCCAGACAATTGTTTCTCCGCAGGTTCCCCCTGAGGGTTGGCCAGAGCACTGAGATGGCTTGGCAATGCTACAGAAACCAAGTATGTGTGACTAACTCCACCATGTGTAAACAACGAATGCTTGAATATTATGATTCAAATGGATGGGGGTGAACAAACTGGAGCAGAATCCAGACAAAATGGAGGTGGTGCTGGTTGGGAACGTTGAAGTTCTAGATGGGACTGAAATACTGACTTTAGATGGGGTTTATCGGTCCTTTGGTAGTCAACAGAAAAGTCTGCTGCTCAAGGAACGCAGCCCTGCTAACCTGACTGAAACTCTTGTAAGAGTACCTGCTGTCATCATCTTATCCAGAGATTGTTTTCCTGACTAGACTCTCACCCTAGCTACATAACCCCTTCTAGGGTTGCCAACCTCCAGGTGGGGCCTGAAGATCCCCCAGAATTACAACCAATCTCCATATTACAGAGATCAGTTCTCCTGGAGAAAATGGCTGCTTTAGAGGGTGAGATTCTATGGTCTTATACTCTGCTGAGGTCCTGCCCCTCCTCAAACCCCTCTCTCTGCAGGCTCCACCCCCAAAATCTCCAGGAATTTCCCAGCCTGGAATTGATAACCCTACCTCTAGATCACTGTAATGGACTCTACAGAAGGCTGCCCTTGATTACAACCCACAACCTTCAATTGGTACAGAATGTGGGGCCCAGGGCTTTTTTTGTAGAAAAAGCCCAGCACAAACTTATTAGCATAACAGGCCACACCCAACAGCAGAAACTCATTAGTATATTAGGCCACACCCCTGACAGCAGAAACTCATTAGCATATTAGGAAACATGCTAATTAGCCCATGTTACCAGAAGTATGGCCATCCAGCCATGCCCACCTTTTGCTTCTTATTCTGTTTTCCTTGTTTGTTGTCAAAACCCAGGGCTTTTTTGTAGCAGGAACTCCTTTGCTTGTTAGGCCACACACCCCTAATTAAGCCAATCCTAATGAGTTTCTGCTGTTGGGTGTGGCCTATTATGCTAATGAGTTCCTGCCGGGCATGGCCAACTCAGGAGCCAGCCGGAACTCCGTTCCTGTGCGTTCCTGCCCTAAAATAGCCCTGGTGGGGCCCAGTCATAATGCTCACATTATGCCAATATTAACAGAGCTGTTTACTTTTGAGCCCAATTCCAGTTCCCCTGGAGAAAATGAACGCTTCGGAGTAGGGTTGCCAAGTCTGGGTTGGAAAATACCTGGAGACTTTGGGGGTGGATCCGGGAGAGGGTGGGGTTTGGAGAGGGGAGGGGACTCAGCATGGTACAATGCCATTCAAAGTAGCCATTTTCTCCCAGGGAGCTGATCTCTGTCAGCTGGAGATCAGCTGTAAAAGCGGGAGATCTCCAGGCCCCACCTGGAGGCTGGCAACCCTACTTTGGAGGGTGGATTCTACAGCATTGTACCCCACTGAGGTGCCTGCCCTCCCCAGGCTGCATTAAAAATTGGATGGAGTGTAGCACTTCCTGAAGTTCTGAAGAAAGATCCGTCCGTCCCAGCTTTTAGGCAGACATGTAAGTTAATATTATTTGGGGAGCATTTTGCTGACAGTTTGGACATCAAAAGACTGCAATGCTTGGTGGCAGAGAGTGCTTATTTTATCATCAGTCATTGGTTGCCATGGATTCTTTGCTGGTTTGCTTTGCAAACTTAGCTTTATAACTCTTGTTGCTTATTGCAAGCTGTCCTGAGCTACTGGATATGCAGAGCAGAAATGTCAAAATAAATACATATATATGCTAATTCCCACTGTAGTGTATTGCCATGCAAACAAGTGCTGGAATTCTCTTAGCAAGAGTAGAAGAAGAGAAGAGAAGAGATTGGATTTATACCCCACCCTTCACTACCCAAGGGAGTCTCAGAGCGGCTTACAAACTCCTTTCCCTTCCCCTCCCCAAACAGACACCCTGTGAGGTAGGTGGGGCTGAGAGAACTCTGACAGCAACTGCTCTTTTTTCAAGAACAGCTGTGCCAGAGCTTGTGACTGACCCAAGGTCACATCAGCAGGTGCAAGTGGAGAAGTGGGGAATCAAACCTGGTTCTCCCAGATCAGAGTCCACGCACTTAACCACTACACCAAATCATATTCCAATGGTGCTTCAGTGTGTTCGCAGCCAGTTCTGTTCAAGGTTGCCTCCTGATGTTCTCAGTGTGTGTCCTGACCAGTGCTCAGCTTAGTAGGTGTGATCAATGCACAGCCACTCCAGAGACTCAAATCATCTTTATTTCACTCCACACGCATTCAGAAGATCATTACTCACAAGTCATGATCCAAGCTGGACTGGGCAGGAAGTTACATCTTTATGATAGGACAGCGTGGTTAGAATGAAGTTACCTGTTGGTTACATACTTTCACTGTGGACTTTTCTGCATGAACTGAACACCCACCTCTGTGGGCCATGGTGTCCGTTGGATTATGCATGCCCCCAACCACAGGACCATCAGGATTTATGGAGAAATTAAATCACTGTTTATTCTCTTAGCTCTGATTGCCCCCTTTTTCCTTATTAGATCAGCTCGGTACAATTTTCCTCCCAAATGGTGCCAATGGGAAGCCACAGTAAAACCCAAGAGCAAGTTTAGTGGTCTGTTGAATCCCCAGTGCAGATTTAGTATCATTGGGCCTTTTCTCTGCAAAGCCATGATTGATTGTCCCACCTGAGCATGCAGCAGCTCACAAATATAACACGTCACTGAGACATTATCATTTGGATAATGCAAACGATGCTAATGGTTTTTAATTTGGGCCAAAGTAAGCATGATGGACCAACGGATGCTGCTGCTATTTTTAAACGATTTTAAAATGCCACAGTATGGCAGGCTGTGCTCCCCCTTCAAGTGCTGAAACCAGGGTTGCCAGCTCTGGGATGGGAAATACCTGGAGGTTTTGGGGATGGAGCCTGAGGAGGGCAAGGTTTGGGGAGAGGAGGGACTTCAAGGGGGTCTAATGCCGCAGAGTCCATCTTCCAAAGGGGCCATTTTCTCTGGGTGAATGGATTTCTGTTGCCTGGAGATCAGTTGTAATCCCAGGAGATCTCCAGCTATCACCTGGAGGTTAGCAACCCTGGCTGAAACAGACACACACGCAGCTGTTTTGGCACTTGGAAAATGTTGGGGGGGGGAGACAACACAAGAGCGCATTGGCCTGTCACGCTGTGGGGCCAATCAGGATTAAGCCCTTGCAACATTTTAAAATAGCTTTAAAATGGCGCTGGCATCCATGGGTTGGACCCATGGCCACTGCCACGTCTAGTTTGTGAGTCGTTCTCCACAAGTGGCACGAGCTCTACCCACTCCATTATGTCCTGTTGTATTCATTCACCCTACAGGGACCTGTTCCGTACTTTTAAAAGCAAAGAGGGTGAAAATTCTGGTGATTAAAGATCCGTAAGGAAATCTTAATTCTCAGCGCTCCGAAACATAGCACAGCAGGTGCAGTGCATGAAATGGCAGGCTGTGCATTATGCTTAAGTGTTGGCACCCACAGCATTTGTAGGCATGTGCACAAGAGACAAGATGCATTCATCCACTCACTCAGAGAATTAAGTGCTGGAGACCCTAAGGAGGGAGGGACACTCAAGACTGACAACTCGAGCAATTCATGTTTCCAAAGTATTAACAAGACATCCTGCAAAAGCAAACATTAGGACAATGATTAACTGGGGCCTGGGGGGGAATGCCAAAAAAATAATAGGGATTTCCCATGGTAAACAGGAAGAGTTGCTGCATGTGTGGATGCTGCTACAGCCACTCCTCTAGCCCTGTGGTTCCCCCTCTACCCATCAAGACCCCCAAAGTGAATATATTCCCTTACAGGAGAGCCTGGCAGGTTGTGTAGTACCGGTGGACAGCTTTTTAGGTGTTTCCAAAAAGGACCTTACGCTCGTATTAAGCCAGAGATTAAAGCCAGGCTTGGAGCCAAAACAGCCCCCTCCTTTCTCCTTTGCCTCAGGCCAAAGCCGTTCTCCATATCACTGCTCAGATGGAAACAGCCAAGCCCGAATGGACTTCCATGCTCACCCAGAGAGCCTTCTGGACTCTTGCTCCTGTTGTGCTACATCTAAACGGTTGGTGCCTTTTTCAAGGACGAAGGGCTGTGAGTCTTGAGTCGTGGCTGCCCCTCTGATGGCTTTAGCTGATGTTCCCACTTGGCACTGAATCCCTCTGGGGGGCTGGAGGTGACCAGGAACTTTTGCTTTGGCTCGCTATCTAGTATTTACATTCCAGCTCCTTGGCAGAGGATTGGGGAGGCATTCTTGTGCATGGGATGCAAAGCCAGAGATCTCGGACTTTTTTATGCATTGCTGGAAAATGAGTAATCTTTTTCACTTTCAGTCACACTTCTTTCTGGAGACGGTGGGCTTGCATCTCCAAACCAGCACCTCTGGTATAAATGTGGCAGGAGACTGGGAAAATATATCGGTTTCCCCTCTCTTGTAAGCCATTCCCAGAACATTTACACAGGCACAACATTTATTTCCTGTGCTATTTTTATGCTCTGCATGCACCATTCCTGGGTTCCATCTGGATAAAGTCATTGTTGTTCTTGAAGCAGGGATGCTCAGTAATTTTGAATGGGGTACACAGCCAAGTTAATTATAAATGACATTTGGTATGGCCACTGGAGGAAGGTTAAGGTAGTAGGAGAGTGCTAGAGAAATATGTTCCAGATTCAAGGATAACCAAGTTTAGGCCCCGGTCACACAGGCCAGATAATGCGTGGGGGAGGTGCGGCTATTTGCGCCGTTGCTATTTGACCCACCACTACGCGATCAGACACTGGGGAACCGGGGTTTGTTTTGGAGGCGTGTGTTTCCAGTGTGCTTCAATGAGGCAAGAGGAGCACGCTGGAGTGATCAGACCGAGGAAGTCCATCTGTGGCTGGAGTGATCAGACCGAGAAAGTCCGTCTGCGGCCTGTCGCAACTGTTTGATAGTGGGCTTTCGCTGATACTTTTTAACTCTGGCTCTTCAGCCGGACAATCCAGGTTGGTGACGGGTGTGCAACACCTACCACATGTGTCCGTTTGATCGCACCCTTAAACTCTGCCCAGCATTCATGAGTATCCCACGGCAAATTCTGCGTGTGACCGGACCCTGAGTTTCAGAGGGTAGCCATGTTGGTCTGCAGTAAAATAGTTAAGAGTCGAGTCCAGAAGCATCTTAGAGACGAACAAGAATTTCAGGGTTATAAGCTTTGAAGGGTCAAGGCTGCCTTCGCCAGACGTGGATGGGTGGCTCTTGTGCTTTGCAATAAACAATCCTTATTGCACAAATGCTTACTTCTTTGCTGGGGGGGGGCCTTCCCTGCCTTTCAGCGACTGTAATAATAACACAATTTGAGTTCTGTGGAGTCTTTCTCTTAGGGTATCACCTAAAATTAATCTCCAGCTTTCTTGATACCGTTTAGCCTCTTTTTCATCTAATCTTTGCTTGGCCAAGGATCAGGGATTTTTTTGTGGTGGCACTCAGTGGTGCTGAGTACTGGCACCTGGATGGGGGGGGCTCTCCCAAGATCTGGTGAGGGCAAATTGGTAGAAATCAGTGCACCTTTCGATATGAGTACCAGCATCTTTTTTAAAATGGGGGGGGGACACACAACAACACTGCAAAGGACTCACGTTTTCCACTAGTTCTGGGGAGGCAGATGATGAACTGCTGGATGAAGGAAAGTTGCCATTTTATTGTTCTTTTATCTCACAAGCCTTTGGTTAAACTTGAAACAGGGGCTGATTTCCCACTACAGCTGCCTCGGGGTTGCGCCGCCGTTTGCCCCGATACTATTCGTCAATTTCACATCTGAAGCCGCGGGGCTGCATTTTGACCTGCGGCTTCGCCCAATTTCCCCCACAGTTTTGTGATCCTCAAAAAACAGGATCACGAAACTGCGGGGAAATCGGGCGAAGCCGCGGGTCAAATGCAGCCCTGCGGCTTCGGGTGTGAAATTGACGAATAGTATCAGGGCAAGCGGCACAACCCCAAGGCAGCTGTAGTGGGAAATCAGCCAGGGTGTGCACATGGCATCATTTAATACGATTAAATCTGCAACACATCCTGTATACCTGCTAATGGCAGGTTAGGAGCTTCTCTGTCATGTTGTGGAACATCTTTCTCTCTTTTCCTTTTTTTTGGTACTGAACATCCAGCCAGATGTTCAGGATTTTGGGGAATCTGGAACCTTGCTCACTATTTTGTGATATTGTGGCTGGATCTAATAAAATGGTATTAGATGACTTTTGGTTTTGGAATTTTTATACGGAAACAGCTGCCTGTGTTCTTTGTTCTGCTGATGTCATAGTGGACATTTCACTACTCCCTGTCCTCTAATATTTCACAGATGAAAACAGAGACACTTCTATTTGCATACTGAACATCAATGCCCAACACACACATTCCATGAGCCATTGCTGACTGGGCTTTTCTCTGTTGCATACTGCATTCATTTATTCTGAAATTTATTTATTTTTAAACATTCGTATCTCACCTTTCTACCTAGTTAGGGCCCTCAAGGCAGCAAACAGTTAAAAAGATCATTTAAAATCAACTTTAAAAACAATACACATATGTAAAAAGATAGATTAAAACAAACAGGAAGGAGGGGTCAATAAAGGAACGTGAAATAAACTTCCACTGGCAGAAGACGTAGAAGGAGACAGACAGATCTCTTTGGGGAGGGAATTCCACAATTGTGGGACCATGACCCAGAAGGCCCTTTCTGAAGTTGCCACCTGCCTGGTCTCAGATGATGGGGGCAACCAAAGCAGCCCCCCCAAAAAATGACTGTAATGGTCAGGTATGTTGATGTGGGAGTAGGTGGTCCTTAAGGTATGCTGGTCCCAAGCCGCATAGGGCTTTAAAGGTCAGTACCAGCAACCGGAATTGGGCCTGGAACAAGATCGGAAGCCAGTGTAGATGGAACAAGACTAGAGGGATATTGTCCTTACAACACATTCAGGCCAGCATCCAACTCTTCTCTCCAGCTAACAGCTTTCAACTGACAAACATCCCAACTACGGTTGCCAAGTCCCCCTTTGTCTGCTGGTGGCGGGGGGGGAGGTTACCAGCTCCTGGAGATTGGAGGTGGAGCCTGGGGAGGATAGGGACCTCAGTGGGGTACAATATCATACCATCCCCCCTCCAAGGTACCATTTCCTATAGAGGAATTGCTCTCTATCATCTGAAGATGAGTTGCAATTCCAGGGAATCCCCAGGTCCCACCCGGAGGCTGGCGTCCCTAATCCCAACTACCAAATTTTAACTCATTCTCTGCTTCCTGGCTTAGCGGAGGAGCCTCTGCTATGCACGTAGAAGGTCCCAGGTTCAACCCCTGGCATCTCCAGTTAAGGGGACCAGGTAAGCAGGCGACGTGAAAGGTCCCTACCTGAGACTCTGGAGAGCTGCTGCCAGTCTGAGTAAACAATACTGATCTTGAAGGACAGATGGTCTGATTCAGTATAAGGTGACTTCATGTATGTTCATACGTGTGCCCAGTCCACAGCTCCTATTGGCTAGAAAAGCACCACTCACATAAGCTCTTTTGTTTCTGGGTTATTTGTTCTCCTTTCTGTCGCTTATGGTTATCAAGCCTATTCTCTGGGAACATTTCTTTGCTTTGAACAGCTGTGTGACCGGTAGGCGTTCAGTTCCTGTGCCTTTAACTGTGGTGACAATTTCCCCCCTCTCTTTACATCCATGCTTGGGAAAGTTGCACCTTTGGGATTTCTGCCTGTCACAAACAAGTCCTATCTGCACAGGAAATCACCTTGTGAAAAAATGGTTTCTCACTTAACTGATCAGAAGAGTGCTTCCCGGTAAGCGCAACGTCCATTTTGTGCTCTGCTGCTGGTATTTCGAGACAAAGGCAGTTTGATTTGTTTCTGTGACTGGAGGCCCAGCTTTGCCAATGTGGGTTGGTTATGGTTGCCAACCTCCAGGTGGGGCCTGGAGACCTCTCAGAATTAGGGTTGCCACCAGGTGGGGGCAGCTACAAGCATGGACAGTTTCAAGAGGGAATTAGATAAACATATGGAGCAGAAGTCCATCAGTGGCTATTAGCCACAGGGTATAGATGGGAACTCTCAGTCTGGGGCAGGTAATGCACTCTATTCTTGGTGCTGGAGGGGGCAGCAGTGGGAGGGCTTCTAGTGTCCTGGCCCCACTGCTGGACCTCCTGATGGCACCTAGTATATTTTGGCCACTGTGTGACAGAGTGTTGGACTGGATGGGCCATTGGCCTGATTCAACATTGGCTTCTCTTATGTTCTTATGAGATAAGTTTGTTAGAGAAAAATGGCTGCTTCGGAAGGTGGCATTGTACCCTGCTGAGGCCCTTCTCCTCTCCAAACCCCGTCTTCTCCAGGCTCCACCCCCAGATCCCCAGGAATTTCCCAACCTAGAACTGGCAATGCTAGGTCTGATGACCCATTCCCTCAGAAATACTGAAGGCTGGGAAGCAGTTCCTATGGGAAACAATTGGTAGGTGACAAGAAGAGTACGAAACAGTAGGGTGAAAGATGATTTGGGGCAGAGCAGCAGGAGGGAAGTGTGCTTAATCCTTCCCTCATAAGACACTTTCCGGTTTCCGCATCCCCAATTTTCTTTCCATGAGGCTACAGGTGTGTATTTACACTGGTAAACACGGAACATTATGGTGGGACCAGGAGGGTTGCCAATCTCCAGGGGGCACCTGGAGCCCTCCCGCTATTACAGTTGATCTCCAGATGACCAAGATCAGTTCCCTTGGAGAAAATGGCTGCTTTGGAGGGTGGACTCTATATGGCATTGGACCCCCACTGATGTCCCTCCCCTTCACAAATCCCACCCTTCCCAGGCTCCAGCCCTCCCAAATCTGCAGGTATTCTCCAGCCCAGAGCTGGCAACCCTTGGAACCAGCTTTTCTGAAAAACAGGAGGGGAAAGAAGCAGGCAGGAGAGACAAACACGCTGCTCCCCTTCCACTTCTGCCACCACCACTTTTTCAGAGTGTTTCAAAACCCCTCCCGTCTTGTTTGTGGTCTGTGATGCTGGAAGGCAGCCCAGAGTTCAGTGTGCCTGAGTCCCATAACTGTTTGTCTATCTGCATGCTTTCTTCCAGCTGTTTATTGTGTGTGTGTGTTTTAAAATAACCCTTCTTTGAAATGGAACAAAAAAACAGAAAAACCACCCTGGGAATTAGGGAGGGGTGAAATGTGTGGGGTGCCAAAAATGGGTATAATTATTTAAATTTCACAAGCCTGGCTGTGACAAAAGAGATTTTAAAATCCTTCTTTTCAAGTTTTAAAAGCTAATGCATGGATTAAGAACAACAAAAATGATTTAATATGCTATAAATCTATTATTACCTAAACATGATGTTGTACTTATATCTGTATAGACATCCAATGAACTAGGGGGGGAAGTGTTTAAACTGTGCATTAGCTTCAAGAGCTATTCCTTGTTTCAGCAACACTGTGGAGGGTGTTACTTAACTAAAAAGTATGGAATGGACATGGGGGGTGCAATTATCACTACTGAAGTTATGGGTACCATCCAGTTGGTGCTTCTTGAGTAACCATATAGCACACAGAACAAAGTGTGAGTCCAGTGGCACCATTAAGACCAACAAAGTTTTATTCTGAGTATAAACTTTTGTGTGCGTGCACACTTCTTTGGAAACATATGACACAACATTCACTGTTAGAAACTGTGCACTAGTTGCCATTTACTAAGAAACTACAGTTTTCTAGCCATGAATGCATCAGTTAAGGGAGGAGACTTTTCCTTGAAAAGTGACATTGTTGTAGTTATTAAAAGCACAATACTCAACATTAGGTTGCTGTGTTTGGATGTAGGGTTGCCAACTGGCCTGAGCTACAGAAAGGGAACGTTATTTTTTTTTTGGGGGGGGGGGTAAATATGCCACGGTTTCCTTTCTTTTAAATCATAAATAAGCAACGCCATAATCCTCAAGCCTCTCAGATCTGTAACACCTGAAGAAAAATGTCCTTCCCCCCTAATAGAGGCTTAATGGGATATAATTTACCAGATTGTTATTTATTTCCATGACATGAAAAGCTTCAACTGCCCATTTCCACGCAATGGAATTCCAGACAAAGGAATAGGATGTTTTTCCTCCAGGCCTCTTAGTAACCCTCTTTGGAACCGCTCCTGTGTATCTGATAATAGTAATCCTGCCCTTCATTTTTGTTTTTGGTTGTTGTATCTCAGCATCTTTGCAAAAAGTCACCATGCTGTGTACTATGTATCTGAAGAAGTGTGATGCACACAAAAGCTCAAATCTTGAATAAAACTTTGTTGGTCTTAAAAGGTGCCACTGGACTCAAACTTTGTTCTAGATGAAAGACGGTAAGCAAAGCCGTAGGAGACACTGAAGATCAAACCAGATGTGCCCTCTGAGTTGTGTTTATCGCGCTCCCAGCAAATTTTTAAAACTCAGTTCTCAAGCACGCAGGGGCCGCATGTCTTCAAAAACAGTTTTTTTAAAAAATGTGGGGAGCTCTGGATACACAACTCCTGGGGTCTGTCTAGTTTGACCCAGAGTAGACAAGAATGGGCAACTAGGAAATGCATGTATGATCCCATTTAAGGTTTAGCAGGCATAAAGGGGGTTGATGAAGGCATCTGTTTCTTTCCTTTGCAGCCTGGTTGGGTCAGGACAACTTACCATATGTGGATAACAACCTCTTCAGAAGAGAGGAGTGATCCTTCATGTGAGGGCAGGGGAAGGAGAAAAGTTACCTATTGTTTGCATGTTACGTATTTCCAACATCCCATTACTTTGTGAATGTTGTGATTGCCTCTTTCTCAAGCCTCAAATGTTCGGACTTTGGCACAGGATCCCAAGTTTCAGTTCTAATAAAGTCAGCTCATCAGAATGTGTTCTCGCCAAGGACTTACAATGTTTCTAGAACTTTTTGCACTTTGTTATGCCAACTTGGGACTTGACCAGAAATCTTGAATCTTTGCTTCAAGCCACTTCATTCCACGCGTTCTACCTCCAGCTTTTTTTTTTTGGTTTTATGAACTGTTTTACATAACACACTTGGGACTTTTGTTGGTTTTGGACTGCATAGAACACAGCTTTGTACATAACAATAATACCTCGGCCTAGTCCTTCAAGGGGCCTGGCTCCACAGGACAGAGCTGCAGGGCTTAACTAGCAAAGGAAAGGGTCAAAGATCACCACTGTATTCCTCTGGAGGCAGGTCATGCTGTGAAGTGGGGAGAAGACTGGATGAGAAATCTTTCTCAAAATTTGTGAGAGGATTCTGTGTTTCATACTGCTCCTTCCCCATTCAGTGGGATGCTCAAGGCATCCTTTAACGAGAAAGCTGTTGTTGGTTCTGTTTTTTGAGGAGAAAACAATGGGGACTTATGTGTGTGAGCTACTGTAGTACAGTGGTTAGACTATTGGACAGGGATCTAGGAGACCCACGTTCAAATTCCCCACTCTGCCATAGAAAGCAGAGAGCTCTGAAGATAAAGCAGAGGAGAGGAGGACAAGTGAGGTCTCCACTGGGGAGAAAGGTGGGGTATTAATGACCTATATAAATCATGGGATGCTTCCACACGTGCATAAATAACTAAGAATATTGGCATGTAGCCAAACATGCTGTTCCTTGGACAGAACAACATTTGCATTGTAAAGGAAGTAAAGAGTTCCTCCAATATTCCTGCTTCTCGCTGCACACCCTCACTTTATCCTCTGTGCTGTTCTGAGAGTTCACTGACCCTAGGGTTGCCAGGTCTGGGTTGGAAAATACCTGGAGAGTTTGGGGGTCAATCCAGGAGAGGCTGGGATTTGGGGAGGGGAGGGGTCTCAGCATGGTACAATGCCATAGAGTCCACCCTTCAAAGCAGCCATTTTCTCCAGAGGAGCTGATCTCTGTCAGCTGGAGATCAGTCATAAAAGTGGGTCTCCAGGTCCCACCTGGAGGCTGGCAACCCTAATTGACCCCAAGGGGGAAAAAGCGGGAGGGATCAGTGGGACGTGGCAGTAGAGGAAACCAGGAACGTCCCACTCCACAAAGTCTACAGTATAGAAGCTGGGCAGATGGATATATGCCAGTATATTGGAATAAAGAATAGACTGTAATTTAAAAAAAACAAAACCCCTCAGTATTGATTGTTTTCTTCTCAGTCCCTTTCCTAATAATCCCCAGCATGGAGTTTATCTTTTTCATTGCTGCTTAATACTGAATTGACATTTTATGAAAAGGATACTCCTATCTATATTCAATCCGCTTTTCATCATCCTGAGTCTCCCACCAGTCGTCATTTACAGCAGTGGTCTTCAGCCCAAGAGCTGGGTTGCCAGGTCCAGGTTAGGAAATACCCAGAGATTTTGGGGGGTGGAGCCTTACGAGGGTGGGGTTTAGGGAGGAGAGGGGCTTCAGTGGGGTGTAATGCCATAGAGTCCTCTACCTTTCAAGGCAGCCATTTTCTCCTGGTGAACACATCACTGTCACCTGGAGATCAGCTGTAATCCCAGGAGATCTCCAGCTACCACCTGGAGGTTGGCAGCCCTAGCTGGGACCCTCAGTTGGTTGTGAAGCCTCACTTGCTATGTCATGAGCCCTTATAGAACTGCCATTTCCCCTGCCCCTGCTTTTTAAAGGACCCACTGCTAGTAAGCCTACGCCAAGAGCAAGGGGGCCAATGCTTTCTTTCTGTCTTTGCTCACAGTCTGAGAAGAGCCACAAGATGGTGAGGCAGTCAGCGGTAAACAGGATTTCCCCGTGTCTCTTTCCGTTGGCTTGTTCCTCATTTTGGTACATTCTTGTTGCTTGGCTTGCGTTTCCTGTCCAGAGCTCTTTTGGTTTTCTGCCCATAGTCTTGGCATTTGTGAAGCTCTGGCACCTTCTTTTCCTGTGGTGTGACTCTGACATCACATGGCCGTGGTGTTATGTGAGGTTCTGCCATACATATGTAGCTCAGTAGGTCCCATGCTGCCCCCTGGGGGTTAAAGGTGGGTCCCATGTCTGGAAAGAGAAAGGATGTAGAGGTCAGCAAGTAGAGAGGAAAAGGGAGACTTCATTTATATTTCATTTATATTTATTTTATTTACAACTTTTATGTTCCACCTTTTTGTCCCACTGGGTTCAGTTGCTGAATAGTCTCAAGTCTAAGTGAGGTGAGAAATAAGTATCTGGCACTGACTCACAAAGCCCTGGAAGAGTCTCCCTTCTTCTCAGCCTGGGTGTGTGTGCTTCTTTTCACCTCACAGCAAATGTCCCATGAACATGGTGAAGCTGAGGCCAACGTCAGACAAGAAGGACTCTCCTTCTTCTGCAGACTGTTCCTTCCCTGGAAATCCTTTCACCCAAATTCTCCACTCTTTCCTAAGTGAATGCTTCACACTTCAGTGACTGTTGGACAAACCATTGGTCCTTGATGCTCACCTTACTCTTCCCTCCTGTTGCCAAGCAACCCCTCATCCCACCCTATAGACATATCCCCATCCCTCTAGAGCAGGGGTCCCCAACGTGGTGCTTGTGGGCGTCATGGCAACAACCGACACCTTTCCTGGCGCCCACCAAGTGTTTTTAGAAAGCAGGGCCAGATGGGGCTTTTGACAAGCAAAGCTTCTAACTGGCCACTGGAGATTTAATTGGCTGTGCAGATTTTTGAAAACATTGTGAAGAAGAAGGAGGAGGAGGAGGAGGAGGAGGAGATTGGATTTATACCCCGCCCTTCACTCAGAGTCTCAGAGCGGCTTACAAACTCCTTTCCCTTCCCCTCCACACAACAGGCACCCTGTGAGGTAGGTGGGGCTGAGAGAGCTCTTTCTAGAACTGTCCTTCAGAGAACAGCTCCAAAAAGAACTATGGCTTACCCAAGGTCATCCAGCAGCTGCAGGTGGAGGAGTGGGGAATCAAACCCGGTTCTCCCAGATTAGAGTCTGCACACTTAACCACTACAACAAACTGGCTCTCACACCAAACTACCACAGCACAAGGATCTTCACTGTGTGACTGAAGATGAGCTGCAGCAGCCATTTTTTGTGGCTAGCTCCATCTCCTGTGGCAGCCATTTTGTGGCTGGCTCCATCTCCTGTGGCAGCCACTACATTGTGCCAGAATCCCAAAGATGCCCATAGGCTCAAAAAGTTGGGGGACCCTTGCTGTAGACGTCAGTGTTCCTAGACCAGCGCCTACTATTCAGAGAGGACAGACCAGATATATTCTCAGAAGGAAGGAAGGAAGGAAGGAAGGAAGGAAGGAAGGAAGGAAGGAAGGAAGGAAGGAAGGAAGGAAGGAAGGAAGGAAGGAAGGAAGGAAGGAAGGAAGGAAGGAAGGAAGGAAGGAAGGAATGGTTTACAAGAATTCCAGCATGGGGAACCAAATTCACTTCATGCTGATTGTGCGAAAACGTTGCTTGGGCTTTAGTATGGAAGCATCCACAGAATCATTGTAGTTGACTGGCTGATTAAGGAATGTAAAGGTTGACCAGATCTGATGGGGTTGCAGAAGAAACAGATAAACTGGTGATGTACATTCCAGAGCAGTGTCGTCACCCTTGAAATGGGGGGGGAGCAGCTCTCCTTCTACCAGGAAATCCTCTTAGTGACTCCACAGAGAAAAACTGGTTTCAGACCTATCCCAGCATGCAGATGTGACTCATTCCAAGGCATCCCAAGACAAAAGCAGCCAAATTACCCCTCAGTGGCCATTGCATCCCCACAGAGACTTAGCCAGAGTAACCAAGGACCTGACCATTTCTTCATTTTGGCTGACAGAACGATGTGGCTCACAGCTCACCAGAAACTCTAGATGCAGGTCCAGTATTCCACTTGTGGGAACAACCTCAGTGGATGACTCTATATTGTACAGACTGTGTTTTCCCACATGGATCTTTTTATATACCGTGGTTTATTCCTCTGTCTCTTCAACTGGTTCAGATCAGTGTGTGTTCTATAAAACTGTGGGTCAGCCCTGGGGGCTTTCTCATCGTCTTGTACATGTGGCACTGTCTACTTGCCTCCCGTTCACTTTTCAAGTTGGACAAAACAGAGCTAAGCTGTGTCAAGCCGACATCACAAGGTGGCGCTATATGCCTCCAAAGCCTATAGAATAGGGCTTCTGTGCCAATGCTCTGATGTGGCTTTGTGTGTAGGCTTGGGCACATATGAGATGCAAAGATTAGCAGGCAGGAAGTCGTCACTCCATGAGATAATGAACGCTGCAGTTGTAAATGGGACCCAAGGGAGAAGTTCATGGTGAGCCATTCTCTTGGCTCCTTGGAGTTTAAATAATATAACCACAGGAATATTAATGAGGACTGTTGCCAGATGCCATAAAGATGACGCAAGACAAAGACCACAGTCCTCAAATCATGGGAGGATCAAAATTACCCAGCTATAAGAACTTTGAGGCATGCAAACTGAGATTTTTGCACTGTATCCTTTTTGGTACTGCATCCATGCATTAGCATCTGTACACCTGGATACCAATATTTTTTTAGCTAATTTTTTATCCTACCCCTCCTCTAGGGAGCTCACTGCATCTTTACAACAGGCCCGTGAGACAGGTTCATCTGAGAGGGGAGCTTGTGCCTGGCTCAAGATCCTTCACTGAGCTTCATGGCTGAATGGTAATTTGAACTCAGTTCTTCCTGGTCAGGTTACCAGTTTCTCAGTTGTGGAGATCTAGGTTCAAATCCCTGTTTACTTATTGAGGCAATTTCTATGCTGCCTCTTCAGAGTCCTCCTCCAGGTGGCTTACAATTAAAATAGTTATCAATATAAAAACAAGCCATGAAACTCGTGGGGTGACTTTGGTCTCTCGCGCCTCACTTTAACCTGTTTTGCAGGGCAAAATCAAAAGGGGAAATTCATGTATGCTGCTCTGAGATAGGAAAATCAGGATAAAAATGGGATATGGTACCCTGAACAGAGCAAGCCTAGTATAAGATGTAGACAAATTCCATATCTCAGGCAACTAGCTGGTGTATGAGCGATCTATGCTGCTGGCTGAGCGAAGGATTTGTAAAACTGACATGTAAAACTGAACATTTCCTTTACTGAGCTGACAGGTAACTCGGGTGCTTCCTTTGCTATACTGACTGATAACTTCTGAAGGTACAGAGTCACTGTTCTCCAAGGATCCCTCTTTCTGAGCTGAAATGGGAGGCTGCTGCAGCCCTAGACAAAGCCTGAAGGAGAATCTTCACCAAGGAAGCAGAAAGAGCGTGTTTTGGATGACTTTACACACAAGGGAGCAATTGCTGAGTAGACATGATGATGAACTAGGAAACACAGGACTGAGGTTTGGTGGATGGGCTTTCACTCAGTAGCACAGCCCATTTCAGCCCTTCCTGGCATCTCCAGCGAAAGAAACCCAGGTAGCAGGTGTTGTGTAAAACATTTCTTTGGAATGTTGTTGCCCATCTGAGTAGACAGTAGTGAACAAGATAGAACAATGGCCACATTAAGAAAGAGCATACAACACAAAAGTGCTGAAGTCAAGGTCATACAAAAAATAAAATAAACGCCTCCTGTCATTGGAGTCTTGGGTTTCCTCACTCATTATAATTTCTAATTTGCCAAGAGGGCCCTCTTTTAAATAATTTCAATAGACTGTTATTAATATATTTTATCATACCATAACTCTTTACTGATGTGGATCAGTTTTCTCATGCTTCAAACTACTGCATCCTTATTTATTTACCCCACTTTGGTGCACTTTTGAACCTCTGACCTCTCCCATCATCCATTGAATGACCCAACTGCTTCAAGTCCCAACACAGAGAATCTCACCTGATTATACTAGGCCACTCTCTGCTGAACTCCTCCCTGTCTCCCCTCCGCTTCTGCAGTTTTCTGTAGAAATGAGGTAAATGAGTTTCTTTCTTCCTATTGTATCTGAAGAAGTAAGCTCTGTCTCATGAAAGCTCACACTGGAATAAATCTTGATAGATCAAGATGGGTAGCTGTGTTAGCCTGTCAGTAGCAGTAGAAAACAGCAAATGCAGTCGTACCTTGAAGACTAACAAAATTTGTGGCAGGGTCACCGCTTCTTGTTAGTGTTCAGGGTGTCACTGGACTCCTGATTTAGTATAAGGCAGCTTTGTATGTTCAGGTTCTAGACCTCCAAATGCTACAGGACAGGGTTTAAGAGAAAGAGAGCCAATGTAGTGTAGTAGTTAGAGTGCCAGAGTAGCGTCTGGAGGGAACAAGTTTAAATCCCTGTTTTGCCACAGAAGTTCACTGGGCGACCTAAGGCTCGTCATTATCTCTCAGCCTAACCTACATCACAGTCAGAAGATTCAATGGAGGAGGGGAGAACAGTGTTGCAAGCTGCTGTGGGTCCCCATTGGGGAGAAAAGCAGAACACGAAGATCTAAATACCTACAAGAGGTCCAGCCTGGTGTAGTGGTTAAGCAGCAGACTCTAATCTGGAGATTCCCCACTCCTCTATATGAAGCCAGCTGGGTGACCTTGAGTCAGTCACAGTTCTCAGAACTCTTTCAGCCCCACCTACCTCCCAGGGTGTCTGTTGTGGGGAAGAGGAAGGGAAGGTGATTGTAAGCTGCTTCAAGACTGTGTATAAAACCAACTCCTCCTCCTCCTCCTGCTATATGGCCCAGGCTAGCCCAGTCTTGCCAGAACTTGGAAGCTAGGTATTTGGATGGTAGACCACCAAGGAAGTTCAGGGTTGCTATGCAGATGCAGGCAATGGCAACCCACTTTTGAACAGCCTTTGCCTTGAAAACCCTGCCAGGTCGTCATAAGTTGGCTGTGACTTGACATTTTTCACTATCATCAAGAGGTCAGACAGGAGCTTCAGAAACAGCAGTGTGCATCGAATCTGGCCCAACCAAGGCAGCAGCATTCCTGTGTTACAGGAGATTTCTGAACATAAAATACATCTTATTCCAATGCTATTTTAAACTGCATCAGTAGCGGCATCAGTTCCAAGAGCTGGAAAGCCTTCTTCGCAGTGGGAAGACTTGATCCCAAGCACTGAGATACCACTATTTAAAACTGATCTTGGCCATGCTCTTATGGGCAGTTATTTCAGGATAGGAAACACATCTTAGGTCTCTTATGTGGTTTTTTTTTTAACTTTTCACACTGAAAACAGAGATGTTAGAATGTAGAAGGAAGACGAGTGAAAGCAAGAATTAAATGTCTTTTCCAGGTGTCTGGGTAGGTAATAGGTAGACCCATTTAGTCAGCATCTGGGTTGTCCCCTTTACCTCTTGGGTCAACCAAAGAGGAAGAGCAGCTGCCAGTGCTTCTGGATCTGGCTGGTTCACAGAGCCTGGCCAAGTGGTGTGGGCACTGTCCAGCTCCTGCCTGGTAGGCCCCTATTTTAGTTTTTGCCAGGGTGATCTTTTATTCTCTTCTAAGATTAACCTAGTAAATTAATAAGGGCCAACCCTAGCCTTGGCACAGTGCCATTAGTGTTACCAGTACACACACCACGGAGATACCTGTTGGACCCAAATAACTACATGGCATCTTTCCGGCACTCCTGCGGTTGACCAGAAATAGCTTGTTGAAATACACTTGCACCTGTCTTCCCATCTGCACTGCACAGAGGGGTGAACACGTGAAGCTGCCCTACACCAGGGGTGGCCAAACTTGCTTAATGTAACAACCACACAGAATAAACATCAGACGTTTGAGAGCCACAAGACATGAACAAATACTACAAGCACGTTTTTATTGGAAAATATGCAAGTTTGCTTTTTATTAACATTAAATTAGACTGTGTGAAAGGACCACATGCGGCTCCCGAGCTGCAATTTGGCCACCCCTGCCCTATACTGAGTGAGACCTTTGGATCTTATCAGGGTCAGTGTTGCTTTTTCTGCCTAGCAGTAGCTTTGTAAAGGTTTTTCACATCAAGTACTGCCTGAAACTTTTAACTGGAGATGTCAGGGATCTTCTGTATGAGGAGCAGATATTCTGCCACTGACCCTTTCTTTTGTTCTTCAAGTGTCAGTGCTCATTCCACACCTTGCCTTCACCTGAGGCCATTCCACTGCCTGCCTCCTGCTGGCTTTCCCCTCTGCCTGAAGAAGGTAACTGTCCAGAGCACCAGTTCTTTGTTGGCAGAAAGTGCCGTCAAGTTGCAGTTGGTTTGTGGTGACCCTGTAGGGTTTTCAAGGTAAGAGACATTCAGAGGTGGTTTTGCCACTGCCTGCCTCTGCGTGGTGGTCCTGGACTTCCTTGGTGGTCTCCCATCCAAGTACTAACCAAGGCTGAGCTCCCAAGATCTGATGAGATTGAGCTAGCTTGGGCCATCCAGGTCGGGGTTACCAAGCCTTTAAGTGGGAGTAATATCTTGATTCCAGCACTATTTGCAGTGCAATCCAGAATAGAACCCAATAATTTAGAAGTGTGTAACTAATGCTTAGAAGTGTGCTGTTGGTTATGTGAATTCTACAAAGTGTTTTCTTGTTAAGGAACTTTGCTGTCTGCAGCAAAGAGAATGGCTGTTTGCAAGAACCATGGGTCTCCCTCCATGGTTTTGCAGAATGTGATCATCTGGGGAGAAAGGCAGTGCTTAAAGCTACCCCACCTTTTTAAAAAAATGTGCAAACAATATAGCACTAAAACACACTTTTCTGGAAAATGCTTCAAGTTGGTATCTAGTCCTCTTTGCTGACCTTCGTACAAGATGAGCTGGACAGGGTTTCAGAGAACAGCCGCCCACAAGAAAGCTAGAGTTAGGGGTTCCCAAATTGTCATGGAACTTATGAGCCCAAATATTATTCTGGGGCTTCATTGGTACTCATACAGTTAACCATCTGCATGGCAGATTTCCCTATGTGTGAACTGGGATTTCCCAGGTAAAAAGGTATCCGCCTTTCCACACACCCTAGCTCAAATTTCCAGATGTCAGTGATGGCACCAAACAAGGAGTATGGCCAGCCGCCATGTGGACATACCTGTAGCTTCCAGAAATACAGCAGAAAGAAAGCAGAGATAGACAGCTGCATCTGGAAACAGTCATTTTGTTCAGGAGCCTGCAGATCAAAGGACCAGAGGAGCCAGTCTCTTAAGAGGCCACAGAGAGAGAATTTTCTGTGAACAGCCCACAGAAAAAGAGGGCTGCCTAACTGCTCTCCAGCCTGGATGATCAGCATAAGCTGATCACAGTCTGCCTTTACAGGTGGGATTCACATGTGTTGGCTGAGAAGGATGAGAATCAGTTCTGTCTTTTTCCTTCCTGTCTTCCAAGAAAATGATTGCAACTGATAAAAACTAGCAGCAATGGCAAGAGAAGGTGAGAAGATGCAAGAACTGATGGAATTTCCTTCCTTGATTTTTTTTTTGTGTGTGTGTGTGTGGAAGGGGTGAACATAGGGTTGCCAGGTCACTCCTGGCCACTGTCAGGGGGTGGGTATCTGCTATGGCTGCTTTTACTGTATGACACTGGAACTATCACAGGGCGTAGGACTACACTAAATGATAGGACGTACAATGGATTTATGCTAGTCAAAGGTGATCATAGCTGGAAGTTGCATTTGGTGTGCTTAGCAGCTGAAACAATTGCTTTGATAATTACTCCATGGAACAGTGTTTTGAAGCCAAATCACAGTTCCCTAGTGGTACTTAGTATTCATGCACAATCATATACCTGCATGTGAGGTACAGAAGATGGATCTATTTATCAGTTAGGGAACTGGATCCTGAAGTACAATGATACTAGCAACTCGCCGTAAAAAAACAAGGTGACCCCCAAAACAGTGCCACTGGACTCGAACTTTGTTTTCTCAGCAAAAGGTACCAGAAATCACAGGCAGTGGGCACATATGTACTTGTCTCTCACCCGTTTTTAAAGAAGAGGTTAGAAGAAAATGTTGCAAGAAGCTGCTGATGTTTTTCATGGTGAATTATACTTGGTTAGCATCTGTTGCTACATACGGGGCCTTTTACAGCTCAAAAATAACACATTCTAGATGTTTCTGGTGTTTCTTGTGCAGCTATCGCAGATAAGAAAATGTTTGAAAAACAGAAACTAGACAGCAATGGACTGGTTCATCCCTGACCCCAGAAAGAGAATATGGAGAAGAATACTCAAACTTTAGCAACATTTTAAAAAGAAATAACATGTATTCCATAAGAGTCAATATCTGGTACAAAAGTCAACACTTAAGGTGGTAGAATATGCCCCGTCAGTACTACCCAGATTGCTTCACCGCTCCATAACCTGGCAAAAGCAATCTTCCACCTGTTCCCTTTGGGGTACTGCCTCTCTGGAAGAAGGTGCCATCATTAGCAGAACAGATCAATGGGCTCCAACCCTGTTGTGAATTCATTATTTCAATCACACGTATTCATTTGTAGCTCCATATCCTCTGTAAGGTTCAGCAGTTGGTCAGGGAAAGTACAGGACTGCCATTCAATGTGACAGTTCATTAGTGTAGCTTAAGAAATAGCAGATTTTATTGCAATCTAATGGCAAATGAGTGCTAATTTAAGCCTTATAACTTTGCTTTGAGAATTTAATTAGCGTTACCAGGATGTATTCCAGTCTACCTGTGGCCTATCTTCATACCCCTTTTAGGGAGCAATTGTTTTATTCAGAGGGCAATCCGTAAAAATGGTACCAAAGTAATAAGTTTGCAATTCAACCCTTAATGTTTATTGTCTTAAAATTCACCAAAAACACTCTCACAACAGCAAATGCTAAACATTATATTTGAAAATATTCAAAATGCCAAATCCAACTAGAGTTATTCCCTGAAGTGGGACTGTGGTCAGTCGAGATCTTTATGAAGCAGATCTTCACTGATAAACTCTCCTTGAGAAGAAAGGCAACAGTGTGCCCTGTTTGCAGCAAAAAAAGGCTCTCCCCCTCACTAAGTTACATTTTCTCTGAATTACGTCATAAAACAGACCTCACGACGCTTCAAGTTCATTTCAAGTTTGGGCAAAGTTTGGAGGATACACTTGGTGAAAAGAGTCCATCTGCTGCTCCCAGCTTCCAATTACAGCCCGGATCTATCCATCATTACCCCTAATGCTAATGACAGGGAAAAACAACAGTGACTTGAACGAGACTTCCTGTTAACTCCTTGAACTTCAGTCTTGAATTTCCAAGATAATGAAGGTCTTCACCTTCTAGGGCAGAATCGTTAGCAGTTGTGTAGCCTCGCATACCCTTGTGTTTCTTACCTTACAAACAACTTTGCGTCTGCACCTATTTAAATAAGTCAACACAGAGATGATTAAACTCGAGTAACTCTCCTCTCACCCAGAAGATTGGCCAATGTAGCAATTTAGATCTCAACACATGGGTTGAGAGACAACTGTGGTTTGCAAGTTAATGCCTCAGGGGTACACCCAACTGAACATTAAAGAACCTTGGTTTAATTCTCTATGTGTGCAACCAATGCAGATACACATTTTAGATGTGCATCTTCATCCACATCTCGATACTCATCTGGAACTCATTGAACTGTATGGACGCATCTTTTTATATGGCTGGGGATGGCTGTTTACATCCTGGGCCACTAGTTAAGTACAGTATTAATCCCCACCAATTGCACACAACTAGAGAGCTGAACGAGGGCTAAAAGTTTTGCCCATATGATGATGTACTCCATAAAGGAAAAATTGCGTACAGAATTGTGCTGAAGTTTGGGACAAGGATTCATAGTGCCTAGAATATAGGTTAGGAAACCAGGAAGAATACATTTATACAAGAAAATGCCTACTGTGAGTAGTTCATTATATTTAAGGCAGTCACCCAGTTAAAGAAATCCTAGTTGATTAATTGTATGAGTTTTAATTAATTAAATTTACATAACTGCAGAAGGCAAATGGCATCAGGAGGCATTTCTTTCAAGTGGAATGGGGGAAAGCTAAGAATTAAGACACACCTGTACACCACCTAAAAACAAAGAATATATTTTTTGCTCTAGGATACCTGTTTTATTCAAAACTGAGCAAAACCTTCTTGTCGTCTTTGTGTTTAGAGGTATGGCATTAAAAGAGGCATCCCCACACTGGAGGGAACAACTCTTCAGAGATGGTGCTGGCCATCTACAGTTTTTATAAATACGGTTTGTTAATTAGATGAATCAGCAGCACCCTTTTAAGGGATCAAAAAATCCTAGTTGTATCTTATATGTATCAATGCAATTGTATTGCCATTTAATTTTGCCCCATTGCTTGTGACTGAATCTGTTTACCAAAACTTTGTGAATCATGGTTCCATATCTTGTTCACAAAACCTTGGAGTTGGATATCACTCATAACCCGTTGCTAGCCTCTTTTAATTATTTCTTTTTGTTCAGTCTTTTCTTGTTGACATCATTTTAAAAAAGCTGTCTAGGAATGGTTGCTCTCTTGGCATGACACGTATTCTAGATTTTTCCAGGTCCAAGAATTAGTTTCCAGATGCGATGTCACAACCCATCCAAGGAATGAGATTCACAAAGTGTTTGGTGGTAATGCTTGCCTCAACATTCAGAAAAAAACATAATCGGTTTGAAGTTTATGTGCATATTCATAGATTACAGAAGTCCCAGTGGGGAAGTGGAGTTCCAAGTATGTTCTTGGCTTTAATTGAAAAAATATAATTGTTCAGGAGAACATGCTCAGTTCTCCAAGCATACACTTGAAAGGCTGCAGTCTAGAGCTTAAATGTAGGCCAAATCACTCATGCATTTGGGAATTCTGTGTTGAATTTCCAGCAATTTTAAAATGGGGCCTCTGAGTGTCTGAGAACAGTGTTTACACTGGGCACTTTGGATGCAGAATTCCCAGCACATGTCTGGTTTGGCCCTGAGAAGAAAAAAAAGCTATGTTCTGGCTGGAGCCTTGTGTTCTGTGTATCCTTCCTCCCATATATCTTCCTTTTCATCTTCTGCTGCCTTCCTCCAAGGAATTCAACATGGCATACCTAAGGATTATCGCAATGAAAGCAGTAAACACTTCTTTCACAATCAGTCCACTTCTCCCTCTCCACTATGTTCAAGGCATTTCCCTGATTTTTGTCCTTACATCTTTCCGTTCCTTTTCCTATTGTCTTCTGTCATTCTGATTTCCTGGAACAACCAATACATTCGTCTTACTCTTTCTGACCAGAACTATGTGGTATACATCCCATTCATCTTTTTAATCCCTGGCTGCCATTTCTTTTCTGTAAAGCAGTATTAGGAAATACAGTTCGATGCTGAGAGCAGAAGAAGGGGGCTTAACCCTTCCCCATATCTACTATTTTCCCTCTACAGCAGAGGTCCCCAAATCTTATTGAACCTCTAGCCACTTATGGAATTTAGAGAACAGGTAGTGAGCAGCACAATAAAATGGCTGCCATGGGGAATGGGACCAACTGCTAGAGGGCAGTCAACAAGGGCTGAGGCCAATCACAAAAGGCTAGAAGGTTCCAACCAGTGTTCCCTCTAAGCTGAGTTAGTATGAGCTAGCTCACACTTTTTTAGCCTCTGGCTCAAGTTTTTTGTCTTCGCTCAGGAAGGATGGTTCTAGAGCAAACTAATTTATGCAGTAGCCAAATCGCTCGCTCACAACTTTAATGCCAGTAGCTCACAAAGTAGAAATTTTGCTCACAGGACTCCACAGCTCAAACATGCAGCTCACAGGACTCCACAGCTCAAACATGCAGCCCAAGGGCCAGATCAGGCCCCCAGAGGGCTCCTATCAGGCCCACAAGGGACTGGATGTCTCCTGCTTCTTCCTCCAGTTCTGCTGGTGCTGCTGCTGCTGCTGCTGCATCATAAATTGCTTTCCCAGACTCTCTCAATCACTCAGGAGAGACAGATAGGCAAGCTTCTGCTCCCTACACTGGGCTGAGGCTTCTCCCCCTCCCGATTGGTACAGCACAGACATTTTGATGCAATAATTCAGAGCAAGAATGTCAATTATCAGAGACTGTTAAATAAACAAAATATTGCAAGATTGCTAATGTTTCAGGCATATTTTTATTTTAAGTTAAAAAAAAATCTTTGTGTTTGTGTCCTTTATAAAGTTTATATCTCCGCTACCTGGCATTACATTTTATCATGACACACATGGCCTGGCCCGACAAAGTCCCATTTATGTCAAATCCGGCCCTCCATAACAAATAAGTTCGACACCCCTGGCTTAGAGGGAACATAACCCAAACATCCTCCTGTAGTGGAGCAAACTGTTCCCAAAAACTAAAGTGTTGACCTCGGGGCTCTTCTGAAGCCAGGGCTGGTTATTTGCCTTGGGGAAGAAGCATGTGGGCAGCAGCAAAGGATGGCACTGCTGGTACCAGGGCATCCACAGGCACCTATTTGGGGATGCCTGCTCTTCAGTTTCAGCCAAGCTGCTCCCCCATTCCCTGCCATGGTTCCAGATGAGTCTTCTGCTACAAATATGGATTTAGAACCCAAGTAGGGGCAAAGAGGCTTGGATGAGGACCTGCGTTACTGTTTGCCTGCCACTTTTCTGCTGCAAATTGCTTTCTCTTTACATTTTTCTGTGAGATGAAAAATGGTCATAGGGCTTTTAAAAGATGAGCTAGCTGTCTACAATGTAGTTTTAGATGCACTCCTGCTTCCTGTTCCACAGATTATCATGCGTCATATTAAAAGTTCGGGGATCCAATTTCTTTTCTCTTGCAGCAAATGTTCTCTCAGCAGGAGCCACAGTCCTTGCCATAAATGCCGGTGTTGATAATGAGCGCAGCTTTGAGTTCCATGCACCATTTGAATGCTGTTGTGGTATTTAGTCAACCATGCAATTAATGATGTAGTGTGGAAGAAAATGGCAGCCTGCGGTCTTTCTGTGACCAAGCTGTACAGCAGAGCAAAGTCTTTTGCAAATGGCTGTGGGTTTGAAAATTATAGCAATGTGGCTGATTTTGTTGTCCTGAAAGGAGACAGGCAGGATTGTGGAGGGCCTTTGAAAAAGAACCCAGACAACCAGTAAAGAAGGATTCCTAGATGGGCATAAATGAGTATGGTGAAGGCTGTATGGGTAAGCTTTTTGAAAGTCCATCACATTTTACAAAGCCTAGAGCTGAAACATTATTGACATTATGAGATATTTTATTTTGAGATCCTTAACTCTGTATGGTAAATTCAGGATGCATCTAGAGAACATACCTCTGTGCATCTGAATGGGGAAATTCTTCCCTAAATAACTGCAAAGGATGTTGGCCAAGGATAACTAGGATGGGGCAGGTCCCTTCTGCATAACTGGAGGTGAGCTGAGATTCCTCCACCAACACAGATGAAGAAAGCTACTTTATGGTTTCACTAGCCACCATTTAGGGAAGGTTGACTACTTATTGGGTATACCTGCCATCAGCATGAATGAATCCTTTGAAGTGACTGGGCTTTTTTTGGGGGGTGAAGAAGTGTTCATATGTCAGGTGTTATTAAGCCTTTTCATAAGAACTAGAAAAAAAGGAAACAGAAACTAGTTTTATCCTCATCACAATTACCTAGATGCCCATTGTCCTTTAGAAAAAGAATGTGGAATAGCAGCCGGCAATTTCTCTAGTGTTGCACTGCATGCGTTCCATAACTGGATAGGTGAATGGAAGGAACAAAATTCTGCTTAGTCCAGCATCTTCTTCTCAAGAGTGGCCAGCCAGATGCCTCTGGGAAACCCACAATAATGAGGGCATGAAGTGGCGTGCTGCCTCTGAACATGGCTAATAGCCACTGAGCTTTTTCTCCATTAATTTGACCCTAATAAAAACCATGGTGGAACCACATTGGAAGGATCTGCAGTTTTATGATCTTTAAAACCTTTTAACCAAATATAGTCAGTTGGAGCATGATTTCAAGGTGCAGACCAGTATGGGGGGGAACATGTTGCCTTTCTGCCATTTTTCAACTGAAAATAGACATCTCCAGGCAGCTCTAACACCTCCCACCCCACCACTGGGAAAACGTACAGATAACCTCTGCTCCTGTGCAAGAACTAAAATCATACCTTACTTATGAAACTACCAAATGTATATCTTACCTTACTGCGTGCAACATATGCTTACACCTCAACCATCAAGGAATTCCACATCTCTGGTTTCTATACTTCCACAGGTCTGGAACAAACTGAAAAGAGACACGCCCCAATGGGAAATAATGGAATCTAGCAAAAAAGCAGATCCCCGCCAACACGAGTGCAATCACCCGCTTCCTTTAAACTACTTTGAGGAGAAACCTGAGAGGCCGAAGCCAGCCAAGATCCCCTGTTTATGCCGCTATGGTTTAGTCTATGCCTGGCGAAGTATTCGGGCCACTGCATCCTTCTCTGGAAACGGGCGGGGGGGGGTAGCAGAGAAGAGCCGGGAACTGTGCGGGTGGGGGGGGGGAGATCCGGCTTGCTTTTCTTCACGCGGTGTCAGGAGGTTCCTGCGGCTGCCAGCTTTTCACTCCCACAGTGAAGAGTAAGAGAAAGGGGCAGTAGATCCCCCCTATCATCTGCGCCACGACTTTCGCTGCCCTGCGTGTAGGCATCAGTGGACTTCCCACACACCTCCCCAGCACTACGAGGAACGGGGGAGGTTCAAAAGAAACAGATCCCAGGTCGGTTTTTGCTGAGATCGCCGAAGGGGCGTCCTGGGAAACTGCAACTTCTGGAGAGCGCCGGAGAGATCTGGGATTTGCCCGGCGCGGACAGCGGGTCGCAGCCTCCTGAGGGGTTGGGGAGAGGCGTTTTAGCCCCCCCCCCTTTGGATAAGGAACAAATGCCAGGACACTGAGGAAGGCGGAGGGTGGGGGAGCCTCGTGTCTGGCTCTTCCCTCGCTCCGGCTGCCCCCGCACTTCAAACGGCGTCGCGCAACCGCAGGCGCTTCTGGTCTCAATTAGACGCTCTTGCTTGCGCCGCGCATTCTTCGCTGGAGCTCTTCCTTCCAGCAGGGACCGACGGCGCTTCCCACTGGTTTGCGGAATAATCCCACGACCGGGTCTGCGAATCCCAGATGATCTGACCAGGGTGGGTGGGTGAGTGGGTGGGGGAGAGACAGGAGGAGTTGGGAGGGGGAGACACCACCGCGCGCGCGGAGTTCCCACCCCTTATTCCAGCCAGGGTACCCTCCTTCCGTCCAGTTCTTCCAAATCTTCAAAATCTACCAGTCCCCTCTGTATCTTCCCTGCTTTCCAGTTCCCCCTAAATACTTTCCGAGACCCCCCCTTCCCTTTTGCAACCAATCTTTCCACCGGCAAAAGCTGCAACTTCATTGAGCTAAAAATAGCCCCTCCTTTTAAAGGACCCTGCTCTCCCCCCCCCGATCCCCCAGTCTCCCCAGCTCAGCTCACAAACTTCGAGAGTCCTGGTCGACTGCGTCCCGGCAAGACATTCCCTCCTTCCCCAACAGCCAAGGGGATCACCCCGCAGGTGAGAAGACAACTCTGAGGCGCGTGTGGGAACGTCGGGACCTCTCCCTGCAGTGATGCGGGCCAGCTTTCCGCTATGGCTGATGTGCTGCCTGTCCTTGGAGCTTCTGTGCCCCTTGAGACCTGCCC
Source organism: Gekko gecko (assembly GCA_029375565.1). Classification (NCBI taxonomy): domain Eukaryota; kingdom Metazoa; phylum Chordata; class Lepidosauria; order Squamata; family Gekkonidae; genus Gekko; species Gekko gecko. Next base: position 52,786,052 of record JAPDNY010000013.1, on the reverse strand, counting down.
AGGTGGAGGCACAGACAGTGCTGACGGATGATGAGATTGAGGAATTTTTGCAAGGCTTCCTGCAGAGCGTGGATTCTGAGAACGAGGAGGACGCAGAAGAGAAGGGAGCGGAGAAGGTGGCTCGGGGCGAGGAGGTGCCTGAAAACCCAAGGAGGGTCAAGCCTGCAGGGAGGGACAGCGGCCCAGCAGAAGGTGAGCACCGTCCTTGTAGTATCTTGGCATGAAAGGGACACTGCTTGAAAGGAGTGGATTGGAGTGTTAGAACAGCCCTGGAGCAAGCTAAGCTTAGTGCCCGCCTGTAATGCTGGCATCATGACAGAGTCCACTCTGTTTGGGTCTGGAGCCAAGCAGCTCCTGCAGTGCTGGCCACTTGGTTTGGCTTGTGCTTGGCTGCCAGCGGCTCTCTGGGACAACAGCCCTCCAGGATCTTTCCCGGTCAGTTAAAGAGCCAGTCTGCTTCTGAGGTCCTGCCAGGAGATACTGGGAAGGCCAAAACCTCAGTAACCCTTTCTCGCTTTCTGTGGAACGCTGAGTTCTGCACTTGGAGGGCAAAGGCCACTGGCTAAGCAGGTTCTGGTTGGAGGATGACACCTGGAAGATTTCCCTATTAGCTTCACCTCCATCCTGAAATGTGTCTCCTCCCCAGGAGTGCTACGTTACCGTGACCGTGTTCAGTGCTGCTGGATCCCACTCTCACAGTGGTTTTCCTCTGGTGTTAAAGACAGGGCTGCAGGTATAGATCGAATCTGAAATATGGACATTGTAGTTTAAAAGATCGCTTTCCCCACAATAGAGTGGTTGGGGATCGCCCTCAAAAATACAGATATCATTTTGCATTTATTTATTTATATCCTGCTTTTCTCTCGAGTCGGGACTCAAAGCAATGTAGAAAGAACATCATTCTCCCCACTTTCTACAACAGCAACCCTTTGAGGTAGGTCAGTCTGAGAGTTTGTGACAGGCCCAATAGGGGAATCAAATGCCTGATGGACACTTCAGCAAGATCAAGTTAATGAGGATCTGTGGATCTCAGAAGACCGGATAGATCTCATTTTGCATCGGGAAAGCGCTGGGCATCTATATTCAACAATCTACTTCCACATAGGGTGTAGTTTTGGCAGAGCTGTGGATTCTATTGCGGATCTTCCCATGAGACTGATATTTATTTAAAACTTCAAGACCAGCTAGTCTTACCTGTTAGGGGTTTTGTGTTGTTGTGTTTTAATGTCAAGGCTTCTATACTTCTTTTAAAGAGAATCTCAGCAGGTAAAGCTTTTCCTATCACTGTGTATGCTGGAGCAGAGAAAGCATCACCTTGGGATTTCTGCTAATCTATAGCTGATAAAGGCACTGAGGCCCTGCAAGAGAAAACTTTGCCGAGCTTAGTTAGCAGAGGCATGTTTTGTGTGCCCACATTTCTTATTTCTTTTATCATAAAATCGTATGGTTTTAGAGAAAATGGGACTCTATTACAAAGCTCCTAAATTACACTCTATTGTAATATAAACATCTTGAGGATCAAAGCAAACGTACATGCCCATTTAAAAAGGAAAAGCCTCATTGTTAAAGCCACCCTCATAATCAATGCAGCAGATTTTTTTAGTTCTTGGAATGTAGCAATTCAGTGGGAGACATGATTCGTACTTGTCACTCATGTAATACTTTTTTATCTGAGCTGTCCTACGAATTTGTTGGCTCTTCAACAGGCGGAATAATTGATGCAGCAATATTGATGTCCAACAGGGGGCAGACAACACACTTTTATGGTTCTATCTTTCCATTTAGAAAGTTGTGCAGTTTTTTGAAGGAGGTCTGATTGGATGGCTGAGAGAAAGGAATTCATGCACTCTAATCTGGGCCCATTGGCAAGCAAATAAACACACAAGCAGACTCTCAAGGACTTGTGTGGCGGGATCTCATTTTCCCATTCTGCTATTTTGTCTTTCCCATCCCTGAAAGCCCCCCTAGCCTCTCCCCTCGTCCTGTTTCCTTATTTCCCTCCCTCCCTCCCACCCACCTACCTACGAACCATTTGTCTTCAGCTTTCTCTCTTTCCCTCCCTCTCGTAGCCACTACCCAGAAAACTGTGACCCAGTTGAATGATGCTGGCTGCTGGGTGGGCCCAGTTGCATGGTAGGGAACCCACAAGGACTAGTGGGGTGCACCTCATTTCCCACTGTATCCCTTTACTTATACTATTTCCTCTTTTACTCCTTCTGGCAACCACTGTATCTTCACCTTTCTTTTCTTCCTTTTCTTGTTCCCACCTACCAAACCGTCTACCTTTTATCTGCCTCCCATCTTCAACTATATGTATTATTTGTTTACACATTTCATTTACACCCCACCTTTCGTAGTGTTGGAAACCCAAAGCAACTTACATTGTTCTCCTTGCCATCATTTTACCCTCACAGCCTTGTGAGGTATGTTAGGCTGGCCCAAGGTCACCCAGTGAGCTTTCACTGCAGAGGAGTGATACAAACCTGGGTCTCCCAAATCCTAATCTGAAACTCTAACCACTACACCACACTTGCTTTTGTAGGGAATGACTACCGTTGATCAGTAGCAAGCAAATGGGCCTGGGTGAATCATGCAAGTTGTGTGATTGCTGCTAGGCCTGGCCCCACCCCCTTGCCTTCTACTAAATGAAATCAAGATTTGAAGGCTGGCAGTACTGTTGTGGTTGCTTAGCAATAGTGACTGAGGGTATTTCTTTCTTAAAGCTACAGGTGCTGCTAAGTTGTACTTAAAAAAAAAGATTTCAGATTTTTCTGAAAGCCCGAGGCTTTTTTCAGGTTTGCAGAAAGAACTGACTTGTTTGTTTATGGTTCCACTCTCTGGATTTAAATATCCACAGATTTGGCCATGTTGAGAATTAGATGCATTGATGTTTAAAGTCCTGGACTTTAAATGAGGGAGGTTCTTGCACAGGAGCAGGCTTCTCTGTGTAAATCTGAAGCAAATGCACATCCAGAGCCACATCTCCCCTATGATGCTTGTCTGGTACCTGTTAACTGGTTGAATGAGTTTTTGAATTAACTGTACAATGCCATCTGAAACCACTAGTTGTTGCCTGTGCGAACTGGTATATAATAAGAGTAAGTGGTGCCCATCTCTAAGCAGGCAGATTGGTTAGAATTTAAAGCTAACAATACCAAGCAGCCTTTAATATATAGGGAGGTAGCTGAATTGCCTTGTGGAGTTGACAACGTCATATGAAAGTGTTGGCTAAGCAGAATGACAGGAGTAACTTTACCTTGTTACTCCTCTTTCTCTAGGTTGCTTTTTATGACTTTATGCTCAGATTTGCTTTGGTCTACTCAGATCTGGTAATGCTTTGCTAAGCAAAAATAGTATTACCTTTTAAGCTGTATATATTGGATTTCTAACATGTGTACTTTCTGGCAGCAGAATAGGTACTTTCTTCTGAAATGAAAAAGTACATTTCCCCCTTATACAGAGGTTATCTCAATAAGGAACCTAAGAAATACTGCAGGGAAAGTCTCTCATAACAATTTCATACTAATCATCATACAAAGCCAGATCAGTGCTTCCAATGCCTGTATACTGGGCTTTCTGAACAGGACAGTTGAACTTGTCGTTCCTCCTTCCCAGTTTGTTCCTGTTTCAGAACCCCACTAGCTATTGATTATATCTGCATTTGGCTTAAAACATCTGGCACTATTGGGAGAGACTTGGAAAATGATGCTGAAGAATATCAGCAAGAATTGCCTAAGCTGACCTGTAGGATCTAGCTGTGTGGAGATGGAGACACTGATTTTTCAGCTTGGGTCTGGTTTTTGTACTGCATGATCACAGCTGACAAGTGAAGATCTTTGTATGTTCTACCTTAAAAGCTTTCAGGGCTTTCCCTCATTTTCATCCTGTAGCCTTTGTAATACCTTTGGCTCTTCTCTTCTTGTAATCTTCAGCGAGGTTTCCCTGCTTTGTGGCTTGGCTAGAGGGAGAGAAGTTTCAAGAACTGTGTAGTTCTTGGCCTTGCTACAGCCAATGGAGAAATTGCAGCTAGCTAGAAAGAATGGCCTCCAAGCGTTTCCTGGTAGACTGTCTGGCAGTTGTGTCAGTGTGAAGTTCTTTCCCGAAAAGAAAATTGAGCCATGCCTGCTGGAGACCATGGACAAATCAGAAGACTGACGGTGATCCTGGCCCAACTACATTTTAAAAAGAGAGTCGAAGGTATTTCGAGGCATTTCTGAGCATGAGGAAGACACATTGTGTCAAAGTTTTACTCTGCCACCAAATAACGTTCATTTTAAATATGTATTTCCCTACTGATTGTTGTCAGTGGAAATATCCTAATTCAGCAATGGACTTGTCATCAGTAATAATAGTGGCAATATTGATAAGGACAAGCACTCTAAAAAACTGGCTACCAAAACGGATTCCGAAGGCTGTCTGAAAGGGGCCATAATCTACAGTCATCAGCCATGTGTGAGAATGTGTGAACCATCCTGTTTGCTTGTGTGAAAGAACGGTGGCAAGAGGCGGTGTGCCCAAGGGTGAAGTGATGCTTCAGAACTGAAGCAGGAAAGCTAATACAGTCTTAGGAATAGTGTTGTTTAGACCAGTGTTTTCTGAGGTAAATGGATGGTTGTGAGTTCCTGTTTGACTGGTTGATTAGGAGTCTGTGAAAAAGCAAATGTGAGCCACAGCCATTTCTACTTCCCTTCTCATATTCTGTGTGTTTCTTGCTTCTCTGAACTTTTGTTTTAGCTGGGTAGGGAAAGAGACAGAACAAGCAAAGAGGTCAGCTAATAGAGAGGAAAAGGGAGAGTTCATTTATATTTATTTTATTTACAACATTTATATCCTGCCATTCTGTCCAGTTGGGGCCACCAAGGTTCAGTTACTAGGTCTGTAGTAACAACACAAAGAGGAATGGAAGGAAGGTCATTGCCTCTTCTTCCTCGAATGGCTCTCAAGTACTGTTTGTAGATAACACTGAGACAATAAAAGCAGGATATGTATGTATCGTCCCACTTTTGGGAGAAGACTCTCTGAAGAAACTCTACATATCCGACCAGTTTGCTGCTTATCCAGGGATTAGAGACTGCCCCCCAAAAGGGGCTGTGACAATCTCTGTTCCTGGCACCAGACTCAGTTGGTTCACAGCACACTGCCCAGAGGGTACGGGCATTGCCAACCCTAGTGCAGACCAGAGCTCTGCTAGACTCACTCCCACAGACCATGGAAATGCTGCTACTCAGAGCTTTGGAATGAGACTGCGGCTGTCTGTTGGGCTGTGAGGTGACAGAGTTCTTAGTCACGAACTTTCTCTCAGAGACAAGGCCTCTGACTCACAGAACAAGGCCTCAACCCAGACTGCTTTGTGTGTCAGGGAGAAGAGGAAGGAGGAAGCGTTCAGAAAACTGTAGAAATCTAGAGTGAATCCCCATTTCAATTCAGACCACACAGACAAATAACTGAGAAGATAAGCAAAACAGTATCAATTATCCTTTAATATTTGGCTGAGGAAAACAGGGACAGTTGTTTTTCATGATCAAAGATTTAATGACGGCCTTGTAATGTGGCCCTCACCTGGTCACTTATGGTGACCGTGTTGGTGCTATAATGGGCTGCTGGCATCAAGTTCGAAAGGCAACAGTCAGAGAGAGAGTGCCACAAGAGCAGAAAAGCTGCCCATAATTAGGGATGCCAACCTCCAGATGGGGCCTAGAGTTCTCTCAGAAGTACAGCTGATCTCTACACTATGGAGATCAGTTCCCCTGGAGAAAATGTGAGCTCAGTAGAGTCTAGGAGAAACTGAGCCTAGGAGAGTCTAGGAGAAATGGAGTTCCTCCCCAGGTACTATCCCTGACTCTCCAGGGCAACCCTGTGCACATTAGAAGAGGTGATGAGATGGTGATGGAGGAGTTTTAGCAGGGCTTTGAAATGCAGTTGGCACCTACTAATTGCCCCCATATTCGGAATAAAGAGTCAGACACAAAACAGTGGGATGAACTATGGGCCACTTTATTAAATTCACAGTTGAAATAACGGCAAGGGCAAAATATTAAGCGGCACGATCCGGGCCAAGGGTCACGTTGACCCTTCCCCAGTCGTAGGACGTGGAGCCACCCACCCCAGCTTGGGCCAACCTATGTGGCTCTCCGCTGGCGGTCACCATGCAAGACATGCCCTGGAGATCCAGCCCCAAGTCGCGGAACTTAAGCGGCTGATCAATCCATGCAGTCCCCAGGCAGTTCACCATCCTTTTCCCCGGGTCGCCCAACCCAAAGGCAAAGTTGGCCAAACTCCTATCGCATGCAGTAATTAATTGGTGCTCCCGTTGGCCGCAACTCATTTATCAGGCCCAATCCTGCCACAGCCAAGGTCAAGCCTCAGCTTAGGCCGATGCCCCCACCGAGAGACCTAATGCCTCTTGTAGCCCTTGCCGTAGATCCTCTAAAAGAATGTCGTTCCCTCTCTCTGACAGGTGTACCCCGTCTGGCCTATAAAGCTCTGTGCATTCGGGATGGATGCGTGGATGGGCCAGAAAGTGGCCTAACCCAGCATCCAGAACTTTCTTAATATCCCTGTTGGCCTTCCGGCGTGCACGGTCAATCCCCACTGGGCTCAAGGCATCGCGCCATACCATCCTGGGAATCATTGCCGACCACACTATAATGACCCCAGGCCACCGCGCCCGGATGGCCTGCAGGTCGTCAATAGCTTGGATAGTCAAGGCTTTGCCCTTAACCAGCCCCAGGTCATTTCCTCCCAGGTGCACCACCAGGACATCAGGGGGAAGGCCCGCGGGCCCATGAAACAACAAAGACAAGAGGCCCGCCCAGTGAAGCCCACGGCGGCCTCGCCATTCAATTATGGCCCATTGACCAAGGCCCAGCTGAGATCCAAACGAAGTTCTCTTCGCCCGATGTGCTGCCCAAAAGACAAAGCTGTGGCCACAGATGAGAACCCGCTTCCTCTCAGAGGCCCCAATAAAACCTAAGAAAAGAACAGTTAATCCACTGCAAAGTAAACCCGGAAATAGGAAACCTGAGCCCCGAACGGGAAAATTCATGTATGCCCTAAGAGGAAGGAAAAGAGCGCACATAAGTTCTATAGGCGGTGGAACGCCACCGACCCAGACGCTGAATGTCCTGGGAAGAATAACCCATAGCCGATGCCGTAGATGCCGCACCGATTCGAAAGGAATGGGTGCCAAACCTCACTCCAGCCAAGCCCAATTTTGATAGGGCCCGTGTGGTCACTGCCCAAAATTGGTGTCTTGTAAGTGGACTGCCATCTTCATGGCGAAACAACCAGCCATCTGTCCCCCCGGACTGCCAAGTAGTTAACTAGGGCGGAAACTGGGCATAACTCAGGATCCGCAGATGGGCCCAAACTTAGCGTAGCTCCCCTTTGGTGCTGGTCAGTCTTGGACTGTCGCACCTGGATGAAAGCCCGGCCGGAATGTATGGTAAGGTCTGCCATCAACAAGGCGCGACCAGAGGAGTCCCCCTTGGACTGTGCGACAAGCTCACTGACCCTGAGGGCCCCAAAAAAGGCCACGAGAGCTGCTGCGTGAAAGAGGTGTGCCTCAAAGTCTGAGCTACAGACCTGGGCCCAAACCCTTCTCAGGCCCTTGAGTATAGCTGGCGAAATCGGCTGTCTGGTGTCTACTCGCCGTCCATCCTCCCTAGACCAACCTTCCAGCATTTTTCTCAGCCGAAAGTCATTGGTATCCTCTTGGTATCCCAATACCTTGCTGGCGAAGGCCAGGGCAGAAAGACGACCCTTGATGGAACGCACAGCTAGCCCCTTCCCCTTTAAAACAACGCAGTAATGGAGCAACTGATCCACTGGCAGGGGCCAAATTGCGCGATATCCTACCTCTGACCTAAACTCCTCAAACTGGCGTGTTGCCCGCTCGTAAGATTTTTTGGTACTGGGGGCTATGGCCAGGCCTATTGTCCTGCAGGCCTCTACCTTCCAAGCTGCCACAGCTCCGGGGGATCCGTGCCGGATGAAGATCGGCTCCGGGGGCCAGCTGACGAAATCTCTCCATCTGTTTGCGAGAGAGAGCATCAGCGACCCCATTATCCACCCCTGGGACGTGCCTGGCTAAAAACAAAATATTAAGCCTCAGACAGCGCAGCGTGAAGGCTCTGGCCAAGACCATGACCCGGGGGACCTGGAAGACAGCGAGTTGATAATGTGGACCACTGCCAAATTATCACACCAAAAATGAACCCTGTGATTAGCGAAGGCCCCACCCCAGAGCCATACAGCGACCAGTATGGGAAAAAATTCCAGGAAGGTGAGATCCCGACTGAGACCAGCTGCCATCCAATCGGGGGGCCAGCTCTCTGCGCACCAATGCCCTTGGAAAAATACCCCAAAGCCAAGGGAACCCGCTGCATCTGAATGCACCTGCAGCTCTGCCCGAAGCCTCAGGTCTGTCCTCCAAAAAGACACCCCATTGAAGTCACTTAGGAACTCCTGCCAGACCTGCATGTCGGCCCGCATGCTGGAACTAATCCGAGTCCTGTGGTGAGGGAGGCGTAGGCCAGACATAGCATCACAGAGCCGTCGCAGAAAGGCACGACCTGGCGCCACCACTTTACAAGCGAAATTAAGGTGACCCACTAGCTGCTGAAGCTCTAACAGCGACACCTTCCGTTTATTAAGAAAACTGGACACTAAACTTAACAGGTCTCGCACTTTGCTCTCTGGCAAGCGCGACAGCTGAGCAGCCGTATCAAGCTCAATACCTAAAAAGGTCAAGTGCGAGACCGGCCCTTCTGATTTCTCGTGAGCAAGTGGCACCCCCAATTCAGTAGTTAACTCCATGAAACTATCTAGCAGTGACCTGCATTGCCCAGACCCTGCCGGCCCGACAAAAAGGAAATCATCAAGATAATGCACCACCCCTCTAAGGCCAGACTTCTTTTGGACAGCCCACTCTAAAAAAGAGCTAAAGCGTTCAAAGGCTGCGCACGACACTGAGCAGCCCATAGGCAGTGCTCGGTCCATGTAGAATTGTCCATCAAACGAAAAACCTAGCAGCTCAAAATCCTGTGGATGTACCGGGAGGAGACGAAACGCAGACTTTATGTCGCATTTTGCCAAATCCGCGCTTGGGCCATATCGCCGTACAACCCGGACCGCTTGGTCAAAGGAAGTGTAACGTACTGAGCACAAGTCATCCGGGATCCCATCGTTCACTGAGCCTCCTTTGGGAAATGATAAATGATGAATGAGTCTAAATTCACCAGGTGCTTTCTTGGGCACTATTCCAAGAGGCGAAACCCGGAGATTGGGAACAGGAGGTGCATCAAAGGGACCCAAAACCCTGCCTTCCACCCGTTCCTTATCAATTTTTTTTCTTACCACAGCTTCCAACCCCCGCACAGAAGAAAGATTACTGGCCATGACAGGGCCTCGCGGACCCACATATGGTATACGGAAGCCAAGCCTAAATCCCTCTAACAGATACATGGCGTCATCTCTATGCGGGTACTCAATCAGCCACGCCTCTAGAGCCCTCAAGTTAATGGGGCTGGGTCCCTTTACCAGGAGCTTGACTAGGTCCAGCCGCCCCCGGCCTCTTTTGTCCCCTCCTAGGTCGGACTTTTGAGCAGTTGCCAAAGGAGTGTGGTCCACCACAGAAAGGGCAGTCGTGCCTGTATTGGCATGCCTTCCTGCTACAGATCCCATGTGATCCAAACTCCCAGCATAGCAGGCGGGGTTGAACCACCTGACCCGCAGCCTCGCGGGAACTGTGAGTCAGCTGCGCACGCTGTACTAAGTGACCACTATGCGACCTCTCCCCTGTCACTGGGCGTGCTGGGGACAAAATTTGAATCCACAAGAAAGGGTGAATCTGATCCCAGGGGAGAGAGGGGCAACGTGCTGCCCTCATGCGGAACTCTTCATCATACTGCATCCAAGCAGGGCCCACGAATCCCAAATATCCCTTATAAATTATGTCCATATATTGAATTAAAGAGGCCGCGCGGTAGGGTTGTGCACGAGCTATAACGCCTGCGTATACAAAAAACCCTGCCAGCCAATTAGCCCATGTTCTGTCCACCGACCGCCTCCTCAACCTCTCTCTATCCCTATCATCCAGGTCTTCCTTGTCCTTTTTCTCCAACTCCCGATAGAGAAGGGAGAAAACATCGACGTATTCGCCTTTCAAAATTTTTTCTCTCGTGGCCGGCAGCAAGTGATCCCCCAATGGCAAGGCCATATCACCTGAAGGCAGGTCTTTGGCTGGCACCTGGTTTAAAGTCATACCCCACGGGGCTTGAGAGCCCCATGCACCCCAAGGCGCTGACTGTCCAGCATGACCCCACTGCGGCGGCGGTGTAAATGGCCCCGCCGCCCAAGGCCAATGCGGAGGGGATGAGATGCTGGTAGAAGAACCTGCCCCCTGAGCACTGGCTGCTGCCCCTGCTGCTGATGACTGACCCCAGGGGCCCCAGGGCCAAATAGGGCTAGGGTGTGATGCATTAACCGACTCACCTGCAGCATCCGAAGCCGCCACTGTAGTTGCATTTCCGTTAAATGCAGACGTTTCCACCTACTAATTCTATAGTTGTTGGAGTGAGCGACTCAGCATGCCTGGACAGTGGGGGGTGCTAAGTGTGTATAGATGTTATCTTCTTGAATGGGATGTCTCCCTGTGACTTAACCTGAGAGATGCCCTCTGACACCTCCTCTCTCTTGTTGTCCTCTCACTCACTTCCATGGAGACACACGTCTCTGCAGGTCTCTCCTGTGGATACAATGCTCTCATACTTCCACACACGTGATGCCAGACAATCTGGCCATTTGTGATAGGGAAAGGACTCTTTAGATTAGGCTTCTCTCTCTTCTTTTGACCTGAATGTGAACTGGATCTACTTGAATAAATGTAAATTTACCTTTTTTGCAATATACTTCTTGGGACAGCTTCTTCGCCATCATCTCTCGTCCTAATGGTTCCAGTTGGTGATGCGTAAGGTATACACAGTACTTTCTGCTATGCTGCTTCTTTATGATAGCAAATGTCCAGTATTTATTATTTCACTCATATCCCATTCTAGCTGTAGATAGACCTGGGCAATTTTACATATGGTTCCCAGGCAATCCCCTACCCAGGCTATACCTAGGACCAAGTCTATTTAGTTTCAGTAGTGGAACTACTGAACCATTTCTGTGAGGCCCCAGAGCATGACCTGCCAAAGAATTGTAGGTGGGTGGGTTAATCTTTTCCTTTCCTGCCATTTTCCTGAATTGAAAAAACTATGCCTGAGCTACTTTTACCTTGGTGAAAACTTACAGGAAAGGGTTAAAGTTCTCTCCCTCCCTCCCTCCCTCCCTCCTTGTTATTCCCTTCTTTGATAATCCTGAAGGTTGTATTTGCAAAATGAAAAATCTGGTTTGAAATAAAGGCGGAAAATAAAGTTGAGCCCTTTCTCCCTATTGCTGAGCTAAAGGACTGTGGCTTGCCTAAGTCTCCTGACAATTTATGGCAAAGGTAAAATTCAAACCGGAGACTAATTGATTGATAATTAAGGCAACAGTGTTTGAATAACAGTCTCTTAAGGACTGGAGCCTTGGGGGTTCTGCTATTCTTTGAACAAAGAAATAGGTACAGAACTTGGCAGTTTTACATACACACGCACACCACAGACCTGAGTTATCACAATCTTATATGTTTTCACACCATTTCAGTGGGAAAATGGGAAATAATCAAAGCCAAAATCTAAGAACCACCAGTAGCTGGGAAAATACTGTTTCTCCCAAGGTTCCCAGCCCCCTAGTGGAATGCACTACTACCGCACTGCATATTAATGTGGCAGTAGTATAGTCCTTTAACAGAATTTAAAATGTATCTCATAACCATGGGGACTGCAAAATACTTCTTGCTCAAAATGTTTGTGGGTTGGGGGCAAGCTTTTCCACAAGCTCAAGTTTAAGACTGACTGGTTTGCCTCTGACGTTATGTAGGGAAATTTGAGACTTATACAGCAATACCTAAGCCATACTAAAAAAAAAAATAATTGCTACTTGGTTCTGAATAAACATGAATAAAGTTGAGCTCTTAATGTCATCCAGTAGCTACATAGCTAGGCTACAGGTTAGAATGCCAGTGTTCAAATCCCATTTTTAACTTGATCAGGTCCTGTCCCTCAGGCTCAGCCTCAGTTTTTATTGCTGAATAATAGTGACAATTCATATGATTATTGTAAGGTGAGGTCACCTCATGGAGCCTAATCCTATTCATGCTTTCCTGAAGGTTCAAGTCTCCCTCAGCCCCTGTGTAAGCTCTCATAGGACTGTAGCTGTAGTCCAGTTTTGTACACTAAAGATTGTAAACTTTGTATGCTAAAGATTTGGTGTAGTGGTTAAGTGCACAGACTCTAATCTGGGAGAACTGGGTTTGATTCCCCACTTGCACCTGGCTGGATGACCTTGGGCAAGCCATAGTTCTGATAAGAGCTGTTCTCAAAAAAAGAGCAGTTTCTGTCAAGAGCTCTCTCAGCCCCACCTACCTCACAGGGTGTCTGTTGCGGGGAGGGGAAGGGAAGGGAGTTTGTAAGCTGCTCTGAGACACCTTTGGGTAGTGAAGGGGGCGGGGTATAAATCCAATCTCTTCTTCTTCTTCTAAAGCATTGTGAAAATGAAACATGTTTTATATTAACAGGAAACAATAATCCTATCTTTTTTTAAAAAAATGGCAAAACTTACTGGAAGAATATACTGTTTTCTGTGCCTGCTTGGTTCTTGAGTCTTGTAAAGGGAGGGATGTGTGGATCCAAGAGTCTCAAATGTGTGGGGGGGAAAACAGGTATCTTGAGATCACTTCCTGTATAGGCTGACTGACAAGCAGAGTGCTGAACTGATCCTGAATATCTGTGTCAAAACACTTTGTCCTCAGGTTTAAACACTTTGCCCTTGGGTTAGCCATAGACACAGACTTCATTATGTCTGGACTTGTGAACACTGCGTGTGGCTATACCACACAGGGGCCAACTTGCCCCCTTTCTTTGGAAAAGCAAAGAAGCAAAGCAAAAGAAATCTTAATATTTTGTCAAAGGCTTTCACGGCCGGAGTTCATTAGTTGTTGTAGATTAGTTGTGGTAGATTTTCCATCTTTCTGTGATGTACCTCTGAGGATGCCAGTCACAGCTGCTGGTGTAACGTCAGGTCCTACAATGCCAAGACCACGGCCATACAGCCCAGAAAATCTACAACAACTAAAAGAGATCTTGTTCCCGGCGGCATCCATTAGTGATTAAGAGTGATTAACACATGGAATTCATTGCCACAGGAGGTGGTGGTGGCTACAAGCATGGACAGCATCAAGAGGGAATTAGATAAACATATGGAGCAGAGATCCATCAGTGGCTATTAGCCACAAAGTATAGATAGGAACTCTCGGTCTGGAGCAAGTGATGCACTGTATTCTTGGTGCTTGGGGGGGCAACAGTGGGAGGGCTTCTAGTGTCCTGGTCCCACTGCTGGACCTCCTGATGGCACCTGATATTTTTGGCCACTGTGTGACAGAGTGTTGGACTAGATGGGCCATTGGCCTGATCCAACATGGGCTTCTCTTATGTTCTTAAGTTCATTTTATGATTAACCGTATCCCCACCCCAGGGCAGCCATGTTGTGGTAATGCCCACTTCCCTTTTTCAACATTCTGAAAGTACCCCCTTCTCAATAAGGTTGGTGAATCATGGCAAGGTACAAAAAGTTATTACCTGCTGATTGCTGAAGCTCAGACTGCTCTTAAAGGACTGTTTATAGGCATTTAAAAATTTGGTAATGTGACTATAGACTTGCTGTGTTTGTCTTCTCACAGGAGCACCAGAGAGAGTTAAGGAAAAGCCCAAGAAAGGAAAAAAGGAGAAACCGCCTAAACCAACCAAGAAGCCTAAAGTGAGACCTTCTAGGGCCCCCAAGAAGGAGAAGCCTCCCAAGGCCACCAAAAAGCCAAAGGAGAAACGTCCAAAGGCAACGAAGAAACCCAAGGAGAAAACCCCCAAGCCCACCAAAAGAACATCAGGGGGAAAGAAAACAGAGAGGCTTCCCTCTGTCCAGCCATACGAGGAAGAGGAGAGGTACCATTTTCCAGAGAGGCCACTGATTCCGCCCCCAGCCAGAGAGGAAGACTATTACGAAGTGCCTGATTCACGCCGATCACACTCACCCTACGGGAAGGAAGACGAACTGTCTCGTCTGAATGAAGAAGGGGGGATATGTAAGTGCCTGGTTGTGTCTTCCATCAGTCATGTGACAATACAGAGAGCAACAGACTGATGGTACAGTTCTGTGCAGACTTACTCCACATAGGACTCCATGGTGAGATTCTCTTGTAGCATCTTAAAGCAAAAGCCCAGGCTACACATGATGTTGTGATGGGCAACTACTGCCAAGGAATTCCAGGGTCTGTATGCAGAGGCAAAACCACCTCTGAATGTCTCTTGCCTTGAAAACCCCATGGGGTTGCCATAAGTCAGCTGTAACTTGATAGCACCATCTAGCATAGGGCATTTTCAATTGAAAAAACAGCACAGAAGAGAAAAGTTACCCTCCCTTTCCCAGTTCTAAGTCTCAATCCACACTGGGGCTCCTTTGGAGCTGCTTTTCACCTCTAAAGTAGTGCCACGTGTGGCTATAACAGACTTTCTATGGCAAATGCTGTTTCATCAAATGTATGAAGCGTATCCACAATTGGTAGTTATTTATATACATGGGCCAAAGGGGGAAATGGTAAACAATTGAGACAAAATGTCTTAATGCGCAACAGATACAGGCAAAGGCCTCCATGTGTGGTTTCTCTGTTTCTTCCCCTAGTGATTGCATTTCCCGCTCGCTTCTGGTGGGTGCTTTGACTATTGCAAGGGGGGGAGGTATTGGATACCTGCTACCAATTTAAAAAGAAACTTGGATAGAAATGATCAGCAGTAGGTATTATTATTAGCCTTCTTTATAATCTTCCTTTCTTCCTGGGGCTGAAGGTGGATTACAGATATGATGGGAACAATTCAGTCAATCAACAAGTGAATCACAAAGTCTAATAAAAACATTTGACTTTAACAACAAAGATTCCTGGTAAAGCAGAATAATTTAGAGGGCATGGTATGAGAAAGACCTCCCCATCCCTCCCCTACACTGCCAGCACACAGAGTGAATGGTGGGTGGAAGGACAAGTAGTACTGGGTGTGGCACACCTTCCCTTCCACACTTTCTCCAAAACCTACTTTGCATGCAATATTTTAAGAAACTCAGGCTTAGGAAAGATCACAGCAGAGCTGGGGGAAACTAAGAAGGGAGATGACCAGATGACAATGTGGGGCAGAGGCTCCAGAAAGAACCACTGAACTTTGGGGAGAGGGAAAACAGAGCAAAGCCTCTTCCTGGAAACACCCATAACTTATATTTAAAGTTCAAGTAAGTGCCATGATCATTCTCAAGAGATGTACTTGGTGACAGCTCAATCTCCCTTGATTTGCTATGTTGATTTAGTACCTGTAGAGTGAGAGGAAACATTAGTTGGGGCCTAAATTAATAGCAGTGAACTTACTGGTACATTCTAGTCCTGAAATATAAATCAGGAGTCCAATGGCACCTTAAAGACTAGGAGAATTTATCTCAGCATAAACATTCAAAATTATCTTCAAGGTGCCTCTGGATTGTTGTTTTATTTTGCTATTACAGACTAATACAACTATGCATGTGGAGTTCTAGTCCAGCAATTTCATGGAATATCTTTTGAAGTTCTTTGGTTGAATAACAGTGACATATTTTTTTCTTGGTTCCATCTTTAACAGCTCTTTTCTGCAGATCCCTAGAGAAGGGCTAGATCAGCTCAAAATGGACAATTAGGGCCAAACTAGACATTTGCTTCTTTTTTCAAGGGTTACCCAGACCCAGCTCTTTAAAAAAGTGAATGCCTGGGTTGGCCCATAATTATCAGAAACAAAAGCTCAAGTTGCAAATGTTCCAACTTAGACCCAGGACTCAGCCCCAGCATTGCCGACCAACACTGTCTGCTTGGGCGGTTTCTGATAGGACCTATCCTAAGTGTTTTGCCTGGAGAAATGCTTCTCACATTTACTGCCAACTGCAGGGGAGAAACAAACATTCCCTCTCCTTTGTTCAGACCAGGGCTTTTTTTGTAGAAAAAGCCCAGCAGAAACTCATTAGCATATTAGGCCACACCCAGATAGTGCAGCTTATTAGCCTATTAGGCCACATCCCCACGCTACCAGAAGTGTGGTCATCCAGCTACACCCACCTTTTGCTTCATATTCTGTTTACCTTGTTTGTTGTCAAAACCCAGGGCTTTTTTGTAGCAAGAGCTCCTTTGCATGTTAGGCCACATACTTCTAAATGTAGCCAATCCTAATGAGTTTCTGCTGTTGGGTGTGGCCTATTATGGCGTGGCCAACGCAGGAGCCAGCCGGAACTCCATTCCTGCCCCAAAATAGCCCTGGTTCAGACAGTTCTTCTGCCTTTTCTCAAGTCCAGTTGCATTCCATCTCCCCAGTCCTGGGGGCTTTGCCTCAATATCGCTGATTCCAGCTCTCCATTCTACAGCTTTGTTCCCAGAGGAGCCGACAGAACCTCGATGGAATGAGGAACAGGACCCAAACAGGCATCAGAGTAAGAACAATTAAGCTATGGGGCATGACAATGGAACTCTGGTGGGTGGTTAGAGGAATGTTAGCCATGAAGCAGAGAAGCATAGAAGCCGAGGGGAAGGAGACAACAGTGAGCCCCGTCTGCAGCTGATCATGGCAGCAAATGATTGTGAGTATAGCCTCCCTGGATCGGACCTTCCCAGATCTTGTCCAGCTTCTTGTTTCCCAAATGTTTTCACTGGAATCTCATAATTAGTGCATGTCAGGAACAGCCATTCCCAACCCAGTTCTCTTCAACAATTGGTATTTTGTGACATGCTCATAGGCCTAATGGCCATGAATTACCATTGTTCCTTTTAAAATCTATTTAAGTGAGCAGCCATCACAACATCTGGTGGCAGTGAATTCCCTAAGTTAATTATGCATAGTGTAAAGATGCACTATTTTGAGGCATGTCCTCAATCTACAGCTGTTGGATTTCATTGGTTCCACGTTCTAAGTATTAGAGAGCCAGAGTAGTGCAGTGGTTAAGAGTGGTGGACTCTAATCTGGAGAACTGTGTTTGATTTCCCCATTCCTCCTCTACATGAAGCCTGCTGGGTGACCTTGGGCCAGTCTCAGTTCTCTCAGAACTCTCTCAGCCCCACCGACTTCACGAGGTGCTTTTTGTGGGGAGGGGAAGGAAAGGTGATTGTAAGCCACTCTGAGATTCCTTAAGGTGGAGAAAAAGTGAGGTATAAAAACCATGTCTTCCTTTTTCTCCTCCTCCTCCCTTCTTTCTTTTTCTTCTTCTAAAAATTCTCATGTTGCCTACAAGCAAAGCACAAAGACCTTCCCCTTCATTGCCATCCAGCAACTGGGATTCAGAGGAGCACTGCCTCTGAATATGGATGTTTCCTCTATCCTTCATAGGAAATAGCCATTGATAGACTCCAGGATTATAGAGGAGTGTAATTTGAGTGTGTAACCTGGAAAGGATAGAGAGTAGTATATTAAAAACAAGGAAGTAGACTTCCCCACTGTGCATTTTTTCCAGTCTGAAACAGTTGGGGGGCTGTTAATCCAGTTGGGAGCACACAAGTGTATCCCAGGGAACACATGGATTGTCCCAGATAGTGCCCACCTGGGGCTATTTCAGTTTGGGAAATATGGTACAAGGGAGAAGGCAGAAATACCCCCATATTAATCACCAGGGTCCTGATACTAATTGGCTGTCCACAGACACAAGAATCGAGAACCTGCAACTCCTGTGTGACTGTGGTGAAGTTACAGAGCTACCTTGGCTGTTGCATGCAGCAAGTCAAGCCAGTGCAGTCAGCCCACATACAACCCGTGTCCTCAAAGCCCATATCTCTGTGGGGTCTGGTATTACACATGCCTATTTTGTTTTTTACTTTTTAGTTGACTATTATGAACCCCCCACTGACCCACAGGAGCCCAGGAGAGAGGACTGGGACCGTGAAAGCCGGCCAGGTGAGCATTCCCTCATGTGTATTGGGGACACGTATTGGGTAGTGTGGCAAAATTGCACAGTCAGGAAAAGAGTGGTATCATGTGTAGTAAATATAGAGTGGCCAACCTCTAGGGTGCACCTGGAGATCTCCTGCTATAACAGCTGGTCTCCAGACGCCCAAGACCAGTTCCCCTGGAGAAAATGGCATTATCCCTTGCTGAAGTATCTCTCCTTCCCACACCTGCCCTCCACCCCCAAAATCTCCAGGTATTTCCCACCCCAGAGCTGGTAACCCTAAGTAAATAGACTCTGAGCAAGTATGTTGCAAAATGGTAAAACTTACTTTTATCGATTCAGTTCACATATATGTCTCGGTGGACAGGAGAGAGAACCCTAATCTAAAGAATACTATTCCTGTCACAAATGACCAGCTAATCTGGTAGTGCGTGTGTGCAAGTATGATGGCATGGCTCTACCAAAGAGACCTGTAGATGTGTCCTGCTCCTTGCAGGTCCATGAGGGAAGAGAGGGAGCACAGAGAAGAGAAGGAGGAGTCAGAGAGAGAAGCTCCCAGCTTAGACAAAGAGAGGCATCTCATTTATATAGAAGATAACACGTGCACACATCTAGAGCCATGTCTAGGGATGGCTATTTGCCCAGGTCTTTTTCTCTTGCGATGTTTCAATCACAGCCCAGTCCAGACTACACTAGGGGGCAGGTTAAAGAATATAGGGTCCCCATGCCAAATACTTTTCTAGGGATGCTGGACCCATAAACCATGCACAGACAGGCGTGCAAAATTATCTTCACTCCACAGAGTCTGACTGTCTCAGTACCCTTCTTCACTCCCAAACCTTCTGCAGTAGACATTATCTTGCTTCAGATATTGGCCAGACCTTCACTATTCTAAATTTTCCTACAGATGGGAATGTGGCCACTGCTTCCTAGTATCTGAAGAAAAGCCAACAACTTGTAAATTTTCAGACAGTTTTAAAGGCGCTCCGTTCCCCAGTCCAAATCTGTCAGTTTATTCACAACTCCAAACTGGTTTCGGGTGGAATAGACTGTAGTATACAAAGCTGCCTCAGGCAGGATCAGATCCTTGATCCACATAGTGTTCAGCACTGTCTTCTCTGAGAACCAAACGACACAAGAACATTTTTTAAAAATCATAGCACCTGTGGAGAAAATCATTTTAGAAGCCCGAGGGGGCTCCTACCTTCCCCCACATCATTTTTCCAGGCCGAAAGGGCTCCAGGAGAGGCTAATTGGTCTCATTTCAGAGCTGCATGTGCCTGTTCCCTGCAGCAGCTGTGTGGCTGCAGGGAACGCAAGTCGGGTATGCCCTGCTTGGTTTAAAAAAAAAAAAGCATTATGCAATCTGCTCCTGACCGGCAGCAGTTTTTCAGACGTTTCAGGCTGAAAGAGGTCTTTCCCAGCTCTGGAACCTGAAATCCTTCTAACTGGAGACTGAATCTGGATCCTTTAGCATGCAAAGCCTGGGCTCTGCTATTGAGCTCACCTAAATCTGAGGTTTGGGATTTTTTACCATTAATTTAGAACCGCTTCCCATAGTTTCCCTAGTTTATTATTATTACGGCCCATTGCCAGCATAGATCAAAACAAACTAGTTTACATAAAATACAGAAAGTACACAGCCATTTGTATGGGAATATTATAGTAAAATGTACAAATACTTAAGAAAGAAGTGTTTAAAAGAAGAAGGGAATTTATATTATTCGGGGGGATGTAAAACCTAGGGGACATTTATATCACTCCTTTATGCATTCTTTGCAGCCAAAAATCTGGAACAAGCGAGCGTAACTTGAGGGTTAGAATCCGCCAAAAGTATATTGCTTAATTCAGAGTCCGGGAGGCCCATAAATTTTGCCAGTATAGGATGAATAAATTTGGCTCATATTTCTTTGTAGAGACTACACCCAAGCAAAGTATGTTTGATTGCCACATGGACAAACACGCTCAGCCATAGGCACCTTTTGTAAGGACCCTCTATAACTGCAGAAGGGAAAGTGTTAAATCGGGCCATAGAAAAGGCCCTTCTATAGGATGGAATTGTCAGATTTAATAGATAGGGGGCTGGGGAAACTACATATCTCGTCTGCAAAGGAGCATAAAATCTCAAAACCTTGACAATATCATCCTGTCTCTCAGTGTCTAGCATACTCTGCTTGACTATGGCCCTTGCTTGGTCCAGGGCCGTTATCTGTAAAGACTCAGGTGAAAAGCCGAACGTAGACACCTTCTGATGAATAGCCCTAAGCCAGGCAGAATTATACCTATCCTTTAGAACTAATGAGGTGATATCTGAGGGACAATGGCTAAGCTTAAGCCAAGTGTTGATTGAGGCAAGGCTTGCTTTAGCCTCTATTCTTAACAGTCCAGTTTCCAGCCGTAGCATAGCATTAGAAACACTTTTTGGAAATTGAAAAATGGCTCTTAAAAATTGGATTGGATTTTCTCAAGGGGGGGGCAAGATTTGATGGGGCTGGGCAAATCCCTTCCCTGAGCTGCAGCTAGTGGTAGTTCTGTGCCGGGGGGGGGGTGCTGTCTGCTGCTGTCACCCCCAGTGCCTCCCCACTGTCTCTCACCATTTTCCACCCCTCTGTCACTCATCTCCCGCCACTCTGTTTCCTTCCTAATTCCCTAAGAATCTTTAAGGGCAGTGTGACACAAAAAGCCCCATTGGGTGCACATGGCTTGCTAGACTGCCTTGAAAGATCACCTGGCAATAAGGAGTGAAGCAGCACTGGATGCTCTGATGGCCAGTGGTGTGATGATGGTGGCAGTGGGAGCAGAGTCAGTAGGCCTCCCCTCCATATCTGCTGCTTGTGGCCACACGTGAATTCACATGGTGTTCAGTACGCAGGCTGGTTGTAGTTTTCCTACTTTGTGTAGCCATTGTGGGTTCTCCTCCATTCCCACATGCATGGTACCTGATTTCGACTGGGATCATGATGTGCATGGAGGAGGGCTTCAAGTCCAGTGTTCCCTCTAAGCTGAGTTCGCGTGAGCTAGCTCACAGTTTTCTAGCCTCCAGCTCACACATTTTTGTCTTAGCTCAGGAAGGATGGCTCCAGAGCAAACTAATTTATGCAGTAGCCAAATCACTCACTCACAACTTTAATGCCAGCAGCTCACAAAGTAGAATTTTTGCTCACAAGACTCCACAGCTTAGAGAGAGCATTGTTCAAGCCTATCATTTTCCCAGCCTGAAATGGCCTGGGAAGCACTATTTAGTCCTCTGGGGAAACCCACATATATATCCCAGGGACAACATAGTTTTCCCCGACAGGCCAAGTAGCACCCCTCTGGTCAGGAAAGCAGTTCAAAGGAGGGAGTTTAAGCCCCTTCTGCATGCAGGCCTCAGTCCTGATCCAAATTACACATGGTAAACTGAAAAGAACCTGTAATTCATGTCTGACCATAACACAGGGTGGGAACCCAGACCTGACCTGTGCATACTCCATAATGTGTCCATTAGCCTTTGGTGTAGAGTTGGCCGTGGCTAAAGCAGCAATTCAAGTTATCCTTAGTTCTTGCCTGTACAGTGCCTGATTAGAATCAGGAAAGCAATAAATATGAAGAAGGGGCTCCAGTCTTCCCCCTTATACAGTTTTTCCAGTCTGAAACAATCTGGGCGGGGGGGGGGGCTGTTAATGGACTTGTTGGGAAGGCACATGTGTAAACCAGGGAACACATGGATTGTCCCAGATAGTACCCACCTGGGGCTATTTCAGGTTTGGAAAGATGGTACAAGGGGGAAGGCAGAAACACCTTCCTCATATACACCAGGGTCTTGATGCCAATTGGCTGCCCACAAACACAGGAATTGAGAACCTGCAACTCCCGTGTGACTGTAGTGACGTTACAGAGCTGCCTTGGCTGTTGCATGCAACAAGTCAAGCCATTGCCAGTCAGCCCACGTGCAACCCTTGCCCTCAAAGCCTACATCCTCAGACAGCCTCCCAGGTCCAGGAAATAACTGTGCTGCTTCTCTTTCTCTAGAGTCCCCAGGAGAGCAGGAGCCGCCTACACTGGATTACAATGAGCAGATTGAGCGCGAGGACTACGAGGACTGTATGGTGCTGCTGTTGCTGACTTTCCCTTCTGCTGTGTAGTCTCTATTCCTCTGATTAGAGGGTGGACATATATTGTTAATCTAGGTGGGAAAAGAGCAAAGGATGTGGCTCAAAGGCCAAACTAGACATTACATGGCTGTTTCAGCACTTGAAGAGGTTCAAGGGGGGAACAACAAGATGGCCCACTACAGGCCTGGTCAGGACTGGACCTCATGGCATTTTTAAATGGTTCAGTTCTAAAAAGGTGCCAGCATCCATGGGTCAGGCACACGAATGCCATATCATCTACTGTGGTCCTAAGGCAGCTGATGATCTGTTGTCCCTTTGCAGTATGATGGTCTGATGCTGTGTTTCCTATGTGGCTTGTGAGACAGGGATAGTTTCCTTGAAACCTTGTATTCTGTATCCGAAGAGATTCCTGGCCAACAGGAAAGCATCTGTGGTCTTTATAAGATGAAGACGCTTTGCCAGTGTCTTGAGTGGACACCCGTCCTTTGCCAAACAGTGACAGGTCAAACTCCCAACAACATTTACAATACATCAACCCCACTTCAAAGTTATTGTGAAGATGAAATATTGCAAAGCACTGTGCACATTTTAAACTGCTGCAGAAATGCTTGATATTGGCTGGCTTGTCTCCAGCAGCCTAGGATCTGTGCAGAAATTCACCGGAGGAAACAGCTCAGCAGCTGAGACACACACACACACCCAAACCCTTCCCCCCACCCCCCATTTTCCCTGCATGTGCCTTGACTCTTTTGGCTTGCGTGAATGGAAAGTGCCCAGCAGATTTTGAATAATGCTTGACAGACAGGAGGGAGTTTGCCAAGGCAAACAGACCGGCCCTGCACTGAGACCCGAGCCTGCCGTGTTCCAGCTTGGCTGGGTGGTCATATGGTCCTGTTCACCAGTTATACAAGGGTCATGCTGGCTGCAGAGCCAAGTAGCTGCAGGAGTCTGGTATGCTTCCTGTGGTCCAGTGTGATGCCCTCAGAATCTAGACAATTGGGACTTTGTGTTCTCTCACCCCTGGTCTTTTTTTTTCTTTTTGGCACTTTTCCCCACCTCCCCAGAACCATCTGGGCAAAACTACTAGTGGAAGTAAAAGAACAGGTGAAAAAGACAAGGAGCCTAGATCAGGATCTGAGGATCCAAACCGGGCTCACCACAGTTGGAAGAAATGCATCAGAGAGCCCGATTCTGTGCAGTCTGTCTGACTTCATCCTCTCCATACAACCAGATGTGTCTTTACCACCATCTTCTGTGCTTCACTCTCTCTTCCCTAGAAAATTTGAAAGCTAATTGGGGGTTATATCTGCCTCTAGGATCTATCTACATATTTCCCCCACATCTTCCCAAGATCCAAGCAATCAGGCTTGCATTGTGAGTTCATACTGGGAACCAAGATCCCATGCATGTGCAGCCTGATGCTGACTGAGTCTGTGGGGAGAGAGGTCTTAAGCGGCCCCCTGTGCTGGTGTTCCTGAAAAGACCTCAGGGAGTCCCTACTGGCCCCATTCAGCCCCATAGCCAGAATTTTATGGCTTGTGGGGCAAACATTTTTCTGGTGGGGCTGCTATTGTTTTCCATAAGGAAGAAGGTGGGGGTGGCACACACCCCCTCCCTCTCCTCTTGCAAGATTTAAAGGGCCCTTCAGCTGATCAGTGGGGAGCCAGTCCCTCTGGAGCCAGCGTAGAGTAGAGAGTACTGACCATGATAGACCGATGGTCTGATTCTGCATAAAACAGAGATTCATATGAACAGGGCTTTCCACGCCACCCTAACAGCGAGGGATCCTATCTTTCTGCACACGTGAGGCTCTCGTAAGTGATAAAAGTCTCTTCCTTTCCCCACAGTTGAATACGTTCGACGCCAAAACAAGCCCAGTAAACCACCAAGGAGGAAACCTGAGAGACCCAAGCCAGAGCCAGAGGAGAAGCCAAGTATGCAATTCATTTCCTTTTTGCCAGGATGTTGGAAAATAGAGGGAGATTTAGGGTGGGAGTGAGGAGGGGGTAGGAAGGGAAGAAAGGGAAGAAAGGAAAGAGGTGGGAAAGCCTCCCAGAATAGCAAAGGCAGAAGGAGTCTGACTGGGAAATCCCTTGCTCTTCTGCATGCTGGAGATGTGCCTACAGCCAATAGAACAATCAATCACTATGTATAATTAAACAATTTTTGTTTGTTCTTTTATATATGCTGTGTGTGAATTTCAGTTATCAGCATGATTGCAACAATAATCCTACAGAGTAAGGCATACAACTTAGCAGTACATTCAAAATAAAACAGCTCCTAGTTGCAGAAACAATCAAGACAAACGACGGAGCCTCCCTCAGCCAATCACAATATGCTGTAGACCTTGTCACACTAAAGCCTGCTAAAGGAGCTCCCCAGTCACCAGAAACTAAGCACGGTAAAAGGTAAGGTAAGGTTCCCTGCTCGAAAGCCAGTCGAATCCGACTCTAGGGTTGCGGTGCTCATCTCCGTTCAAAGCCGAAGAGCCAGCGCTGTCCGAAGACGTTTCCGTGGTCATGTGGCGGCATGACTAAACACCAAGGTGCACGGAACGCTGTTACCTTCCCACCGAAGTGGTCCCTATTTATCTACTTGCAATTTCTTGCTTTCGAACTGCTAGGTTGGCAGGAGCTAGAACTAGAGACAGGAGCTCACCCTGTCATGCGGCACCCGGGTCTCGAACTGCTGAACTACTGACCTTCCAGAGCCTGCAGTTCAGCGTCTTAACCACTGAGCCACCGCAGCTCCTCTAAGCACGGTAGCGTACATCAAAATTGTATAAGAATTAGCATTTTGAAACATGGCTTGCAGCACTTCATGCTTGTGAAGAAACAATAACAGAAGGACAAACCTGATGAAGGACACGTAAACGGATATTGTACTAGAACTCCATTGTTTGTCTTGATTGTTTCTGCAATTAGGAGCTGTATTATTTTGAATGTTCTGCTAAGTTATATACCTTACTCTGTAGGATTATTGTTGCAATCATGCTGATAACTGAAATTCACACATAGCATATATAAAAGAACAAACAAAAAATTGTTTAATTATACATGGTGATTGATTGTTCTATTGGCTAATTATACACCGTGGTCCTGTTTGTTGTGGTCAGAGCTTTGGGTTTCCAGATATGGTGCTTGGAAACCCACCTCTTGGCCATTGGCTAGACAAGCTATGTCTAGCTATTTCAGAATGTTCGTCATCTCTCTGTTTCCAACACACCCATGGACAGCTTGTCTAGCAAAAAAAAGGGGGGAAAGGATTTGTCACTATGAATTTACCAACCACTCTGTACTTTTGTAAGAAAATATCTCAGTCTATGGCTTCCAGACTTTTGCTGGGATGCAGAGGCAGATCAGCCCTTTAACTTACTGGGAACATTCCCAGTGGGCCACTGCTTTGGATGGCCACTGGCAGCCAGGAGCTAAATGAGCCAAGCACCAGTAGTGCCAAGGGGGATAGTCAGCCAGCAGTGGCAATAAGAATAGGCTCACCTGCCACCTTCCAAGACATTGGCAGCTGAGTATGAGCAAAGCAGACCCAATGCGGCCATTTTAACTTCCTAGTCCAACCCAGCTGGGATATGTATCTGGATCAAAGCCTTGGAAGGCAAGAATGAGTAGGAAAACCAGGACAGACACTGAGCATTCCAAATACATAAAGGAACGTATGCTGATAAGTGGCATTAGGAGCAGAGGCTTGTGGGAGCAATTGCAACCTTAGCCGGTTGTATTTTACCCCGTTAACGTTATAGATTTTTAAAAATTTTAATCAAATCTTGATTACAACAAAGCAGTCAAAATGACTTACAACTGGTGGGAACAATTTTCCTTTCCTTTAGAATGAATCTGACAAAAAAATCAATTCCACATGTTCAGCTGGGGACTGAAAGAATTTGATTCACAGGCAATGGATCACCTGCAAACTCAGGATGCTTATTATGGGCTTGACCTGTCCTGTTAAAGATCCTTTGGAAAACTGCGGTGTCACATCCTCGAAAAATTGTATTGAGATCTCTGTTTTTTTCTGCAGACGAACCTGAAGAGCTGCCCATCCCACCCTTTGAGAGTCATTATGAAGAAGGGTTTGAGCTTCCAGATTATGGGGACAGTAAGTATTGTTCCATGTCCTTCTCCATAAAAGGCAACAAAAGGGAAGAGCCTGCTTGGAATGGCCGTTTTGCTGCTTAGTGCGTCCATTTTTCACTTTCAAAGAAAAGCTTTGCTCCCATTGGTGACTGCATTGGCTCAGATCTGGCTCCCTGCTTTCACCAGTTGAGGTCAGATTTGTTCTAGGAGCATTAGCAAAAACTCTTTAGAGAGTAAGCTGTGTGAATAAAACAAAGGGGACTCTAAGAAATTGCTGCTGCAAAGAAATTGCTGCTCCAAAAAAATGTAACCAGCACACAGGGCAGATCCCAAAACGTTCACCCCAGACTTCCAGGATGGTATCCTTCCAGAATCTTGACAAAGCAGGTAACTTTGTGAGTCCCTTTGGCCTTCAAGCTATACAGATCTCTTTTTGCAAATCTGTTTACTAATAGCCAAGACGGCTAAAGCTGAGGATACTTAAATCCAGTGATTGGAGCTGTGATGTGAACAGGCAAGACAGATCTTTCTACAAACCTGAAAAATGCCCCGGGTTTGCAAAAAAAAACCCATGACGTCTGAAAGATACATTGGGCATGGGGGATAAAAAAAAACCCCAAAAGAATTAAAGGAGCATCTGTAGCTTTAAGAAACAGAAGCCCTCAGTGTTTGTCACCAGGCAACCACAGAATCTTAGGTTGAAGTTTTTGTCAGGAAAAGGCAAGGGGTGAGGGCAGGGCCCTTTCCAGGGCTGTTTTGGCCTTTGAGGGAGGACTCATTGAACCAGCCCTGGCACCAACCATCAGGTTCCTGCTACTTACTACCTGACTTACATGACTCACCTAGGACTGGCTTCTTGCTACTGGTAAACAGCAGCCACCCTAGAAAAACCAGTGTGGTGTAGTGGTTAGAGCTTCACACTAGGATCTGGGAGATCTAGATTCAAATCACCAGTCTGCCATGAAAATTCACTAGGTGTTGTAGGGCTAGTCACATACTTTCAGCGTAACCTACCTCACAGGGTTGTTGTGGGGATTAAAAGGAGAAGAGGAGATAGAGTTGCCAGCCTCCAAGTGATGGCTGGAAATCTTCTGGGACTTCAGCTGATCTCTAGGCAACAAAGATCAGTTCCCCTGGAGAAAATGGCTGCTTTGGAAGATGAACTCTATAGCATTATATCCCCCCCCCAAGTCTGAAGCCCTTCCCCTCCCCAAACCCCACCCACAAAATCTCCAGGAATTTCCCAACCCAGAGCTGGCAACAGTGGCTCAGGAGAATGATGTAAGGTGCCTTGGCCCCCACTGTGGAGAAAGGTGGGGTACAAACAAAGAAAATAAATAAATATAGACAAAGATGGGAGGCAGATAAAAGGTGGGTTGGTGAATGGCTGATAAGGAAAGAATGCGGCAGGGGAAAAGGCAGAGGATATGGGGGTTGCCGGGAGGAGAGGGAAAGGAAATAAGGTAGGGAATACGGGTGAAAGTGATGTGTTCCCCCCACAAGTCTTTGAGGGTTTCCTACCATGCAGGTGGGCCTGTTCTAGCAGCCAGCACCACACACCTTACATTCTTCATCTTCATCATGTTACATGTTCATTTACTGTTCAGCCTGTCTATAAGTTGGAACTTTATCTTCCATTCCAATGTATTTGAAAAAGTGTGTATGCACATGAAAGCTCATACCTTGAATAAACCTTTGTTGGTTTTAAAGGTGCCACTGGATTCTAAATTTGTTCAGTTTACATTTGGGGTAGCATACAGGATAGATTCCAGAAAGACAGCCACGTTAGTCCATTGGAACCAAAACTACAAAGTGTCTTGAGGTACTTGAAAGACTAACATATTTATTGTGGCAGAAGTTCTTACATGAGCCGTTTTATTACCTCGCGTAACTTATGGAGAAGATAAATGAATGTAATAATGGATGATAAAGCACTTTGTTGAAGAGCAATATGGGTAAAGATAGTCATAACTATCTTGTTGTTGTTCCAGCTGTAATGGAATGGGAGGTACTGGCATGAAGGGGCTGGGGAGAAACTAACTGTGGGGCTCCGGTGTCCCCACTCAACAATCACATTTTCCCCTGTAGTGGACTACACTCTGCCTCACCAGAAGCCCAAAATATTCCCCAGCAAAAATGATGAGGAAGAGGAGATGGAGACGGATGAAGAGAAACTCAAACTACGTGAGAAGACGGCAGGAGGGTGGGACTGGGCCTACAGGAATGGGGATTCGGTTACAGAGGGGATGGCATTAGAAGGGATTGGTTAACCTCTCACTGTGGCAGATGCCATGTTAGCTGCCCCCTAGACCAGTGTCAGAAGACATTTTAGGCTCCTCTGTGATTCTGCCTAGCAGATGGCTCCCCATAATCAATTCTTGCATGACCCCTGCTCCTTCCTTCCCATCAAGCACAAGCACTATCTCTGCACTTATGCAGGCTCACCTCGCACACGCGCCACTTAGCGCACTCACTTCCACTAGCCGTCTTCCACAAAACTGTGCCTGCCTTGCTCAGAACGTACATGGGTCTGGCCTACTGTAACTCTGCTCCTCTTTTTTTTCTGGAGCAGAGAAACCTAAGAAGGGGGGTGGCAGCAGCAAGGAAGAGGAGGACGGTGACGTGGATGGAGACAAATGGGCAGAAGAAAAAACCAAGGATCGGAAAGGTTAGTAACCTGTGGACCCAGCAAAAAAAGACCCGGTCAAGTTTGGCTTGGTAATAAAATGTTATCTTCTGCCAGATTTAAAGACAGCCCAGTGATGGTGAAATCCCTGGAAAATAGGAATGTGAATTGATGAAAGATCTTTTGTAGCCGGCTGTGTTTATAATAAGTAAATCAGTGATTAATATAGCAATTATAATTACATGTGTTTACACACTGCAGCAGTCAAGGTGCATTTTTGAAGATCCTGCTTAAAGGAAGTGAGGATATTTGAATATAAAAGAAAATAAGTAAAACTGTCATTGAGCTTTTTAGCATTCTTATTTTCCTCTCTTGTAAGTTCCTGTTTCTTGGGGGGCGGGGGGGCGGCGTTCTGTTCCACACATGTTTTGCTCCCTCTAGTGGTCAATTTGATATGACAGCTGTTTATGTCCAACATATCTCCATGCAGCTTTAAACTGCAGGTATTTATGCTTGAAATAAACTGATGTAATATCAAATCAACCACCAGAGGGAGCAAAACATGAGCAGAACAGAAACCCACCCAAAGAAACAGGAAATTACAAGCGAGGAAAATGATAATGCAGAAAAGCCCACTTTCATTTCCCCAAGGAGCCATTATGCTTTATAAATATGCAATTAAAACTGTTATTGGCTTTTCTGGTAATGTTTCCAGTCTTGCTGGGAGGTACTGGCATGAAGGGGCATTTGAAAAGTGTTGCAGGACCTCTTTCCTGTTGACAGTGGAGCCACAGTTGAGTTTCCAATTGGGTACTTCCTCCCCAGACATTTGCTCTCTAATCTTTTGCCCCTGTATCTTCACCATTTGCAGGGAAGCCAAAGAAAACAGGAGGGAAAAAATGGGAGACCGATGAGGATGAGTGGACTCCAGAAGAGAAAATAAGTAAGTAGTGATGCTGGGGATTTCAGAGATTGTTGTGTTTGAGCTTATCAGCCCTTTCTCTGTTTTCAGCGTTTGTCACACCAGCAAAGAGCCTAACGAAATATTACAAACTGTGCGAGTTCTCCACAAAGACTTGCACCAGGGCTAGCATCAGTATGCCCCAAGGTGGGGCAGCTGCCAAGGCCCAGGACTTCTCGTGACCCCCACCCACACACCTCCCTTGCCACCTGTCTGTGCCCATGCTCGCAACTGCCCAGAGTCACTCAGGAAGGGCATGTGGGTGGTGCACAGCGGTGGCACTCCTGGTGGCAATGGCGGCAGCAGCACTCCCAGCTTTGGTGTCTTTGGTAAAGACACACCATCTGAAATAGTTCTAGAATTTGTTATTTTTTTAATGGTTTTAATCCAATTGTAAATGTATTTATTGGAATGTTGTTCACTGCCCTGAGCTCTATGCCTAGGGGAGGGCAGTCTATAGATCAAATAAATGAATGAATAAATAAATAAAATTTGGAACTGGCCCTGCTTGCAGGAGTACTGTAGTGCCTCCTTCTCCCGTGCAGTGGTCCCAATCCAATCCAGGCCCTGTTGCATGTTTATTCACAAGCTGCTACCAGGAACTAGCAGATATAGCACAGCTACAAGCCCCTATGGAAAATCCATGCAGTTTGTAACTTCTGCGTAGGCTCTTAGAAGCAAAAACCACAAGAGAAGCAAACCTCAGACTGATACTTAGAAATGCCAAACTCTTTTTGAAAATGATCTTTTAAAATGAGTGTTATCTGATGGAACGTTTTCCAGGTCTCTTAATTCCAGAGGGTTAACTGTACATGTTAGGGTTGCCAGCAATGCTCCCTCTAAGCTGTGGAGTCTTGTGAGCAAAAATTCTACGTCGTGAGCTACTGGCATTAAAGTTGTGAGCGAGTGATTTGGCTACTGCATGAAGTAGTTTGCTCTGGAGCCATCCTTTCTGAGTTAAGACAAAAATCTGTGAGCTGGAGGCTAAAAAACTGTGAGCTAGCACACACTAACTCAGCTTAGAGGGAACACTTGTTGCCAGCATGAGTGGAGAAACATGTACTTCCCCTTGAATAGAGGCTTGATGTGTGGCTATGTGCAGCTGATGCTTTTAATGGCATGGAAGTAAATAACATCAACTGTATGTAATCTCTCATAGGGGCTGCAGTCACACACACTAAACAGTCCAGTTTCACTCCACTTTCAGTGCACTTTTCAACTGGATTTTGCCAGTTCACACAGTAAAATCTAGTTTGAAAGTGCACTGAAAGTGGATTATTTAATATGTGTGACTGCAGCCTCAGACGCTATTAAATGGACAGGACATTTTTTCTCTAAACAGTTCTAACCTTAGTGTTAGAACAAAACTAAACAGAAGTCCATGGGCTGCTTAAAGACTAACAATTCCCCTCCCCAGCATAAGCTTTTGTGGGTCAGAGCTCACTTTGTCTGATGCATAACATTGCTATCGATACACACACACCCCTGCATGAATCTGATGAAGTGAGCACACAAAAGTTTATGCGGGAATAAATTTCGTTCGACCTTAAGGTGCCACTGGATTTCTGTTTACTCTCTTAATTATCAGCAGGATAAGACAGATCAAGACTCTCTGGGCCTTTTATTGCATTTTTATCTTTCTCTTCCTCCAAGAAGTTTAGGGTGGCATTTGTGATTCTCCCCTCTTCCAATTTATTCTCACAACAACCCTGTGAAGCAAGTTAGGCAGAGGGAGAGAGAATGATAGGCCCAAGGTCATCCAGTGAACTTTATTACTTGTTTGGGGACTTGAACTCCCCAGGTATCCCTGTTTCTAATTCATCGCTCTTAAATGTTATACCACACTGGATCCTGAAGATACTTTTGAAACGTACAACACATTTTCATTTCTGAGGTTTGCCTTTCTTCTTTCTTTCTGATCTGAGCACTCTAATAAACTATGACTGCTAAAGTCCCTTAACGCTACAGTTGTCATGTAAGGGCTATGCTTTGCCTTTCCTTCCTTGCAGAATGTCCTCCCATAGGAATGGAGTCCCATCGAATTGAGGATGAGCAGCTCTTAGCTTCCTCCATGCTGCGGCACGGTCTGGGTGCCCAGCGTGGTCGCCTGAATATGCAGGTAATCAGAGCCTTCTGCTTCTATTATGGGTGGGCTCTATGGCACTGTATCCTCTCTCCCTGCCCCAGAATTGGCAACCCTCTCTGTGTCCTATTTAAGTAGTGGCTGTTCCCTGGGGATGCCAGGATGCTCTTTGCAAACTGTTGAATATGAGCTAATATTTATAATAATGGAGGAATCATCAATATTAAAAATTAGGGAGGCCAGCCTCCAGGTGGGGCCTGGGGATCTCCTGAATTTATAGCTCATCTCCAGACTGCAGAGATCAGTTCCCCTGGAGAAAATGGCTGCTTTGGAGGGTGGACTCTATGGCATTGTACCCTGCGGAGGTCTCTTTTTTCCTCAGGCTCCACCCCCAAATCTCCAGGAATTTCTCACCCTGGATCCAGCAATCCTACTCCTCCCCCCCTGCCAGTAGCCAAAGCAGATCTGGCCACCCTGTTATATGTTTATAAAACACCTTCAGCACTAGGCCCTGTCCAGTAATTAAATTTAAAAGATCAAACCCTGCTCTTAATACTCCCAAGCGCTATATAAAGACCAGGTGCTGCTTCTTCCTCCCTTCCAGGCGGGGTCCAATGAGGATGATTATTTTGACGGTGCTTGGTGTGCAGAAGATGACAGCCGCATACAGTGGTTCCAGGTGGACACCAGAAGAACCACAAAGTTTACAGGAGTCATCCTTCAGGGCCGTGATTCTTCCATCCAGTATGTGTGGAAGAGCAGGCGGGTGGGGGGATAGATGAAGGGGAGGGCTGTGTATGGAATTCTTCCTCCCAGAATTCTGCATCCATGGTTTTGTGCTGAAGCCTGCAAGCTGCATCAAATTTGCAAAAGCAAGCAGTTGTTTTACATTTGTGGTCTGCCTCTCTCGCTGAGACTGAAGGCAGATTACAAAATGTAAAACGATGTAATATGAATATACTATAATATGTATAAGAAGCAGTGTAATAAGACTGAGTAGCAAAGTTTCAAAATGATGCAATAAAAACAGCATAGGACATGACATACAAGAAATGCAAAAACTGCATATGATGGACCCCTAACCCTGACACTTTCCCACCATCAGGCAGGCTGTCCCTCCAAAACCTAGTTCCTAACTGTGACTGAGCAGCCTCAAGTAGCATGGATTAGTTATGGTTTTAAAAGTCTGTCTGTCTCACCCCATAATGGAGACTTTGTCTTTTAGCCCAGCCCAAGAACTTGATGGGATAAGCAGGAGCTCTCTTGTTTTTCCCTTTCAGATGGCACTTGAGACAGTATAACATTCAAATAGGAATAATGATTTTATTTAACAGGCAGGGATGGTCAGGGGTTGGACACACTGAGATAAAAATTGTTAATACAGATTATACTTTAACAATCAAAATAGTGTTGTTGAAGCTTATTTTCATATATTCTTGGATCTTATCAATGAGAGGCATTTGACTGAGTATTTTAGTTACAGTCATGATGTTTCTTCATATAGTTTCCTATGACTCTTCAGGTTTCCTGGAGATGATCTCTTTATTTGTTGCACCTAAACTTTCTCCCTCTTGGAAAACACAGTTTATTTCTATTTCCCAAAGTGTATAAATCAGATTTCCTATGTAACTGACCCGGAGTCTCCTCAGAGCAAAACCCCCTGGTTAACTGTGCAGGAATTCTTCTTCTTCTCCTCACAAGATATAACCTTTTACTTTTGGCCTGAATTGGAGTTTCAGCTTACTACCCAATCACCCTTGCCAAAATCTCAATCCTGGTTCTGGTGTCTGTGTAAAATGGTCTTGGGTTTGGGCTGACTCTTAGATATTCAGTTCTGATACTGAATTCTTCCTCATAATAGATAGAAAACAGTTAAGGCTAGCTGTTGTTTCCCTTCACTCCAAAGATGAACTGACTTCAACCCACTCTGTCAGAAGCTAACTGAATGTATGGCTTCCAAAAAGACCCCAAAAGAAGACCACGCTCTCAGCACTCAGTTGATTGTATAGTTCTCCTCAGCTGGCTCTGGCCAATCAGAGGAAAGGGGGGGAAGGGAGCAGCCTGTCACTCAAGCTCTCAATTCCAGTGAAGAGTTAGCTCTTCACCTCCCAGCTCTCGGAAATTGCTGCACTAGGAAACCTGTTGTTAAGTGTAGTCCATGCCCCTGGACTACAGAAATTAGAGAACAGTCCAGTAAAAACTATATAGTGCATACTATGAACTGTGCATTCAATAAACTATAGCACATGTCCCTTTATAAAAATGCCCTTTTGAACCATAACATTTACATATCCTCTGAAATGATAGAAACATAGGAGCCTTCCTGATCTCCTTGGCCAGGTCCTTTGATGAAGTGAGAGCCATAATAGAGAATGCTTGGGTATGGATGGCTGCTGCTCTTACCCATTTGCAGGGTGGCCCTTCCAACAGACTTGGCTCTGATGAGCACAGCTGTCACAGTGGGACCTGTCAAGAGATGCGGTTGGAAGATTTTTACATCTAAGGCTTGTTAGGGTGATGGAAGCAGAACCTCTTATTCTTCCCTACTTTATCTTCCCACATTCTTTTGCTTTAATCACCTTTTGCCCCTGCCTTGAGAGCCAGGCTCAGGACAGAAGAGCCTCAGGGCATAATGTGTGGGAGCATGGAGAAATGAGAAGAAGGGCAGGGGAGGGGAGAGTTTTGCACAGGCTTCCCAAGAACTTACCGTAATTCGGCGGGGGACGGATACTTCTTGGCAGGACCATTCCCGGGGGGGGGGGGGAGAGACGTGGCACACGATGCCATCGCCAGGAAGTGACACCGGGCAATGCTCTGGCAATGGGGCTGGAAACTTAATGGTGTTCCACGGAGGAATGTTCCGGCCAGGGACTGTGTGTCCCTCACTGAATTATGGTAAGTACTTGGCAACCCTAGTTTTTCATCCTTCTCCCACATTCCCTTTTGATGTAAAATGGAAGAAGAGGGGAAGCACTTTAGACGTAACTGAGGTAAGCACATCAATAAACAAAGGTGGCCAGCCCCATCACCTCAAGTTTGCTATTTCAAGCATACAGTGATAAGGACTACAGTTGTGGTTTGGTTTTGCTTTCAAGTAAGCAGGCTTTCAAGTAAGAATGCTGGCAGGCCCACCATGCCTTATTTCTTTCTCTCTCTGACATTTCCCCCCTCCCTTAGTGAAGACTTTGTCACCACCTTCTTCGTGGGCTTCAGCAACGACAGCCAGAACTGGGTCATGTACAGCAATGGCTACGAGGAGATGGTATGTACTTGCTTTACCTGTAGGGTCCAAAGTCCCTAGAAAAATACTCCCAGAGTTTCTACTCAAAGTAAGGTTGCCAGCTTCCAGGTGGGGGGCCTGGAATTCTCCTGGAATTATAATTGAGCTCCAGACTATGGAGATCAGTTCCCCTGGGGAAAATGGCTGATCTGGTGGGTGGACTCTTATGGCTTCACATCCCTACTGAGTTTCCTCCCCAGACTCTGCCCTCCCCAGGCTCTATCCCCAAATCACTAGGAGTTTCCTAACCCAGAGCCGGCAGTCCTGACTGAGAGACGGGGCTTCCACTGAGCCTCATAGGAGACCACTGGCTTCTAGGTATCCTGCGGTTTTTACAGTTTATAAATTGTCTTTTATGCAGCTTTTTTATGGAAACGTCGACAAGGACACTCCAGTGATGACTGAATTCCCAGAGCCGAAGGTTGCCCGCTTCATTCGTGTCTACCCACTGACCTGGAATGGTAGCCTGTGCATGAGGCTTGAAGTACTGGGCTGCCCCCTCTCCAGTAAGAGTTGCAGGCAAAGCATGCACACATGTATTTATTTTAAAAACCCCTGGGGTCATGATTCTCTATTAACTCGCCCTTTGCTTAATCTTTAACCCTTTTCCCGAGTCTCGAAATATTCCTGTATTTTCAGTCACAGGCAGGTTATCATCATCATCATCATCAGACATTGTGTGTAGTATGGCCAGGAGATCCTAAGAATGTCTGGCAGCCAGAAGTTCTGGCTCTTTTAGCGTTTTGCACCAACTAGGTGGCCAGTTAGATTTGTTTTTAATGCAAGAAACGTTTCAGAGGAGATTTGCCATTGCCTGCCTCTGCATCACAACCCTGGTATTCCTTGGAGGCCGCCCTTCCAAATACTAGCCAGGGCTGACCCTGCTTAGTTTCTGAGATCTGACAAGATCGTGTTAGCCTGGGCTATCCTGGCCAGGGCAGTCACAGGCTGAGCTCCACTAGTAACACCTAGGTAGTTATTTACATGATGTTCATGACTTCTCATTTATAAAAATATTTCAAGAGTTCCTTGAGAGGTCCCTGAAAGGTGGGACAGCGTGGTTGACCCTCCCCCATAGGAGGGCATCCTTTGAGCCTACAGCTGAGGTGACCTTTCTGAGCCCTGACATTACTACAACATCTCTCAGAATTACAGGTTTAAAAAGCTCCAGGTTATAAGGTCTCAATGCATCTCCTCACCATGAAGGTTCTGTTTTTCTTGCCAGAGCAACAGGGCCGGATCACCCATTGGGCGCCATTTGGCACCCCACTCCCCCCCGAAAAGTGCCCCTCCACTGCCCTAACCGGGTGCCCGCCACTGCCGCCGCCACTAGACCCCCTCCGCCCCCTTCCCGGCTTTCCTGGGGGCCCCGCAGCCGCAGAGCCCCAGAAAGCCGGCGCTGGGAAGGAGGGGCGTGGCTAGACCCCCCTTCCCCTTCCCTGGCTTTCCTGGGGGCCCCGCAGCTGCGGAGCCTCCAGGAAAGCCAGTGCTCTGCCGCCGCCCCCCAGTCTCCAGGCCCCACCGGGAGGTTGGCATCCCCAGTGGGGGCGCCCCAGGCTGTCCTGCCTAGGGCACCCAGACACCTGGAGCCGGCCCTGCAGAGCAACTGTTGCCTGTACAAACATTTATAAATTTTTAGCTATTCTTCTCTCTCTGTACCCTCAGTAGAAGAAGACAGTAAGTTAAAGATGGAGGAATTGGGAAATTAGCCTTACTGGACGACATCATGAAGAGAAACACACATGGCAGCCGGAGAGGAACCCTGCCCACCCCCTTGATCTCCCCTTCCAGGATTCTCTAAGTTCTCACAGGCTTTAGCAAGCTGATTTCCACTTTGTCTTTAGCTGAATGGCTCTCAACATTCTATGCTCATGGAGCACATTCCATCCTTGTGGACCTTTTGCAGGTGGGGGGGGGGTTCTTTTCCCTCCAGTTTTCATAGTCTTGTTTTTCTACATCCCTGAGAATGTATGGACCTCTGCCTTCTATGGGGGGGAGCCCTGGTTTTGCTGGTAACATGGGAGCCAGACTCTTCACTATTAGATACTGTGATATCTAAAATTGTTACAGCCCGGTTAACCTAGACTAGCCTGAGCTTGGAAACTAAACAGGGTTAGCCATGGTTGCTATGCGGATGAAGGCAATGGGAAACCACCTCTGTACATCTCTTCCCTTGAAAGCACCATGAGGGGTTGCCATGAGTCAGTTGCGACTTGACAGCACTTAATTTTTATTATTTAAAATTGTTACTAGGTCATTGATAGAATGGAGTCACAGGGTGTGTGTTGCTGGAGAACCATCAGAGGTTTTATTCAGAACTGAGCACTGGAGCTTGGCATATATAGGGAGGTCTAACAGGGAATAATAAAACTATGATGATGTACTAAAGGGAGACAGACACTGCAGTCCTAAGATGAGTTATGCTCTTCTAAGTGCATTGAAGTCAATGGACTTAGAAAGATGTAACTCTACCTAGGATTGCATTGAAAATCCGTAAGCTGATTAGGCAGGTTTGGACTGGGCTATATGTCTGCAAATGATGCACTGAGGGAAGGAACAAGTTCAAAACACAGATATTGGCAGAGCTATGTAGACTCCAGGGTTAGAATAGTATGGTGCCACATTCAAAGGGAAGGTGTTTCTTAGAAAAGATAGGCTGCAAAGTTTTGAATTCTCTCCATTCCTCAGAAGTCCACAGAAGCAGGCATGAAATTAAATTAATAGGAATATAATTGATGATATGATTATAACAGGAATATAATTTACTATATTCCTACCCCTCCTTCAGAGTAATGTTTTAGTCTTGTAGCAGCCTTACCTGGTGTGGTGGGTCAGACTGAGAGAGTGATTTGTTTAAGGCAGTCCAACAAGCTTTGTAGCCATGCAGGGATTCAAAGCTGGGCTCCCAACGCCTCACATCTCTGCCGTGCTGATTCTTAAATACTCTGAAACATTCTTTTTTGCAGGCATCCATAGCTACTACAGCCAACAGAATGAAGTGATGACTTCGGTAGACAACTTGGACTTCCGCCATCACAACTACAAAGACATGAGACAGGTGAGTATGTATTTCAGAGGAGAACCTACGTCTTGACACTTAATGCTTGCCAGCAAATTATGAATAAGCTAAGGGGACTGAGCAAACTCTCAATCCCAGTGACCGTAGAGCTCCCAGGTTGCACAGAACAGCACACCTGAAATCTGTTTGCCAGTAAAAATAGTGACTATCCAATTTCTCCTTCCTTGAAATTACATCGTTCCTCTTTTGAGTCCCAGTCCCAGTGAGGAAACTATCAACTGGCTTTCCCATTTGTTCCCTTAGCAGACTGCCATCATTTCCAGGAAGGGTTTGTTTCTGCCTTCTGAAAATGGATTGTGCAATAAGTTTCCTCTGCGGCCGTTTATCCAGATCCAGGCTACCTTGTTAAAAATTCCCACAAAAACACAGGGTTCCTGCAAGCTGCTCTTGTTCTGTAACTTCAACAGAGCCCTCTTTTGTCCAGTCTTCTTGTCTCAGCTTTTCTTTTTAATGAGAAGCTTCTGTGTTCTTGAGGGCAAAATTACATGGGATACAGGAAGCCCTATTGATATTTTAAGGTTGTGGGGGTGATCTGACATGGAAAGAGTTGTTGGGTGAGGGGGCCTAATCCTTCTCCCACGAATACTTCCCATGTTCTGTTGCCTCAAGCGCTTTTCTCCTCAGTATTAGAGCTGGGTTGAGGGGAAAAACCCTGAAGCAACTTGATTGGTGGAGGTAAGACAGAATATTCCCCAAACCACATATCCCATGTGAAGCAAACAGGAAAACATGTCCATAAGATAAATCAAATAAATTAAACACATTTATTGGGACTGTTGTTCAAATTAAAAATAGTTATTACATGCTGCAGTTTTAACAGGCAACTCTTTAGGCAACTGAATACGTCCTTAGTATCACTTGTAAAAGCCACTCCTTATGAGAAGCTGACTTTAGGCCTAACTCTGTGATATGCCTGACACATGTTAGGTCATGGGTGCATGCCTGCACTTGCAGTTAGATGTACATTGGGGGAAAGGAACTTCTGGTTTCCCTCCTGCCTTGCTTTTGCCCGTGGAAAGGGCAGCTGTGAGCAAAGGATCGCTTGTTAAGGTGAGTTCCCCTGATGTACACACCCATGACATGACACATGTTGGGTGTATTGTGTAGTGACGCCCTCTCTTTGCTTAGTTCCATTGTCTATTTCCATCTTGGTCTTCAGCTCCTCTTAAAGAAATTTCTTGGCTGGGTAAGCTGCAAGTTGTGGTGCTTTCCTCTCCCCACAGCTTATGAAGGTCATAAACGAAGAGTGCCCCGACATCACCCGCATCTATAACATTGGCAAGAGCTCCCGAGGGCTAAAGATATATGCAATGGAGATTTCTGACAATCCAGGGGAGCATGAGCTAGGTGAGCAGCATTTCATGTGAGCCAGGGCTTGCCCAAATAAATGAATAAGAAGTCTTAGAATTGTAATGTTTAATCAATGAATCAGTGTCCATGTTCCGGTTTGACTGAAAAAATTCTCCAACTAAAGAGGCAGCAGAGGTTTTTTAAAGAGATCTTTAATACAAATGCTTACAAGAACTGTGCTGCCCCAGCAGGGTATATAGAAAGGCATAGTCAGCAGTCTGTATTACTGCAGGCATCAGCATTCTTGGAGGAGGGATCTGGGTGGGGCCCATTGCCATGGACCCCACCACCTGCCCTTCTCCAGCCCGCTCACTGGTGAGTGCTTTGCCACCAACATTCCTGGCTGCATATGCTGCTCAGCATTGGCTGTTGGGGCACTCCCAGCTGCATGGGCTGCCCAGAATAGTTGGTCAAAGGGCATGCAGGGTGTGTGACCATGGAGAGGCATTGCAAGTGGGTGTAGGAAGGATGCACACAACTGAGTGGGTGGGTGGGAAGAGAGGCACAAATGAGTAGTCTAGTCGGCAAAGGAAGGGAATAGGCTCCTGGACGCTGCCTGCCCAGGGCTCCCCAACTCTAGGAACTGGCCCTATCTGGGTGCAAAATTTGCACCAAAGGCTATCATGACTGAAAAGCTGTTCACTGTTTGAGGACACGAAAGTAGCTCTGGTCTGTCTCCAGCACTCATCAAAACACACACATCCATTGTAAAGCAGAGAGCCACACTGACTACAACAACTGTAGCATACTAGCTTTATTAGTACCAACTAAAACATTGCCTCCCCCCAAATGAGCAGGCTTTTGAGTTCTTCAGAACTCTTCCAGTAGTTAATAAGACACAAAAAGGGGGAAGGGGAGGAAAAGGAAAAGCAAAAGATGTCATTGATCATGAAAAAGGCCCAAGTCCAGAGGTGCCATACAGACTTCACTAGGTCAAATCATGCCTTTACTAATGGACCTACAGGACTGCCTGTGTTTGCATTTCAGGGGAGCCAGAGTTCCGCTATTCTGCAGGAATCCATGGCAATGAGGTGCTGGGGCGTGAGCTCCTGTTGATGCTGATGCAGTTTATGTGCAAGGAGTACAAAGATGGGAACCCCCGGGTGCGGAACCTGGTAGCTGAGACCCGGATTCACCTCGTCCCCTCACTCAACCCTGATGGCTATGAGATTGCCAGCCAGATGGTGAGAATGGCGTGGGATCAGGCTAAGTGGAGAAAGCTGCTGAGCCTCTGTAGGGAGGAGAGGGAGGGACACGTCCTAATATTTTTTCCCAGGTGGAAGTAGGCCTGTGAATTACTTTTTTACTGGAAGCCTTGTGAATTAGGGGGAAAAATAGTTTCTGAGGGGAGCCAATGTTAGAACTGAGTCCAGTAGCCCCTTAGAGACCAACAAGATTTTTGGAGTGTAATCTTTTGAGAGTCAAAGGTCCCTTCATAGGGTTGCGAGTCCCCAGGTTCCAGTGGGGGTTCCCCCAATTTTTGAGGCTTCGGTCCACCACTGGCCAGCTGGCTGGTGGGGGAAACCCCACCCCCAAACAGGGACGTCCCCAAGCGATGCCCCCATCACACAGGATGCTCTGGTTTGATGTTCTATGGTTTGTAGCTGGTTTTACCATAGAGTTTTCCCTCAAACCAGAGCATTGTCATGCAACATCCCCAATGTGATGATGTCATTTCCAGGTGATGTCATTGCATCAAGGATGTCCCAGAACGCCCCCTAAATCCCCCTGCTAGCGCAGTGAGGGGACCTGGCAACCCTATCCTTTTATCGGATACAAGTAGGAATGCAGATCCCTTATATCCCAGTCAGAGCATGGGAGGGGTGTTGCAGAGAAAGGAGTTGGGATGAAAAGGCACAATGCAAAATGTAATCAGCCTGATTAGAGTAGGGGAGAAATGCTTAGGGGCAGGAAATTAGTAGTCAGAAAGGAATCCTGTGTCCCTGT
Source organism: Gekko gecko (assembly GCA_029375565.1). NCBI lineage: Eukaryota > Metazoa > Chordata > Lepidosauria > Squamata > Gekkonidae > Gekko > Gekko gecko. Next base: position 52,744,466 of record JAPDNY010000013.1, on the reverse strand, counting down.
TCAGCCCTGGGGAGTCCATTGTTCTGAAATACAGTTTGTCATTGAATAATTGTGTCCCTTTTGCATTGTAGGGCTCTGAGCTTGGGAACTGGGCTTTGGGCCACTGGAACGAGGAAGGATATGATATCTTTGAGAACTTCCCTGATCTCAACAGCATCCTATGGGCTGCAGAAGAGAGGAAATGGGTTCCGCACAAAGTCCCCAACCATCACGTTTCCATCCCTGAGCACTTCCTGGCAGAGGATGCCTCAGTAAGTACCTGTTGCTTGTCCCAGCACTGGGATATTAATAGGGTCTAGAGTGAGACCCTTTTGAGGCTGCTGCTCCTCTTAGGTAAATACAGGCTTCTTTCTCATTATATTGCCTTCTCCCATGTGAGCCTCCTTGTCAGTTGAGATTGGCATTGGAGGTCCTCTTCCAGCTGACCTCACCTTCTGAGGTCCCTGTGGACAGGGTCTTTTGGGTGATTGCACCCAGGGCCGGCCTGAGGTTTTTCAGTGCCCTAGGCGGGGCTACCTTGTGGTGCTCCCCGCCACCGGAGCTCCCAAGGTGAGGAGGGCTCCCTCCTCCTCCTCCTCTCCCCTCTCACCCACCCCGGGGCACGCCGGCAAGCCAGGAGAAGGGGTGGGGGGGCTTTGGCGGGGCTTTTGCTGGGGGTGGGGGCCTTTGGCACCCTTAGGGCTGGTGCGCTCTAGGCGAATGCCTAGTTCGCCTAGTGAGCGAGCCGGCCCTGATTGCACCTAAATTATAGAACTCACTCCCTGGATATATTCACCCTGTACTGTCTCTGTTATCTTTTGGGTATCAGGGAAAGTCTGTGCTGTTTCTTTGAGTTTTGGTGATGGGTAATGCTCCTTGAGCCAGTTTGGTGTAGTGGTTAAGTGCGTGGACTCTAATATGGGAGAACCGCATTTGATTCCCCACTCCTCCACTTGCAGCTGCTGGATGACCTTGGGCAAGCCATAGTTCTGTCAGAGGTGTTCTCTCAAGGACAGTTCTCTCAGAGCTCTCTCAGCCCCACCTACCTCAACAGGGTGTCTGTTGTGGGGAGGGGAAGGGAAAGGAGTTTGTAAGCCGCTCTGAGACTCCAAGTGAAGGGTGGGGTATAAATCCAGTCTCTTCTTTTTCTTTGTGTTCTTCCTCATCATCATCTCCTTCTTCTCCTTCTCCTCCTCCTTCTTCTTCCTTGTTCATAATTACATTTGGTTTTTACTGCTGTCTGATTGTCTGGCATAATTTGGCCCATATTTCTTTGTTTCTTCTTGGTAATTAGCATTCATTATTTTAACTGCTTTGTAGTTTGTTGTTTGATTTTTAAAGATTGTTTATGTGTTTATTGATTTGGAATCCATTCTGAAGGCTGCTATTTGATAGGAGGCCATGGCAGAAAATAACATTTGTCAACACAGGGTGCCAACAGTACAGGACAGCTAGCGTAGGTGTTCTCCTCCTGTAGTCTTCACGAACCCCATATACTCCCAGGGCAGGGTTAATGGACGTGGGCTTGGATGCTAGCCCTTTCTTTGATTTGCTCTGGCATGTCCCCAGCTGCAGAGGCAGTGCTCTGTTGTGGAGCTCATTCTTCTAGTGCTGAGTGCTTTCTTCTCACTGGGAAATGCTGAGCAGAGAAAGCCTAACACCAGAGAGATGCACTGTGTAAAAAAAATTGCCTTCGCAGTGTAGAATATACTGTGGAAATGAAAGAACAGGGTTAGAATCCAAGCTTTAGAGAACATAGTAGTAGGTTGCAGGTTTGTGGAGTAACAGTAATTTAATCTCAAAATTTATAGGTGGCATGCAGTATCAGTATTAAAAACATAATAATCTGGAAAAAGCAAACAAGTAAGAAGTCCAAGATTCCTGACAGAATTAATCAGCACTAATAACTAATGGCTAAAAAAGAAAATACCCTGACAAATAAGAGTTTTGCAGGCCCTGCGGAATGGCACAGTCATATGAAGGTGGAAGTGGTCCTAATTTGGATGGAGTTTTGCATGTAGCTGAGCTGCAGACTGGAACGTCTGTAGTTCGGCAGTTCAAGACCCAAGTACTGCATGACAGAGTGAGCTCCTGTCTCTGGCCCCAGCTCCTGCCAACCTTGCAGTCTGAAAGCAAGAAATTGCAAGTAGATAAATAGGTACAGCTTTGGTGGGAAGCTAACAGCGTTCCGTGCGCCTCGGCATCTAGTCATGCCGGCCACATGACCACGGAAACGTCTTTGGGCGGCACTGGTTCTTCAGCTTGGAAACGGTGGTGAGCACTGCCCCCTAGAGTTGGATTTGGCTGGCTTTTGAGCAAGGGAAACCTTTACCTTTGCAATGTATGGTAGGAGGACAAGAGAGCGACGGGGTGCCTTTTACCCCTCTCCCCCAGTTCTCTCCAACATGCCTGACTCTCTGCTGTGCCCCCTTTTCTTTCCAGGTGGCAGTGGAAGTGCGAGCCATCATGGCCTGGATGGACAAGATCCCTTTTGTTCTTGGTGCCAATTTTCATGGTGGGGAGAAGTTTGTCTCCTACCCCTTTGACATGGCTCGCCCTGCCAGTGAGAACGAAGTGGCCCCTGCAGTCCACGATGACTATGAGGAGGAGAACCCAGAAATCAGAGAGACCCCAGACCATGCCATCTTCCGCTGGCTGGCCATTTCCTACGCTTCAGCCCATCTCACTATGACCGAGACCTTCCGTGGGGGATGTCACAATCAAGATTTGACCAATGGGATGGGGATTATCAATGGCGCCAAGTGGCATCCACGAGTGGGCAGTAAGTGAGCATAAGAAGAACCATGCTGGATCAGACCAAAGGTGGCCGACCAGATGCTTTTGAGAAGCCCACCAGCAGGGCATGAAGGCAACATCCCAGAAAGAGCCATTTCTGCTCACTCAAGACTTTCTGGCTGTTGCTCTCACACCCTCTGTCCCCATTTAGAGCTTCTTATTTTCAGCAAAAGCTGTACGTTGTTCCCTGAAAGACTGTGAGGGCTATGTGTGTCAGTTCCTCACCAAGAACATGCTTTTTCCGGCCTCTGTCTCTGAAGAGGATGGCATTGGGAAGTAGGCTTCTTTCTTTCGACCTCCGGTGTATTCAGAGCTTCTAAATCACTATCCAATTTATACACAAGGCCACATGTACTCTTAGGCTGATAGCTATGGCGGGGCTTTTGGAAGCTGTGCCCCCTTTCTTAAAGGCACAACCCTACAAGAATATTTCCTGTAAATGTTTTTTTCAATCATTTAAAAAAAAAAATTAAAGGCATGCACTCCTTTAAGCAGAGTGGGGTGCTGTAGCTGACTATCTCCTGCACTGAGCATGGGGGTTCGAGTAGGTGACCTCTGGGATCCCTTCTAACTCTGTGTGAAGAAACTGGTCTCTTTTAAGAGAGTTTTTCTGCCTAAGTGTTAGCTTTCTTGACTATATAGAACTCATCACCCCCACCTGCTGGCTTGTTATCAGAATTGTTGCTTAGGCTGGCAGAAGTGATTAACTTGCAGCAGCCGAGAACTGCCATCTAAAGTGGTTGACGGCCTGCAGTTTAGAGATCTGTCCTGGTAACAGCTTTCGGTTGGCTAAATGGCTTTTCTTTCTGCATTGAGAACTTCATCCCCACCAGAAAAAAAAATTTGCCCCACAAGCCGCAAAATCCTGACTACTGGCCTGTGTACCCTTCAGATGAAAAAAACCCCTAATCACCTGCAACAAGCGTTTCTACTGCCTGTATAAATGATTCTCCATGGTTTCTTTTTAATCTGCTGGGAATTCGGGGAGGGGGGTAGTTTTAGTTTTTTTATACTGTAGTGTGTTACATTTGTTGGGATCCGTCTTGAGAGGGATTCATTGGTAGATGGGCTATAAATGTCCTAAATAAACCCTCTGCTGTTCCAGGCATGAACGATTTCAGCTACCTCCACACCAACTGTCTGGAACTCTCGATCTACCCAGGATGTGACAAGTTCCCCCATGAAAGTGAATTGGCCCAGGAGTGGGAAAACAACAAGGAGTCATTATTGACGTTTATGGAACAGGTGAGGAGCAATTCATGATGTGGGGTTAGAAAAAGCGGCAATCAGAGACCCCTGGCTACCGGGGAGAAAAGGCCATGGCAACTGGAATACTTAAGTTCGATGCTAATTTTGAAAGTCAGGAGGAAGGGGAGAAACCAGATTTTTCTGACTATCTGACTCACTTCGAATACCCCTAGCTCACTTAATGAGTAACAATCCCGTGTGCCATTTGTTTTTCTACTGGGTTCTCTTTCCTTGCGCTAGAGTTTTCCCATGGAAAATGAATGCATTATTTCAACATTTAACTTACTTTTATGATACTGCTCTTACAGCCAATTTGGCTCTGAACAGTGTCACACTAAAAAAGAAAAAATATTTAATACGTGTCTATATAATATAAAAATTTAATAATTTTTAATCTTAATCGACTGAGAACAGAACTTGGCAACTGCCAATGTAATATTAAAATCCACCCCTACTAAAAGAAACCTTAAATTATCCAGTTCACACCTAGAGTCCTGGATATAAGGTTTTATCCAACTATCTCTTGCCTCATTAAGCAAATCGCAGTTCAATAGACAGTGTTGAAGGGTGACTGTTTGGCCAGAATCGCATTGGCACAGTTGCTCCGAATAAGGCACTTTATTTAAGTGTCCCAACATTATTTTGCATCGTTGGCACAGACAAAACAAAAGCATTATCAGTGACTGCAACAAAAAGGAGCAGAATCACAACCAACGCATGAGATCAAAAGGAAAGTGACTATTATCAGAGGGACTGATGATTGCTCTTGGGTAGGGTTATACTTGGCTAGTCAAAAAATATGAGTGATCAAATGAGCTAATCAGATATTTTTTGTAACCAGTTTGTATGGGCAGTCCTAAGCAGTGACCTTCATCAGGCAACTGCCTGTGTTCAGTTTAGAGTTCCCTGCTATTACGGTAGGTGGTCAGGAAAAGACATTTGCTGTGCTGCTAGGATTGCCCCTGACTGCTGCAGGGCTCAGCGACAAGCAGTCTCCACTCTTGCCCGTTAACAGATGGCACCAGAAGGAAATAAAAAGGTAAACTAGCCCCTCCACAATGGCATTCCTGGCATTACAGAATGTTCAGTTGTCATGAAGTGATGATGTTGCCAGGCATGCCAGCTTTACTCTTGGGAAATCATCTGGGCAGGAACAGACTTCATGTCTACCCCAGCTGAATTCACAGTGACACAGTGGTCAAGTTTATGACTGCTACCTGAAATCTCTTTGCAGGTACATCGTGGCATCAAGGGTATGGTGAAAGACCAGCACGGAGACCCCATTGAAAATGCCACCATCTCGGTTGTGGGGATCAACCATGACGTAAAAACAGGTATGGCCAGGATGCATTAAAGGACAGTGGCAGATGCTGACCATCACTGTGGTTGTGCGTTGCCTAAGTGACCCTCCCTGCCAAGCCCAATGCAGAACTAGAACAGAGCAAGCCCCTGCAGGAAGAGCTCCCAGTAAATCGCTTGAACCTGGGGATCTTGGGTTTCTAGTCCATTTGGCTAGGATACATGTAAAAACATGAATGAAGTTGATGGTATAAACACTCACGAGCAAGAAAATACTTTGGACTTCAAAGCATTGGCCGGGGCTAGGCTCAATCCAGTGCTTCATCTCACCTCCAGTTTTGACTCAGCTGTCAGCATGGGAAAAACAGTTACCAGTGACCTCTCAGTTACAGATGAATCTCTCAGCTGTGCCTTCCTCTAGGACCAAGCTGTGTCTGAAGCTGACTGGTGGGCAGTTTATCCAGGAAACAATTCTCTTATGAAAAATGCAGCTGTAGCAGAAGAGTGGCCTACAGCAGAGGGAAGCTTCTTAACTCTTTCCCATCTTGCAGGCCAAGAACAGGTTTCAGTGGGAAAAGGGTGAAGAAGCCCCCCCCCCCCGTGCCATCCTGCTGTAGCACCCAGCCTGACCAGCTTAACTTTATAAAAAAACAAATATCAAGGACAAAAGTGCACATAACTCAGAATCAAGTGTTATTTGTCCTTCAGTGCGCAAAGGATGGTATGCTGATGAAGCTGATTAATAACAGGAGGAAAGTCACAAGGGTTCATTTACAGGGAAAGCAAAATCCTGGTATTTTTTCCCTTACTGCCTACAGTAGCTCACCGTCCCACCCCCCACTTCCAACCTCAATCCCTACTCACCACGGCTGCCATGTTTTGCAAGCCATTTTAGGTTGCTATAACAACTCAAATGCTGGTACAGATGTTGATGTTAAACTCTGGGGAGATGGGTTGTGTTAATCTTGTTCTGCAAACCCAGGGCTCCCCCCCAGTATGCAAAAGTATAAATAGCTGCTGTGGCTGATACACTGTGCAGATTTGCCAGCCTGCACAGGGGCTAGTCCTTGGCTGTTGAAAGAATAATAAGGGCACAGTGTAATTGTAATAGTAAGCTGTGCCTTGATAATCCATTGTGTTGCCTCAAAGGAACAGCTATTTTTCCAAGATTCCAAGTAACCATTCACAGTAGCAGTGAAGTGTTCCACAGCCATGGTATCTATACAAATGGAAAGTTGTTCCAAATGGTGCTGTTAACCCATAGGCCAGGGGTTCCCAAACCTCTTGAGCCTGTGGCACCTTTGATATTCTGCCACCGGGTGGTGGGCACACAACCATGAAATGTCAGGGAACAAGGTAACACATAACTGTAATAGTAGAAAAGAGCAAGAGTCCAGTAGCACCTTAAAGACTAACAAAATATGTGGCAAGGTATGAGCGTTCGTGAGTCACTTCAAATACCAGATGGTCTTTTCTACTACTACAGATACACAGCTACCCATCTTGATCTATAACTGTAACAGTAACTCTTCAGCATTTTAGCTCTGTTTCACAGGATGCCTTTTCAAAGGGACATATTGTTTAGCATCCTTCTGTTGTGTTGCCAAAGCAACATTTTTTAAAAAATCTGTATTGCCAATCAGATCGCCAACTAGAAGCCCTGGGCAAAATCCCCGTTGGTCCCCACCCAGTTTCTAAAAACCCTTGGCAGGCATCGTGGCACCCACGGACACACACTGGGGATGGGGACCCCCTCTCCTGTCGGCCAACCACTAGCGTTTTCCATGTGGCAGTAAACTTGTATGAGGGTATAACTTATAACTGGAAGGAAGGTACTTTCAAGCAAGCAATTTCCCCGTGTTACAGTGGTTGAAGTCCAGGAGTGCACACAAGACATAGGTGCTTGTCATCCCAACAGCAACGGAGAAGAGGAGCCGGGCACTGCTGTTTTCCCTGTTCTGGAAGGGAAGAGGCTCAGGAGCAAGGGCACCTCCTGAGAGTACTCATTTGCTCCCCCCCCCATAAAAATTTTCTGGCTGTGGCACTGCCAACAGTCCAGAGTAACTTGAAAGGCACAAAGTTAAGCACCTTGTGTGTAGATACTTGGATAGTGGCAGAAATGAGAACCAGCTTGGCCTTCCCTGCTGCCTCTAAAGCACTGGCCCAGCCAGTTCCTAAGGCTGCCATGATTGGCAGGCAGTACTGCTCCGCTCTGCCAGTGCTATTGATTCTTGGCCTGAGCAGAGGTGAGCCCTTACCACAGACTCCTGGCATTCGTTCATTCATGATTTGAGAAGCATTTGCTGCACCTCAGCATTAATGTAACTAAAACTCAGGCTGCTTTAAATTAATCCTCATCTCTCTTGGCAGTATTTTGCTTTTTGAAAAACACAGGCTTGATTCATTCACGTTTGCTGAGTAAGTTAAGAGCAGGCACAAAGAGCACGTATGTTCTTTCCCAGAGGAACTGCAAAGGCTGGCACAAATTTCCATCTGAGATTTCTTAAGACAAAATGGAAAATTAAAAGATAATTGTATTGCGTATCATTTCTTATGACACTGTTATAGCCAGGTTGTTCATCTATGGACATTTGCCACTCCCATCATCTGGTTATATGGTACTTCTTATAGTGGCAGTCTTTCATTTTAAGGAAATTACTGACTGGCTGATCACAGTTGTTTCAGTTCATTAACAAAAAGTGTCTCTTAACTAACAGCCCTAATTATGTATCAACTGCTGTCCCTCCATTGTCTGTTTCAGCAAGTGGGGGCGATTACTGGCGCATCCTGAACCCTGGGGAATACCGCGTCACAGCCAAGGCTGACGGTTACAACCCCAGCGTCAAAACCTGCCATGTCTTCTATGACATTGGAGCCACCCAGTGTGACTTCACCTTGTCCCGCTCCAACTGGAAGCGCATTCGAGAAATCATGGCCATGAATGGAAATAGGCCCATCTGGACTCTTGGACCCGGCCAGCCCATGACACCCAGGGAGCGCCTTCGCTGGAGGATGAGGATGCGTCAGAGAGCACGCTTGCGCCAGCAGATGCGCAACCGCATGATGCGCACCACCACCAGCAGTGCTCCTATGACTCCTCTCCCAACAACAGCCTTCCCCTTCCCATTCAGCAGCACCACACTCCCACCCTGGAGCAGAGAACCTCCTACCACTGAAGAAGCAACCACCTGGGAAACTGAGGTCTACACAGTGGTGGTAACTGACTGGGAGACTGACGTCACAACAGAGGCAGATGCCTGGGAGGAGACCACAGGCACTCCTTTCCCCATGACCACAGCAGAGACGTACACAGTGAACTTTGGAGATTAGTCACAGCCAGCAAGCTTGCTATGACTGTTGCCCTGGAACACTGAAATTCCAAAAGCTGGTTTTTCCCCTACATGTACCCTTCAACAGGAAGCTACATCAGTTCATCATAGCACAATAGGTGCTTTTGCTTTTAGATCACACCAAGAAACCTGCTTCTTTGAGCAGGCTGTTACAAGCCACAGCATTTACATCATCCTTCTTAAATTTCTGCCTTGGATGTAAGAATTTCACTTTCTGAGAGGCACGTTGCCCCAACTCCTAGAAGCCTTATACTCACCAAACAGGGAAATTCACATGAGAAGGCAAGCAGTGAGATGCCATCTGCACTTGATTCTGGTACAGAAATACTTATGAGGAACATAATTTTCTCCTGTGGCCAAATGCATGACATTCAACCATGCTGCTTTCCTGTATTGTTACAAGTGTTACAAACTTGGCCAATATCTATGCTCCTTAATCTGTTCCCCAGATAAATTCTTTATTGGGACATGTTAAATGTATTACATACATTTGAATGTACATACCTGAGTTCCTATCAAATCCTCAATTGCAAGCTCTTGTCCCATTAATCACTGGGCAGGGCACAGATTAAGCACACTTAATAATTCTAGACTGGTACTTGTTTTTGTCAGAAGTGTGTGCACATTTGTACAACACAAAAATCTTGCTCCTGTTTTGTTACAAACAGGAAAGCTTTAAAGCATTTGGACAAAGGCTGAGAATTGATGTTCAAAACGGTAAAGAGATTAAGAAATGACTATATGGAGCTAAGTACCACCTATCTCTAACCAGCAGAAATGCCAGTCAGGTTCACATTAGGTTTCTAAATACTTCAACAACTGTATTTTTTTTAAAATCACCAGCTTCACATTGTGTTGCAACAGAAAGCATGATTCTCTGGGATCTGTCAGATTGTTTACTATAGGGCAGATTATCTTTCTCCAACTGTAAGCAGTTTCTAACAGCCAGTATTTTACTCCTGCCATGGATGAAGCCACCAGCAGCCAAGAGGGAAAGGAAAACGAATGGGCCAAGTTTAGAACCGTGGGGTGCTGCCCAGGAGGCAGGTCCAGTGCCACTTTGGCCTTCTAAATACTTCTTATATGAATAAAATGAATTTACTAAGAAAGCTACTACATTTCTGTATATTTTTGCCACCTATATGTGGATAGCATGACCAGGACAAAGGCACAAAACCAGAAAAGACCAGTGTTCTTTATTGTGCTTCCTTGCACAAGCCAAAATTTCATATATACAGGCAGAGGGGGGCCCATTTCTGGTACTCCGTTTTTTAAAATGTGTACATCCTCTGGGATGAAGGCAAGCTGCCAAAAAGTCTCTTCAAGGCCCAGTATCCATCGCTCCCTCCTCTTCCTCCTCATCATTAGTACCAAAGGCAGAGAAAGTGACTGGCTGGCAAGTGAGGTCACGCAGGTTGATCAAGCAAGCAGTCTGCGATGTGCTGAAGTCCGGAAGAGTCACCAACAAGACCTTCTGACCATCTTCACCTGTAAGGCAAAAAAACCCAACAGCAACTAACACGATGCATGAAAAGGGCATGGTGCAGTTAATCTGCATGTAAGGGTGGGTAAAGTACTGTGTGAATAAGGCAGGTAAAAATATACTGTAGACAGAGGCACTTATTTCTATCAGATCTGTAAAAACCGGCAACTGCAGACAGTAACCATGTCCATGCTAAACTTATGTCAGTTTTGGTGGTCATTTAACCAAGAACTTATGAAGAATATACCATCACCCTGCTCCTACAAGAGAGATCTGCAAGCATATGAACCTTCTGTATGCAGTGCTGGCCTCTACAGGCACATCCACTTCAATACTCAATCACAACCTACAGGGCTATGAATCCACATGAAGGCCACTAGCTGTCAGGTGTGATCAGTTTGCTGCACACATACCACACAGTTGAACTGAGGTCAACATGCAGCATAGATCCCAGGCAAATTCTGAGCATCTTGCTGGTGCCTAGAAGCAATCCAGTCACATTCCTTATATCATCTTCTGGGAAAATCTTCTATGACAAGGTACAGTCTAAAGCAGCAGTGGTCTCAAGAATGTATTTCTTTTGTTGATGTTACAGCACTTGAACCTTTCTAACTCAGCTGCTTTGTGCCAGCAAGTCTGTGAAAGCTACTAAAGTATCAAGAAGAAGAGTTGGTTTTTATACTCTGCTTTTCTGCACCTGAAGGAGTCTCAAAGTGGCTTACAACCACCTTCCCTTCCTCTCCCCAGAGCAGACACCCTGTGAGGTAGGTGGGGCTGAGAGAGTTCTGAGAGAACTGTGAGTGACTTAATGTGAGCTGGCTTAATGTGGAGCAGCGATGAATCAAACCTGATTCTCCAGATTAAAGTCTGCTGCTCTTTACCCACGACACCACCCTGGCTCTCAGATACCCTGTGAGGTAGACTGCAGAACATGCTTTGCATGCAGAAGCTGTGTAAATGCTTTCAAGGAGTGATGAAGACCAGCCCTGAACCTATGTTCAAATGCTAAAAACCATCCTGAGGGGCAGCTAGTGTCGTTCTCTTTCGGGTTTTGGCACTGGTGAGTGCAGCAGCCACTTTTTGCAGGGAAACTGTCACTCTAGAGTCATAAGTCCCAGCAGGATCTGGCTAAGCTCATGTTTTGGAGCTTTGGGACATGGCATGGATAAATCTGTTATATTTAATGCCTGGAACACTGGAAATGCAGAGGATTATATCCCAGATCTGTTTTTCTCCCTTGACCGGCTTTGAGTTTTATAGAGTCAGGACAGAAGTGAATTCTGAGCCCCAGTGGGCAGAGGGTGTGGTGTGCAGATTAACAGCCAATTCTTTTATTTCCCCCAGAGTTTAAATGTCTTGCCCTCTCACTGCGGTCTGGAACAAAGAACATGAGAATTTCGAAATACGAAGTCTACTTAAGATATGACAAAGGTAGCTTTGAATCTCGAAAGCTTGTAACATGGAAACCTTGGAAGTCTTTAAAGGGCCATGGGACTCAAAAGTATGCATAGAACACTTTCCATACCTACCAGTGGGACTGCTAGATTACAGGACTGGCAAATGTTTTGCTCAAGGTAAATTCTGAAAAATCAATCCAAATCCAAATGCAACGCTTATAGGAAGCCTACAGAACTCTAAGACAGACCTTGAGCTGGCCAGGAGATGTAGGGCCTGCTCCTCCCCACATAAAGTCATCCTCCTTTACTGTCTTACCTTTCACTACTTTGGATTTGAAGAAAGGTGCATTCCCACAAAAATAGATATGAGGGCAGTCAGTGAAGATGAACGGGTCAGTCTTGTAAAATGGATAACAGCCTGGAAGACAAAGAAGTGCTTTTAAGGAGCTGCCCCACATCAGGCAGAGTATCGCTTCCGTTGAAGGGAGAAGAGAGCTGAGAATCTGGGAAACTACAGAGGAGGGTGCAAAGCAGGGAAACATTTTAAGGCCCATGCACCAGACATACACGGTCTGTGACCATGTGTTTTTGAAAGGGAGGGAGAAATAGCAGGCAGGCATTTTGTCAGTGTTAAGACCACCATCTGCCATGCCCCCCCCCCCCAATTCCATTTTACATTTTTATTACGGATTTTAAAAAACTTAAGCCAGCCACTTCACTGGTGGAAATAGAATTTTGCATCTTTATGTCTGTTGTGTAAAACCTGCCACCACTCAACAGCAGCAATGGCAGGAAGAAAATAGCAAAGGAGGTGAGAAAGGATAAAGAGGGTGGCATGTTAGAGAGACGGTGAGCAAGTCCTGGCTCTCAGCCACCCCCTCTAGGATCCTGCCAGGAAAACATTCAACACCCTTGATGATTTATCTTGGAACATTTCTGTTGCTGGGTGCAATACATTCCACTACAACCAGAGCCACACTGCCTTCGCTTACTGGGCTTCAGTACTAGGCTCCTGGCTAATTTAAAGCTGACTGTTCTAGTGCAACTCTAAAACATGGTTCTGATTTTAAGCAATGATGAGACACATAATCCCCTTTCAAGTCAGTGTGGAACAGCATGTTCCTGTCCAGTGCTACCTACACAATCCTATTATCCAAGTATATTCAGAGTAGAAGATACAAAAGGGAGATTTCAGCAGCAATACATGGATGGGCTTCTGCATGTACCTACGTATTCCTGCCAGGCTGGCCAGGCCCTACAATACACGCTCATTTGGTCAGAGCTCTCCTGGCCCATGCATCTATTTGAAAGGCCCAAAATGCCTTTCATGAAATTACCAAGTGTATCTGGGGCTGTGGGACTGATATGCCCAATCCTCAGGGTCCACTCCAGGATTTCCAGGTAATCGGACATGCTGCTATATTTGAAGATGTCGCTGATGTTCTGGCCAGATGTCCCCAAAAATCTAAATAGAGAAGAACAAATTCTTTAGGGGTAAAATGATGACACTAAAGCTAGGCAGAGACCCACAATTGCAATAACCAGTTTCTCTGCCTGAGGTATGACTGCAGGGAATGCACTTGCCAGAGAGAATTTACCATCAATGTTTTTTTCTGCAAGGAGAAAATCTGCCTTTACCTGACACCATCAATAATTGCCTGGTAGGGGTTGGTGACCAGCTGCAGCGTGGAATAAGGACTCGACAGAGGAAACATGCAGCGATGCAATGGCTGCTGAGGCAGTGTGTAGTTGGTGGGGTCAAACTCGCCAGGCATCACATCTATGGGCACAGACATCTGGAAGGGTAAAGCAGACAGTCAGCAAAGAGTCCCAGCAACGAGGAAACAAGCTAGCCTGTTAGTCAAAGCTTCTTCAGTAGAGGTAACCCGACACCCAGAAATTTACAAAATGAGCTGTGGGCTTCATTCAGGCATCACAAACCATTATTAAGGAAGTTTAACTATGGTTTACTGCAACACCTGAACTTGACAAGCCATGGTTTGCAATCAGCCAGTAAAGCGGAGTCGGAAACTAGGGTTCGGGATGAGTTTGCAAATCACGGTTTACCCCAAATGGGACTGGGCAGGATGCCAGAACTGACAAACTAGTTCTAGCACTGCTCTGCACCTAGAGACACAAGAAAGCTGACTAGCAAGCTCTGAACTACAGTTTGCCTGTACTTTTGGAAACTCAGCCCATTATTTGGGTTCTAATCTATCACTAATATGAGCCATCAATGAGCTTTTCCATGGAAGGATGACCAGTTGCTAAAAGGAAGCACAAGATCCTCATGGATGCCCTCAAAACCCAGAATGTATCTTCATAATGAATTCCCCGTCTGCTGTTCTCTCCCTTCTTCCTAATAAAGGGTTTCCCAGATTTCAGTGCTTGAGCAAAGTAACTTCAGAAACAGAGCACACTAGTTATTACTCCACCTGCACTGAGACTGATGTTGCCAAGAAAAGCAATTCTTATTTTGAAGGAGGAATCTTTTTTTCTGTTCAGAGGAATCCTTAAAATATTTTTGACATCTTTATGGCCTCATTTTTGCTTTATCCCTTTTGACTTGCCTCTGTAGCCCTCGATGAGAGCTAATTTGTCTTGGGCTGTCCCCTCAGTAGCTATCCAGGGAGGCTTAATTCTCTACTCCCTCTGCTGAGAAACCTTCAGCAATACCAAGAAGCTGACCTAAAGGGAGAAGGACCCACCACTACTGAATCTTTCCATCCCCATATCGAAAACTGGCACTCACACACAACTGAAGCAGGATTTCATCCAGCAGTTTCACAGCCTCTACACTAGCAGCCTGAGTCTTCTTCGTCAGGTACTTGGCCTGGGTAAGAGCGTGCAAAGAGATCAGTTGGGGGTGGCGGGAGAGTGGATAAATATTTAACTGGTAAAATGGAGGCATAATGAAATAATCTACAAGGTTAGAACTTTCTGGTAGATGGCTACACTTTAGTTTAGGAAGACAAGCCAAGACCAACCACCATCTTCCTCCCTTCTTATGAGACAAAACAAAGAGAGAAGAGGGTACTGCATGGAATTTCAAGTATATGCTTCCTTGCAGATCCAAGATGATCTCTGGCATCAAAGAGAGAAAGGACAGGAAGAGAACACAGTAAAATTTTGAACTTTTACCAAAAAGAGAGGTAATCAAAATGCAAAACTCTGGATTCCTGGCACCAAGCATTAGCAGTTTATCTTGGAAACGTCTGGAATATCTCCTTCTCTGGGAGAGGAGGCTGGCAGGCCTCCCATCTAATACCACCCCACAAGTGGAAAGGGTTGGAAAGAAAGTTCCTTGCAAAAATTCCAGTCTGTGACATCAACCACATGGGAGTGGAGACTTCAAAGCCCCTCTGAACTCCTGCTCAGCCTCACTGTGCCTCCAAGCAAAGCCGGAAGAAATATTTCCAAAAAGACGGCCTGGGATACAACAATTTGTATATGCAACTAGCAACACTCCAGCTGGCACTTCACCTTGTTCATGGTGTCCCTGCTCTGGGTATTCTGGCTGAGCAGGTTACCCGCCAGGATGACTCGAGAGATGAGGGCTGCACTGCTCTGCTCTCCTTCAGCACCCAGCTGCCCCGTGACCATGTCCACCAGGAGCTGCATGCCCAGGAGACTCTCCCCGCTCTTGCCTCCAAGGCCCAGGCCTGACACTAGCAAGACAAACCTGCAGGACAAAATACAAACTACAGATACCAGGTTCTCACCTCATGCCATGGAGCCTTGCTATCTGGGGAAGGGTGGGAAGAAGGAGAGTCAGAACATCACTAGGGAACGTATAGACACTGAGCAAAGCTTGGCGCATTCCTGGTGCTTGGCAGGGGTCAACAGTGGGAGGGCTTCTAGTGTTCTGGCCCCACTGGTGGACCTCCTGATGGCACCTGGTATTTTTGGCCACTGCGTGACACAGAGTGTTGGACTGGATGGGCCATTGGCCTGATCCAACATTGGCTTCTCTTATGTTCTTAAAGCTATCTCCAGCAAGACCAAAGCTACTCTCAGGGTCACATAAACCAGTATAAATGCTGGATTCTGCACCAACAGTAGCAGACGAGACTGATCAGGCAGGACCAAAAATTCTCCTCCCACTATCTTTTTTCACCGGAAGGAACAGAAAGATTAGATACTGTTCCAAAATTTTGTTTCACACTGGTTACTGCTAGAAAACCAGATGCTGACCTAGAGGGACCCTCAATCTGATTGGGGGGGGGCGTGGCAGTGGGGGGAGCGCCATTATGGTGAGCCTCACCTATCTGTACTGGGCCCCATCATGGGCAGCTGGGTTGGCATGTCTGCACAGCAGTAATCTTCAACAAGGAACTTCCCATCTTCCCTTTCTGAGCCATAGACGGCAAGGATGGTCCCTGGGAAAGGAAAAGGAAGGGGCAGGGTTACAGCAGTTGAATGCTGATTCACCCCCACACACGATGTGTAGGAAGCCCAACATGCTTCATGTCATCATGGGCAGCTATCTGGGCTGGTTTGGTGTAGTGGATAAGTGCGCAGACTCTAATCTGGGAGAAACAGGTTTGACTCCCCACCAGTGTTCCTTCCAAGCTGAGTTAGTGTGAGCTAGCTCACAGGTTTTTTAGCCTCCAGCTCACATGTTTTTGTCTTAGCTCAGGAAGGAGGGCTCCAGAGCACACTAATTTATGCAGGAGCCAAATCACTCACTCACAACTTTAATGCTAGTAGCTCAACAAACTAGAAATTTTGCTCACAAGACTGCACATCCTAGAGGGATCATTGCTCCCCACTCCTCCACTTGCAGCTGCTGGATGACTTTGGGCAAGCCATAGTTCTGTCAGAGCTGTCCTTGAAAGAGCAGTTCTCTTACAGCTCTCTCAGCCCCACCTACCTCACAGGGTGTCTGTTGTGGGGAGGAGAAGGGAAAGGAGTTTGTAAGCTGCTCTGAGGCTCCGAGTGAAGGGTGGGGTATAAATCCAATCTTTTCTTCTTCTTCCTGCCACTCAGTGGATATGCACAGGAGAATCAGCAGACAGGGGATGGGTTAACCATCGCTCTTCCCACCAGTCTGCCTGCAAGGACCTCCCCCATTACATTTACCTTACAAGAGAAACATGGGAGTTGGGAATACATGGAATTCTATGCTCTTGCATGCCACCATGCAGGTTGCTGGACAGGTGCAGCTTGGATCAAAGCTATGCCTTGGCCCCCGGATCTTTGTTTGCCCACCTTAGCCACCATACCTGTCACCAACTTATCGATTTGTATGGCTCCTTCCAGTTTGATTCGCTGCAGCTCATCCTCCAAGATCAGCTCATCCAATTGGTGGACGTACTTGGTGCGGGGAGGCTGTGGTGGCAGATTGTGCTATCAAGGAAAACAACACCATGGCATGAGGAAGTGGCAAAGCTGATCTCCAAGACGAAATGATTCTGCCAGCAGCTCCAGAATTTAGTTTAGAAAAATTTCTGCTTGAGACATCCTGTTGAGGTTGCTAGGCCCACATGATACAAAGCTAACATTCCTGCAGCTATGAACACCAAGATTTTAGTCACTGCTGCTCTGTCTGGATTAGTGCATGCAATGTTTTATGGTGCTTCTTTTCCAAAAATTAACCGCAATGTTCAGCTGCAGAATTATGTAGGAGGGAAAAGGGTTCTGGTACAGTAAGTCCATGCGCCAAAAGTGACCTACAATGTCTTTTTAAAACAGCCTTTGCAAGAACTTCCATTAAGTCACGGTAGCAGTGTAAGTGCATTACCAGCTGGATTAGGCAGAAGCCTAAGAACTCCGAAGTCACTCCACACACAGAACTCTTCTGCTGGTGGACAGTGGGAGACTTTTGTCTCTCCTCAGCCTATTCCTCAACTTACTAATTAAGCAATCTACTGCAGTCCCTTTATCCTGATAAAGGAGCTCAGAAGCAACAACCAGTACAATTTCTTCCTTGTAAACCCCATTTGCTTTCTTTTTTTAAAAACAATGCAGCATGTCTCAAGCTTACACACACACACGACACTTAGGAACTTCATTCATTATCCCCATTCCTACCCATTCTGCACTGCTGCCCCGCTTTCCAAGTATCAGCACAAGCACACCCATGGCATCGCAAAAGCGGAAAAAAGCGCCATATGCGACATTTCCCATCTGGTTCATACGTATTTCTCATCCCTTCATTAGGCAACTACAAATCCAGTCGCCAAAGAGAAGGGGGCTGCATGGTCTCTGGCAAGCAGAATGCAGATTGCGGCACACACACACACACACCCCGGAAGTTAATAGGAGGTAAATTCAGGACAGACAAGTGGAATTCTTTGCCACGGGATGTAGTGATTCCCACTATCTTAAAAAGGTATTAGACAAATTCACAGAAGAGGTCCACTGATGGTTACTAGTTACAAAGCATAAATGGAAACTCTGTTCAAGACAGTAACTCTCTGAATAGCAATGCTGAATGGCTCTGACATCCATGTCCTTTTTTGGAGGCCTTCCAAGGGGCACCACGCTGACTGCAATGTGAAACAGGATATTGAACCCTTGGTCTGATCTGGCACGACTGCTCTTATGTTCACATAATCCTCTTTCTTGAATTCTCACTTGCGCTACGGAGTGGGAAAGGTAAGAAACAGCTGGAGAGGTAGGGAGCTTGGGTGCTGAAGTATGGAGAAGTTGAAAGGAGATAAGACCTCTGCCTTTACTCCGAGTCCTCTGTGCATGGTGGGGAAGGGAAGGTTGTTGGATGAGCACCAAGAGAGGCTGGCTACTGTATGTGGAACCATGCCCTACATCAATTCATTTCCAGCTTCAGTTAACTGGGTCTGTAGGCTTAAGACTCCAACATGTTCCTTTCAGCAAGCTGCAGCTACCCAGTGAAGAAAGTTTCAACTGCTCTGTTAACAGAAGACACACAAAATTCTACCTGCGTTTATGTATCCACACTCTATTACCTTTTTATCCAGCCCTTTCTACAAGGAGCTCAGAGTGGCATTTTATCTCCCAACCTTGTAAGGCAGGCCAAGCTAAGAGATTAGTCCGGGTTTATACAGGGAGCTTCATGGCCAGCCAGGCATCTGAGCAGTGCCGGTCCCAGAACCTCTCCCCAGCGTCCACATATGCTGTCATGGGACTGCTGTGTGTTAGAAAGGCCAGCGTCTGTTGGGACTGGTAATTTGTACACTTGATATTTTAAGAGCCATGTGGACTTGAGTTCCAGATCGTTATGAACACAGCCCGTTATCAGAACACTAACACAAATAAAACACCAAGGGAAAAAGCATGCTAGTAAAGGAAAATCATCTTATGAAGAACAGAGCCGACATCCCAGAGCCAAAAAAATGTGCAAGCAATTATTTATAAGTTGTTTCCTTCTAAGATTTGGCATCTAGGACTGTGGCAAGGAACAGTTTTGGAAATTTATCCAAAAGTGATGTTACTCATCTGGTCAGTGATTTCCTGCAGCCAATCTTTGGTGGTTCGGCTCCAGCACATGTGTTTACAATCTCTAAGTGCTGTTTGAAAGGAGTTCATTAGCCGGGCAAGTTAACTTATTACTCAGCTGCAGTCCTTTCGAAGCTAGCAAAGACCTCGCTTACTAAAGAGATGAGCCACGTGGCCAACAGGCTCAGGCTTCCAGATGGTGAATTCTTCCGGTGTCAATCATACTGATTCAGCGAGCCTGACAGCTATAAGCCACGCAGGGAACATTTCATCCCCATTCTGCTCCAAATGGTACACACAGGAGACTAGCAGAGGTGATGCAAGTTGAACAGCCCAAGAAAATGCCAGTGTGGTGTGGGGCTCAGAGTGTTGGACTCAGACTTGCAAAACCTGGGTTCAAATCCCCACTTATATTTATTTATTTATTTCGATTTATATCCCGCCTAGCCAGGAACTGGCTCAAGGTGGCATACAGTAGTTAAAACATCATAAAACAATAAAATACAATCTATACAATAAAATTCAGTAGCAAACTTTCTGCCATGAAACTTACTGGTTGACCTTAGGCCAATCTTTCTCTCTCAGCCTAACCTCACAGGGTAGTTTCAAGGATAAAATGGATAACTATGTACACCACCCAGATCTCCCTGGAGGAAGGGCAGGATAAAAGGGCAAGCAATGAAACCAACAAATTCAAGTCTTTGCTGTTCTGATGCTTCCCCGGCTTCCGTAGTGATGTTAATTCATCATTAAGAAAAAGCTCCTGTCTGGATTAGGACTGCCATCTTTCTGCTAATTTTTAACAAGCAGCACAGTAAGGTAAAGTTTTTCCTGCCAAATTCCTGTCTCAGCCTACTTAATAAAAGGCACAGAAACAAGATTTTTTAAAAAAATCTAGCCTTACCCCAAGTCCCCAAACTTTCCCCATGCATTTCAATAACAAAGTGAACTGGACTTCTTTTGCACAGAGGAAGGAGACATTTTTCATTTTAAAAGGAACCAAAGACTAGGTGTAAGCATATTGATTTAACGTATTATTTTGACCCACACGGAGAGATGAATGGTTTAACAGAAAGAATAAAAATCACACTGATGTCTAAAACAAGCCAAGAGTTCTCTTCCAATAAATGCTTCAAGATGCTTCACTCATCATCTCTGCTTTCAAAACTCCAGCCAGTTCCTATGATCTTGCTTTAAGTTCTGTTTTGTTGTTTTTCTGTTGCAATCATGCAAGTGACCCAAAGAAAAAATGGAGACATAGTGATGACCTAGAGATGATCCGTTAGACGGCCAAGAAGCCAACTAGTCTGGGTTAGTGGACAAAAAAGCTCTGCTCATCTCTTCCAGCACAGCGTGACTGAACTGCACCAGCAGGACAGAGATTTCAGACAGAGAAACAGTAATATATTTCAACAGATACCTTCAACGTACAAAACTGCCATATACAAAATTGGTCTATCCAGGGGTCTTTTCGTAGAAAAACAGCTGCAGGAGCTCATTAGCATATGGTATGCTAATGAGCTATTAGGCTATTAGCATATGCCACGCCCCCTGACATCACCAGAAGTGAAGTCAGAAAGAGAAGCAAAAGGGGGGGAGGCATCTTCAAAAGCCTCCCCTCCCCTTCCCCAGCTGGTCTGGGTGGGGGAGCTAAGAGAGAAGGGGTTTAAAGTTTAAACTCCTTCTCATGAGAGTTGGGCCATAGAAGGAGGAAAGAGGGAAGGAAAGAGAGAGAGTAGAGAGAAGGAAAGAAGGAAGGAAGGAAAGAGGGAAAGAAAGAGAAGGAAAGGGGAGGGAAAGAAAGAGAGGGAAGGAGGAGGGAAACAGGGAAAGGAGGAAAAAGAGAAGAGAAGAAGGAGGGAAAGAAAGAGGGAAGAGAAGAAGGAGGGAAAGAGGAAAAAGAGAGAAGGAAAGGAGAGAATGAAAGAAATTCGGTGGCAATTCGGTCGCATTATATCCTATGGGCCATTGAGGTCAATGGTGAAAACATAGGGTATATTCTGGGGGCTGGAGGGGAGGGGATTTGAGGGAGAGGCTCCAAACTCACAGGGTAGCTGATGGAGCCTCTCCCCAAGTAACCCACCACGTTTCAAGAACATTGGATCAGGGGGTCCAATTCTATGGGCCAAACAGGTTGCCCCTATTCCCGCCATTGTTCTCTATGGTGGGAAAAAAGTAATTTTTTTCCCACCATAGAGAACAATGGAGGGAATAGGAGCAACGTGTTTGGGGGCCCATAGAATTGGACCCCCTGATCCAATGTTCTTGAAGCTTGGTGCGTATCTTGGGGAGAGGCTCCATCAGCTACCCTGTGAATTTGGAGCCTCTCCCTCAAACCCTCCCTCCAGCCCCCAGAATATACCCTATGTTTTCACCATTGACTTCAATGGCCCATAGGATATAATGGAGCTGAAATTGACATTCGGCTGCCTGAAAGACTCCCCAGGATGCCGGCTGGGGGCAGGGCTTGGCTCCGGTGCGCTCCCCCCCCCCCCAAAAAGACCCCTGGGTCTATCTAATATAGTTTTGTCTGCGACTGGCAAAGAATGGCCTTTTCCAGCACCTAACTGTGCTCCTTTATCTGGAGATGCTTAGGATTTTGGAATGGAGTGATTTCACCACAAATAGATAGACTTTTTGAAAAACAGATTAAATTTAAACAAGGGAAACTGGCAAAAGCTTTTTATTATTATTATTTGATGGACAATCTGGGTTTGGTTGACATATGGAGACAGAAAAATGGTTGTTCAAGAAAGTACACTTACTTTTCAGAAACATAGATCTTTTTCAAGAATAGGTATTATTTCGATTTCTAGAGACTTGCAGTGCAATCCTAAAGAGAGTTACTCCAGTCTAAGCCCAGTGATATGAATAGGCTTGGACTGGAGTAACCCTCTTTAGGATTGCACTGTTAGCCAGTACGGTGTCTAAAGTAAAAATCTTACCAAATTTTACTAAAGGCTTTCTCAGATCACAATCCTGTAAATTTGGTTTATAAAAGAAAATCTGATGCCTTTAGATGGAGATTAAATGAAGCATTGGTACAATAAAAGAAACTGTTGAAGACTGTAGGGAAAGAATTAAAATAATTTAAAAGAATTATTTGAAATTAATCTAAACAAAGGTACTGATTTGAGAATGGTTTGGGAAGCAAGTAAAGCTTTTATAAGAGGTCACTAGATACAACATAATTCTGAATTTAAGAAGGGACAAGAGAAAATACAAAATATTTTGGATGAGATTAAAAGAGGAGGAATTAAAAACCTCCCTGTGGGATTTAAATATATCTCAATAAATAAGAATCTTACAACAGTTATCTATGCTAACGATAAGAGAAATGAAAATAAAACTGAACTATGAAAAACAAAAAAAACCCTGAATTTACAAATAAACCAGGAAAATGATTGGCATATAAATTGAGAAAGAAAAGAGAAAAGGAAAATGATATTGAAATTACAAGAAAGAGATAATATTTTAACGGATAATGTGCCTATTCAAAAACATTTTATAATTACTCTAATTTAGATAAAGGTCAAGATGTGTTGTCAGCAAAAAAAGATGAATATCTCCAAAACATAATTTACCTAAGATTAGAGAAGAACAAAGACAAATTATGAATGGGCCCATAACAATAAGAGAAGCTGAAAACAATATTAAAAAATTAAACCAGGAAAGGTTCCTGGACCAGATGGACTACTGAGTTTATACTATAAGTGTTTTGAGGATGAAATTTTGCAACCTCTGCAAAATATAAGGAACTCTATCCTACAGAGAAGAAGGATGCCAGAGACGCGGAAAGAGGCCAATATAACATTAATACCTAAAGATGGGGAAGACTTAACCTTGACAAGAAATTATGGACTAATATCACTATTGAATAACAATTATAAGTTGTCTACAACGATTTTGTCTGTAAGATTCAGATATTCCAAAATGTTTAACACAGTTCTGACATTATCCTTCAACTGCCTTTTAGGTAAAAATCCTCATTGGTCTTCATGAATAAATTCTTGCAAATTTGTTTTCAATCCTGGAAAAACATAATGAAGAACAAGCCCCACTGATCTTTTTAGATGCAGAGAAAGCATTTTGACAATCTGAACTGGATTTTTCTGTTTAGGGTTCTAGAAGATATGAAGAAGAAGAAGAGAAGAGATTGGATTTATACCCTGCCCTTCACTACCCGAAGGAGTCTCAATCTCCTTTCCCTTCCCCTCCCCACAACAGACTCCCTGTGAGGTGGGTGGGACTGAGAGAGCTCTTGACAGAAACTGCTCTTTTTCAAGGACAGCTCTTATCAGAACTATGGCTTGCCCAAGGTCATCCAGCCAAGTGCAAGTGGAGGAGTGGGGAATCAAACCCGGTTCTCCCAGATTAGAATCCCCGCACTTAATCCACTACACCAAACTGGCTCTCTGAATTTGAGAGAATTTTATAAAATGGGTGAAATTGATCTACACCTCACAGACAGCACAAATAATTGTTAATGGAGACTTAACTACACCATGTGAGAATCAAAAATGAACAAGATAATATTGCCCACTGTCTCCTTTCCTGTTTATCTTCGTTCTTGAAATACTGAATAGAGATATAAGACATGATGAGAGGCTTGGGGGTGTAAAGATTTTAAAAGAGTCACAAACTAAGAGCCTTTGCAGATGATTCGGTGTTAGTTTTGGAAGATCCTTTAAAGGGAGCTGTTATTAATGGCTAAATTGGTAGAATTTGGTACATAATTTAGCAGGTTTTAAAATTAATAGAAAACAAAGATGTTAACAAATATATGAAAATACAAGAGCAAACAGAACTGATAAATAAAATGAAGTTTAAAGTTGAAAAAAGGTAAAATAGCTGGGTGTCATGTTGATAATTATGA
The DNA here is from genome assembly GCA_029375565.1 of Gekko gecko. Classification (NCBI taxonomy): domain Eukaryota; kingdom Metazoa; phylum Chordata; class Lepidosauria; order Squamata; family Gekkonidae; genus Gekko; species Gekko gecko. The sequence continues at coordinate 52,720,619 of JAPDNY010000013.1, read as the reverse complement.
ATTGTATGTTATTTCAAAACAATTATGTTAAGACATGGAATGAAATTTAAAAAGATATGTTAAGATGGGACAAAGTGCAATTGTTGCTGTTGGGGAGAATATCTGTGATTAAGATGAATGTCTTGCCCAGAATGTTATTCCTGTTCCAGACAATACCTGTTTTGACAACCGATGTACCATTTAAATGATGGCAGAAGGATATATCTAAATTTGTATGGCAAGGGAAAAAACTACAAGTTAACTATAAGGCATTACAAGATGTAAAGGAAAGAGGAGGGCTGGGTCTACCTCTTTGCTGCTTGCTGCTTAGTATGAATGAAAGAATGGGTTTTGTTGAGAAACAAAAGGTTATTGGAGTTAGAAGGACACAATTTGAGATTTGGTTGGCATGGCTATTTATGGTATGATAAAGTTAAAGTTAATGTGAATTTCAAAAGCATTATATTAGATGTGCCATTTTGAGAATATGGAATAAATACAAACCTAGGTTGTGTCCAAAAACACTATTGTGGCTCTCAGCACAAGAAGCATTTTATAGACCAGAAATGATAACTAAATATAAGTGATTAACACATCATGATATATTAGATTTCTCCCAAGGGGGATGTAAAATGAAATCAAGAGAAGAATTGATAACAGAAGGATATACTTGTCAATGGCTTTTTTAAGCCATTCAAACAAGTTAAGACTGAATTTGAAGCAGAATTATGCACAAATAATGAACATGTCATTGTTAAAATGTAAACTCTTGTTGAAATTTGAGACAGAGGAAGAACAGGTGAAAGAATCTATGGTAAAATGGGCTAAAAACTTTGATTATAACGTATAAATGGAACAATGGGAAGATATGTGGCTGAAGAGTCTTAAATTTACATTAAGTTCTAACCTCAAAGAGAATTTCTATAAAATGATGTATTGTTGGTATATGACACCAGAGAAATTACCTAAAATGTACAAAACGTTTTGAATTGTGTGTTGGAAATGTGAACATGAAGGGACATTCTATCACTTATGGTGGACTTGTAATAAAGCAAAAAAACCTGTACCATTTCAGGTGCTTTTTTTTTTTACTCCTGTATATAAATCACATCAGGGTTTTTAAGTTTTCCTTCTTTGCTCCCATAACACATTGATCTAAGAAAGACTTTTGAATGCTCTAGAGAGATACAATCCCTCCTGATAACCTGAAGAACATCTGCCTTACCACAGACAGATACATTTCCAGGGGCACAAAATACCCCGGAACCAAACAAAACATGCAATTAGTTATTATTAACGCAGTTATTTTCCACCTCAGTGTGTTTCTAGGCTCTGTATGCTTCAGTCCTGCAAAACACAATGGCTTCTTCCACTGCAAGATTAACATTAATAATATTAGAGGGATTTTTTTTTACCCAGAGATACACTAGAGTTTAGTCTGGGATATGCACATGACCTTGATCTGGATAGTCCAGGCTAGCCCGATCTTGTCAGATCTCGGAAGCTAAGCAGGGTCAGCCCTGGCTAATATTTGGATGGGAGATCTCCAAGGAATACTGGGCAGAGGTAGGCATTGACAAACCACCTCCAAAAGTCTCTTTCCTTGAAAACTCCACAGTACAACTAAAAAATCATTAAGTAATGAGCAAGCAGGTTCATAAGATGTCTTCTTCGGGGCTAACTATTAAACAAAGAAAAAATGGGACAGGGAAGAGAAGAGAGAAATAAAGATGTTGCAGGATATGCTGAAAAACCAATGGGATTGGATCCTTCCTCTCCACTCAGCTACATGCAGAGCCTTCCTCCAAAGCAAAGAATCCTCTAATGGAGAAACAGCCTCTTCCACCTGGGGATGCCTAGGATCAAGAGGCAGGCACAGTGTGGTAGAGTCCATCTCCTAGTTTGCAGTACTCTTATGACAGAGTGGAAGAGCTCTCCTGTAGATTTAATTGGGTGAAAAAAACAGTAAAGTGAAAAAAGCTCTCCTTAGTCATTCCACTATGAGCCTGCCATGGTTGCCATGCACGGACCTTACAAACGGATTCAACCACTCCCATTACCTCTTCACTGATTTCTCGCAGGATGGAGGGCTGAAGCTGCATCGACTTGAAGAGAGTTCCCACCACACAGCACTTCTCAGCTATCTGCAGCTCACACAGCTTCTTCACTGTAATTTTGCTCCCTTCAAGACAAAGATGGCAAGTGAAGTATGGGGAGTCTTTCACAGTCTAGGGAAGCTGATTGGGCTGACATGCTAAAACACAGTTGCTCCGACAAGAATGAATACCCAATGGCTCATCCAAGAGGGCGCTGCCTCCCGTTTCTGTTCCATAGGATTCCTCAAAATGAAACTCTGTGACCTGCCTTTCTCCCTGCCCTCCATTCTCTAAGAAGTCTCACTCTGTGCCACACGCAACTCTAGATTGGAAGAAAAGGTGCATTTCTAGCACTGACACGACCTTACATAAAAAGTCACACCACAATGATTTTAAAGAGTTACCAAGGCTATGAAACACATTTCTGAATCCTCAAGCTAGCATAATTTTTTCCTACCTTGGTGTCATATTGAGTGGTGCTTTTCAGGTCCTTCCTCTATGCAGACTCTACCACCTATGCTGTGCTCCAACGCCTTCTATTCATTATGCAGGCATGCAACATCAGGACAGGAGCTATGCAGCTTTCAGGGCCTGGGAGCCATCAATTAGCTGGCTGCATAAGGGAACACACCCACATGCATTCTAAGGTGGTAGTGTTACATGGAAGATCATGCCATTAACCAGACATCCCACACGTACAAAAAAAAATCCAATGTTTTTGCCCAGTCAAATTCTGTGCATAGCCCAGAACCACTTTCAGTAAGTCCATGGTATGTTCTGTGCAAACTAGGCAAATATAATGTTGTCATTTCTTATTAAAAACAGCAACATTTTACAGAAGCTAGAATAGGTGCTGCACTCTAGTGATAACCTGTGAAATTGCACCAAATCCCAACTAAACTTCAATTACTAATTCAGTGTCTTTCCTATACTGTCAAACATTACCATAGTACAATACTGTGTACATGGTCTACCTGCTGAGTCTTGGATGAGGATCTAGGAGACCAAGGTTCCAATCCCACTCTGCCATGGAAGTTTGCTGGTGACCTTGGGCTAGTCACACTCTCAGCCTGACTTACTTCACGGGATTGACGTAAGCATTAAAAACAATGTAAGCTCCTCTGGGTCTCCACTGGGGAGATGAGTGCCTATTTAAAAAAAACCCTGCTATTTGGTGTTTGGAGTTCATTACAAGACCTCAGACATTCACATACGCTCTTAGCATCTAAGGCCTTCTGATGACCACCAGACAGGACTCTACACCAGTTTGGTGTAGCGGTTAAGTGCACAGACTCTAATCTGGGAGAACCGGGTTTGATTCCCCACTCCTCCACTTGCACTTACTGATGTGACCTTGGGTCAGTCACAAGCTCTGGCACAGCTGTTTTTGAAAAAGAGCAGTTCCTGTCAGAGCTCTCTCAGCCCCGCCTACCTCACAGGGTGTCTGTTGTGGGAAGGGAAAGGAGTTTATAAGCTGCTCTGAGACTCCGAGTGAAGGACGGGTTATAAATCCAATCTCTTCTTCTTCCCACCAATACAAGGGCAAGATCTGTCTCAAGTGTGAATGAAACCAGCTCACTCTACAGGTACTTCTAAACAGTTGTGAGCTGTGGAGGTTACCAATTATAGGGCATGGCATTAATGAATGGCCGGCCCTCAATTTTAAAAGGGCTACTGAACTTAGGAGAGCAAATGATTCTGTGCCACCTCTCCTTCTGCCTTTGCACTCCACTTTCCACATTCTGGTATATCATGCTTTAGACATTTTTTTGTCTACATTGTTTTCTAATTCTGTAGTCCTAGTACTGTTGCATTGTTTACTGGATGTCTTACATGGACTAATAAATTGTTTTCTGTATTTTGTAATCTGCCTTGAGTCCCAGTAAAAAAGGCAGGCTATTAATGAAATAAGCAAATCAAAAAAAATGTATAATTAAAATAAGTTCTCTTAACTGTTAAGAATTCTTTCCGAGATATTGCTTGGCAACATCAGATGTTTCCCCACATAACTAAAAGTTCTACATGTTGCAGTTCTTTGGCTAAGGTGGGCCACTGATCCCAACAGGAACAAAGTAATAATTCAGAGATGGGATTTACAGTCTAAGCCACAGTTCAAGTACACTGAAATATGTAGCTCTAAGCCAATTAACAGTCTAATCCTAAACATACTTAAGAAAGACTGCAACTGTAGTCTAGTAAGTAAATCACACTACAACCATCTTAAGTCTAAGCACTTTTCCAACCTTACTCACAACTCAAGTTAAGGCAGGGTTCCGCAGTAAGCACAAACTTCTCCAGCACATAATGCCAAAGTAATCCCTTCTAAGCAAGGCCAGAATGTATATAATAGCAAGCACACAGAGTACTATGTGTTAAGGAGCAATTATCACACCATTTGCTCCAGGATAGTCACACTGACCTCAACACACTACTTTCACTGCAGACAACCGACACTCCCAAATTCACAACACAAGAGGAAACTATTTTGCTCACAAACTTACCCCATTTCCGTCGGGCTCGTTCCATCAGCAAGGGTCTCATCTGAATGAGACGTGTGGCATAAATATGGGCATATTGCCGGTTGAAGGTCCTCTCCCCAAGCCTGAAGTTCTGAGAGCAGTTGGTATATGTAGAAATGGGCACACGGACAAACGTAGAGGCAACAGAAGAAGGAGAGGCCAAGAGGCTATGGGCAGATGGGACTGCCTGCTCTGAGAACATGGCTTCCAGAATGGACTACAGACCTAGGCAACAGGTTTCTGCAAGAGAGAAGAAAATAAACAATCAGGGGTTCTTATATCCTATCCTTCCACTAAAGAATTCAAGGCACAGTATACAGGGCTACCCTAACTATTCCTCACAAAAAACCTTGATGCAACTTACACAGCATAGTGTCAGTGTAGGGAGACCCAGTTTTAAATTCCCACTACCATATAGTTCATGGATGTCTTTGGACCAATAACTCTCTCAACCTAACCTACTTCTCAGGGATGCTGTGAAGATAAAATGAAAGAAGGAAGAGTCATGAACACTGCCCTGAGCTGCTTAGAAAACAAGCTAGGTAAAATTGCAAAAAATAAAAGGAGGCCCAGAATGTAATTTGATCAAAGCTATCTAGAGAGCATTAGGGATGAAAAGGAAACTGGAATATTCAAACACAATATTATAGCCACCTAGACTACAGTGGCTCCTATCAGCTTGCACTTACACTTTAACTAACAAAGCTGCAAACAAAAAACGATTACAAAACCAAATCTGTAAAACAGTTATTTGCTCTGTGCAGTTGATGAAGTGATCAGATCACAGAACCTTAAACTGAAATAAGGTGCAGCCCTTTGAGATGCCAGAGAGACTGTTTGTTTTCAGTTCATGTTCAGATTCTTTGGAACCGCACTGACAAGTGTTATACAGATATATCCAGTGTTCCCTCTAAACTGAGTTAGTGTGAGCTAACTCACACTTTTTTAGCCTCTGGCTCACACATTCTTGCCTTCGCTCAGGAAGGATGGCACGAGAGCAAACTAATTTATGCAGTAGCCAAATCACTTGCTCGCAACTTTAATGCCAGTAGCTCACCAAGTAAAAAATTTGCTCACAAGACTCCACAGCTTAGAGGGAGCATTGGACATATCTAACTACCTCTGCTAGAGTACAGACACTAGCCTCCAAATTGCCCACCACTTAGGCACAACCTGTCCCTGTAACAGCAAACACTCGCCCTTGTCTCCCCGCCCTCTTCTTGACTACAGGGCCTGACACCACGCTCACCTTCTCCCATTTTGGATGAAAAAAGACAAGCATCATCTATACATCCCCTACCCGCGCAAGGCAACACACGGTACCAGCAAAAGAGTCTTACACAAAGAAAACGCGCGAAACGGGCTGACGTCAAAAACCGCACCCACCAGAAGTGACGCAATACGCCGCCCCTTTCATTGGTCGAGAGCTAAACATAAAACAACGGGGCAAAATGCTTGGCCGTATTTAGCGGTACTTCCGGTCCCTGCCTGGCTCTCTCTGTTATTTCAATGCAAGAAATAAATTGAGGGTTGAACGGTAGAGGTGCTTGTGGTGGAGCGATGCTGCTGCTGTGTCGCCTTAAAGAGAAATGTCTTTTTGGGGTGTGTGTTATTTTCATTGTCTAGAGGTGTGTGTCCCTCCGTGTGTCGTTCTAGGCTTTTCTCATCCAGCATCTCTATGGGTTGAGCTTAGCTAAACGGTACCGGCTTGCGCGGTCACTCGTAGTAAAGTCGCGCGCCACGGCTTGGTGTTTGCGGCGGTCGAGAGTTCGTATAAACTAAAAAAGACGGTATGCTTTTTCGTAAAGAAATTGCTCCTCTGCTGCTCTCCTCCGGCCCCGGAGCGCCCAGGAAAACTTTTGCCCCAATAAATGGAGCCGTCTTTGAAATACAGCGGGACTCTTGTTTTGTTTTTACTTGCTTTGAACTGGCCAACAGAGCTGGATTCAAATCGCCACTCAGCCATGAAGGTCCGTGGTTGACGTGGCGCCAAGTCTCCAATACTGGTGCTGCTGGATTCTGTTTAATCTGGGCCATGTAGAAATGATGTCTTCAGCACCAATGAAGACACAGCCATAGAGTTTGCCCGAACTGCTGTTTTTATTGCACATTAATCACTGTTCCCCCCCCCCATATAAGTCACCCCAAGGAGTCCCTGTGTCCATAAAAAAATATGCGTCTGCTTTCTGTTCTTGTACATTCTGCAATACCTGTTCAGGAATCTAGCATATCCCTGCTGTGATACACAAGACTTGTTTTCTTTCCAGGGCAGCAAAGTAATTAAATGCCTGCCTGAAGCTAATTTTGTAACTTCTGACAACAACCTGCAGGCCCTCCTGATTGTCTCTTCAACCAGGTTAGTTCCCTTGGCATCAAAAAGCAGTTGAACATTTAACTCCTTCCCTCACATTATTTCTTTTCTTACCATGCTTTTTAGTTCAAATAGGCTGCAAGATTGGCTCAGGAATCAAAAAACCATATAAATGCCAATTAAAGTTAAATTCAAATATCCCTTGGGGAGGGGATTCTCAGTTCATCTGAGTACACCTGGCTTTTTCCTGGTTCCTGTCCATTCCTCATTTTATGGCAGTTGTTTTGGATAGAGAAATTTAAAAAGGTGTATTGGAAGATTGGGCCATTGGCATTATAGTGAATGTTATTGATCATTGTTATTAATATATAGGATCTAAGAAGAAAAAACGCTTATTGTTCAACTAAAGAAAAAGTTTTCTTGGGAAAGCCTAGGGTTTTCCGCCAATCAGAGATCTGTAAGGTCAGAGTACTGATGTCTGATGGAACCAATAATCTTGTTTCATTTGTATGCATCATCCTGACTATAAGATCCTATGTCACCCTTTGTCTGTTGGGTATTCAGGGTTCCAAAACCTTGAGATCCGTACTCTTCCTTTATTAATTAATAAAGTCCTTACTTGAATTCTGCTCCACAGGACTGTGTTGAGGCACCATTTGTGTCTTACAAGGAGCTAAGGCAAAAGACCACATATTAAAAAATGGGTTTGGGGGAAGGAATTGGAGACCTGGCATCACCAACATGTTCATGGAAGGACTTTTGCATATAATCGAATGAAATTTGCAATGGAGAACATCTGAGAAGGGTAGAGCTGGAGTAGCAGAGGATGTTGGCAGTGACATTAAGAGAAGCAAATGCTGAGATGTGGGGGGAGAACCTTGGGAACCTGAAATGTACAGACAAGGAGTTTCTGCCAAATACTGAAGGGAATAGAAAGCCAGTGGAGGCGATCTGGGTGCCAATGTGGTGTAGCAGTTTGTCATTCTAGGACTGGGGAGATCTAGGTGCAAATATCCACCCAACTACTCAAATAGCTTTGGCCCAGTTACTGTTTCTCAGCCTGATGTACCTCACATGATGGTGATAAATATCACACTGAGGAAGGAGGGAGAACATTCAAAATGTGCTAGATAGGTAGATCTGAGCAAGGATACAGGGGGAACAAACAAGCCCCATGAGGCCAAGAGCCCCCAACATATTGATTCATATGGACAAACATGGTTGCACCCATCCAATCTTGACCTTCAAGGCAGAGACTTAGAAATCAAATAGGAAGGCTCTTTGCCTGTGAATCGAAATTTATGGTGGTTCATGAATTTTTGAGTAAGGGTGAGGGAGAATTGCCTCTCTGAAGCCTGTAAAGGGGACATTGGAATAAACTTGATAAGGATGTAGTCAAAGGAGTCATGTTGGCCTTCTTGTTGCTAGTCAGAAACCTGTTTTCAGTGTCAGGGTTTAAACCATGAAATTGTAATGAAAACATGTATGTCTTTGAGCGTGCACAAAATACCAGTCCCTAACAGCTGAGGGCTAAACTACAAGTAATACACAAATGCTGCTTCCAAAGTTGGAGATTTTGATTTTTTAGGGAGTCATGAGCCACAAAAAACCAGTTTGTCAGTGTTGTATTTCTAATGTTGGTACAAGCAAATATATTTCTTGTGCTATTTGTGCCATGTGTGGGTGCTGTCCATGCAAGATACAATGCAGAATAAAAATCTCATGTAAATTTTAACCAATGTAGTTTAGATGTTTACTTTATAAACCGATTTTAAACACAATATCAATATGGTCCTCACAAGTCAAAACTTTATAAGACAGCCTGGCTTTAAATCAGACAAAAGTTTGAAAAGATTTTGAAAGCTCTAAAGCAAGATGTATTTTTAAAAACAAAAAATCACCTCATTGTTAAGCAGTCTCAATCACTCTTGAGGACTGATGAAAAAAGAAACTGCATAAACAGTTGTGGAAGTTGCAGTTGAGTCTGTTGGGTAAAAGCAGATGCAAAGGGAATATTGTTCCCCCAGAAGAAAAACTGCAGTGTTAACAGTCTGGTGACAAATTAATTGTACCATGTTTATTCAAAAGCGAGGACCCTGAATGTAAGACAACCCCCCTAAAAAGTTTTACATACACACACAAAATAATACTGGATATAATTAGCTTGTGTGTCTCCCTGTAAAAAAAATAGTCTTATGTATGAGTAAATGCAATATGTTTCTTAAACTTCAGAGAAACCCTTGAGAAAAAGCATTTTTCAAATACCTTCTGACAAATCCATGCTGGGGGAAAAACAACAATTTTAAACTTAGTAAGAGCGCATTTTATTCAAACAGACATTACCGGGGTATGTTTTATCATGTTCTTTATTGCAATATAAGAGACTTGACACAGTAAAAATGTCAGTTGCCACATGTGACAATAAGAGAGCCCTCATTAGACATTTTCAGACATCAGACTTAAATTGGTTTGTGTTTAAATCATGCTATAATGTTTGTTTTATAAAGGGTGATACTTTTCAATGGTGTAGTATATGAGACATACACACTTCTGTGAAAAAGTAAGGATATTGCAGCTTGGGGGGAAAAACCCCCAGAAATTTGGTTCAGCAACAACGCCTCCAAAGAGGCCAAGGTCTCTGTCAACATATTATCTTTTTAGGGAGTAACATTAATATTTGTCTTTGGTGCTGGGAAGAAATGCATTTTTTCTTTGTATGTTTGACATGAGCAAAACCTTTGCTCTGAGTTTTTAAGTTTTTTTCCCCTCCAGGCACAAAACAGGCAGGAAAGGGGGGAAGTCAGTTTAATTGCTTTCCAGACTTACCTTAGCCCACCTTCATACAAGTACTAATAGGTCTAGACAATGGGATGGTAAAAAAACAACCCTTTAAGCAGGGAACAGAGATTTGGAGGAATTAAATACTAGAGAGACTTCAGGAAGGAAAATTCTGGAGACTTCTGGAAAAGCTGCTCTGACCTGGCCTGACCTGGTCAGTAGGTGGGGCAAAGAGGGGAGATAAAAACTCCTTGCAGCAAGGAGGAAGGTCTCTTTTGTGCTGAGTCCATCAGAGCAGGCAGAACTCTTAACTGAGATCTGGAGGAGGCAGCCATTAACCATGTGCTGGCCAGAGGAGCTGAAAGAAACTTCAAGGTAATGAGATATTCAAGAGATATCTTCAAGAGATATTTAACTTCTTAACCTGAGGAGCCTGTCCTATAGTTTAACATCTGATAGGGCATGTATAGAGAGGGACAGAGGAATTGTGTTTTACCCATTTCTTTCGAATCCCTTGCTTGGACTGATGCTGTGCTAAAAGTATGCTTGTGAACATTTTCTTTTTAATAAATACTTTTATAACTGTGGACATTAGTAGTGGTTCTCTGTACCACACACACCTCCACCGTCTTGGACTTACTATTTTAAAAAGAGCACCAGGGAGAAAGCAGTCAATTGGCAAGTGGCTATTCCTCCAGTGGCTCCTCCTGCAGGCCAGAGCAAGCCCATCCCACTACAGGTGCTAAAGAATGTTACCACATTAAGAAATTTGTGTGAGCTGCATGCTTTTGTTAAGTCAGCAGACACTGTTAGTACTGCTAGACAAGTGAAATGAATTTATTGAGATAATTCAGTAAATATCAATGTAGTGTGTTAAATCTCTCAGATGACTTCCTTACTGGCTAACTTCGGTAACTGTCTGGGAGGGGGGGTTCATGACCATCCTAGTGTTATCAAAACACTAAATACACCTGATAAAACTTCTACTGGCCTAACATCCTATATTAATGACTTACTGCTCTTTCAGATCAGCTATAGCAAATAACAATCCAAGAAAGATTTCATAATAGGTTTGTAGTTTGTGTTAGCTATGTGATTAAAATATTATGGAGAGCCATTTTATTACATCATGGGAACCATCTATATATCTAATTTTCAACAGTCCCCTCTGCCTGCAGATAATTATTTTTGCAAAGAGAGGGCACACTCTCCCCCAACAGGTTTTTCTACAGACTCAGGGGACTCTGTGGGAAAATCCAAAAAGTTAAAAAAAAACCTCAGGGAGGGTTGAATTCCCCTTCCCATACCTTTTGAAATGGCCACTGCAGGGATCTACTCCAGGCCTTATCGCATCAACAGTGAGAGATAAACTGGCTGATAGCCAGACAGAGACAGAGAAAGATAATGAGTGGGGGAAGAGGGAAGGAAGCAAAAGAAGAACTGGAGCTGGGATTGGGGAGGATTCCTCCTGCAGTATGAACAGCTAAATAGCAGGGGGATGTTTTAAAAGGACAGCTGAGTTTCTCACCCATACCTCTTTTGCTGCAGGCTCCACTGTCCTGTAAAACTTTTTTTGGGGGAGGAGGCTTCTTACTGCTTCTCCCCTTCCACCAGCTCGAGAAAGACTGACTGGCTGAGAGTGAGAGAGAGACAGAGAGAGAGAGATAATGGTTGAGGAAACAGGAAAGGAAGCAACAGCAGAACTGGGATTGGGGAGAACTCCTTGCTGCCACTCACCAATTTCCAATGCTGTTTTTCCTGCAGTATGAATGGCTAAATAGCAGGGGGAAGTTTTAAAAGGATATCTGAGCCTGCAACCGCAAAGCTTTGCAAGTGGGAGAGAAGGATCATTCTCACCCCAATCTCTGTAGCTGTGGCTCTGCTATCCTTTAAAACCATTCTCTCCAGCTTCTAACTGCTTCTTCCCCCCACAGCCTGGGTACTGCTTCTTCCCACTGCTTCTCTCTTTTGACTGACTAGAAACCAGAGGGATTCAGCCACTGACAGAAGAGACCCCCTCATTTCTGCAGGAGTATACTGCATAACCTGCAGTTGTGAACAGGTTTACATCAGGACCACACAGTGTAGCATCCAGACAAGAATAAAAGAACATGAAAGACACTGCAGACTAGGCCTACCTGAAGAATCACTGATCAGATGGGAAAACTTATGAAAAAACACAACCTACAAACAGTATTCAGACCCACCAGAAAAATACAACAGATGCTATGATTGGCAAAAAACAGAAGAGACCCCCTCACTTCTGCAGAAGTATACCACATACCCTACAGTTGTGGACAGGTTTACATCGGGACCACACAGCATAGCATCCAGACAAGAATAAAAGAACATGAAAGACACTGCAGACTTGGCCAACCTGAAAAATCAGCAGTGGCCTCTGAGGATGCCAGTCACAGCCGCTGGTGAAATGTCAGGTACTACGATGCCAAGACCACAGCCATACAGCTTGGAAAATCTACAACTAATCCCTCATCAGTACCATACAGAACAATACAATGGCAAAAGTACCTCACAAAAGAGGACACCCTGCCAAAATAAGAAAATCCAGAAAGCTAACAAATTGGTTACTGCAAGAAAGCCATTTAAATAGTAACCAACTATACTATGAAAAAGATATTAATAATTCTCAACTTTTTGTTGCAGCTCCCCACTTGTTCTTTACTGTTTCTAGAAAGCCCAGCAACATCACATTCCATCCTCCACTCTCTGTGCTGTTCCACCCCTGAAAAAAATCTGAGCTCTTTTACAAAATGGCTGACATCTGGTTCACATTTGTGCAACTGTGCTGGCCATGGCTTTGACCAATGCATATCAGAATAGTTAAAGCGACGAAAAAACCACATCACAGCTTTACTTTTGGGGAAATCAATGTTTTCTTGAGAGATCAATAGGTGTAAAGTTCTGTGATGAATATCACCACACCACATCCTGGTTTCAGTCTTACTTAGCAACTCTGTAATGTGGTTACTGCAATCACACTGTGGGGTACAGGGTGGGTAGGCATCTACCAGTTCACTGGAAAGAGTGGCCCGTATGTCATGTATCATTTTTGGCCTCTGACAATTATAATCCTCTTTTAAAGTTGTATCTGATGGGCCAAGTTACCTGTAGCTTTACCTGTAGCTATGTGTCCTGCATTGAGGCACAAGATGCTACCTCTGGGAACAGCCCACAACTTCAGATTGTCTCTGTTAGGGTACTAAGTGCTTGAAGTCAGTAATGGGCTGGACGTGGGTGACCAAGCTGAAACTTAATCCAGACAAGACTCGAGTGCTGAAAGACATAGCAGAAAGGCAGATGAGGGACTGAGATCTCTCCTGTCTTGGATGGGGCTACACTCCCCTTGGAAAGTCAGGTTTGCAGCTTGGGAGTGCTGCTCAACACAGCAGTCACTGCTTGGGACTGGAGTATCATAAGGACTGTCTTCTCCCATACATTCCTGCCCGGGAACTAAGTCCACAGGGAGAGGCCCTCTTGACTGCCCATTGACCAAAGAAGCTCGTCTGGTGGTGACACAAGTGAAGGCCTTTTTAGTGGCAGACCCATTATTATGGATCAGCCTCCCAAGGAAGGTGTGCCTGGCCCCCTCACTCTTGATCTGTAGGAGTCACTGGACACAGTTTTATTCATGATGGCATTTGATTCGTCGATTAGTTCTTCTTCCTGCCAGCAGTTTTAAATTATTGATTTCAACTAATGTTTTCTATGTATTTTATGTGTTTCGTTATTATTTATATTGTAAGCTGCCCTTAGTTCCTATAAGGTGGAAAGGCAGTTATTAAACGTTTTAAAAACAAACACATAAATAAAGGGGAGAATTACCTCTGCCCTTCAGGACTACCTTTCTAATCACTGCATACCATTAGGTTGGTTCTTAGTGAGTTTCTTTTTTCTGTATGCAGTCCGTTCTCTTCAGTCGGAAGCTATCAAAAGCTATGCCCACTGAATTACAGCTTCACCCAAAAAGGAAGAGAGGGATTTGGATTTCAAACTCGGGAATTGCTCAGAAGCCATTATTTATTTATTTGGATATTTATACCCCGCTTTTCTCCCAAAGGGAACTCAGAGCAACAATACTGCTGTCCCCTCCTTCATTTTATCCTCATAACAACTCTGTGAGGTAGGTTAGGCTGAGAGAGAATGACTGGCCAAAGGTCACCCAGTGAGCTTCCTTGGCAGAGTGGGGGTTTGAACCTGGTTCTCCCAGGTCCGTGTCCTGCACTCTTAACCACTACACCACAATGGCTCTCAAATGCCTGCCTCTGTCATTTAGGGCCAAATCAGTTTCAGGTTTGAAGGGCATAGGCAGACAGTGCCTAGAGGCCCTACTGTAGCCAGCGCTAGGCTCTTCTTACACATCTGTATGCCCCCCACCTACCGGTACGTTCTTCTCCTACCTAATTTTGAGGTTACCTACCACCTGTGGTCAAAGCTGCCTACACCAACTGCATGCCTTTCCCTCAACAATGGGGACACGAGGAAGTCAGGTGCCAGCCATTGGTGGGCAATTGTATTGCCAACTCCATACTTGGAAATTCCTGGAGATTGGGGACAATGCCTGTGGAGGAGCAAATTTGAAGAGGGATTTCACCTAGAATCTATGGTATACCATAGAGTTTGCCCTCTGATGCTGCCATTTTCTCCACGTGGGAGTGTGTATAGTCTGGAGGTCAAATGAGGTTGGAGGCTGACAATCTCAGTACTTTGAGGTTGACAATCTCAGTAACAGAGAACTTGCAAGCAGGAGAGGGAAGGATGCATCAGGGAAAATGTACTGATGGGGGGTTGGTAAAAGCTGTGGGCCATGACAGGTGTGTCCCCCCCCCACCCCAGGGTATGATTATGCTGGCCCAGGAGCAGAGTTTGGAGGAAATCAGTGTCATACAAGAGGAAAAGGAGCAAGGCAAAGCAGTTCCACTTTGGGGGCTTTACTCTGCTTACAAAGATTGGATCCAGCCTTTCATAAACTACAATATAGACAACCAGAAACATCACAACACACAAAGCTTGGAAGAGGGGTTCTTGGTCATGGCACCAAAGCTCTGGAACTCTCTCCCTAGGGAGACTCATCTGTCCCTTTCTGTTGCTGTCTTCCACCAGCAGGTGAAAACTTTTTTGATTACCTTTGTTTTATGGAATTTTACATGTATCTTAAAAATCACACTGCCTAGTAAGACTGAGACTCTTGTAATGGTTTCTAAGTCGTGAGCCTATGTTCAGGATTCTGGTAATGACCCTCAAAGCCCTACGCAGCCTGGGACCAACATACCTACGGGACTGTCTCTCCCTATATGTGCCCCGAAGTGGTCTACAATCAGCAGACCAGCACCCTCTGGTAGTTCCCAGCCTGAAAGATATCTAACTGGCCTCGACATGAGCCAGGGCCTTTTCTGCCCTTGCCCCAACCTGGTGGAACATGCTCCCACTTGAAATCAGGGCCCTGCAGGACTTATTACAGTTCCGCAGGACCTGTAAAACAGAGCTGTTCTATCAGGCCCTGGGCTGAGGCAGGGGACATCTAATCCAACTCAGCCTCCTCTGCTCACAATGCTCGCACATCCCACACTACTTGCAAGGCTCATAGTGCCCATTGTGATGTGACTTGCTCTGCTCAAAGTGGTCAATAGAGCATTACCATTATTAACTGCCATCAAATTAGCATTTGCCAGGAGGCACTAAGTACTGCCTGAATACTTACCATCTTGTTTTGATCTGATTGTAAATCTATTTTTATATGTCATTTTATTTTAACTTGTTTAAATTATTGGTTGTTTTAATGTTTAATTCTATTTTGTACCAACTGATATGTTGTGACCCGCTCTGAGCCCACTCATGGGGGAGGGCGGGATATAAATCAAATAAATAAATACATAAATAAATAATATTCCTCCTTAAACCCCCCATGTGTTTTTTTTACCTCCTGATCTCTAAGCAACCTTATTGCAGCCATGGGTCCCTGCCATCCTTATCTTTCAGGGAAAGTGTAAAAGGTTTGTTTTCCTTATGTTCCTTTTAGACATTTAGAATGTTCTCTAAACAGAGGACAGAGTGAATTATGTTGCATATGAAATGGTTGAATTCTTTTCCAACTACCAGACCCTGACCTTTTGCCTGTTTTATGCTATAAAGGAAGAACTTTGAATCTTGTTCAGTATGGCAGCTTTTTAGTGAGTCTGGGGCACTCAGATCAGCTCACATCAGAATGATCATTCTTAAATAAAACTGCCTGCTTTGTTAGTGAATAAACTTTGAGGGGATCTTTTCTCTCCCAGATTGAACTTGGAGAAAGGGAAGGGGGTTATACTAGAGTCTGAAAACTCCCCTAACAGTTTGGCAGTTGGCATTCCCTCAATTATCCCTCCTTCCTAACCAATGTTTTGTATGTATTTTAACTCTGTTCTGTATGTATTTTAACTATCTTTTTTACTCTGTTTTTAAATTGTTTTAATGATGTGTGCTTGGGAGAAGGTTGATTGAATGGTTTTAAAATGGGATTTTCTCATGTATGTTTAAAATTGTTAGCCACCTCAGTAGCTTTTAGAAGGGCCGAAAGGTGGGGTACAAATTTTATAAATAAATGAAATGAAATAAATATTGTAATCTTTTTAAAATAATCTTTTGCCCTATTGGCTAAGCCAGAGTGTGGGTTTAGGAAGCATGGTTTCTAATATCTGCAGCTAAAGCATATATTATCTGATATATCACACACACACAGAGGGGGAGAGAGAGAGAACTCTGAGAAACTTTGGATATTGGTTTAAATTTTTTAGTACTGTCAGTGCTGCTGATTTCATCAGTTTTTACTGACTGTAACTGTTTGTTTTAGTAGCTATATATTTTATCTTCTGCTCGGAGACCCTTGAGCTCTGCTGACCAACATTTGCTGGTTGTCCCTGGCCCAAGGGACATCTGCTTAGCCTCAACCAGGGCCAGGGCTTTCCCTGCCCTAGCCCCGGCCTGGTAGAATATGCTTCTGCTTGAGATTGGGGCCCTGCAAGATTATTGCAGTTTCACAGGGCCTGTAAAACGGAGCTATTCCGCCAGGCCTTTGGCTGAGGTGGCGGAGACCCAATTATTTGGCCTCCCCTGCTGAGAACTTGCCCTATGAAATCTGCCTATGTGAAAGACCTACCATCACACCTTCAGTCGGCGGGTTTCCTGTTTCTGTTGCTTCTTTTTTAACATTGCAAGATCCATTAATTGATGGTAACTAGACCGATATTTTCTCGTTTTAACCATTTTTAACTATCATTGCTTACATAACTTGTGGGGGAACCCCCGCTCAATGGGTCCATTACCTGCTGGCCCAGATCGGGCCGCCGGGGGGAACCCCACCCCCAAAGTGCTGGGATCACAGAGACATGCCTGGCATGATGACATCACCCGGAGGTGACGTCATCGCGCCAGGCATGTTGCGGGGGGGATGCTCTATCATTTGAGGGAAAACTCTATGGTTTCCCCTCGAATGATAGTGGTCCTGCCTCCAATGTGCCCGACGTGATGATGTCACTTCTGGGTGATGTCATTGCGGTGCATGTGCAAAGCACGCACACAAAAGAACTCTTGGAGAGTGCCAGCCAAGGTAGGACTTGGCAACCCTTTTTAATTGTTGGATGTGTTCTGTTGTTGTTACCTGCCCTGAGCCCGCTTGCGGGAAGGGCGGGATATAAATCGAGCAAATAAAAATAAAATAAATTACACACAGAGCTTATGTCTATGATGTGGTATAGAAATTACCTAAATATACAATAAAAGCATAGACTTTGAATGAGCACTATGTCTTTCATTTTAGTTAAGTATTCGGTTGATGCTTCATACTTGTGAAAAAGAGATTCTAGACCTGCTGTCCATAGACTGGTAAATCAAAAGATAACAGAAAACTGTACTGAGGTTTCCTTTTGCTATTCAACTGTTCTATTTGCTTGTGACTCCATCCTATGTTGAGTAAAATCAGTTTTGCTTATTGTGATTGGACAAAATGTTGTGGGACTGTGGAACAAAGTAAAAAAAAAAAGTTGAAATAAATAACGGAATACACTGTCATTAAAGTTTTGTTTTGGAAATCCTTGTTTTAGGGTTACCATGCTCCAGGTGAGGCCTGGAGATCTCCCAGAAATAAAACTGATCTCTCCAGACTTCAGAGATTAGTTCCCTGGGAGAAAATGGCTGCTGTGGAGGGTGGACTGTATGGCATTATAGCCACTGAGGCGCCTCCCCTCCTCAAGTCCCACCCTTCTGGTCTCCATCCCCCAAATCTCTAAGAATTTCACAACCTAGAAATGGCTATCATAGTTTCTGCAGACACAGCAAACATTATCCTAATTCTTTGAAGTACCTCAAAGGGCTCAGGGTCTGGCACAGGGCATGTTAGTATGGGGAGACTGAAACTATTTTTCAAAAACACGTACAACACTTTTATACTACTGATATGCCATTTGTGTATGCCAATAAAAGTTTTTGGAATTGGATATGCCATTTGGCATATAGATTGTATGTTGCCTTGAGTCCAGTGTGAGAAAGGCAGGATATAAATGTTTTAATAAATTAATTAATAATATATTGTTTGGGATCTGGTTGCTATAAATGAGTCTATCCTATGAACTTTACTTACTTACTTCATACACCAGGTTCATTCTCCCGACTACCTCATATCACTTGAAGCTAGGAGATGGGGTTTCTTCCCCCTTCTTTTCTCTCACCTTTTCTCACCTCTTTTCTCTCACTGAAGAGTGGTCTTCCTTCCCATCATGATGACAAAGTGTTATCCATTTCAAAGTGTGATAGATGTGGTCTGAGCATGTTTGCATTTGTTCTCAGGGATAGAACTCAATATACAAAACCACTTCCACCACACTTTGCATCCTTTATTTCTGTTGTGAGGGTTTTTTTCAAAACTTGGGGGGATTTGGTTGGGGACAGGAAAACAGAGGAGGGCGTTGTCAAGGCCACAACTCCTCTGCCTTGACCTTGTAAGTCTTTCCATCAAAAACCAAGAGTTCAGATATGCCCCACACTGCTTTAAGAGGCAGCTATAAAAAGCCTAGCTGGATGAATGCTTTCAGCAGTGGCTTTTCCAACTGCAGCTGAATTGCTTAATTCCAATGGCCTTGTTGTTCATCTTGTGCCTGAATGCTGCTGTAGGTGCAGGTAAGAGATGAAGGTAGGGGGATTTAATTTGTGTCTTCAGGAAAATAAGTTCTATATAAGCAGGGCTTTTTTCTGGGGAAACACACTGGAACGGAATTCTGGAACCTCTTTGACAAATTTCTTTTTAAAATGTTTAAAAGTTCATGATTTTCAGTATACAGATTGAAAACTTAATTTCTTCCTTGAGAGTTCTGGCACCTCTTTTTTTTTAAAAAGCCCTTTTTAAAAGCTGTACTCTCACAGCTGGTATCCTACTGAGATTTTCCGATAATGGAACAGTTACCATTATCCATTTCCAAAGGACCTCAGACTCGGGGTCAGCTGCAGCATCCCTAATACTATCTTGTCTTGTTTTATGGATGAAAAGTACTGAGACTGACTCACCTAAACTAGGAAGTCGAGCAATAAATAGCATTAGATTTGGTTGTATTCTGATCTCTACACAATTAATGTTGGCCTTTTTGTTTTTACAGCCTTGGCTGGATCCCATCTGGTTCCTGAGACATGTCTGCAGGGTCCAGAGTTCTGGTGCAAGGATGTGACTACAGCTGTTGAATGCAGGAGGGAGCAATACTGTTGGGACCTCCAGAGTAGTGCTTTGTTGGTAAGAGTGAGACATTTATCCCATTTCCATCTCACGAGCATAATTTAATGAATGTCCTTCATGTTTATGTATAATTGTGTTAAGTGCCATCAAGCTGCTTCTGACCCGTGGCGACCCTATGCATTAATATCCCCCAAAACCTCCTATTTTGGGGGGGTGTATTTTTTTAATGTGCATGTGTGTGTGTGCATGTGAATGTACCTGGAAGTCATGGTGACCTCTGGTGACTGACCCCTACTGGGGGCCTGGAGGATATTCAAAGAGGTGGCTGAATAAAGCCTGCCCCCGCCTCCCGCCTCTGGTATTCCAAGGAGATCTCCCATCCTACTTGCCAGAGCCGACCCTGCTTAGCTTCCGAGATCTCATGAGATCGGGCTTGCCGGGGCTATCCAGGTCAGGGTGGCTTCCTTCACAGAGTCAATCCATTGCATCTTGGATCTTCCTCTTTTCCTGCTGCCTTCAACTTTTCCTAGCATTCTTGTCTTTTCCAGTGTCTCTGGTCTTCTCATAATATGGCCAAAGTACGGTAGCCTCAGTTTAGTCATTCTAGTTTCTATGGGGAGTTCAGGCTTGATTTGATCTAGAACCTGCTTGTCTTTTTGGCAGTCCACAATATCCATAAAACTCTCCTCTAACACCACATTTCGAAGGAATCTACTTTCTTCCTGTCAGTTTTCTTCGTTGTCCAACTTTCACACCCATCCATAGTAATGGGGAATACTATGGCATGGATTAACTTGACCTTGGGTGCCAGCAACACATCCTTTCACTTAAGAATCTTTTCCAGCACCCTATTCCTTAGTCTTTAAAAAGGCCAAGTACTGTGCTGCCTGTCTCTGCACAGTGGCTGTGATGGTGTCCTCAGTCCTCGTCACCCTGCTCACCCTCAAAGCTGGAGAGAGGGGCTCAGGAGAGGTGTTTGCCCCGTGCCACCAGTTCACCAAGACCTTTCCCAAGGGCCATAATAGCCAATCCATCTCCAACAGCCATAGAGGAAAAAGCAGCCGGAGGGGTACCTGTTTGTTTCCAGTGGAGGCTACAGTGCTGGGGGAGGGGTTTTGGTTGTGTGTTTTTCTTTACTCCTTCCTCATATATTCACATAGTTTCTCTGATAGAAACTGGAAGCCCTGGGCTGTTTGGATCCCAGCAGAGGGAACAAAGAGGTCACCACTATTTTTCTCGAGCTAATAGCAGCTCAAAATGGTGGAGGTTGAGAAAACAGGACCAGGTTGGGGAAGAGTTTAAAAAAATCTTTCCCCAGCCCTGATACAAATTGTGGGGCTCACATCTAGTCTTTAAAGACAGCCATTGTGGTATAGTGGTTAAGGGCAGCAGACTCTAATCTGGAGAACCGGCTTTGATTCCCCACTCCTCCACATGAAGCCTGCTGGGTGACCTTGGGCTAGTCACAGTTCTCTCAGAACTCTCTCAGCCTCACCTATCTTTCAAGGTGCCTGCTGTGAGGAGAGGAAGGGAATGTGATCATCAGCCACTTTGAGACTTCCTAAGGTAGAGAAAAGTGGGCTATAAAAACCAACTCTTCTAAAGATAAACTACTCATTGAGGGTACATCCGAGTCCCCTGCAGAGCTGGTCAGAGCAGACAGTATTCAAGTAGATATATCAATGGCCTGACTTGGTAGACAGTAGGTGCACCATCCTCTCATGAGTTGTGGAATTTGATCACCTTGAGGTTTTGTTTGCGACAGTGGGAAACACTCTCAGAAGAGGACGAGGCTCCTGCTGCAGGGAAGAAGTGCTCTATGTGCATTAAGATAATCCAGAAGCTCCAGGACCTGGCTGGAGAGGATCCGGATGAAGTAAGTGACCCATTTATTTTCTCACTGTCGCTTAGTCTATTAAACTGGGCTCTGGGGGAAGAGGTACTGATCTGTCTGAGCCCCACAGAGCAATTCAACTGCTAAAGTTAAGCTAGGAAGGCTGGCCCAATAAGCAGCTTGGATGGGAGAGCTCCTCGGCTGCACGGAGGATGAGAGGGGCATGTGTTATAAATACAAGGTGCACAACTAAGGCTGCCAACCTCCAGGTGGGCCCTGGAGATCTCCCCAAGTTACAACTGATCTCCAGACTACATAGATCAGTTCCCCTGGAGAAAATGGCTGCTTTGGAAGAGGAACCCTGCTGCAGTCCCTTCCCTCCCCATTCCCCACTCATCCTAGGCTCTAGCCACAAAATCACCAGGAATTGCCAGCCCAAGGCTGGCAATCCTATCAACTGATGTTCAAATTCTATAGTTCAGCTGAACCTGTTGTAAGAGCTCAGAAACCCTCCCTTTCTCATTCATGTGTTTTATGCTTGTTACAACTCTGCTGTTGCAGAGACCGGAGAAAGGAACTAGTTCCAGTGACCAAAGAATGATCCAGTTTGTTCCTGGTTTAGAAACAAAAGAGAGTGAGAGAGAGAGTGGAGGCTCTTTGTTGGATTCCAGAGATCTCCCAGCCATTCTGTTTTTTCCATCTAGGTCCCCGGCTCAGACCTTGATACCTTTACCACCTGGCAGGGCCGGAGGAGAAGAGATTAGTAGGGTAAAAGGAAGACAGAAGCTGGTGTGGGGGGTAAGACAGAGCTCTGGAACAAAAAGGAAAGCAATGTATTATTTGTGACAGGCATACATTAGGGGAAATGATCTGTCTGAGGAGTGCTGCTGCCAAAATTCTACCATTACAGTTTTTCTTTTTGTTGTTGTTGCAGGAAGCAATTAATAATGTAATCCAAAAGACATGTAAGGTTCTGGGCAAGGCCCTGGGTTGGGTTTGCAAAACCGTGCTGAAAAAGTTCAAAAATAAGATCATACAGGCAATGGAGAATAATGAGGATCCTAAAGAAATATGTGTTGACCTCAAAATGTGCCGAAGTGACCCAAGGGTACTCTCAGGTAAGAGCAGGAAGCAATTCCTTTTGATCATCCTGCTGAAATGGGATACATCAAGGCATAGATGGGCACTGTCATTCCTGCATGGCACCTCAAGCTGTGTGCAGTTGTGGGGTCCAGTGGTATACCAAATGCCCTTTGAAAGCATTGGAACAAAATCTCAGTATCAACATGTCAGATAGCAGGGATGAGCAGAACATAGACAGACATCCAGGAGTGGACCATTGGCCAAATTCAGTAGACCACCCAGCAAGAAGTCCAGTGGGATTGCATCTGAGTAATCATAGGACATAATGGGTCAGCCTCTGGGGTAGACAAGGACAGTATCTTTTTCTTCACTATCTGAAAGGAAAGGAATTATAAGGGAAGGGACTGTAGCTCAGTGGAAGAGGCTCTGCTTTGCATGAAGGTCCCAGGTTCAATCTCCAGCATCTCCATTAAAAAGGACCAAGCAGCAGGTGATGTGAAAGACCTCTGCCTGAGACCCTGGAGAGCAGATGTCAGTCTTGAGTAGACAATACTTTGATGGACCAATGGTCTGATTTAGTATGGGGCAGCTTCATGTGTGTTCATGTGATAATAGGGGAAGTATTAACTTGTGATCAAGCACATTCTGGGAAGCAGGAATTTCCCCAAATGATGATCAAGTTGCTTTGCAGTATATTTGTGATCTCAGTAGCTGCTGCCTTCCTGAGAATAGATTATTGTGCTCTTCTCAGAGAGAGAAGGTGCTGAAAACCCCCTGAGTAGTCAGAACTGCAGATACAGCCACAGAACTAAGGTGCTAAATAGATTCTGTCCTGTTGGATTTGATTTGAGCTTTTCTCACTCATGTTGCTGAATTTTGAATGTGGTATCTATATATCAGTACCTTTCCCTGTTACCTGGCCTGATGCTACATCGTTGTTTTCCACATCAGGTTCCACTTCTTACAATGCTGCATAATGGTCCTGGAGAGCAGGACAGAGGATTTCAGATGCTTGAAGACCATTCTGCTGTAAGGCTTTGACCAGTCGCTTGCCTGTGATGTCTTTTTACTTTTTGGTGTTGCACCAAATAAAAATGCATTGATCAATCTGTCTTACTTATTTTGTATAAAACATGTGCGCACTCTAGGAAGGGACATAGATATGCACACTGCAAAACTCTTAGTTCCAGAACTATCAGATTCCAGTCTCCTGGGCTCACTGGGCTCCAGTTGAACATGTTATGGTTTCCTTTGCCTTTCTACTTTTACCCCATCAGACACAATGCTCATACATATTATTGCAAGACAGGTGCCTTATCAGTGCGAATAGACAGTGATCATAAGGAGACAGCCTACCGATTGTCCTGCTCTGGGCTGGTGTCCGTGAAGAAAAAGAATTTTTGAGTGCAGTAGAGACAGAGCCATACAGCAGCAGACCTGGGATTCAAGATCATTCTGTTGGATCTGTTGGGATGGTGGATTAGCTCCTTATTTGAGTGCCTCTTTGTCTCCAGTTGTGATCAATTAGTATGCTTGTTAGTACAAACAAACAAAATAGTAAATCTCATTAATTTCTCTCCTTCCAAGGGAGCCAACCCAGTTCTAACATCTTCCCATGGAATGGTTAGATTCGAGTCCAGTAGCACCTTAAAAATCAACAAGATTTTGGGGTTATAAGCTTTTGAGGGTCTAAGCTTCCTTCGTCAAATACTTCATCAGGAAGTTTTAACCTCTGAAAGCTCATACCCTGAAAATCTTGTTAGTTTCTAAGGTGCTATACTGGACTCAAATCTAGCTGTTCTATTGCAGACTAACACAGCTCCCCTCTGAAACTGCCCCTGGAAGTTCTTGCTATAACAATATAAATGAGTAAATGCCTCTATTTATTTATTTATTTATTTAAAAGGCAGGTAGCTCACTCGACAGAAAGGGCAAAATTGCTGGTTAGTCCAACCTCTTGGTATGTACATACCAGCAATGTACGTACCAAGAGAGCCAGTTTGGTGTAGTGGTTAAGAATGCGGACTCCAGTCTAAACCGGGTTTGATTCCCCATTCCTCCACATACAGCTGCTGGTGTGACCTTGGGTCAGTCATAAGTTCTTTGAGAGCTGTTCTCTCAAGGGCAGTTCTCGGGAGAGCTCTCTCAGCCCCACCTACCTCACAGGGTGTCTGTTGTGGGGAGGGAAAGGGAAAGGGATTATAAGCCGCTCTGAGACTCCTTTGGGTAGTGAAGGGTGGGGTATAAATCCAATCTCTTTTTCTTCTCTTCTTCTACATTTGTCACCTGCAGTGAGAGCTCTTTAAATGGCATGTCTGTAAGCTCTGTGTGTGCCTGTTTCTCATGCCTGCAGAAAGGTTATGATCCCTACCCTAGTCCTTCCCCAGAACTACAGTTCCCACATACTGTGGTTCCTTTAGCATTGTGTCAGCACAGGTTCCTCCTAGATTCAGTTTTATTCCTCACACTGTGCTTCAGTCAATCAGCTTCCCCCAATAAACATGTCTAATTCCCATGGATGGCCCCACCATGTGGATCAAAACATCTGCACAATGGGCCTACCGAAGTTGAGCGAGGGTAGATGTTTCTGAAAACCTGGGTGAACCCTCAGTTTTATAAACAGTTACATTAAAAATGCTGGGAGGAAAAAGAATAAAAAGTTTAAAAGCGCCAGTATCTTGCATGACTACCTCATGAGATCTTGGCAGTCATTTTAGATTGCCTAGGCAACGACATCGTCAATCTGATGTTGTCTCTGGTTGCCTAAAGAACCTAAAATGGCTGTCAAGGTCTTGTGAGATTTAAACTGAAGGAGAAAAATCAGAATGGAACAGAGCGACAGAAGGAAAATAGAGCACAGACAAGGAAGATAGGGGCCTGAGGGGGGGAAGGACATTCCCCTTCTCTGTGAGTCCTCATGGATTCTCCACATGTATGTATGTATGTATGTATGTATGCATCTATCTATCTATCTATCTATCTATCTATCTATCTATCTATCTATCTAATCTATCTAATCTATCTATCCATCCCTTCTTAAGTGCCATATGTATGTGTATTTATTTTGTCATTCATTTGTTGCTTTACTAATTATAAAGGACATCTTTGTAGAGGTTTGAGGGGGCATGGATTCTAGCCAATCAGTACAGCCCACAGTCAACTTCTGCTGCAAACCTGCAGAACCATTTTGTTCAACGATCTGGATAGAAAAGGAACAAGGAGATCAAAAACAGTGAAATCCTTTCCAGATCTGCCCCCTTGTAAAAATGTTACAACCATCTTTAACCATACATTCCCTTTCACCTCATGCTCATAACTGGAGGCTCATTCTCTCCTTATTGGGGCTTTTATTGCGGAAGACAGCAATGTACTGCACTGACTACCCTGGTAGTCACTACATCCTGTGAATTTTTGCCTGTGTTCTTCTCTCAGTCTTCCTTCTCATCACCATGTGTGATGATATAACATAGAGATTTGTAATCAATGTTCCCAGCCACGTCAATGGGGGCTACAGCAAACATTTGTTCCACCTAGAAAGAAAGAAATACAGGAAAAGGGTAACAATATGCAGTCACCCATAACTGATCATAGGGTTGCCAATGTTCACATAGGGGCTGAAGTTCTCCAGGAAGTACAACTGCTCTTCAGGCTACAGAGATCTGTTCCCCTGGAGAAAGTGGCAGCTTTGGGGGGTGGACTCTGTGGCACCACACACCCCTGCTGAGCTCCCTCCCCCCTCAAAACTCCACCTTCCCCAGGCTCCACCCCTAAATCTGCAGGAATTTCCCAACCCCGAGTTGGGAACCCTGCTTAAAGTTGATATTTTAAGAGGCTTGGCTGAGGAGACAGGCTTTGTTCAGCCTGCAAAAAGGGGATTCCAGTTGTCAGGGAATGGGGATTTTTAGAGGGAATGCAAGGGAAATTCTGGTTATTGGTTCCCCAAGAATGGTTACCTCACCTCCTCAGGAGAGAACTTGTCCGCCTGTGTTAGCAGGAGTTGTTTAAACCTGGAAACCAAGTTTTTTTAAAAAGGTAGAGTTTAGAATTCACCCAAATTCAAGATTTGTCTCTACTAGGCGTACCTGAGCTTGTGTATTCCAGTTGTCCCTCTTTATCAGGGAAAAAGCCTCTTTTCCAGTCCCTTTCCTTGACAGATCACTGTGTCAGATTTGTTCCTATTTTAGCTTTTTGGGGTGCCTTGTTAAAATTTTGTCACTGTGAGTTCATACAATTGTTGTCATTCTGCCCCCTACTTGGGTTCTCTAGAAGTTAAATCTCTGAGTGGGTACATGGATGCATCTTGTCTTTCGTGTGCATGTTGGCAGATTGGTACTCATGCACCATGAATATATTTTGAATGATGCCTTAGCATTCAATATATTGCAGGACCATTGCATTTTTTTCTGGGTAGGTTTTCAGCCAAAAGAAAACACACCGCCTTGGTTTTTAAATCTGTAGAACACAGACTATTGAGGAGTAAATGAATACAGCTGAGTGTGGAAGAACCTTAACCATGCAATAGCAAGGAGGTGATGGAGATGTCAGAATTCCTCTTGGTTGAGAAGGGGGACCAGAGAATCTTTGAAGTGTTAACAGGCATGGAAGTAGGCTCACCAATCTCCGGGTGGCACCTGGAAATCTCCCATGATTACTATTGGTCTCCAGATGGCCAAGATCAGTTCCCCTGGCAAACACGGCTGCTTTGGAGGGTGGACTCTATGGCATCATACACTTCTGAGGTATCTCCCCTCCCCTCCCCAAACCCCACCCTCCCCACCCTCCACCACCTAATCTCCAGGTATTTCCCAACCTGGAGCTGGCAACATTAAAATCTCCAGTGATTAAGGAAAGAAATATAGTTTGTGCGGGGGGGGGGTGTCAGAGCCCAACTGGCTGTACCAAGGAAGGAGATAGCATTTGTGCTTACTCGTCTTTGTTGACATAACCTGTTCCATTGGGGTCAAAGAGCTTGAAGGCAGCAAGGATTGAGTCTTCTGGGTCAGTTCCTGTGGAGGAGAAGAGAAAGATTGTTCAGAATGCACTCTCAAACCTTGCCAGGAAACAGAGATCTCTTCTCATTAGGAAATCAGGCTACCATAGTTGGTTCAGGATGTGCCTTTGAGCCCAAGGTGGGTAGAAACTGTTACTGATGCTGAAGGTCCCCAGCAGGGCAGGCAAATCCCCTACTTTCCAACATTTCAGCACTGAAAAAAAGACATGCTTGTAACATCTCCACTTCAAACCAAGGATCACTTTCCTAAGCTGGTGTCCTGTACTAGTTAGAGTGTTGGACTAGTTAGTGTTGGGCTGGCAGGGTTGCCAAGCTCCATGTAGAGCCTGGGGATCCCCCAGAATTACAACCGATCTCCAGCCTACAAAGATCAGATCCCCTGGAGAAAATGACTGCTTTGGAGGGTGGACTCTATTGCATTATGCCCTGCTGAGGCCCCTCCCTACCCTGCCCAAGCTCCACCCCTAAATCTCAGGGAATTTCCCAACCCAAAGTTGGCAAGCTTACTCACTGAGTGATCTTAGGCCATTCAATCTCTGTCAGCCTAACGTACCTCACAGAGTCATTGTGAGGATAAAATGGAGGAGAGGAGAACATTGTAACTTGCTTTGTGTCCCCACAATAGCTAAATAAACAAACAAAAACTGTTTCTCCTCTTCCACTATGCACTGTTGAAAGCTGCTCACCATGTGCTCTCTGTCATATGTGATCGTTCTACTATGACCTGCCTTGAATTTTTAAAAGTCAGAAGGGTGAAAGTTCTTCTGGCTAAAGTAGTAAACTATATTTCCCCTGTGATATGCTGCCACAGCAGCCGCAGCGTGAAATGGCAGGCTGTGTATTGTGTTTAAGTGTTTTGGCACATGGTATTTTCATGTTTGCAAACTAGCGACGAGATGCAGTCATCTACCCACTCAGAGATTTAACTGGTAGAAACACTAGGGTTCTGACCTGTGAGGAATAATGTGCAAACCAAGAGGAGAGATCACGGAATGGAGGTAGGAATGAGCAGAACAACCATGATATATTGTGCCAAAAGAAATATCTGCAAACTTGTAAATTCTTATTCAATATTCAGTTTACTGGAGCTAATCAATTCCTCAGGAATCTTTCATAATGGCGTCATTATGAATGATTCCTGAGAAACTGATTAGCTCCAGTAAACTGAATATTGGATAAGAATTTACAAGTCTGTGGATATTTCTTTTGACACAATATGCAGCTTTCTGCACTAGACCTTAAATCCTGGTTCAGCCCCGTTCCTGAACTGACATTCTACACTACACGCGAGTTCACCCCTGTAATTATCTCGGGGTATTTTTTGTTTCCACATTACATTGAGGTCACCCCAGTTTCGCCTGACACTTGTCCCAGGATAAACAGATGCTGTTATAACCAGTGATAAATGCAAAGTATTGTGTCATTAATTGAACTGTGATAAAACCAGGATGAAATCCAAGTGTGGAGAGGACCTCAATCACGGTTGTTCTGCTCATTTCTTCCTGTGAGGAATGATGGCTGCAGGAAACCATACAGTCATTTCCTGTGGACTGGACTCTGTCGCGATAAGGCCCAGGTAGCAGTAACTAACTCACCATTCAGTTTCTCTCCAAAGAGGGTTAAAAAGACTGTGAAATTAATTGGCCCTTTTCCTTCCTTCAGCATCTCCTCCAGCTCCTCATCCTTCACATTCATTTTCCCTGTGGAGAAAGCAGGCATTCAGTAAAAACTCCTTTTCCAAATGGGTGAAGCCTTTTATATTTCCTGTCCTGTATGATATATTATTATTTCCTGTCATGTACAATAAGTACAATTTGGCTTGTGACAAATGGATTACAATCTATATCAAAAAATGGAGTTCTGCCACAAAACAAGAGGTTGTAGCAAGACTATTAGCAAATATTGACCCAAATGTGACTCTGGCAGTTGCAAAATTCTTGTCTATGGCATTTAATGGCTTGTGAAATCTGAAATTTTTTCGCCATCTTGGAATGAACTGAATTTTGCTGATACATGCACTGTATATTTTACTGTAGGATTTAAACTTTTAGTTATTTATTGTATGTGCCTTTCTGTTATAAGCCGCCATGAGCCCTGCTTAGAGGGAAGGGCAGCCTAAGAGTTAAATCAAATAAATAAATAAGGTTGTTGTGAGGATAGAATGGAGGGGAGGAGAATGATATAAGCCACTTTGGGTCCCCACTGGGGAAAAAGGTTAGATAAGTAAGTAAGTGTATCCAGCTTAGTTGGGACCAGAATCTGTGCTTGAACCTGGCCTGGGTGACTCCATCTTTGCTACATGCTGGTGCTTAGCTGACTTGAGTCTTGTGAGAAAATGTTGATTGGCTGCTCCCAAGAGAGTTCTCTTTCTCTCTCTCATGCTTGTTAGCAGTGCTTATCTTCAAAGCCTGTGTGGTTTCTTCCCCCACTGCAAGCCAGGTGCAAGTCGGCCTGGCTCATCCAAGTGTTTGGGATAGCTTACTCATTCTTTGTCTCATAGCCAGCATTTAGGGTTTAAGACATGTAGTTTTAGTCATCCTTCTAGTCTCGAGGTCTGGCTACGTTTCACTGTTGTGTGTGTGCATGCTCAGCCTGCATCTTCTGTAACTTTGATGCATTATTAAAGGTCTCCTTGTAGGTAAACCCAGATTTCTCATATTGTTTCCTTGGGAGTTTCTGAGAACCTATGGAACCCCTGGCCAGGGTCCATAACAGTATGATTCTGAGAGAACCATGAGCAAACCTTTCCAGTATTGTGAAGGGAGAAATATCTGTGCTGGAGCCTCTGTTCAGATTGGGGCCACAATGCAGAAGAGAAGGGTTTAACCCTTTTCTACCATTGTGGGTTCACCAAATGAAGAAGATCCCCCTTCCCGCACTATTATTAGCCCTGAAAAGGAAAAAATATATACAAGCAATGATAAGATATCTGTTCTCTTCCAATAATAACAGCCATGTGGCTATAAAAGATTTAAACTCTTCTTCCCAGTTTCCACAGCCTGAATATGAAATAGTGTCCTGCATGGATCTGTTTGGCTTAAAAACCCTGGGAAGATCCGTTCATGGCTATCCCAGGATTTTTGTCTAGTTAGACCCTGAATATTCCATACCATGGCCTTCAGACTCGGCACTGTTTCCCCCCTGTAGCAGTTAATGATGTAATGATGAAGAAACCTCTGAATTCATACAGAATGCCATTTCCTAACAACTGGATTCACTCACCGAGTTGGCCATAGGTCTCTCTCAAGTCTGATTTGCTGATAATGCCATCACGGTTCTGATCAATGCAGCTGAATGCCTTGGGGAAAGACAAATGTGTACTTTGGAGTTCCGTTCCTTTTTGTGAGAATGATAGGGATGCACATACACCTATATACACACAAATATATCCCCATCCTACCCGCCCCAGGAATCCATATCTCCTACCAATATATTATGTCCCCATAGGAGAGGGAAAGAAGTTGTCCTGCTATAGCTGTCCTAGTTCCAGTCGGTCCGTCCCCCAAACACACACACACACTTTATTCTGACCTTTTTGAAAAGAACACAGTCAAGCCATCTGGAAGGATTGGAGCACATTGTCCCATTGTGGAAAAGTCCCACCCACATGAACACCATTTCCTTGTGGTCAGTACCAATGCTCCCTGTAAGCTGAATTAGTGTGAGCTAGCTCACAGTTTTTTAGCCTCCAGCTCACAGATTTTTGCCTTTGCTCAGGAAGGAGGGCTCCAGAGCAGCCTAATTTATGCAGTAGCCACATCGCTCACTCACAACTTTAATGCCAGCGGCTCACAAAGTAGAATTTTTGCTCACAAGACTCCACAGCTTAGAGGAAGCATTGGTCAGTACCTTGTGGGTGCCATTTTCCCAGAGTTTTTTCCTCGCCATGCCGGCAGACAGGGTTTTGAAGGCTTTTAAAATCAGTAATTGCAATAGTGCTGTACTGTCTGTTGATGCTATTTTAATACTGTCAAGCCTGTTAATTAATTCCAGTCCAGCAATTTCCTGTTGGAGTCTCCCTTTGAAGTTCCTTTGTTGAAGAATGTTTTCTTTCAGGCCAGCAAACTGAAATGTTTTCCAAAATGTTTCTGAATGGTACTGCTATTTTATCAGCCTCAATGGCACCATTATTTGCAGAACACCCTTTACTACATTGCACTGTAAGTTTTTTTCTTTGTCCTAAAAGTATTTTGAGTACCGCCCCCAGGCTCCCAAATACCTTGGATCTCAAAAGTGTTTGTGCATTGAGTTTGTTTGTTTTTTTACTTACATGTGCAACCCAGTTTTGCTTCTATCCCATCTAACCTTTTTCCATGGGTTGCAGAGGGGCAAAAAGAACTTACCTTTTTGATGCTGCATGCACATTAGCACACTTACACAACACCCACTTGTGCTATGGATCCTTGGGATGCTAACATTACAAGCATAATAGCCAAGGGCCCATTTTAAAAAGATGTAAGGTCATGCAACATCGCACGGGTAAGGTCTTCACGCCCACTGGTGGCATTGTGTTTAAGTCTTGTCTAAGAACAAATTCCAATGGCTCTTTTTATATGGTGATGTCACCACATGTCTTTCCTTCACCACAGGTCATTCCCCAACATGTGCTGTTGAAAGCTAGAGCTTCTGGGACATTACAGAGAGCTTCCAGACAGAAATAATTCTTCACTCAACAAGGAATTAAATTTTGACATTCACTACCAGTGTGAATGTAGTGATGGCCGCTACATAGATGATGAAGAAGAAGAGATTGGATTTATACCCCGCCCTTCACTACCCAAGGGAGCTTCAGAGTGGCTTGCAAACTCCTTTCCCTCCCCCCCCCCCACAGCAGACACCCTGTGAGGTAGGTGGGGCTGAGAGAGCTCTGATGGAAACTGCTCTTTTTCAAGGACAGCTTTTTGTCAGAACTATGGCTTGCCCAAGGTCATCCAGCAGGTGTGAGTGGAGGTGTGGGGAATCAAACCTGGTTCTCCCAGATTAGAGTCCACGCACGTAACCACTACACCAAAATGGCTTTAAAAGGAAATTAGATAGACCCAAGGAAGATTAGTCCATCAATAGATATTAGCCATGATGACTAAAGGGAACTTCAGTAACTTTCTGAACCAGAGTATGGGATCTGAAAGACCCAGGTTCAGATCCCCATTCTGGCATGGAAGCTTGCTGTGTGACCAAGGACCAGTCACACAGCTGATTGGCAGTAACACACTTTCATCCTAACCAACCTCATAGGGTTGTTGGGAGGAAAAAATGGAGGGGAGGAGAACTATGTAAGCCACTCTGGTACCCATTGGGAATAAAGCTGGGGTAAAAATTATATATGAATACACGTACCAGGAGGCAACATCAGGTGATGCCTTGGCCTCCAAGCCCTGTTTGTGGAACCACCTGGGCATCCTGGTTGGCCACTGTGGTAGAGGATGCTGGACTTGATGAACGACCAGCCTGATCCAGCAGGATACCTCATATGTTCTTATTAGGGCTGACAGGTCCCTCGTGACAACCGGCAAGGGATGGGGGGAACTTACCAAGAGTGGGAGGGGAGCCCAGCCAATGTTGCAGTGACATGTCTACATCACTTCCGACGTGATCCGGAAGTGACATCATCATACAGCAACATAGGGACGATGCTATGGTATTCAGGCAAAAACTCTTCAGTAAATTTGGCTTCTGCCATAGAGTTTTTGCCCAAATACCAGAGTGTCGCCCTGACAGCACTGATGTGATAACATCACTTCCAGGTCATGCTAGAAGTGATGTAGACATGTTGTTGCAATGTCAACTGGTCCTCAATCTTTTTCCGGGTAAATCCCCCCTGCCAGCCAGCTGATTGGCAGCGGGACAGTGAGGCCTAGCAGTGGAGGAACTCTGCCTCTACCAGGGGTCTGACAACCCTAGTTCTTATGCTAGAGAGCCAATTTGGTGTAGTGTTTAAGTGCACAGACTCTAATCTGGGAGAACTGGGTTTGATTCCCCACTCCTCCACTTGCACCTGCTGGATGACCTTGGGCAAGCCATAGTTCTTGCACAGCTGTCCTTGAAAAAGAGCAGTTTCTGTCAGAGCTCTCTCGGCCCCACCTACCTCACAGGGTGTCTGTTGTGGGGAGGGGAAGGGAAAGGAGTTTGTAAGCTGCTCTGAGACTCCTTTGGGTAGTGAAGGGCAGGGTATAAATCCAATCTCTTCTTCTTCTTCTTCTCCTTCTTCTTCTTCTAGAAGGCTTCCATTTCCTTTCATTTTAGACATAATCTACTGGTAAATGACCCCCCTAGGAATCCACCTTTGTCAAAGGTTCTCATTGGATGCATTCTGAATTAATTTCCTCCACTTTCTGCTTAAAACTGGAGAACAGGCCTCAGCCTACGAGTCCCTCACCTCCTTGAACTCCTGGATCTGTGACTGCTCAAACATGGAGAAGACATTGGAGGAGCCCCGCTGCTGACGCTTTGCAGCCGCTTTGCTTCGGGTCCCAGCTTTTCTGCTCGCCTGGGGAGGGGAAAGTCACTGATTAAGGCACTGGAGATTCTGTTGTCCCAGACCCTACCCAGTCAACATGAAAGGGATCTTGGCACTGTAACTCAAAGGATGCATCCCTTACGTTGGAGTGAGCAACTCAACATGCCTGGACATTGGAGGGCGCTACATTACTCTAAGTGTGTATAGGTGTTATCTCCTTGAATGGGATGCTTCTCTTTGTCTTAACCTGGGAGCTGCCCTCTGACCCCTTTTCTCTCTCCTTTTGTCGTCTCTATCTGTACATGCCTTCCGTGGAGACACACATCTCTGCAGGACTCTCCTGTAGATACAATGCCCTCATATTCCCATACATATGATGGTGGACAAGCAAGCCATTTGTGATAGGGAGCCTCTTGATTAGGCTTCTCTCTCTTCTTTTGACTGCAACCTGAATGTGAACAGGATCTACTTGAATAAATGTAAGTTTTTACCTTTTGCAATATACTTCTTGGGAGATTTATTTATTGCACTCAGTATCATGCTTCTATGACAGGGCAAAACTCTGCCCTATTAACCAATTATTCCAATACCTTAAACATATGCTTTGGTAGCATGCAGTCGTTCAGTTTTTCTGGAAAGAAGTAATTACTCAGATCAGTTTCGTATTAGAACAATCAGTGGCTTTCGAGGATGGTTATGTACTCTCAACGATCTGTCCATCTCTTGGAGGTTAGCCAATGGTCAACGAAAATGGACCTTCTATGTGCTTACTGCAGCTAAAAAACATATTACTACACTGGAAAGTTAAAAGCCCACCTCTGGTATATTGATGGACTGAAGACGCTATCAATATTTGAATGTACAGCATATAGACGACGATTGTGTATGGACTTATTTTAAGATATTTGGAAACTGTTTACAGAAACTTATGTGTAGATATGCCAGTAGTGTTGTTACATATTTTTGACTGTACTTCATGTTCTTTTTCTTTTTTAAACTTTATTTAGTTGTTGGATTTTAAGTATTTTTCCCTTGTTCTTTTTCCTGATTTTTTAAAAGAAAGATTAAAAAAAAATTAAAGGGATTTTGACACCGTGTGGGGGAGGCTTGTTATGAGTTGGCACAAAGAAACAGAGCCTGGAAGACCTTTTCTGTTCTAGATAGAGCCCAAATAAATGCTACCAAAACAAAGCAGAATAACTTTTTCTCCCTTTCTCAAAATAATTTGAACTTGGAAATACCCTATGGTTCTATTTAGTTGGGCATTTGTACTCTGCTTTCCCCAGTGATGCTGATGGGACAGACAAAACAAAGTATTTCATCTCTTGGATATTTAAATAACTTAGGGAACTCAGGGCTATCTTTGGGAAGGAAGGCACAGGAACAGAGTTCAGGCTGGCTCCTGAGTTGGCCACGCCCAGCAGGAACTCATTAGCATAATAGACCACACCTAACAGCAGAAACTGATTAGGATTGGCCACATTAGGGGTGTGTGGCCTAACATGCAAAGGAGTTCCCAAAAAAGCCCTGGGTTTTTACAACAAAGAAGGTAAACAGAATAAGAAGCAAAAGGTGGGTGTGGCTGGATGACCACACTTCTGATAACATGGGGTGTGGCCTAATATGCTAATGAGCTGTACTGTCAGGGGAGTGGCCTAATATGCTAATGAATTCCTGCTGGGCTTTTTCTATGAAAAAACCCCTGAGGGAGCTCATTCCCACAAGGTGAAGGAGTAGCTATTGGCTTAGTCAGCTTTTAAAGGGCAATAGCCAGATTTATGGAGGAGGGGTCTGTGGATCCTTCTGTTGAATTGGACTGGCTATTCATAAATTATATCTGAATAATAAATGAACTATCAGCAATCTTAAGCATAAGTAAGTTCTGTTTTATTCCATAAGGCTTACTCCTAGGAATGTGTGTTCTTAGGATTGCAGCCTATATCTAAATAAACAAGTTTAACAAATGTAATTAGACTCTAGACTGGAATAGTAATAATATTTTTATTTAATGGTCTCTGTAGCCTATTCAGGAATAGATATTCAGCAGAACAGGTCAGTTCTGACATGGTTGTTCATCTTGTACTAGTGCGGTTTTTTAAACAACTGTTGCTTTATGTTTGGAGTTCATTAATGTTAATATACTTTATTGTTTTCTTGATTAAAAATAATTCAGTAGTTTAAGAAATTAGTGTTCTAACTGTGCTGCATTTTTAAGATAACCCCATTTTCCATCACTAAAATATTATCCTGCTCAGAATCCTAAAATTTAATGCACATTAGAGAAGTAGTGAAAACCAACAACCCAAATGAATTTGTTGGAACACCCCTAAGTACAGTTGATAGATGGGATTACTGGATGAGAGCCAATGCAGTGTGGTGGTTAGAGTGTATGACTAAATGTGGGACGAACCTGGTTCAAATCCCCACACAGCTATAAAGCTCACTGGGTGACCTTGGACCAGTCACTCTGCTTAACCTACACCACAGGGTTCTTGTATGAATAAAATAGAGGAGTGGAAATCCATGGAAAAATGTAACAAGAGTTGGAAAAACAGATACACATTCATTTTGCATCACCATTCATTTTGCACCTTTAAACATAATTTTTAAAAATTCCATACACTGAAATCCTGGAGCAGCTAGAAATGCAGGGCAATCCTCAACAGAGTGGCACCCGTTTAAGTCCAGTGAAATCAGTGGGCTGAGACTGGTGTAACTCTGTTCAGGATTGCTTGCAGTCACATACGTGATTGTATCAGATCTGCGGCAGAGAGCCAGGGGAGAGAGGTAGATGAAGTCACTCTCACGCACCTGCTGCTGGAACGGCTGGGTTGTTACTTCTCCCTCTTTCCAGAGGAACTAAATGTTCTTCGTATGTGGGAGGGTTTTTGCCAGTTTGGTTTTTGTTTCTGGGTATTTTTTTTTGTTTGTTCAATATTACAACATTCTGTTTTTCAATCTGTTCTCCTTTCACCCCACCCACATCTCTTCTCTCGGGTCCATTTATTTTGTGTTTTGTGTGTTAAGATTTCGAGAATTATTTCTCCCCTTCCCCCCTTTTGAAATGGAATTTGTGGCATTGTTCAAAAGTAGTCAACTGCTTTGAGCAGGATGCAAATCTAAACAATGATATGTAAATAAAGAGTAGTATGTCACATAGTATGCATTAATTAGGAAACATTTGGAAGGCGTGACATAGTGGGGACATCACACGACCTATGGGATTATCACTTCCCTCGGAATCAAAGTACAAGATCAGGGTCATTTAAGTATGCTGATTTATTTTAATTGATGCTAGTTTTAAATGGCATCATTCTTTAGTGAAGGTAAAATGGACAAGAAGAAAAAAGGATGCAAGGAAGCAGCGCCAGAACAAGAACAAGCTTTGGGTACCATTTCCCCTGCATCTCCAAAGCTGTCTCCCTTGGACAAGAGGGACCCTTCCCCATCACCATCTGGTCCAAAATTTAGGGCAATCTTTCCCCAGTCCTATCTTCCTTGCATGAAGATGGAACCATCGTTCTCTGTTGTAGAGAGACTAAACAGAGGGATCCATATATCCTATGCCTTTTCACTGCCTTCCTCTCTGTGGGAGACAGCCCTGGTTCAGTCTTCATGCAGGGTTGCCCAAAAGCCTGGAGGAAATTTACAAAAGCAGAGGGCCTGGGTACTCACCATCTTGGAAGTCCGGTAGAAGAAAGAAATTCTGGAAGGTGTCGACTGGGGGCTTGAGCTATATCCCTCGGCTTATCTCTTGGTGAGCTAAATCAGGAACGAGGCAGCAGGAGAGAGCCAAACTTGGCAGTCCTAGCTTTGATACGTTAAAGAGTGATAAAGGCCTGGGTGATAGTGCCACATTCCAGGTTGTGTAGATGGAGGAAACTATCGCTTCTGTGAGCTGAAATGTCCATTCCAAACCCGATTGTCAGAATCAGAACTATTGGTTTTCTGCACTAACCAGGCCGGCAACTCAGGTGGGAATGAACTGCAGGGGATATTGCTTTCCTGTAAATATTTTTTGCTTTCTTCTTCACCATGTTTCATGGAAATAAAATAAATACCAGCAGTTTGGTCCTATGTGCAGCTAAATCCTTTGAAGTCAATTGTCCGAGATACTCCTAACTGTGTATGGGAACTGACTGTGATTCCCGCCCCCCTTCTAATGACCCCAGTCCCATGAATGTTTGCTCCTATACCTCTTCTTCTGGCTGTGCCGCCTCCCTGTCCTATTTAAAATGGCATTAATCAGAAAGGAAGCATCTGTGACTGTGACATATTATTAGGGTTGCTGGCTCTGGGTTGGGAAATACTTGGAAATTCCAGAGGGAGCCTGAAGAGGGCTGGTTTGGGGAGGGGAGGGACTTCAACAGGATACAATGCCATTGAGTCCACCCTCCAAAGTAGCCATTTTCTCCAGGGGAACTGATGTTGGTAGTCTGGAGAGCCACTGTAATAGCAGGAGATCTCCAGGTGCCACCTGGAGGTTGGCAGCCAAAGAAGAGATGTGGACTCCTTTTTCTTCTTAACATCTCAGTTCCACTGAACTCCAGAGAATGCACATCATAGCTCTGATATCTGTAGTATTTTTAATCCTCATCTGCCTGTGCTACAGGGAATATAAGGCTGGGTAGAATTAATCTGGGGTTATTTGAGATTTGTGGTGTGTATTTAACAAGAGTACTGAAATTCATTTGAATGTATTTGAAATGGCATTTGTTGCTGCCATTTTATAGTCGCTTTATACATGATCTTGAGCTTCAGGATGGCACAGGAATTTTGTACATCCACAATGGAGAATCTACTGATCGTTTTAGCTGCTGTAACTTTTCTTGTTACAGCAGCAGGATGGTGGAAGAAGTTACATTCACCAGAATTTTTCACTTCATATAAAGACACAGGTACAAAATCAGGAAACAAATGAAAAAATGGAATTTCATGTCTATGTGCATATATGTTAATATGATACAGACTGGATATCCCCCTTTATAATCATGAGTATTTTTTCTGCTCTTTTAGTGCTCCTTGCTCTATAAAATCTTTATTCTTGCTTTAGTGCAAAAACTTTTTATTGGGGGAAGAAGCAACTATGGATACCAGCCCAAATATGAGGAAGATTTTTTTTTAATGGGGATGTAATTCTCTTAATCTAAACAGATTGTCTCTGTGTACCACTTACCTAGATGCTCCTTACAAAAGGGTGGTTGTTTATCTTTCAAAAGACTAGGGTGACTTCAGAGCCAGTGCTAGGTAGTAGCTCAGTCACTTGGCTGGTAAGACTTGGGTTCAAATTCAGGCTTAACCATCACACGGATGTTATCTTGGGAAATGTAATGTTGCTCTGCCAAACTTGCCTGCCAGCACAGTAGAATATTAAAATGGGATTAGCCCTGTGTATGGTACTCTGAGCTCTGTGAATGCAGGGTGGCTTGTGATAAAGTATGCCAATGCCAAGCAGCCACAAAATGACTTGGCTCTCAGACTGCAGCTTTAGGGAGTGGGTGGGGGGAGCATCCATACAACATTCTCCTCCATTCATCCACTTTCTAGAATATCATCTGCTTTGGTATGATCTTTCCTGAAAGCCTGCAGTCAAAGTAGGTTTGCGTGCTATATGAATAGAAAGGTGCAAATTTTTGAAATTCCCCATGCACATTGACACTATTTTGCAGCAGGTCATTTCCTCCCTGCTACTATTTCTCTGCCTTTTGTGCCACCAGGGGCCTTCTTATTGGCTTAACAAATCGGTAGTTGTTATAGTGCTATAACGATTTGCTTATACAGGAACTACCCATATTTTAGAAGGCAACAGGAAGGTTTCCAACGACACTGGGGAGGAGGGGAAAGGAAGTTATGGAGGGATGGTGGGGAAAAGTATGTAGAATCCTCCCATGTGGGTGCTCCATTTCCACTGCGAATGGCTCTGCATTTATAGCAGCAGCGACTGCACAACAGGGAATCGTTGCTGTGCAGAAGCAACCTGTGCAATTACCTTCAGCATCATTCTTACCACTACTTCCACCGTAATTTGGCGTGCTGATTTCTATTGCGAAATATTTTGCTTTGTCCGTAGGCAAACCTTGTTTCTTGCCCTGTAACTTTTACAGCACGTTGTACTTCATACTGTAGCAAGATTTGATCAATAAGACAAGGCACAAGAAGGACAAGTGGTACAATATATTTTAAAAAATTTATTCTTAATATTTTTTAATACAAAATGCTCCTGCAGGATGGCGGGAGACAGAGGGGGGGAAAGACATTATTGCAGTAAGAAGGATATCAGAGTCAAATAACAGTATGACCTGAAATCAGGATTCTGAAGGATCTGACACGGGGCAGATGTTACATTTCACAAACAGAATTGTGCTTGGTTTGGGTTGTTGGTCTTTGTTTTTGTCTTGGTGCGGATACCTAGTAAATGGCCAGCACAAATCTGTTTGTACTTATTGCTGGGCAATAAATGGGTTTCCTAAGCCTTTTTCAAATGTTTGGTTTTGGTATCCCACTTGCAAATAGCAGGACTGTGCATGAGTCCTTCCCCCAATACATGTAATCATCATTTTATAGGAATGGGATACCACATGCCTTTTCTATGTGTGTACAGCTTTGGCATGGGCAGGCATGTTCCCTAAAGATCTGGAGTCCCACTTGTGCATACGGAAGCTGGACACGCAGGAAAAGGACATGTGCTGCTCCATTCACACAATGGCAACCATGCATCTTGGGAGGAGCAGGTGTAGTGTGCACTCCCGTTACATGTGGTTGGTGAGCCAAAATCAAGCGTCTGAAAATGGTTGATGCTTGTACAGATCTTGTGTGCCATTGTAGCTAGAGCAAAATGCAATGGGAATAGGGTGGCAGAATCATAAGATGGCATAAAGCAAAATGCAGTGGGAATGAAGTGGCAGAGTCATAAGATGGCAAAATGGACTAGATCACTTCAGAATTCCTGGTGTCAAAAAGCCCTGCCTCCTCGCAGCCAGAAAACTAGCATAGCAGGGAGAGGGCTGGGTAGAACTTTTCTCTCCTGTATGCTAGTTTCTTTGTG
The DNA here is from genome assembly GCA_029375565.1 of Gekko gecko. Lineage (NCBI taxonomy): Eukaryota > Metazoa > Chordata > Lepidosauria > Squamata > Gekkonidae > Gekko > Gekko gecko. The sequence continues at coordinate 52,679,791 of JAPDNY010000013.1, read as the reverse complement.
TTTTTTAACTTGCAGAGTGTTTTTAACAAGAGGAAACATTCTTGCAACCTCTTCTTGCAGTATGGTGCTGCATATTCCACCACCACATTCCTCTGCATACAAAGCCCAGTCCTAAGCCTTATGATGTAGTCCAATGATCAGTTAAAGTGCATGGCAGCTGCTTTCTATCTTTCACTGTCAGTGCAGCTATAAATGGATGCTAGGCAGCCTTATTACAAGGGGAACAGCCTTTGTTTAAGTGTTACTAACTCTGTTGGGAAATTCCTGGATATTTGGGAGCTGTAGCTGGAGAGGGGTTTCCATTTCTCCGAAACTTTGTGGCATACTGTAGAGCCTGCCTTTTGGAAGCGGCTGTTTTCTCCTGGGAACTGATCCCTGTAGTCTGAAGATCAGTTGTAATTCTAGGAGAACTCCAGCCCTCACCTGGACGTTGGCAACTGTAGCTGATATATCTTTATTGTGAAATCTGTGAACCTACCCAGAAACGATGGGGCACCAGACACTCCACACTTGTGTGTGAACCTTCTAGGAAGATACATTTATTCCGTTATCTTTACCACAGAGAAGTTGCTTGCCTCAGTGAAGATGCCCCTTTTCAAGATCTTACAGCTGGACATATGGTCCAGTCTTTGGTGGATCTCCTTAGGTCTACTGACTGTGAGATTTGAACTTGGATTTATCCAGGGAGCTGTGTGGGGTACATTCCTCAGCTTCTAGCTTTAGAAAATTGAAGTGGAATCAGGCCAGGGTGAGGAATGTCCAGCAGATCTCTCTAGGTCAGGGACCCCCAACCTTGTTGACCAGGCCCATAGCCAGGATTTTTTAATTCAGGGGGCCTTTAAATAAGTTGGGGGGCACCTCCGCACACACACCCAAGCCTGGGAGCACCCCATAGAAGCCCCTGGTCTTTCACGCAAGCCACCAAGGGAGGGGTTGAGCCCCCCCACACATACATCCTGAAACTGAGCTCCGAGTGTCACGAAGGGAAGGAAGAGTGGCACATTCCCCCCAACTACCCTTCCTAGGGCTCAACTGAACTGCATCCCCGACTGCTGCAGCGGTACTCTCCACCCAGCTCGGCAAAAAGTTGGGAGGCCTGGGTGGTAAGTCAGGGGGCCCAGCCCCAAGATGCCCCACTGTAGCTACGGGCCTGTTGTTGACCCTGTGGACACTTGGAATTTTAAGAACACTGCTGCCATGGGAAGCAGGTGTGCTGCCAATCACAAAACGGCTGCCTTGGGAGCTGGTGTCAATCAGAAAATATTAGCAGGTTCCAAGCCAAGTGCCTTCCTATGATGGAGATACATGTTCCAAATAGGAGCTCCCTGTGGACACAGAGATGATGATGCCCCTTGGGCTCTTTTGAAGCACCATCTACTCCACTGTGATGGAGAAAAGCCAGGACTGATACTTGCTTTGGGGAAGAGATGCTTTGGGAAAGAAGAAAGTGGACACCATAAAACACATTGGCAGATTCTGCTGCACCCTAAGGCAACATGTTGGAGGTTACTGTTCTAGGCTACAAACTGCTTCATGCTTTTTGCTTGCTCTCTCCGAGACCATATTAGGTTGCCTGTTTCCTCTGAATTAATGAGAATCAATTTTTTCACAGTCAATACATTGTCCTGACCATGGGACTAACCAATCGAGTAAGAGGCAATATGTAAACCAAGGTGTAAGCTTTGTGTTTGATACCAACATCTGGAGAGTTGGGCAGTGATCAGAAGTGAACCATATCCTCTTGAGAGCATATTACTTTGGGGTCATGTTCACAGAAGAATTTAAGGAACAGCTGGTGAAAACATCAAAAATCTCAGAAGTTGGAAGGAAATTAAGGAGGTCTACTCAGTATCCTACCCTGCCACTGCTGATCATTCTGCCAACAATAATGGATAGGCACGAAATATGAATTCCCTCCTGAACCTAATTTGTTGAGGGAGAAATAGCATCTGATTGTTTAGGCCAACTGGATCCAGCCTAGCCCAGAACCCTTCTTTCGAGCATATCAGAAAAGGAAAGAAACAAACAAACACATATCAACTCCCTTCTCATCCTTCAACCCCACCCTACCGTCAGACTAAATGAAATTGTTTATTGCATACTCTGAAATTCCAGACCTCACAAGAGTGGAGAAGTTTTTAAGAACAGAAAGGAGAGGCTGCAATTGGCATGGTTATTGTATAGTCTACAGGTAGAGGTTAGGGGTGCTTTGGAGGAACCCGGTATCACTCTATCCCCCTCCCCCCCCCAAAGAAACCTTTCTTCTGCTGTTTGTGCCCTCAGGCCTGGCACTGGATGGAGGCACCGCCCAGGTGGGGTGGGTGGGTTGGCTTCCCTTTCAACGGTCCTTTGCCAGCGAAGCTTCACTGGCCCATCATGCAGGCCATTTTGCACGCTACAGCAGAGATGAGAGCCGCTCCCCGCCCGCTGCCTTCCTCGGATTGCAGGAAAGTGATATCGCAGCCCGGCGTGAGTTGTCTGACAGCTGCATGGAACCGATCTTTGAAGCTGAACCAAAGAAAAGGGGGGAAGACAGGAAGACTATTAATGCCTGAGCATTTGCTATTTTGTGCCATTGTTTTCTAGCAGTGGTAGCTTGCTTCCACTCTGGCAGAAAATTCCTTTGCTTGTGTGCTTTTTAGAGTAAATTACTGCTGTTCGTCCCTGTTTTTTGGAACAGAACTGGGGTGGGGGGGAACCCAGTAGATATTTATACCCCACTGGGGACCCAAAGCAGCATCCAACATGGTTCTTCCCTCTTCCGTTGCACCCTCACAACAACCCTGTGAGGTAGGTGAGGCTGAGAAAGAGCGACTGACCCAAGATCACCCAGTGACTTTCCATGGCAGAGCGAGGTTTCAGACCTTGGTCTCCCAGATCCTAGTCTGGCATTCTAACCACCACACTACACTGGTGCTCCAGTATCACATGTCGCCTGATGTCATTATAACAAATTGATAGCCCGGTATAAGGATCTGACTAATTGATGACTTTCAGTTATTTATTGTCCTTCTACCAAAGAAATGACACTCAGGATGGCTTATTATACAATATAAAAGAATAAAATACAAGGAAAAAAAATAAAAAAATTGAGAACCACAAACCAGTAAACTAGCAATGATTTGTTTAAAAGGGGCAAGTAGAACAGTTGTAAAACTCATGATGTTTCCAGCAGATCTAAGCAAGTAATGAAATCTTGTTGTAACTTAGACATAAGAACACGCAGATAAAGCTGCCAAGCCCTTGGTCTATCAAGGTTAGTATTGCCTGGTTTGACTGGCAACTGTTTTGCAGGGTCTCAGGTCTTCCCTCTTCCCATGGCCCCACTGCTGGACCTCCTGATGGCACCTGGTATTTCTGGCCACTGTGTGACAGTGTTGGACTAGATGGGCCATTGGCCTAATTCAACATTGGCTTCTCTTATGTTCTTATGTTCTATTGCCTTGATCCTTTTAACTAGAGATGCTGGGGACTGAACCTGAGACCTTCTGTATGTGTGTGTTAAGTGTCATCAGGTCACATCCAACCTATGGCAACTCTATGAATAAAGGACCACCCAAAAGTCCTCCCATTAACAGCTTTGCGCAGGTCTTGCAAACTAAAGGTTGTGCCTTCCTTTCTAGAGCCAATCGATCTCCTGTTGGGTCTTCCTCTTTTCTTGCTCCCTTCAGCTTTTCCCTGCATTATTGACTTTTCCAGTGACTCTCGTCTTCTCATAACGTGACCAAATACAGTAGCCTCAGTTTCATCATTTTAGCTTCTAGGAAAAGTTCAGGCTTGATCTAGAACCCACCTTTTTGTCTTTTTATATAAACTTAAAACAAATTAAGAGCCGAAGTTTGGTTGGATCATACTTTAAGTGACTTTCCCCATGTTTCTGGTATCATTCTACATAGTATTCTGTCAATAGTCCAGAAAACTGCCATGTGGACGTGTCCTGAGTGGTGTCCAAGAACCCGCTTCATGGAGCGCATGCTTTCGCTTTACCACAGGCACCAAGCACAGACTCAGGGAGTTTCCTCTTCCTGCCATTGTTTGCCATCTCCTGTGTAGCAGCAGAAACTTTGCTTTTAGCACAGCACGGTGCTGGCATGTGAAAGATGATACTATTTGGCAAAGCTCAAGATAAACATGAGTGAATCTCTCCTGATCTCTCCGACAGCCCCTTTAAACTGTTTGGAGAAAGGCCAACCCAAATGTTGCATGCAAACACACATTCGATTAACCTTGCCGCTTTTCTGCCTCTAGATGCTTTTAAACCTCCACAGGGTCCTGGGCTCCATTTGCAAAGGTAAACACATGTCTGGAACCTCTCAGAAGGAAAGCTGCTGGAAGGAGGGGGAGCTGCACTTGGAAAACAGAGAGCAGGGAAGGCACTAAATCCTTCTTTTCTGTCCCTCCTTGCAGCTAAAAATCAAAAAAACTGTTTTTTGCCTAGCCAAACCATCAGAGTTCAATGCACACATTTGTGTGTTAATATTTAGCTTCATTCATAGGTTTGCATGTGACAGCCAGCTTGGCGCAGTGGGTAAAGTGGGTGAATCTGGGGGATCCGGGAGAAGTTCTGGGAGGAACAAGTTCAAATCCCCAGTCTGCCATGAAGCATGCTGTATAAATTTGAGCCTGTTTCTCTTTCAGCCCAGCCTACCTCACAGGATTGTTGTAAGGCTAAAATGGAAGAGACAGAATAATGCACACTGCGCTAAGCTCCCTGTAGGGGGGGGCAGGATAAAAATGGACTCAGTAAATAAATGATATTGTGTAAGAATAGTGGTTGGATTTGTCCCTACAGTTAAATTCATGGGAAGAAGGTAGCCTATGAGTGGCGGCTTACAGATCGGAGCAGCAACAAATCCTGTGATCCTTGGCATATCTTTAAACTGCAGGAGATTACAACACCATCGCAGCAACTAAGCTCTGTCAGCTAATGCCCTCGTCTCAGACAAAATAGGAAACCATTTTTTTTAAACGATGATTAGATTGTGGAAAGGGGATTCAGCTTCAAGCCACAGCTTTGGATCCTGGTTTGACAGATACCAGGAGTAAATGCTACATTCAACCCAGGATTGCCGTGGGCATATGCAGACATATGGCAGTTGTGATTTCCCCGTGAGAATCCGAAAGCACCACAGGGGCCTGATTTGGATCGGAAGTTCTGAACCATGGTGCGGGATGGAGGAGGTGCTTCAACCTTCACCCGTGCACTGTTTACTGGCCCGAAATTGCCCTGGGGTGTGTAATTTGCTCCATCAGGGGGCTGCAGGTGCATGGAATGCTTTCATGATCAGCTTCTCCTAACAGGAAAATAACTCCCCTTGGGATGTCTTTGGGTGAGCAAAATGGCATAGGGGGAAGGCTGGAGTCCCTCTTCCCCTGCACTGTGGTCCTGATCTGAATTGGGCCCCTGTACTGCTTTAGAACTGAGCTCTCATGGGTAACTCGCAGCAGCCAGTCCCCACTGGGATCACATGTTAAATGTAATGTAGTTTGGGTCTAGGTAACCATAGTTAGTGGAGCAACCCATAGTGAGAGAACCAATTAAATTAGGTATTTAATTAAACCATAATTTAATTAGAGTATTGACTCACTACTATCTTAATACACTGTCCTCTATACTACTGATTCCTGCCCGACAAAACATGCCCTCTTGTAAAGTTGGAACTGGCCCTAAGTAATCCAGCAAAATTTAGCCTTTCCCCCTAGAATCATAAGAGTTACAAAAGACATACTATCTATCTTGTCCAATCCCTTGCCAAAGGGCAAGGTTACCCACTTTTCAGCCCCCGCCCTTGATCAGACAATCCATATCACAGTGGGCTATGAATCACAGTGGGCTATGAACAGAGAGCAGGCGTACCACACAGATTTTAAAGAGGGCTGTGGAAATAGGGTACGACCTGGGAAATAACATGCCATAACAGAAGGAAAAACCAATAATAATTCTTAAGTTCCCTAGCTAAATATATTTCCCATTGCGGCACTCTGTCAGGCCATGGCTTTCCAATAGGGTTGCCAGCTCCAGGTTGAGAAACATCTGGAGATTTTGGGGGTGGAGCCTGAGGATATAAGGAGGGGAGGGACTTCAATGTGGTATAATGCCATTTTCTCCAGGGGAATTGATCTCTGTCACCTGGAGAACAGTTGTAATCCCAGGAGATCTCCAGCCACCACCTGGAGATTGGCAACCCTACTTTCCAAAGGAAATATGCCATACCAGTCTTGGTGGCAGGACTCTGATGTCCCAGAGGGAGGGGGAATACCTTTCTTGACTCCAGCAGCCTCATGGCAAGCCCCTAAATAATAATAATTTAAAGCATACCCTCATACAATATCTTCATATAATAGCCTAGGTTTGTCTTGAATCTAGCAGTTGTCTTCACAACTGTTACAGGAAGTCCCTTATAAATACTTAACCCTTCTAATAGTTAAATGATGGATGAACCATTCTCAACTCATTTGTTCCCAAAGCTACGCAGGCCTCACCTGGGGTGGAGCTTGTAGACGGAGCCATCCACTCCAACAGTAATCTTCAATGTCTCCTCACACCTGCTCTTCCTCATGCGATTAATGACACCAGCCAGCCCGGCTGAACACATCTGCGCAGCCCGTGTGGAAACACTCTCACATGCCATACGAACAATGTCACAGTCCGTTACTGAAGACATCACCCCAAAGGAATTCAGGATGTTGTAGATCTGCTTGCGATCGCCAGGGTCGCTGGAAATGACAAATTGAATTATTCTCAGCCGTGTTACAATGGTGGTGGCTAACTTGGTTATCTGCCCATGCCTCGCTGGAAAACTGATCACAGTCCATCCGCATAGTTGGTCTTACATTAAATGAATGTTACATAACACTTGCAGACATGACATAGTTGGAGCAGACACTGATGCTATTTGTGACAGGAGACTAAGAATTGTCTGCTGATGTTATAGCCAGGGCTATTTTTGGGCAGGAACGGAGTTCCGGCTGGCTTCAGAGTTGGCCACACCCACTACAGCCAAAACCTCTGTGTGTGTGGCTACAGAGGGAAGGCCTGGAGAGCAATCCTCCCCGGCGACTCCAATGCCTCCCCGTACCTTCCCCAGCCTGTCCAAGGGCTGGCTTGCCCGGGCACCCTGCGGCCACAGGGCACCCAGGCAAGCCAAGGGAAGGCATGGGGTGTGGCCTAATATGCTAATGAGCTGTGCTGTAAGGAGTGTGGCTTAATATGCTAATGCTGCTGGGCTTTTTCTACAAAAAAAGCCCTGGTTACAGCAGTGATGATGGGGCTCCTTTAAATTTCCCCACTTGGTGGAGTTCACCATATTTATATGCTGTAGCTCACCACTTGTTTGGCTAGTTTTCATCATGCACCACAGGCTGCTTTTTTTGCCCACTGGGCACGGAAGTCCACCAGTCTATGTGACGAGCCATTGTCCATGAACATCATTATTGTTCATGAATATTGCTTCTATGTGGCCTCCATAAGATGGGCACAGGTAGTAACAGCCACTGTTTTTAGGATGCTTTCAAGACATCTGTTATTTGAGGCCTCATTTTCTACTTGTTGAGATTCAGTTTTCCTTATCCTGTCCCAGCTGTCGTGCCAACTGTGAGAATTAGAATTGTTCTTTCCTTCAAGTACAAAACTGAGATTCCCAGCATGCTGGTATGAGTCCCCACACAGCACAAAAGTGTTCCAAGGGGAAAAGACCACAGTTACAGCTATTCATTGTCTATATTGGTACAAGCCAGTTGCTTTTTCTCTGCAGGCAGCCCAAGTTAATTCTCTCTGGCTGTATATTAGTGGATCAAAGGTGACAGATTACACTGAGATTATCAATTTTTTTTTCATTGTTGCTTTACCCTCACATAATTATTGCTGTACATATACAAAGATCAGAAGAAATCCCAGACACAACACTGCACGCATCACATAGACTTACCTAGATAAGTAATAAATGGTACATGAGTGCACTCGACTGGTACAGCCCAACTTTTGCACCTAACTCTTTCACAAGTGGCTAACCAAGTCCAAATTCTCTTCTAGGTGGATGCTAACTTGCTTACAACTTAAAAAGAAAACATCAGTAACATGACTGACAGCAGCAATCCACAGAGCAAGACTCAGCCATGAATCTCACATTAACTGTAACAAATGAGACAGTAAGGGATAGACACACAGCATTAACAGTCCTTCACCTACTGTTACCACTGCCTTCAAAACAGTCCTTTACCTACTGTTACCACTGCCTTCAAAAGTCTCATTCAAGCTCTTTTGCTGGGCAGACACATTAATGCCGGCATACATGGCCCTGAGGTATGCAGACTGGAGCTCTATGTTCAGTGACTGCAATGGTACACTAAAGACTGATTTCCCACAAGCAGCTGTGCCACCCTTGCTCTTCCCTTTCCCCCGATTGTATTTGTCAATTTCCCACTACTTGCTGTGTGACCACATTTTGACCCACAGCATCCCCCGATTTCCCCAGTGTCTTCTCGGTCCTCGCTTTTTGAGATCCAGAAGACATGGGGAAAATCACAGGATGCTGCAGGTCAAAAATGCAGCCACGCAGCAAGTAATGGGAAAGTGACAAATACAATCAGGGGAAGGAAGAGCAAGGGTGGCACAGCTGATTGTGGGAAATCAGTCATAGTGTCATGGCTTCCCTCCAAAGAAGATGCTAAGTGAATTTGCTGAGAATTCTGCCTGCAATGCCTAGTCTTGTACAACAATGCCTAAAATTCCCATACTGGTTACATGTAATTTTGCATAGATATGCCACACTGCATGATTAAAAGATTGCCTACTTTGGCCTATCTCCTACATTTCCCCAACTTTCCTCCACAGTATTCAGGGCAGCAGCCTGAACGGTTCTCCTCTCTGTTCTTACAAAAAGATTAGGCTCATGGGGGGGGGATTGGTTCAAAGCCACCCAGTGAGCTTCAATGCCAAGTGGGGATCTGAACCAAGATCTCTTCAGTCCTACTTTTCCTACTGCACCACAAGAGCCTAGAGGAGCCTGACCATGAGTGAAGATTCTTCTGATTACTTGCACAGGGAATCTAATAATGGTGAAGAAGAACACTATAGAGATTTGACTTCAGGGACATCAGGGGAAGGGTTGGAGGCAGGAAGTGGCTGAGTGGACCAGGCAGAAAGGGAATAGGGGAAGAGAGGTATACAGAACCTTAAAGAAATGCATTACCTTTCAATTTGTGAGATAAAACGAGTTTCAAAGGACCCTCTGACTTTGAGCTTCTCTGGAGCTTCCCCGTTGAAGAGCAAATTTTCATTGACAAGTTTTAGCAGCACTAACCGCACAATCTCTCCCATGTACTTCCCGCCAATGATCTTCTCGTACCTGAGAGAAGAGGGGCGGGAGTGAGAGGGTGGGAATCAGATTATAGTAATACGTAGAAATGTGCGTGCAGTGTTGTGTGTCTGTAGACATGTGAAGGAGAACCTGAGAGGGACCCACAAAACCTTATTGGAGGGTGTGCATGTTCTGTCAGGGGCAGGGCTCGCTTGCCGGAATCGTCCCAAGAGGTTTCACCAAAACTCTCACGGATCAAGATTGACTGCTTAACAGCAGAGGCTATTTTATCAGAACTGCAGAGGGGAAAACAACCACTCTCCCTCTTTTGCTGAACTTTGCACATTTTCTTAGCAGCTACCTGTGTGCAGGAGAGCACCAGTCAATTGCACTGCAGAGCATTGCATTTCCGCATCTAAGCAGCATGCTCCTTTCAGTCAGTTTTGCTCTGATCTTGGTGCTGATTCAGCCAATAGCTCTGGGACACGAGAGATGAAATGAAGCTCCTGCTTCTGGACTCCCATTCATGTTCTCAGCCTTATAGTTTTTCCAGGGCCTGCAATCAGTGTTCCCTCTAAGCTGAGTTAGTGTGAGCTAGCTCACAGGTTTTTAGCCTCCGGCTCACACATTTTTGTCTTGGCTCAGGAAGGATGGTTCCAGAGCAAACTAATTTATGCAGTAGCCAAATCGCTCGCTCACAACTTTCATGCCGGAAGCTCACAGAGTAGAATTTTTGCTCACAAGACTCCGCAGCTTAGAGGGAGCATTGCCTGCAATGCATGTCTACTGATATTCATGCTTACTCTCAACATTAGCATTAATCAAGATGAGTTCTGTCTGAAATCTGAAATGATGATGATGTTTTAATTTAAAGACTACCCTCCCCCGATTCCTGAGCTGTGACTGGGCAAGGATGGGGGCCTGAAGGGTCATCCCACTTTCCCTCTGGTCAACAGGGAGAAGCCCAGGACAAAAGGCAATTCACAGTGATGTCAACTTTTCTGTTGTATTCCTTACAGTTGCTGACCGGGGTTAAGCGAGGTTTCGTCCACCACACGATCATACTCCAAAAGGAACTCATCCAGCTCTCCTGATGCTCCAAAAGCTCCCCATTCAGTGTTCACGCACATCCGGCCTTCATCTCCTTCCACCAGCTCTACATTTTGCAACTCTTCCATGTAGCAAGCATTACAACCCGTGCCTGGTAGGGGGGAAACACAGCGTGATTCTCCATATTCAGCCATTGCACAAGTGCTAGAGAGTGAACTCTTCGCAAACCATTATTACTGTTCTCTGCACAGGAAATCAGTTCAGATGCAGTTTGTCCAAGCATCTTGGAAAACAAGGGGTGTGAACAATGGATTCATACCATCATTAGTATACTGGTGCCCATTACCAAAAAACCCCTCTATAAATCAAATCTGGCTAAAGCGTATCTCATCTTTATATCTGTTAAGAAATGGAACTCTGCCTTTTCCAGAGTGATTTGTACCACCATTGAGTCCCATGTGATCACAGCACTCAATGATGAAGAGCAACATTATCCATGACCCTTGGGACATTGCTGAAAGGAGGTTCTTTCTATCTTTCCATTCTCTAGGCATTTGGGCCACACCTGGTTTCAGCTGCTAAGCTTTGAAATGTCAGGTTGGATCTGATGGATCTGTTCTGTTCTGCTAACAGTGGCAGTATCTTCTGGTGCAGGGTAGAAGGGCCTCTTGCAACAGTGGAAGGGTCCTTGCACTGGAGCATAGTACCACTGTTAGCAGAACAGACCTGCAAGATCTAGCCCATAATATCTAGATAGACTGTTCATATTGTCCTTCTTTTCTCATGTGCTGTTACGGTTGGATTGAGTCTCCTTGCACAAGTTAAGAGATGTAACACAATGTACTCCACATTAAATATAACAATTCAAATCCAGTAGCACCTTAAAGATCAACAGAATTTTCCAGGGTTTAAGCTTTTGTGAGTCAACCTTCACTTCATCAGATACAAATAGAATGAAGGTCCATCAACTCTTATAGCCAAGATGGAAAGTTTGGTTGGTTTTTAAGGTGCCACTGGACCTGAATTTTGCTTTACTACAACAGACAAATACCCAAAACTATCTACACTTAATACCAGCTTCAGATACAGATAGTGTCTAGATTTTGATTTGGATCCCAACGAAAATTTCCACAGATGGGTTTCAATCAGTGGAGTACAATTTCTCCATCTCCTTGGTCCTGCTGTAGCCAAAATGCCTCCACAAGACACCCAGAAACAGTATAAGAAGAGGTGTTAGAGGGCTGCCACAGAGGGTGAAATCAGCGAAAATCCACCCCCCACCCCCTCCAGATGCAGAAGTGATTGGTGGGAATCTAACCCACTTTGATCATAGTACTTCCAACATTTCAGACATCTCTGAAAAATAAAAAGTATAGAAAGATTGCCAGGTGGAATTTCCGCCTGAGACATTAAATGTGCATTTAAACTTGTGTCCCTTATAATACATCATGTGACTATTGTTAATGGGGGATAAAATGCTTAAGATGGTTTTGGTTTTTGCCATCAAGTCATAGTTGACTTATGATGACCTTGTGGTGTTTTCAAGGCAAGAGACTAACAGAGATGTGTTGCCATTGCCTGGCTCTGTCTAGCTATTCCTGGTATTCCTTGGTGGTCTCCCATTCAAATACTAACCAGGGCCAACCCTGCTTAATTTCTGAGATCTGACAAGATCAGGCTAACCTGGGCTATCTAGCTCAGGCTGCTTAAGAGGAATCTGTACATTTTATTATGAACCTGCTGAAGCAAGTAGTACAAAAAAAATGCTTTGGCCTCTTTATGTAAAAAGCCACTGTCCCTTACCTAGTAGTTAATTAACCAAAAGCAGGACCATTCATGCCTACTGCATATTTATATCTTCTAATGGTGGATGTCAATTAACACGGTTGTACATGATGACAGTACAGCAGATTGTGTTGATAAAGGCAGTATTTGAGAATGTCAGTGGCTGTACAGATGTATTCCCAGAACTCTAGGTAACACTCTAACCACATTAAGCACTTGACTGGTTTTTTGGGGTTTTGTTATTGATCTTTCCTGGCAACCTGCTAGCATAACGTCGCACACAGGATTACTCTTCTTTAAATAAACAGACTGTATCAGTCCTTATTTTGGATGCCTTTCAGCACAGTTCCTCCCTGCTTGCCCCAATTACTGGAAAAACTCAATCAATGTTGCTCTGAACTAGAACGATGGAGGCCTCGTCCAAGTTCACACTGACGACAAGACTGTGTTAATCATCATCCAGTATGTATCTGCAAGAGTCCTCTTTGGAACAATACTAGCACAGGGCATTGAATCTTTTCAACTCTAGACAATCAGATTATATCAGACACCCTCAGAGATAAGCTAATAATGCCCAAATTGTTAGAAGGTATGCCCAATATTGACAAAGAAGGATCAGCAATAGGGTTGCCAGCAATGCTCCCTCTAAGCTGTGGAGTCTTGTGAGCAAAAATTCTACTTTGTGAGCTACGGGCATTAAAGTTGTGAGCGAGCGATTTGGCTACTGCATAAATTAGTTTGCTCTGGAGCCATCCTTCCTGAGCTAAGACAAAAATCTGTGAGTCGGAGGCTAAAAAACTGTGAGCCAGCTCACACTAACTCAGCTTAGAGGGAACACTGGTTGCCAGCCTCCAGGTGGGAGCAGGGGATCCCCTGATTTCACAGGCTCCTGTCCGGCGGGGGAAGGCCCCATCCCAACAGCCATAACCCGACGTGACATCCCCAATGTGATAATGTGATGCAGAAGTGACATCATCAAGCTGGGGATGTCATGCAGCAATGCTCTGGTATTTTGGGCAGTATTTCCCCCCAAATACTGGAGCATTGCCACCTGACATCCCCAGCGTGATGACATCACTTTCATGTGATGTCATCACATTGGGGACCTCGCACGTGGTGATGTCACCCGTCCCCCACTCCTGGAAGGCTCCTTCCCACCTCCTGCAGGTGAGAGCTGAAGACCTGGCAGCCCTATTCAGCAATCAAGTCAGCAGCACTGGTGGTTTCCAAGGTGTGTAAGATCAGAGCCTTACCTACGATCATGCCGACTTCACATTGATGATCTTCATAATAGCAGGACACCATAGTGGCCACTGTGTCATTCACCATTGCTACCACGTCCATCTCAAAGTCCTGGATAGGGTTGAAAGAGGCTTTATAATCCCAAACGACATGTGGAGAACTCACAGGGCAGAATATCATAGCCAAATATTCTTGGGGGGTTTATAAACTGGAAAAAATGCTCCAGATTGTTGGGGAGAGTCTGTCTCTTAGTCAATGCGCAGATGCTTGTCTGCACAGGGTCCCAACCGCAATCTATCTGAGAGGGCCTCTCACGCACAGGTGGAAGCAGCAGACAAGAACCTCTCCATCATGCCTGCATCCAGCTCCCACTGAAAGCTCTCCATTACCTCCTGCCTTTGCTAGGACCAAAAGGAGAAGAGGCAGCAGCACCTGGACAACCTTCCACTGGGCCCAGGCCGCACTACTTCCCTGAGCACCTTTTTATTTATAACTGTCTTTTGCAGGTCCAGAGGGTCGCCACGTTGGTCTGCAGCAGAACAGATTCGAGTCCATTCGCACCTTAGAGACAAACAAGATTTTTGGGGAATGAGCTTTGGCGTGTCAAGGGAGTTTTGACTCTCAAAAGCTTATGCCCCGAACATTTTGTTGGTCTCTAAGGTGCTACTGACCTCGAATCTAGCTGTCTTAAATCTGCTTTGTGAGCCAATCGTTGGCTGAAAAGTAGGGTCCAGAAAATTCAGTAGTTAAAAGACAATAAGCAAATCTCCAACATCTGCACATAAAGGAACCTCCAGCAGCAGTGTTGGGAAAGACCCTGTGCCCTGCCTGAGGTTTATGCAGGGCCTCTGGCCGACAAAGGAGACAAGGCTTGATGGACCAGGGATCTAGCTCGGTACAAGGAAAGTTCGTATAAAAGACATACAAGAAATGAAGAGGAATGCCCTGAGCGGGATAGCCCAGGCAAGCCTGATCTCATCTAGATCTTGGAAGCTAAGCTGGGTTGACTCCGGCAAATACTTGGTTGGGAGACCTCCTTGGAATACCAGCAGTTGGGAGCAGTGTTCCTCTAAGCTGAGTTAGTGTGAGCTAGCTCACAGTTTTTTAGCCTCCAGCTCACACATTTTTGTCTTAGCTCAGGAAGGATGGTTCCAGAGCAAACTAATTTATTCAGTAGCCAAATCGCTTGCTCACAACTTTGATGCCAGTAGCTCACAAAGCAGAATTTTTGCTCACAAGACTCCACAGCTTAGAGGGAGCGCTGGTCGGGAGGCGGGGGCAGGCTTTATTCAGCCACCTCTCTGAATATCCTCCAGGCCCCCCGAAGGGGTCAGTCACCAGAGGTTGCCATGACTTCCAGGAGCACACACTAACACTAACACACACACATGCACATATAAAAAATACAAAAACAAGGAAAAGCAATAAAAAATGCCCTTCAGGGGGCCAAAAAAAATACAAAAACAAACAAAAAGAAACGAAGAGTAAATAACCATTGGCCACGGCTAGAAAACTTGGGACTGCTTTCTCTGGCCGTTTCCTGGCAGTCCTAAGATAAAATGGGTTGCTTCTCCTCCATTTTGTTTCAAGATGGCCATCTCACTGAACACCATACAGAACGGAGAGGGCAAGATGGGGGTGAAGGGTGAAATAAGAGTCCAGAAATGTTGGTAGATTATCTTCTTCATTGTCAAGGCAGGACTTATTTGTATGGCCTGTTTTCCCCACAATAACTGTTATTGGTCTTCCTTCCTGCTTGTGTTATGTGGACTTAGGTTTTTAAATATTTTACTTGCACTCTGTTTTAAATGCTGTTTTAATGTCTTAAAGCTTTTAATGTCAAAGTATGTTAATGTCTGGATGTTCTCCATCTTGGGGACCTTGTTTGGGTGGAAAGGCAGCATAGAAACATGTTAAATAAATACATAACTTTGATATGAATATAGTTCCCCTCCCTTGGCACAGATCTGAACACACTTGAAGCTGCCTTATACCATTGGTCTACGAAGGTTATTGCTATCAACTCTGACGGGCAGCAGCTCTCCAGGCTCTTGAGCTGAGGTCTTTTGCACCAACAACCATTTGATCCTTTTATCTGGAGATGCCAGGGATTGAACCTGAGACCTTCCGCATGTAAAGCAGAGGCTCTACCACTCAGCCATGGTCCCTATTTAACCCTGCCTGGAGTTTTGAAGGCAGAGACTTTTCTGCTTAGAGTCTTTTTCTCAGCCAAGCAGGAGTTTTCAACTGAAGCCCTTGAGCTGCTTAAACAATTCAACAGAAGAACTGGCATGCCAGATGGTAGCATCAGCCTGCTCCTAAAACAATTGTTAAGCAGCCGGAGGGTCAAAGCCCATTAACTATGGGAGAGAGGGCTGCATCTGGATCTTTCCCTGTAGCAGGCAGCTCCCCAGCACTGCCTGTTGCCTAAATGTAAACACGGGTGCACAGGAAGTGATGTAGGACAACTGATGCTGGAAACAGGAAGAGCTGGTATCCAACTTGGAGCCCTCAAAATGAGATGGAGATCCACATGTGGCCCTTATACCACGTTTATTATCAGATTTATACCCCACCCTGAGCCAGCCTTGGCTGGAAGGGCAGGGTATAAATCTGATAATAAATAAATGAATAAATAAAATTTGCCCACCCTTGGGCAATGCCTATTTCCTTGTGGGGATGGGGTGTGGGGCTGAAGGGCGACTGAAGTATTCACATGGACTTTGTTACACTCAAGGAGACCTTGTGGACATATCAACTGTGAAAGAATTGAGAACAACAAACGCACTGGGAAAAGAAAAATTATTTTCCTCTCACCCCCCGCCGTTTGATGGCATCTCTCAAAAGCCCCACAACATTGTTCCCTTCAGCTCCTGATGCTTTGAAGCCTTTAGTCCAGTTCAGCAAGATCCCCTGTGGAACAAAACATGAAAATGATCAGATCAAATGCTCCAGAATGTACATAATGTTACGACAATGTACACAAAGCCACAAGGAATGCCACATTGGCCTAATATGTGAATTCTGTCTAGGAATTATGAGGCAAGCACAAAACCTGATGGTGGCTTGGAAGGGGGACAGGTGTGGGAAACTACTCCCCCACAATCTGGATTCATTAATTACAGGCAATAATCAAGACATACATGCCATCGTTTGCAAGTCTACAACATGTTCATTTAGCCCTGGGAATGCCCCTTGCCCAGATGTCAGACAGGAGAAGTGTTTGCCACAGCCCTGTAGGAGGGGGACACAGCAACTCTCAGTGCCCATTGGGGTATTTAAATACAATAATTCTGGGTCTCCAGCCATTCATGCCAAGGTACAAGATGTGCCTGAAAGCATTTAACCCTCAAGATGTTCTTATTTTTTAAATTTTACGTAGTTTCTCTACCCAATAGAGACCCAAAGTGGCTTACAACATCCCTTCCTCCATTTTATCTTCACAACAACAATCTTGCGAAGTCAGTTAAGCCGAGAGAGCAACGGGCCAAAAATCACCCAGTGAGCTTCCACGGCTGAGTGGAGATTCAAACCTAGGTCTTCTGGATCCTGGTCCAGCAATCTAAGTGCTGTACCACACTGACTCTGAGAGTTGGGAGAAGGCTACCTAGAATTTCAGATCAGGCTAAATGGGTCCCCAGAAGCAAATAATTAATAATTATCATATGGCAGTGTGTGTAATACACCCAGGAGATCCTACGATTGTCTGGCAGTCAAAAGTTCTAGCATGCATTGTGCATCACTAGGTGGTAAGCTAGACCTGTTTCTAAAGCAAGAGACATCTCAGAGGTGGTTTGCCATTGCCTGCCTCTGTGTCATGCCCCTGGTATTCCAAGGAGGTCACCTATCCAAAATACTAGCCAGGGCCAACCCTTCTTGGCTTCTGAGATCTGACAAGATCAGGCTATCCAGGTCAGGGCTCCCACGAGGCATCTGTTAAGGATGTGGGTGGCACAGGGCTCAATAGATCCAGCACAGTAGCCCTTTTCAGTAGTTACAATTTGGAGATTACACAGTAGTGATTCTTTTCTGAGCATCTATAGATTTATTTAATCTTTCGGCAGTTTCTCTTCCAAAAGCATTACCTCTGACTTGAGTTGCTATGTTGTTCTGATGCTGCAGCAGAGGGGTACTGTGCACACTCCTTATCTTGTGTACAATTTTTGTAAGGTTTCAGTAGCTCAGCCAGACCACACATGCAGGAAAGAGAGCACAGAGCATAGCAGTGGGATATTGGGGGGTGGGTGGGTTTGCATTTCCATAACTCACCTTGTCAAGGTCCTCGTGTCTCACAGGGAAAGAAAATGTAAAGCCCAGAGGTAGCTTTTTGTGTTTCATCTGATGTTTATCTAGGAAGTCAGAGATGCATTCTGAGATGTAGTCAAAGAGCTGGAGAAGAAAAGAAGGGGGGGAGCCATTGCTTTTTACTGAACATTGCCTTTTAATCTGTGACTTCTACTTTAATCAACACAGCAGGTAAGGTCACCAACTGGCGGGGGGGGGGCAGAATCCCTTTAATGGAGGTTTAATATGCAGAAATGGGCAGTAGAAGCTTTTCAAGGCATCACCTGATGATTGCTGCAAATCAAAGTGATATTAAGTTACAAAGAGACTAGTTTAAAAGTTAGCATCCTGACAGCTGGGCAGAGGTGGGCTCTTGCATGGCATGTAAAGCATTAACATCCAAGCCACAATTTACTGTGTAGCGAGTAGTATTTCTTCACCCAGTTTTCTTGTAATTATTCAAGCCATTCTCTCGAGCTCCTTTTGGACATCGCATCTTGACCCATGGCTCTTGGAAACAAACCACATCCATTTATTTAAGACATCATCTCCCAGAGTGGAATATCTGACACCTATATACAAATGGAAGGCCATAAGCCTGGTAACCTGTTTTTGCATTTTGTTGCTCACATGGTATGGGAGTGGTTTTCTTTCAGCTTCCTTGTAAAAATAAATCCATAGAGAGGCTTGACTTAAACAAGCTGACTGAAAATACTGGATGCATCCGATCTTTCCCCGCTAGATGGCACTTTACTTCTACACGGGGTTAACTCATACAATGCCCTCATTCTTGTGCTGGAAATTAAAATGGAAGCAGGTTTTTCTATGACGCTGCTGGCCAGGGGAACATCAGAACAAAAGGAGAGGTATGCATCTCAAAATGGACAGCTACCGTTTTCTGTAACAAGTAAAATAGCTCCCACAGAAGAGCATCTATCATAAAAACATGATAGATGAATAACTTTATAAGCCATCAGCATCCACACTTAGGCAAAGGAGAGCCCCCTACCCTGGGCATTAGTTCCATTGCTGAACTACAACTACTATTACATTCTGAAGCTAGGATTTTTAAAGTCTAGTATATGGTCATCATGACATGACACTTTTTTTGTGGTAGAGTATATATACAGTACAACCACATTTATCTTAAAGAGTTGGGGGTTATTCAAGCATTTAGGTCAGACATGCACAGGAAAGGAGTATGCAGCTTGCCTAGGATCCAACTGTAGTTGTTCTGCAAAAAAGGAGCACATAGACTGGATCTGGATGCTAAGAAGTCTTGCCTATCTGTCGTCCTCATAGTGGGTTTACAAATGCCATCACCTATACAAGCAGCAAGAGTATCTGCCCATTTTTCATCAGAACTAATCAGTTGATTCCCATAGGCATGGTCTCCTTGAAATGCCCATAACATACTAACAATACTGAAATGGTTAAATTCAATTTATTTATTTATTATTTTGATTTATGGCCCACCCTCCCCGCAAGTGGGCTCAGGGCGGCTCACAAATAGGGCACTTGCCAATACATAAAACAAGTTAAAACAACATAAAAGCAGTCATTTACAATATTAAGTGCTCTGGATGTTTCAGTCTTCAGTAAAAAGATGGCATCTTAAAGATGGTACTCCCAGTTCAGTGGTGTCAACTCCATGCAGCGCTGCCATTCACTCCTCACAGGGCCAGTTAGTAGTGATGGTAAAGATAATGATGGTAAAAATTGTGATGGTAAGAATAGTGGCGGTTCCTACTCAAAAGCCTAGTGGAAGAACTCCGTCTCACAGGCCCTGCAGAACTCTGCAAGGTCCCGCAGGGCCCGGATCTCCTCCGGGAGCTCATTCCACCAGGTAGGAGCCGCCACCAAAAAGGCCCTGGCCCTGGTTGCAGCAAACCTGGCCTCCTTGGGGCCTGGGGTCACCAGAAGGTGTTGCATCCCTGACCGTAGTGCCCGTTGGGGAACATATGGGGAATAAAAGCTAAGGTCTCAAACTGTGGCATCCCCCCACCCATATCCCTCCTATTTTGGTTAGTCCAGGTCTTACTATGACCTCAAAGCAATCAGACCGGCTATGATGCACCCAGAAGTGCATGCAAAGCTCCACTGTGACATCCAGGAAGATCAGCCAATGGCATCAGGAGAGCAATGGTGAATAAAGAGAGCAGAGAGTGAAGAAGAAGACACTGCAAGAATTAGGAGCTCTGAGATTTTATGGTAGAATGAAAAAACAGCCCATTATATCAAACAGTACTTAGTTATTATAGAACTGTCTGAGACCCTCTTTCCCAAGAAGAATGCCTGAAGGGATCTGAACCACGGTCCAATTGTAACATTTTGTGCAGTGTATCCTACCCTTAACCTCCCGCTCCCCAGGATAAAGGCTTCTCCCAGTTCCTAACATTCATGTACCGCACCTAACACGACTCATTTCATCTGATTTCTGACTCACCATTTCGGCTGTTCCTGTCATGGCATCTTCCGGGATGGAATACATTTGGTGCTTTGTCTTCACATTCCATTGTCCTTCTTCACCTTCCCCCACTTTGACCAACATCACTCGGAAATTTGTGCCCCCAAGATCCAAAGATAGGAAATCTCCAACTTCTGCAATACCAGCATGTGACACGTCAACTTTACCTTCGGAAAACAATCTAGACAGAGACCACTATTACACAGTCAACCAAAGCATGATTATTTATTATTAAGATTATTTAAAGAAGGGATGATAAATGTCAGTGCTCCATCTAGATGTTCAGAGTCATGCACCAGAGAGTCTTGGACTGCTCTTGAAGTATTGGGGTCAGGAATCATAGTGATCCTCTGATCCCACCTCCCACTGACATGTATTCCCAACAGGGTAATTCATTACCTGAACCCTCAGGGGTGGAGCGCACATACGTGGGCAACATCTTTACAGAAGCCTCTTCATGGGTCTCCAGCTTTAGCCCTCGGTCCATTTCCTTCTGCATCCGATACATTATTTTTTTCAGATCCTCTTCCTGTAGCATGAACTCTGACAGGATCTGCTCCACCTACAAGAGACACAAGTCCATAGAGGTAGAAATGTCATCAACATGGGACTGGTTTGCTCAAATGGATCTATTTAATCTATTTCTGTTTTTGTTTTCCAAAATGCAAAATCTGCTTTTTCTTCATGTTTCTGATGTGTCATGAGCCCAAACTGTATGCAAGTATTAACATTTAACAATCGGTTTAGCTCTCATCACCAGTTAAATTCCTATTAAAATTATGTAAGATTCTGAATGTCCTCATGAGCTAGGTAAATGTGCTACATACCTATCACCACTGGCCTTGATTTGCTGTTTACATAGAAAACAAAGATGCCAACGTTTGACAGCCATTCCCCAGAATTTGGCTAATTGTTTATATGTCCAAAGCACAGGAACCAGGACATTCAGGGGGCCACAGCTTCCCTACACAAAGTGATCGAATGCAGACCCTGAACTGTGGGGCATTGCTTTCATATGCAGAAAAGGCCGTATTTACTCCCAGTTTAAATCCCCCTTCAATGTGTTTTGATTTTGCTCAGAAAAACATCTCTCCCTTCTGATTGTGCAAATATTCAGGATGAAGCAGGACGCAGGCCTAATTCACCAGCTGAGAAAGCATGCTCACTTCACACCTATAGCTCTAAATATTGACAGCAATGTTCACACTGTAGACCTTCCATGGCCCCAAGTGCTTAATTATTGAATCATATATAATGGGGGAAGGGGTCTGAAAGTTAGGGGATCCTTCAGGTTTGTTTTCTGACTCAGACTCCTTCTTCCCCCGCTATGTATGATTCAATAATTAGGCACCGTCGTATCTGCAGAAAACCAAAGTTTATTTTTACTTTTGAAGCACAAACTATGGTTTGTTCTCTACCCTCTAAATTGGGATTCCAAAACACAGTTTAATCCTGATTTGGAAGGAAGAGAACAAACTATAGTTTGTGGGTTGGATATAATGACAAACTATGGGTAGCTGCAAGAGTAGAAAGGTTTAATTATTGAGCCACACACAAAAAGAAGAGGGAATGCATGAGACTGAGGTTTGATCACATAATAACAAACTATGATTTGTTGCTATATCTGGATTATGTCAGGCTGCTGAGGTCAAACCACTGTATCTGACTCTGGTGACCCATAATGAAGTACACCTGCTATACCTGGAGTATCCTTGGGGCATGATTGCAGCTAAGAAGTAAGGCCACTCTTATCTAAATGTTGTATGTGTGTTCCTGATTTTCACCCAGTCTGCTCTTTGAGAGACATTAAAAGTTTGCAAATACAGAGGCAACCTGAGGCACTGTACTCATTGGCCAAAACTCTCAATATAATGCTTGTTAATTTGAATGAAGAGTAGAAAGTGTTTTAGAAGGGGCAAAGAAACTGTGATTTCAGTTCCTTTTGCACACCTAGCTAGTACAAGAACGAAGCAGGCCTTTCTATGTAGTTCTATTCATGCGAAGTAATGCTTCTTTATCATAAAAACAATATAGGTTATGGAGCTGGGCCCTCTTTAGGAAGTCTAACCTGTAAAAATAAAATTGTATATAAAAGCACATTTCAAGCCCTGACCTGGATAGCCCAGGAAAGCCCAATCTCATCAGATCTCAGAAGCTAAGCAAGGCTGACCCTCGCAAGTACTTGGAAGGGAGACCTCCAAGGAATACCAGGGCTGGGATGCAGAAACGTCTCATCCCCACTAGGGGTCACCAGAAGTCACCATGACTTCCAGGCACACAAGAGTGCACACATACACACACACACACACAAATACTCAACAAAAAAACACATTTCAAGTCAAATCTTTTCACAATAGTAAGAGGTCTCTCTCAGAACTATAGTTCTCAGTCCGTTAATCTCAACTGTTTCTCAGACTTCTGACAGAGAAGTTGCCCAGATCTAGGGTTTTCCCACTAAGTGGGAAATTTTGTAGCTGGGCCTGATCCAGGCCAGAAACAGGACACTTTAAACTCTCATGGCAGAAATCTTCAAGGTTCACAGGACCAGATTAACTGCATGTATTAGATATTGTAGACTTCTGGGATATGTCCTCATAATGCTTTGCAGTAGTGGTTTACAACGATGCAGAGTTTTATGGAGAGAAAGGTCAAAGTGGATAATCTGGGAGAGAAAGGATTCTAACATAATTGCTAACATAATATGGAAACTATTTCTATACTTGTGTTTTGGAAATCAAGCCAGAATAAGACCATGCTTTAGGGTATATTGCAAGAAAGACTGGACCTTAAGTAAAGCTGAAACCATTTCATCATGTATTCATCAATACATAAGTGTATTGAATCAGACAAGCTAATACACTGTGACCTTAAAGTGGATCATCTTGAGAGAGGACATATGATACTGGATGTAAGGCACGTAGCATTGTAGCATCCAGTGTTTACATCTTCATTCCACAGATTTCAGACATTCTGCTCTTAGGGGGGCAGTCACAGAAATAGAGAGAGAATATATTCCAGGCTGCTAAAGCCTTTTTATTTGGTATATACTCAAATAGAACTTGCACCGATAGAAAATAAATTCCAGGATCACAGAAGATAAAGCTGTATATTATCTGCAGACAATTAAAGCTTCCCAAAAAAAAGAGGGGGGGACAATATCCCACCTCCCCTTGTTTGCCTGGGTATGCCCTCCTATTCTTTGCAGAGTTATAACTGAAGCTCCAGACAGGAACATTTATGAGGCCCCCAGATAGGCTTGAGTAAAGAAGCAGAAGGACCATGGCCTCAGGTGCTCTCTGTAGCTGCTGCAATGCCTGCAATTCTGGAATGTGGATTTCAATCATTGCCCCACCTTTTGTCATTCTGCCTCTGGGTCTTTTAGGTACCTTTGGAATGCTTTGAAGATCTGTGCCTAAATTCGCAACCAAAAGACCTTGGATTTCTATTTTTAGTAGCTGGTGATGTTCCAGACCTAAAAAAGGAATGTCATCAATTGGCCTTCTTGTTAAAATGTTGATCAACTGCAGCTAAATATAGTACAAAAAATAAATATTTACACTTTTTTTGGTGGCCAAGAGGACCAGAGATGGCAAGAGGGATAAAATCAATTCTCTTAGGACATGACCTCTAATTACACAAGTGGAAGACTTGCCCAAAGCCTTATGTAAAGAGAATCACGGTGCTTTTCAATCTCCTAGGCCTCCCATTTCCATGAATGTTACTGACACGAGGTAACTGCACATATCACAAAGTGCAAACGTTTCCTAAGGATACTCTGCCTTTCTTTTGGACTGACTGGATTGGTTTGCGAGAGCAAAATAAATGTAAAAACAGAGAAAGATCCAGCTATCTGATGCATTTTTTCCTGTTCCACTTCTAAGGAGCCCAGGACAGCATATCTGGTTCTGACTTCCCTATTTTACGCTCACAGCAGCCTGCGAGGGAGGTTATGCTGAAAGAGAGTGACTGGCCTAAGGTCACCTGGCAAACCCTGTTCTCCCAGATTAGATTCCACCACTCTTAATCACTACACCAAACTGTCCTTTAACCACTACACCACTCTTAACCACTACACCAAAGACCTAAGAAAGACATTCCAAATTCTGCAGATATTTGTAAACTTGTGTTGTGAGGTTCTGTGCAGTATACTGGAACAAAGGCCCACCACAATTCTTCAGAGTGCCATCAATGACTTGTTACAAATGTGTATGAGCAGCTGGACCCCTCTACTTTTATGTGGCCTAGAAAAATTTGGAAACTTACTTGCCAACTTGTTGTTTCTCCCTATATCTTCTTGGTTCCAGAGGGTAGCTGTGTTGATCCGCAGTAGAACAGCTAGCTTCAAGTCCAGTAGCATCTTAGAGACCAACAAGATTTTCCGGGTATGCGCTTTCAAGAACCAAAGTTCTCTTCGTCAGATACCATATGCCAGATATCTGATGAAGGGAGCTTTGACTCTCGAAAGCTTAAACCCTCAAAACCTTGGGTGCGGTCACACACACTAAATAATCCCCTTTCAATCCACTCTCAAATTGGATTTTGCCAGTTTACATAGCAAAAGTCCAGTTGGAAAGTGCATTGAAAGTGGATTATTTAGTTTGGGTGACCGCAGCACTTGTTTGGAGAGCCAGTTTGGTGTAGTGGTTAAGTGTGCGGACTCTTATCTGGGAGAACCGGGTTTGATTCCCCACTCCTCCACTTGCACCTGCTGATGTGACCTTGGGTCAGTCACAAGCTCTGGCACAGCTGTTCTCTCAAGGACAGTTTGTGTTAGAGTTCTCTCAGCCCCACCTACCTCACAAGGTGTCTGTTGTGGGGAGGGGAAGGGAAAGGAGTTTGTAAGCTGCTCTGAGACGCCTTTGGGCAGTGAAGGGCGGGGTATAAATCCAAACTCCTCCTCTTCTTCTTCTTCTTCTTCTTCTTCTTCTTCTTCTTCTTCTTCTTCTTCTTCTTCTTCTTTCTTCTTCTTCTTCTTCTTCTTCTTCTTCTTCTTCTTCTTCTCTAAGGTGCTACTGGATTTGAAGCTAGGTCTTCTTTTCTTATTATCTGGTTTCTGCACTTCTGCTTTGGCCCTGATAGTGTAGACAATGAATGCCTAGCCCTGAGGTCTGAGCTCCAGGGCTGCAGCCAGGATTTTTTACTTCAGGGGACATTTAAATAAGATGAGAAGAGATTGGATTTATGCCCCACTCTTCACTCGGAGTCTCAGAGCAGCTTACAAACTCCTTTCCCTTCCCCTCCCCACAACAGACCCCCTGTGAGGTGGGGGCACCCCCACACACCTCCAGGCTGTGCCAGGAGTGATGAGAGAGTAAAGCAACAAGAGAGAGAGAGAGGCAGGGGTGCTGGCAAGGCTGGATGAGAAGTTGGGGGGCATGGGCAGTAAGTCAGGGGGCCCAGCCCCAAGATGCCCCACTGTACCTATCGGCCTCTCTAGCATCTGACAATCATAACTATCCACACTTCACCAGATTGTGCTCTCAAAATTTAAAATAATGATCAAACCACTGCAGGAGTGTATCAAGCTGCCATATGGGCATGCCTTAGAAACCTAGATATACATTCCCTCCTCATCAAATACTTTGGGTTAGATTCTACTGGCTTCTGTACCCAGTCTCATTTCATTCTCGTCCTGCCTGCAGCCCTCACCTTGTTCCTCAATCACCTGTGTAGTCTTTTCAGCGGTTAAAATGGGGCGTCTCTTCCATCTTTTGCAAGTGGAAAAGCTGGTAGGCTCCAACTCAGTATTTAGAAAACAGTACATATGGAGCTTGTTCTCATGACCATCTCATCCATGAAAGGCATGGTTTTTGTCATCTCAGGACAGTCTAACCTACAGCATATCCTTCTGTGCCAAACTGGTTGTATATATGCAGTTCGAGACCCTAGTGCCGCGTGATGGAGTGAGCTCCCATCTCTGGCCCCAGCTCCTGCCAACCTAGCAGTTTGAAAGCAAGAAATTGCAAGTAGATAAATAGGTACTGCTTCGGTGGGAAGATAACAGTGTTCCGTGCACCTCGGTGTCTAGTCATGCTGGCCACATGACCACAGAGAAGTCTTAGGACAGTGCTGGTTCTTCGGCTTGGAAACGGAGATGAGCATCACCCCCTATAGTCGGATTCAACTGGCTTTCGAGCAAGGGAAACCTTTACCTTTATGCACATCTACAGATTGATTTGGGGTTTTGGTGTTCTACCTAAATTGCATTTCTCATGACCTGTGGGAAGATCTAAAGCTTATGACATAGCCCAGAGCATGTGGGGATACGGGGGATCGCCGATCGGCAGTGTGGTTTGTGGTTTGTCTAATTTCTCCAAGGTCGGAGACAGAGGGTAGCACTAGGGGAGAGGGTTTCCTTTCCCTTCCCCTATGTGGTGTCCCTCAAGAGGCAATCCTCTCCCCAATGTTATTTAACATCTTTATGCACCCCCCCTTGCCCAGCTGGCCTGGTGCAGAGCTTTGGGCCAGGGTGTCACCAGTGTGCCGGTCCAATCGTCGCACTGGCAGAGGGGCATTCTGGGAGTGGGTAGGGACGTCACAATAATGGGTTTAAATTAAGGGTGAGAAGGTACTGGCTGAATATTAGGAAAACCTTTTTTACAGTAAGAGTTGCGCAACAGTGAAATCAGCTGCCTAAGGAGGTGGTAAGCTTCCCCTCACTGGCAGTCTTTAAGCAGCAGCTGGACAAACACTTGTCAGGGATGCTCTAGCCTGATTCTGCACTGAACAGGGGGTTGGACTAGATGGCCTGTATGGCCCCTTCCAACTCTATGATTCTACCGGTGATCCAGGGAGGCTGAGGATCAAGACTTTAAGTGAGAAGAATTCCGAATGGTCTTGGCCAGGTAGATAAGACATAAGGGGGGGGGAATCCACAAAGTAATTGAAGACCAAGGAAGCTGAGGGAAGGATGGATGCAGGAAGCGGAATAAAAGAAGGCAGAAGGTCTTCATGGGTCCTTACAGCTGGATAATAGAAATCAGCTGCTGAAAACGTATGTAAAGATGCCTTATACCAAGTCAGATAGTTGGTCTAGCCGTCCCGGTATTCTCTGCCTATCAGCAGCTCTCTGAGGTTTCAGAGAAAGGTCTTTCTCAACACCAGTACATGAGATCTTTTATCTGGAGTTGCTTGGCATTATTCTGTTAGGTGCTCCACCACTCTGTCATATTTCCTGCCCGCATTTAAAATGGTCTTTCTATTATTACGTGGGGAAAGTGCTTTAAAGGGCATGCACAAACATGTGAAGCTGCCTTATACGAATTCAAACCATTGGTCCATCTAGCACAGCGTACTCTGCTCTGTTTTCTGCAACACTACGTGCCAAGGAACTCTTCCCTTTGATCCCTACCCCTTGTGTAGTTGTTAAAGAACCTCTCTCACGCATAAAGACAGTGACCCCATATGGGAGGCTGTGCTGCCAATCAGAGTTATCCTCTCTGATCCTTGACAAATTAAGCCCTGTGCAACTGTCTTTTCTTAAAAGTTACAGGGAAGAGGTTGGTACACTTGCAGATAAGTAGTTTCAGCAGTGAAGACAGACAGGGAGCAGTTTGAAATCTGGATTAGCAGTGAATGAATCTTCTCCTACATTTCAGTCTATCAGAACAGCATAGGATGCGTTCAGATGGGCAGCTAATCCTGCCATTATGCTGGCTCACATTTGATCCGAATCTTTTTAATCCGTCCTCGCACAACTAGACATCCCCCGGGGGATCGCCTTGCAGCACGCTGCTTCTGCTGTGGAGTGTCTAAACGGCATCCACTGAAGGAGGCACTCACGGTGGCTTTTTAAAAAAAAAACACAAAAACTTTTTGCACATGCGCATAGGCGTGATATAGCGGCCTTGTTTATTCGAGTATGTGCAGAATCAAGATTTTTTAAAATGGCGCCCATTTGGGATGGTCTGACATCAGACCATCCTGAACGGGCACCATTTTTTAACCGCGCATTGAAACGATCAGATGGGGGAAAGTCCGTAAATGGCCCATTGGGAACCGAAAACTCCAGTTTTAAAGTAGTACCTTTTTAGTACAGCTCCGAAGCGCGGCAAAACAGGATGCTCATGGAAGATGGATGTTTCCTAGATATTGATGTCTGCACATTACATTTAAATCCATGAGGCACTCGTGCCTTGCATGGATCTATAGAGCCGTCTGATCGGACCCATAGAAAAGAAACTGTGGGGAAAACAAAGTTTTCTGATGCCGACCATAGCTGGTTCAAAAAACTGAGCATAACAAGGCTACAGTGTTCTGGATACTTGTTTCTATGAGAAAAGAAAAGCTCTTGCTGGCAGAACATTGAGAAAGGATACCAATGCAACTGGTGAGGAGGGACTGAAGTAAGATGAAGATCCAAAAAAGCCCTTTCAATGAGCACAGCTAATGGATGGACCGTTCCAGACATTACTTTGAGCTTTCCTGTCTGTGCAAAGTATAAGATTATTTATTCCCAGGTCCCAGACAGAGCTTGGCAGTCTCCACAGTAACAATATGGACTATATACATATATTTTCTTCTCATTCAATGAAGCACCGAGGATCCATCTCACATGTTCAAAATGGAAATTAAAGAATAAGTATTATCAACTCTATGAGCTACCTCTGATAGTTCAGCTACCAAGTATTTGATGGTGGCCTCCTCTGAATGATATAGGAAAGGCATACCAGAACAATAACAAGAATCACATACCCCTGAATATACACTTCAGTTTCTGGATGATCACAGAATTACTCTGGGTCTGCAAGGCTGGATCCCATATGACAAGAGACAGAAAAAGAGATGCTGGACAGGTCTTTTCCCAGTACCATGTTGCCCAAAGGAAAGCACAATAAACTGGAATCCCCTTCCCACAGTACAGAGAAAGTTTTGGAATTATTCAACAACTGTCTTAACTAATCATTTTAAAATACAGCAGGTTTAGGGAACTAATCTTTGCAGAGTGGAGCTCTTACCAGCTGGAAGGTCTCAACCACTGTCTTTGTCATTGGCAAGACTGTACTCGCCAAATTGTCCTTCTTTGGTTCTTGATTTGTCCTGGGAAGAGTCAGGAACCTCTTGGCCACTTGCATTGAAACTGAGCAGGGAGCCTGAGCGTCTGCCTCTTTTACTTGCATGTTTGCTGAAGTTCAAGGCTGAGAACTGCTGATAGGGATGGCAACCTTTCTAATCCGAAAAAGATTAAAGGTTCACCAGCAGAGGTGATAGACATAACAACAATGGCCAACAGAGAAAATGAAGGCCCACTATCAGAAACACTAGAAGGCGGGACGTCAATGGTAGAAACGCATTTCAAAGAAATCTGCCCTAAATGGTCTAGGCAACTCTGCATAGGCAGTTCTGCATTTGTATTTCTTTAGGATAAAAGGGACTTTGCAGGGTGTTTGGCATGCAAAGTAACCTCTGTGTGTGTGTTTTGTGACACTTAGGTCAGATTATTTCCCCCCATTTAAAAACATAATATACCTGTGGGGGCTGCAATTCAAAGGGGGAGAGACTGGAGCAATGGGAGAGGGGCTATTTACAATAGCAACATTATTAAATGTTCACATCACAAATGTTTTAAGAAGTTTAAAAAAAACCAAAAATGCTAGCCACAGAAAGGTTAAAGACATATGGAACCTTTCCCAACATTATATGGAAAGGCTTGGATCCAGTAATAATTTCTACAGGCGGAAGGGATTACTGTCTGTGGTGTGTGAATTTCTCACTTCCCCGTTACTGCTGCAGCCCAAAATGCCCCTCAAATGCTGCTTCTGGAGAACCAAAGGGTCATAGCCTAGAGTTGGGGGGAGGAGGAGGAGGAGTTGGAGTTGGATTTATACTCTGCCCATCACTTAGCGTCTCAGAGCAGCTTACAATCACCTTCTCTTCCTCTCCCCACAACAGACACCCTGTGAGGTAGGTGGGGCTGAGTGACCTCTAAGAGAACAGCTCTTGGGAGAACAGCTCTGAGAGAACTGGGACTGACCCAAGGTCACCCAGCTGGCTTCATGTGAAGGAGTGGGGAATCAAACCTGGTTCTCCAGATTAGAGTCTGCTGCTCTTAACCACTACAGCATGCTGGCTCTCGGATCTGCTAGAAGAGTCGGGATGGCAGC
The DNA here is from genome assembly GCA_029375565.1 of Gekko gecko. Lineage (NCBI taxonomy): Eukaryota > Metazoa > Chordata > Lepidosauria > Squamata > Gekkonidae > Gekko > Gekko gecko. The sequence continues at coordinate 52,649,561 of JAPDNY010000013.1, read as the reverse complement.
TGGAATTACAGTTCATCTCTAGACTACAGAGGTCAGTTCCCTTGGACAAAATTAATGCTTTGGAGAATGGACTCTATATGGTATTATATTCTACTTAGGCCCCTCTCCTCCCCAGGCTCTGCCCCAAATCTCCAGGAGTTTCCAAACCTGGATCTGGCAATCCTACCCCCCATCCCCCATAGGTGGCCGGGGGGGGGGACCAGGCAACTCTACAGAAGAACAAGGAAAACCTGCTCTGCATTCAGAAGACACCCCCCCCCTTGTTTTTTCAAGTGTCTTTTTTGTATTGTACACCATTGGAAAGAAAAGTAGAGTAAGCAGGCACACACACACACACACACACATAAAAGGAAGGGGGGGGAATCAGCAAAAATCTACCCCTGTTTCTGTTTGCGGAAATTCTTCAGTGAATCTAAGCTAATAAATCCTTTCTCCTCCAACAGGGGACAGCAGCTTGGAGGATGAGGTTTCTGTACGAAATGGCATGAGTGAGAAGGATTAAATAGCCCCTTCTCCTGTTCTCTTCCTTTCCCTTTAAACTGCAGCCCTTTCAGATGCATTCTATGTAACTACATGCAACGTACAGTTTGGTCTGTTGGCCTACTTTTCATTGGGGTGGTCAACCTGTATCTGGGCTGCACTGCTTTAGACAGGAGGTCGAGGGGACTCATATGACTGAAGGCTGCTGCATACAACTCCCCTTCTCATAGAAAGCTATACGTCAGGGGAAAGAATGCGGTCCTAAGTTTGTCCGTGACATGCTGGTTTTCTTGGTGTAAAGGTACAGGAACCCCACCAGACTTTTGAAAAGCCATAGCCCATATACACTGTGGCCCCGGTCACACGGGAGGATTTGCCCCGCGAAACGGACGGATTGAAGGTGCATCATACGGGCACGATCATATGGCAACATCTGGGAAGCGTAGCGTACCCGTCACCAATCCGTATTGTCGGCCCAAAGAAGCGGATTTAAAAAGTACCAGCAAAAGGGTAGTAGCAACCGGAAAACGCAGGTTGCAGGTGAGCGTCAGATCGCAGAAGTGGAGTTAATCTGGCGCATCCGGCACACACATGTGTCCTGTCGCACCGGATGTGTTTTTTCCAAGCCTCCACAGTATGCAAAGAAACGTAAGATTGCGCATGTGCGAGAATGCAAAAGCAAAACCCTTTGATGCGCTTCAACATCGCCGTGTGATAGCTGGCTATTGACATCTGCGCAGCATCTTGGGGACCCGTCTGATTGCACTACCGCGCATCTTTTTGCTCCGGCTCTAATTTGCCTCCCTTCAGTGGCACAGTATCCCGCTCATGTGACCGGGACCTGTGAGGACCTGAAGACTTTACAGGTGCTAAGCTTTCCCAATAAATTAATTTGGTGGTTATTTGTTGCAGAAGATCTTGGTATGATTGTGTGGATGTTCAAAGGCTTCTACTGGGTATCATCTGTAACACTGCTAACTACTAATAACACTTGTGAGGGGAGCCTCCACCTTCAGAGGCACTAAGCCTCTGAATCCCAGTGCCAGGAGGCAACGTCAGGGGAAGGCCTCGGCCTCTATATCCTGTTTTTGGCTGTCCAGAGGAACTGGTTGGCCACTGTGTGAGACAGGATGCTGGGCTACATAGCCCATTGGTCTGATCCAGCAGGGCTCTTCTTATGTGACAACTGGTGATACCACTACTCCTTGTGCAAACCACTGCACATAATTTGATGTTACCGAATTATTGCCTAATGTGTGTACGATGTCAGTTATATTCAAGGCAAGGATAAGAAGAGAAGAGAAGAGAAGAGAAGAGAAGAGAAGAGAAGAGAAGAGAAGAGAGAAGAGAAGAGAAGAGAAGAGAGAGAAGAGAAAGAGAAGAGAGAGAAGAGAAGAGAAGAGAAGAGAAGAGAAGAGGTCTTGGGGGGAAAGTATAACGATTCCTTTATTTACCTGACTCAGAATGAAAATCGTCTGTGTACTTTTGCAAATAACAACAAAAAGACATAAAAATCATTCCCCACTGAGCAGTGTTCCCTCTAAGCTGATTTCATGTGAGCTAGCTCACAGTTTTTTAGCCTCCGGCTCACAGATTTTTGTCTTACCTCAGGAAGGATGGCTCCAGAGCAGACCTAATTTACGCTCGCTCACAGCTTTAATGCCAGTAGTTCACAAAATAGAATTTCTGCTCACAAGACTCCACAGCTTAGAGGGAGCACTGCCACTGAGGTAAACTCCTCAATAAAACAGGGCCAGGCCACGGGGGTTGATACACTTTAGCCATGTCCTCCAGGGATATAGGGAGCCCTGCCTATGCTTCAAGTCTGTCATCCTAATAAAGTATATTTATGTCATTTCAGAAATATGTTAGTTTTCCCTCTCTCTCAGTCAAGTATGTTTGGGGAGAGTGGCCTGTACTGAGGGTTGCTAGCTCTAGGTTGGGAAATGCCTAAAGATTTTTACTGTGGAGTTTGAAGAGTGCAGGGTTTGGGGAGGGGAGGGGAGAGACTTAAATTGGGTCTAATGCCACGGAGTCTACCTTCCAAGGTGGCCATTTTCTTCAGGGGAACTGATCTCTGTCACCAGGAGACAGGCCTGTAGCTACATCGGGCATCTTGGGACCTGGCCCCCTGACTTCCCACCAAGGCTTCCTGACTTCCCATCCAGCGCAGGTGCTCCTTTGGGGGAGGTGTGCAGGGGAGTGTGCAGGGTGCCCCCTGACTTATTTAAAGGCCCCCAGAATTAAAAAAAAAATCCTGGCTACGGGCCTGCCAGGAGATCAGCCATAATCCCAGGAGATCTCCAGCCACTACTTGGAGGTTGGCAGCCCTGTATGATGTAGCAACTTTGTTCCATGTCCAAAGAAATGAGACACAGGGGCCCGCTGAGATGGTCTATGGCTGAGTTCAGACTGGCAGTTTGCCCTGAGATAGGCACGTTTCAGCAACATTTCACAACCAGATTAAAGGGGCCGTTCACACAGGCACATCTGTCTGGCATTCCCCACCCGTAGTCAACCCGTCATGTACTGCTTCACTCCCGCGTTTAAAAGATACCTGGTGAAAGTGGTAGCAAATCCTGGAGAGCACCTTTATCACTTCATTCTGCTTCTGGGAAGTGTGAACGCTCACCCGAAAAGCTGGGAACAACCCACAGTAATAATGTCTGCCGGGTGTTTCCATGCATAAGGTGCACTTGATTGCCCTGGAGAGGCAGCAGCGATATGATTGGATGTGCGTCTGCTCTACCGCCCAATGCGATGCCAGCGCAACGGGATCCTCCCCAAATCGCCCTGATGTGCTTATGCACATGAGCGCATATGCGCACATAGCCGAATTACCAGGAAAAAGCCGTTTACAGCCGCGCCTCTGGGCCAGCAGTCTGAACGCTCCCTTGCGCCTCCTCCAGTATGCTCCTGCATCAGTCCACGCAGTGTGGCTGGGAAAACCCAGAACAGTTTGTTCCAGGGCCTTTTTGCCGCGACTCACTCCCGCTTCAAACTGCCAGTCTGAACTCAGCCTATCTATGTCTAGGTTGTACCAGAGCAACTGAAGGCTCACAGGCTTGGAATAAATCTCTTGGCACAGAAAACTAGCCTGTTTTATTACCCTGCAGAGTTCTGGTCTAGCCTTGTTAGTTTTCCAAGGTTTCCCCACCCCCTATGAAGGAGTACCCAGTCATGTGATCCCTGGCCTGCAGCTTGTACAGCTCAGACCTAAGTTTCGTACTTCAATGGATTTTCAGCCTTAGGTTAATTATTTACCAGGATGCAGCACTGAAGCATTCATCTGAGCCAACAAAGCCATTCAAAATTACATGTGCTGTACAAATAGACAAAAGCAAAAAATAGAAACCCAAATCTGGGCTTTCCAACCTTGAAAGTCACTTTAACTTCTATTTTAAAAGCACACACCCCCCATCCCAGTCCCTGCAAGTTTGTCTTCTCTTACTCCTGGCAAAGTTTAGTTCATTTTAGGATTTGTCAGTCCATGCAAATCTAGTCACTGAAATTAAGCAATGGGGTTGGCTTGAACTTGAAACAAAAAACCTGGACATGTCAGAGGGCAGAAGGGATAGCCGCAAATTTATGTGATCTACACAGAGTTGTAACACGGGTAAGGCAAGTGAGACAGTTGCCTTGGTGCACAAAGAGGCTCAGGAAAAGTATATCATGACTAAAATAAACACTGAGTAATTATTACTCATTATCTTTGTACATACTTTTCTATCAATATTACTACTATGGAAGTATAGGGAATGCAAATTTATATTCCTACCTCAGGCACAAAAGTAACTAGTTGTAGCTCTGGAACTTCCGTTGCCAATTGGGGTCTCAGCATTGCCTGATATTTTAGATATTAACTACAGTAGTAATATTTTAAATGAACTTAGACTCTAGAGTTTATATATAACACCTTTTTAACGAGCTTTGTAGTTCTGCCTGTTGTTCACACAAGATATTATCACTCAGGCTCTGGTCACACTGCAAAGGTAATTGTGCTTTGTTCCCGCTTTATTTAAATCAGGAACATTTTTCTTCGCATTGGGCTGACTAGATGCAGCCAGCCCCTCTCTTACAGCACCCGCTCGCCTGCTGCTGCGCCATCCCTCCAGGCGATCCTGCTGGCCACGGGGGATGCTCGGGCGGCTGCTGCTTCTGCCGACACTTGGGGGGGGGTGCTGCAGCCGCCATTGCCCCACGAAAACAGGCTCTGCCGTCTCCGCCGTCTCCGCCATCCTCCTTGCTGGCCCCATCCAGGCTGCTGGAGCCCCTGCCTCTCGTTCCCACCTCCAGGGCCGTCTTTTGTGTGTTTTTTTTTAAAAAACTTCCGGTCTGAGCGCTTGACTAAACATGCGCTTAATAAATCCATTATTAAACGTTAAATGGATTTATTAAGCGCATGTTTGCTCAAGCGCTCAAACTGGAAGCTTTTTTTTAAAAAAAAGCACAAAGAGCGTTCAGACGGCCCTAATTGCAATCATTGCGAAAGATGGGCTGTCCAGATAGGCGAAATCGCGCATTCAAAGCGGAAGTGCCAGGAAAACACTTGATTTTCCAGGGGTCAGGAAAACCTGGCATCATTGCACGAGTGAGCCTGCTTCGGGGCGGGAGGCGGATTGGCGCATGTGAACGTGAAACTGACATGCACAAGGGAATAGCAGCGAATCCCAATCAAAACGGCAGTGTGACCAGACCCTTACAGTGTGCCAAGTTTTCCCAGCAGAATATTTTAATGCTGAAAAACATGCTTTCCAGGGGTTGAAGTGATCCACAAATGTTCTGAAGAATTTCTTGGGGACATATAATCCATTGAAATCATGCTGCCACACAGCCAAATGGGGTGGGGAGTTGTCAATGGGTGTCTCCGTGACTGGGGTGACTGTCCCTCTATTCCTTTATTTCACCCAACATTTCATGGCCTATCAGTTCGAAGTGTGTGTGTGTGCGGGGGAATTGTCAGCTTCTAGTTTCAGATTGTCATAGTCTCTGTACCACCTTGAGAACATTTCCATATCCTTCCACAACCTCTAAAAATAGGGAGTCACATGGTGTGTGTATGTGTGGATGGTCACATATCTGGCATCTCACATTTTGGCTCAGCATTCGTTTTCAAACGATATTCTGAAAAACATAATTTCTGAGAAACTTCGCAGGGGCTCCCCACTGAGAAATATTAGATTTCAAACTATATTCTGAAGGATGTAACAATTCCTGGGAAACTTAGCATGGGTTCCTCACTGAAAAGTATTAGTTTTCAAACTATATTCTGGAGGACATTATAATTCCTGAGAAATTCAGCAGGGTTTCCTCAGTAACAAACTTCCTTGAAACACTGCTGGACCACAGCCACAGAATTTCCCTTGAGATGTACTGCCATGGGAGAGTGTCTATTGCAGATTGTACTAGCCAGTTCCCACAAGGCAGTCGTTAGGCTCAAAATGGCCTAGTTGGTACCCTGTGTGCTTCACAGACTGTGCTCCACAGAATATTCTGCAAAGCGTAGATGTTCTGTGGCAGAAATACCTATGTGGTAAAGGTAAAAAGCTGAAGGTAAAACGCATGAAAACCACAGATTCATGGGAATATAGTCTTTCTACATGCCTCAAACATGTTCATGAGCAGGCATGTCCCTTTTCAACAGTCTGTGACTGGTTTATAATAGGTAGAGATAAATAGAGATAGGAACATACAAAGTTATCTTATAATGAGTTGCTCCATTGGTCTATCTGGCTAGCATTCTACTCTGGCTGGTAATAGATCAAGGAGATAAAAGTCTATTCCAAACCCTTGTTACACAAGAACCTTTAGCTGAAGGTGCCAGAGATTAAACCTGGCACCTTCTGCATGCAAGATATTTCTCAATACTGCTCATATTTCAGTTTCTGAGTTTGTTATGTACATATTATACCTCCTAGTTTTCCACTCAGAGCAAAATCTGCCAGGTGCTTTTACAAATTTTAGCAGCAAATGGTGCAATCCTGAGCAGAGTTTCAGCAGCCTAAACCCACTAAAGTCAATGTGCTTAGAAAGATGTGATTCTGCTTAGAACAGCACGGCATTAGGAAGACAGTCAAAAGATGACAAACTCGTAGGACATGAAGTTGATATAATGCATATATGTGCAAAACAGAAGCTGCGTTTAAGATGATTAGATGTGTCTGCTTCAGAAGCTTTTATTTGAAATACAGGAGCACAGCCAAAGATAGATTAAATTTATTAGATATATAGCTGTCTGGTGTTCTTTATGATCAGGCTTCAGGGCTAAGATTTCACAATCCATACCAGCTGCTCCCCAAGACAAACAAATTTTCTCGTACTTATGTGTGGCTCAAACATGACTCTTTTAAGCTAATGAACCGACCCTTTCCTGGACAGTGGAGGAGGACTCCCCTAGCAAACCTCTACCTTTAGGTTGCACAGTTGTGTTGGAGAGGAGCCAGGTGTGAGTGTGTCTATGTGCGCTAATGGATTTTAACTTGGTCAGTTTCATTCTAGTTATTTGCCCAGCTCCAGCTGTGAGATCACAGGTTTCTGCTAGCCAGCAGGTGAGATATGTCATAAATACATCATGAACAAGAACAGAAGATTTTATTGCAATTCAGTTTGTGGTCTTTAGGCTGACAGAGCTGTATAATTAAAGTAAGGACAAGAATAGCCACACTGAATTAGGCTCAGGATCATCTGGCCCACTCAAGATACCCACAGTAGTCAGCAGCAGAGGTTTCTGAAAAGGCACATATTCCTTTCATATTTTATATTACCCATCTGTATCTTGTTAGTATAGCAGTTCAAGTGTAGAAAAGTGGAAAGGAGGAGGAGGAGATTGGATTTATATCCCGATCTTCACTTGGAGTCTCAGAGCAGCTTACAAACTCCTTTCCCTTCCCCTCCCCACAACAGACACCCTGTGAGGTAGGTGGGGCTGGGAGAGCTCTGAGAGAACTGTTCTTTCAAGGACAGCTCTGACAGAACTATGGCTTGTCCAAGGTCATCCAGCCAGGTGCAAGTGGAGGCATGGGGAATCAAACCCAGTTCTCCCAGATTAGAGTCCTTAGACACTTAACCACTATACTAAACAAAGTGTCAGACAAAGGTCTGAAAGGTCCAGGTTCCAACCCATTATCTGCAAAGAAACTCACTAGGTTACCTTGGGCCAATCATCTTCTTTCAATCTAATCTACCTCACTGGGTTGTTGTGAGGGCAAAATGGAGGTGGGAATCAGATGTATGCTATCCTCAGTTCCTAGTAGGAACTGCAGGATTAAAATGTACTACATAAATTAGAGAGACTGTGTGTTTAGTGATAGCTTCAGAGGGTAGCTGTGCTGGTCTGCAGTAGATCAGTTTGATTCGAGTCCGGCAGAGACCAACAAGATTTTGGAGGTACAAGCCTTCGAGAGTCAAAAGCTTATTGGTCTCTAAGGTGCTACTGGACTTGAATCTGTGTTTAGCGACTGTCTGTGCAATCCTGTGCAGAGTTACTATAGTTTAAGTATGCTGAAATTTATTTATATATTTATTTATTTATATTTATATATTCCATTTCTACCCCGCCCTCCCTGCAAGCGGGCTCAGGGCGGCTTACAATAGGGCAGCCAGTGCCAAGAGAAACAAGTTAAAACATATAAAGTACTAAAACATACATCATACATACTAAAACATACATCATAAAGTGCTCTATAATTCCTCTATTGTCTCAGACCGATGGCTTCAAATAATCATTAGACATAGCAATGTTGGTCATGGCGGGCCCCAAAGGGCTTAACTCGGCTGTCCCCTTCCTCCACCACACAGTTGGTAAAGTTAGCGGTGGAGGGGGCGGCGGCCAAAGAGGGGGAGGGGAAGCGGCGGCTCCTACTCAAACGCCTGGCGGAAGAGCTCCGTCTTACAGGCCCTGCGGAACTGTGAAAGGTCCCGCAGGGCCCTGATCTCTTCCGGGAGCTCATTCCACCAGGTAGGAGCTGCCACTGAAAACGATCTAGCCCTCGTGGCCGCCAGCCTGGCCTCCTTAGGGCCAGGGACCGCCAGGCAATGTTGAGATTCGGACCGAAGTGCTCTTTAATGGGCTCAGACGCAAGTAACAATAAGCTAGAGCCCTGTAATATGCCATACAGGTAAGCAAAGACGTTCTAATTACTAGGGAGGAAAATGCAAATAGGAGATCTGTACATTTCTTCCCGAAAATGAAGGCCTCAAAGTGTATCCTCAGCCTTGACCTGCAGGGCTTTTTTTATAGAAAAAGCCCAGCAGAAACTCATTAGCATAATAGGCCACATCTGACAGCAGAAACTCATTAGCATTTAGGCCACACCCCGACAGCACAGTTCATTAGCATGTTAGGCCACATCCCCATGCCTTCCCTTGGCTTGCCTGTGCGCCCCACGGCTGTGGGGAGCCCACACAAGCCAGCCCTTGGACAGGCTGGGGAAGGCACAGGGAGGCATTTAAATACCTCTCTGATTATGCTGAGCGGCATGGATGGCAGAGTGATCGCAAGGAAGTGGACAGGGGGAAAGGCAGAAAGGTGGGCAGCAGGGGAGGCATATGGGCAAGCGGGTCAGTGGCCGTGAGACCCACCAGAAGACTTTGGCCCTGGCAGGTGCCCCACCTCAGGGTATGCTGGCACCCATCTTGACTCCAATGACAATGCCTGTACTATTTAAGAAGTTGACATTTGATATTACGTTCACACTCCAAGAAACCATGATCATTAGAAAAGCTTGAAGAAGGACGATGTATTCTTAAATCAGCATTAAATGCTGACAGACAGACAGAGCAACAATTTTGCTAAGAAATCCTTGCACCTTCAAAGCTGAAGTCTATCGGAATTTTCTTTTCTTGTTTCCTTTTTCTTGCCCCTTGTGAACAAGCACACAAACCCATAGGTCACTAGAGATTCCATATTTGCAAAACTGATTAACTTCATAGCTGAATTCTCAGGATGTTAAAGCTTTACAAACAACTCGCAGATCCAGACATCTTGAAAGGCCCTCGGCCAAGGCTACTGAACCATTACATATTTCCTCTGACTGCTGCCAAAAAACTCTTTCCCCTGTAGGCAATCAACGCTGTGGGGAGTAACAACATGTGACACTCCACAAGTAGACCGCTCTTTGATATTAAAATCAAAAGTGGCACCATGGTACAAATTAATTAAATCAGACCACACTAGAACTCCGTACCTAGTTAATATCTCTAAACATGTACTTAGAGAGTCCTTTACTTCTCTACAGTTTCAATCAATGCCAACAGCAATTTTGGAGGGCCGATTCAATCAAACCCCATTGGCTCATCATCTATGTATTTGTGGTTCCCACGAACTTGAGGATTTACCTCACTACATTCTCTTTTGCCCATTGTATTCTAATCTGAGGGCTAAATTTTTAGTAGGTATTTTATCTGGTCTTAGTGCTTACCCAGTTGAGGGAGGGAAATCATTTTTGTTATCTGACATTGATACATGTGTCTCTTGTAAAGTTTACATAAGAACATAAGAGAAGCCAATGTTGAATCAGGCCAGTGGCCCATCCAGTCCAACACTCTGTCACACAGCAGCCAAAATATATCAGGTGCCATCAGTAGGTCCAGCAGTGGGGCCAGGACACTATATAAAAGTTCCCTGCACTCTATAAAAGTTCCACATCTTCCTGCACCACCTGGCTCATTGCACCATCAATGTGTTATTGGTACTCACTTGCTGTGCACTATCTCTGCATCTTACCCCTAACCTTATACTTCTGTTATAGAGATCTTACATCTTTCTAGTAGTCAAATATTAATGTTTCATCCTTGGGAAAATGGCTCATTGCTATTCCTTTTCACTGTCCCTTTTTCGTTGCAATGAAGGTGTTTTTTCTTGATGGTGGGGCATCTCAGATTGTACTACCACAGAGATGTCTGCTATAAAGACATGCACTCAGCTTGCTTCTTTTGTGCCCATATAACTAGGGTTGAAAGTTGTCCCCACCAAAAAAAAAACACTTGTCGACTACCTCTCAGGTCTTTCGCAGTAGTCTGATGTGTAGCAACCAGCAGGCAATATAAGCATTCTTGAGATATTTGAAGGTGTTAGAATGGACATACATCTGTGGGAGGGGCAAGACTCTGCTGTCGAGCTCCACCTCTGGCCTACATGTATTTAACGAAAGATATGCCAAGAATTTATATGCATACAGTTGCATACGTATATAGCTTTCTCCCAGGGAACCCAATCACACTAAGAGAACTATGTTTTCATGTGTATATATGAATATACACATATGTGGCCTAGTTTAGGGATGGAGCTCACGGCAGCTATCCCAGTTCTGCCATCCACAAGTTCATTCTACCCATTTCAAACATCTGAAGAAGGGAGAGAATGCTTACCTCCATGCCCCAAAGAGTTTCAGCTGCCACTGAAGGATGGCAACCCTATATCATATCTGATGCACTGAGTAGGTTGAGAAGAGGCTGAAAGGTGCATTGCCATATTTGCTCAGGCCTTAAGCAACAACTACTTTGTTATCGAAGCCAGAGCAGAAAGCGCCAAGTTGGAAACACAAAGTAGGTGAAAGAGCACCCCATTACAATCCCTAGACAATCAATCTCCTTGAGGACAAATACTGTCTGAACTTAAAAAGAGGCCCTTATAGACTCTATATTCACCTGGCAACGAAACAAAGCTGCTGACTCTTGGAAAACGTATTTATATTGAGGCTGTGTCGACTTACCACTGCAAGGTCTTGGTCAGCCTCCATTAGCACATGGTACAATATGGTGTGTTTGGAGCACCACCCCCCCCAGCCTGGGCCCATCCGCTGCCTTCCAGAAGAATACCAAGCAAGAATGTCCCATCCATAGAAACCTTGCTTAATTCATGTCAGAATGTATGGTGCATATTGTCTCCTAAGGCACCAGGGTCTTAGGAAGGAACAGAATGGTTTGGAAAGGTGTTTGACACTGCCAGATTTAATCTAAGGCAGGGCAGATGGCCCTGGAATTGGTTTTGAAGGCCAGGCTTATCTGTAAACATGAGAAGCAATAATAAAGGAGACTACCTTTGTGTGCAACATAAAACTCTGAAGGGCAGAAGCTAGACTTCCTCATCAGGTGGGGCTGCAATATTTCCAGATGGGGCCAGCTCCTCCCCAGTGAATCTTTTTTGGGAGGGACATCAACCCCAAGAAAGATCTGGACCCTAATTGATTAGGTTTTCTCAGCTTTAAGTATCCTTTCTCTCCTTTAAGCTGTAGACAGCAAAGGCAGGGTTACTCCTGCCTTTCTAGGGTTGCCAGCTCTAGGTTGGGAAACACTTGGAGATTTTGAGGGGTAGAGCCAGAGGAGGGTGGGGTTTGGGGAAGGGAAGGAGTCCACCTTCCAAAGCAGTCATTTTCTCCAGGTGAACTGATCTCTGTGGGCTGGAGATCAGTTGTAATAGCAGGAGATCTCCAGCCATCACCTGGAAGTTGGCAACCCTATGTCTTTCTTTGCATGCCTTGCTGAGAAGTGTAGCAGGAGGGTAGGGCAAGGTCTCTTGGTGTTGGAAGGGCTTCCTCCATGGCTTTGACTCTTGATTTATTCCCCATTATGGTAAGCCTCCTGGTGCTCAGCCTTTATTTCTTGTCCCAGTCTCTTTAGATCTGCTGCTTACAGTTCCAGCTTTGACAGTGGCGAGACTATCACTCTGGCTTCCCTTTGCCCTGCCACCCTCTCCACTGCAACATGCTCTATGCAGGGCTGTCCTTGAAGACAACCCAGAAAACTGCAGCTGGTTCAAAATGTTACAGTCAGGGGCCAGCTGCCGGGAACAGAGGTTACCTATTTTGAAATAGCCACTTGGCTGCCAGTCTGTTTCCGGGTGCAATTGAAGGTGGCCGGTTGTGACCTCTAAAGCCCTTCATGACAGGGGACCCACATACCTGAAGGACCATCTCCTTCTATAGGTCCCTGTTGTTGGCTATCTCACCACTTAGGGTGGCCCATCTGGCATCAACCGGAGCCTGGGCCTTTTCCATCGTGGCTCTGGCTCTGTGGAATGGGCTTCTTGAAGAGGTGAGAGGGGACCCCCTCCTTGGAAATGTTCAGGGGGTGCTGCAAGGCCTGCCTGCTTGCCAGATCTTTTGAGAGGGTTTAAATGGCAGGCATCTTTTTAGTGGGGAGAGTTGGGGGGGGTTGCTATTTCAGCATTGGTCTTAGCTGGGGATGTTTTAACTATTGTTGTAAGTAAGCCACCTTGACCCAAGAGGAAAGGCAGGATATGTTTTAATAAAACAATAAAACAAAAAATATAAATAAATCAGCTCACCCATTCTCTTCAGTTCAGACTGTGAGTTCACAACATAGAGATGGCGTCCAAAGTTATTAAATCATGTTATGCAAGAGTGCATTTCAATGCAAGATTTTATAATATTGTAATGCAATATGTAAAGCAACAATGAATCCATACAGATCCCACTAACCAGTTTGGTATAGTGGTTAAGAGCATGGACTCTAATCTGGGAGAACTGGGTTTGATTCCCCTCCTCCACAACCAGCTGCTGGTGTGACCTTGGGTCAGTCATAAGTTCTTTTAGAGTTGTTCTCTCAAGGGCAGTTCTTGGGAGAGCTCTCTCAGCCCCACTTACCTCACAGGTTGTGGGGAGGGGAAGGGGAAGAGATTGTAAGCCACTCTGAGACTCCTTCAAGTAGTGAAGGGCTAAATCCAATCTCCTCCTCCTCCTCCTCCTCCTTCTTCTTCCAAGGCAGTTAATTTGTCAGTCCAGGCAGATACATACATCTAGCACCTCTTCCTGTGGGAACAAGGTGAGCTTCAGCAGAGTTGCAGTGCCCCCCCTTTCCGGTGCTTTCCCAAGCAGCTTCTGGGAAGAGGGCTGTCCTTGTGTACTAAATTATAATCTGCCATATGTAGAGTATAAGTTGGACAAGTAATGCCACCCAGGTAACAAGGAACTGATTCCAGATAACAGACAGCCACCCACCACTATTCATGTGACCAACAATATTTCAATCATAATCAAGGCTGATGCTGACAATACCGGAGCTCAACAAGTTAGGTGCCAAGCAAAGTCAGAGATCGCTCTTCAACAAATGAAAAAAAAGAACAATATCTTTCTGAATACTTATATATGGCTCATTTCCAAATATGTGCCAGAGTTCCCAGATCCTCAGCCCTGGACCCTAGACTCTCTAGGGTCAGAGCAAGAGAATCAGCAAATATTAAGTCATCCTTTGCAGTCCTGCCAAATCTCCCCAGCCTAAATATACAACTTTCAGCAAACATAAGAAATGCCAGATACGCTGATGGAAAACTGCAGAATTCACTATTGCTGTTAGAAAACTAAACCCAACAATGCAATGTACTATTAAACCAAGTGGGAGTCAGGGAAAACAGGAAGGGCTCAAGGAAGGGCTGATTCCATCTTCCAGAAACCTGATGGATTGTGGAAAGGATATAGAAAGAATAACACAATGTGGAGGTGAAAGGCAAAGAGGGTGGAGGGCAGAATAGAAATCCACTTTGGGGAAGATGGAAAAAAATCTGAAAAATAAATGAAAATAAAAGAGACTGGAGGAAATGGATTGTAGTCCATCCTGTTGAACTGGGGACTGTAAGATTATTTGTGGAGATACTGAGAGATGTGAGTTTTCGTTATCTTGGGCTTTTAGAGGATGGAGAAAAGGGGTCTTTTCAAAGTAAGGAAGCCCCACAGTAGATCAGCCTCAGGGTCAAAACCAGGGCTGGGCAAAACAAGTTTGAAATCCTATAATCTAGTGGTGTCTTTTCCAGGCCAGAATGACTTATAACTGCAAGGTAGGGTTGCCAAGTTACCTACAGGTAATAGCAGGGGAGACTTGGTTCCTCTTCAGGACACCCGCGCATGCATGCGCGCCGCGATGACATCACCTGGAAGTGACGTCATCACGTTGGGCACATTGCTGGCTGACGCTCATAGAGTTTTCAGGCTGATTGCTAGAGTGTCGGCCGGCAATGTACCCGGCGCGATAATGTGATAGTTCCCCTGCCAGCCTTTTCCGCACCGGTGGATTGGGGACCCTTTTAGCGGGGGAACCTCCGCCCTCCTGGGGAACCTGGCAGCCCTGCTGCAAGGCCCTATCAACAACACCCAGTTCTGTTTGGCTGAAGGCCTCTTTATTAATAGTAATTGTAGGGCAGGTAACTTGGCTATTGGAATAAAGAATTACAATACTTCACTAAGCTGTTTCTAGTGCTCTAGGCTAGGGTTGTACTGGCCTGGTTCTGCAGATTCTTAGTAGGCTCTGCACTCCCACAGGCTGCTAATAAAAAGACTGAGAAGAGATGCATTGAATCCCTCTTACTCTCCTGCTTGCTCTGAGGCCTACTGGGATGAGGCAGTACCCAACATCTATAATAAGGTGATGCCTGCGTTCACATGACATGCAGATCAGTAACAATGGGCTGTGAAGAAATGCATTTTTTCTTTGGAGGTCTGAAATGAACAAAACCCATCACTCTGAGTTTTAAAAGTTTTTTTCCCCATCTGGGCTGAGAACAGGCAGGAAGGGGAGAAGTCAGTTCAATTGCTTTCCAGACTTACTTTAGCCCACCTCATACAAATGCTAATAGGTTTAGACAATGGGATGGTCAGGCAGGGAACAGCGATTTGGAGGAACTAAATACTATAGAGGCTTCAGGAAGGAAGTTTCTGGAGGCTTCAGGAAAGGCTTCTCTGACTGGCCTGACCTGGTCAGTGGGTATGGAAAAGAGAGAAGATAAAACTCCTGGAAGCAAAGAGTAAGCTCTCTTGGGTGCAGAGTCCATCAGAACAGGCAGATCTCTTAACTGAGGTCAGGAGGAGGCAGCCATATATTGGCCTGAAGAACTGGATAAAACTTCAAGGAAATGGTTACTCTGTAGTGATCTGTAATTTCTTAAGCTTGGGAGCCTGTCCTATATTTAAACATCTGATAGGGCATGTATAGAGGGACAGAGGAATTGTATTTTACACATTTCTTTTGAAATCCTTGTTCAATCTGTTGCTGTGCTAAAAGTATGCTTGTGAACTTTTTTTTAATCAATACTTTATAACTTTTGAGGCTGCTAGTGGTTTTCTGTACCACATAGACCTTCACTGTCTTGGACATGCTATTTTGAAAGGGGCGCCAGGGGAAAGGTAGGCAGTTGGCAAGTGGCTAGTCCTCCAAGGGTGCACAAGGCAGTAAACTGTCCACATAGTAACCAGACACTGGGTAGCAGGAGACACAGAGGCAAGGCCTCAGAACATGAAAGGGAAGGTGGGAGTCCTGACCCTCCCAGCAGGCAATTCCTACAAAGGTCAGGTGGTGATGGCGGGTTACCAGAGAGAGAGAAAAGCCTCTCCAGGTGTTGTGAAAACCTAGGTGGGCAGAATGGATCAGGGCCTGCAGGCAAGAGCAGGCCCTCCACATGGCCTGTGCTGCATCCAATAATAAAACAAAGCTGGAATTGGAGAGTTCTCACAGGCAGCCGAACTTCCATTCCAGGAAACTGTACTAGTGGTATGATTTGGCCTGCTAATTTCTATATGCATGAATACATGAAGCATCAATAACAGCGTTAATCATCAGTAACCAACATCCAGGTGCATACTTCCTGGAAAAGCGCTACTGCTAATTGTCCAGAAGGATGGAGAGATTACAGAACGGGAAGAGCAATGATTATTTCCTACTCATCAATGGTTTAGGTTTGGCTTACACACACAGTAGAAGGAGATGGAAATGATTTGGGCAATGTTGTGTCCTTAATGCTGGACGTCAGAATAAGGAGGAGGCACAGTTTCAAACAGGAGCACAGATTAACGACTCTGGTTCTTTCTCTGAGTGGCTCTGCAGTGACTTCCTTTCTCCCTGTTCCTGTCCACATGAAGTTCTGGAGTGGAAAAGGGCAATCTAAAACACTGGCCTAGATTAGGGTTACCATTCCCCAGGTGGGGGCAGGGAATCCCCCTCGCTTTCGCGGGCTCCTGCCCGCCAGCAGCCAGCTGACCGATGGGGGAAATTCCCCCATCCCCCAAACAGCAACATTGTGTGTGATGTGCTGACATCATCTGGAAGTGACGTAGGCACATTGTGGGGGTGATGCTCTGGTTTTGGGGCAAAACTCTATGGTTTGAGGTCGATTTTAACATAGAATTTTGCCCCCAAAACAGAGTATCACCCCTGACATCACTGGCATGCCTATGTCACTTCCAGGTGATGCATGCACATTGCGTGACTTCCCCCCCACTCCCAGAACTCCCCCCAATCACCCCGCCAGCATGACAATCGGACCTGGCAACCTTAGTCCAGATTAAAGGATTCGACTTGTCCAAAACACCACAGTTGGTGGCAGTAATCCAGACAGCTACTTCAGACTGTGAGTGGGTATCGCATTTTGGAATGTTCCCCTGTATTAATATAAATGCCTTGCAAACAGAAAACTTTCACACCTCTCTCCCTGATGAGCTAGGCTGTCTTATTTTGCTTCTTACTTGCAGGGAATTTTCTTTTATATGGGAGACCGCTCTAAATGTGTTCCACCACCTGCTGTCCCCTGTACTACCTCCGAATTCCATCACCTTCTTCCACTGCCTGTGTAGACCAGGTTAAAAAACATACCCTTCTGAGCAAGTTAGGGTTGCCAACTTCCAGGTGGTAGCTGGAGATCTCCTGGATTACAACAGATCTCCAGGTGACAGAGAACAGTTCCTCTGAAGAAAATGTCCGGTGGAAGGTGGACTCTCTGGCATTATACCATGCTGAAGTCCCTCCCTTCCCCAAACCCTGCCTTCCTCATGTGCCAACTCCTAAATCTCCAGGTGTTTTCCAACCAAGAGCTGGCAACCCTAGAGCAAGGCCCTATCCATATGTCTTATTATTGTCTGACTGTCATTCGTTTCTACAGGTTTGCATAAGAAAGGGCATTCCTGGTTCATGGACTCCTGAGGCGGTATCACTTTGTTGCTTCATCCAAGTCCAACCAGCCTACGCATTAAAATTCGAGGGAAAATTGTCTTTTATGGTGCACAGATCTGACTAGGTAGAGAGAGCGAAGAACTCCCCCTTCCTTACATATGGAGCATGGCTTGTTAGACTGTCTTCCCTATGCCACATGTCTGCTGCTACTGGTGGCTGCTGCTACAGGGTTAATGTTTAAAAGATCACTTTACGCCCAAGTGCTTGGGCTACTCCACTTAACAGCTATTGGCTCAGCAACCTGCAGCTACTAGACTTTTATGTCAGCAAGCAGGCAGCAGACAACAGCGCACAGGTCAACGTAAGGGTCAAAGGTGGCAAAAAAGGAAACATTCTTTGAAAATGTTTGAAGTGCATACATTTTATCAGGACAAATAGTATGCATTTAAAACAATTCTGGGACCCTACTTGTGGAATTCACACTGCTGCAGTGTGCTTTAAACCTGTATAGCTCTTGTTTGCTCATAAAAAAGCTGTGTCAGAAGCATTCAGGTGGAATCGCTGATGCGGCTAAAATGCAGTTTGATGGATAGAGTGTATAGTGTGCCAGGCTAAGGTTTGAAGAAACCTGGGTTCAGATTCTCACATACCTTTGAAGGTGGTAACCATGGAATAATCTCTCTTTCTCTCTCTCTCTCCTCTCAATCTAGTCTGCCTATTAGGATTGAAGTAAAATGGCAGTGAGAAAGGAAAAATATATTGTATGTGTTATCCAGAGCACCTTGGAGGAAGGCGAGGAGAAAATTATGACTAATAATTTTCTTAACTGGAAATCTTGACCTTTATAATATATATTCCATCGACAGCTGGTTACTAAAAGGAATCTTCATATTCAGAGGAAACAAACCTCTGAAAGCCAGTACTAGGGTTGTCAGGTCTGGGTTCGAAAATACCTGGAGACTTCGGGGGTGGAGCCAGGAAAGGGTGGGGTTTGGGGAGGGGAGGGGCCTCAATATAGTACAAGGCCATAGAGTCCACTCTTCA
Source organism: Gekko gecko (assembly GCA_029375565.1). Classification (NCBI taxonomy): domain Eukaryota; kingdom Metazoa; phylum Chordata; class Lepidosauria; order Squamata; family Gekkonidae; genus Gekko; species Gekko gecko. The sequence continues at coordinate 52,631,144 of JAPDNY010000013.1, read as the reverse complement.
AAGCAGCCATTTTCTCCAGGGGAGCTGATCTCTGTCAGCTGGAGATCAGTTGTAAAAGCGGAAGATCCCCAGGCCCCACCTGGAGGCTGGCAACCCTAGTACTAAGAGGCACTATCAGGGGAAGGCCTTGGCCTCCATCCTCTGTTGGTTGGCCCTCCAGGGTCACTGGTTGACTGGTGTGAGAAACAGGTTGCTTGACTAGATATAGGCCACTGGTTTGATAGGGTTGCCAGTTGTCAGAGTTCCTCTAGAGTCCTCCTCCAGTTCCTCTAGAGAAAATGGTTCCTCTGGACGAGGGACTCTATGGCATTACACCCGGCTGAGGTCTCTCCCCTCCCCAGACTCCACCCTCCTCAGGTTCCACACCTGAGATCTCCAGGTATTTCGCAACCCAGAGCTGGTAACCCTACTTGAGGGTGCTTCTTATGTTCTTAATGTTTGTTGAAATAGTTACCCAAATTAATATTTATGCAGAGGGATTAAGAAATATTGCATTATGTCTAAACTCTGGGTGTTACGTTGGTAGTGGATAGGAAGAAAGAATTGGTTCATCTATTTTGTTTCAAGGCTTGGACAGGGTTTGAGAAAGCAAAGGGATTTCAAAACCAAGATTTCAAACAGGACCATGTTTTGTGATGGTACTTTCTGTTAATAATGCTACAGACATGGGTATAATTGTCATACCAACTGCATTTCTTTTCACAGTTGTGATTTTGTAATGAAGGCAAAACTTGCCATAGTCCATTTTGTAAATGAGAATGTAATATATAGTGTGTTTGTTTTATTTTTTCCTTATTTCTCTTTTTATGTTTTCTTTATTGCCTGTGCTGAAGATTATATGATTCTTCTTCCTAAATAAATTGAACTTGCTCAATTTAAGAACTCCAAATGTTGCATTTGAGCTGGCTCCAAAAGCTACAGTCTGGCTTTTCTCTCTTTCTTTCGTACTGGAGTATCTTGAATAATCTTACAAAATCCAAACAAAATTATTCAGTATGGTGAAAACCAACGACGACATAAAGAGCTCCAGGAGGATCTCCGCAAATTGACAATGTGGCAAATGAAATTCAGTGCTAGTAAGTGTGGCGTTGCAGACTGGAACAAAAAATTCCAGCTTAAAGTACAGGCTAATGGGTTCTGAATTTGAAAAGATCTCGAGGTTGTAGTAGATAGCTCAATGAAAGTGTCAACACATTGTGCTGCAGGACTGAAAATGGCAAACTATGTTAGGGATTATTAAGAAAGGAATTGAAAATAAAACAGCCAATATTATAATCTGGAATAGTGTGTGCAGTTCTACTCACCATATCTCAAAAAGGATATTGCAGAGCTGGAAAAAGTGCAGAGAGAGGGCAACCAAGATGATTTGAAGGTTGGAGCGCCTTCCTTATGAGAAAAGGCTGATGGGTCTGGGACTTTTCTGTCTATAAAAGAATCAACTAAGGCAGGACATGATAGAGGTTGATAAAAATTTAGCACGGCACGGAGAGAGTTGACAAAGAGACATTTTTCTCCCTCTCCCAAAATACTAGGGCTTGAGGGCATCCAATGAAGCTGATGGGCAGTAAGTTCAGGATGGACAAAAGGAAATACCTCTTTACACAGCGAGTGATTAAAATTTGGAATTCGCTGTCAGAGGATATATTGATGATCGGGATTAGACTGATTCATGGAGGATACATCTATCAGTGGCTACTAGCCCTAGTGACTAAATATTCACTAGCAGTTATCCTCTGAATCCCAGTGCCTGAAGGCAACATCAGGGGAAGGCCTCAGCCTATCTCCTGTTATTTTTATGAGTATGAGGCATTAGTCTTTATAAGACATCTTGCACTACAATAGTTTGCTTATAGATTTTTAGAATATTGAAAGTAATTATTTTGAAACTCTGCCAGTGTATTTTTGCGACATGCTGTTGTTACTGATGAAGACCTATTGGTTGAAACATTCTGGATTTAAACATGCACTGAATGCTAACAGGTCTTGCTTTTATTAAACAAGGGATCTGAAAAGTATTCTGTTAATTATAGCCAGATCTTAAATTGTATACTACTTCTTGTCCGAGAACTGGCAACCACTTGTTTATTTCTTGATATTTAATTGTTAGGTTTACAGTTCCCATCCTCAATTTCTGTTTTTCCCCTTCTAGTTTGTGCCAGTCGAGGCCACTGTTCCCTTGGGGGTGGGGGGGTGCCTCATACTGTGTTTGTAACATATTATATTAAGTCTGCGTATTGCATTTAAAGCACATCTCCTCCTTTCCATGGGCCTTTCTGAAATGAAGGAACTATTGCTTGAAATAAGGAACAGACGGCAACCCAACAATCCCTTCATGACTGAAACATCTTTAAAACATTTTGTTTGATAGTTTTAGAAGGAACTTCAGTCCGATAGCTGGAAGATTGTTAGACTGTTGGCTAACAGCAGTTCCCACTTACAGCTGCTGTTTCTTCAAGCCCCACCCATAAAAGATGATGACGTTATGAAATGGACCAGAAAAGTTCTAAAAGATTTTAGAACTTCTTCACTTCTAAAAAGTGATTTTGAATGTGCTGCAGAAAGAGACTAGCTATGTGCTAAGGTGAAAGGGAAGAGGGCAGACCAAAGTATGCTCCCCTGAGGAAGGGCGGGGGGGGCGGGCGGGATGCATAAAATAAATAAATAAATAAATAAGCACTCTCATGCCGTTTCCACCATTAAAAATGCCCCCCCGGTACTTTGAATGCCAGTAAGGCACAGGATTCGTGCGTAGGGATGCTAGCTCTGGGTGGGAAATGCCAGGGGATTTGGGGGGGTGGAGCCAGGGGAAGGCAGGGTTTGGGGAGGGGGGACCTCAGCAGGGTACAATGCCATCCAGTCTACCCTCTAAAACAGCCATTTTATCCAAGGAATTGATCTCTGTCATCAGGAGATCCATTGTAATAATGGGAAATCTCCAGGTCCCACTTGGAGACTGGCAACCCGATTGGTGTGCATTAGGGTTGCCAATCTCCAGGTGGTGGCTGGAGATATCACCGTTGATCTCCAGACGACCAAGATCAGCTCCCCTGGAGAAAATCGCTGCTTTGGATGGCGGACTCTGTATGGCATTTTACCCTGCTGAGGACCTTCCCTCCCCAAACCCCACCCTCCCCAGGCTCCAACCCCCAAATCTCCCGGCATTTCCCAACCCAGAGCTGGCAATCCTAGTGGGCATAAAGGGTGCTGAATCGGTGATATCTGATTCTGAATATGCACTCTGATTGGCTGACATTTATTATACCTCTTCCCAGCGGCCTCCACACAGAAATTCTTCCCCACATGGAAAGCTGGAAGCCCCTACATTAAAGGGAAATGCCCACAGGATGACTCATGGAGTTCCCAGGCCTTTCTTCCTGAAACCAGATTTACCTGCTTTAATCTGATCAAAAGAGGAATCCCTGGAATTACTTTAGGGGAGTGTCCACACTCCCTCCATTGCCACAGAGCTGCTTTGTGTCCCTATTATGGAGGAAGGCAGGGTATAAATGAAGCAAATAAATCAGGGTGGGGTAAAAATGTAATAAATAATAACAAATGAAAGATAGTAGCCCCTTAAATGTAGCTGTCAAAACACATCACTTTTCTACTGTATACCAGGTGCCTGAGAAAGGAGCTTCCTTCAGGCCCTCCAGTGCCAGAGTGCCCATCTCATCTATGTTTGTTTTCTTCTAAAAAAGAGCAATTTGGCTCTTCCACTTGCAGCAAGAATATCCTGTTTCCATCCCTCAGGATATTGGCGATCTTTATTGCTACTCCAACAAGTACAGAAACATGCAATTTAATTTTGCTATTCTGGAATTCATTGGGCGCTCTTATTATTTTACGTAAGGCAGGCAAAGATAATCTAACTCAATAGTCAAGGGGTTTACTTATATTTGGGAAGATTTTTACTCTGCTAATAATTCAGATCCGTTCAGATACAGACAGATTGAATCCCTCCATGCTACAGTGATCACATGGTCACAATTTCAGGGCCAGAACTTGCTAATGTCTAAAGGAGTTGTTTGTTAAGCTTTCTACTTTGAATCCCCTCCAAGAAAAACATCATATTGCAAGACCTCTTGTTTTAGAAACACACCATACTGTAATTGTTGAACTAGCAGTTTTAGCCACCACCACCAGCAAAAAAGATGGAAACTTTTGTGTACTGGCCTAGGAGCCCCAGTTTGATTCAGTAGTACTTACAAGTATATGGGCTCGGGGTTCCAATTTATTCTGATGCAGGAAACTGACAGTTTCCTATAATTTGGGGCCACATAAGAAGCTTTCTACCCATCTACATGGCATTTTCCTTGACTCCCTAGCAAAACCCTGAAACTTAAGGGCACAACTATCTAATAACAATTTATGAACCCAATCATTTGAAGCACTGAGACCTCACCCTCTAATAAAATACATGGATACAAATCTAATATACTCTACATCTGCATCTGATCACCAGATACTAGGCGGAAGCAACAGATGATGGCTATCTCCATCATGCCCAGCTTGAGAGCATCTCTGGTGCTAGCCAGCATTTGAAACAAGATTGTTGGGCCAGATCTGGGTTTAAAGCAGCAAGGTGGTTCATAGGCAACCCCCCCCGCCCCGCCCCGGTTTGCAGTTCAGTGGTGCTACTACAGTGTATGTCTAAGGCTGATTTTCCACTACAGCTGCCTCGGGGTTGTGCCGCCGTTTGCCCCGATACTATTAGTCAATTTCACACCCGAAGCCACGGGGCTGCATTTTGACCCGCGGCTCGCCCAATTCCCCTGCAGTTTCGTGATCCTCAAAAAACAGGATCACGAAATTGCGGGGAAATTGGGCGAAGCCGCAAGTCAAATGCAGCCCCGTGGCTTCGGGTGTGAAATTGACGAATAGTATTGGGTCAAATGGCAGCGCATCCCCGAGGCAGTTGTAGTGGGAAATCAGCCTAAGTTTATCCATTTGTCACAAGTCCTTTGCTCTCAGCTTTCTATCTGTAGAATGGGTTCATCACAGCACCACTGAATTTTATTGTTATATGCATGGCTCATTTCCTACAGGAGCGCACAGGAGCAAAGCTCCGGCAGTAAGGAGCCCAGGGGGTGGGCACATGCAGCAAGCCCCGCCCCCTGCTCCCAGCAGCCCCCCCTGCCTTTCCTGGCCTGCTGGCCGACCCAGCGGAGCGCTGCCGTGAGCTGGCCCTCTAGCTGCTCCACCATTGCCTGGGCTGTGGCACCCAGCCCGCCCTGGCCCTGCGCATCCTCATGCCAGCCCTGGCAGGCGCCTCTGCAAGGTGGGCCCCAGCAACTCCTGCAAGGCCTGCTAGGAGCTCCGCCTCGGCCTCCTGCGCCTCCTCGGCCTCCTCCTGCACCTCTGCGCTGCCACCACCCTGGCCCCCTACCTGCTCAAGGCCATGCACGTCCTCCACACACCCCTCCACGACCCACGAGCAGCCACGCACCTTCCTGCGCTTGCTGGCTATCCAAATGCTGGCTATCCAAACAGATGGTCACAGATCCTACCAGGGGAGAGAGCGATCCTAGATTTGGTCCTAAGTAACACCCAAGACCTGGTGAGAGATGTAAAAGTGATTGCACCACTTGGGAACAGTGACCATAATGTCATTGAGTTTAACATTTGTACAGATAGGGAGTTGCCCAAAAAGACTGATGCAACCACTTTTAACTTTAAAAGGGGTAACTTCTCTGGTATGAGGAGACATGTGAGGAAGAAATTGAAAGGAAGAGTGGAGAAGGTCAAAACCATTGGGGAAGCTTGGAGACTATTTAAAAAGACAATCCTAGAAGCTCAGAAAAAATATATACCGCAGGTTAGGAAAGGTACAAATAGGTATAGAAAAAAGCCTGCATGGTTAACAAATAAAGTAATGGAAGCTGTAAAAGGTAAGAAGGATTCCTTTAAGCGGTGGAAAGCTAGTCTTAGTGAGGTTGATAAAAGGGAACACAGACTATGGCAAATAAAATGCAAGTCTGTGATCAGGCAAGCAAAAAGGGAATATGAGGAGCATATCGCAAAAAACATAAAGACCAACAATAAAACTTTCTTCAAATACATTAGAAGTAGGAAGCCAGCCAGGGAGGCAGTGGGGCCCTTGGATGACCAAGGGGTAAAAGGAGTAGTGAAGGATGATAGGGAAATGGCTGAGAAGCTGAATGCATTTTTTGCCTCTGTCTTCACTGTGGAAGAGGAGAAGTGTTTGCCCACTCCAGAAGCACCGATTTCGGGAGGGGGTTTGAAAGACCTGAATCAGATTGCGGTGACAAGAGAGGAAGTCCTCCGACTGATGGACAATTTAAAAACTAATAAATCACCAGGCCCGGATGGCATTCATCCGAGAGTTCTGAAAGAATTCAAATGTGAACTTGTGGATCTCCTGACAAAAATATGTAATCTTTCTTTAAAATCTGCCTCCATTCCTGAGGACTGGAAGGTAGCTAATGTCACTCCAATCTTTAAAAAGGGCTCCAGGGGAGATCCAGGAAATTACAGGCCAGTCAGTCTGACATCGATACCGGGTAAATTGGTGGAAACTGTTATTAAGGAAAGAATTAGTAGGCACATTGATGAACAAAAACTATTGAGGCAGACTCAGCATGGGTTCTGTAAAGGAAGATCTTGTCTCACTAACCTGTTAGTGTTTTTTGAGGGAGTGAACAAACATGTGGACAAGGGGGACCCAATAGATATTATTTACCTTGACTTCCGGAAAGCTTTTGATACAGTTCCTCATCAAAGGCTCCTAAGTAAGCTCAATAGTCATGGGATAAAAGGAGAAGTCCTCTTGTGGATCAAAAACTGGCTTATAAATAGGAAACAGAGAGTGAGTATAAATGGGAAACTTTCTCAGTGGAGGGTGGTAAGCAGTGGGGTACCACAGGGATCAGTACTCGGTCCGATGCTTTTTAACTTGTTTATTAACGATTTGGAATTGGGAGTAAGCAGTGATGTGGCTAAATTTGCAGATGACACGAAGTTGTTCAGGGTGGTGAAAACCAGGGAGGATTGTGAGGCACTCCAAAGGGATCTGTTGAGGATGGGTGAGTGGGCGTCAACGTGGCAAATGGGGTTCAATGTGGCCAAGTGCAAAGTGATGCACATTGGAGCCAAAAATCCTAAATATAAATACACATTGATGGGGTCTGATCTGGCAGAGACTGACCAAGAGAGAGATCTTGGAGTCGTAGTGGATAACTCGCTGAAAATGTCTACACAATGTGTAGCTGCAATAAAGAAGGCCAACGCTATGCTGGGGATTATTAGGAAGGGAATTGATAACAAATCAGCCAGTATCATCATGCCCCTGTATAAATCATTGGTGCGACCTCATTTGGAATACTGTGTACAGTTCTGGTCACCACATCTCAAAAAGGATATTATAGCATTGGAAAAAGTGCAGAGAAGGGCAACTAGAATGATAAAAGGGTTGGAACACCTTCCCTATGAAGAAAGGTTAAAATGCTTGGGGCTCTTTAGCTTGGAGAAACGACGGCTGAGGGGTGACATGATCGAGGTTTATAAGATTATGAATGGGATTGAGCAGGTTGAGAAAGAAGTACTTTTCTCCCTTTCTCACAATACAAGAACTCGTGGGCACTCTATGAAATTGCTGAGCAGTCGGGTTAAAACAGATAAAAGGAAATACTTCTTCACCCAAAGAGTGATTAACATATGGAATTCACTGCCACAGGAGGTTGTGGCAGCTGCAAGCATGGACAGTTTCAAGAGGAAATTAGATAAACATATGGAGCAGAAGTCCACCAGTGGCTATTAGCCACAGGGTATGGATGGGAACTCTCAGTCTGGGGCAGGTGATGCACTCTATTCTTGGTGCTGGAGGGGGCAGCAGTGGGAGGGCTTCTGGTGCCCTGGCCCCACTGCTGGACCTCCGGATGGCACCTGGTATATTTTGGCCGCTGTGTGACAGAGTGTTGGACTAGATGGGCCATTGGCCTGATTCAACATTGGCTTCTCTTATGTTCTTAAAAGAGTCCAGGGGCACCTTTAAGACCAAGGTTTATTCAGGTGCAAGCTCTCCCTCCTCCTTGAGGGCAGATCTGCACACTCCCCCCCCCCATAGCTAGCAATCAAAACAGTCCAGTGGAGCCTGAGCGGTGGGTGTTGCCTTCTGACACACTTCCGGTGATGTCAGGGGGTGTGGCATATGCAAATAAGTTATGCCAATGAGTTATGCTAATGAGCTCCTGCACCTCTTTTTCTGCGAAATGACCCCTGGTTATATGTATTTCATACATACTGCACACTAGCTGTGCTATACAACAGGCAAATAGAAACTAATATTTTGAATGCCTGTATCTTGAAGGTGACACTGACCTCTAAGTCTGGAAATGGAGGCACTCAGATACCGTAATATCCAGTGGAGGAAAGAAGTACAAAGGGTTCAAGGAGATAACCAACCAGGGGTCCAAATATTTTTGAAAGTTCTTCTACCTTATGCAAGTGAAGCCCTCCAGTGGCAGGGCAGCTAAGTTGCAGTCCAGAGAATTCAGCTTCAGACTACCCCCTGCAGCTGCAATCTCTCCCACCCGTTCTTCCTCAGTAGTCTCTCCCCACCCCCATTTGCTGTGCTGCAAATCTGCCCATTATGGCTGAGAGGGGAGGGGCGGAGGACTAGAGCCTCTGGGGAGGAACAGGTAGGGGAAGCTAAAGCTGCCTTTTCTTCCACTGGAGAATTCAAAGCTGCATGGAAGTTCTCAGGGTTGTGACCTGGCAACCCCTATCCACTGGCCTAAGGCATAATTATGGGTAAATACCACCGCCGTCTTCCATGCACAACATTTCTATCTCCCAGGACAATTCTAGAGCTAGAAAACAAACGGGGGAAAAAACAGACGTTACCCTCTCCTTCTTGGCTCTGTCCATCCTAGTTCTATGATCCAGCATTGGGGCAGCTGTTAACTCCCAGGGGGATAGCTCTCAAATCAGTCTTCCGCACAATGCCAATAATGCCTTTCTCCCTTTCTTGCTAGAAGGACTACTCCACTTCTGGCTGCTCTTTAGCGGAGAGGGCAGTTCTTCCTGTTGCAATTGAGGATATTCCACTTTCTTAGCTTGTTTATTTCATGTATAAGGTTGCTTCCTCTTCTTCTGAAGTTCTGTGGCACGTGACAAAATTTCCTCTTCCGTTTTACCTTTGGTCTCTGGATTTCTCCCTGTCCCAACCTGGGTGTGTTTGGCCTTCTTCCTCGCTTCACTTGGTGGTATATTGGGAAGGACAGACCATCGCGCAAGGCTCTCTCTCGCCGGCCTGCATCTTGTCGAAAGCAAAGCAACCAGCCCCTTTCCACTCTGAAAATTTCCCCCTTCCTTCCAGGTAATGGAGCACAGGAGTTCCGCATATGCCTCTTACCCACCCACTGACTTCCTCTCGATTCAGTTACTCGTCTGAGCTCACCATTAGGTTTATTTACTTTCTGGCTTGGTGACGTTCTCCATTTTTTTTTCTTTTCCTTTTGCTGTCCACACAGGCTGCTTCTTGGGGTCTCAAGACAAACCCTATATTGGCAGGGCAATAGGCAAAATCCTGTCGCTGTCCTACATCACCTGAGCCCCTCCTGGCCTGGCCATTAAAGCGGTCATGTGGAATGGTGCTACCATGGGGATGGGGCTTAATTCAGATGGGCATAACAGCCGCATTATCTCTCTTTTGTTGATGCTCCAGCAGCCACTCGACTGCAAGGCTTAGCAACCCGGCCTGCTCCCATAGTGACGCTGAGCCACGGAAACCCATTGCTGAGTGGGAAACAGTTGCCCGCATAAAGGAGGCAGGCCCCTGCTTAACCAGTCCAGGAAACAGCAAAGAGGAGGAGGAGGAGGAGTGTCTGAGGATAGAGCATCTGACTGAAACGTTGCCCACGTCATCGCTGCTGTTCCAAAGACCTACAGTTAGCAATGGTCCCACTACCATCATGCTTATGCTATTAATAGACAGCAAACCCAGCCATCTGGCTGCATTATATAGGCAGGAATCGCCATACTGCATTCCTGAATATCCTGTTCGGATCGATTCTAATACTAAAACCACCTACTCGCCTAGCTAGACTGACTGACGGGACAAATACTCCTCACCAGTTGTTTAGAGCAAAATTCTGTAGTACAAACAATACTTGGACCTTTCCCACATGATGATGCTTTGCTAATACAGGACTTCCAGATGGCAGATTTCCCTGCCCAGAGCCACGAGGGGCTTCCCCCACACTGAGGTTTCTACATTTAACCAGTAATTACAACATACTATTATGCTAACATGTCAATTACTGGTTTTTTTAAAAAAATCTTCACTGGTGGGACAACTCCCATGGGGACGGGGGAAGGGGAATGGCTGCCATGTGGGTGGGACTAGGACAATCTGGACATTCCTGCCCAGCCTGGCTTTGCTGAGATCTTTCCCAAAACGTCACAGCAAAGCAGATGTTTTTTTGACAAAAAGTCAAGGGAAATGTGGGTGATGCATGGAAGCACCACAATGTTGTGGGGAAGGCGGGGACCGACTTCCCAATAGCATCCAAGACAGGCCAGATAACGCATATGTAAGTGACTGTAGTAAACTAGCATCTCCTAGAAATCTGGACTGGCTTGTTCAAATCAATGTGCACTTTTCTGTCTTTAGTTGTTCACAATTTGTGTGAGCAGTGTACAGCCTTTTCTGTCTTTGGCTTTTTGTGAGTTTCCGATGATTCCCCCCCCCTTCTCCTCTGTTGTTGTTGATGTTAGCCATTCAGTCGTGTTCGACTCTTGACAGTTCTATGGGCGAGCTCTCACCATGTTTTCCAATCTTGTACTTTTTCTTTGAGTTGTTCCATGCTCAGGCTGGTGTTGACTTTTATGGTGTCTAGCCACTGTGTTCTCTGGCAGCCAGGTTTCCTTTTGCCACTAACCAATCCAAGCATAATTGCTTTTTCTAGTGAATTCTTCCACATGACATGGTTGAAATAAGTAAGCTGCAGTTTTGTGATTTTTCCTTCCAATGGCATGTCTGGTTTTATGTGCTCCAGTACTTATTTGTCACCTTTGCTGTCCAAGGAATGCATAGGAGCGTTCTCCTTTACCTTTTCTTTTCTCATCTCTTCTCCTACGTCCCTACTCCCCTTACACCTCTGCTCCCTCTACCAACTCTGCTAAATGACTCTGTCCTATCTTTCCTCCTTCCTTTAATCAAAGTCACCTTGGCTTTTGGACTTCTTCCCACACCATTTCCTTGTTCTCAGCCTTTTTGACTTTCCACCAACCCCTTTGTTTTAATGTTAAATAAATGAACTACTAATAATCAAATAACACATATGGTGTATCACAGAAAATAATCACATATTTTCATATTAATGGTGTATTTCTCTGTAGAAAGTTAATAAAAGTTTTGGGGGAGTCATAAATGTTTCCCCTCTCTTCCCTCGATTTACTCTTCTCTTGTAGCTTTGGGCAGTTTTTCAAAGCCATTCTCTTGTAGCAAGGTTTATGCAAGAGCCCCACTTGGAAACCATTAAGAAAATTTTAGATTCAAGTCCGGTAGCACCTTAGAGACCAACAAGATTTTCGGGATACAAGCTTTTGAGAGTCAATGCTCCCTTCATCTATTTAAGTTTTACACTTGTAACAAGGTCCTTCTGTAAAAATGTGGTGCTGAACCTGTTGTGTCCTTAATGCTAGACATCAAAATAAGGGGGCAGCATAGTTTCAAACAGGAGCATGATTTAATAAGTCCGGTTCTTTCTCTGCAGAGACAATGGCTACCTTTCTCCCTGTTCCTGCCCACACCACATCCTGCAGTAGACTGTGGAAGTCTTCAACAATGATCCGTTTTTAAGGAACAGAGATGTCAAAACACCAAAAAACCCTCTGCATGTTTTACATCTACAGCATACAACCCCTCATTGCCCCAAAGCAAAGGCCCACCAAAGTGATACCCCTGTATAGTTTCCAGTGCTAGCCAAGGATATTTAAAAAACTTTCACAGGTTTTCTGAATGTTGGGAAGTAGCTACATTTAACCATTTCTCTCTTACTCACTTTTAAATGCAGTTTGCCGCTCTAGGCTAGTAGATTTTGTAATAATTCCCTCCTGCCTCCTTGTCACATCGATCTTCCCCCCACCCCTGCCACATCTGTTGCACCTGCTTCGTCCGCCGTCAGCTCCTTGCTTCTGCCAGCTCATCTCTTCCTTTCAGGGATTATGGCCAAACTGTTTCCCATACCTCCTTACCTGCTGGCACCTTTTGCCTCTCACTTTTCTCATCTTTGGCATCACTTCCATATCCAGCCCCATGGACAGGAGCCCTACCTTCCTTCAGAGCAATTTCATACTCTGCATTCAGTTGCTGCAACCTTTGCCCCGAGCATTCGGAACATTCTAAAATATTCCAGTCTCAAAGCCGATGGGAGTGGGAGCAAAAGAATCACCGGCAGGTTGATGGGCAGTGACATTCCAGCCTTATCAATAGAAGACTGCTGATACATATCATGCATAGCTCAGATCTAGAAGTCGCACTCAGCAATGTTAGGTCTGATTTGGCAGAAGTTTTCCCACTGATTTCTACCAGACCTGCTTCCTAGTAAATGATGACAAAGATAGGCAATATACTCACACTGCAGTTCTAAAGACACTTTCCTGGGAGTAGTTCCCATGGAGTAGACCTGCTTAGGACAGGCCTCTTAAAAGTGTTTGTGAGCCTGCCTGCAGTATGAAAATGAAATGCAGTTTTTAAAAAGGTGCTTGTGCTTAAATCACCCAAAGGACATGCAGCAGGGTGAATTTATAATGACATTTCGACCTTCCAGAATGTTCATGTCACTTCTGACACAATGCACCATCTTAAGTTTTGAGACTTCCACCCATCATTATTTCCATAGAGTTCAGTATGGGAATTTATTTATTTATTTAGATTTTTAGGCTGTCCTTCCCTGCAAGCAGGGTTCAGGGCAGCTTACAACAAAGCTGCGGGGCAGGGTAGTAGCTGGTGTACATAGTACAACTGCGGCTTACAGTGGCTGCCTCTCCCTCAAATCTCTTCTTCCTGTATAGAAATGTCTCTTTGGTTGCTATAGGAACATTTTCCTCAAGTATACCACCTACTCTTTGCATAACTGTAGACATCTGTGGCCAGGCTATTTCCATCACTGTTATAAATTCTGTGTCAAGATTTGGAAAACCCCTTGCCAGTTCCACCAGTGGGTATCCCTCTCACGCACAAAAGGGCATATATCACACCAGGGCTCCGGGCTGGCTTTATAATGAGATAACTTGAAGCAGTCACCTCAGTAGATATTCAGGGGGTAGCAATTTCCCATTCCACCTGCTGCCAACCCGGGGGGAGGGGCCTGGAGATCTCCTGGAATTACAACTAATCTCCAGGTTACAGAGATTAGTTCCCCCTGGAGAAAATGGCTGCTTTGGAGGGTGGACTTTACAGCATTATATCCTGATGAGCTCCCTCCCTCCCCTCCCCTCCCTAGCCTCTACCCCCTAACTTTCCAACCCAGAGGTGGCAGTCCACCTGTTTTTGTCCTCATTTGAAACTTGAAGGGGGCATCCAATTTATCTCCTCACTCTCCCCAAGCAAGCTTCAAACTCTCCCCAGCTTCCTCCTCCTTGCAAGAGTTCAGCCACCATTTCTGACTCTTCTTCTAAGAAGAAGGAATCTGGTCAGATGCAGGGGTCCCCAATACTGTCGAGCTTGTTGGGCACTATTGGAATTTGAGACTGTGGAATAGGTGCCACCCCCCAAAAAAAATATATGGCTGCTATTTGGTACTGTGGCCATTCACAAAATGTCGGGAGGTTGCAAACTGAGCACCCTATTCTGGTGGAGGCACCTGTCCTCTTGGGTTCTTCTGAAGCTCCTCCTGCTCCAGAGAGGTGGAGGAAAACCAAAACTGGCCTTTTGCTTTGGAGAAGAGATGTTTTGTCAAAGAAGCAACTGCGTACCAGGAAAGCCATTGGTGGGCACCTTGTTGCAGGGGACCACTGCTATAGGGTCATATATGGCTTGCTCTGATATTTTTGAAGGGGGCAGTGAAAAGGTAAGGAGGGCTATGTTCTCCAGCTCCTGGGGAGCAGCAGTGGGAAGGTGTGGGGTGGGGTAGTAGCTAGTGTACATAGTACAATAAATAAACAAATGATAAAGGTCTTTTCAAAGGATAGTTGTGTTGGTTTGGAGAAGAACAGCTAGAACATAAGAGAAGCCAGTGTTGGATCAGGCCAATGGCCCATCCAACCCAACCCTAAAAAAACACCAAAAACCCATGTGCCATCAGGAGGTCCACCAGTGGGGCCAGGACACCAAAAGCCCTCCCACTGTTGCCCCCCAGCACCAAGAATACAGAGCATCACTTGCCCCAGACAGAGACTTCCTATCTATACCTTGTGGCTAATAGCTACTAATGGACCTCTGCTCCATATGTTTGTCCAATTCCCTCTTGAAGCCATTCATGTTTGTTGCCACCACCACCTCCTATGGCAGTAAATTCCATGTGTTAATCACTCTTTGGCTGAAGAAGTACTTCCTTTTATCCGTTCTAACTTAACTGGCTCAGCAAGCTAGATTCAAGTCCAGTAGCACCTCAGAGATTAACAAGATTTTTGGGGTATGAGCTTTGGAGAGTCAAATCTCCTTTCATCAGATACAAATTGCAATGGGGATCTGGGTCCTTCTGTCCCAGTTGGGAAGAAGGAACTCAGGCCCATTATGCACAGACAGTTTACTCCAGAGAATCCCAGCAGTCAAGCCCTTAAGCTTGACTTTGGTTTTGTGTGCCTGCCTTGCGCACCATTGCACCAGGTAAAAGGTAAAGGTTCCCTTGCTTGAAAGCCAGTTGAATCCAACTCTAGGGTTGCCGTGCTCATCTCCGTTTCAAAGCTGAAGAGCCAGCACTGTCCGAAGACATTTCCGTGGTCGTGTGGCTGGCATGACTAAACACCAAGGCTCATGGAACGCTATCACCTTCCCACCAAAGTGGTACCTATTTATCTACTTGCAATTTCAGCCACCCTGAGCTACCGGATAGGGCGGGGTATAAATCTCAAAATAAATAAAATAAAAATAAATTCTTGCTTTCGAACTGCTAGGTTGGCAGGAATTGCACCAGGACGCAGTGGTAAAATGTGTATTATCAGCTTGATTCCAGCAGAGGGGAAATGCTTGGGGCAGAAAATTATCATCTGTAGTGAGGTAAGAATCCTAAAGGTGACTCCCTTGAAACTGGCAAGGCTTTTTCTCCCATGCAGTTTAATTATTTCAAAGCATCTCATGAATTCGTGTCAGTTTAATTGGAGATCAAGGATGGGAGACAGCCTGCTCAAATAGTTAAGGAAAGAAGCAGAGCAGTGTATCCCAATGGGTGGAGTTTAGGTCAGGTCGGATGGTTTCTGTCCAGCTCACGATGGGAGGGAGTAGCTCTCACTGGTGTAGCAATACTGGCCAGTGTCTGGTGCGGTTGACATTGCAAGCAGGAGAAGTGTAACACTTGAGAATCTGGCCTTGCACCTTATCTGAAACAGAAAACGATTCCTCAGTGATTCCTTGAAAATGCGCACGTGATATAAGCAGCAGGCTGCAGTCCTAAGTCCGGCTAAGGAAACAAATATTTATGAAAACAAGAGAATATATTTCGTAGTCAATAATCTTTGAATATACCTATGGGTCAATATTCTTTAAATCTGGCTTCCTCTCAGGAGTATACAAGAGGACGGCTTGGAGGAGGAGCCCCCCACCCCGCCACGTTGAAAGGAAATCTACCCCTCCCCCTCTTCCGCAGTCCGTCGCTTCCTTTCAGTCACTCCAGACGCCTCTTGAGTAGTTAGAAGGAGCGTTTTCCTGGACTCTGATTGAAGGAGCGTTTTCCTGGACTCTGATTGAAGGAGCGATTTCCTGGACTCTGATTGGCTACCTGTTGTAGGAGGTGGGTGTGTCTCTTCAGCTAGTCCGTCAGGTTTTTAGGCAAAGAGCTGCGGAAAGAGAGAGTTGTGCAGAGCGCTCCCTTCCTGTCACGATCAAAGTTTTCCATAGAAAGGGGAGGAGTGGTGGCGTAATAGGGATGAATGCACATTTTAAATAAAAGGAGGATTTGAAATAATCATTGCCTAGAAGTAATCATGCCGTCTGCACAAAGTTCTGCGCAAATAAAATTCTCCCGATGGTTGGATCACCCTGTTTCTTCACTGGCTTGTTGGAGTGGAAATCCCAGTTTCTCTCTCCCTCTTCCTTGCCTCATCGACATACGTTTTATTTACTGACCAAGCAACGTAAAGGCCATGTTGTTTAATTAAGTTTATGTGTTTTTCCACTGGTTATTCAACAAAGGCATATTATTCTGCCTGCCTGCAGAATCCCAGAAGTATGTAACAGTTCAGGAAGTTGCTCCATGTTCAGAACATATCTTTGAAAATAAAAGCCATGTGACAACTTTTGTTAGGAGTCGGGTCCACTAAAATAACACAAAACAATGCGTAGGCTTTTGCGTTCTCCAGAACTGTTCACGCGGTTGGATGTAAAAAAACGGGGGGGGGGGGGGGCGGAGTTTTGGAGAACATGACATAAAAAAAAATCATTTATACCTGCCTTTCTCCCCAGTGGGAACCCGAAGCAGCTTACATCATTTTCCATTTTGTCATCACAGCAATCCTGGGAGGTAGGATAGGCTGAGAGAATGTGATCGGCCCGAGTTCACCCAGCGAGCTTCTATGGCACAAATGAGGAATCAGACATGGGTCTTTCAGAAAAGTAGTCCGACAATCTTAACCAGCACAACTCAGTGTATTTGAATTTTTCTTATTAAGAGGTATTTAAAAGCGCATGAGCTCCGCTGGGGAGAATCTTTCGTGCGTACCGTACTTTTGTTCTTTGTTGGAGTGAGTGGGCGGTATATATCTCACGATCATTTAAAAACACTGCAATGGAAAGAAAACCCTCTGATTCTGCCTGCGTTATTCAAAGTCCCCCGCCCCCTCCCTATATAGATTCGCCACCCTCGCCCCGCGCATGGAGGACTGCCGCGACTGCACTTGGGAACCGGAAGTCAAACTGGAGAACCATTCAATCTGACTACGCGTCAAGGGCTGAATCCCCGCCTCCACGCAACGACCGATTTTACGCACGCGCAGCACGCTATGCCCGCTCTGGATGGCGGTTGGTTAACCCTTCGTCGAGTTGGCAAAACTTCCGCTTTCCTTGACGTTCTGCTGCCGGGTTCGCGGCTTTCCGGCTTTGGCTTCGTTAATTCCCTCACAGCCGCTTGGGGAATCTTGAGGCGAGAGACGTGGGGAGGGCGCTGGCCGGAGCCGACTCGGGCCTCTCCTTCCGTGAAAGAAAGGCGCCTTTGAGTGGGTATTAACTGCCGCAGGGAAGAGGGGGCTGGGGCTGGCGGCGCTGGGCCTGTCCCTGGAAGCGCCTGGGAATCCAGAGAGCCTGACGGAGTGGGGAGCCCTGTTGGTCTCTGGGACAGGCCGAAACAACAGGCAGTCTTGTGGCGACTTCAGACTGACAGGCTTATTTTGGCAGAATCCTTTCTGGTCTACCGCCCACTTCATCGGATGTATGAAGTGTGTTATCAGTTGGTAGACATATGTGTGTTTGTGAGTATTGGCAAAATGGTGAACAGTGGGGCTAGAAGTCTATGAAATAGTTGAGTCAGTGGGTTTGTGATGCTTCTGTGGCTACTGGGATGTGCTCAGGATAATTGTAGAGAGAGAGAAAGGAATCTTGTGACACCTAATGTTGTATAGTGGGTTAGACGCATAAAGAAACCACAGACAGCGATGTAGTGATCAGCATGGTTCGCTATTATACAACACGAGACACTGATAACCGGCCCGGAGGCCAACTATATACATTGGGGAGGGGCCGCCCCCCTGGTACCATTGGCGGGTTTGAATTCCCGCCGCCGTTCCCATTGGTCCCCCTACGCGGGAGCCAGGAACCTCAGTCCCATTGTTCTCAGGTACTCAAGCTCTGGCTCTTCGTTGATGGCACTATGTTGACTGCATACACAACACCCCTCCCCCATAGTCCCGATCCTGTCTAGGTGACATAGTCCTTCAGGTATGCGGGGGCTCTGCGTTCCCTGATGGACCGTCGTGGTGTAGGCGTTGGGGTTTCTCCGCGGCCAAGTCTTGGTGGTGTGGCGGGGCCTGCCCCCTCACCTCCTTCCGCTGGGGAAGGAGTACGCCGTCTGGCCCTCGGCTGATGAGGCCTCGGGCATACTGAGCTGGCCGTCGCTGGGGTCCGCCTCTCTGCAGTCTCGTTCCGCCTCGGGCTCTCCCTCAGCTTCTCGTGGGGCCTGCTCCACCTCCCCTTGGTTGCCCCGGTCTCCTACCGTTGGAAGTAGGCGCCGCCTCAGCTGGTCCACGTGGCGCCGCAGGACACTGCCCGTCATTTGTCGACACCTCATAAGAGACCGGGCCGGTGGGGCGGATTACTTTTCCTGCTATCCACTCCGGGCCTCGGCCGTAGTTCCTTGCGAACACCGGGTCCTCTGGGAAGAAGCCCCGTGGTGCCTCCCGGTCCTCGACCCAGTTCCGTCCTGTTGGAGCCCTGTCGGGGTGCAGGCGGTCCAGGAGGATGGCGGGTCGCCGGCCCATGAGAAGCTCCGCGGGGCAGTGGCCACTGACCGGGTTGGGTGTTGTCCGGTTCGCCAGCAAGAACCGGGCTATGCGTGACTCCCAGTCTCCCTCGGTCAGGCGGCTTAAAGCTTCCTTAGCCGTGTGTACCATGCGTTCCGCTTGGCCGTTCGTGGCAGGGTGGAAGGGTGCTGACCTGATATGCCGGATCAAGTTGTCCCGCAGGAACCGCTGGAATTCCTCGGATGTGAACGCCGGGCCGTTGTCGGAGACGATGGTGTCCGGCAAGCCATGCGTGGCAAATATCTTCCGGAGGGCTCGGATGGTGGCGCTTGCGGAGGTGGAGGAGACTGGACTCACCTCCAGCCACTTGGAGTATGCGTCCACGGTGACCAGGAATGTTAACCCGTGGAAGGGTCCGGCGAAGTCGATGTGGAGCCGGGACCACGGGGTCCTTGTTGACTCCCATGCCTGGGGGGGTGCACATGGTGGGCTTGGCCGGACCTCTTGACAGATCTGGCAACGCTTCACCCAGGCCTCTATTTCCCCATCGATGCCTGGCCACCAGACGTAGCTCCTGGCGAGGGCTTTCATCCGCACGATGCCGGGGTGTGCCTCGTGCAGAGCCTGCAGGACCTGTTGCTGGAGTGCGCTGGGGACTACGACCCGGTCCCCCCACAGCAGGCAGCCCTTGTGTGCCGATAGTTCCTCGCGCCGTGTTGTAAATGCGCTGAACTCAGGGCCCGCCGAGGCCGTAGGCCATCCCCTCACCACCCAGCCGAGAACCCGGGATATGATGGGGTCACGGGCTGAGCGGCGGGCGATGTCCGTGGCCTGGAGAGGGGCGTCTGGAAGACCCTCCAACTGGAGGACATGATGAGCTGGGGCCGGGTCCTCCCCTTCGTCTGGCAGGGGAGGCGGCTCAGCGCGTCTGCATGTCCCATTGCCTTGCCTGGCCGGTGCTGGAGCGTGTAGTTGTAGCCCGCCAAGAAGATGGACCACCGCAAGACCCGAGGGGAGAGTACCTGTGGCGTCCGGCGGTCCGCCGCGAAGAGGCCCAGCAGCGGCCGGTGGTCTGTGACGACTGTGAAGGGACGGCCATAGACGAAGTCGTGGAACTTCTTCACCCCGGCCACGACTGCCAGTCCCTCGCGGTCTATCTGGGCGTAGTTCCGCTCGGCCGCAGACAGGGTCCGCGAGTAGTACGCGACCGGGACCTCCCGGCCGTCCGGGAGACGGTGCGCCAGCACGGCTCCCACCCCATATGGAGACGCATCGCAAGCCAAGACCACGGGCAGGGTCTCGTCGAAATGTGCCAGGACCGCGTTCGAAATGAGCAGGGCCTTGACGGCCCGGAACGCAGCAGCCTGATGCGGGCCCCAGACCCAGGGTGCCCTTTTGTCGAGCAACCTGTGGAGGGGCTCGGCTACCGCCGCCTTGTGGGGGAGAAAGGCGTGGTAAAAGTTCAAGAGTCCGAGAAAAGCCTGGAGCTCGGCTTTGGAGGTCGGGGGCGGCGCTTCTACGATGGCCTTCACCTTGTCCCGGGCCGGGTGGAGTCCCTCTGCGTTCACCGTGAAGCCCAAGAAGTCGACGGATGACACCCCGAGCTGGCACTTCTCGCGCTTGACCTTGAGGCCGGCGTCCCGGAAACGGCTGAGGACCATGCGGAGGCGGGAGGCGAACTCGTCGGGCGTGGCGGCGGCGATCATCACATCATCGAAGAATGGTGTGACGCCGGGGATCCCTTTGAGGAGAGAGTCCATCAGTTGCTGGAAAATTCCGGGTGCCACGCTCACCCCGAATTGCAGGCGATTGACCCTGAAGGCCCCCCGGTGCGTTACAATTGTTTGGGCCTCTGCGGTCGGCCCGTCGACAGGCAGCTGCTGGTACGCTTGGGCCAGATCTAGTTTGCCGAAGATCTTGGCCCCTGCCAAGGTGGCCAGAACATGGCTCACCACCGGGACCGGGTAGGCATGGTCCTGCAATGCCCGATTTATCGTGCATTTATAATCCGCGCAGATGCGGACATCCCCGTTAGGTTTAATGGGGGTCACGATCGGGGTTTCCCACACTGCGTGAGAGACCGGCTCCAAAACCCCTTGCGCCACCAGTCGGTCCAGTTCCGCGTCTATTTTTGGTTTTAAGGCAAACGGAACGGACCTGGCACGCATGCGGATAGGGGCCACTGTGGGGTTGAGTTGTAGCGAGACCGGGGGCCCGTATATCGGCCCAGGGACCCATCGAAAACGGATGGGAACTCGCGGCACACTTCCTGGAAGTCGCGGGTTGCGCAATGCTGGACCCCCTCTATCGCGATTCCTAGGGGTCCAAACCAAGCCCTCCCCAGGAGGCTAACTAGGTCGCCCTCGACTACGAGCAAGTCCAAGTGACCCTTGAAGCCCCGGTACTGCACCCTGAAACTCCCTACCCCCTTCACTGGCACTTGGTTTCTCTGAAAGTCCATGAGCGTCACGGGTGATGGCCGCAAGCGGGGGCCCCCTTTGGGCAAATCTGTCTTAATGTGGCCTCCGAAATGATGGAACAGGCGGAGCCCGAATCGAGTTCCATTTGTAAGGGGGCCCCCTCTACTTTGATCCGTACGTATATTTTTGGGGTAGAGGCCTGACTGGGGAGTTTCAGTACCTGTGTTCGGGCGGCCGGCGCGTTGGTCAATTGGTATAGGTCTGCCTCCGGGGCCGCGCAGTCCTCGAAATGCGCCTCAGACCTGCGGCGGGGCGGTTTTTGTGCTGCGCGTGATGGCTTGGACCGGCAAACCCTTGCGATGTGGCCCGTGCGGCCGCAGTCCCGACATGTGGCGTCCCGGAACCGGCACGATCTCCTCTCATGCTGCCCTCCGCAGCTGGCACACTCCTGCGCCGCCGAGCCGGGTTGCTTGCGTGCGGAGCTAGCGGACGGTGCTGGCGGGCGATGCTGGGCTAGTGTGCGGTGTACCTCGGGGTCGTCGATGTCGCTGCTTCCGGGGGAGGCCACACGATGCGTCGCGGTGGTGGTGGTCGGATGTGACCTCTCCCATGCAGTGGCGGTGGCTAACGCTGAGGTGATGGTCACCTTCTCGCCCTCCATTATTCGGCGCTGGAGTTTCTCGTCCCTGAGGCCAGCGACGAAACGGTCGCGGAGAGCCATCTCCAAGTGCTCTCCGAAAGCGCAGTCGGCCGCCAGGCGGCGGAGCTCTCCGAGGAACTCCGCGGCGGTTTCTTTGCCCTGCTGGTTCCTATGCTGGAAAACCACGTGGCAGGTCATCTCCGACGGCTTCGGGGAGTAGTAGTTCTGCACGGCCTTCACAATCTCGTCGACCGTGCACTCCTCCACCTTCTTGGGAGAGAGAAGGTATTGGGCCAGATCCACGATCACGGGGCCGCAAGAGCAGAGCAGCAGTCCTCTCTTACGGTCTTCGTCCGTGATCTGGTAGAACACGAAGGCTTGCCGCAAACCCGTGACCCAGGCTCCCCATCGTCGGGGCTGGGAAGCGTCGAACGGCGGTATCAGCCCGGATCCTGGAGCGATGGCCATTGTGCTAGTCGGCGGCAACGACGCGGCTCTGGATTCACCCTCGGCGGCGCTCATGGAGGATGCCCGTGGAGTGGTGGAGCGAGTCTTCGGTAGCGTTGTCCGACAGCCCGGCTGGAGCGCTCAACAGGATCCCATCCTCGTCGCCATTGTTGTATAGTGGGTTAGACGCATAAAGAAACCACAGACAGCGATGTAGTGATCAGCATGGTTCGCTATTATACAACACGAGACACTGATAACCGGCCCGGAGGCCAACTATATACATTGGGGAGGGGCCGCCCCCTGGTACCATTGGCGGGTTTGAATTCCCGCCGCCGTTCCCATTGGTCCCCCTACGCGGGAGCCAGGAACCTCAGTCCCATTGTTCTCAGGTACTCAAGCTCTGGCTCTTCGTTGATGGCACTATGTTGACTGCATACACAACACCTAATAGGTCTATTGTGGAAAAAAAACAACCCTTGTGAGTCATGAAGGGTTATCCTCAGGTGGTATCTCTCTGTTTGCATGCACAGGCCTGGCGGTTGGGGGAAGAAACTTAGTGGGGCCAAAAGGCCATGAAAGCTCTGTAACCTTTACTAGGCATAATTTTGCAATGCTTATTGTGTAAATGTGTGGGTAATGGGTCTGCTGTGTTCATTTAAATGATTTCTGTGCCGCTCCACCTTTGTATGACTCAGGCATTTTATAAAATTTGTAAAACAAAGCAACAAATTAACAAAATAAATCTCTGTTATAGGACTTTTTGAGTTCTCTTGACCTTTCCTCCCATTTCTGTATGTGTGTATGTAAAAGATAAAACCATATGGATAAATGGTTTGTGTCTCTGATGAACTGATGCATGAAAACTTGAGTCCTAATAAATGTCTTTGAGGTATTGCAAAGTTATTTGGAAGGGAAGGGTTCATGCTGAACAGACAGATGTCAGTAGGGGCTGAGATGCTGTCAAGGGTCATCTGAAACACTGTGGCTTCTCTCATCCCCTCCTGCCCCATCAGTCGCTTGTAGCCTTCGCATGGTCCGTACTTGTTCCCCTGTGTTTGTGCTACAGTAGACAGTTCTTTATTTCAGAGTATCCTGACAACTTATCTTGTCTCTCATGGACTATTCTAAGTGTGTAAACCTGTTGGATTATTATAACTTCTGCCTCCTACTTCCTCACAAAAGAAATATAGAGGTTGCCTTTGACTAGAATGATGGCAGAAACTGTAGGCTGACATGTTTGAATTGCATGATTTGACATTTCTGGGACAAATGTTTTTTTTCGCCCAGTTGTTGTCACAACCTGGCAATGATCTTGAAGTAGAGCAAATCATTTTACAAGCAGAGCAGTAAAAATGAAATAAAATACTTACTTTAAATGTAACATTGGATGTTTTCTGTTTGAGCTGAGTGTTTCAGATAGTATGGAACAGAAATTTGTGTAAAGAATGATATTTTTGATGGTGTTATTTTTCAGCACCTGGTGTTTGTGCATCTGAGATCAGCCAGAACTAGTACTTACAGTGGGAGTTATTACTTCATTTTTGCATGGAATGAAAAAAGAATGGCATTTTAAAAATCAGAGAGACACAGCAATGTCCTTATGCTGTTTGTTTTGCTTTTTTAATTGAAGATGCTTGTCTTTCCTTTGGTAGTAGTGATGACCATACTGAATGCCTATTTAAAATTGTTGATCATCAGATGAAGAACATTTTATTGCAGTATATTGTATGCATGTATGTAAATAAATTGGCTGAAATTAATAGAACTGACTTCCAAGTAAGTTTGCCATAATGTTGATGTGCGTAGGAAGTCCTCCCTTTACTCATTTTCTGGTGTGTAGAGAATTTGGATTTTGTCTAGAGATAAGCTTACAGATGCCCAGTTAAGAATGTGTGTTGACACTTGTTCTTGTGGTATTTTCCTGTTCAACTGTATTTTTGTGTGTTTCTTTGCTCAGGTTACTGAGAATTGGAGGGACTTAAGCAGGTACAAGGATGAAGCTGTATAGCCTAAGTGTACTTTACAAAGGAGATCCCAAAGTGCATTTACTGAAAGCTGCATATGATGTATCATCATTTAGTTTTTTCCAGAGATCCAGGTATGTTCTGAAAACCTCAGCATGGTTACTAAGAGCTTCTTCCTATGGTATTTTCCTGACTTCCCTTCAAGGACTTGGACTGTGGGGTCCCCATTGTGGTGGTTGCATGGATCTCAAAATGCTCACCTGGACAGAGGCCTTTAGTTTTTTGTACTGGTAGTGTTATTTCATTGCCTTTAGTCGTGTTTTTAAAAATTCCTTCTCCATATGAATGATACAAGGAGCGTAGAAGGCCCCTTCTGCTAATCTGAGCATAGTTTTCAGATGTGTTGTTTCCTTTCACTTGCAAGTGGAATATAAACAGCCTTGAAATTAGCTCACCTAATTTCTTCTCAGTTGTCCTACTAACAAAGGTTGTGCCGACTAATCGAATTTAGCCTCTCAGGAGTGAGATGGAAAGCCATCATGAAAAAATTAAACATTTTTAAATCTAGAAAAGCAAATTGCTACAAAGTCAAAGTCCACTTTTCTTTGTTCATCATTTATAATAGGACAGTAATGGCGAACCTTTTAGAGACTGAGTGCCCAAACTGCAACCCAAAACCCACTTATTTATCGCAAAATGCCGACACGACAATTCAACCTGAATATTGAAGTTTGAGTTTAGAAAAAACAACTCATACATTAACATCTTTTGTCTTAAAAGAAAAACACAATAACAGAGCTTTCAGTGATACAAACAACTTTTTTTTTGAAAGGAAGAAGTTTGCATTTGGCATGCTTTTGAAAAATTAATGTGATTTTTGCTGTTGAATGCATGCTGATAATTTGTCTAACCTTGGCTCATACTTTGTAAGTTTGAGAGCAACACATGCAAGACTCAAGTCATCTGTTCCTCCAGCTCTCAGATCCCACCCACATCTCTTCACGATCTTCCTCCAGCTCTAAGATCTGCCCACCAACCAGCTAAATGTGGTATTTACTGAAGGAGTCAGAAATTGTAGGCAGTTGCATTGGACCACTAGAAAAACATCCCAAAGCAGCAGTAAAGTAATACCTTCGTTAGGGCCAATGAAAATATCACAAAATAGTAGGCAAGCCTTGGCTGCTTTTCATACACCTCACACTGCTGGGGCCCACCCACATGCATAACACCTGCTGTCCCTCGGATGCAATGATAAAGAACCAAGAGCTCTATTGGAACTTTCACACAAAAGTACCTTTGAGCCTTACAGTCTTTGGGCCACCTTTTACAGTTGTCAGTGAAGTTGGGAATGCATCAGATAACGAAGCTGAACATGCTAGCCAACATCAGTTTTATAAAATGTCAGCATTCAGCCTCTTGTGTGAAACACCCCAAGACATAACTTTGTTTTTTTTATTCATACTAGATCACACACATATTCAACACTAACCATACCCTAGTGCTCTCACTCCATTCAAGGTATCAGGGACCCCTCTGGGGGAATGTCACTTTATATGCCCCCATTTGATTGGTCTCTGCACGCCAAAGGAAGAACTCCCCTCTTTAACAAGCACACACCCTAAAATCCATTTTCATTAGCCTCTTTGTACACAGTCCAAATTTGGAGCTGAAGTTCATGCCAGTTTCCCAGAATGAAAGGAATGCTGAAAATCTGCAAGTAGCAGAGCCCCCAAAATCAATCTCCTTAATCATTAACTCATCTCAGAAGTAGCACACAGACCGACAGGGGTCCTCCACCAAGGATGCTTCTGCAGCCTGTGCTGTTTGGAGAGATGCATTCAGAAAGCTGTAGAAGGGACTCAAAATGAGTTCACTCTTGAATGGCAAACCTGAATGACTGGAAATGTCCTGTGAATCCTCATTAACTCCTTGAACTTTTGTCTGTGTGCTGGCTCACATTGCAGCTATTCTGAGTGGCCACCAAGTCCCCCCAGGTCCCCCTTTCCTCCATTTCTTCCTTTGAGTGGGTGGGGGGCCTGGTTCTGCTGTGTAAATTCAGAGCACCTCTTTTCTGTGCCTACCCTCTGACTCATCCATCTGCTCAAATCTGCTAATTTTGTTAGTCTTTAAGGTGCCACTGGACTCTTGCTCTTTTCTGCCGTTACAGACAGATGAACACGGCTACCCATCTTGATCTATCAGTTAGTAAATGTGTCCTCTTTTTAGCTTTTCAAACTATGGTAACCCTAACACACACACACATGCACCAACTGAAGGTTGCATCCGATCAAATGGGGTCCAAACCTTGAGCCCCAGTAACACTGCCTCAGTCTTGACGGTGCAGTAGGAATCCTGGCTGGAATGCAGCAACAGACTCCAGTCCAAGACTCGTTCTTACATGCAAGGAAAGGAGGTGGCAGAGCCTGGCCGTGGCAGAATGGGCCGTGCTACTTCCAAGTGCAGGTGGAGAATCAAGGAGGATCTCCTTTTGCAATGGGGGGGGGCCTATGCGGGGGGGGAGATCCCTGCAAAACAGCAGAGAAGCAGGCGCAGCAAATAAAGAGAAGGGTTAGAAGAACCGTTTCTCTCTGTTGTGGTTTTCTCTTGCAGCGTTTTCATTTTAATTTGCAGGGAATCTCCCCCTCTCCATATCCAGAGCTGCGCTCCACTCTCTGCCGTCTCCAGTGGTGCAGTCTATTTTGCCGCCGCCGCCCCCTTGCATGTGTGAACCACCAGTCAAGGAGAAAACAAGTCTGCCATTCCCATGTGCACATCTCCTCGAGAGCAAACCCCACCGAGCAACCATTGCACCTTGGCTGCAGCCAGGGCTTACTTCCCCAGGACTTTGTTTACTCCTGAGTAAACAAGCCGTGTCTGACCATGAAGGATCTGCTGCACACCAAGAAGGGCCTGGCA
The DNA here is from genome assembly GCA_029375565.1 of Gekko gecko. Taxonomy (NCBI): domain Eukaryota; kingdom Metazoa; phylum Chordata; class Lepidosauria; order Squamata; family Gekkonidae; genus Gekko; species Gekko gecko. The sequence goes on along the minus strand of JAPDNY010000013.1, from coordinate 52,604,181 downwards.
GCTTTCCAAACCAGGCCTGCACACTTTCTACAGGAGTCTGACTGGTGCTTCCCTCCCGCTCAAAATAAGTCCTGGGGGAAAAGCCTACTGGGGCTGGTGGACCGGCCAGCCAGGGCCGTGCTTGCTCAGCAGAGGGCGTTCGCTTGTGGTGAGAGTGGAGGTGGGAGGAGCCTCTGGAGCTGCGCGGCTCCGCCAGGGAGGAGCCCGGGCTCTAGCTGCTGCTGCTTCTGCTACGTCCACTGGACTGAGAAGCGGCCGGAGAAGTCCCAGCATGTGGGTGCGCCGGTGACTCGCTGCGGGGCACAGGGCTGGGAAGTTGCAGGAAAGCCGCAGAGCGGAGCTCACTCATCTCCCCGCTGCAAAGGAACTCCAAGGAGCCCCTGGACTCCTGCCTGCCTCTGCCTCCCCCTGACAGTGCTGGCTGAGTTACTTTGCCTGAGAAAGAAACAGCAAGAGGGGCGGGGCAAGGGGCAGGGCGGGCTCGGCCCAAAAATAGCCCTGGCGAACTCTGTGCTGGGGTGATGGCATGCGTACCCACAGAGAGGGCTCTGAGTGCCGCCTCTGGCATGTGTGCCGTAGGTTCGCCACCACTGTAATAGGATTACTTCCTTGCGTACTGAAATACTCAATCTTCTCAGAAAAGAGCATTCAAAACACTTGAGTAAGCTTCCTTTAATAGTTGGGATTGATGTACTACTGCTTGCACTTTGAACTGCCACCAGAATAATTGCTACTTGGGACTGACTGGATGGCCCTATTTGTTGGGAGGCTGGTGATCATTTTTGTGAGAAAACTGTCTTTCTACTAGGACCCTGTAAAATCTTGAAGAGAAAATCAAGTACCCAGTAAAATCTTGAAGAGAAAATTAGCTCTGCAGGTCTCTTCTTACTAGTCATTGTGTTATAGTTGATTTTTTTAAATCTGAAGGCTTCCAAATCCAGTGTGGTGTAGTAGTTAGAGTGTTGGACTAGTATCTGGGAGACCCAGGTTTGAATCCCCGCTTGTGCCATGGAATCCCTACTCGTACCTCGGACCAGTCGCACACGCTCAGCCTAACCTACCTCACAGTATTGTTTTGAGGATAAAATGGGAGAGAGGAGAAGGATGCAAGCCACATTGGGTCCCTGTTGGGGAGAAAGAAGGGGTATAAATGGATTTTAAAAAATCTGTGGGGAACTTTACTAAGTAAATTTCAAGGAATTACATTTCTCGTTTCTCTCCCCTCCCCACCCCCCCAGTGTTCAGGAATTCATGACCTTCACAAGTCAACTGATAGTAGAGCGTTCAGACCTAGGCAGCCGAGCTTCTGTAAAGGAACAAGGTAAGAGTATGCAGAAATAAGCAGTGACTATAAGAGCATAACATTTACAGACATTGCTAGAGTTAGGCCTTGGGAGTTAAGAGGTTTATACTGCATCCATCTTCCACGTAATATCTGAGCATGTTGTCTTGTGCAATAAATGTTTTACTTCTTGTTTAATTATTTTTTCCCCTTTAGGCAAGTTGTTTGGTTGGGTTTTGAAACCTCCCTTAAAAGCGTCTAATAAGAAATGGGCTTCTGCAAAGCTGGTCCACCAAAAGGCTGTTAATTGGCATAGGAAAATATTACACACTGATATGAGCTGGAATGGCTTCATTCACCCTTTGTATATTTGTCTTTAAATGCACTAAGCCAGTGCTGGTGAACCTTTTAGAGACCGAGTGCCCAAACTGCAATCCAAATCGCACTTATTTATTGCAAAGTGCCAACATGGCAATTTAACCTGAATACTGAGGTTTTAGTTTAGAAAAAACAATTCATTAACATCTTTTGTCTTAAAAGAAAAGCAGAATAACAGCTCTCAATGATACAAACAGCTTTTTATTGAAAGGTAAAAGTTTGCATTTGGCATGAAGTTTGCATTTGACATCATACACATAAACTCCTTCCAGTTAGTACAGGACAGGACTCTTCCTATTTACCTGGTCTGTCTTTCTCAACATGATCTTACACATTTTCACACCTAAAGTGACAGCCCTCTTCCCCCTTCCACGGGAAAGAGACAGAAAAACAGCACACTCAGTGGAATCTGCCACTTCTAGATTGATTCAAAGTGAATTAAATTTTGATCCTGCAAATCTTGACCAATGAACAAATAAAGCACTTCAACTTGAGCACTTCAACCAGGTGACCCATCCCCAAAGCATATCAAGGCTGCATGGAATGAGAGACCATGGAGTGGAATGACAGCCCCTGGGGGTAGCAGGAGTGAACTGGAATGAGAGGCCCCAGAGTGGAATGACAGCCCCTGGGTGTAGCAGAACACTTCTGCTACTCCCAGGGGTGTCATTCCACTCCATGGTCTCTCATTTCAGTCCCAGAACACTCCTGCTCCACCCTGGGGCTGTCATTCCACTCCATGGTCTCTCATTTCAGCCCCAGAACACTCCTGCTCCACCCTGGGGCTGTCATTCCACTCTGTGGTCTCTCATTCCAGAGTAGTGTATTTGGGCCCAGAGACCCTAATGGAAAATTCATTTCACATTTTTATTGCAACTCTACTTGTACTGTAATGTATTTCAATGAAGCCCATGCAAGTCGATTGGCATTCCTGTCTCCCATTATTTGCAGTGGGCCTTCAAGTTTTTCCCATTGTTTCCAATGGGGAATCCTGTCCTTCCTTTTAGTACATCCCATACATCCGCCCTCCTACACGGCTCCTCCAAACAGCATTTTAGTTGTTCCCATGAGTGCGAAAAGCCAGAGCAAATTTACAATCTGACTAAAGGCACAATCCTATGCTCTCATACTTGAAAGCAAGTTCGGTTGTCTCAGTGATGCTTAATTTTGACTAAGTATGCACAAGATCGGGTACTGCTTTTGAAGCAGCTATTCATTTCTGCCTCGTCCCTCCGCCCCAGCTCATAGCTGGAGAGTCGGGAGTTCTGAAGTTCAGGGACAGTCTTTCATCACGGGGGGGGGTGTGTGTGCCCTATGTGTGATTCCCTGGAAGCTCTCAGGAAACTATAATTAGGAGGGAGGGGTGCTGCGCCTTACCTTCACAGGGCGGGAGCTCTGGCTCGCCTTGAGCCACCTCACCACAGTGCTGGCTGCCACCCCCTCCTGCAGCACCAGCTCCAAAACAGTCTCCATGTCCAACTCCTTGAACAGCCCTTCTAATCACAGCCTCTGAGCAGGCGCACAAGACATGCCACCCAAAGCAGTGGGGCAGCCCCAAAAGGAAGCGAAGGGGGTGGGTACTAAAGTTTTTCGGACTCCAGGTTACAGCACAGGACGCTGGAGAGTGCAGCGAGAGAGACCAGGCAGAGAGCCAAAGAGGGAGGAGGGGGAGGAGGAATAGCGCACCTCCCCAAAGAAGGCGGGTTTGGAAACTGAAGTGGCGCACTCACGCAGATGCAACTTTTGGCAACGAGCCTGGGTGGGCATCCCTGGGAATGCTCAGCCTCACTCCTCTGGGGCAGAAGGGGCGTGGATTGGAGCGTGCATTTGCAAAGGAAGGGGAGTTGCCGTGCTTTCCCGGGCTAAGGGGGCAGGTGCAGACTGTGGGGATTCCTTGCTGAGCAGCTCCTGGACTTTGAGTAGGCAGTGGGTTGGCGTCAGGCTGTGAGGAAGGTGGAGCCCGTGGGGAAAGCAATTCCTCTCTTCTCCCTCCCCCATGTCAACAAGCGGGGTGCCTGCACCAGGGGTTTGGCCTAGGGCCAGCTGGTGCAGCAGCTGCAGCAGCACAATAAGCAGGCTCAGCCACCTTCTCACCTGTGCCCACAGAGAGGGCTCCGAGTGCCACCTCTGGCACCCGTGCCATAGGTTCGCCACCAGGGGTATAGGCAATAGGTCAGTATCCCCCAATGCAATGGTCATGCAGTGGGCATTCACTCTCTTCCCTTCTTTCACAATAAGCAGGCTCAGCCACCTCCTCACCTGTGCCCACAGAGAGGGCTCCGAGTGCCACCTCTGGCACCCGTGCCATAGGTTCGCCACCAGGGCACTAAGCAAATGGTTAAAGTAGCAACTGAGGGAAGAGGATCCTAGACTTATCCAGATGGAATTTCAGCTGAGTTATACTGAATTAGGCATTAGCCTTCCCCAGTGGAAAACTGAACAGTGGCAGAAACCTGCCTGACAAGAAACCACATTCTTGCAGTTTTCTTAGTGCCCCAGTGAAGCACCAGCTTGATTTTTTCCTGCCCGTTGTACTTATTGTGCTTGATTTTTTCCTGCCCATTGTACATATATTTGTACTAGTCTGCTGGAAACATTCTGGTCCTGTTTTATCTGTTGAAAATATTAGGTGTGGGTTATGTGTTCTTTATTTGGAATCCTGGCAGACTTTCTTTTTAAGGCCAGCTTCTAGTATCTGTGGTGAGCATCAGTATGTTGTTGAGCTGTGTCTTGTGAAATCTTAGAAGTGGGAGGGGTCCAGGCAGAGCTGCTTGGGATCAGGGATGTTTGCCTACAATGTCTTGTGCTGATCCTTATTACTCTCCTATAGCATCATGCCTCAGTCCTTCCCATCTTCTCTTGCCCTGGTGCTCTGAAAAATGTATTCAATTGTGCCCCGGAGGGTGTCTATTCCTGACTGTATGGTGTTTTAGGAAAGACTTGTGTTATAGTCTAGCTCTGCATTTTCCCCCACCCTACCCAAGTATTCACACTGGTATATAATTGATTTTTATGGAGGTTCTGCATTGCTGATCTTAAGGGGCTGATCTTGTGGTAGGCATGTGTGTAAAATTCTTCCTACTATAGTCCCATGGGGGAGGGGGGGTGTCCATTCCACAGTGAGGGAATGGCATAGCCCTTTTTTTGTTCTGTAGCTGAGGTGCAGCTGAGACGTTATTAAATCTAGAATCACTTATCCAGAATAGGTGAATCTGGCAGTGCAAGCTGAGCTGTGGTTCCAGATGAACTCATCACTTGACTGCCTTCTCATGCAAGCACTAAGCAATTCTGCATTTTCTTTTTGCTTCAGAGTATCTCTGTCATGTTTATGTGCGCAATGATGGGTTGGCTGGAGTGGTGATTGCAGACAATGAATACCCACCACGGGTCTGCTTCACCTTGTTGGATAAGGTAAGCACAAGTTCCTACCATGTGAGTAGACATTGCAGTAGATGATAGAAGGCCTAATGTGCTTTTGGCCCTGAAGCCTTTACCTTACTTGCACCTAAGGCCTTGTCTTAGGCCTTTGAGGGCCTTTGACTTCCAAGAAGAATAGTTTCTCTACCACTTCCTTTAAACCAAGCCACTTATTAATTGCATTCTGGTGTACTTTGAAGGAGCTCAGGGCAGCATATGTGGGGTTTCTGGGAAGTTTTCTCTCTGCATATTGGCCGGGTTGGACCTACATAGCTTGTGAAGTGGAACTGTGCTCTCTTAGTTTGACAGACTTCTTTTCTTTTAAAGCACAAAAGCAGACACTCTTGTCTTGACGCCTTGTCTGTGTCACCTTGACACACAGAGTACTCCATTTGTTTGTGTCATGCCTCTGAGGATGCCAGTCACAGCTATTGGCAAAATGTCAGGTCTTACAATGCCAAGACCACGGCCACACAACCTGGAAAATCTACAGCAACTAATGAACTACGGCCATGAAAGCCTTCTACAACTCTTGTCTTGATTTGTCACTAACAGGGTTGTTTAGATCTATAGCTATCTGTACATTTTACCTATACATTTAATTGGGAGGGTAGAAGCCCTTATAAAGAACAAATAAAGAGGAACTGGATTGGAGTTGTCTGTGTTTGTAACTGGTAATAGTGCTTACCAGAATTACCCAGCTATCTTTTAGTCTTTCAGAGCAATCCTAAGCAGAGTTACAGCCTTCTGAGCTCATTGACTTCTGTGGAATTAGAAGGATTTAACTCTGTTTAGGATTGCATTGATATTGGGATAATTGCCATGAAATCACCATAGTTACATGGTTATTTGAGTAAGAAGAGATGTCTGACCAAGGTCAACTTAAGGTTCTTGGTTAGTGTTTGCCAGTTCTGTTTAATCTAAGAAGCTGTTTGTGGGATAAAAAGTTTTCCCTAAATTTTGTGTGATGAACTTCTGCTGTTACCTTGCATTGTAGGTGCTAGATGAGTTCGCCAGGCAAGTTAACAGAATAGACTGGCCCTCTGGATCCCCAACGACAATAAACTACACAGCGCTGGACAGTTACCTTAGTAAATATCAGGTACAGGCTGATCTTTAATTTTACAGGTGAAGGAAGTGGAATGGGGGTGGGGATCTCCAGCAGACTGCAGGGCTGGCTTACTCAGTCTTCGAGCCTCATTTCTTTTCACATTTTTATCATTAAAAAATGCCACAGATTCTATAAGGCGTTGAGTGTGTTGTTGCTCTTGTGAAATTATGTTTCTTTAACTTGAATTTGTCTTTATACTTTGGTACACGGGAAATTTTTGTACTACCTTTTCTTTAAGATGAGTTTTATCGAAGCCTGGTATGCATGGCTCTGCCAATAACCTCAGCCCCAGTTACTTTCTTATCTCTTATCTTTCCTGTACTGTGTAAGAAGAACCTGCTTTCTGGGAAGAATTAACAAGAATAGGGGGAGAATATGTATTTTATCAGGCCCACCAAGCTTTGTCTATCTTGGAAGAGCAGTCCATTTTCTTCATTGGAATATTATGCAAAGAAGATCCTTCTGACAACTGTCTCCAGAATCCTGGCAACAGACACAAAGTAAAATGCTTCACTCTCTTTCAGAATCCCCGTGATGCTGATGCCATGACAAAAGTACAAGCAGAGCTGGATGAGACCAAAATCATCTTGGTAAGGGCCACAACCTGGAGCCTTGCAATGCTTATGCTTTTGAATCTGGGGCATAATTTTGGCATGGGGGGCATTCTCAGACAGGAAACTTTAATATGTGAACAGAGTGTCTGAAGGATAAAAGGAGATGAACACAATGTATATCTTAAACACATGTGGAAACGTGGCCTGTGAGACTTTGTTACGGCCTCTTAAGCTAGGTACACCTAGAACACACTGCCTGTGGTTCTCAGTAACACTTCAAACTATGGCAGGAAAACATATGTTGTAATCAGAAAGGTGTACAACGTTAGTGTTTGTTGTCATCCGTCTAGAAATGCTTTTTCACAAGACTCTAAATGCTGTAAAACCATTTCCCTCTGTGGATGGAAGTACAGGTATGTGTCTGTGTATGTCTGTCCATCCTGGGTTTCTTTTGACAGGAGTGGCAGGTTCCCAAACCAGTCTTTTTTAATAGCCACCTGTCATTCTGCAATGTGAGCCCTGAGTTGAAAACATGATGCATGCAGGGGGAATTAGGTCATGACTACTACCATGGCCATGGAACACCTCTCTTTAAAAACAAAACAAAACATGTCATGAATAACTGAAGTCATCACTTAATAAGGTTTCTTGTACTGTGGAGGAGGGTCTTGCTTTGTCCTGCCCCAGAGGTGTTTCTTCCCCTGTAAGGCCTTGTTTGTGATGAGGTGTGCACTTCCTATCGAGATGAGCAGATACTTTAGTGCTGCTGTTTTAATCCTACTTTGTATTAGCCAATCCAGGCAGAACACTGAGAGTTGGGGACAAAGCTGAGTTATAAGCAGGGCTCTTTTTGTAGCAGGAACACCTTTGCATATTAGGCGACACACCTCTAATGTAGCCAATCCTCCGAGAGCTTACAGTATCCCCTGTAAGAAAAGCTCTGTAAGCTCTCGGAGGATTGGCTACATTAGGGGTGTGTCGCCTAATATGCAAAGGAGTTCCTGCTGCAAAAAGAGCCCTGGTTATAAGCATTCTCCAACTAGGGAGCAGAAAAGTGAAAAAGAATATTTACTTACTATAAAAAGATAATTTAGTAAGGCAGAGGCAAAGTTTAGCAATCTGAAGAATCCTACTGGGATTTTAAATTTTTTTGGTGGACCTATCTGAGCCCCTGCCCTTCAAAAGAGGGGGGAGGTGATGCTGTCCCCTCCCTCTGAGGTAGAGAGCCCCTGCCCCTATTCCTAGAAAACTGAGAGGGATCAATGTTCACATTAACCAGGTAGGCAAGATTCAGGTGGGTGGCCATGTTGGTTTGAAGCAGCAGAACAAAGTTTGAGTCCAGGGGCAACTTAAGATGCCTGAAGAAGTGTGCGTGCGCATGAAAGCTCATACCCAGAATGAAGCTTTGTTGGTCTTAAAGATGCTGCTGGGCTCAGACTTCATTCGGGTAGGCAGGAGAAGAGCGCACCCTCTGTCCTTACGAAGGACTGTCGGACCTCAGCTCAGCCAGCACCCCATTTCTCCATCAGATGATCTTTGAGTAAGATTAAATACTGATTTCAGTGTAAAATAATTAAATCCAGCTTGGAATGTGCCCCCCCACAGGATAAACAGTGTTCGCAAGTGGTATATCTGGCGGTATAAAAGCTGTCTCCAGTTAAAATCCATGAATGGCTTAATTGAATAAAACGGATGTTGCTTGGTTTCTAGGAGGCGCTTCAGTACATGCTGGGCATGTAGAGTTGGTAACTGTGTGACAGTTGGGTCTGTGCCGAGTGCAAAAAGTTAGCTCACTGACCTTTTGAAAAAAAAGGAAATTGTGTTTTCCAGGCTTCTAAATCAGGCTGTGCACATCATCTTTATATTAAAGAAAAGCAGAGGTATCATAAAGAGGGGGCTAAAAAGTAAGGCTCAGGGCAATGCTGTGATGATGGTATACTTGCTGCCTGCAGCTGGGCTTATGGAGTTGGTGGCATAACACGCTCCTTCTTTCAGCTTTTGTCTTTTTCCACTTAGCACAATACCATGGAGTCTTTGTTAGAACGAGGAGAGAAGCTGGATGACTTGGTGTCCAAATCGGAGGTCCTTGGAACTCAGTCAAAAGCCTTCTACAAAACTGTAAGTCTGTTCAGGCCAGCACTCCAGCTCTCCAGTAATATCAGCTTCTTTTTGTCTCTCGAGCTGAGTATTTTGAGTCACCAAGAGTATGGGTCTTTCTAAGGCAATGAATTTCTAAGGCCATGTGTTGTCTGAGAGAGGTGCCATGAAATGCCTGAAAGACTTGGGAGAACTCATGAGGTGCTGAAGTAGTACTCTGCCTTTCAGGTTAATGTTGAGTTCCCTTGCTGGCCCTGCAAACAGATCTCAGTTTATGTGACAATTGTATGGCAGAATTCTTCCAGATATGCCAAGGCTGTCTTGCCACAGTAGGTTACTCTAAACCCAGAGGATAGTGAAACACGAATGGCGGTTGTATTCTGCTGAAATGCAATGCTTTGCTCCGGCTTCCTGTTAACATTTTGGGTGCAATTAGAGTATTGAATGTATTCTTTCCTACTACTTGAAAAAAATATTGTCTCCAAATTACCATATTGTATGTGGTACAATGGCTTTTGGGTCCAGGCATTTCATTTTAGTAGTGGGTAGTGCTCAGTTCCCACCCAGAGTTCCTTGCAACTCACAGTTTTAGGAGGAGGAGAATTCATGGCATGGAACATTTTAATTTTTTTTAATACAGCAACTGGCATAATAAATGGGAGGTAGCCACCCAGCTTTTCTGCTGGAGGTGAAATGGCAGGATATTCATATATCTTAAAGACAAGAAATTGTTGATGATGCCAGAAAAAAGCTTGTAAACAAAGTTTCATAACTGCTCTGATTTGGACCAAGTACTACCTGGAGATAGAAACAAACTATGCAAGGAAACACCTTGCTCACATTGGCATGTCGCATTAGCCTTAGGCTTGCTGTGGCAGCCATGTGGGAGCTGCTGTTCCTTCCCATCCTGCTTAGTGCTCAGCAGAGGTTTCCAGACCACCATGATAGCTCCAGTAGGGACTTCTGAGGACTTGACTTGTTAACTGGTAGATGGAAAGCCTCTCACTGTCTATGTGCTTTTTTTGAAATCATCTTAAGGCGCGAAAGCAGAACTCATGCTGTGAAATCATGTGACCCTGTCAGCTGTGTCCCACCTTCTGCTCTGGACTATCAGGCCTTCACTCACATTCAGCACTCCAGAAGAGAGGCAGCAAGAAGATGTATCCCAAAACTACCTACGATGGCAATCCTTGTTTCCAGCGTTAGCACCTTTAGCCAGACTGGATGCCTGGAATGGGCACTGGAATGGGACACAGTGTTGTGGTTCATGAACTTAAACAATCTTTATTCCTCCCCTCCCTTGGAAAGAAGACATTTTGGACTCCAAGATTTCTCTGTTATGGGAGTGAGCATAATTGTATTTTCCCCACTGGTCTGAAGGGGCACTGGCGGTTCCAGCAGTCTGTTTGGTAGTCGCTGTAGGACTGTGTGGGGTTCCTTTGCCCTGCTTCTTTCTGAAACCTGCAATTGGCTGTGGACTTGTTCTGTATTGATTGCTGTTTGCTCATGTAACACTAGGAAAACCATCCTGAGGGGTTGCAAGCCAGTCCCGAATCTTGAGTTTCAGGTCTCTGTGCTATACCTGGTACCAATGAGGACCCTTTGGGCTAGTTACGGAGGCAAGGCAGAAACCTTGTCAGTGTGTCACCTCATTCAGAGTCACTCTGAGTTCCTCTGTTGACTGACACGCTGGGGTGAGAGACCTGGGGTGGCCTGAGAACTGGTGCTGCTTTACTAAACGGGCAGAGGGGCTCCGTGGGGGTGGGGAAAAGGGTTCGTCTGAGTGAATTTGGACTTGTGAAATTGCTTGAAATTCTTCCTTGGCTGAAGATGGGAAGCGCTTCCTGTGCTAGGACTGTGTTTGCCAACACAAGAGGCACCAGTTGGTCGATGGGTTTTCACAACCTATTCTACTGCACTTTGTCCAGTACAGGGTTTTATTTAAAAAGGCACCATGCTCTACAGCTCCACCAGGAAACGTGCACCTCAGAAGTGATTTGAGGAGGGCTTATCCGTGGATTCTAGTTGGTGGCTTGTGTTGCTTTTGCCTGGTTATCCTCCTGCACCGGCACTGTTGTGTTATGGCTACTGTTTGGTAGTGCCTGTGCCATAGTATTGACCTGTAGCCATGTGTCGATGGCATTTGTGCTGATATCCAGAAGCATCATCTGCTGCTCTCCATTAGGAGCTGTGCCAGAGTTCTGTGAAGTTTGACCCATCTTAGCCTCTGAAGTTGTGTGACTTGATGTTGTTTTGTGATGTTCTTAGCTGGCCCTACATGTCTCCTTCCAGGAGAGTTTGTCCCTGCCTGCTAGTCTTGTGTAAGTACTAGATGTTGTTGATGTTAGTACCCTTCTTTCTATCAGCAGTGCCCAAATTCTGAGGCCTGCTCTGTCATGGGAGGCAAGGATACTGTTCTGCAGTTGAATTTTCCCCTCTAATTTAATCTATTCCCATTGCAGCAAGGTTAGGTGAGAGACACCATGCTTCAAATAGATTTATGGCTGGCAAGAGACCTGATGAAAGAGAAGCGGTAGTAAGCAGGGCTGCATTTGTTGTAAGTCAACGGGATTGTGGGTGGGTCAGCTCAAGGCTCTTCCATCAGACAGGGTATTCCTCTCCCCACCCCTAAGAGCAGTCAGCTTTCATCTGAATAGTTGGGGTGCTCACTGAAAAAGAGGGAGAGGGGAAGTTTCCTTGTGCCATCCTACAAAAAAGCTGTCCTTAGATGTCAACAGCAGATGCTGTCTGTCTGGGCAAAGCAGAGGCTTACTGATTGAACTGTAAGGAAGAATGCCATCCTGGCCTTCATTCTCTTTGTTCACACTTTAAAGTAAAGGTGTACAGCTTTTTTTTGCTTTTGTGTCCTGTTTTGACTGCCTTTAATTCTTACAACTAACCAGCAGATACCGAATTGCAAACCTCTTACTACTTAATCACCTGCTGATAAAATCATTAGCATTGAGCCCAGGGCTCTGCAAGCATGAAGCAGGTTGAGTGACCTAGAGCTTTAAGCTTCTGTTTATCTTAGATGGCCTATTGGGGGGGAGGGTCATGGGACTTTGGCAGGTTGGCTGCATTTATGTGCTCTCTGTAGCCATTCTTCTTAGGGAAAGGGGTTGGGTCAAAGGTTGCACCAAAGGTAGTCTCTGCTTGAACTGGCACATAAGGTGGTATTGGTAAGAACCAATGCAACATTTCTCTTGATGCCAGTGTTCGATTGCCTTAATTTTTCTTTCTCCCTGCTTCAGATCTAGGCCCAGGGCTGTCATGTTTTTCTGTAAAGCCATCTTCTGTTGTAGCCAGTTTAGTTTCTGGGCTATTGCTGGGGCTTTGATCCTAACAAGCATTCCTAACAGAGAGGGGTGGGTAGAGAACTGCTGTGAGTTCTGTGTTCCTACTTACTTCGGAAGAAAACTATTTCTCCCACTCAGTATTCTTTGAATGAAAACTGGACTTGCCCAGAGAAGTAAAGAGCAAACTGGTTTCGTTTCTGTTTTTGGCCCACTATATTAATGTGCTCATATCTAATCCTGTTCTCCTTCTAATGGGAAAGCTTTTACTTAAAGACTGTATTTTAATAAATATTGCCTAACTTTTTGTATATGTACTGGTTACTGGATTACATCTAAATGGATAAAGTTGTTCACTTTTGATGGTTCAAAAATATGGCTGTGTCTCATGTTATCCGTGCAAGAAGAGTTACACAGGCACAGCAATGTGGTGTAAGGACAGACGAGAAGGGGCGAGAGGTGGGTTCAGTTCTGTGCTTGGCCGTGAAGCTCACTGGGTGACCTTGGGCCACTCAGTCATGCGCTCTGCCTAACCTGCCTCACACGTAAAACAGGAGGAGCGAGAACCACGGATGCTACCCCTGAGCTCACTGGGTGAAGATAATGTAATATTCAAAGACATGTAGTTCTTAATATTCTCTCTGTCATGAAGTCAAGAAAATTTGTTCAATCAGTCTGAAATTCGGCAGGAGGAAAGGCTGCAATGGGGTTAAATTTCACAACCCCCCCCCACTGGACTTAAAATGGCTGAGTTGTGCACATACCAGAAAGAAATGTTGTACACTGGCTGGTGGAGAACTTCTTGATTATATTCGATCACTTAATACTTCCTCTTTATGAAAGAATGTCGTAATTAAATAATGTACTAGATGCTATGTGACCTTTATTACAAAAAAGATTTGTATATCCTTCGTTGCGTATAAAATCAGGCCTATTTCTTTTTGAAATTTGAGAGGGATGGGCTTTAGTTGAAAAGTACAGCCCCTGATAATTCCATTCTAAATTAGTGTAAATCAGGGTACTTACAGCTGGAAGTAGTTCCTCTTTGTTTTGTTTTTGTTTCAAGAAGCAACATTTCATTCCTTCTGATATTTTTGGGTACAAATAAATGACTTTCTCCCTTTTTGACTGTCTTGCCACATCCTAATTATAGTTTAAAAAAAAACAACTGTTGGTTGCTGTCAGACATGCCAAGGTGGGCTGACTTTTTAAACAAAAATGAAAAGGGTAAATTTTACATCTCTTTCCAGCCCAGCAGAGAGGATTCATGCAATTTATTTTTTGTTCTCAAGAAAAGATTATACAATAAAATCCCCTGTAAGAGAAGAAGACTTAAGACCGTTATCAATTCACTCCTGTTTTTAGGAAAATTGATACTGCAAGTCGAGGCTGCCGCCTTAGCTTGATGTTGTGTGAACAGTACACCAGTTACAGAGAGTGTCCTTTTGGGTTTGCTCGCTGGTTAAGGTCCAGGCAGTCCTGTTTCTCAGCTAGCTGGGGTGTGCGTCTCCAAACAGGGCATCGATGCTATATAAATGTTTTTCACAAATGTCATTGATGGAAAGCGCTGTCAGTTCACAGCTGACTTCTAGCAACCTTGTAGGGTTTCCAAGGCAGGAGACATTCAGAGGTGGATTTGCCATTGCCTGCCTCTGCATTGCGTACCCTTGGACTTGCTTGGTGGTCTCCCATCGAAATACCAATCAGGGCCGACCCTGCTTAGCTTCCAAGATCTGGTGAGCTCATGTCCATCCAGGTCAGGTTGCAAATTTAATTACATGGGGAAAAAGAATTCCCATTGAAAATAATGGATGTAACACCAATGCCAATTTAGTGGAAACACCTAAAGGGGGGAGGGTAACTGTGTTATGCGTAAGTGGCAACTGACCACAAAGAGGCAAATGTATAACTTCAGTTTTAATTTAAAAGGTGTAAGAAAATTTAAGTTGTAACCCATCAAAGGGCTTGAGTTGTCAGTGCTTGATTTGTCCTGGTTTTTTTATCCCATGTTGGCAAGATGCCCTGCTTTGGAGGCTGTCACACCATCTTCTGTACCTGTGTTCAGGGGTAGTGAAATCTGACTTGCAAATCTGATACCTTGGGGAAGAAGGTGGTTCTGTTCAGCAGACTGGCGATTTGGCTGGCAAATACTCATAAGCGACTTGCCGCAGGGTTCCCCTTGCTCTCAGCCTTGTGGTGTAGGGTACAGGGGATCCTTGCCCTGTGACATTTGAGCAGACTAGACAGTAATACCAATCATGGAGCAGGGATGGAGAGTCAGCATCATAGCCCATCAGAGATTCCTTCTGCTGCATGAAGTGCTCATAGGGCTGTCATGGTATGTTGGCTCCTAAAATGGCTCAGTGTGAATCGTGTATTCCATTGGGTGCTGTTAGTAAAAGTTGTTCAGTATTGATGGAATGGAAGTAACAGCTGCAGGAAACTAACCCTGTCCCCTGCCATGGTTATTACAGTAGGGGGTCATGCAAGATATTGGGCACTTTCACATATGCTGAATAATGCACTTTCAGTCCACTTTGCAACTGGATTTTAGTGTGTGAAAGAAAAGTCCACTTGCAAATGATTGAAGTTCATTATTCAGCATGTGTGCAAGTGCCCATAATAAGACACATTCAGTGGTAGCCCTGTGATGAGGGTCCTGCCCTGAAAGAGCAAGATGTGTTCCTATGTACAGGGTGGCGGTATGCAAAGCCGAAGAGTCCATGAATCTTATCGACTTCTGCCACTATGTAGCTTACTGTAGGATGACCAGAGGCAAAGGATGACAGTGGTCCTATCCCTTCAGAAGACATATAGGAGGAATTTGGCAGATACAGCTGGGCATGTAGAAAAGAGATGTTGCACTTGTAGAAATTCCCCCTCCTGCATAATGCCAGTGCCTGACTCTCACTGCTACTCCCCCCACCTTGAGAATTAGCAAGTAAGCATTTCCTTTTAAAAATACCCTATAACCAGAGCTTTCTTGCCTTCATCTTCAGTGGCTTTCATCCTAGCAATGTTCTTTGCTCTAAGTACCTTGAAAGGTTGATTGCACAGCTTTCCATAGTTGGACAAGGCCAGACTGAGCAGGCACATTGCTTCGAAGAAGAGGCTGTCTGCTGTGCCTTCGAGATTTCATTTAAAAGGACCCCTGTCGGTTGGATTGGATGTGCAGGAATGTGGTCAAGAAGGAACCGAAGCTACTTTTTTTGTCCCTTTTTTGTTTTGTTTTTTTTATTTGCAGTTTCCCGAGACAAAAACAAAGTCGGAATCATCTTTACACTTACAAGGCTCAGAAAGAAAAGACAGTGAAATGGCAAGAAAAAGAAAGGGAGAGTAAGTCAGAAAGAGGAAAAGATCCACCAGCATTCATGGGACAGACTTTTAACAGCTCAGCTTTGCTTTTAGTTCTCATAGATATAGATATATATAGATTTTTTTTCTCTTTAAAGGTCATGCAAAAGAAAATACAACCCCCTCCCCCAATCCAAAAATACCCCCAGCAACGCACTTAGTTCCATAGTAAACAAGGTGAACACCAAAGGGGAGGAGGCCCCAGTACATTAATGTTTAATAATGAAACACCTGTTTCAACATGCGGCTTGTAATTTTTTTCATATACATGGATGTAGAGACTTTTCTCAGTATGTCTTCCAAAGAAACCATACAAGCATAGTATATTATGCCCCCAACTGTGAACTTTCACTCTCCTTGCACATTTATCCAATGCCCACCTCCCCTATCTTCCAACCCCTCCCCTGGAAAAGAAATGCAGAAAAAAAGGTGCTCTGAGAGAAGAGCAGTCACCCAGCGTGGGCCGGCTCCACCCATCATCTCCTCCCTGGTATACAGCTGGACATTCCCCTCTTGGAGGCATGCTCTCCCTCCGATGGGGAAGGGGACGAGTCACCTTGGCTTGTTAGATTCTGTTTGTGTGGATGGATGCGGAAGAGGGACAAACTTTTGTTTTGACCTTTAACCCCAGCAGTCTGCATTCTGTTCTCCTGAACACCCTCTTCCTGCTGCGGAGGGCATAATGGAGTTGGGGAGGGGAAGGATGGCAGGGGTACATCCTCTCCTAAGCCTCATCTAGAAAGAGGAGCATCATTTAACACTTTCTGCACCACTCAGCTCCTTCTGAATCCTTCTCGTCGGGTTTGGCGGTGCAGTGCAAAGCCCAGTCTCGGGACAGGGCAGGAGTAAGAGATCCAATCTCTTTAGAATAAAGTGCTTTCAATGCTGTATCAGTGCTGGTGGGACACCCACCCACCCACCGATGCCCACCCTCTCTTCTCCCTCCCCTCCCCCCATTCTCCCACCCCTGCTCAGTCATTCTGGCTTGGTCCAATAGGTCCTTACATTCATTGGCCATGGGGAGTGCTGCATGAGTTGATGAGGATGTTTGAAATGCTGCCGTCTCAACCAGTCAGAATCCATCAGCCATGGTCACACACATGCCATGCATTTCCCCTCTAAGCGGCAGAGGAGGTGATGACACTCTCATACTCAACAATGGAATGAATGGATAAGCCAAAATGTCTTCTCATTAACTTCAACAATGTAGTGGAGATATTCTTGAAGGACCCCCTTTCCCCCAATTACTTATGTCTCATTGCATAGGGCAAGCTGGCAGCTCTGTAACAGTAATATACAGGACCGTGTCTATTGCTCTCAAGCAGATCCTCAGAGCCAGGCTAGCAGCTCTACAAAGAGGTGCTAATGTGCAAAGACATCATTCAGACTCAGACTGGCGTGAACTTTATCTAAACCCTGAACCACGGCCAACCTCCCCTTCTCCCAAGGCACAGCTATGCTTTGAACATTACTCTCTTGTGCTGTCATTTGAGCACACTGACAACTTGACACCTCATACCTTCAGAACTGAAACTTGCATTGCCAAAGGCAGAGCTGCTCATCAGTGTCCCAACACTTGCACCTAAGAGGTTTCCCATCAATCGTCACAAGATTCCCAGGGTCAGCAGAAAGCTTTGCCTTCCCTCTTCCTCCTCTCACAGTCCCTTTGAGGGTTCTTTTTTCCCCAATTTTGCCCTCCCCACTGGGAGCACCTCTAGAGAGCTGCACATAATGTGCAGTTTTTACCCTGGGACATCAACTTTTTCAGGAATCTGAAACCAAGCACACAACCAGCCACTCTGTTTTTGAACTGCACCTCATTGCTCGGGTCTGCAAACTACTAAGAAAAAAACATGTTCCCCTCTTGGTGTCTTAGATACAGTTCTTAATGTACGGATTTCACTATATGTTGGGAGCCATCGGCAGAATGGAGATGCAGTCTCTTATGTCCAGCTCTGGCTTTATGGCACTTAGATTAATGACGAATCACAAAGAGTGGATATAAATATTAAGGAGGATGGACATGCTGGTGAGCTCTGGTCTGGTTTGCTTCAGGAAGGAATGTGAAAAGTCCTTATGAAAGACACAGTCAGGAATCTCAGTGGACTGTGCACCTTAAATGTCTGTATATTAGATAATGTCTGACAAGCATCCATGCTATCACCATGGAACTGAAACTACAAAAACACTAATGCTACTCTAAAAGGCAGAAGCATGGAAAATAGGACCCATGACCAAGCACTGAAGAAACAGTACTAGAACCAGCTCCTTGGGAATGTGCACAAGGAGTTGCAGCCACATACCAAGCAGTTTACTAGAGGGCATCATATGCTTTCCACCACTATGTGATCCTAGCTCTGATATCATGTTCTCTGAGGGACCTCTACCTGAAGTTTCTATTCCCACTGACAAACTCAGCTGTCCACCAAAAAATGTTTCCGTTTTATTTAAAAAAAAAGAGAGAGAAAAAGGTTGGTTTGGTTTCCAACATCTGCGGAGCAAGAAAGAAAACCAATCCTGATTTCCCATCAAGCTCACCATTCCCTTAAAATTCCAAGAACAGGAATGTAAGTACTTCTCAAACATGAATGCATGAAACCACACCTCTGCAACATACAGAAGAGCTATATTATAATGGATTCCCTGATCTTCTCTCAAAGGTTTGCATGGCCAGTTGTACAGACTCAGAGGTTTAAGCTGCCGCCATGTCTAGCTGATGTGAAGGAGACCTTCTGCAGAATATTGCACAGAGCTCCAAGCAGAATACACAGCAACTTCCTTCGCGTAGCTTCTCACATTTTCTACAGAAATTGTGAGCACAAGAAAGGCATAGCTGCCTGCAACAAGTCACTTCTAGTCTGCTACCTACTATGTATACATATATTTAAAGGTACCATGCACACAGCAGAACAAAGGTAATGAAAAGTATGCAAGGTCTTGTGGAATGATTTTAGGGACCTCCAAAGTTTTGTGGGGGTGGGTGGGTGGGTTCTTTCTCTTCCAGATACATAAACCATAGCAGTTTGCAATACTCCTTCCACAGCTTGCTCAGCAAACACCACCGCAGAGTTAAGAATTCTGATCTGGAAAGTTAAGATGCAGAGCAGGGCGAGGCAAGGACAAAATTGCTGGCTTGTTGGCAGAGGTTCCCCTGTGTTCTTATCACAGGGTTAGGTACTCAGTTTTTCATATTAATCAATAGGTGAGCAATTGGTTGTCTGTGAGCTTGCAGGGTGACGGATGGAATTTTTGGAGTTGTATCAAACTGGAAGGGCGAGATCCAGCTTCAAGCTTCTTTTTAGAGGTGCTGCCTAGCAGCAGCTGGATAAGTAGAAAGTAAATAGGTGAAACTTTTTACCATTGATTTATTAACATGTGAAAGAAACTGTGTGTGTTAGACTGAATTTGTGTGTGTTGGACTGTTAAAAGGTACAGCAACATGGTCAGTGAAGATGATGGCAACCCCGTTTGCCTGTCTTACCTAAAGTTGGGAGATTTGATTGATAAGGAAGAAAGCTAATGATTTATTTTGTCTATACAGAATGATTTATAACCTCTAGCTTCTAATGTCAGGGCCATTAGACCAAGAAATTGCTCTCTTAAAACAGAACAAAAGATCTTTCCATCACATATTTCCCACAACTGCAAGCCAGGAAACCAGGGTGACCCGCCACCTGGGAATCTAGATGAGTAACGATAGTTAATAGCAATGCCCCACATCAGACCTCTGAACGTGAGTAATCAACTTTTATTCTCCTTGGTTGGCATGAGCAATAGAACCTCTTGATTTCATTAGCTTATTTACAGTGCTATACTCAAGACAGGCACGCTTTTCACTGTTAGCTGCAAGGACAGTTAGACACTAGCAATATCAATTTATTTAACTCTTATTCAACGTACACAAATATTCTGATCTCTAAAGTGTTATGCAAGAACAATTTGGCATATAACAATAATGCAGGCCAGGATTCCAGTAATCTACTTAACCAGTCATTTGTTTCTGGTGACATCCGGACACTTTTAGACTCTTAAGAGAAAGTGGCACAAGCCACTCATAGAACTGCTTGGTTGCTCCTTAACAACTGATTTCCATATTTTTAGACGCTTCTACAAAGCAAACAGGGTGGCTACACAAGTGATCAAAGCAGTTGCTAATGCAACATTGTGCGACCTGAGACATGGACAGGTAGGATCTCTTGCGTTGTCACTGAAAAATCCAGACATGCGCCTGTTGGACTATGGCAGCAAATTGTTTTGACCAGGCCATTTTCCAGGTTATATATGCACACATAATCCTTGTTAATAGTCTCTGATGTTCTGTTCATTTGTATAGCCCTTTTCTGACCTTGTGCTGGCAACCTGGCTATACTACTTCCTCCTACTTGCATTATCAAGACTTTAGTTATCGGCAGTCCAGAACCTGGTTATACAAGCCCTGCTTTATAAAGTCAGCATGGAACTTTCTGACTCCAGTCTGGCAACGTTTTTAGGACTGGAATGGATTTTTATTCTTTATCCATTTGTAGAGGCCTAAAATCTAAGAAACTGGAAACAAGTAAAATGCCATTTCATTACTCAGTGTGAGATAGCTACATATTCCAAGGGAAGAACAAAATACGTTAGATGGAATTAAATTTCTGGTCAGAGCCAAAAGGTTAGAAATCTGTTAAGTGTACACTCTTAACATCTTCATTTCAACCCTAAGTTTAGTGCAAATTGTTTGTATTATCAAATGACCTGGTAAGATGTGGGTATTTTATAGGCTGCCCGGAAACTCTGAGCACAATGACATCTCACCATATGTTTGACTACTGGGGAGTTGCATAGGGAAGACACAGGACCACAGCAGTCATGTGTTCCCCCCTGTATCCAAGATATCAAGAGAAGGGACTGATGGTGCTGGGTGGAAGATGAGTTATATAAGCATGATCTTCAGGCACTTTCTCCTCTCCCACTGTTCTTCTGCTCTAGCCCCTTGCTGGAGACGAGTGAAATGGGAGGCTTTCAATAATTATTCAAGGTTGTGTTTCCTTTCAGCTGGAAGATCATCCAGTTCATTGCCAGTGCCCCAATCTCAGTAGAAATAAGAATGGTATAGAAATGATGCACACCATTGCTTGTTCTTACCTGCCAGTGTGGCATTATATTTACTAAAGAGGGAAAGAGAAATTCCAGTTTTGAATCCGTTACCACTGGCTCTTGCCAAGAAAACATGGTCTTTGGGGATGGCATCGTGGAAGACTATCCCCTGGGAAATGGCCTGAGATGATCCTGGGATCAGCAGCTGCCTCCCAGATAGTAATAATGGAACAGTGTTTAATTTACAGAGTCGGCTGCTGCCTGCTCCACATACAACTTTCACAGAGATTACTGTGTTATAGTAATCTTTATGTGCAAAACAATAATCAAGCATGCTCAAACATCTCCCAGTGGATTAATGTCACTACACTACTGCAACACCATGATCCCAGCCTTGTCTACAAATTACTAGTGGTAAAAAATCTGTAAGTTCCTTCAGTAATGCACTCAGTCGCCCATAAGATACAGAGATCGGATGGGATGGGTCTGACATTCAAGTTAAGTCTTCATTCTGTACATTGTCCATGTTACCTCATGCTCTCTTTTCACTGGCCAGAAAGAACAGGAAAGTCTGTCACTGAAAACATACTTCCTAGTATTGGTGCTTGCAGTGACTGTTACTGCCTTGGCTCTGTGCTGGTACTTCACACTCCTGGGCAGATCCTGCTATTCCATAGTGACTAGCAGTGATCAGAATGAGAAGCACGATCATTCCCTTGGAACACAAAGCTGGTGGATGGGTGGCATGCTCACTGAAAGCTCCTCATTTTTATAGAACCATTTGTGTGGACCATGAAGACACCCTTGGCCGAGGGTCTGTTTCTGGCAGCAATCTTTGTTGCATTTTCCCCCTCCCATTCTGGTTTGCTTCCTTACCAACCTTCTTGAGTTCCTTGAACACACACACTCCCTGCTCTTGAGATTTTAGGTTCTTTTTTTAAAAAAAAATTCTACAATAATATTGAGTTTGCACAATCCAGCCCCATCTTGACACAAACAGCTGATGTTGTGCAAATGCAGGAACATCACCCAACTTAAAAGTCATCTTTTAAGCATCAGTCTCAGGAAAATTTCACTTCTGAATGTTCTGGTTTTGGGCTACCCAAACATAACACCCCAAGCCTTGGCAATCACATTTCACCAATTACTGTCTCTTCCTACTAAGAAGCAGGAATGCCTTCCAAATGTTCATGAGCTGAAGCCACCTCTCAGTGGGTTCCAAAGTCCTGAAGACCCTAAAGCAATTATAGCTTTCCCACTGCTTTGACATTTCAAATAAGTCCTATCGAACACACCAGATGTGGAAAAATAAATCCAAAGGTGTCACTCTTCCACTTACAATCATAAGCCTACTTCCAGGGCTCTTCCTTAGTTCCAAATTCTTTTTGAACTTTCAAGGGGTGACAGGTTACAGTGGGGCTATTTACACTAGAGTTCCTCTGGGATGGCTGTTGCGCTGCTCTATCTATTTTCCTGTCCTAAGCTCATACCCATTCTGCAAAGTACTAATGGCTGAGGACTAGGCAGGGCTCATAAACACAAACACTGCTGAAGCAGTAGTTACACAGAACTATTTCCCCACCTGGTAAGCAATGTCTGGGCATATGCTGATGAACTAGTTTGAGGAAGATGACCACTTTCTCCTTTTGCACAATGATACACAGATGCAAAGCAAGGCCATGGGTGCTAAGTGGCACCAGAAGAGGTTACAGAAGAGCCCTACCTCAAATGACCACGGCCACAACGTAAGTGAAGAAAAGCACCCCTGTTCACAGCTTTATGCTCTCCAGGCAAATATTCAAGGGCAGCCCATCCAACTATTCCAAAGTTCAGACCAAACTGCACTGTCAAAGCCTTGGAGTGATATATATCTAGAACATACAGGCAACATGCCTAACTATCAGGATGAGAGGAGACATGCCACAAACTAGTGCTGAGAAGGCATGACATTCCAGTCTCATGAACAGTCCACCAGCCTTCAGACTCTTGATCTGATGAGAAGGGTGAGAGTGTAGCTGAGGATCCTCTTCCCCTTACCTAATCCTAAAAATAAAAAATAGGGCTCTTAACTGCCCACAAGGCTTCCCTCGGTTGTTTCTGATATTTACAACTTTCTATAGCTCCTCCCTACCACACCACTTGGCGGGATTCTTAGGCAATCCCTTAACTACCACCCAAGTTATTTAGCTCTGCTATTCCCTACAGGAGTGCACTCAATAACGTGAACAGTGGCTTGATGAATAACTCCACCTCTATCAAAGAACTGAGCCTACAGACACTGAGCAGGGGTAGGAGGAAGCAGTGGACGTTTCTCCAACCTTGACAAGGCATTTCAGACACCCCCAACCCGTCTTCCTTGTGGCCATGGATAAGGCCAAGGTGACCAGCTAAAGCCACTCACCAACCTAGAGCAGTAACTGGGCAGTGAAATGCTGAGCAGAGGGGTCTCCTGTGTGAATGGGTATGAAGAGGTGGGCGAAAGGTGTAAGGGAGACCAAAGAGGAAGGGGGTCCCCTCTTTCAATACTCAATTGCCCAGATGCTTTCCACACTGCGTGGCGCTCTCAGCACATCAGCTGCTCATCATGCAGGCACAGGAAGTGGAGGACAGCGGCTTATAGCTTGTCTTCCTTTGGGAGCAAATAAATGGGGCTGAGATTGCTGGCTCAGCTCCACAACATTTGGTACACTGGTATCTGTTCGCATTGGCTCTGTGTGTGGCTCAATAGAAATCCTTCCAGCTCTCTTTGCTAAGGCTTGGTCCATTTGACAAAACAGTCCCCCTTCAACAGTACAGATCCTGTGAGGCTGTCGGCAGAGTCTGATCCTGCAGCCAGAGCTACCTGAAAGGGCTGGCTTCCTCTCTCCCCCACAGAGATCCTCCCCCTGGTTTCTTTGTCGATCAACTCCTTCTCTTCACAAGTGAGTTTACAGGAGTCAGACAGAAAGGGGGGAGAGTAAGAGAGAGAATGCACAAGCTCAGCTGATCAGCCTTCCTCTTTCCAGGCTGATGAGATGTGGGAGCAGATCCTTGAGGCAGCATTGACGATCCCCCCCCCTTAAATCACTACACTTTCTGTTCAAAAGGAAAAACTAGAAGAAAATTGGACCAGGCTTTTAGGGAGCAGAACAATACCTGACGATGAGGTATCCATTGCTCCCTTTCCCTGGGGAGTCAGTTTCCAAGAACGTGAAGAAGATGAGACTTTTGCAGTTCCAGCCTTCTCCTCCCTAGCTCTTCTAACTCAACTATCACTACTGTCCCAGCCAGCCTCCTTAAGCAGGGGACTCACCCCCCCCCCATAACAAAGCCTCGGCGTGGGCCCAGGCACAATGACGCCACTGTTGGTAGCCCTTGATGAGAGGTCAAGGTCGGGGAAGCTTTGAAATTATGAGCGCCAACGAGAATTCAGACATTCAAAATTCCTGCAGTGAGACCGATTTGTATCTCTAAGGCTATAATTACCCTTTCATGTAAGAACCCATCCCACTGGCCATGACCAATAGCCCCCAGGCAATCCCCAGCAGTGGGTGAACACGGGAGGGGCCCCAGAAACCCAAAGGCCCCAGAAGGAGGGGGGGTCACCTCATATCCAAAAGAGGAACAAAATAAATTAAAAAGTCTGAATAATTATAATCATCATCAATAATAATCCACAACCACAGCTAGAGGAGAAAAGAAATGGGCAGCCCAAGAGCTCGGGAGTAGCATCCTCCGCAAAAAACAAACGGTAACACAGGTCACAGACTTCCAAGCGCGAACACGACCACTGGAGAAGGCCCATGCTTTGGCAGAGAATGCGAATACTATAAAAGTTTTTTGTGGATTTTTAGATTTTTTTTTTCACCTAACAAACTAACACCGTTCAACACTGGGTTCAACACAGGGAGGTGGAGCCTTTTTGTTTGTTTGAAGTTGAGACATTTTTTTTTCATTGCAACACCTGGTCACCTGAACAGCCGGATGGACGGACACAAAGAAATGGAGTCGAGGACGGGAGGTGCAGTGTGGCCACGCTGCGAGTTGGGACAGCTGGATTGGTTTGGCTGGGTTTGCTGATTTTAAAAAATTTCATTAATATGATCATTATCATCATTTTGGAATCATGTCTGGTTGGGGTTTTTTTCTTAGTTTTTTTCCCTTTTTTGTTTTTTTTTGGGTGTGTGTGTTTTTTTCCTTTTTTTTTGCAAACACAGGCACTGAAAATGAAAGACGGGAGGATGGGGAAGGGGACACGAGCATGCGGGCACGTGCTTGTCACCGCTGCTCCCGGCTAGCGGCTCAGCTCAAATCACCGTCTCCTTCGAGATGAAACCAGAACAGCCAGCATAAGTTCTGCAAGACACAAACGTGGAGAAAAAGATGCTGTCATTGATTGCCTGAAAAAACCAGGAGGCTCAGGGGACTCATCTGAGCCTTCTCCTATTGGGCAACAACAGCGGGTGGGACGGCTTGCCAAATGTTTGGCAAAAGCTGACCATTTTCAGCCTCCCTCACACATGGGCCCCTTCTGCACTTTTTGTTGGTCTCCGGTTCTCCACCGACAGAAAAGATCTGCCACGTAGAGTGACTGGGCGAGGGCCATCTCTCGCCTACCTTGCCTTCACTGGAGTGGTGCCACTGGTGCTCCCGAGCAGTGGAAGTGGACATTCTGCCACTTGCCATCACGGCGGTGCCAGACGCGGGTCTCCTCAGACTGGCAAGTACGAGGGCGGCCCTGCCCATCAATGTACTGCGTCAGGCGAATGTAGGCGATGCATGCGGCGTCTTCACCAATGACGTGCACGTGAGGATTCAGGATGGTTGTGTGAATGGGCTTGTTGTTCTTAGATAACACTGGAACAGCACAAACAGGAATGTGGCCTGAGTTCATGGGGCAGAAGGTTGTTGCCAGAGGGAGGGGAATGAGCATAGGAGCAAAGAGGTGAAGAAGCCGGAGAAGAAACTGGCACAACTCTCTATAAAATGGTAAGCAAGCAACAAGACCTGAGAAATCTACTTTGCCCCACCTCTGTTTATTTTAAATGTTTCAACATCCAGCCTGATGAAGAGTTCTGGTGAGCTCAAAAGCTCATACGACGTTCTGTGTCAGTTTGGTTGGTCCTGTCAAAAGGCTGTATACAGATTTCCTTGTTTTTGGATTTATTTTTTTGCACGGGCCAATGTGGCTGTTTACAGCGTTGTTCAGTATTCCTGTCTGAGAGCCCTGCCGTACAATGGCTCCGTTTTGCTGGCCTTGTGGACAACTTCTCTGTCATAATGGGTGAGTGTCTGAAGGCTCTAATCAAGCTTTCTTCTCAATACGTGCACTAGTTTTGCCACATGCAGGGTTGCATTCATACATGTTGAACACCCCAGTCACAAGAAACACCTTCTCATGAGAGTTTAGATGGGCTCTAAGAATGAAACTGGCTTATACGAGCCTTTTGCTTCTAATACTTTTGCACAGGCTCCACGCTTCAGCATAGCTACAAGTGCCTAAATCATGTGGGACTGAGTATCTCACCACAACTCCAGATGATCCTGCCCCTTAAGATCTACCAGTGAGGTCCTGCTCAGAATACATTTGGAAGTGGATGCAAAATTGGTATCCACCAGGAGCAGGAATTCCTGGAAGTCCATCTTCCTCATTTTGGAGGCAGCTGAAGAGTGGTATCTTTCATGCTTTTGGTAGTGGAGTTTCATCTATTTAGGGAATACCTGTTCTCTTCTATGTATATGATCCTTTTATGGCTGATTGTAATAGATTTGCTTTTTTATTTATTTGACTGGGAACATTTAGTTGAAATATGGTATGGAAGTCTTGTAAATGGAGGTGAGCATCCCCAAATGAGGCACTGGCAGTTCCCAGAGGAGGCTCAGGCACCCATTTGTCATCCTCTCTCCATAACCGAGGCAGGCTGGTTTGACAGAAGAGATGGAAACCTTTTAAGGAGGAAAGGAAACATCAAAAAGCGCTCCTCATGTGGACAAGAATTCTAGCTTGGGAAAGAAAGGGGGTCCTGGGAGAGAGATCGTTTTGTTAATGGTCGGGGGGAAAGCCCAAGTGTCAGGCCTGGTTTCAATTTGGGGAAAAACACCTGTTGTTGTTGTTTTCTTGGGGGAGGGGAGAACAACAAAGGGTGTGAACCCATAGCCAACGTATAACAAGATGTACTCACAGTTTTCAAAGTAAAATCTGTGGAAGTCCATTCCTTCCACGAGGTTGCCCAAGGCTTCTGGCTCAAATGAAGTGAGGCCTGGATCACAGATTTTTCTAGAAAAGCAGAAAACACAGAGATTGGTGAGATGAGGAACCTTCCTACAGGGAGAGATGAACCTATGTGATCATCTGCCTTCCTCTGGTATTCTGGGGATGCCCACAGAGGTCAGTGTCATAGCTGAGCCACAGACAAACAAGAACTTGTTCCATTGTGTAGATCGTATTGCTCGTTCTCCACGAAGGGGGGAGGGCATGATCTTATGTCCTGGGGTTATAGTTACTAAAGTGCTGACAGAAACTGTGGTGAGACAGCCCCCTCATTCCTTGCCACAGCTGCCTTTGCATGGGAGGAGGAGCCTGGTTCAGGAATCAGTCAACTAAAGTTTGTGTGTGTGTGTGTCTGTGTCAGTTGCTAGCAAACTTCCCTGTATGCAGTATTCTACTGCACTCCACTGAGTGTGGATATCTAGTCATGAATTGTGTTGGACAAGTTAATATTGCAACCAGATTAATCCTACTGATGGAGGGATGCTGATGCACATCAAGTCAGATATCCAAGCTGGTTTTCCAATGAGATCCTCTGCCCGGCTTACTCACGCATAGGCCTCAAAGTCTCCATTGTTCACAGCCTCGATCAGCTGCTCGGTTATCTTGATGATTTCCTGCTTGCGGGCTGCAAACGAAGGAATGAGGAAGAGGCAGGAGAGACAAGAAGAGGGAGAGATGACGCACAGTATCAGTGAGGGTGGGTCACATGCATGCCCAGCAGTCCCAACAGAAAGCACTACTCGGAGTCCAGCTTACACAAGCGGGTTGGCTTGGGGGGGGGGGACTTCTGCATTGTCAGGGACTTGGCTACTAAATAATCACATCAATAGCCAAGAGATCCTAATTCTGCACGCACTTAAGCACACGGACAATTTAAGTCCTGAAGAGCACAGACATTCCCATCAACTCTAAAAAGCCTTGGAAGAAAAGTAACAAAGGGGTACAATGAGTGCATCACACCCAGCTCTATCTGCTGATGGACGGCCACCCAGATTCTGCCCCAGATAGTTTGGACAAGGCTTTGGAGGCTGTGGTTGGGTTGTTACAGCAGAGTCGGCTGAAACTAAATCCAACGAAGACTGTGGTCCTGTACCTGAGCCGGGGTGGGGTAGATTTGGAAATCAGGCTCCCTGCCTTGGACGGGGTACTGCTGGGGCCAGCCCCGAGGATGAGGAGCCTAGGAGTGACTCTGGACTCCTCAGTTTCTATGGAGGCCCAGGTCACTGCAGTTGCCAGGTCAGCATTTATCATCTTCGGCAGATCAGGCAACTGGTTCCCTATCTTTCCCCCCAGGGTTTGGCTACAGTGCCCCATGCAATAGTCACTTCCAGACTTGATTACTGTAGCTTGCTCTAAGTGGGCTTACCCTTGAATCTGATCTGGAAACTCCAGCTAGTGCAAGATGCGGTGGCATGCCTGCTGACTGTGACATCTATGTGGACATGCATTCAGCTAGTGCTATGCCAGTTTCACTGGCTATCAGCTGAGTACCAGATTTGTTTCAAGGTGTTGGTATTGACCTTTAAAGCCCTATGCAGCCTGCGACCAACATATCTAAGGGATTGTCTCTCTCCATAGGTGCCCCGGAGAGCCGTGAGCTTGGTGGACCAACATCTACTGGTTGTCCCCAGTCTAAAGAATGTCCACTTAGCTCTGAGATCAGGGCCCTGCAAGACCTATTACAGTTTTGCAGGGCCTGCAAAATGGTGCTGTTCTGCCGGGCCTTTGGTTGAGGTGGCGGGCACCCAATTATTCGGGCTCCCTTGCTGAGATCTCCCAACTGTATCTGGCCCACGTTCATGAGATTTATCACTGCTCCTTAGTTTGTGGCCTAGTTGCTGCCAGTCATTGCTGGAACCTTATGAATTCTGTTTTGTATCACCTCCCATTTTAATTGTTTTAACTAATTTATTTGTTAGAACTTGTTTTTAATGGCTTTATAACACTTATTGTTGCTACCCGCCCTGAGACTGCTCATGGGGAGAGCGGGATATAAATCTAAATAACTAAATAAATGTATGGGTGATTCCACAGCTATTACAGATCAGAAAACAGATTTCACCAGCACAATGTTCACTTCCCCACTAGCCACATACATGCCACAAAGGTCCAGGGGCTGCCCACATCCTTTCTGCAACACTGTAGGTCTGGAACACCACACATCTCTGTAGCTGGCACATGTGGGAGATCTGGGGAGATGCAGGAATTTGCAAGGCACCCAAGCGACCCAGTTAGAGCAAGTGTGATGAATAATGCAATGACCGAGTGGCAGAGATGGTGTCAGTGGCTTTGCCAAGGTCATCTCCTTGGAGCAGGAGCATTAGGAAACTTGTGCCCTTGCGGAGGCATCCATTTCATGCTTGCTGTGTCCTGATGTAGCCCACTACCCTTTCCCATCCCGAGCCCAGCCTCCCACCAGTTGTCCTTCGTCCAATGCAGTTTGCCTCCCGACCTTACACAGCACTGGAAAGTTGCAGAAAGACTAACAAAATGAGGAGAGGCTCAGGCAGAAAGGATCCCATTCGCATCTCAGGAATTTGTGTGCCTGATGTACACCTGAGTGAGTCAGTCTCAAAGCTCCTATCAGCTATGGTGTCACCATATGACTCTCTGGACATGTTGGGTTTTTTTTGGGGGGGCGGGACTTTGGCCTTCCTAAGCTGAAAAATGAAACTTGCATAGTTTCTGAAGACTGGAAAACATTGTGTCCACTGTCAGCACTGCAGACAAGAATAACCCAATATGCTGCCTTCTCTGCTCAGGGCCTGCACAACTTGTGACATAGCAAACCAAAAGCTGCCCACCAGGGGCTTGAAAACTTCTGCTTTTGCTACCTGCCTGGGACTGCAAAAAGAGTGGGGTGTCACAACCTCTGACGGGCTGCCATTTACCCCCGCTGGCTGTGCAGGAGTGTTAGCTTGTCCCCATTGTTAAGTAAAAAGAGGACTGGATCAAGACTGCAACTTTCACAATTGCCCAAGGCTAACCTTTCATTCACTGAATGACCCATGCAATTAGACGTCTTCCTAACACCACACATCTGAAACCTGAAACACAGAGGATTGCCGTTCTCCATTCTACTCCACCCAATTTTCATCTTTGGTCTAGCTATGAAGCCCGAAAGGGAGAATGTCTCTTACTTTGCATAAGCAAGAAAGAGTATTAGTATCTCTGCTGAACAAAGCAGTGGACATACATGTGCCAGAATGGCTTTGGTACTGTCTGTTCATATCTTGATGCCCTCCAAAATTGGGCTTTCTATTTACATTCTTCCTACATCCTAGCTACTCCTGTTCGACATCTCCCCTTCACAATAAGTGAGTTCCCCCACTGGCCTTCATTTTAAAAATCCTACCCTGTTTTCTCCCAACAGCTCTGAAAGCTCATGTCTGTCTCTTAACTTGGGGACGCCGCCAAATGCAACAATTCTAGAAAGAGATGCTAATCTCCCTTCTCTCCCCAAAGCTCATAAAAGTTGTCATCTATTAATTTCCCGTCTTCACACAACTTTGCTCACTCTGATGTTCTCCCCACATCTCCCCAGCCTGAAATGAAAACTGATCCCAGCATGCTCACAGATCCTCCTCCTCCTTTCGACCAACCCCTCTGTCCCAAGCTAGAAGTAACATGAAGGTCCTTGTCTGAAAAGGAAATGCAAAAGACATGAGGAAGAAAGATCTTGACCGTAGTTGTAACCTAGAAACAGAGGCCCTGCCTGTCTGTGAGGATTTCTTGCCTTTGATCTGAGCTTCTCACTTCGCAAAACATCAGCGTACAGACACTGTCCAAATCCAAAACAGCCACTTTGCATCAGAGGCAGGCCATGTAGATCCCCCTCTGTAATGTCATGTTTTTCAAATCTGTGCACATAAAAATCAGCTACAAAGGTGCTTCCAAATGACCTGTTAGTAGCTCCTGAACTTAGAAGTTGAGTTATTTTGGTTGGCTGAAGTGCTTTCTGAGCTCTCTTGACAAGCATGTAGTGGCAATTTGAGCGTCAATGGGCAAGTTGCTCTTGGGGAAAATGTAAGGCTAGCAGCGTCACTAGCCCATGTTTACATAAGGGCAGCACATACTTTCAGAGAGCTCAAAACCAGGCCCAAACAACCCTGTCTCTGCTTGAAGTTGGATCATTCTGCAACATCTAAAAGAGGCTAAAGGAAAATTTCTGGAGTCATTTGTAATTTATACTGAGAAATGTGAGCATACTTTGGCCTGTATTCTCAAGTGGAAGGTGGTTTCTCAGAGAGCCCAGGTCTTGTCATCTGCCAGTGTTTCCACATAATACGCTTTTAGTACAACCTTATACTTCTTTATGTAGCAATATATGAGACAGTTTACGATGAAACACCACTGCACTGACCTAAATGCAATGGGATCTCCCACCCAGAAGGCTTTCCTTATCTATGCACGTACTAAATCCTAGATTAGAGACAGGTATGTATAAAACAGTGGTGGAAATCATATCACCTGTGGAAATAATCTATAAATATACACAACAAACCTGTGCTATAGTGCTCTCTTTAAGCAGAGACAGCTACTCATTACAATATGACAACTTCCATTAGTTTTCATCTATGTTTCACCAAAGTTACATCTATAAACTGAACTCACTATTTCTTCCTATTAATACCCCATCCTATCCTGCCGAGGTCTGTCCTCACAATCACTAATATAAACTAGAATTATGTATTTTTTTGGGGGGAAACATGGAGACGGAGAGAGAGAGAGAAAGAGAGAGAGACCTTACACCACACTGGTTGCAAGATAAACACGCAGTTGAAATAAGTTAAGGGATAACTGATTCATCTTATGCCATCTTAAATCTGCAGGAAGTGTTGATGGCTAATGAATGCAGGTATTATCCTGCTGCACACCTCTCCCTGATAACAGACCTCATCTCCCAGGAAAAACAAATTCATTTTCTTTAACCCACCAGCCAAGCCAGTGCTTACCTGAGAGTTTGCCAGGCATGCCTGCATCCACTTTGAACTGAGTGCTCTCCATGTGCCCTGCTCTAACACTATCTGCATGGCATCTCAGCTCACATTCACTGGTGTCTCCCTCCCTGCGAAATGTGCCAAGCTGTTATCCATCTCTGTAAATGAACACTGCTGCTAGGGACTCCCAGTTTCTCTGGAGGAGAAAGAGAGTTCAGGGCAGAGAAAGAGAGAGTGCACCAACTTGTGACTTGCCATCTCGAGAGATGCTACCGAAATTCTCAGCCCCACCAGTGCAACTTGAAAAACTTCTGTTTTGGTCCTATTTCTCATTCACGCAAATTTAACATTTGTGCCATTTTCTGTTGCCTTCTGCTGAACTTTTATTGCGCACTTTGCACCCATTTGTAAATTTTTTTTGGCATTATTTTGGCCTATAAATGGTGTATAACTTTAAAATGACATAACAGAAACAAATGAATCAGGAATACCAGCAACAAAAAAGGATCATGACAGTTTACAAAAATGAAAAAGGCATATCCATATATCCTTAATACAGGGGAAATAAATCTCTTTTCCGTTTTCCCTGCAGTTGCTACCGCTTGCCCTTTTAGAAAGTGATGCCCTTGGAGATACGCTTCAGCCACTACAGGCTACATTGTTTGAGATAAGACCTGAATCAGCTCAGTTCTACTCATCTCATCTCATGAATCTGAGGCCCTAGATTTGAGTAGCATCTTAAAGACCAACAAGATGGGGGGGGGGATAAGCGTTTGAGATTCAGAGCTCCCTTCATCAGGGAACTTTGACTCTTGAAAGCTTACACACCAGTGCCACATGACGAAGTGAGCTCCTGTCTCTGGCCCCAGCTCCTGCCAACCTAGCAGTTTGAAAGCAAGAAATTGCAAGTAGATAAATAGGTACTGCTTTGGTGGGAAGTTAACAGTGTTCCGTGCGCCTAGGCATAATAATAATAATATACTTTATTGTCATTGTACATAGTACAACGAAATTAAAAGTGCAAACATTTCAGTGATCTACAACAATAATCATGCGCGCTCACACAGCCATTCACAACTGCTTCATAGCTCCCCTAAAGTTCACATAGCAACTAAACCACTGCAAATAACCACTCATTTAGTCATGCTGGCCATATGACCACGGAAACGTCTTCGGGCAGTGCTGGCTTTTCAGCTTGGAAATGGAGATGAGCACCCCCCCCTGGATTCAGATCTGACTGACTTTCGAGCAAGGGAAACCTTTACCTTTACCAAGGTGCTACTGGACTCAAATCTAGCTGTTCTACTGCTGTTCTGCAGACCGACATGGCTACCCTCTGAGGCCCTGAAGGTGCTCATAGGGAAGGCTCAGGCTGTTCTGTACAGGGATTCTACGCAAAGTTAAGGACTGGGAAGGAGAAGAGGTGGGAGATAAACAGTTTATGGACAACATGCTTAGGAGGCCATACTCAGGCTATGTGCCTGAATGGCAAGAGGCGAGATTCTTTATTCTTGTTAATCCATTTAAAGTTGCAAGCAAGGCTTCGCAGCTCTTCTACAACCGGCTTTCTGGCAGCACCCACCCCAAAGACTAGAAATGAAAAGGCTGCGTATAAATGCAAAGGTCTAATCTTTGCCGGAAACATTTATTTTGTTGCTTACCACTCTTGAGTTAATGTCAACGAAATGTGTTAAGTTGACAGACAATAACAAAATATAAGAATATGCAAATACAGACTTAAAGAAATAAAAATAGAACCTGCAAATGTATTCTGAGACACTATCACATCAAAGAATCTGCCTGATAATACAATACGCTGGCCACAATCTAGAACAGAATTGGCAGTACTTAAGTCCTTGTGATTTTGACACTGCTAACTCTATGTTGAATTGTAGATGCAACTCCTTTAACAAAATTGCACAGATCTTAGCTGCAGAAGCCACAAATGTTGGGAGTACAAAACGGCAGATGTAACAAACACAGGTTTGACTCACACTGTGAAACAAATATACACATTGGATGTATACCCCATTTTAGCATACCAGCATTCCTTGCAATAACAATGGCTTATAGGGATGGCGATCTTAAACTGGGACCTGATATTGCTCAATTTCATTCTCATTTTAAAAAATAAAGCAGGAGCATCATGTATCAGGACATTCAAATATTTGGACCTTTGACACAAATATTTATTTAATCCACTTATACCCTAACTTTCTACCCCTGCCTTTCTACCCAATGGGTACCCAAAGCAGTTGTTCTTATTGCCTTCATTTTATCCTCACAATAATCCTGTGAAGTAGGTTAGGCTGAGAGACTGTGACTGGCCCAAGGTCACCCAGCAAACTTCCACTGCATGAGTGGGGATTCAAACTTGGGACTCCCAGATCCTTGCCCGACAATGTTAACCACTACACCACACTGGCTCTGTTATGATGCTTCCCTCACACCACGACAATTTCTCACATTAGGCTTACAATATTAACACTCTCTGGAGTAACTCTGTTAGCCTGCATTCACACAAGCATAAGTATTTGTCCAGTTAGGCTACAATGGTGCATGTGAAGCCGTGCAGTAATAATGTTAAGCTGAGCAGTAAAGAGTTTTAGAACTGAACTCTCTTCTAGGTCTAAGGGCCACAGAGCTACTTACGATCAGAAGGAAGAGGGTTTGGGATGAGTGGAAGAGGGAAAAGTTGACTGACAGCAGGCTGTGGCCCCTCAGCTTCTGGAGCTCCAGAGCCCCGCCTCACCATCCCTAGGACATCAGACAACTTGGCAGCTGGGACAAGACAGATAAGAGAAGGCGTGGAAAGAATAAAACAAAACAAAACAAATGGAAAACTAAGAACCAGAAAAAAACAAATGGGAGAGTGAGAAGAGGTAGGAATGCAATGGAAAGAAAGAGACCAGATCAAGGGTGATATTCTTTTAAGGTCTGGCAGACTATCTAACCAACAAAGAGGTTGAATCCACTCTGATACTGACAGCCTGTTTTCATCCAGTGCCAGTCTTCTTAGAAAAATTCCTTAACCATCCATTCCCTCTCCACAAACAGTTGGGTTTACTCCTCTGTGGGCAACTCAGTTTCAGTACACCCATTCTTCTGTATTATGGAGGTTCCCATCTCCTCTTTCCAAAGTCAAGTTCACATTTGGCAAAGGCAGGCAGAACAATTCATGCAAGAGTATGGTGGGGAAAAACAGAAAAAGTGTTCCAATTATATGCCCCATTGGGTGCAAGGCAGAAATCCCAGTGACATCCACTACTTACACTGGGGAGGAACAGGGTTTGTGACAACTGGAGGTGGGAAGGGCAAAGTGATTGAAGGCTTTGACTCTTCTCCTTCTGGGGGACCAGAACCCCTCTTCACCATGCCTAGAACATCCGACAACTTGGCAGCTGGGGAGGGACAGGTGAGAGTGGGGGAAGGAGGGAGAAATGAGAAAACAGACAAAATGACAAAAAGCAGGGGAGAAATGAATGGCAGAGGACACAAATAGGAACATGAGTGAAAAAAATCAGGTCCAAAAATGGAATTAGGTAAGTTCCGGGGTTCTTTTGGATACGACACACAGTTTAAATAGTTTAAGAAAATCACTTCTCAGCCTTTTGGCTAAAATAAAGTCTGTGGAGTTTAGGAAAAGTGCAAGTCATATTCTTCTTAGAACTTTGTCTTTCAAAACAAAAGGAACTACTTAGTTTTAAAAGCAGATGTTATCTGATTACTTAATTAGTAAATGAGATCTGATCCAGAAATAACCATTCATCACATGGCAAAACTTCTCCTGGACTACACTTCAGACTATAGATCTGGGGCTCTGCCTCACCCTGCCTAGAAATCACATGACTGACTGCTCCATAAGCCCTGTTCACAAGTTACGATGAACATATGTACAATCTATGTACCATATACACTGGAATTTTTTTGGTACACGTTAAGTAATTCTTATGTGATGCCCAACGTGCAGCTCACTGTGTGATTCAAACCCCACATTTGTAAAGTGAATGCCTATTAGCTCTTTCTTACAAGTGGTTTTACACATGTACCTGCAGGATGTAGATGTATTCACTGTAAAATGAGAACAGGGCTATAAGATAACAGACTGGGATTTGAAAAACAGATTCACCAGTACTAGTCAGCCACTTTAATCACCATACTGCCTTTTTAACTATATACCAAACTGTCTCACACTGAGTCAGAACACTGGTAAACCTCAGTACTGTCCTACTCTGACTAGCAGTGGCTAGCCATGATCCCAAGCAGAGACCAATCTTTCCTGGCACTGGATAGCCTTTCACCAGGGATGCTGCCAGGGAGTGGACCTGGAGTCTTCTGTGTGTAAAGCATGTGCTCCTCCAGAGAGCTATAACACACTGTATCACGCATTCTGATTACATGGGCCTGAATTGCAAAGTCTCTGTCGGGAGGAGTAGATGAAATGGCACAGGTTCCTCAGGGATGCATCAGTTCCGTGACCTTTGGCGCTAAATGCTACTTACACTGGAAAGGAAGAGGATTTGCACCACTTGAGGATGGGCAGGGCAGGGGGACAGAGGGCTTTGGTGCTTCTGCATCTGGGGGCCCAGAGCCCCTTTTCACCATGCCTAATACATCAGACAGCTTGGCAGCTGGGAAGCAAGAGATGAAACAAAGAAGGAAGAGAAAGATAAGAAAACAAATAAAAATAAACAAATGAATAAATGACTAGGAGGAGAAGATAGAAAATGGAATCAAAGACGATTACCATACTTTGAGATTTCTTCAAATATTGCTCGAGAGTGGTTCTGTCCCTTGAGCTGTTATAAAGACAACTTACTGCTTTAAAAGTTGAACAGCCTACTGAAGTTGAGAGGGATCCACCTTTCCTTAAGGAAACATTTCTCTTCTTATCTACTGGGCACTGTGAATGGCCAGAGTTGGAAACAGAATCTCAGTTTTTAAACACTGGAATTGGAATAACAACTTCCCAAGGGTCAGAAGGTAAAGTGGCTCAGAGGTTAAGATGCTGAGCTGCAGACTGGAAGGTCTGTAGTTCAGCAATTCGAGACCCTACTGCCGCATGATGGAGTGAACTCCCACCTCTGGCCCCAGCTCCTGCCAACCTAGCAGTTCCATGCCCCTTGGCGTCTAGTCATGCTGGCCACATGACCACAGAAACACTGTCTGCACTGGCTCTTCAGCTTGGAAACAGAGATGAGCACCACCCCCTAGAGTTGGATTTGATTGGCTTTTAAGCAAGGGAAACCTTTACCTTTAGGGTCATGAAGGTGGCCCTGAGATTGTATTACCTTCCTCTGTAGTGTGTGGAATGACTCAAGCTATTTGTATACTGTGTGCTAAATATTTTCCTTTCCATGCAGCCGCTTTTGGCATACTGTGGGTTGGATCCAACTGATGGTGAGAAAAAATAGCTATTGCTGGACCTGTACGTACAAAAGTCTTGCAGGATGGGAGAGGAATTGGGTGAGACTGAGCAAAAAAGCTGACTGGATCCAACCCTACTGTTTTGCCTCCTATCTGCGCCTGCTGGAATACTTGGTTTAGAGGACTCTGTTGCACTATAGGAGGAATTTCAAGTGATATTTAAAGATTATACCCCTACACATGCTATGCTGGAAGTAATCTTCACTGAACACATTGCATGTAAACATGCACAGAACTGCACTGCAAGCCTTGCCTAATTTGCAGTCTTTGGGTTGGGTTCTGTAGTTAATTATTCTGTCATAATGACCTGTCAAAAGTTTAACGATCTGATATGCTTACTGAATTTGATTCTATATTCTCCTCCGAATTCACTTTGGTTCACTGTTATGGACAATATTTAGCTCATTTGCCCAACTGCAAAAACTGGAACAACCTCCTGTCTCAATTGATTCTGCAGGATTTGCAGAGGATACCTCTTGAAAGAAGTACAACTTGGGGAGCACCAATTTTGACCCAGAGTTTCGCCCACATCTTGATTCTAGTTAAAATCTAAAACTAGGTGTCTGGGGTTTTTTATTGTTGTTGTTATGCAATGTGGAAATTACAGTTCTGGTCTTGTAGGAAGCACGGGAACTGATCTAAACTTTACTTACAGGATACATGTGTAGCATAGCTTGATTCATGCTTACAGAGTTAAATACAGGTTAAAGTATAGAAAAAAGCCCCTAGGTAATCAGGTGGCATTCAGGATTCTTTAAGAATGCAAAAAGGCATGTCATAAATATTTTGAGATGCTCACAAAATGCAGCAAAAACGTGCTTATTCAGAATACACATGAACTTGTCTTACATGAGTTGCCAGTGATTGCACATGGGATCTCCTGTAGGCAAAGCACGTACTCCACCATGGTTCCTTTCCTATCGAACCTGA
Organism: Gekko gecko; assembly: GCA_029375565.1. Classification (NCBI taxonomy): domain Eukaryota; kingdom Metazoa; phylum Chordata; class Lepidosauria; order Squamata; family Gekkonidae; genus Gekko; species Gekko gecko. The sequence goes on along the minus strand of JAPDNY010000013.1, from coordinate 52,566,069 downwards.
TTCAACAATCCCGTAAACGATCATTCCCAATTCAAATTGTGTACTTGAGCAGTCAAGGAATGCCCTGTGGCACTGAGTCAGGGCAGCTGGATTAACACGGGAAAGAGGCTAAAAGGGATCTACAAAAGGCTCTTACAGAGCAGTCCCACTTGGCAGTCCTTGGTGCTACATGCTACTTACACTGGAGAGGAAGAGGATTTGCAACAGCTGGAGGGGGAAGGGCAAACTGATGGCAGGCTTTGGTTCTTCGGCTTCTGGGGGTCCAGAACCCTTTTTCACCATGCCAAGTACGTCAGACAGCTTGGCAGCTGGGGTGGGACAGATGAGAGGAGGAAGGGTGAGAGTGGTGAGAAAATAAAGTTTTTAAATGCAGGGAAGAAAAGTACTAAAAAGAGATGTTAGAGAATGCAAGTGGGAAAAGAAAATACATGGAAATTGTTGGGGATCCTTTCTAATATTACACAGGCTTAGGCTAATAATTCTGCTGTAAAGCATGTTGGGTTAATTTTTTTCTCTCAATGTGTTACTCCGGTGGGGTGTGGGGGGGAAATGGCTAGCAAGCTGCATCTGTCCCAGCAAGACAGTCTTCTTATTTGTTTCAGTCCTGCACTTTTGCTGTATGAAGACTCACCTGCTGTCAAATTATTCTAGGGGAAATGCTACCTGGAAATGGCTCCAACAAACTACATCAGCCTACAGGTCAAAACCCTCTAAACTTCACCTAATCCAGCTAATTTGTAACACTTGTCTTTAAACTCTTTGCAAAAAACTGCAAGGTAAAAGTGTTATTAAACATGATAAGCTTGTTACCATCATGTAAACATAACGCAATCTTTCACAGGCTTTTGAAACCCTGGCTCCACCTTTTCTAGCAAACAAAGCTATCCTTAGGGAGAATCTCTTTGCTTTCAGTGAAGGAGACTGGAGAAGTGAGAGGTCCAGTGGTACAAAGGACCTCAAGGATTCTGGGCCAGGCTAACCATCTGGTGACGCAAACCCTGGCGTCGACCTACAACTTACATTGGGGAGGCAGAGGATTTGCCACAGCTGGAGACACACAGGGTGGAGTGGCCGGAGGCTTGGACTCTTCAGCTTCTGGAAGCCCAGACCCCCTTTTCACCATGCCTAATACATCACACAGTTTGGTGGCTGGGATGAGACAGATGAGCAGAGGGGGAGAGAGAAAGAGGAGAAAGTAAATGTAATGGAAAAATGACAGGGTGAACAGAGCTGGAGAGGTGGATTAGGAAACAGGAACATTAGATGAAAAGCACCCATTAAGCCCTATCTAAAGTACTTTCCCCCATGAAGCAATGCATGAATTGTGTTCTTATCTGTGCCTTTCTGTTTACTGACACTGGATTGATATTACACATTTATTAATTGCAGTCAGAGTGCTCTTTCTGCAATCGTTCTTCAGGGCAGACCAACATAATGACTCAAAGGAACTTAGGGCATTTATCGACAGATGTCCACACTAAGCGGAACCAGAGGAACACACAGATCTTGTTGACTTACAAGCAGCAGCAGCAGCAGTAGCAGGTGGCACTGGTGAAGTTTGCAGACTGGGAGGAATTTCAGGGGCATTTCCTGGATTCAACTGGCTTTTTACAAGCTCGTTATCAGTGGTCTTCACTAAGGAGAATGGGTAAGAAATGGACAACAAAAGAAAACACCATAAAGAAAGGAACAGAAAAAAATCTCAAAGAAAAGGGTGACTTCAGCAGGAGGGAAAAAAAAGAAACAGAAGATGGCAAAGCTGTATATACATCCAAGGAGAAAGAAAAAAGGATGAAACAACAGAACCAAGATGAGAAAACACACGCCTCACTAAGGTGGTGGAGGAGAAAACACATGCCTCAATAATTATTTACAACAGCCTTGTGTTGTTATCCCCATTTTGCAAATGGAGCAGCACTAGTTAAGCTTCAGAGAGAGAACAATTTGCCTAAGCTTATACAAAGCTTAGCTTTTAACCCAAAATACCTGGCCAGTAGCGCATGCTCACTGTTACACTACAGCAATAGTACTACTACTATCAAGCCACCTGTTGTTTCATTAACCACTCACTTTGGCTGCCCCTAACACACCTCTGTATGCTTTGGGGTATGTCAGAGTTTGAAGAGAAGCAAGAGGGAGCAACACTGCAGGAGCTTACTGATATTATGAACTTCGTCAACTTAGCAACAATAACGCTACTGATAACAACACTATATTTGACCAGATTAATCCTAATATAGGTAATGTATCACCCTTTCCTGACAGAATTAATTTCATTTGCTCAGCCTTGGAATGCACTGGTTATTTCTAGCCATCCTGTCTTGGGGATTGTTTTAAGGGTGATATGGCAGTCTAAGTCTCCCTTTCTCTGTGTCACTTGCCACCTAATGTTCGCCTCAGGCTGGCTGCATCTGTCACTGTTGTTCACGTCCTGCTTCTGAGTGCAAGATGCTAGTCAGCTGACGTGCCCTTCACTGCTGCCTTTGCTTCTTCTCACTGTCTTTCTTTAGTAGGGATGGGCACAAACCTGTTTGGGGTTGTCAAACCGAAGTTCATGATAGGTTTACACATCACAAGCTTCCACAAACTTTTTAAGCAGTTCATGGCAGTTTGTGGACGGAACAGAAAGCAGGGGTTTACAGGCACTTTTCCCATGAAAGCCGGAAAAATAGCTGAACAGTGGGGAGCAGCCTGTTCACCCCCACTCAGCTGTTTTGTGCTTTCTTGTGCAGTCCCTTTAATGTTTAATGTTTAAAGGGACTGTGCAATGAAACACAAAAAAACAGCTGAGTGGCAGGGAGCAGCCTGCTGTCTTCTGCACCTTCTGCAAACCCCATTGAAAGGGACTGCGGTCCCTTTCAATGGGGTCTGCGTTGCCATGAACCATGAACTGAATTTTTCCAGTTTGTGCCCATTCCAGTCCTTTGCCTTCCCCCCTTCAACTCTTTCTTCTGAGCTCCAATGCTGTTTTCTCACACTTAGCCCAAAACGCACCCCCCCAAGTATTCCAACTTGGCCGTCCTTTGGCAGACACAAGGATTCAGGCGGTACAGCTTCATGAGAGATCCTAAGATACAACTCCTTCCTTGTACCACCCCTGGAACATCCCCATTAGCCTGGACAGCTTTTGGCTGGAACAAGCCCTAGGTTACCACTCTTCAGTCCATTACTTTTAGAACAGCTGGACCTGCTCCCAGGTTGGGGCTGGCAGCAGCAGGAGTCAGTCTTCTTAAAAACACAAAGCTGCACCAGCCTACCCACAGATAACTTTCTCCAGACAGGGAGCTGAAAAGCATTTCTGTAGGCTGTATCAAAAAGTGCTTGGGAATCCAAGGGAAAGGAAGACTCTCCACTCAACAGGAGTGTTTCCTAGGATCTAGATGTGGGCTGCAACCATCTCAGAAGGATGAACTTCTACCCAACACGTGATTTATGTGCAAGGGAAAAAATCCCACTCCCTCAAGTACATCACCATGAACACAAAAGGACCCAAATCAGTCTTTTTTTTTTTTTGCTTGCTTGCTTCCTGGACAAAAGAACTGGAAGCTACAGCAAACACCCATGTTTACTCTCTTAAGATTACTCTGTTAAACCCAGTGAAGAGCAACTACATGCGCATGAAAATCTGCGCCGCCCATCAGGGCCAACGCTGTGTCTTGTGCCTCTCCCAAGCCACCATATCACAAAACCTGAGGCAAGAGCACCAGCTTCCTCTGGAGATGCTGCAAGAGACCTGGGGCATACCTCTCCAAATCCATGCCGTTTCACGGTTCGCCCTAAATATATTGCTGGTTCTAACAGTGATTAGATTGTGCAGTAAGTCTGGCCCTGTTGCCTGCTCTACCACAGAAAAAAAGACCAGAGCCTCTCTCATAGTTTTTGAACCCAAGAGACACCCCCTCTGCAATTTACTGAACAATCTGAGGGCTGGATTTTTTTTTTTTTTAATGAAAGCTGAGTTTTGCTTTTTCAGTGCAAAAAAAGAACATTTGTTAGCTTGGGGCTCCATTACAATTAAAACAAGAAATTGTGACAGTATAAAAAACATTTCCCCCCCCTTTGGTTTACAACTTGATTTGGAATTAAGCCTTAAAACGACTGGTGGTGGAAAGTGCTGTTAAGTCACCGCTGACTCCTGGCAACTCCTGGCAACTCCTGGCGGGGGTTTTAAGGCAAGAGACGTTCAGGGCGGCTTGCCATTGCCCACCTCTGCCTCACAACCCTGGTATTCCTGGGAGGTCTCCCATCCAAATACTAGTAGCCAGGGCCTACCCTGCTTAGCTTCTGAGATCTGACAAGACTGGGCTATCCAGGTCAGGATATTCAGAGAAAAACAAGAAGGGGATTTCTGCAGCAGGTGAAATCTGCTTACATAAACTAAGCATGAAGCTGCCAGTTCTATAAACTAGATGGCTCCCATATTTTATGCTTACTGTGCTGCCTCAGGAGCAACTGCTATATAAATCCAGTCCATGAAAACAATAGGAACAATGCACCTTTTGGCCAAAACCCCAAACTTCATAATGCATTTGTATTTTCAGAATAAATATTTTATAGCAGCTACAACCTCCTCCTCCTTTTTGTCATTAGCATGGTTGCTGCCAAGGTCTGTGAGTGGTAATAAAACAGATTAGCACCTGTGTCTTGCCAGCAGAGGGCACCGTATTCCACAACCTGCGCGTCCAGAATCTCCCTCCCCTCTTCTTATTCCTAGCGTTGCAGCTTTCATCTCTTAAAAGGCATTTGGGTGGTGGACCCTCAATATTGCAGGCCACGTTGCAAAGCTGTTAGTTCTGTGCTCCTTCCCAAGGAAATCAAGAGAAGATGCCACAGTGGCAACATTTCTGCTAGAAATGCTGAATTATCTGTACAGAAAGCATGGGGAATTGCACAGCCAGTGCTTCATAAAGTACCACAGTGAGTTCATAGCTCTAAGTAACATGCAAATAAACTCGACACATATGGAAAGGAGGGATTATATGGTTTTACTAACTGACTCTGTTGTTGTTTTAAAAATCCCCATTTTAAGCCACTGGAAGTCACTTTTGGGGAGAAAAGTAGGATACAAGTTTTTTTAAAAAAATTAATTTTGCTATGGTTCACTGGACCATCAGAGAATATATATCAGTGGCCTGTGGAGCAGCCTCTTCTTCCAAAGTTTTCCCTACTTTTGTAAGTAGTGCTGCAGGAGCCATGGTACTCATTCCATTTTTCTTCTTTGATCTGCCTAATTTTGGACCGATGATAAGCAATACACAGTTTCTACAAACATTGATGCCGCTTAGCATTTAGCACTTAAAACAACACTGTGTATATTTGGGAAGAGCAGAACTTTTTTCATTCTTATTCCAAAATTAGTCACAAATACACTCAGTGTTAGAGATGGAGCCACATGATGCTGTCCATTGTTTTGCTAACTGATAAAACAGTAAAAAATTAAAAAGTCAAAAACAGAAACCATCAACACCGTGCTAGAAAACAATTATTTGGGCTTCAAATACTAAATGTACCTTGTGCAAAAATGTATTAATTCCTTTGTCGTTTAATGAGCACTGAGAAAACATGAGGCCCCCTCCCCGCCAAAATGTAATTGTTCCATACTGGGTCTCAGAAAAGTGGGAAGAAACCTTCCATTATTCCATCCCCACCACCCCCAATTTTAGACTTCTAGGCAAGGATAGATACCATGTTCCATGTAAGTTGTCTTTCTTGTGTTACAGCTATACTTCCGGAAGCCCAGACAAGTTTTTTGTTTCTCTCAAAAACAGCTACCTGATGCTGAGTCAAATCAATGGCACATGTAGTTCAGCACTGTGTTTACTTGAACCGGGAACAGGTTCTTAGACAGAGATCTCTCCCACCTGTGGTACATGAGAATATTTAACTGGATATTGAGCTATAGGTCCCTCCCCTTGGATGTACTTGCTACCACAGAACTGGAGATGTGTGTGTAGGGGAGAAGAAGGACCATGAAATCCTGTAGAAAGAAACAGGGGACAGAAACTATTTGTCTTCAGAGAGTAAGACAACCTGGATTCCCTTTCAACTGGAGGCTTCTTAAGGATTAAATTCCTGCAAACCAAGTACTTAACTCTGTCCTCCATCCCACAGGATATCAATCATATACTGCATGGCTCCACTGGGCTTTAAACGCTTAGGAACTCTTCTGTCTACAAAACAAACTAGCCTCCTCTTGCTACTATGCACGGCAGACCTGCAATCCCTTCTCCTTGCTCGTTTTCCCAACCTGTATTTTTTATAGCTTCCAAAGATCCATTTATAGTCAAAACACACAAACCACCAGAGAGGGCTGCCAGCTTTCTCGGTCATGAAACTTTGACTTGCTGTCCAATCCCTTGAGACTATTACCTTTCGTGTCCTCATCCTCTATGGTGGTGTTTGTGCTGTCCGAGGATTCCTGTGGAAACAAACAGGGATGGAAGAGGGAAAAGACAAAACATTAGTGGCTTCAGTCAGAATGGGGCACCTGAGAAGAGGCTGATAGTGAACAACTGACGCAACTGAAGCAAGGGCCTTGGGGAATATAAAAAGTGACTGGGGAGGGCTTGGAAGCCTTTTCTCAAGCCCCTTATTTACCAGAGCAAAAAGAAAACAACGGTATGGCCATATAGTTTTATCCTCTTTTCCTGCCTCTCAAGTCACTTAGACTCAAGCGTGTAAAAGGATCAGTACAGGCCTTCAGCATTACCACGTCCCTGCTTTTCCCCCTCTCCTGTGGCCCTTCAGGACATACTAGACCGTCCATGTCTTTGCCCTAACCCCTCTCCCCTCTTTAAATGGATTCTTAAAAGCTTCCTTCATTGCCTTTTATGTGAAAAAATCCTTAGTTCAAAGCCCAGTAAACTTAAAAGCTCTGAGCTTAAAAATTCACCATGATTATATAGAAAGTGTACAGTAGATGCGTCATTGGCTTGCCCTTCAGTGTTCTTAGCTTCCAAGTTAAGGTGCAAAGTGGGGACCCGCAGATCTCACTTGCTGATGGCCTCTGGAGGTGAAATGTCTCACTGCAAGTGAGATCTGCCAATTCCCACTTGGGATAATACAACACAAACAAGGAAAGTAAAAATATGATAGCTAACTTTGTAAGCAAAAAATATATCAAGGTGTTGGCAAGACAGAGCATGCAGCAACAATAAAAAAGATCCCCCCCCCCCCCAGGAAATGCTCTGAGAATCACTGCTCAGAATGGCTTGTCTACATCAGCCTCTCTCAGGTTTTGGTTCTGTGGCCATTTGAAGTCAGGGATTCCCATCTGTGTTTCAAACCATGGGTTATGCAAATTCCCAACTCCTCCAAAATCCTGCAGAAATATGCTGCATATACATTGTGATCAGGTTTTGGGGAACAGTGGGTTCCTGTTCTCTCCTTACTCAAGGAAAGTCAGACTCTTCTTCTTCAGAGTGAACAGAAAAACCCGCAGGAATTTGCCAGTAATGCTGGCAACTGCTTCTATAGCCCAGTCCTTTTGGGATCACCTAAATAGCTGGGACAGACTTCATGCTGCAGTAATAAATCACAGATGAAGGTAGATGAGCAGAACACATGGAGAGCTAAAACAGCAGGACACCATCTCAGCATCTGTCTTCATAGTGAAACCTTTTGGAAAAACAATCCTGTGTTTTTTTCAATATGCAGGGGACAGGAGAACTCGCAGGGGGAATCAAGGGACGGAGCTTAACCTGTCCCCATCTGATTCTCCCCCACTAATGCTCTCAGGAAGTTTTGTCCCTCCCCCCACAACTAGCCTCTGAAAGTATTTATGTACCCCTCCTTTTTGCCAAACATCCGTTACAAAGACACCCCCCTCTGCCCTGCATTTATGTTACCTTGGTAAACATGGGACCCACATTTGCTAGGAGAATGTGTCATTTCCACCCTTGCTTTAAGTATATCCATCTGTACTTTGCATAAATGTTCTTCACCAACATTTCAAACTAAAGTGGACCAGATTAACTTCTCTTCCACTGTGGCAGGCAGCAGCTAGAAAAGCTCTCCAACAGCTGCCACCACTCTGGAATGGGTCTCCTCGGGGGAGCCCAGAGCACCCACCCTACCCCTTTATACACACATTTTCCAGCAAGTTTCTTCTTATAAGTGACTGAATGAGGCGTGAAGACCCAGGCAGAATAGCAAGCTATTTTTTATTAAAGAGAGTTAACAGCAACTGTAATTCAACAACATGTAAGAAAAATTAGCACAGTAAAGGCAGGTAAACCAGCAAAACAAGAAACCCTAACATTCCTGACAATTCTGTCCCTACCCTTCTCTAGATATTTGACCTCAAGCTGACTCACCCCTTTTGGATCAGGGATCCCTCCATCTGCAGCAGCTTCACACTAGCTCTGCTTCCTAGGAGTGAACTACCTCCCACTTTGGGCAAGGCCTTTTATCACTTCTTCCCAGGCAATACCCTCTACTACTCCACTGGTGTAAGTTTCCCTCCAAATCTTGTTAGCCAAGCACAGGAGGAGGAGATTGGATTTATACCCCGCCCTTCACTCAGAGTCTCAGAGCGGCTTACAAACTCCTTTCCCTCCCCTCTCCACAACAGACACTCTGAGGTCGGGGGGCTGAGAGAGCTCTGACAGAAACTGCTCTTTTGAAGAATACCTCTGACAGAACTATGGCTTGCCCAAGGTCATCCAACACCTGCAAGTGAAGGAGTGGGGAATCAAACCCGGTTCTCCCAGATTAGAGTCCATGCACTTAACCACTACACCAAACTGGAGTCTGTAGGCTGCACTACTATAGACCTAGGATAATGACATCCCTGATACAGAAAATATTCTGCAAAGCATTACCCAGAATTATTCTTGCAAAGACCTCATAGTTATCTATATGAAGCAACAGAGACTAGCAAACCAGCTGTAAATTAGACAATGTGTTATGTGGCTTATCCAGTAATTAGGCAGCAAAAGATTAATTGTTACAACAGCACTTTTAACCTTGTGTGCTTTTTGGGACTCCCACTGGGACAAGCATCAACAGTGTCCTCCAAGCACTGTGTGTTCAGCTTCTGAGCACCACATGACTGCTGCCATATTTATGAGGTCCATCATTACCCTGTCCAGAGTGGAAACATTTGAGAGGTTCCATGGCACAGAAATCATCCTGTGTTCACTATGCCAGAGGATGTGGTGTCAAATTACACTGAGGGACAAAAGGCAGGTAATGAGAAAGAGAGACGGCAGATCTTGGTTCTGGAAGTAAGAGATCACATACTTGGGGATGACACTGTGGGAGAGGTGAAGAGTGACAAGCAAATGCCCTGTCCATGGTAGTCCCAGGTACAGGGTTGGTCCTGATGGTCACGTCAACTGAAACAGGCATCTGTGGGAACTGAAGGGGCACAGAAGAATGCAGCAGGAGGAAATGGATTTGGTGCCTGAAGTCCAGGTACTGTATTTGGATAATTACTGCATTTTGGCAACTTCAATAGAGTATGCTTTTCTCTGATAAAGTGTGCCATTTAAGATAGTACTCAGTGATGCAGAGGTCTGGCTGGTGCTGCCCTCTGGAATGAGCACTGCAAACACGCTTCCTCCACAGCCGGCCATACTATAACCCTTAAATGGGAAGAACGTTACAAAGGAATCTGAACTTATAACCCAGAAGGGAAATACCCACAGTTATTAAAAATTCATCACACATAGATATGAAAGCAATTTGTGCAAGTATGCAGCCAGCTCTGAAGGAATATGTTGCCATCATCACCCAAGAAAGCGGAAATGGCCTATTACGTCATATTTTCTTTCGCTGAGAAGCACTTGGAAACACTGTTACATGCTTGGAATGGTTTTAATCACATGGGAAGTCTAACCAACTCTTTGTGTCTGTATGTGTAATTTAGGCAGAAGATACATGCATATAACTTCTAGCTTGGATACAGAAACTATCTGCATTATGGCCGATTTGATTAGCTAGCAAAGATTTCCCGTCTAACCAGCTCCACAGCGCTAAATGTTTTATCCCATGTGAACCCTCTTGCAATCCGGAAGCTGCCCTCTGAGCTGCTGAAAAAAAGGTTCCTGAAATTTTGGAAACCGAACAAATGTGAGAATATCCAGAGTTTGTACAGAAGACCTTATGTGTCTAAAGGGGGTTGTATATCACGAATTACTTATTAGGTCAGCATTTCTCAAGTCCTTTGAACTCTTTTAGCCCTGCTAAATTTCTGTTATTTTCATTCCCCCAGCCAGCACTAATCATCCAATCCACAGGTTAATGCACACCCTGTGCACACATCTTGATGCTGCATGTGAAGTTCTCTTGATTCAATAGCAATCCCACACTAACATTAGAACAGGAATATAGCACGATACCTGACCCTTTCCAAAGCCCTATACAGCTAAACACAAGACTAAAGTTGCAACAGTAAAGGTACAGTCTTCCCTGTCCTGCAATTCAACTTGGATCAGCTAGTCCACTGCCAAAAGGCATTCCACTCATGTCTTGGCTGGTAGCATATACAGTACCGCCTAACCTCAGAATCTTTTCCTTTGTAGACCCTGCTGTCTTCTTTTCACCCAATGGGATCTAAGCTCCTCAAGAAACACCAACCCCATCCCCCTGTGAGAATCACTGTATACATATATGCAGCAATAGGGTAATCTTTTTTTTTAATCAAGACCAACTACATCACAAAGGAATAAGCAACTAGCTAAACAGCGCTGTGTATGATTTAGTGAATTCTAATAAAAGTCTTATCCTACTGCCGTGTTTGGATTTTTTCCCTATGGAGCAAAAAATCTACCAGCAATTTCTGTATGTCTACTGCATTTTGCCTTCCTTTAGACTTCTTTCAAGGTTACAGATCTGAGATCGTACATGATGATCTAACAAAAACTCTGAAGTATATCTTGCCTTTTATTAGGAAATAAATCTTGTGTTTTTATGTAATACGGCTGGACAAGTTATCAAAACTACACCCGTTTTTTAAAAAATCTTTGCAAAATCACCAAGTTCTAATCTTATGCTAAAGTATGTTCTGAAAGAAATTCTTATTTATTACTTTATTTCTCTTTTTAAAAATTCTACTGCACATAAATTAAGAAGTAAGCAGGTTTTGGCTCCCAAGAGTTTGACCTATTGTTGCTCTTTGGCCCACCTGAAGGTCAGAATAATTTCTGCAACAGCTCAGGCACAAAAGGACAACATTTTAGGTTGTGCCCCCATGGTTTTTATATTATGTAGAAAGAGGGTCTTAATCCTTCCTTCCTCTCAAATGAATAGGCTTTTGCTTATTAGAAGTACAAGGCTTTTTTTAGATTGTATATAGGTGGCTGCTGGATCTGGCCAGTTTATGGTGGCACAAATTAAAGGGGGATGTAGGTAGAGCTTTTCGTTGTTTTGTGGTCCTTTAATCTTACTTAATTTAAATTGCTGAAAAACACTGAAGCTGTTGCAAATTCCAACAGGTTCCTCCAGTGACAGACCACATTTTTGGGATCTTCAATGAGATGATAAAAATAGAAGAGACTGATTGGAATTGCAGGGTGGGACAGATGAATATGGAATTTTCCACCTGACCCAAATTTCCTCTCCAGATATTATAAACTTCTAGAGGTTTGAGGTGGCCAACCCCACCCCCCGCTGCTGCTGCCCCCATTCCATGCCTCTAGGGGACAACAGGCATGTTCAGTTCTCATCAGGCCATTTTCCTCTTTTTGCTTCTTTAATTTATAAACTAGTATTTTCCTGCATATTTGGAGAGTCACCCAAGTATTCAAAAACCCTACCCTGGCCTTGTCTGTGGGTGGCCCCATTTTGCTGCCTTCATGACAGGCATTTCCCTCTGCTTTTGGAGGGAACCATTTCACTTTATATTCTGCAGACTGCTGAAAGCTGATTAAAGCTTTTGTTTCAAGGATGTGTATGAAGCTTGGAAAATGAGGACAGTCCCCTGCTCTCTTGGCAAAGGCTATATCCTCAGTGTGATGGAACGCCAAAGCACGGGGTGCCTGCCCAGCATACAAAGCAGAACGGCAAGAGTTGACATATTGGCAGAAGAGGGGATTCTCGCTTCCTCTTTATGCTGACCCAGAACAAAAAGTTGCAAGAGCTCATCTTGATTCAGCTCCTGTTATCATAACCAAATACAAATTTTGCTTTCTAACACCCATACTTATTTTTTCAAAACAAAGGATGCATATCTACATTATTTTTCTTTAACAGTCGTCTAAAATAGGAAATACTATTTCCAGAAGAAAAAAGGGGGGGGAGAACTACCATCTCTGTAGGGTTTCTTTTTCAGCTTGGCCTCTATCCAGCTCTAGTTGCTTCCAAACTTTTAACTCTGGTCATCTTCCCCAAGCTCCATTTAATGGCGATGCCAGATGTACCGAGTGAATGGGCTTGACGAGGAAGCATTAAAAAATTAAATCCCTGCAGCAGAGAATGGGTAAGAAATGCAGGCTTGGGTGGAGGCAAGGGCTGTGTCCAAGCAATGGATGAATGTGGCATGGAGTCTATATGTCAGTCCTCAGCCAATCCGAGCTCTTGGATTGGTCTTTTTGGTCTGCATGGCTGCGTTCTTTCACTTTGGAAATGAAGGAGCTCAGTATAGCTGCCCTCTGATATAGCTCCTCTGGGGTCAGAGTAGAGGCTTCCCTCCCCGTCCTGTTATCCAGAGCAAATGCCCAGAGGCCCTCCTCCTGTCTAATGCACATTCTTCCAGGCAGGCATGTATTTTGAAACTACCAACCTTTTCCTCCTCTGTTTCTTTCCCCAAAAACCTAGAGCCTCTTTGTGGGACAGAAATGTACTGAAGCAATGAGTATGGAACACACCAGTCAATAGGGCAATAAACCTCTCCTCCTCCCTACCAAAAGAGGCCTAATAGTTATGATTTCCCAATAAGACCAGTGTCTTGTAGACTAGAACTGTGCCATCCACTTCAGTTGCATTACTTGATTTACACTGGTGTGTGTGTGCGAAGAGAAAGGGGAGCTGTTGCTGGAAATGGGCTTCCCAGAGAAACAACTCCTTTATCATAAGCACATAGTCAATCTCCAGGAAGACTAAGCCCTGTAGAAAGGTTGCATGGGGCAGCTGCAATTCAGATTCGGCTGGAGTAGACAATCTCCTTAATGGACATCCGCCACAGTAGATAAGCTGACCGGATTCTATCTCGCACATGGTTTCAGACATACCGAAATAGACAAGAGGTGCACAACCTGAGCCTAAGGTCTGTCCCCAGAGGTGAAATTACACAGCTGTGCAATGAGCAGAAAAGTTAATTTTTATCCAAGATCACAAAAGGGCAAACTGAGGAGAAGGAAAGACAGGCAGCAGTACCTTAATGCCGTCCACTGGGTTATGGATAACGGTGGTTTGAGGTTCCTACAGAGGAAGGAAGAATGAACCAAAGAAGAATAAAAAAGAAGAGGAGGAAAAAATGAAAGAGATCAAAAGAAAAGGTGGTAATTGGAAGGGGAGAGGGAAATGGAGCAGAAAATGGTGATAAAAATGTGAAGGGTAGAGGATGAAAGAAAGACCAAGACCCACATAAGAGCAGGGAGGGGAACATAATGGAAGGGAAAAAAGCAAAAGGCAATTAGTTCAGCAAAAGGCAAATGATTAACAAACAGAAAGTGGCAGAGTAAATCAGGAAGAGAAGAATCGAAACTGGATTTCTATGAATGAAACCAAAATCATATTCAACCCCCATGGCAAGATTGTTGTGAGCCCCTTGGAAATGGAGAGCGCAAGCTGAAATCTATGTTCAGCCCTTCTGCAAACCAAAGAAACCTTTGCGGCAAGGAGAATGAGAGGAAGTGCCAGGATAAGAGAAAATGGCAGGAATGAGCTCCCCATGAAGATGTGGCCAGTCCATACCTGGGTTAACATCCCCAAACAGGCTCCACCTGAGATTAAACAGGGAAGAAAAAGGAAAGCAAGAGAACAGAAGGTCCTTGGATCATATCCCCTGCCCTTGCTGGGTTGTGCCATTTGTATTAAAGACAGACTTTAGTTATTGAAGGTCTTTCAGAGGCATGTGATGCATGATTGTCATATGAAGCACTTTTTGTCCATAGATGCCCACAGTACAGTGGCTTGCGGGCTAAAGAACGTGCTCTTTAGGAGTCCAAATAAATCACTCTAAGATATGCTGCCTAAGCATCTCAGTGGTTGAGTACTTACCCTTTGTTTCCATCTGGTGGCATTATCATGCTCTGAAAGGCTGAGACTTTAAGATGCACTTACCTGGAAGTGGACTGTGAAGACACCCACAGAAAATGCATTAGGTCCTTATTGGCAGGGCTGCTGAAAGCCCCCATGCCTCCTCCCAGCTAAAGATTTCTGTAGGTCCCCCAACACACATCATGCAGACACAATCCAAACATCTTACTGAAATAAACCACATGACTTGTTCAGCTTCATGGGATCCCCAGTGTGACTAGGGTAACTTGTCCCCCTAGCTCCTGCAGCAGCCCTTCTTATTGCCCCCCTGGCCTGGGTGGTAGCTAGGATGGCCATTTGACTGAGAACTGATTGGCTACTGTGTGAAGCAGGTTGCTAGATGCACCTGGCAGGGCTCTTATGAACAGGGTGCTGATTTCTATTTCTTTAATGAGCAAGAATGTGGTCTAAATTATTTTGCACAGGGACAAGTTGTCCAAATACAAAAGGAGGACAGGGATCCTCTGTCCGATGAAGCAAAATGAATATGGCAGTAAGAATGATACATTTGCTGAAGTTCCCTTTTCCACACAACTGTTAAAATAACTAAGGCTCTTGTCTTCCTTTGTATTTGATTGCCCTGCTCTGGGAAGGAAACTGCTTACAAATAGCCCAACAATTAGAAACAGCTTAAATCTTACATGTAAATAGGGTATGTTTAAGGTGAGCAAGATACACATCTGGGAAAGAAAACAGCTGTTTTGAAGGCTTCTTTGTGATTTCCTTGAATTAGCAGGACTTTCTGCCCCCAGAGTGTGTTTGCAGCCTAAAATGTTCTCCAAAATCCAGGAGCAGGAGGCATTTAGGGCTGCTGGAGGGAAGGCTGGGAAGATCATGCTCTGCGGGCATAAATCCAGTACACAGGTTCCTAAAAAAGAATCGAGTTCTTTCCAATCTGCTCAGAGCCATATTCTTAAAACAATTTATTTGGAAGAACATTCCAGTCAAACCAGAAGGCTTTAAATATGTTTAGAACTGAAACATTGATTATACACATCCTCATCCAATCAACTGTGTGTAATTTTGTTTTCGGCTTATGCTGTAAAGCACTACGTACACATTGACTGGACTACGCTCCTGATATTTATTAAATGGGTCCTCCCTTAGTTTTTGTTTCCTTAAGAGAAGATTCAGCTGACTCTATGTATATTCAGCAGTTCTGGGGCACTCCAACAAATGTGTTCAAACTGCTTAACTCATATAATTGTAGCTTTAAAAGGAATAATTTAGCAGCAGGAAGCAATATCTAAAGCAATGGATTCAGATTCGTTCAGATGATTCTAAAGCAATACATCTTCCTCACAGCTCACACCTACTGTCTGAATCATACCAAGTGCTGCTCCATGCTAAACACGAAAACAGACTGAAATCAATGGGCTCACGTAATTAAATCAAGGCACACCATCAGTAGTAGGCCAAGTTGGGTGACTGATGGAGGGTTTTTGCAGGTTGTCTCAGCTCCTGGATCTGTGGATACTCATCTCAAAGAAACAACGCTGGCTTTTAACATCCCCCCCCAGCTAGTTTGTATCGCAGAAAGGATTTCATGCTTTATCATGGAAAAGGGCCAGTAAGAGTCAAGTTTGTTGCTTGTGTTGAAAGGGGAA
The DNA here is from genome assembly GCA_029375565.1 of Gekko gecko. NCBI lineage: Eukaryota > Metazoa > Chordata > Lepidosauria > Squamata > Gekkonidae > Gekko > Gekko gecko. Next base: position 52,550,260 of record JAPDNY010000013.1, on the reverse strand, counting down.
AGAAAGCTCCAGCCCACTGCTTATGCAAGTCAGGTGCGCTTCAGTGGTCATTGTAGCAGAACAGGACTTGAACGATTGGTTTGTACAAAACGGTAGGTATCTACACAAATGCAATGTCCATTGCTATGGTAACTGGCATTACCCATTCTGGAAGCAAGTCAGGGCTGGCACTAAAAACAAAATATCCTGATTGGCTTTGTGAAGAATTAAACAAGGCTAGGGGGTTGAGGTTTTACTGAAGGAAAGCCGGTTCTCATCTGAAAGGGTGGGAACTGGGGGGTGGGGATATCTGCCATGGATGAAAGGGAGTGAATGAAGGCAACAGATTTCATACCAAGACCAAAAGTTGCTTTTCTTGCCCTTGGTGGCACATGTTGAATTGGAGCATTCACTGGCTACTTCCTAATATTTAATGCACCACAAGGGGCTCTAGCTATTGAAGTCATTGAGAGATTTGTCTCGGCCTTCAGCAGAGCCAAGGTTTCTCTCAGCAGACAATTGGTGACTTGAACTAGAAAAGACTTCCATTCTATATAATCAAAAGCACAGTTTTCAAGCCCATTTCTCTAGAGAAGCAATATTTTCTCCGGCACTGCCACAAAAGTATTCTTTGTGTCAAAAGAACTTGCCATTCTCTTCCAAACTCACAGTGACTTCTAGAACATTGCAGACTGAGAAACAGAACTTATGCTAAGCGTCAACAGGCTTAATGTTATTTCCTGATTTTCTTAATATCTAGGCATATATTGGGAGGATGTACATTAATGACAACTCTTCTCCCAACTAGGCTGCTGAATGGTGCCATGTACTATGGAAAGCATAGTTTAACATAACAGAGAATTGAAAAAGCCTCTTCTAAAGAAATAAAAGCAATCAAGTGGGGAATGATTGCAATAATTTAAGTTATTCATCGTTTCAACTAGCACAACTGTCTGCTTAAAATCAGAAAACTAGTAAGGAAGCTGCCAAAGAAAAAAACAAGCTGTATAATCTGGAGAGGGTCATTATCTAATACATAATGGCTAAGCAGTCCAGCCTGTACCCCACAGATGCTGCCAGGGAACATTAGTTTTGCTCCTAAGGGCAAATTTGCAAGTTCATTTTTTAGCAGAGAATATGCATCTTATGTTGCACCGCTGCTCTGACATGTAGATTGTTCTCTGTTGTCTTATGGGCCCAGTTCCAGGTGCTGGTTTCATATGAAGCTCAAAAGAGCTTGAGATCAACAGCAATGTTCTCTCTAAGCTGTGGAGTCTTGTGAGCAAAAATTCTACTTTGTGAGCTACTGGCATTAAAGTTTGTGAGCAAGCGATTTGGCTACTGCATAAACTAGTTTGATCTGGAGCCATCCTTCCTGAGCGGACAAAAATGTGTGAGCAGGAGGTTAAAAAACTGTGAGCTAGCTCACACTAACTCAGCTTAGAGGGAACACTGATCAACAGTCTACTTCTTTTCCAGTATCCCATTATGACCCGGAGACCAGCCAAGGATGCCCTCTCATTGACATCTTTATGCCATGTTCAAGCTGGAATGGAACACAAAGAGGCATTTCCCAGTGGATGGGCACCCAGTTGTGGAACCCTGGGGATCCATCAAGATCCAAGCCAAGGAATCTTTCAGAAAGACTGCAAGATTTATCTAAATTAGGATGACTGTCAGTTGGCAGAAAAGGGGAGAGAGAACCTTTAACTGCATCTTAATGGGACTACATTTGATTTTAATGGGATTTCTAAGTTTCTAGGTACCCCAAGCCCTTGGAATGGGACAGGCTACTCATTTAAACCAACTGACATCTAACAGATTTGAGTTTTGTGAATGCTCCAACATGTATCAGCAACACAAGTTAGCACCTTGTGGATAATCCAGTTTCTTTGAGAATAGTATCAGAGGGTAGCTGTGTTGATCTGCAGTAGAAGAGCTAGATCTGAGTCCGTTAACACAATAGAGACCAACAAGATTTTTAGGATCAAAGCTTTTGAGAGTCAAAGCTCCCTTGCATCAGACGATGGGAAGTTTGACTCTTGAAAGTTTATATCTTGAAAATCTTGCTGGTCTATGGTGCTAGTTGTACTCTATGGTACTGCTACCAGTTTCTCTGAGGTTTCCTATGGAACAGAGAATCATAACTTAGGTATGTAGCACATATTCTTGAGCCAGTTCACCAAACCACTCATTGCCAAACTTCTCCACCTTTCAAATCAATTTACGACAATAATACAAACTCTACTTTGTACTGCATGCAACCAAATTATAACTTAAATTAAACTTCAGTGAAGGTAATGTAAAGAATGTACAACTGTTGTGGTCAGGAGGTTTCCACTTCTGAAGCAAGCTGGCAACCTGAGATAGGCTCTGCAAATTCTTGCCAGTTCTTTTGGTAAAAGAGAATGCACTACCTATTTGCCTGAGCACTTACCATCTATGGTATGGATGCAGTGGGATAGTATAGTTGTCATGCATTAATTTATTTTAAGCCATACTTACCTGATAGAAAAGGGCTACCAAAGAACCTCACAATGGAACAACATGATGGAACACTATGTAGTTTAACTGAAGAAGGCTATTTGGGGAACCTCCAGGTCTATTACATTTCTGGTGCAGCACATTCCACAGTAACACATTTTAAGGAAAAGTAAGTCTGCAACTTAGCATCTCAATGTGAAGGGATGTACATACCATTTTAAAAGAGAAATACTGGCAATGTTTGTTTCTTAAAGAGCTGAAGTCTGCTTCCAGAACATCACCCTCTGACCTTTCTAACCTTGAAGTTATAGAATAACCAAGAGGGCCACCAAATGGCAATGTGTGGTTGGCACAGTAACAAATGCAATGGAATTGAATCCATCCTATAATAAAACAAAACTTGGGCAGAACTTGATGCTAAACTGCATCCTAAGATAAGACCAAAAAAGAATTGGACCTAGCTCTCTTAATCAATTCTGAGAGGCTTAAAATCTCTCCTACAGTTCTAATGCCCTTGCATGAAGATACTTCAATCATTCGTTAGCACTCATGAGAAAATTGGAATATTTCAAGTGATCCCCCCCTTTATATAAGTATGCAGCTTACAGTGATTTCCTCTAACTTTGTACGAAATGATAGCAAAATAACTAATCCATGATCCCTCAGAGCCACAAGTCATTTGCAATTTATGTAATTTTATAGAGTGGGGGCTGGGCTGAGAACCTTGTGGGTAGGGCATTAGGTTCAGTGAAGAGAATACTTAGGGACATTCAGGATCAGGAACCAGATTATTCCAAAGAATTCCTTTGATCAGTGCACTCAGAAAAAATTAATGTAATTACAAATTTGTGCACAGAGAAGAAATCAGCTTTCCCCTCTTATACCCAACTAGAGCAATGCAACAAATTCATTACTAATCACATCCATTAATACTACATTGCAAGTTGGGCAGCTCTTTGGAAGTAAGCATCTGCACCTAGGTGTCACTCCAATCAACTCAGAAAGTAAACAATTTCAGAACTTCTCTGAATAAAACAGCCACACTGTATAGCGTGGAAATACCCAGCAATGGAAATCTGGCTCTTCAGTACAGCATGAAAATCACTCAGTTTAGGTTTAATTAAAGCCTAACTGAATTGTGAGGACATGTTGTTGTTGTTGTTGTTGTTCAGTCGCACAGTCGAGTCCAACTCTTCGCGACCCCCTGGACCAGATTACGCCAGGCCCTCCTGTCTTCCGCTGTCCACTGAAGTTTGCTCAATTTCATGTTCGTTGCATCGATGACACTGTCTAACCATCTCATCCTTTGCCGTCCCCTTCTTCTTTGACCTTCAATCTTTCCCAGCATCAGGGTCTTCTCCAGTGAATGCTCCCTTCTCATTTTGTGGCCAAAGTATTTGAGCTTCAGCTTCAGGATCTGGCCTTCAAGGGAACAATCAAGGTTGATTTCTTTTAGGATTGACTGATTTGATCTCCTTGCAGTCCAAGGGACTCTCAAGAGTCTTCTCCAGCACCATAGTTCAAAAGAATCTATTCTTCGGCGCTCGGCCTTCCTTATAGTCCAACTCTCGCAGCCATACATTACTACGGGGAATACCATTGCTTTGACCATGCAGACTTTTGTTGGCAAGGTGTTGTCTCTGCTTTTTATCATGCTGTTTAGGTTTGCCATCGCTTTCCTCCCAAGGAGCAGGCGTCTTTTAATTTCATGGCTGCAGTCACCATCTGCAGTGATCTGGGATCCTAGGAACGTGAAGTCTGTCACTACTTCTACGACTTCCCCTTCTATTTGCCAAGGAGTGATGGGGCCAGATGCCATGATCTTAGTTTTTTTGATGTTGAGCTTCAAGCCCACTTTTGCGCTCTCCTCTTTCACTCTGAGCAAGAGGCTCTTTAGGTCCTCTTCACTTTCTGCCATCAGAGTGGTATCGTCTGCATATCTGAGGTTATTGATCTTTTCCCCAGCAATCTTAACTCCAGCTTGTGATTCATCCAGGCCAACATGTGAGGACATGCTGGCTAGCAGTTCCAATACTCTCTGACTAACCTACCTCAACAATGCATTTTGAGGCTAAAAGGGAGGAAAATAAGCCAGGTTGGGTCCCCAGTGGATAGAAAGGTAGGGTATAAATGAAATAAATAAGGAAATAATAGCATCAACTAGCTCCAGACATATGCGGCACAGGGATGAGTTAACTGAAAATGCCAACTTCTGCTGGGGAAAAATGGTTATATGAGCCTGTCCTCAGTTAGGATTTACTGTGGCCATAAAGACTGAAGACTCTGTCTCAGAGCCACTCACTCCACAGGCTGTGGAGAGCCTCATTTGCAATTGCTATCAACCAGAAAAGCTCCAATTTCTTCCATCCCCACCATGAGGCTTGCAGCTTTTCCATTCCTCCAGCAGTGACTGTTGCAAGGTGGGAACTAACTGCCAATTATTTAGGTAAGGGTCTTCCCCACTTTTCCTAAAGCATAGGGTGGGTGCCACATTGGGGAATGGTGCTTAGAAGACCCACGGGTGGCAAGTCAAAGAATCACATGTGACTCCCAAGCCACAGAGTTAGTATCAGTGTTCTAGCTATTGCTCCTGTGTGGCACTGCTTGTGCATAGTTGAGGCTGAAACAGAATGCTGCCAAATGGAATGCTTTGCATTTACTTGCATGGCATGGGCATGTATGACCACTAAGTAAGCAAGAAAGGGCCAGAGGACATGATGGCTACCCTGATTTCCTCCTTTAAATCCATGCCCGCTATATGTACACAGCAATATCCGGAATGGTACATGTGGATAATTGCTTTTTTCCTCCTTGGGGTCTTTGTGTGATTAAAGGATAAGAAACTTGGGAAAACTGCTGTAATATATGCATCTGGGCAGAGACTCTAATTCTGTGTCCATTTTAAGCACATTTTGTAATTGGCTTGGTGGCCCTATCCTGTCCCCTACAGCTGATGCCCAATTCTGACTCAGTACATGTCACTTGAAAAGTGGATCACACTTATAAATAGATGTTCTCAAAGGAAATCCTGTGCTTCTGGCCATCCTTAGCCTTTTAAAAGTTTGTGCTATCTCATTCTCTCCAGACAGAGACAGGCATTATAAGGCTTCCCCTTAGTCCACCAGAGGTAAACTAAGCCTGGTGCCTCTTAGTCTGTATCAGAACTCTGCTTAGGCAGTTATAAATCAACAAAAACCTGGAAGAAGCCAAGGTCACGTGTATTATTGCCTATGTCAGGGCCTAGGGTATAGATGATCTTTGCTCTATATTACAGAGGTTCTTTGGGAAGCTGATTTTCTAGATTAGGGAATGGGGAACACAGAGGTTAACAGAAAAGGAAGAGTCTGGCTAAAAAAATCCAAAAAAATGAAAAAAGTGCTACCAGCACTGTTGAAATGTGAAATGTGTTTCCAGAGACTATGAAATAAGTTTTTCACAACAACCTGAATATTCATTTTATAAGCACGGACACATTTTAATTTCGTAGTAGACAGTACTCAGAGATCTTTAGGAAAAAATCTTTAGCTCTCTTTGAAATTACATACTAAAGGCTGGCTGGATGACTTCTAAAAATCCTTCCTATCCTACCCTTTTTGAGATTTTATAACTGGATGAAAATCAGCCAAGAGTTTGGCTCATTAATGTTGACATTAATAACAGAAGCTGAAAAAAATGTATCAGGGACCAGTTTTCACATTACTATTGAGATACTTGTATCAATCTGGGTTCCAAATATATGTATGTTCCTACAAGAGGCAGAAGATTTTAACTACACTTACTGAGTTCACTCATTTATGGACAGTTGTACTAACATGGTTAAAAGCACTCCACCACACATGGAAGAAGTTTAATCCTTACAGTTCAGACCCCACATTATTTTGACATCTTAGCAGCATCTATGCTGCAAAGACAATGTGAGAGAATCAAATCTAAGAATCTTTTGTAGTTATGTGTGCTGCTCATGTGAAAGTCACTGAAGAAATCAAGTTTGTTCTGCTGATCTGTTTTTAGATTATCTTCATCTAAACACTGGAAATTCCTTTGGATCCATATCTGTGCCCAGGCAGGCACGGAAGCTTTGCCTTCTAGATACTTATGTCAGCATTATTTTCAGAAATGGTCTCTGCTCAGAAGCAATTCCCCATGTGGTTAGTTCAGTACTTTAGACCTGACATAGCACTTGTCAGTCTTTTACGGACAAAGGTATTTATGAAATTCTCTCTAGTATTACTTGCCTGAGTGCTAGAGCTAAATCAGCAGAATGAAAATTTTTATTTTCTAAAGTGGCACTTGCAAAATATTTGCTTGTTTCTTCAGTTAATTCCAACATGTACTTTTGTGTCCTAGAGGTCTGTCATTCCAGCCATTGCTCTTGATGATGTAACATGGAAATGTCATATTTCCTACAGTGACTGAAACCAGCCTGCTTGCCGACTGGCATGACTCTATAACCAGCAGAGTCTGGGAAAGTTCTTGATTCTTAAACACCTTTGGAAAATTGTTTTCAGTGCTTTCAGGGTCTTAACATTCACAGGAGAGGAAAGGTACCCACATGCTGTTCAGACAGTGAGGAAAAAGGCTTTAGGTGTTTGCTATAGTGGTGTTGGCTACAGTGCCAATGAAATCTGATATTTTTCTGGAAGATTATAGTGCAGAAACATTTATTGTCAGACTGGGCTTCAGACTAGAGAGTTCAACTGCATAGGCATCCTTCCTAATGAATTGACAGCAAGAGCCTGAGAGATGTGGGAGATGCCCTCCACACATCTGTTTTGCTAGAAGAGCATTACAAGTACATGGCATCACAAGGGCACATGATGGCATCATACAAGAGTCAGAAGATTAAGAGTGGGCACAATTTCCAATCCCACAAACCCCTTATGCAAGCTTTAAACAGGAACCATATTACCAAAACAGCAAGTAAAACCAGCATCTCCAAAACCTTTTGCTGAAAGGACTATATAAAAAGTACAAAAGACCCATACCAGTGCGGCTGGAGGAAGAGTCCCTTTCGGGCTGGTGACCCCGGCGCTGCCTTTGGTGCTGTTCGTTTGACCCTGCAGAAAATAAAAGTGCACATACACAAAAAAAGAAGCCTTGGAAAGGGAAAAAGGCTGAAAACCCTCCACACAAACAACTTATATGCACATCACCCCGACCCCACTGGGGATGGCATGACACCCTGTTGAGACAGGCAGTTAAGTACAAAATTAGGTTCTGGCAGCAAGAGAAGATAGGAAAAGTTTAGAGCAGATGTTGCAAAATACCAAAAATGCTGCAGAGTTTCCCATGTGACAAATCAGAATATTCCTTCAACCTGAGAAGTCTTACTGTTTCGTAAACAATGGGTTTTTAATAGCTCTGGACTACAGAATTGAAAGAGACACACTGCAGATAAAATGATTTTTTTGCTGTTAATTGGTATAAGCCATAGCCATCCCCATTTTTCCCCAGGTGAACTGTTAGGCAAACTCCCATAATAATACTTACCTTCACTCCGTCAGCTTTCTTGTTCAGTAAACTCTTAGCTGCTGCATGGGGAGGGAAAGAAGAGACTTTAGTGGCAACTCTCTTAGTGTCCTGAGACATACTCTGTCCTGCCTGAACAGCCAAAAAAGAATCACACAAGCTGCATTGATGCAGTTTCCTCATCAAACAGCTAAAAAGAGGATCAAGAACAATGGGTAAATCCCAAATTCTATGAGGGTGGGCAAAGCGTCAACATCTCGCTAAGCCAAAAATGGAGGTATGAATGGCAAAATGCTACAAATGGGCAGTTTCCCAAATGCAGGGAAATCAGGGGAAGACTATAAAGTGGAAATGTCCTTGTTGATACTTGGATCATTATGTTGTTTCTCTTTTTCCCAAACTGCCATTGGCCAGGGCACATACTGAATTGTTCAAACCTTGTGCAATTGTAACAAGGAGGGAGTCTTTGCAGGACAATGTGCCCAGATTAACAATGGTCTAAAATAGGATTCCACTCCCACCAGAGGTGCTCTCAAAAACTTCCCACAACTTAATGTTTATGGAAGACAACATACATATTCTTTAGATCTAGGTAGTCAGCCATATTGGTCTGAAGCAGAAGAACAAATTTAGAGTCCAGGGGCACCTTTAAGACCAACAAAGGTTTATGCAAGATATGAGCTTTCATGTGCACACAAAAAAAATGTGCTTTGCGCATGAAAGCTCATACCTTGAATAAACCTTTGTTGGTCTTAAAGGTGCCACTGGACTCTAAATTTTTTATACATATTCTTTGTTCATTGTTAAGTTAGGCACATTGTATCTACTCAAGCAATCATCAGATTTCCCTGCACTTCAACAAAATGCACACTGGTCTCAAGCCCATTAAGATCTATGTAAACATTGTGTATTGAGAATACTGAATCTCTTGAACACAGTTTCATGCAGTTCCTTCCCATGAGGTTTCAGATCATTCTTGACAGGAAGGCATACTTAGGAGTGGTCATTAAACATAATTTCTCCTTTTATACCAAGAGCTTCCAATTAGGAAAAAAACAGCTGCAATCCAAGCTTTCCTTTAACAAGGAGCTAACCAGAACCCCATGCAGCATGTGATCCTTAAGATGACACACACTACCTGTCTTCTTCACACATTCCCAGCAAGACATCAATGTTGCCATTTCTGCAAAACCACTGTTTCATGATACACACCCTCATCTTTTCTTAGACATGCCAGAAAGCCTCTTCACATGTACTGTCCTTTCCCCCCCGATCTCACTTGTATTACGTTATCAATCTATTGCACTTAATCTAATGTGACGCTTTGTTGTTAATCTAGAGTTGCTTTTACTCCAGTTATAACAGAGCAGTACAGTACAAGCCCTTCTACCCAAACAGTTCAGCAAACACAGAAACATTTGAATAATCAACATTTCGATATTGAGTACCCACTACATAAGATCAGAGTGGTGCAGAGGACAGGATTAACTCATAAAACTATGTTTCTAATATATTGCACTGCCTCAGAATGCTTCTTGCTTTAGAATTGCTTCTTGCCTTTTTTAATTTTGGCTGAGGAGAGACCCAAGAGTGATATGGCAGGGAGGCTGGAGGGGCTGAAATGAAATGCATGGCAAGGGGGTGGGGGTGGGAGGTGTGCTACAGCAGCCGGGATAAATGTTTTCATTAAGATGAACAGAAATATGGGTGCCTGTCATATAGATCTGGTTAATAGAATTGTGAAGGATCAGCAAAGCCATGTGAAAAGCCTTTAGTGAGTAAAACAAGTTATAACACTGTGACTAGGAGAAATCACATATTGCCTGTAGTACCAGGCCAACAAGCTGTAACTGGAATGCATTTTGTTCAAATACCCTCTGCAAAATCACAACCCATTACTGAATCCAATACAATGGCTCTGTGGACAGGCACTGACATCAGTAGGACCATCATCCTCAGAACAAGAAGATTCCACCTATTTCTGGACCCCATGAGGTCATGAAATGTCTCCCACATTAAATCCAGTCACCACAGTAGGTATTAAGGGCAGAACCCGAGAAAAAGTTTGCTTACCTTACAGAAATTTACAGAAGAGGAAAGGCGAGAGAGACAGGCAGGTGAGAAGAAGGTTTGGAAGGGGTGGGGAGAGAGAGAAGAAAAGGGGGGAAAAAAGAAGAAGTGTTGATACAGAAAGCAAGGCCTTTGGGGTGAAGGCCCAGTCTGACACCAAGGGGAAGTGAAGCAGCAGCACCAGCACCACAAAAGCAGCACTACAGTGGACTTTGCTCTCGCTCTCTCTTTCTCTCTCTCTCTCTCACACACACACACAGAGGAAGGAAATGATCCATACAATCACCACACTAATGGAAAGATGGCAGTCCTTGGGATTCCTGCTGGACTTCGTAGGATGACACATTCTCATTTTCCGTAATGCCTGAGCTCAGTAACCCTACAATTAAATCTGCATATCTGTTTTTATTAAACATATGACCTTTGTTTCCTCCTCCCAACCCAATCCTGAGCTCTTCACATTGTAAACCTTCTTTTGTGTCTCTCTTCCATATCTACTAGTGAGCTGTAGTGTCCGTGAAGTCTTGAATGAAATAAGGATCCTAAGATCACTCTAGCAATTACAAAATTTGTCTCAATCCTTTTAGCCCTTGCATCTAAGAAATAAGTGTCCTTTGCTGACCAAGATTCGTGAGTCAATGAGCTTTTAAGAGAAGGAAAGAGGAAAGGAAAGGAAAGGAAAAGGAAAGGAAAGGAAAGGAAAGGAAAGGAAAGGAAAGGAGAAAGGAAAGGAAAGGAAAGGAACAAGGAAGGAGTATGAATGTAAAGTCTGCTAATTTTCTTCATGAACTCAAATTAGAGTTTTATGACAATCAGCTAATACCAGATTGTACGGTACAGGCTCTGCTGTTCACCCTTCTGATTGCAGACCCCCTGTGTCTCCCTTACACAGTGGCCTGATGGTCCCCTGTCCCTCTATTTTGGGGGACAAACATGGACATCCTAATCTGAAATCTTGAGTGGGAAAGAACAGAATTTGCTTGGTGCCTACAAGGTAGGAGATGGCACCATGAAAATCTCTCAGGAGTTCCACAAACAGAGCACAACTACAGAAAAGGCACTGTCTTCAGGAAACCACCCACCTAACTTCTGAAGATGGGGGCACCTGAAGAAGGGCCTCCAACTACAATCTCAACTAAGGCACTAAAGTCATTGTGGTTTAGGAGGGGCTGAGGTGCACTGGTGGAGCATCTGTTTGACAATACAGAAGGTCCTAGGTTCAATCCCTGGCATCTCCAGTTAAAAGGACTAGGTAGTGGGTGATACAAAAGACCTCTGCCTGAGACCCTGGAGAGCCACTGCTGGTCTGAGTAGGCAATACTGATCTTGATGGATGAATGGACTGATCCAGGATAAGACAAATTCATGTGTTTGTGTGTAGTGCTTAGTATTACACACAAAGCCATATGGCAGACATATCATAAAACTCTCAAAAACAACTCTCTGCCTCCAGCATAATTTAAATTCTTATGTATGGAAAATCAGAGAGAAAGGAGGGTAGCACCATGAAATTTTGGGACCTCTCCACAGCTTACAGATTAATGAATATTACTACATGTACATACAGCATACACTTCAGCATATGAGGGAGATGCATGTGATTATTTCACTGAGAATGCATGCTGTGGGAAGCAGTGACAGGATGTAGCCTTGTCACAGGTATATACTGTGAAATAAACACACACACCCACCTCTAATTTTATATGGTAAACCATGGTACCTTTGCTTACCCACAAATTTTATAACATGTGACACAACTTTTAGATTAATGTATATTAATGTAAATATTAATAATGGCACCTGCATTTACCCACACATTTTATAACCTGTACCATAATTTTTAGATTAATGTAAAATAAAAAAAAAGCAGAGAGAGGAGATTTTGGAATCTGCAGGAAGGGCTGGAGTACAACATTTGCAAGCAGAAGGTCCCAGGTTCAGTCCCCAGAATCTTGGGTAAAAGACCTCAAGTAGCAAGTTCTGGAAAAGACCTTTACCTGCCTTAGACCCTGTAAGAAGTACTGTGACGACAACACACAATACTGAGGTAAGCAGAACAGTGGTCTGACTCACTATAAAGCAGATTTGTGAATGTGAAATACACATTGTGAATGTTGGAAATTGCCAATGTAGTTTGCCATAGCAACAATTACTCTTGAAACAGAAGATGAAACCACTAAGAGGTGAGCATTTTGTAGGACTGGTATATGTTTAGGGCAGCAGCAGGAGGACCAAAGACATTACCCTTAATCCAGAGAAAATATCCGAGAGCTGAGTTCACAGTCATGACTGGATACCTTCATAAAACTTTTCCTGAATCTTCATGGTTGCAGTTACATGGTCAATACTCAAAACAGACCCTACTGCACTCTCTTATCTGAAGCATCACAGTTGATGTTTGTCTAGACTATTTGTAGACTATTTTATTATCTATATTATTCTGTAGACTTGCTTGTGACCAATTCTCCCTCTAAGCTGTGGAGTCTTGTGAGCAAAAATTCTGCTTTGTGAGCTCCTGGCATTAAAGTTGTGAGCAAGCAGTTTGGCTACTGCATCAATTAGTTTGTGCTGGAGCCGCCATTCCTGAGGTAAGACAAAAATGTGTGAGCTGGAAGCTAAAAAACTGTGAGCTAGCTCACACTAACTCAACTTAGAGGGAACACTGCTTGTGACCCATTGGGTGTCCATTTTTAGTGAGTGCTCTCTGGTTCCTCAGTTGCTAAATTAAATACAAATCTCCCTGAAAACTTAAATAAAAATCTCCCTGAAAACAGTGGAATCCCCCAAGCTCATTTACCCACCTGGAGAAAAACATAGCATAAAGGGTTAAAACACAACTGTTTTCATTTATGAACCAGGCCAAAGTTCTGCTATTAAGCAGCACTATTATATTGAGAAAGTGTAAACAGTTGTGATGCCTCGGATAGTTTCCTTCCACAATTATTTTTGTCTTCCCTCATATGAAATCTGTTCTCTGTATTTCAGTATTCATTTTCTATACCCAGATTTATCTCATATAACCTTTCAAACTCTCTCCTCGTTAGTCTGTGAGTATCCATAAGCAAATACATTCCCCAGAATTCTGGGGCAACTTTTAAAAGCAGTCATTGAAGTAATTATAAGACACGTAGTAATGGAGTTGGATATTTGGAGGAATGGAAACTTTAAAACACAATAAATACACAAAGAGTTGTTGTAATTTCCATCTGTTTCTTCATTTTGCTTACACTAAAATCCTAAAGAATATTTTCAGAGGGACACTGAAGTTTTCTTCATACTGATCACACTGCTGCTGCTGCCACCATGCATATCACTTCTCCACATGCAGTACCAACATCAGCACAGACATAAGCAGACACCCTCATCCATCTTCTGATAAGAGATGTGACTAGGCAGGGCCCTGGAGCATGCACCTGGGTTACATAAACTCATGCACAATTCACCACATTCAACCTTCAGGCAAAGTTGGGATGCAGACAGGGCAATGATTAAGACAAGCAAAGAGTCAACATTCATGTGAGAGAAACATGAAAACTCATCAAGGGGGACCCTTGTCTGCATGCCCAAGAATTGTCCTTATTGATCACATATGGAGGGGAGATGTTCTCACAGCAATAGCCTCTCTCAGGTTCTAGTTGGTCTTAATGATTTTCCCACAGCCTAAGTTGCATCAGGTTATTTCTCTTACTAGTGCTTTTTTATATATATATAAATGATTTTACAATCCCTCATCACAAAAGGAAGATTCTCCTTGGTGTTTGGTCCTCCTTTCCACCCTCTTCACAATTGTTCATGGGACTATTTAGGTGAAGCTTCAGAAAACTCCCCAAGACTGGGTTGCTGAGACACATGCCAACAACCAACAAAAGCCACAGGAAAGCAGCTGAACATTTCCTGCTAACTGATTATATGCACAAGACAAACATATTTAAGGGTGCATACAGATGTACCCATTTTGAGTGATGAACCTCGGGCGGATCTGTATTTTTGGCCAGTTGTACAACCTTGCTCAGAAAATTGAGATCAAGAGGAATTAATTCTTCCTGTTTCCAACAAAAGCTGACACTGCTGAAGGCTGGTAGGCTGGCCCTTGTAACCATCATGAAGCCGCCGCCACCGTCCACAGCTGGACTGGCAAAGTGCCAATTGGTTGGCCTGTGTGCCAAACCTCCCCCTCCCTCGTTCAGAAACAGTGTTTCAAATGGGAAAAAAGCAAACTGACCTTTAAAAAATGCTAATAAACATATTACCAGAGTAGCATGCCAGGCTCCTGAATGATTATTTTTAATTCTAAACCACCCACCCCACCAAGCATAAAACTATGGTGGTTTTGGAGGTTTGGAGCCAGGTACCTGTCTCACCAGATGAGGGAAGAGGGAGGGGACAACAGAGGCTACCCCCCATAGTAAAAGTAATTGCATTGGCTCCTGTAGATAGGTATGTCTGTATGCACCCTGAATAAGGGAGAACTCTCCCACCTATCTGATCAGAAAAGTTTCCTAAATATAATGGTCACAGCCAGTTTGTGATGGATGTTGAAATAATGTAATCCAAGATTAATTTGTCTTACTGAAAGTGCCAAAACATGCCCATTTCAGGCTATATCAAAGTGGACAGCTGAGTGCTGCAGGTTCAAACAAGAGAGGAACTGATGCCTGTACCTTCTCCAGAGTAAATTATCAATATGCCTGCTCTGTAACGACTCTGTGTGCCTCCCACCAGCTGAAAAAGGAGCCACCCTCACTGGAGTGGTGCCTGATCTTAATGGGAGAAATGCATTTGCCGTTGCATCTTACTCATATGAATTACATTCATATGTCCTGACAAACTTCTATTTGGTTGTGACTGTCAGGAACACACACTTGTCACACATGTTCATGCACTACCCCTCTCCTCCCTCCACACATGGAGTGTGATTGAAACGTGGACTGGGAAGCCTTTGAATAAAGTGCACTCTGACATAAAATCTGCATGCATGTGCATGGGCAAAGTAGAGGCTGTTTCCTTTCTACAAACTGGGCTTCTAAATCATCCCAGATCAGAACCCCAGTTTGTACAGGGGAAACAAAGAGCAGTTTGCCCATGTACCTGCATTCAGATGTCATAGCAAATGTGGTATTTGCCTGAAGGCCTCCCTGGCTTCCCAGGAAGTTTTCCATTAAACACCTTGAGTGAAAGGAACAGGGCATGTCAACCTGTCATCAGGTATAAACGGGTTTCGTGTGACATCTGAATAAGGTTGCATCACCTGAGTCCCAGATTAAAGTTGCAGCAGTGTATAGAAATGTGCCTTTACGCCCCATGAACACAAATGAACATGAGTGGTAACACAGCATTATACATACAGAAAATGTTCATATGAACATCAGTTCCACTGGTGAAAGAGCCTCATTTGCTCCCATTGATATAGCAAGCAGTGGTGAAACACATAATGTCTTAAAGGATGGATGGTTTTCCTTCTGCATTAGGAATGTACATGCTTTGGTAAGTGTGCACTGCCAAGTAGCAAATTACATCATATTTTTAAATTCATGAAAGGATCAAAGATAATCTGTCCTTGTGAAAGTACCACCACAACAATGTTTACCAGTCAGAAAGATTAAATGCCACTAGCTATGTTTTAGGACAGCTAATTAAAGACTGTACGTAGTCATGTTGCAACACAGAAAAATTCCCCAAGCAACAGTAGTATAATGCCTTTTTATTATGACAAAATAACCCATCAAAAACAGTGAACCAGCTCTTGACCAGTTGGCTGTTCAGTATCCCCCTCAAAGGGTGGGGGTACTTTACAGCATGATGATTTCTAATTTCTAGTTTGTGGAATCCTAAAATTGGAATACAAGGCAGGATATGTTACAGACTTAGATGGAATACATCATGCTGGTTGATCCTCCCCAAGATACACCAAAGGCTACTGGGATGGAGAAACATGAAGAATGGCCATTTTTCCCTCTTCCCTTGTCCTAGGAGGCTTTGGTATATCTTGAAACCAGTTTTGTGCCCAGCACCATCCAATCTAATCAAGTATGCAAAACAGCTTGTATCCTGTTTTTTAAGACCACTAACTACATATTTTGTGCCCCTCCGTCATGCTCTGAAACAACTTTTTCTCTCTCCTTCCCTGTACAAACATCCTGATGAAGCATTCTGGGGAACTTGAAAGCTTGTCCACTGTATTATGATATTTTGTTGGACCTCATAAAAAGACATCATATACTGTCGTTTTTGGAATTTTGCTAGTAACTGTGTAGTAGGCCTGACAGCCCAGATCAGACTGATCTTGTCAGAACTTGGAAACTAAGGAGGATTGGCAATTAGAAGGGAGACCATCAGGGAAGACTGGGGCTGCTATGCGGAGGAAGGCAGACAGTAGCAAACCACCTCTGCTCATCTCTGGCCTTGTGCTGTTGAGTTGCATCCAACTCATGGTGACCCCATGAGGTTCCAACTTGTGGGGTTGCCATGAGTCGGATGTGACTTGACAGCACACTTTTAGTTGTTTTCATTGCTGGAAACCAAATATAACTATGCTGTAGGCATCTATATGTTCAAAAGAGGGGAAAGATCCCTTGTGTTTCTGAATAATCATTCATTCTTACCATTAAGAAATTTCTTAATGTTTCTGAGGCTGCCTGTTCCTCCACAAAGCTGCTCAGGGACTGGTCCCCTTCAGTCATAACGACATCTTGATTTTTCTTGTCCACTCCACCTCCTTCTTACGTGGCTAGACCTTCTCCCATCAAAAAATGAAAGGTCACTGCAAAGGCCTCAGAAAAGACATGTCATTTCCTGATGGGAGTGGACCCGGTCATGTAAGAAATGGCACCTCATAGTGTAATCCTAAACAGAGTTACACCTTTCTAAACTCACTGACTTCAGGTATCCTGGAAAGTTGGCAAAAGATAGAGTGCGCTTGAAAAATCCAGGGGAGGCTGGATATTACATGCATTCTCCTGATTGCCTCTCTCACTCAGGGTCATCATTCCTTGCTCCATGTATGAACTGCTCAGCCCCCAGCTCACTACTGGTGCCAAATCAATATTATATGCTAATAACTGATGGTATTTGGTATCACCTATGAAAGATGTGGAGGCAGTGCCACAATTAACATCCATTAAATTCCTACAGCAAAACTGAAGATTCTCTCCTTCCCTGCCCTTTAAGATAAATCATGCATTTTCTCTTCTGTTATGGGATTGAAATCGCTTGTTTAATACTAATCAGAGATTCCTGCATAATGTTGGCAGTGCCTGATCTTAGCTGAAAGCTCATTACCTTTTTAGCATTATAGTTTCCTAGCATCACTGGATGGGATGATAGAGCCAGGTGGGCAGCCGTGTTGGTCTGAAGCAGTAGAACAAAGTTTGAGTTCAATGGCACCGTTAAGACCAACAAAGTTTTATTCAAGGAAGTGTGTGTGTACATGAAAGCTCATACTTTGAATAAAACTTTGTTGGTCTTAAAGGTGCCCCAGTGGACTCAGACTTTGATGGGATGAGTTAGAGTTGCTACCACTGACGAATATATAATTGGAGACAAATGATAATTGATGTTATTTGGTAGTTTATACGGAGGTGGGATATATGAAGAAGGGGATTTGCTACTGGTTGTGAAAGGGGTGGTCCTGGATTCTTAAAACAGGGTGTGATGAGGTGCTTGTGATGAGTGACACTTCATGCGCTCAGATTTCAAAGTGAGAAAGGGGAAGTGAGGAGGGTCTCTTCAGGACACGTCTACCTTGCTCCACCAACCCCATGGTGGCACCGGAGGCTGCTGCAGACATTGTGGCGGGAGCGGTGGTCTGTCTGCCCACTGTTAGCACCAGATGGGGAAACAAAGAAATAAAGGACAGCAAATCGGGAAAGGAACGGGGAAAGAGTTAGAGAAGAGCAGAGAAAAAGAGAAGAGAAAGACAGAGGGCAAGTAAGAAGGGGAAAGAAAGGAGACAAAGGAAGCAGAAAAAGATTAGAGTTAAAGTTGAGATGAAGAGACGTGACTACTGGTAGCAAACTTGCATTCACTTTTACACAATCCATGGGTCAATCCATCCAGTGAAGAGTTATCCTAAAACCTTCCTATTTTCTCTGCTCTGGACACCCCACACTGCATTGCATCTGGCCTGGGAACCACAAGAGCACAGGATCACATATTCTGTGGGTAGCAAAGGAAGTTGCTGCTTCTATAGAAGAAAGCTACTGCTTCTTTTGGCCTCAAGGAGAGGCAGGGAAGGTTGTTTACATCTCCGCTGTTGAATTATGTCATCAACATCTAGAAGGAATGTCAAGCTGTGAACATCAAAGAAGGATTTTTGCTGTTGGGTCTGCGATAGCTAAAGGTTCATGAAATTATCATGTGGCACAAGATGTACATGAGCCATGCACCACTTCTGTGGTTTGCTTCCTGAGCCTCTTTAGAGACAAAGAAACCATGATTACCACTTATTAGCACTTTTATATCATCACTGAATTTTCCTCTTCTATGATTTTAGAACTCTTGACAGAGAAGGAGCTGCTTTGCCTCAGCAGTGGAAATGTGAATGCCAAGTATGAGACCCAGTATTAGCCAAGGAATCAGTTCACTCAGTAGCTCTATAGAATCTGGCAATTGTCACAGGGAAAAGTAACCCAGCAAATGACAGCTGGGTATTTAGGAATTATCATCTGCTTTCTAGCTGGGAGGATCAGGTGAGCATTAGAATTCACTGGCTTCCCCAACTAAAATGACAGGAGATTCAGGCATTTTCCTCCAATGATCATTCTTCCATACTTTCCCTTTTCTCCTTAACACCTTTAAATGTTACTGCATTCTTGTCTTTCTGTATAACAACACCCAATTTCTGCCCAGAAATTCCAAATTCCACAAAAAGGTAAGGTAACATCTGTGTTCTTAATTATACAAACCAAATATTAATGCTGGCATAATATAATTTTATAATTTATTATGAAATTTTATAGGATTTTTGTTCCTCCTGCTTGAAGAATCTGGATTTCCTGGTTGCGGAATATGGATTTTGTTTTTGTGTAAAATTCATGGGGCCTTGAAGAGGCCCATGAACAGGGGATGAGAAAAGGAAGCCCTGTAGGAGAGTGAAAGGGGAGAAACAGTGTGAGTGGGTGGATTCTTGCTTGTGGAATCTACTCAGCCATCTTACACCCTCTGTTGTCTTGTAAAATGAAGGCACTTTTATTCAACTTCTCTAGCCAGGAACAGCAGCATATCTCCCTTGGGACCAGCACTTGGCTGCTATAGCAGGGCAAATTCTTCTCTGATTGATCAGATGGTGGTCATGAAGCAAAACAGGAAATGTCAAGAGGGAAAAAGACACACTGAATGTCTGCAAAACCAACAGAAGAGTTAATGGCCATCAGCCAGTGCCTAAGCCCTTGAGATGTCCACTCTAACAACAGGTTACCAAAGTTTTCTGAAATTAGGATTACCTGCATACAAATCATTTTAAAAAGTATTTATATAGCTAAGAGAAATAGTAGCAGGTGCACTGTATTAGACTTCAAGAGATGTGGGAGTAAAGAGAGTTGGAGTTAGGAGACATGATTGACAGCAAGATCCAAAGGGTAACTCTTGGATATATTGACGATCAGATTGAAAACGAAAGGTATTTCTCTGTGGTTACTCAATGCTCCCTCTAAGCTGTGGAGTGTTGTGATTAAAAATTCTATTTTGTGAGCTCCCTGGCATTAAAGTTGTAAGCAAGCAATTTGTCTACTGCATAAATTAGTTTGCTCTGGAGCCATCCTTCCTGAGCTAAGACAAAAATGTGTGAGCCGGAAGCTAAACAAACTGTGAGCTAGCTCAAACTAACTCAGCTTAGAGGGAACACTGGTTACTATGCACACCTCATAACAACAATACAGGAGCTCCTAAGAAATAATTACAAGTGTGTGTTTGTGGGCAGGGTGATACTGTCCTCTTCCTAAATGACAACCCTTATGCTGGGGTGGGGGAGACTGGCAAGCCTGCATTCCAAGATCAGAATCCTGAACAGATAATGTTGAATCAATCTGCTTTAACGGGCTGTGTTGTTAAGGTTTCTGCAGGGGAATTAAAGGAAGGAAAAAGGAGAGGGAGACAATACCACAAGTCAGTCAAATGAAATTTAAGAGTTCTTGAAAGAAAGTGTGTAAGAGGACACTCCAGGGCACCCTGGGTTTCCCTCTGATTGGCTTTGTGTGTGGAGACTGACCAACACCCAGTCAGCAAAAATAAATTAGTTTGCATTGTATTCCTGGTCCTCGAACATAACTTTCTGTATCACAATACTGCCATGTCAAAGAGAAAGAGAATGGATATCACACTCCCAAGGACTGAGATTAATTAACAAAATCTATATGAGTGGAGTTTGAACAAGAGTTATGCTTGTTATGCAGCACTACCTCAGAGGGGTTTTCTTTTAATTAAAAGGGGATGGAAATGACAGCAATGTGAATATCTTTCTTTTCTCTTCATTAAGAAAGCAAAGCTCTCACCTGAAAAGTTTCTTGTTGCCAACATAGTGGTAAGAATTGCACCCTAAAAGAGAGAAAGAAAGGAGTTTTTAGATAGATTTTCATAAGGGATTTTTCTACAGAGTTTAAGCACAATGGAGGACTTCTAAAGAAAAAAGAGACGAGAGAAGAGAACAGAGTGCACTATGGAAATGCTGAATGAGCATCACTGGGTGAGCAAAAGACATTTTCTACAGCCTATACCTGTGAAACTAACCACATTCGGGTATCATGATAACCCGTGGTTTGTTTAAATTTTGCACAGCATACTTTAGTTGTGCACTAGATACAAGTAACAAATCTTGCTTTGTGCACACACCTCAGTTTGTCTGCTTCTTGCTTCCTCTCTGCCTCCCAAGAGACGAGAGACCCCTTGCATAGTCAACTCTGTGGCCAGGCAGTGTCCTTGCTTGTGGTCTTCAGAATGTTTATGGGGTGGGAGCGGAGGTGGGGGCAAACAGCAAAGTTATCTATAAATAATTACCAGTGCCATCCTAAACAGGTCTACTTGGAATCCTACTCAAGTTTTCTCAAGGAAACTTTCTCTCAGGGAAGTGTCCTTAGGAGTGCATTGTAATTTATCTATAAACGTTAGCGAGAACTGCTGACCAAGGAACAGATAGATATATCCAAAATGGTTAGCTTTTGTTAACATGAATGACCTCCCATACAATCATTACCAAAATGCTAAAAGAGCAACTCCATCTCCCCTCACTTATTTCTATTATTTCAGCCTTTGAAGGTTAGAGACACCTTGTTAAATAAATCAGCTCAGGTCATACGACGTCCTGAAATGCTGAAGATAAACGTTTTTCCCCTAGAGCTATCCATTCTAATACTATATTACTTTTCCCATCACAGAGCTGTAGAAAATAGGTTAAATAGTTTGTAACAAGCAGATACAATCATTAGCACATCGTCATAAGAAACAGGTTAATTTTATAGAGGAGTCTGACTGCAACACTTCTGTGTTTAATCTTGATCCCAGGGTTATTATTTCCATTTCGTGCGGGCAGGGGGGTAGAACATTACACCTTACCTATATTCTTTTAGCAAGAAGTGTGGAATGGTGCTTGTATTTAATGAGAAAAGCACCACACAACCGATGTAAAGACTTAAGAGCCCCACAGTCCATCTACAGATCATACATTGACTACACAAGCAGACTCCATGGCATATACATACTCTGGGAAGTAACAACTGGTTAAGACTTCCCAGCATGTTTCAACCGTCGCATGCACAATTATCACATGTACATCATTTCCTAAATAGCAGTGCCATCAAGCAGGCATTTGAGATAGTGATTACAGAACACATAGATCAAATGATTTTTAGCAAAAACATGCTAGATTGACTGGAAACTGAAGGAAAAGGACAGCTGCAGAAGATGAGACACACAATGGCCAAGACCTTTTGCAGTAGATGTCAAAGGGAAAGGGTGGAATTTTAGAAGACTTGAACTGGAACAAGTAGGGGCAACAAACTCTCCAATAACTAGGTAAGAGAGGTGACCTGGAATGGAAAGGTTAAATATCTTTCTTCAATATTTTTGGCAGGGTGGTGTGACATGAAGGAGGAGTCACAGAGATAGAAAGACATACAAAACTAGGTACGATGGCAGAAGGTGTTGAAAGGAGGAGGGGGAGAAATGAAAGGTGGCTGAAGTTTTAGAATTGAAAGAGAGAATAAAGCAAGATAGTTCAGATTGGGAGAGGAAGGGAAAAATCACAGAGGAAAGGGACAAGGAAGGAGCCTATCGGAATTAATACTGGACTGTGTCAACCTTCCTTCTGAAGAAGATGGTCAGTGCTCTCATAGTGCGAGAAAGAAAGGGAAGACAGCGCAGAACTTCCAGGACTGAGTTGGTGAGAGGGGAACAAGGACTGTGACCAAAAGAATCAATCAGGAAAATAAACCAATAGCGCAATCCTATGCAGAATTATTCCACTCTGGTGTGACTTTGTATAGTGACATCACACTGTAAATTGCTTAGCATGGACGAGAACAGAAGTGTACATGGACAGACAGAACTGTAAGCAGATTCAGCACTGGAGGCCCCTAAACACCTCCCATGCTTAATGCTGAACTTTTCCCGGTTTTAAGAAAATTGTACTTACCTTGAGCTTCCTTCTGGCATTGAATTTTTTCAGACACTCTACAGTTTCCTGTCTGTGCATCATGGAGGCCACTGTTGAACGTTGCTGTTAAAGGACAAACACAGAATGTGAACCAAGTTTGCAACTTCTTCCTTGGCAACAAGAATAAATACAGGAAAAAGAAGGCAACAAAAAGGGGTGGTGGTCTTAAGATCTGCAGTGGGTATTACTTCCCACAAACCTCTCGTATGCCTGCTATATTTTATATATTGTTCTGTCATGGAATGACTATAAGCCTGTACACTAGCACAGTACATGTGCATTATATACTCTCCATATGCTAGGCAAAGGCAGTCTTGTCTGACTGCCAGACAATTGCAATTCTCAAGAATCTGGATACTATAAGGGAACAACATTTTGGAGCTCTTCGAGTCAAAATGATAAAGTTCATTCATAACTTAGGACACAACACTGAAGATGACATGCAGCTTTCATAGATGAGGCAAAACCTCTGCCCAGAACAGCATAGGGAAGGGGCTGTGGCTCAGTGGAGGACCATCTGTTTGGCACACAGAAGGTCCCACATTCAACCCCTGGAATCACCAGTTATAAAGATCAGGTGATGGGAAAGACCTCAGCCTGAGACCCTGGAAAGCCCCTGCCAGTCTAAGTAGACTATACTGATTCTGATGGATCCCGTATGAAACTTCACCTACAAACAATTCTGCCACCTTTTTCAGGATTGCCACACACAGCATCAAAAGCAAAATGGCAGCTGGAATCTTGAAAGAAAGGGACACAATACGTAGATTCAGAAGCCATTTCCTTCCTATGATGGACAGGTGTCAGGGACAAAGGCAAGAGAAACAATGACACTTACACAGACCCATGGATGTTTTAAAGCTTCATGAGCTGTGATTCTCTTTGCAGGGTTGATAGTTAACATCTGGTTTATGAGGTTTTTTGCTTCAGGGGTGACTGTGTCCCACTCCGGAGAAGGAAACTGTGGACAGAAAGAAGTTACAGGAAGGTTATGCTGGAGAACACATCAGTGCCCAAGGAGGAGGGTGCTCCCATTCAGCAGGCCAGCATTTTCTAAAAAACCATATGGCAACTTAATAAACCAGGGACAGTTTGAGAGTCTGCCCAGGTTCCCCCATCCAGCCTGTATCATTTTTATAATTACCATATCAGAGGTAAAGCAGTATACACTTCTAATTGAGGTCTTGTGCACTATGGATTTCTAATTAATACCTGAAATCCCACACATATCCTTCTCTTTTGCCAAGTTCAACCAACATTATTCAGCTTTTGATTTCACTATTCCTTTAAGAAAAAGAGGCCTACATGAGCAAACGAATGAAGAATGCGCTGCTGCAGTTCTGGATGGGTGGCATTTTTTTCTGAGGCCACTTCCAATACATTCTAACTGTAGATTACCAACATGGTTCTTGTCTCCCCCCCACACACCAAGATCCACCTCTAATGAATTTGAAAGGAAGTGAAGCTTTAATTTAATGCAGAGTTTTCCTAATCATGGGGGGGGGAGAGCAATCTTTGGAAAATTAACAGCTGGGGGGCTGCTCATTGATATCATTAGAAAAAACTCCAGCAGACATCTCAAAGTTTGAGAATCATTGCATGATTTAGAACTACATGTCCTTCCTTAAAGGTGTCTTTAATATGAAAGAGCCTTAAAAATAAGACACTCAAAGCATTTCACAGGGTACTCTAGAAATGTTATTTTTCTTTTCTTCCCTACACATTCACTTCTACCACATTATCCCACTCTTACCAGCATCACTGTGATGAGCACAGGGTTTGAAAATGTGTTTGTCAATGCAATCCGTAGTTCTGTTCTTAAGAGGCCTTGGAAATACAATCACAGGCCAGCTGATATGTTCCTATACTTCTTGAATCTCTCATGGAAACAGGATGAGTGGAGGACAGGAATTTCACCACAACATAAATATAATGGACGCTGAACAGAAGATCAGAGTGATGAGAGTTGTTTCTGAGACATGGTGAGGAATCCAGTCTCAAGAGTTATTTAACAGCACCCTCCACTGTTTGGCATAGCATAACCACACAGAGAAGTGTCATCATGCTGCTGTGCTGCATTTAGTTCTCAGTCAAATATGAGATGCTCACTCAAAGTCCTGTTAGCACACAGAAGAAAAGGAAGTGGAAGAAGAGGAGGAGATTGGATTTACACCCCGCCCTTCACTCAGAGTCTCAGAGTGGCTTATGATCTCCTTCCCTTCCTCTCCCCACAACAGACACCTTGTTGAGTGTCAGCATGTGGTTGCTGCAAATAAGACATCAGGTGGTGATCTAGATGATCTACCTGACAGCTTCCGATAGTCACCTTAACTGGTCTAAACTGGTTCTGTCCAGTGCTGGCAGACTAAATCAGAATGACTCAGCACTGATAGCTGATTGGTGGATGGTTGTTGTACATTTGTATATAAGTGTTCAAGTACTATATAGTTCTCTTTCTGCGTCTGAATGTGTGTATGGCAAAGCACTTTGACAGTGTGTACCAGTATCTTCTTTTGTAAATAAATTGTATATAGCTATTGCACAAGACTGTGTGAATAGTTTCCTCCTTGGCTGTATCTTACCACACCAGAATCCATGGCACACTGCAAGAACAGTGAGGTGGGTGGGGCTGAGAGAACAGCTCTGAGAGAACTGGGACTGACCCAAGGTCATGCCAGCAGCTGCAAGTAGAAGAATGGGGAATCAAACCCAGTTCTCCAGATTAGAGTCTGCCACTCTTAACTACTGGCTAGAGTAACCTTCGTAGCACTAGTTCCCCTCATAAATAATTTGGAGAACCTGCTCTAACCCCTTGGAGACATGGTGCTGGCGCTTTTCTCAGCAGGGAGATGCCCAGGCTCCCCAAAAGCAAGAAAGGCATGATCACAGAATACTAAATTCTTGAGATGGATGTTGACACATAGTTCACAGTACTTGTACAGATTAACACGCTGCAGATTAACACTTTAGGACATGTTCCCGTCCATGTTTCTGATCAGATGAACACCACATATATCTGTTATTAGCAGTATGTATTATTTAGCTGGTCTTTAACAGAAAATGACTCCATTTATTCTGGCTTTTGCAAAAAAAAAAAAGAGAGGGGGAAGCATTCACTTGGCTGCCACGTTTCTTAAAATGTGCACTCTAAGGCTGGATTTACACAAGGAGCAGAATGAGATAAAAGAGTTGCCAACCCCAGGTGGGGTCTGGAGATCTCCACAATTACAGCTGATATCCAGACTAAAGATCAGTTCCCCTGCAGAAAATGGCAGCTATAAAAGGTATACTCTATGGCATGACATCCCTACAGAGTCCCTTCCTTTCCCCAAACTCCATCCTCCCTAGGCTCTGTTCCCAAATCTCCAGGAATGTCCCAATCCAGAGTTGGTAACCCCAACTGTAGTACTATTTCAGACTGCTGGTGCTTCTGAATGTAAAAACTGCCCTTTTGTGGTAGCCCTTTCCCTTCCTGTGTGGGCTTCCTATTTGTAGAGAGGTTTTAATACAGAGGTGCAATGAAAAGTGACCTCCCCACCATCACCCCTATAGTCTGAAGTGACTACGGGTGATTTCCCACTAAAGCTGCCTCGAGGTTGCACCGCTGTTTGCCCTGAGACTATTAGTCAATTTCACACCCGAAGCCGCGGGGCTGCATTTTGACCCGCGGCTTCGCCCGATTTCCCCCGCAGTTTCGTAATCCTCAAAAAACAGGATTACGAAACTGCGGGGAAATCGAGCGAGCCGTGGGTCAAAATGCAGCCCCGCGGCTTCGGGTGTGAAATTGACTAATAGTCTCGGGGCAAACGGCGGCGCAACCCCGAGGCAGCTTTAGTGGGAAATCACCCACAATCTGTTCTACCATCTCATCAGTCCACCAACCTAATCTTATTGCATGTACACACCAGGCCTGGACATGATGCACACGACAGGTCAGCTCCAAAGCAGTTTCAGTCTCAAATCCATCCAATACTAACTTCCGTCAAAATGGATACAAACGTGTATTTTTGCTTTAGTTTCAGAAATGCTGGATGTGTTTTGTAGATATGGGGTTGGTCCCTCCATTGTCTCTGACAAATGAAATGGTAGTAGTAGTCTCTACTGAGAGTATTAGATTATGAGGTTTAATGGGAAGTGAGCAGGTTTTAAATGAACAAATTAAGGAGGAACATATTTTGACAGATAAGGGTTTTTTTTGAGCCTCGGCAGAGACATATCTTCATCCATATTTGTTTTTACTGCCAACTCTGAATGCAGCAGGGACAGAAGAAGAGTTCTCTTCTGTATGGGAAGGACATGAGCTGAAATGGTATCAGTCCTTGCTTTCTTGCCTGTGGCCTTTAGACACAGACAAGAAAGCAAGTGAACACAAGCTAGCATGACTTCTATTAGAGACACACACCCTTAGCACTGAACAGTATCTGAAGGGCCATCATCTTCCATACAACCCTGTCTGCCAACTGAGGTCATCACCTGAGGCCCTGCACTTGGTGCTCCCACCTTACGGAAATGGATGGTTATAAGAGACGAGGCTTTCTCTGTTATGATGCCCTGTCTGTCTCATAGCCTCCCCAGAAACATTCACTTGGGTGCCCAGTTTTTTGTTTGCTTCAGAACCAATCTAAATGTTTATTTGAAACTACTTTCAATTCTAGTATCTTGAGGGCTGGTCTTCTGTCGTTTATGTTTGTTACCTGCTGCTGCTGTTTATTTGGAATTACTTCAATGTGTACTTCAGTTTGGTGTAGTGGTTAAGTGCACAGACTCTAATCTGAGAGAACTGGGTTTGATTCCCCATTCCTCCACTTGCAGCTGCTGGATAACCTTGGGCAAGCCATAGTTCTGTCAGAGCTGTTCTCTAAAGGGCAGTTCTCAAAAGAGCTCTCTCAGCCCCACCTACCTCACAGGGTTGTGGAGAGGGGAAGGGAAAGGAGTTTGTAAGCCGCTCTGAGACTCCGAGTGAAGGGCAGGATATAAATTCAATCTCCTCATCGTCTTCTTCATTTAAAATTCTAATCACATTTTTTATATTAACAGCCACCTTGCAGTCTATATGTTAAATACGTAATGTAAATCCAAGCATGCAGCACTCCCCTTAGCTTCCTCACAAACAATTTGCCATAGTTTTATCCCATCCCTCCTCCAAGGAGCTCAGGGAAGCATCCACAGTACTCCTCTCTTCCATTTGGTGTAGTGGTTAAGTGTGTGGACTCTAATCTGGGAGAACTGGGTTTGAGTCCCCACTCCTCCACTTGCAGCTGCTGGATGACCTTGGGCAAGCCATAGTTCTGTCAGAGCTGTCCTCTCAAGAGCAGTTCTCAAAAAAGCGCTCTCAGCCCCACCTACCTCACAGGGTGTCTGTTGTGGGGAGGGGGAAGGGAAAGGAGTTTGTAAGCCACTCTGAGAGTCCGAGTGAAGAGCAGCGTACAAATCCAATCTCTTCCTTTCTTCTTTTCCTATTTTATTCTTACCCTGTCGAGTAGGCTGGGCTGATGAAAGTGTGTGACTGACCCAAGGTCACCCAGAGAACTTTGTGACAGAATGGGGATTTGAACCCAGGTCTCTCCATTCCTAGTCTGACACTTAAACCATGACACCATGCTGACTCCTGTGTAAGCCATTGCCTATAACCAAGGCCATTAAAAAAATTATTATGAAGAGGCATTATGTGGACAATGTCACAAAGACCTAAGAGAAATAAGGAATTACTCACGTCATAGGCACCAGCCTTGATCTGTTGGTACAGCTTGTGCTGATCTTCATCCCAAAACGGAGGATACCCAACCAGTAAGATATAAAGAATAACACCTATGGCAAAGAATGGAATGGTGGCAGTTTAGAAGCAAGCATCTAAGGTCTCATCTCTCTCATTCTACTACTCAGGCTCATCAAAGAAGGAAGCTGGCAATGTATTTTTTTTTCTTTCACTTGATCAAAGATTTATATTCTGGGTGGTAGTTCTTATGTTCATGACCATCTTTGTGCGCAAGCCTATGTAACTAGGGTGAGGGCTGCCAATTGCTTCTCCAGTCTTCTTATCAGTGGCTCTTTAGAATATGTGAAGACATATGAGAATTATTTATATGCACCCAATCTAAATCCTTGCTTACACTGTTATAATGGAAACTGGGCATGAGGACATCTCCTAGAACTGGAGAAGCCAAAACAAGGGTGTTTTCTTAATCTTTCCAAGCAGCTTCTGGAGAAAGACTTCTCCTAAAACGTTCTGTTTCTGGTTGCCTTCTTCCTTTCTTTTCTCCTGAATGTATTCTATCTTTATCTGGAGTCTCACCCTTCAATTTCAGAAAGCCTCAACAGAGTTGCAGCTTGTCAGCCCATAACAATGGCTGAACATTAAATGATTCATCCATTACATAGCTCCAAAGGAGAAGCGAATAACCTCATCCTGTTATTATCAACTGGGCAGCAGATGGAATAAAGCTCCATTTACACATGCAGGAGAATGAGGTGGTAGAACACTGAGATGGGAGAATGGATTGCAAGTGGTAGATTCCAGCTGCATGCCAATAGAAATCCAGCATGGCATTGAGAAAGCTTATATTCTTCAGGTTCGAACCCGCTTCTTTGCTTGCTGCGTTGGCTTTCTATCTTCAGGAGGTTTTCACAATAGGAGAGAATTCCAAAACGTTATTTTGCATGATCCTCCACTTGCAGTCAGAAGTAGCATGGCCCATTGTACCACTTCATAGACCTTCATGTGTGATGCAGGCCTCAGAAAACCCTTTGACATGTTTAACTTCCTTACTCTGTGGAAGAGCCACAATAAGGAGTCACACAGTTTGATCTTACCACACGCCCAGATATCCACAGGTTTGCCATAGGCTTCTTTGCGTAGGACTTCTGGAGAGAGGTAGCCAGGAGTGCCTGCAAAGCCTGAGAGAAAACAAGAGTTGTCGGAGTGTCTGGTTTGTGCAATTACTGGATCAGGAAAGCATGCTGGGAAATGAGGAAAGGGAAGGAATCCAACCAGCACTCACCAAACCAGGCCTGCTGGTCTCCTTGCACTTCAATCGCCAAGCCAAAATCTGCCAATTTCACTGCCGCTCCTTTGCATTTGCTGGCTAGAAGCAGGTTCTCCGGCTGTCATGGTGGCCCAATTTAACATAGGATGCCATTTTAATAGAATCATGTATAGTTTTTGTTTGGTTTAAAGTAAAGAGGAGGAAAAAGAAACAGAATAAAACAACAACAACAACAACAACCAGTCTGCAGAAGCTGGTTAGAATCTGCAATCAACCCCCCAAAAGTATGGGAGAGACAGAGAGAGAGACTGAGAGAGAAACAGAGAGAGAAGAGACAGGCTGTACTCTGGATATAGCCCTGTTCCATATCCAGGATAAGGGGAAGAATATTTTAGGGCAGTCTGCTGTTGTGTGAAGCACTGGCTGAGGGCTGAAAATTTTGACTGGCTGATCTACTGGTCCTGAGGTTGGTTTATTTAAGTTAAAATAAAAAAGCTGATCTGCCATGTCTCCCAGTGACCCAAAATCATTCTCTCCCTGCTTACAGGTTCCCATCAAACTCCATTCTGGACCAGCACACAATGCTTACTGCCCTTGCAAATGGCATTCCCAGGGATTATGGGAAAGTACTCGACACATTTAGGCACTCCAAGGCTATTGCAAAGGGAAACACAGAAACAGTTCAGTTTCTTCTTTCACTCACAAGGACTGTTCTCAGGGCCGATACACAGAAAATGTACATCAGGCTTTTTATTGTTAAGATTAGTGCAAGTTAATAAAACCTGTTTGATTTTTGTGGTATGTCTAGAACTGTAGTCACAGATTCCTGTAAAGTAGCAGTCTAGACTGGAAAAAGGATGAACAAACTCTTTGTTTTGATTTGCATGCTGACCTGGTGTTGTTTCATAGTAGGGTAGTAGCTTTTACCTTCCTTTTACCTATCATGTGACATCTCCCAAAGTCCCACCAAGATGCCAGTATGTTCATTTGCAAAAGAAAATGGGGGTACCAGGAGAATAGAAGGTGAATTTTGCTCATCAGGCACTGCCGCAGCTAAAAGCCTAGTGTTTGGCAAGACAGACCTGCATCTCAATTAAGAAAGAGAAATATATAACCATTTCCCCTGCAACTTGTGTCCACTTGAGTGATCTGCAGCCATCTCCTCTATAGGCACCTTTCTGTTGTGTATCTGCCTCCTGTTTGCAGTACATTTGTTGGTGGGATTCTATAGTTTTGTTTGTGGGGGGCCAACAAGTGGATCATCCCATTTTGCAGCAGAGGGTTGGGCTGGTGATCTTATGTCCTTCAAATTCTACCACTTTATAAAGCTAAAGGAGCTCCATCTCTCGCTGCAACATGACAGAGGTGGAGCATAATTGTGCTTCCCTGGATTTCCAGTTTCCAGCTTGTAAATGGACAACAACACAGCAGACAACATTCTATTCATCAAGCATGCACAAAAAAGGGCTCCCCTCCATTCCATCCTTTGCTTGGACCTTTTACTCCATCAGCTGAGATTAATTGGATATGCTTTGTGTCACACTTTCCCTCACATCCTCAAGTATGTTGTCTAGACTTCCAGATATATCTGCTAAGAATCAGCAGAGACAAAGAAGTCTCTAGTTAAAAATATCCCCTTGGAAACTTTGGAAATGTTACAGTATAAGAAAAGAGCGTGTGCCGGTTCTAGCAATGGATTAAAGACAAGCTGTGTTTCTGCTGTATATGAACATGCGTCTTTGTGCAAAGGTACTGCCCTGCACGCCATGCAATTTTCTTCTTAATGTCTTTAGGAAGGACACCACAGTGAGGAACCCAGAGAGGATAAAAGCAGCCTACAAGCTCCAACTTGTATACTCTACCAAAATCCTCAGTGCACAAAGGTTATTTTCAAAAGAGAAGCAGAGTAATTATTCTCAGGGAGTAAGTCTCATTAAACACAGATTCAGGTGGGGTAGCCGTGTTGGTCTGAAGCAGCAGAACAAAGTCTGAGTCCAATAACACCATTAAGACCAACAAAGTTTTATTTAAGATGTAAGCTTCCTCAGACAAATTGAAACAAAATTTCTTCTAGCCTTACATGCAGGAAGATTGGGTGTGTGTGTGTGTGTTTCAAGGTGGCAAGATAAATGCTGCCATTCATTGATCTTGCGGCCTTGATCAAATCTCAGCTTCACTTATGTGTCTTGACTCTGACTGGTTCTTCCTGATGCTTTCACACACACAGACTCCCCCCCATCTTCCTGTATGTAAGTCTTGAAGAAATTTTGTTTCAGTTTGTATGAGGAAGTGTGCTTGCACACAAAAGCTTACACCGTAAATAAAACTTTGTTGGTCTTAAAGGTGCCACTGGACTCAAACTTTGTTTCATTATACACAGTGGGAATGACTTCTCAGGCAACATGCTTAGGATCACACCGCACAGTTTTCAATTCATTTAACACACCTTTTCCAGTCAACGTGGGAAGATAAACTAGAAAGAAGGCCCTCCAGTCTGTCCTTTTCCATTCTGAACAAGTCAAATCCCAAACTGAATTGTCTTTCCTAGAACCAGACTCTAGAGGTGAAAGGACAAAGGTGTTTCAAAGAGAACAACAGTCTTGTCTGGTGACTTTACACAAGTTTGCCACTTGCTGATCACTGCCAGCTCCAACCTCCTCCAGATACTCTGCCCCTAAAGTCTTAGTTATCACAGTGACATGGCAGCTGCTTCAGTTTTACTGGGGGGGGGGGATGCTTCCAGCAGGAAGCTCTGTGCCCCATTCCCAAAGCATGTAAGAGACATGCTGTAGCTCAATGCTATGCTTATTATGCTTGATCATTTCAGCTAAACTACTCCCCAATGGGACACACTAAAGTTACAGTGATTTCACGGAATACCACTTAGAACTGTCCAACTTCAATGTCAAAATCTGGCGTGCATGAAAAGACACAACACCTACCATCAATCAAACATCAAGGGTTAATCATAAAAATCCATACCACAGCTGGCCCCATTTTAAATAAACCTGTGAGACCAACCACCATCCTGTCTCACATACAGCAAAGCAATTCTACCACCTTCATGTTTAGGATTCCAGATATTGAGGATTTTGGTAAGAAAGAATGCATCCTAGAAGGCTCATTGGATGTAGACGAGACTATGTTTGTCACACAATTTTTTATTATTTAAAATTTGTAATATGTAACACACTCAAAACATGTCTCTACGTGCTAGTATACAGCACCCACATAGAACAATTCCATGTGTACAAACTGTCTCAGAGACCATCTTTGGTGTTTCATAATATACAGTGCAGATCATGACCTAAAAACCCTAAGCAGCCTAGGCCCAAAACACCTGGAAGGTCATCTCCACCCCTATCAGTTCTTGAGGACTGACTAAGAGTATGCTCAGCACAGCTCTGTGAGGTAATTTAATACTTCAGATAAGGTCAGTGTCAGGAACTATGCCCTCTGCCTCTACCAATACCCACTTATACTACCCAATCAATATTAAAGGCCAATTACCATTGAATAATCAAGCTCACAGAACAGAACCACTTTTGGTGGCCGAATCTGTGATATGCAGAAGTACTGTTTTGTCTTAATTTACCCACTTACTTATTAATCCATCTTTCCAAGAGGCTGGGAAATGAATCAACATGTTCATTGTGTGCAAGCTGTGCCATCTAATTCTGCTTGTTTGACACTGGGGGATTTCACACCTAGAAGGCAATTCAGTGATTACTTGTACCAATACAGGGCCCATTTACTCCTATGTACAGGATGACATTGACCTGATTACCTCTACACAGTTTCTGAAGACTGCTTTTTTAATAACAGTTAATGCTATGAAAATGCTGAATGATGTGAGTTTCAAAAGCATTAATCACTATGTAAAATCATTTCTCAACATCTTTTCTGTAAAGACTAATGGAGAAAGACTGCCTTTTCCTCAGGTATGAACAGTATAGAAGTTGTACAAAGAAAATGCACTTAGAATTACTGAGGATGCTTCCTCCCACCCCATGTGTCTGTGCATGACATAACGCCACATAAAAACCCACATTTATAATCAGTATAACAGTCTATCTTAATTTGGCAACAGAAGTACCAAATCTAAATCAAAGGTTTCATTCGATTGCAAATATCAGATCAGCACCCATCAGTATATGTGCTGACCAAGCAGAATATATATTTTGTACCAAAGGGCCAGTACAAAATTAAATCATGTTTACATTTATTTATTTAAATGAGGGATATTTCATGCCATCTATCACCAGTAGCTGAGCACCACTATTGCATTATATAAAAATACTAAGGGCAAGAGTTCTGAAACAGCAGGTACTCAGTTTCAAATGGCACAAATCTAGGTATGCAATCGAAAGTTGTCTGAGGGCTAGACTAAGCAGGAGAACTCATGTTTAACATCAAACACTTTGGTTCAACATCTCTTAGAAGAAAATTCTATTATTGAGAGCCAAGTTCCCCAAACATTGTTACTACCAGCATATTGCCATATGCAGGAGACTTGCGTAAGCCATTTCAAGAATATCACACTGTGGAACACATAGCAAAACAGGCCTTGCTGCTTCAGTAACATTGTCCAAGGCTCTGGGGACATTTTTACGTACAAATTGTTCCCAATCTTGCCTCTGTCAGATTTCAGATCTTTATGTAAAACTTCATTTGGCAATTGTGAAAGCAAGGCCATTAGCTATGTAAGTGATTCAGATAAAAAGCGCTGGGACTTGAGTGTTATTCTAGCCCAAAATGAGCCTATCCATTAGTGAGATGCACAAAATAACCAGGCATTGTCTTTGTTAAGCAGAAGGTTAAGCTTGCAGAGCTTTGTTGTTGCAGTTTCTGAGCTTTAAAATTTGGTTCAAATTCATATTTTTCAGCCCAAAGGGAGAATACATCAGCAATTACAGTGGAGGTGGAGTGAGAGGGGAAGCCCAGAATCTTTGTAAATGCCAACAGAAACACCACATTTTTTTCCAGAAAGCAGCTTTTAAGTACATCTTGCACATACAAACACAGAATTGTCATCATAAGGTTCCCCTTTATCCTGCTGCCACTCTGACAAACGTGGGCACTGCTATACCTTAACTTATGGATGAGTGTTCATAACACTTGTCAAACAGATCCTCTTTATAATATTCAATGACTCTGGGCCTACTGAACAAGTGTTGTAAAGAGGCCAAACAGAGAACAAACAAACAGATAACAAGAATCCAATACAGTAAGTGACAGAAAACGAGTAATTTGCACACATTTAAACTAGACATAATGCATGCAAACATCTGCAGAGAAATTACATCCACTTCATCTACAGGCGACACTGCTCATGTGGAGCCTTTGCCCCACACACCCACCAATGGAGGAGGAAAATGTTGGAAATGGCTGAGGATGGGAAGAGGAATGGCTAAAGGAAAGTGGAAAAGGCAGGGAGCAGTTGGGGGGGGGGGTTGAATAATGAGTTGTTTACTGAAAGCATAGCAACTCTGCTGCCTCAAGCCCTAGCACAATGTTCCCCCTGGACTGTCACCTGACAGCTGCCCAGAAATCAGCTCAGATTTGCCAAAGGGGCGGGTGGGCTACACTTCACCATGCAGCATGCAAAAGCAAAATGATTTTGTTATAGAGATTGGGTTCTTCTCTGATGTTGTGGGGCAGCCCTAAAGCATTCAGGCGCCAAAATGAGTGACATAAACTTGGGATTATGGATGGCATGGGAGCAACAGTACTAGGAATGGCTGATACCACTTGAAGAGGCAGAAAAAAGCCTTCTTTGCTTCTAGGAAGGATGGAACTGCTAGGTCCCAGCTGCATTCAAAGCCCACTTGAAAGAAAGTCCACTATGAATGGGAATATCTTTTACTTTAGGGTTCATCCAGAAGGTCCTGAGGGTGTGTTTTTTTGTTTGTTTTTTTGTAATAGCGTGTGGCTAGAAACACAGGAACCATCTCAGTAAATGCCACAACAAGCAAAAGAAGCCAGATATGGAGATAATGCAGCGCACGCTCTATCTGCTCTGGCTCTTCTTGGTCATGTGGATTGGCAAGGACTGGTGATGCACAGTGCTGGCATCATGACCCCTGAAATTAGAACCTTCTGGATGACCTCTTAAGTGTGATTATTCTGCTCCATATCTCTAAGCATTCTACCTTACTTCTGGCTTTAAATTAAGGTGCAGTTTGTGATTTTACCACTGAGTGGCAACAAAGCCCAGGCAAACTCCTCCCTCCACCCTCCCCTCCACCCAAATAACCACCTCTACAAAAGCCCAGTAGAAGTTCAACTCTGCAAGACTGTGGTAAGCACCAGTTCCATGATCACAACTGTGCAATAAACTGTATAAAGTCTGTGAGTGCCTCAGGTTCCACAATTACCTCCAAAGGGGGCTAGAAGATGGACAATTTCTTCTTTGTGGATTGGCAGGTTTGACCAAGTGTATTGGGATATGGCTCCCCATTGGTCAGTCGTGCCAGAGAAAAGAATCACAGCAAAAACTATAATACAGATGCTGGTATCATTAAGCTGATTTCTGACTGGGCTGTCTATGGAATGTCCCAGTTCAAACGCTGCTGGTTTTACATTGGCCTGTTTCCCAGAAGACCCTGCATTGGGATTTTCAGGAAATGTGATCTGAACAACTCAGAACTGATTCACTTCTTTTTCAGGAAAAAAAACACATGCAAAGATACAAAGACGGACAGACGGACAGAGCAGTGGGGAAGAAAACTCACCTTGAGGTCTCTGTGGACGACCCCCATTTGGTGGCAATGGAGAACAGCCTCCAGGATCTGCTGGATGCAATGACTGCATGCAAACACCAGGGGGCGTGTTAGTTCACGGTGAGTGGTAACAACCACACAGGCTGGTGGGGGGGAATGGGGGGAAAATAAGGAAAGGGAAGAGGAGGAGGAGAAGGAGAAGGAACAGGAAAAGGAGGAAAAGGAGAATGGAAAAATAAAGGAATCTGACTCCCTCTCATCTCTTATGCTAACTGCAAAAGGAGAAACCCCAAGATACAGACACAAACCCTAGAGAAGTGAGAATAGAATTTTAAAAAGGGGAGTTACCTCCCCCCTCCCAGAAGAGGAAAAATGCAAAGCTGACTGAAATCTTGAGTCAAATCACAAATGCAAAAGCAGATGGGTGGGTGAGCATCACCAGTGTGGATGCTGTGCTAAGGACAGGGAAAACAACAGAATCACTTGGGAGATCAGTGATCTCTTCTCCCTCCCTCAGTAAAATGTCTTCTTCCCTGTTCAGGGGCTGCTTACCTGGAAAGGGTCTCCCAACCTTGTTTTGCTCAAAGAGGACTGACCAAGCTTTACATTCACATGACAGCATATTTTGTTTATATGCTTGTTTTCCATTAGGTTCAGTGCATCCATAGGCATTTTTAAATGGGCACACATTTAAATGAATAATTGGGTGCAGCAGCTAGCAGGTTACTTCTCCTCTGTGGGGAAGGTGACAACCCTAAGCCCAACTAAAAAGTGATGCACTTCTTCTTTTGAGACTGCCCCTTTATTCCTATCCTCACAAGGAAGGCAAGAAAACCATTAAACTCTGCTCCAGCAATGCCACCTTTAAGAAGTTCAAAAAGGAACGCAACACCACCAGCCCCCCCTTCCCCCCCCAGGTAAGCAAAAAAGTAACACTTGGAGCTCCTCTGTGTCTTGGAGTCCTTAATGCCCCATTAGGCCACACAGAACTAAGGAGGACGCTGTTGGTTGTAGTGCATTGTGAGATATGATAGTTCTTTGTCCTTCTGAAGCATTGGGAAATCTTGTTAACATACAGGACTGTATTTCCTAAATGAATATACTAAGAAATGAAGGCCAGACATAACGATACAGTCCTTGAAGAAATTCATCTTCTCCCCTTGCCACAAATTGTTCATTTGTAGGGATGGGCACAAACCAAACCACAAAGCAAAATTTGTCACAGATTTTGCCCTTCTCGTGGTTTGCAAAGGGTCTACAGTCACAAATATCCATGGACTTTTAAAGCAGTTTGTGGTGGTTCATGGATAGAGCAGAAATCAAAGGTTTAAAGGGGCTCCAAGTTGATTTAAATCCCTGCTTTCTGTACTGCACAAAAGCTGCCAAAACAGCTGAGCAGCAGGGAGCAGCTTGCTCCCTGCTGCTCTGCTGTTTTAAGCTTTCTTGTGCAGTCCCTTTAAACTTCAAAGGGACTGTACAAGAAAGCCCAAAACAGCTGAGGAGCTTTCTGCAAACCCCCTTTAAAGGGACTACAATCCTTTTCAATGAGGTTTGCAGGGCCACAAACCAGTTCAGTTCGCAAATGAACCTCTTGGTTCAATTCAGTTCGTGCTTTGGCCACAAACCTGCACGAACCGCATTTTTCCGGTTTGTGCCCATAACTATTCATTTGCAGATGGGTTGGATCCAGTTAAACTGTTCTCCATTTGGTACAATGCTGTTGGCACAGCCAAGAAAGCTGTCATGCTTTTCTATTCTGAGTACCATATGTAGCCATTGAAACAGACAACACTGGTAGCAGCTCCTAAAGCTAGGCATTATTATTATTATTATTATTATTATTAGTCATAGTCAGATATTTGACCGGTAGATGGTGTTCTATAATTGGAGATCTAGTTGGGAACTGCAGATGTATCGTCACAGGATTCCAAGGGCTTTGGTGACAATTGGCACAATGGTAACCTTCTTCTCCCAGAGGCGCTCTAACTCTATTTGACTATTATTATTATTACATTTTTATCTTGCTCTTCATCCAAGGAGCTCTGAACTGCATGCATAATTCTCCCTCCTCTATTTTTTCCTTGCAGCAACCCTATGAGGTAGATTAGGCTGAGAAAGTGTGACTGGCTCAAAGTCACCCAGCAAGCCTCAGGGCAAAGTGGGGATTCAAACTTAGGACTCCCAGATCCCAAATTTAGGACTCCTAGCACCCTAAGCACCTCACCATGCTGGCTTCCCTTTTAATGAAGCCCTGTATTTACAGAGCCCCAGCTGTGCTTTTACTGTCCTCTGGAAGAAGTTAGGGGGCTTCAGTCCCTCAGATGCCAAAAGAGGGAAACATTTACTTGAGAAAGGTTTTCTAGCACATCCACCTGACCTGCTTTGCTAGTCTGAACTTCTGGGATCATGCAGCAACAGCCTCTCGACCCTTTTTTGACTCTCCCTTCAAAATAGTTTGCTTCCTTGAATATCAACTGTTTTATTCAAGAGTTCTCCATAAAACCAGACATCGGTCAAGCGAGTGGAGAAGGGGGAGGAGAGATTTCTAGTAATGGATTTGAAAGAACTGCATTACTGGCACTGAGAAGAAGACATAGGTGCATATGGCACAATGGTACACAAATGCCATGAATGACATTTGCCTCCAGAAATTCTATTCTCCAGGAACCCAGTACAGGCAGAGAAGGGGCACTATGTACAATGTACCTCACAAAGAAGATTATGAGTCACCATTCTACAGAGAGAGCATAAAACTGAGATCCTCTACATTGCTGATACATGTCCAACAGATTCCATGGTGAATGTGGGGAAGACTGCTTAGGCAATTCTTGTCAATAACAACTCATGAGAACAGTCCTTATTCTTGGAAAACAAAGACCTGGGGCTTTCTTGGACTATCTTCTGAGAAGGGGGTGGGGAGGCCTGGGTTTGAAAAGACTGAAGACTCCTGCCTATTTCCACAATATGTTTTCTAGTAACTCTTATGGAAACATAATGTGTGAATGTTTTAGAAGTACAAACAATATGTCTCTACACCTCAGTGGCTCTCAAACATTTTGAAGTATGACTCATTTCTAAACTTACTGCAGTTTTCAGGACCCAATCTATTTGCAAAATAATTACATGCTACTGTCCCCTTCCCTAACAAAGAACACAGGAACTGCAGATCAGTTAACCATAAAACAGCTTCTGTTTTATTTTTCAGGTTTATTGTTTACTGAGAAATAGGCTATTTTATGGCCATTTCACATGCAGACACAAACCCACATTTGCCATCCAGCCCCTCCAAGCATCCTCTTCTAGTTCCTCCTGTTCTTACTCCCCACTCCTGCCTTTGTGATCCCCCTGTAAGAGAATCATACCCACTATGGGTCCTAACCCATAGTGTAGTAACCCTAACATATAAGCCTCTGAAACTGGCTGACAAACAGGGTGGTCCTAAGAAGATAGTTTCAGGGGTTAGCCGCGTTGGTCTGCAGTGTAACAGCTAGACTAGAGTTCAGCAACACCTTAGAGACCAACAAGATTTTCAGGGTAGAATACCCCAAAAATCTTTTTGGTTTCTAAGGTACTATTGGACTCAAATCTAGCTGTCCTAGGAAGAGTGAAACCCTTAGGAGGGTTCAGTTTTACTTAGGATTGCACTGGAAATCAGCAAGTATAAGTACCCATTCATTCATTAAACTTTCAGTGACTAGAAAACTGAGTATGAGCTGGCCTTCCATCATGGTGCTACTGCAGCATTGAGGCAGCATGGGAAAAAGGAAGTCAGGACAGCGTAGTGCCAGTATAGCTCAGTAGGGGCTTGGATAGGTGCTTAGAAGCTTAGAGAAAGAGAAAAAAAATCCCTCTTGGATGGTAAAATTTTAAGTTGCTCTGAGCCAACTGGGGAGACGGGGCAATCCAGACTATTTCTGGGTATCATGAGTGTGACAGAACAGCACTATCAATTTCACAGATACGCTAGGGAGGAAGTTGTCGAGTAGCTAGCAACACAACTTCAGTAGAGGGAAATACACTTTATGGGTTCACTACCCTCAGCCCAAGCCACCCTCAAAGTCAAAAGCCCCACAGAGTTCTTTCCATTCAAAGGGCCATTCCACACAGTATGGCCCAGTTCAGACAGATCAGCAAATCACTGTTTGGGATGACGTGAACGTGCCCAGTCCTGCATGTACCTGCTCCCCCAACATGCAGCAAACCGACAAACTTTTGCAAAACAGAATTGAAAACTGCGAGCAAGCCATGACTCATAGTCTTGGTTTGCAGGGAAACCACAAATCATAGTTTGCCTCATTGGATGAAATGGCAACTACGGTTTGCTACAAACTAGGAAGGGACAGAAGAAGTTACAACAGCCAAGGGGGTAAGGGAGGAGAAGAATGGAATATATGAGCCCAAGGCTTAGCCCAGGCCGCTCTATGCAACAGTACTACCTGGTATGAGCACATCTAGTAGAAAAATATAGACATTCAGTAGGATAGGAACTGTTTGTAGCTTTTAATGATCTTAAGTCAAGTTTTGATTCAATTTCAAGGGAATTTCTCTGGATGAAGCTTGCAAAATCTACATTGGAAAGAAGACTGTTATACCTTAAAAGGTGTCTTTACTCAAACACTTCAGTTGATGTTCACTGTGTTCTAACAAAGGACACCTCACTAATTCCATCCCCATTACCTGAGCTGTATAGCAAAGGTGTATACTTGTTCCTTTTCTGTTTAATCTCTATTTAAACAGTCTGATCTCCATTCTAAAAAAGAAAAGTTGATTCCATCCTCCCAAGTCAGCAGACAACTAAAATTAATATTTTACTGTATGTTGATGTATGCTTTCTCAAACCAGACTGGGTTCTCACATGTACATAAGGAATTTGCAAAGTATTACAAAAATGAGCACTTGGAAATTGATTACAACAAAACTAAAGTTACCATCTTTTCAAAGAGCAGAGTTAAATTTAACTGGCCTATGGATGGGCATCTACTGGAACAAGTATACTATAAGTATTTGGGCAAAGCATTTCATTCTTCTGGTAACCGGTCTCTGCACCTCCAACATGCACAATGCTGAACAATCTGCTCGAGCAATTACTAGAATCTATGATGTCAAAGGCAGACATTTTGTTTCTGCCAAAGTGGTGTCTTTATGGGGTAACTATCCAGCTTGCTGGATACAATCGAATAATAGAGAGGATACCCTAAATATGTAATAGGGGATATTATTAGCCTAGAGATGGGATTATGTTCATTAACAGTTACTGCAAGGATTGTTTCCCTAAACATTTGGATATTTGCCATAAAGATCCATCCTCTAGTTTTGCCTTTTCAGTATTCAGAGATGTATTTCTGAACAAATGGAAGAAAGTTATAAATGAAGAAATTAAAAGTGCTGGATTTTCTACCCCAGTTTTACTGTTTTACAATCTGCAGAAGGCAGGCCCAGGCATCTGTCAAGCAAAGAATCTGCAATATAGATTATCAGAATATGCATATTGTGGCATGTAGATTGCCTTTAACCTAGGATCTCAACTTTCTACTACTCAAGAAATGTGCAAGCTATTTAAAAAAACATAAGTGTACCAAAATATAGGCGAGCTTTTAGAGTAACATGTTGTAACTTTTACAATCAGCAATCAATCAGAGTCTTTATAAGCAGATCCCTCCAAATGATCCACTTTGTCCCTATGGTACCGGGACAACAGAGACTGTATCCTATATGCTGTTGTTTTGTAATTATTACAAAGGTGTTATAATAATTTGAGTTATAATAATTCAAGTTAGAGATAAAGTAATAATTTGAGTAAGAGATAAAGTAATTGTTCCATTCTTGGCTGTAGGTACCAGGCTGTTCAGCAGAACAACTAGCTACCCTTTTTCTTGCTGGAGAGAATGTACATCAAATATGACATATAGATTCCATATCTAATACTGGTTGCCATGAAATCCTTCATTAAAATGCCAATATGTCTGCAGGATCAAGAATCTGCACTTGCAACTGTCCTTAATTCTTTCTGTGTATTCATCAACTTTAGCCTGAAATTTCTTAAGTCATGTTTAGAAACAGAGAGTTCATGTTGGAAATGTGTGTTCCAAAAAGAAAAAGCAGAAGTCACATCTAGGCTAAAGATTAAGGACCCCCCCCCGAAAACAGACTGTTCTGTGTCATCCGGAAACACATGATATGTGCTTGATCATCTTCATGCAGCTAGTGTTGCAACTCCATGCAACTGGTGTTTAGAGAGAAGGGAAATGAAAAGCAGAGACAGACAGAGCTGATGAGACTGGCAAAAGGGCAACAAAGATATCAACAAGGTACTGAACAAGAGCTGGGCATACCCACATTTTGAAGGCTAAGGGGGAAAGACTACAGTAGTGAAGAAACAGCAGAGGAAGCCTGCAGAGACCATGACATCATGTGCCCAACAGAGAATGGGGCCAGAGGCAGGGCAGGCAGATTTCCACTTTCTGTCATTAATACTGCTCTCCTGCTTGAGCAGCCTGTGTACCCTCCATCTTCA
Organism: Gekko gecko; assembly: GCA_029375565.1. Taxonomy (NCBI): domain Eukaryota; kingdom Metazoa; phylum Chordata; class Lepidosauria; order Squamata; family Gekkonidae; genus Gekko; species Gekko gecko. The sequence goes on along the minus strand of JAPDNY010000013.1, from coordinate 52,507,396 downwards.
TCAGAGCTTTCTTGCTCAAGCAGTCAACTTGCATAGCAACCCAGTGGGGCCAATCTGAACTTCGGGGTGAGTGTGTGTGTGAATGAAGCTAGCTTAGGATGCATAAGTACTTTCAATAAAGTGTTATTTCATTTTAAAGAATCCTTGCCTGGGGTTTTCTGTCTGTTCACTGCTGGATTTGAATGCACAGGCCCAGAACTCTGATCTAGGATCTGACCAGCCCTGGAGTAGAAGGCAGAAGGGATACAGGTGCAACTTTGCTTTTAACATTTGGTGTGAGCAGTGGGATCCACAGGACAGTGGACAGAGACATCCCAGAATTGAGAGGCATGGTACTATCATACTTATTGAGGTTGAACCAGGGGTAAGCCTGGACACTGGGGCACTGGAAATAGCCTGGATATTGAAAGAAGTCTGCTAAGCGAACCTGTACAATTACTATATTTTTGTTCTAACTAAAAGGTCTATTGCTGAAAGAGCTGTTGGCCATATGATAAACTTTGTTGCTGATGAGCCCCAGGATCATTCTCATAAAGCCCACTTGTGGTTTGGCATTATGTCTGAGCCAAGCTGTGACAACAAAAGCAGATTTGCTGCCAAGCATACCACTTTCCAGGAAGCTATAGCCAAGCTTGGCCCCTTTATAAATATACCTGAATGAGATAAAGCTAGCTAGCTAGCTAGCTAGCTAGCTAGCTAGCTAGCTAGATAGATAGATAGATAGATAGATAGATAGATAGATAGATAGATAGATAGATAGATAGATAGATAGATAGATAGGTTAGATAGATAGGTTAGATAGATAGGTTAGATAGATTAGATAGATAGATGCTACATTCACATTTCGAGGCATACACAGCAATTTTAAATCTCCACTTAAAAATGAAACTACCCTCATTCAGGTATTCTATAAGTGATTTGGGTCCCTGAGATCACGTGATTACTCTGTTCTATCCTGTGCATCACTGATGCACTGAAAATCATTATCCCCAAGATGTAGATGAACAATCTGATCTCAACAGGGAGCTCTTGAATCCTGAGAATGTTGAGCTCCCACCTGTTGTCCTTCATCAGCTCATCTGTCTCCACAGAATTCTACCATGGGAAGAGAATGGTCATCCAAAAGACAAAAAGATCACTTGAGGAATAAACATCAATAATGTACCTCTTTATGTAATGGAAGCTATGTGAAATAGGAAAGACATTTCTCTAAACCTCTGTCTACCTCAACACTTCTCAACAGGAGATTACAAAGATGTTTTGGCATTTACACAAAAGGCACTAATTTTCATAACATGTTTGATCAATCCTAGGAAAGAATGTCTGAAGATATTTTTTAAAAACTTAAGATATGAAGCTGGTGGATACTGAGTCCCAACCTATTTAGAAGAGTCCTGTCTACTCTGACCAGCAGCCACCATCTGGGGTCTTAGGCAAGGGAAAAATCTTCCCCAACACCTCTTACCTGAGTTCATTTGAGCAGAGATGCCAGGGACTGAATCTGGGACCTTTTGCACGCAAGGCCATAACTCCTCCCTTCATTTGATCCATACCATCTTTTCCTCTATTAAACAGCTTTTCCTTCCAATACTGGGCTGCGATTAAGAAATCATAGGACAGCTTTGGCACTTTCCCACTGGTTATGAATTTAAAGGGAGGAATCAAAGTTCTAAAACTTGCCACCCAAGTTTAGGAACATCACAACTCAGCATGCATCTGGTCCATTAAACTGGAATTGCTGGTGCTGAACTTAAGATTTGGTTCACACACAAACCCAGCCATCACTCCAGTCCACGTAGTAGAGAAACACATGAGTGCATCACTCCTTCACGAATCTCCGACAATACGCAAAGCAAGCGCCACGTATAAGCAGACACTCAATACTTGTCCTTCAAAAAGGAACATGAAACACCACACACATTAGGCCTCCACATGGAGCCCCCGCTCCATACATCATCCTACACACTGGAAAAAGAACATCGCTCTACCATGCGGAGGATATCACTGGTCTGGCAAATGTGTACACTGGTTCTCAGATACACATTAAGTACTGTCATGAGGGATGCTAACCTGTAGACTGCTTTTATTGTGAAGGTGTAGCAATAATCTTACAGCAGCTGCCCTGAGAGCCAGACGCTATGTTACATGCATGATGCCTGGAGGAAAACAGAATGCTGCACAGAATGGCCCTGTTGACAACTCATGCGGTCACCACTCTCTCAGTCCTTGCCATCATTAACATGGATTTGAATCTCCAGTTTCATTATTTATCTATTATGATTATTTATATCCTGTGCTCTCCGATTAAAGAAAAACTCATAAGGAGGCTTACAGCTATAAAAGACTATGACCACACTATGATCACATCTGACAAGACAGGAGCAGCAGTGTGTAACTGTTGTTCTGGCTGCTAATCTCTCCTTCTGCAGGATGGCTGGTCCCTGGTGACAGCTGGCGGGGCAAGCTGATGGAAAGAGCCTTGTCCTCAGTCCTCACTCCCTCTCCCACTGAGCAGAAGGAGCCAAGCGACAGTTTGGACATCATTTATTACTCTTTAACCTCCCCATTAACATGGGACAAAGTAGTTGAAAGGGGCTAAAGACTCACTAATCTGCATGGTTGAGAGTAAAACTGAAGTAGTGACCCCACTTTCACTCCCTACTGTGATGGAAAGCAAATCCTTGTGCTCTGCCATCTCCCCACCCCACTCCCTTTTATAGGGGACAAACCTTGTTTCACCCTCCCTCCTGCTTTCTCTGGCTTGAATTAATTAGCAAAAACTGAATCAGGCTCAGTTGCCTGCTGTCTACAGCTGAACTAGGCAGCTGTAGTTTCCTGTCTGCTCCAGAACAAGGCAGAGGGCTCCATTCCTTCTCGAGAGTATTTTAAAGGTATCTTGGTGCAGCTGCTTCTGTTGCCAGGCTGTTGTCTTGGCTGCTATGTTGACAAGCGTGCTAGTCTAGTATCCCACTGGCCATTTTGACAGGTTCACTCTGTTGGCCTATACTCCCCACCCCACCCCTCCACTTTAAGAATCCTGGAAAGGGAATGGGGACTCTCTATAAGTATTCAGAGCTACTCTCTCTGTCCTGGGATTTTTAGGGTTCTCACCAAAGAGCATACAAACATTGTGATGTGGCAGCAGTGATGGGAAAGAAAGACCAGCAAGAACCTCTGGGTAGAAATAGTGAAATTCTATGTTTTGGGGTTCTTGTGAGGGCAGATAACAATCCTTCCATATTGCAGTGACTGCACTTGTGTACATTGCATAGACTGAAGTATCTTCTTTCTACTAGAATTCAGGTCACCGAACTGGTAACTGGGCTAGATCAGAAGGCAGACTCCAGGAGCTAATTAGATTCCTCTATAGGGTCTTGGTCTCCCTATTTATTGCAGTTTCCTGAGTAACGCTTCCCTACTTCCATTCTCTACCCTCTACATAAAGGAAAGCAACAGGAGATGACTAGAACAGTGACATGTCTGGAGCAGCAAGTGCCCTGCTGAGTTTGCTCATCTTCAGTAATGTCACTAAAGGACCTGAATTCACTCTCTGAGCCTTCATAGGAAATACACATTGAACAAACACCCATCTTCTAATCTAAGCAGAGTTCTTATTTTCCCCATTGTACATTAGGCTGGCAGACTGCTACCTTCCTTACTCAGGAATTGGATTTGACAACATTACTAGCATGTACTGGATTCTGTTTTGGAAGAGAGATGTTATATGGCAGGTTTAAAAGTGCTTACCTCTTGGCATCCTCAACATAAAACACAGAAGGGAGGAATAGTCTGCAAACGTTTTTCAGAATATACCAGCAGACACCCCTAATCTCAATTAAAATGGCATTAGGCTTATTCAAGATCCTGCTACAAATCCTTTATTCAATTAAAGTAAAACAAGCCTTTCAAGTGCTGGGGGATTATGGGGAAGGAGTGCCTTTCGAAAGGGTGGACAGGACTTTGACCTCTTACCCCAAATGACTGGTTGTGGCGTTTTACATCCTGCCTATGCAAAGCGGCCCAAATGAATTTCCCAAGTTGCATACAAGACCAGAAGTGCTGGGGGGCAAAGTTAGACTGCAATGTCCTGCATGCTGGGAACTGCATTGCACAATTTGACTCAGTCTGTAGAGACAGGTCCTTTAATGTCATCTGTGGGATCTCAAGGCAAGATGGGAAGCCTCTCCTTTAGGTAACTGGAGCATAGTATGGCCATGATCCAAAAATAGCCCTGTCCTTTACCCAAGGCTACGTTAGCAGTCACCTGTGCACTGTGAGCAGGTTGCCAAGTCCGATGTGCCAGAAGAACTTTGGCTTTTTACCCAGCACATGTGATAATCTCCCCCTGAGTGGGTGACTCTAGTGACTATAGGAGAATCTCTTACTACCAGTGAGCCTTCTTTAGCTTCAACATTTGAAATTTGGACTTCAGCTCATAAAACACTATTCCTAGCCTTAGTTCAACAAATTACTTTTTGCCACTTGCTTACCAAATAGGTAATAGACACCTGCCTGTCTGAGTGTGCAAAAAATAGATAAGTTAGGTCCCCTGATGTTATGTTTTGGGCCTGTTATTCTTGTGAGGAAAAGGAGAGGAAGGAAACAAACTCTTCTTCACGAAAAACTGACACTAGAGTGGGCCAGACTACACAAAATACAGCCCTCTGAAAGATCCTTGGGCTCCCTCACTGTCCACGTGCTGCTCCAATAATAGAAAGCCAAAAATTAGTATGATTCTTACTGGAGGCTGCTCCTCCTTTCACTCCTATTGATTATGTATTCAGAGCCAGTCATGTGCAAAGGGTACATGGTTCCTACTTGGAGGTTTTTACAAAATGTCAAGCCGCTTGGGAAAAATGATTTTATTTCTATAGTTAGAAATTAAAAACGCAACATACTTAAAAACAGTACCCAAACCACATATTAACGTGACACATTTAAAATTATTAGATTGAGAATCTAAAGTATACAGGCAAACTAGGAAAGAGGGAAGAATGTGCTTTATCGAAGGAAACGAAGATCAATAGGTTTCTCTGTAGGAAGGTGAATGCCAGTCCAACATCAAAGCAGGGTAAGCCTTCATAGCCATGGTTTATAATGGAATTAGGGAGGGACTTCCTTGATGAGCTTGACCTCCTATCCCAGACTGTTCTGGGATGAATTCAAGGAAGTGATGTAGGTAGAAAGAATATCCAAAACATACAGTCCTCCAGATAGTGTCACAAGATAAATAACTTAACACTACAAAAGGGTTGGGGGAGCTGCTGTTAAGCACTATAATCACAACAGCCATTTCCCACCCATGAGGTGCTTTATGAGTGCCCTCATCTTCCTGCACTCTAGCTTAGAGCCAAAGACAGCTCAAACCTGGGGCATCGAACCTGAGGCCACTTCCACTTGTACCTACCCTGTATCTACTCACATCATAGGCTTTCTCCACTCTTGCCCCTTCTGAGACAGCACAATTGCTGCTGTTGTGCTAGCTTGCCTCCTAAAATACAGCAGCAATCTTCCAAGCCAAAACCCAGGAGGAAATCTGTCTTCCAAAAGTCAGCCCTCAACTGCTGCAGGTAAGGTAGCAAGCCTGCTTGTAAATGGTACCATTTTAGGAAGCAGGCTCACAGGATGGAATGCTCCATTGTACAAAAAAATGTTTCTTGCACACAGAAAGCTATGATGTCAGGGTGAAGGGTAGGCTCCAACCATATTCCCTGATTTGTTAGCTTTCTATGTGCAGGGAATATTTTAATAGGGAAGTACATTCTATCATGTGAGACTCTCTTAGCCTCCACCTCCCAGCAGTTCGGAAACAAGTGTAATTAGAGCCAAAAGATCACCGGAATATGAGGATGAGGACCATTTCTGTCTCCTTAAAAAAAGGCTTTACCATATGCGAAGGCAAGTGGTTCATTTTGGTTAGACATGCTCATGTGGGCCAGCAGCACTATTTTCTCTTTCTGAGATGCGGCTGTCCTGCTAGGGTATTATCCCAGGATTTTTTTGTTCTATGTTTTAAAGAATGTGCTGACCAGAAGGGGACAGAAACCCTATGCTCTTGGTGTGAAAATAGTCGTCGTCCCCCTTTGGGGAGTAATGTACATTGATACTGCATTTATGACTTTATTTGCCTTAGGCAGTAGTAGAGCATCAATCTGTCTGACAATTTGCAAATGCACTTATGCTAGAGCCCTCCACAACATTCTGTCCCAATGAATTACCTATGTTAACTGTCAATAACTTCCTCTTGTTTGCCTTAAAACTGTTGTTGATCAGTTTCATTAGATTATCTCCAAATTCCCACCTTTCAGTTTAGTTTATTCAATCTGTATCCTCCCCTTACTGACAAAGTATTCAAAAAGGTTTCTAGCCTCTAATTATTATTTTTTTAGAGTGAAGAGATTTCCTCCTTTTACTCCCTTTACTTTCTGTGATAACAAACCTCTATCTTAACTACTGCGAGGGCTGAAGAACACACTATGCTTGAGTTTCATGACTGGAATGCCAGACATGTCTTTGGGTCCTGAAGAGCTTCCTTCCTCCCTGTTGTGGCCCCAGCCCATATCAGCTCTCTCTCCCACTGCCAAAAGCCTCTTGCTAGGGCCAAAATACTTGCCTGGAGTTCCAACCACAGCACTCCCAAAGTCAAGAGGTAATTTGGTCCTTAGGGTTTTTTAGCTGTAAATTCAAGCCTTTTCCCCTTAAGAAAGGTGACCCATCTCTTTGATTTTTTTGTTGCCCTCTTTCAGCCTCTTTAGCTTCACTGTACCACTGTTCAGGTGGGGCAAGCAGAACTGCATGCAAAGGTCTCAATTAAGATGTACCAGATATTTATAAAACAGCACTACAATCTGTACTTTGAGCATACAAGTGATTGCATAAGTAAAAAAAAATGGAAATCCCCATGCGCGTGGTCCACGGTGAGGAGCATTCCCTACCAAAAGCCATGATGTGATATCAGCTCACAGGCTGCATGAGAATGACAGCCACATTCTCAAATGCTGTCCTTTTATCCAAGTCCAGAAGAGCATCCCTCCTGCCATCAAACAGAATGGATTCAGGGGAGTTTTCAAGTTTCTAAGTCAAATTTCTATTATACACTGAGCAATGTCATCACCTGGACCGGCTTCAGCAATCAAGACCTCAAGCAGATCCCAGAGCCCCTCCCTGTCTGGGTTGATGGCCATGCACCACATTCTCTATACTGAATCACCTCTGACCTTGAAGGCAACAAGCAAATGCTTTGGTCCAAACAGAAAATGGGCCAAGAGTCAGGGAGGAGGGATTTTGGTAAACAAGATAAAACAGATGCAGATCAGAAGGGAGAAGGAGAAGGAAAGAATACGCGCACACAAGCACGAGAGGGCAGGGATCAGAAAGATGAAATGATGAATGCTAATAGAATCAAGACAACTGCTTTCATTTCTCTTTTCCTGATGTGAAAAAAAATAATTGCTGGTCCCAGGTATGCTGGAACTGATGGAACATCTGGGTCAAACATCACCTTGGGTGGGAGAAGTCTCAGATTTCACTACCTGCCTGCCCCAACTGGTCTTGCTTGAGTTGTGTACAGAGAAGTATTTTATCATGCAAGTTCAGAAGACTGGGAAGAAACCAACTCTGAATATATCCCCCCGATATGCCAAAAATAAAAGGAAACTGGCAGGGTAGAGTGTTGGACCTGTCCAGGTTCAATCTATTATGGCAAACACCTAAGCTTCCCGCCCAACATTCTGAGAGGGTGAAAGGCATATATATACTGACCTTCAAGTCCCTGTGCACAATGGCATAGTGGTGAATGTAAGTTACGCTTTCTAATATCTGATGGATACAGTGACTGCAAAACAAAACGGGAAGGGAGGAAGGAAGAGAGAAGGCAGGTTGGGGAGGAGGGGGCAGACAACGAGGATCAGGGGGAAGTGAAGAAATAATACGCAAGAGACAAGTGGGACAGGTACAAGAAGAACAACAGAGCACAGGGAGGTTATAGAAAAAGGTGGTGAAAGAAGACAACCCAAATATGCATGACAGGAAACAAAACCCAGAGATTAAAAGTAAAAGGGGAACAGGGAAGGGGGAAGATCCACAGGGACAGACAGATGGACAGACAGAAAGGAACAGGGGGCAGGGTGGATATGGGGACAAGAGAAGGAGAGAAACAATGTTGTGAAAGCTCAGAGACCACAGGGGGTTATCACAAGGTGTGTGCAGATGGCTGTTAATGGCACCATGAACCGTGTGCAGTCAGGGTCTGAGAATGGGGGAGCAGATACAAAGGGAGGGAGTCTTTCCTTCCCTCCCTCTCCCCACCCCCCAAGAGATCACGTGGGGCTACAGAAGTTGTGGAAAGGAGCTCCACTGCTAAGGGAAGAGAGGCAAAAAGAGTCCTATCATTCACCTCAATCTTAACTAAAACCAAGAAGAACAGAGGGTAAAGATCCCCTTGCATGTGATCGGGGAAGGGAAGAAATCCATAACATTAACATGGAAACATGAGGATACCACCAATGGGTATGGCCAGGTGCTTTCATGAGCAGCATTTGCTCCCAAGGGGTATTTCTGACCTGCAAAATCATCAGCTGCTATGTTCTTAGATTCACTGGGCAGAAGGATCATGCCCAGGTAACCTAGTTGAAAACCATGTGCACTGGAAATATCCTAGGGAAAGAACTTTCCCCCCAGAATAACCCCCATGCTCAGTGTAGGAAGTTAGTGGTGTAAACCACTTAACCCAAGATGGGCTAGAAATCGCCTTCACAGGAATTACCATGGGATAAAAACACTTGCACATCTGGACTGCAGGGCCTTAATCCCACATGGACATGATCCTAATACACCTTTAGCCCACCTTAATGCTCCAAAACTAGGCTCCTACTCACAGCTCCTTTCAACCCTACTCTAATATAAGCCTTGCTGTTCCAGGCTCTGGCACTCTGCAGCTCTGGAGATATTCCCTCAACTCAGCTATCAATCCAGGCCTCTGCTCTTGGAACCCTCTGCCTTTGCTCTGCCAATGCCTCTTCTTTCCAGCCCTGTTCCGTACTTTCTCCAATCAGCTTCTGTGCCTGCTGTTCTAGTGCCATAGTTCCACTCTTCAGCCTTACCTGAATACACAGAATTAATAATGATAAAGATTGAAGGTTTTATATAGACAAACAGCCTCTAGGACAGAAATACAACTTTTCTCACTCAATACAGATTAAAAGCAGGTTTAAACTTTAAATGGTAATTGTGTTTGCTGCATGTATACTAATCTTTGCAGTACTAATCACCATAAAGTGAAAAGGGGGGTTTCATACCTCCAAACACATTCAAGGACACATGGGGGGAATGCAACAGAAAACCATTGCTAGCCTGCAACTCCTAGTATGTGTCTACCACATATCCCCAACATTTGCCTTTCAAGTTGTATGGAATTTAGCACTACAAGTAAGCACCACAATTGGTTTTAAGGCCATGCCCATATTGACACATCTCCTTTCAAATCTTTAATATTTTGTTTCCTGGCTCATGGGACCTTGTTGTCTCTGAACTGCCCTTCCTACAGCTTGTATATATGTATATAAGACTCTTGCTCATGTTTACCAGGCTTCTCATTTGAAGTACAGGCAGGACACACCTCTACCCTGCTATCAGCAAGACTGTGCTGCTCATGCTTTGGCAGTCTTTAAATCCATCCTACCCACTGGTCTCCAAAGTAATGGATGAATTAAGGGCTGCATGACGTCATTTCACAGAACCCTTCAAACATTTATAGACCCCCACATGTTTGTCACTTTCTGGTGCCAGCCATGTACTGTATCCAAATGGCTTCCAATCTGTACACCGTATGCCTCTATTAAAGACAGATAACTTAGGGAGTGTACAAACTCTAACACAAAAAGAAAGCTTAGATAGACACAAGTAGAGGATAGTGAAATACACAAGCATGTGCAAAGTTAGGGAAAAAGACAGAACTGAAAAGAACTGTTAAGGCTGGAGAACTGGTAGATGTGTTTATAATCAGATCAAAAACATAGTTTTCAAAAGATAGAATAGCCCTCATATAGTCAGAACAGCTGAGATCATGGCAAAGATTAAATGAATTTAAAAAGAGGTAAGGGTATTTTATTTTGTCCAAACAGCTATTACTAGTGCTGAGGGAACTCCAATTAAAGAACCAATTGCATAAAGTTCTAATGGTTAGTGTTTTATTTATTACAGTATTAAATGTGAACTGAATTATCAAAGGCTAAGATTTACAAGAACAAATCATGCCAAAACCTGACTTTATTGCAGACATATTTGAACTAGTGTTGTGAGCCAATGAACTTGCATTTGGCCTTGAGCACATAAATTGTTTATGCATTTCACAATCTTAAACCCACCTCTGTTACATTGCAACTATACAATTCTCCTCCAAGAATCCATTTTAAAAATGGGTATATGCACGTGTGTGATATTTCATTAAATATAATAGGAGAATTCTACATATGTGACATTGAAGAACCCACTCAACCAAATAGTCTTGGTTCCCAAGGGAGCCAAAGAAAGAAGGAAATGAGAGGATGGTGGATGGCCATGATGCTTGATCTAAAAGGGGATCAAATCTCCTAACAGTTGATTCACTGGACACCTCTACAGGATGTAAGAAGAGGGGAAAGACCTAGCATCAGGGGCTTTGCTTTCCCCTTTCATGCAACCAACGGTTACAAGTGCAGCATCACTACAAGGAGAGAAACTGTACCTTGACGCTACAGAATGGCAAAGTCTAAGAAACCAGAGAAGGGAACTACATGTATTGAAGGTGGAACATCACATGAAAATGGACTTTGTAGAAGTGCTATGACTACCATGCCTCCCCCTGTCCTTCCTCATTCAGCTGTTACTCCATTATGTCTTCGAAACAATTCTCTTACCCTGCAAACTCAGCTAGGAGCTTGGAAATCAAGATGGACTTTGTAATCATCGCTGGATTCTGAACTTCAGCTGGCAGTTCCAGGGGACTGAACAAGGAACAAGCCTGATGAAAAACATCTTAAGAGTCAAGCTGTACATTCAGAGCAATCATGTGGTACCAGGTTCAAGCTACAGAAGGGGTATTGCGTGTTTGAAGGCTTTCTCCACGTAAAATAGTTTTTCACTGTGGAGAGGCCAGACCAACCACAATGGCATCTTCCCTTCAGTACAGAGCTTCTGATATACATAATGCTACATCTCAGTTCTAAACAAAAAAAAATTGACAAAAGGGGAAGGGCATGATAGCTGTACAGCATTACACATCATAGGGAGAATAGTAGAATTTATTCTCCCTCACACAGCAGTAGAACTTGGAGACACCCAATGAAGCTGATGTGTAGTAGATTCAAGACTGATAAAAGGAAGTACTTTTTCACAGCCTGCACAATTAACAGATGAAATCTTCCACCAAAAGATGTGCTAGCAGCTGCTAGCTCAGATGACTTAAAAGGGGACAAGATAATTTCCAGAAGGATAGTTCAGCCAATGGCCATCAGCCATAATGGCTAAAAAGAACCATCATGTTGAGAGGTATGGCACCTCTGAACCCCAGCTGCTGGGGAGGTAACAGCCAGGAAAAGTTACTGCTTTTATGCTCCCCCTCTTTGTGGGCTCCCTGAAGGCACCTAGTTGGCTACTATGCAGAACCGGATGCTGGACCAGATGGAGCTTGGGTTGGATCCAGCAGGGGTGCTCTTAGGTTCTAAACAGTCCAGTCCAGAAAGGGGTATATATCACATCACACTTCTGAATGTGTATTTAATAGTGTGGTGAGTTAAGATGGGGACCAAGTGTTCTCATGAGTTCTCATTTTGATTCTCTCTGCAAACCTTGCTGATATAGCACAAGCACACAGCAAGGTCAGGGAATACCCAATCTCTTCATGGCTGGTCAGGCTCTCAAAGCTGGAGCCACCTAAACTTTTTAAGTGTCACCACTACACAAATAACTCCTAAAAGCACACTTATGGAACTCCTGTGATTAGGCAAGATCAAAGCAATAAATTCAAAGCCCAAAGAGAGAACATCTCAGTCTCCTGCAACATCTGGAAACCATTCTTTTTTATTTACAAGTGGAAAAAAGGGAAATTTACTCAGATTGAGACAACAGCTTATCCTGCACTTCCTCTAAGGAACTCAGGGCAGTGATCCTATAGGGTGATGCTAACTTCATCCTAGTAACAACTTTGTGAGGAAGCTTGATCTGAGCCAAGTGGCATGTATCCTATCACTCTCTGCTCAGAGTTGCTCTCTGTTCTTCCAGCCCTTACCAATCCCCAGAAGGATCATTCCCATGCTTGCAGGACCCTCATAGAAAAACAGCCATGTCAGTTGAGGGGCTGGAGTGCAGAAGGAAAAGGGGATGAAATCACTTCACTTCTCCTTCCTCTTTTGAAGCACAGCTTCACCAGGGACACACGGTCAGTTTCATCCTGTTGTCACTCCTCACCCCAACCCACCAACGGAGCCGCTTTTCCTTTATACAAGTTGTGGAATGACCTTTCTGGATGTTGGAAGGGGCTGCAGGAATGGAGAGGAACACAAGGTAACTCCATATGCCTTCTGTCCATGGATGGTTGGATGTACACGGGCTAATCACCATTTTCCAATCTGTGCTACTTTAAGGTTGTTTTATGGATAAAATTGTGATCACTGCCTCAAGTTCTTTGGATGAAGGACAGCATCTAAACATAATGATCATACACGAGCTTCACGGTTGAGCAAGGATTTGGAACAAGCCTCCAGTGTTCCAAATCCTTGCTCAACCGTGAAGCTCGTGTATGATCATTATGCCTCCAGTGTTCTATTGACTACATTACAATTGCTTGGTGGCTGTCATTTAGCCATCCCTGAAGAGATCTAAAGCCCCTTTACTATCTGATATTCCACACTGACCCTTCCTATATTTGCTGGTTACAGGAAAGGAGCAGGGCTAGCCCAATCATCAAGCAAGTTGAGGTGGATTGCGTGAAGTGAACTGGTCTGTTTTAGGATATCATTAAACAGGGATGCCAATTGTCACTTTGTGCAGTTATCATTAGAGTTGCATTCCCGCCCTCACCCCCACCCCAGAAAGGTATGCTCAGGCACCAAAATGACTTTGTAAAGAAGTAACCCTAACCACGTACACATCTTAGGTCCTGCCACTTGCTCTGAGACTATGGTTCTGAGAATCTATTTCTAGAGTGGACTGAAAAATAAACCAAAATTTAAGGAAGTTCCCTGAAACTGGGGGCTCTATTGCAAGAGTCCATTTTAAAGAGGAGAGAGACTGCAAAGTGGTACATCAACCTCTCTCATACGACACCCTCCAATTCCAACCTTCTAGTTCGTTCCTCTCACAAGTACAGATATCACAAAATGATCCAGATGCCATTAGGCCTGGACATAGTGATGCTTCCAAACTGCCATCATCCTTTCCCACAGATTTCTAGGCCTTTTCAGAGTACACGCTGCAGTCTGTTGACAAAACCATTTTTCTTAATTTTTTGTTCCCTGTAGAGAAAATTAAGAAATGTGACTCTAGGTCTCCATGGTAGCACCCGGGATGAAAACCTACAGATAGATTTTGGCCCCATATTCCAGGAAGAAATCCAGACACCTAGCAAAAGTTCTATTACACAGATGCATGGAGCTCAGAGTCCAACAGGGTTTGAATGACAGGATCAATGACAACATGGCAGGGAGAAACATAAAAAGTATCTGTACTATGTTGGATAAGGCCTGTCCCAAAGTACATTAAGTTCCCCCAGCCGACCAACATTCATTTTCACTTCAGGGGTTGCAGAAGACATAGAAGATTAAAATAATAGGAAGCCAAAGTAACACTCTGTAGAACCAAAAGAAGGTGGAAGGGCACACATCAGTGGGGCTAGAAGGGAATGAAAGTGGAAACCAAACCCAAGATACAAATCTGATTGCCTGTCCAAGGACTCCTTTAACCTCTTTCCTCAAGTTATTGAGAAATGATTCTAACACTGTTCCAAACACATGCCCACAGCCATCATAAAAAAGTCCATGTTTCCCTGCTTTTTGTAGCACTTGTTAAGCCATCTGGGGAGAAATACTGACATAAACTATCAGTCACAGCTGATACCAAAGGTTACCCTTGTTGAACCCACATCTCAGCCCACTGAAGCTAACACATTTCCATATAACCTGGCCCTCTCCTCTGAGCAAGCCTTTATAGCCCTCACCAAACTTGGGATTTTGCCCATGTCTACACTATCTTAGTACACAAGTGAATTGCGTAAATTCCTTAGTTCCCTCAAAATACTGAATTTGGTTGTTCTCATTTAGTGTGGTGGATACTACTAGTTCTAGCTGTATGTGGTCTCTCTAACTGGCTCAGATCTATCCATGCCTAGTACTGGGAATAATACTGCCAATACTTGCATCCCTTCCTCAAAAGGAACGTGCTACAAAAAAAATCCTTGGTTGAGGCAACTTGCCATGTTTCCCTGCTGTGTTGAAGGGGAGGCTGTCAATATTCTCTCATGGCACATGGTCATACAGCTCAGCAAATTTTATTTAAGTCCTATTTGCAACAGAAACCCTAGAACTTACTAAGTCTCAAGAGTGCCACCTAGAGGGTCAGGGATTTTGGACCCCTGGGGGTTTCATTGGAAGGGCCCATTCACTTCCATTCCACATTGGACCATCCTGGCAGACTTAATCCCTTTTGGACAAAGGACAGTCCCATTTGAACCAGACCACCTGTTTGTCATGGAAGTTCAGAGCCATCACCAGATGCTCCATGGGTGTAGGGCTATAGATTATGTAGCTCTAATTGGCAACAGTAGCCTCTGACATCAGAGATGGAACTTTGCATAAGATTCACTAAAGCAGCTTATTACTCTCAGAAAAGTGGTTGGCTTCGGTCCAATTCTATTTACCACGAATATCTAGACATTTGGGACTATCCTTTTTCTTCAGTTTTCAGTCTTCCGTTGGGTAGGGCTTAATGACCCCTTCAACTTCTTATTCCTCCAAAGAACTCTGCACATGCTCTGAGGAGCCTGCAACAGCCTAGGTACTGTGTGTTTAGCTTTAGTTCAACTGTATTACTTTTCATTTGAACGCCTCTGTGCTGTTGTTGCTGTAT
Organism: Gekko gecko; assembly: GCA_029375565.1. Taxonomy (NCBI): domain Eukaryota; kingdom Metazoa; phylum Chordata; class Lepidosauria; order Squamata; family Gekkonidae; genus Gekko; species Gekko gecko. The sequence continues at coordinate 52,492,297 of JAPDNY010000013.1, read as the reverse complement.
GCCTTTCCCTGAATTGTGATTTTTTTTGCCCTTTCTCCACCACCTTTTGAACCCAACCACCCTTTCCCTTCTTTCCTCTCTTTTTATTTTTAATAAAGACTTTTTTGGTTTCACGTAGTACAATTTATTTCTCTGGATAGTTCTCTTAATCTCTTCCCCATGTGCTGGACTGCATGGGTACTACCAAATTGGTTATAAGGCATTTTCTAGGGCTTCTACCCTGTCAGTTTGTTATTACTCTAGTACTGCGTTGGAAGAGTGCCTTCTCAGTGGGTCAGCCTAGATGTTCTCAGGAGGTCTTGAGTGATGGCAGCTGGTTACCAGGCTGCTTTCCAGGGAACCCTTGGTCCAAGAGAGTTTCCCAGCAAGTCAAGATACCATTCCCCCCTTCCTACTGCAACGCTATTCACATACTGTGTTTGGGGGCAACTTTTTAGAATAATATCATGGTCAGACAACTGTAGTTGCCTGCTTCTGTCTTTTCCACAGCCAGCTGCAATGTTTGGTAGCACCGGTAACTCAGGTATTCTATTCCATTCATCTTGGGAGATCTATGAACAAAAGGCAATGTGTCCTGACCAATTATGCTCTGGTTTATGGCAAGGCACCTTTGATCAGCTCCCAGTGAAAACAATGGAGTCACATATGGGGGAAAGACTGCTTTAGTTAAGGGATCTCTGGCTTGCCACCAAGTTCAAAGTCAAAGACATAATGTAGGGTCTTATGTTAAAGGAACAGAACAGTTGCTGTCCCCATGCCATTTTAGTATGCAGAAAGAGGAACTATGCAGAAAACGAAGGGGAATGGATCACACAGGAAGAGGGAAGCCAGCAATCTCCCTTCAGTATGATCTCTGATCCTGAGATGGTTCTTTCTTATGATCCCACTTCTCCCCATTCTGATAGTTCCAGGGCACCTTGAGAAAGAGCCACAAGACAGCAGCTACTATACCAATCCTTTCACATAAGAATCAACCCTCAGAGTGCATTTCCTACTCAGGCAGCTCGGCCCTCAGCAAGTCTCATGCAATGAGAGAGATGCTAGTACTATTCCCAAGCTTTGCTGATACTCTCCACTGTGATACCACAGCCACTGCTCCTTTGTAATTCAAATGGTGAGCTCCTACCCCATCAGTTACACTTCCAGTCCTGGATTCTTTTCAAACCCTGCACTTCAGTGCTGATGCTGCCCTTTAACCTGACTACTCTTACACTTCACAGCTCTTTGCTAATTCAGGGCTAATTCTGTGGGTAGAAACATACAAGATGCCGGGAGATCCATGGGCAGAACTTCCTAGTGTTTATTAATGCAGTAGAAGCCATGCAAGGGGTTCAGTCTGAATTATGACCATGGAGGGGACCTGGATTAATTCTCTCTCTTGCACAGTTTTTATAATCAAAGCCCCTCTCTCCACCATGCTGCTATTAGTCTTCATAGGGAAAAGAAGGACCACATTTTGTCTCTCTTTACAGAAGATTAACAGTATATGGTTTGGTTCCAATTAGTGAAACCATGAGGGTTACATCTCCCCTCCCCTGTATGCCTCAATTCAAATCAGGGCTCTTTATGGCTTCTGTTAGCATTAGGGATGCCAGCCTCCAGGTGGGACCTGGGAATCCCCCAGAATTACAGCTCATCTCCAGACTACAAAGATCAGTTCCCTTGGAGAAAATGGATGCTTCGGAGGATGGATTCTATGGCATTATACCCCACTGGTCCCTATCCTCCCCAGACTCAATCCCCAAATATCCAGGAGTTGCCCAGCCTGGATCCAGTAACCCTAATGAGCATTTTTAAAATGCTATTAAGAACCTGTTACAGATTTCCCAGTCTGACACTGAGCTAAAGTGGTTTGCTACAATCTTTTCTGCTTCCATTGACTTACAGAACATGCTTTCACCCACAGATCCCAAACAGTCCAGCTAAAGTGAACAGGACAGCATCCATGAGTTTATTCATAAGCCTAACCTAGGCAAAAATGAATCTATCTGAAACTGAACCAGGTTCAGGAAGCTGAAGAAGTGCTGCTGACCTTTGCTTCTGCAACTTTGTGTCCTGCAAGTGCTATGTCCCTTCAGGTCTTTGACACTCAGCCTCAAGTCCATTTCACATTTCAGCCAGCCAGCCAGCTGGCCCTCTAGCTCTTAAGCCAAATCTCTGCTCCCTGCCAGTCTTTCCTTAGAGTAAAGGAGCTGTGGTGGCCTGACTTGGTTAAGGTCCATTTTGAAACGGATTTCTGTTAGGGCAATCAGATGCGACAGAGGAAGGAGCTCTTGTACTTTTGTGTAGAAGAAGGAATTTTAGTACTCCTCAGTGCATGGCACTACAACATAACAAGCAACAACTGCCAAAATTCTATCTTCTCGGAAAGCCCCATCCTGTGTTGCAATCGGATTGTTAGCCTGAATAGCCGCGGAGGGGCTCTGGATGTGGCAAAGGGGCACATCGTGGCAACCACTGGTGCCAAGGGGATACAGATTTTTGCTGTAGCCTTGTGATACCTTTGAGTCCAACCCCTCGTCCCAGTCATGGATGGGTTAATGTTGCATAGGTACAAGCTGGCATGGGATCAGGGAACAGAAAAGAAGGGGTGGGGGAGGGTAAGGAAGAAGGTTGGAGTGGGACAGGTGGAGATGGAGTTACCACTCACCTTGCATCGGCTTCACTGTAGTATTCCCTGGCGACGATATCTTCAAAGAGCTCCCCACCCGTGACCCTGAAACACAACAGAGACCACACATCTGATGAAGTGGGCTCTAATCCACAACATGTCTCTTATTCTTTAAGGACCACAAGACTCCTTTGTTTGTTTTTACTGCTACTTCCAGAAACGTTGCTAACAAAGACTCAGGTTTGCCCTACACCCCCATGAGAGTGAAGTGCTGCAGCACTGAAAGTATAGAGGGGGTTATTGCAGCATTCTTCTAGTGCCATTTCCCGAAAGGCCTGAGATATAACCCCCCACCCACTGCAACTGACCTGGTATGAATATGCTTATTACTGGCAAATGCCCAAAAGAACTGCTTTTCCCATATTCTATAATTTACGCAGCTTTACATTATAATGCACAGAGACAGCTGGCAATATAGGTGGCACTGAGAAAATCCTGAAAGAAAAGATGATGAAAAAATAAGGAAAGTTATGGCAGACAATGGGGTTTCTAAAGGACTGCACCTATACTGGCAAATGAACATAGTGCTGCTAGTGAGAGGTGTAATTCTCTAGAAGTTCAAGCAAGAAACTTTGACTGTACACATAGATCCTTTTATGCATGTCTGATAGCAATAAGCATTTGAGTATTATTTTAGTCAGAAAGGCTATTTGTCAAGGTTGGTAGTATCAACCATATGGTTGGTAAACGGCCTGGATGTGTAGCTTCAAATACCAACATTTGTACTGGTTTATATTCTTCTTGTCAGGTAAGTAGATATCTACTGGCAAATTCCAAGACAGCTGTGAACAATCTTTCAGAGCTCAAACTATGTCTGCAAGGAGTCAAATGAGATATCAGATTAAAGCACAAAACAGTTAGATCTGTAGGGAAAAAATAATGACTTTGTCAACTGGTCTCCAACAACAGATTTATCTCAATTTCTTTCTTGTTGTTGCAAAGTTTAACACATGCTATAGTCTCCAAAATCTCCACAGCAATTGGCTGATAAAGCTCAATAAATCTGCCTTGAAATGTTTATGAATATTCGAGTTGCTCTGAAGTTCTAAAAAATGATCAACGTACAAGGATTCTGATGGGATAGTCCAGAGTTGGTGGAAAGTTTAAAGAATGGAGTTGGCACCAATGTGGGCCCTGCAGGACCTTCTACCGTTCCACAGGGCCTCCTAAAGGGAGCTGTTCCGCCAGGCCTTCGGGTGAAACAGCAGACATCCATCTCAGCTGGCCTGAAAGGGCCCATTTGATTCCATCTTGTGGCCCCAACAGTTTTATATGATATTGTTGCTACCTGTGTAATTTTATTGTTTATTGTTTTAATTATTTCAATGTGATTTTATTGTAACGAGTCTTGAACTTGGTTTTTGTGATCTGCTCTGAGCCCGCTTTGGGTAGGGTGGAATAAAAATCTCAAAATAAATAAATATTTTTTCAAAAACATTTCCTCTAATTCACCCCCCACTGAGTGGAGCAGTTCATATCCTGAGCAGAATATAACTGCTGTAATCGTAAAATGGGCAGTGAGCAGTGCAAGATCCTGCACAGCCCCAGACTGTTGCTGAGAAGGGCTTCCTGTGTTAATGAGTGGCCACTCACATGCATAGCTTAGTAAGAACAATGGTTGGCACCACTACTAAACCACTGGCCTGACAAAGTTGTACATGTTTAACTGTGTTATGTGAATGATGGGTTTACACAAGGGTTGCGTGTCACTGGCTGCATCTAAGTTTGTGAATGAGGGAGTATATTGGTGAGTGAAAAGGGAATGGACACAAACGTATTATACACACAACACATATCCGCAAACTTATGCAATTCTCCAGTTGTAGCTACTGATTTTCTATCATGGGCCTTACTTGGAAAGATGTATTTGAAGGATTTGGAGGGAAGGAGGCAATCTGAGAAACCAGTGAACAGGCAAGTCGCTGAGGGCTTAGGAGGGGAAAGATTGTCTTTTCATTCTGTATTTCCTCATTATGCCATAAAGCTCTTGAAATGTCACTTCCACATGACAGAAGACAGATGCTGAGCCAAAAGGGGGGGGAGAGACTTGAGGGAAAGCACTCCTCACCCATCAGGTAAAATGGGAGGGTAATGTCATGTGTGCAGAGTCCTCAGAAAGCTCCGTATCTGAAAGGAGAGGGCAGGCCATACAGGCCCAGAAGAGACCCTTTATTGTAGCTTTGCTTCATTAATTGTTTTGTTTTATTAATTCCTATCTCATCAACTTCAAATACTTATGGAGGAACCTAGACTTAAAGAATGGCAGACTTTGAGGCACAGCACACAAGGTGCCATTGAACCAAAGAAAAGGAAGGAAAGGCATACCCAACCCAAAGTGTGAAGGGAAAGCCGGGGTATGCTTTTCATTTGAGCCAGGGATCACCAGGGCTTAGCTGCAGAACCTGCCATGGTTCAGCTCTGGAACAGGTCAAGATGATCATGAGCAGAAATTTCCCTCACCACTGAGTACCCACTTTTGGAACTGGAAAAAAGGCTTTCGAACAAGCTCAAAGCTTGGCTCCTCTTACTTTAGAAATTAAGTGCTGGGGAAGATACTCCCTTGTCATCACAAGAGAACCCTGTGGATGATGCCAACTGGACAACCTCACACAAAGGGCACTTGGGTCCAAAGCACAGGACAATTTGCTTAGCCTGGCTTCCCAAGCTGAGCACTGGCTCTTTTCATGCTGTCACTGCAGTTCTAAATCTTGTTCTCTCTCCAACCCACACAGGGCTACAGCTGTAATGCCTGCTACAACCCACTTCTTCCCTTCGTGCAGCCTGCCTATAAAGAGCATGCATGGTCTCCTATGTGACAGCAAAGAGAACAACTTCATACATTTGCAGAGAAAAATTTTGTTATGGCTGCTTCTCTGACAGCCACCTCCCTTCTTACCTGCACCAAAAATATCTGCAGCAATTTGTCTGCAAATCAGAACTCCCAAGATAATTCAAATTCTCTTCCTCCTCTCACTGTCTTCTAGATTTTTTCCCTATAGTTATTTTGAAATTTGAAATAGCGAATTTTAATGGAAGAAAACTCAGGGATATGCTCCACATTCTGATATCAGGTCATGATAAAAGTTCTGACAAGTCACTCTAGAGACTGCAATTGTATTGAGGGAAGGTCTGTTATGTGCATGTGTTCAAGAGGATCTGGGAAGAACTGTACATAGAGGTATGTTTTTCATAAGACACATGCACGAATCCTTCCAACATTGAGATTTTTGTCACAGGAATTGCTAGCGGGATTAGGCCTGTGACTTAAAAGGTTAATTTGGGAAGTGCTCAGATGAGACAGAAGGCCACACTATTTAATATCCAGATGTGCTGAACATCTGTGCTTCTCAGATTTTTGGAAGAACAAGCTTGAGAGGCCTAGTGATGGATATCAGTTCTAATGCACTCCATATCCAGGAGGGCCCTTAACATGAGGGATGGCCAGTAAACAGAGCTAAACCATTAGCTGAAAAGTATTTTTCATCCTAAGCAAGAAGTTTGGGAAGCTCTGGCACCTTTGCACTTAAATATGGATGTTTCCACATGGAAGTGGGATATAAGGCAATTTTAAAGAAGAAAACACTACCATGAACACAATCACACTGTTGAGACTCATTTTACAACACAGAATATATCAATAAAAATAGGGCCAGGTGGAAGCTAGGCAGATTTTGACATTCTTGTCCAGGCAGCAATTTTAGAAAGAGGACAGATACGTATTCAGTGTGCATTCTCTCTCTCACACACACTGGTGTCAAAGTATGTATAGGCCAGAATGAAACAGGATTTTTTACAGCACTGTAGTAACTCCTAAGTACTTTTTCCTACCAGCTTCCTGCATTTCCATTTATTATACAAGTGACAAAAATTGACCAAAAGAAACTGATGTATGGATATGTCCTACACTGGTTAAATTAACTCCAGGGGGGGTTGCAACATTATTCTTTGAGGCATCTTGCCCCTCCTTTACTGGTTTTTACATATAACAAAAATATCTAAGGAAGCCCCATGACATAAAATTTTAGGTGACCATGTCCAGTAAGCAAACACAGACATTGTCATGCAGAGCAGCGCAGGTATTAGCACAGGGAGCTGTAAGGGATTTAGTTTTCTCCCTCTCCTGCATTACTGCTGTCACCATTATGTCTCTAGTAAAAAGGTCAACCTGCCTTCTTCATTCTGAGCAGGGCAAGTGCAGCCCTCCCTAACCTTCTAAATACCCTGCTTCATCCTACAGGTACTAGGAATTGCCAGATTTTCAAGGGATCAAGAGGCTCAATCGCACAAAAAGCTACTGAAGCCATAGCAACAACAAAGTGACTGGCATAAACCACAGCTCAGACTCAGGTGTCTTGCCATGTGGCCCCAGGGCAAAACCCCTGCCTTTTGTTTTTGATCCTACTGCTGCGGGGCCAGGGACATGCCAAGGTCTGTGTGACTCCAGAAAAAGCAGGAGCTGCACTGACTCAGAGGAGAGCTAAATATAGCTCGCTGCTTAACTGGAGCTGTCAGAGAGGAGGAGATATGAGATCACCAGCTTCTATATCTGGAACAAAGTGAGAGGCAGCCAAGCAAAGCACACAATGTCTCCCAAAAGCCCCCAGACACTTTGCAAGGAGAGTCAGCACAGGACGTGGCCTGTGGCAAAGGGAAGGGGGAAAGAGAGGGGCAAACAGGGCCACTGTCTAGAGCCCTCAAGCTGATGGGAGGGTTTAAGCCTTCTTAGTATATGTGTCCCTGGTTAAACAGCTGTTTAGCTACACGGGGCACAGTATCGGGACACTGAGTCACCACCATCCCAATATCCGCCTTTCCCCTCCTCCCCACCCACCCCTTCATGTCAAAGGCATCACTGCAGCTGCAGCCTTCTTCCACCCACATCAGTGAGGATGCCACAGCTCAGCCAGTGCGACTCCCCAGCAGCATAAAACATTTGCTCTAAAGAGCAAGAAAGTTCCCCAGAGCACACCAAGACACAGCAGCTAGGATGCTCTTCTAGAGAAACACATGAGAAAGTATTTAACAGTTAGGAAATTCCAAGGAAATTTCAGGAGCAGTCTGGCTGAACTATTGGGCAACAGCATCACGTGCAAAAATGTGGCACATCTGCAGATGAGATCAAAACCGATTTCCTACTTACAGATCAAAGACGAGGTAGTGGAAGCCTTCCTCAGATATGCTATCATGGAGGCGAACTGCAAGGGAACATAAAGGACACATTAGGAAAGGTACTTCCCAACATCTAGGCTGCAGCTCGGCAAACTGCAACTCTTTAATCTGCCCTCTCTGCGGACATTGCACATCATGGGTGCAGAGTCAACACACAGAAAATGGCCAGCAACATGTTCATCGAGCCCTGTTTTTAAAATACTAGCAGTGTATTTGCAAGTCAGGTGGAGCAGTTTTTAGGCCACTCTGAATGCACCCTCCTCCTTTCCAACAACCCTTTCCCAAATATATTGCCAACCTGCTTCATCTCATTGGATCACCCTACATTATTTAAGAATATACAACTGTCTTGCTGGGTCAGACTGAATATCCATCTAGCCCATCAATACCCATGGGAAGCACGACATACTAGTTGCACCCAGTATCTGGTTTGCTGCCTTAACATGGAGGCTTCACTTTTACTATTATGGTTAATAGCTACTGAAAGCTCTACCTTATATGTATGTGAGTCTTACTCTTCGTTTTTTAAATCAAGACCGTGGTCCTCATCTCCATTAATGTTTCAGGTTAAGTAATACTACATTATACTATAAATAAAACAACAAAGAGATAAATGAGGTTGCAACTAAACTAGAATTGAGAAATGGAGCCTCAAATCTTCCCTTCTTATATGCTAAATTTTAGAATACAGCTGAGTTTTCCCCTAAACACTAAAGAAATGTGTGACAACCTGTGATGAAAAGGAATTAAAATGTTTTATGGCATTGATGTATGCATATTTTAACACCATAATGGCATTAAATTTGCATCAGGGTTTTTTAGTGGTATATAGATTTGATCTAAATAGATTTGAACTAACAATTAAGAAGATCCACTGGTCTCCCATAGAATTTAAAGCAGTATACTGAACTGGGACAAGAGTCCTTATCATTACACTTCTGCAAGCAAATGCCCCACACGCAACAAGACTCTTGCTGCTAAATACAAGGGGAAGTTTCCCATACAAATCAAATATTAAGAAGTATTAACATCCCTAACAGTGAATGGAGACAGTCACTTCTTCTAATAGCAAACCTGATGGCCCCTTACCTATCAGTACAGCAGTGAAATTAGATCATACATCACCCACAGACAAGGTAGGAGTTTCTCACGGGACTCCACAAATAAGCTGGGAGAGGGGAGAGAGAGTACTGGCTTTCTCCAGCTGCTTACATAGTATCCTGGAGAACACTAAAGTCAGGGTATGCAAGCTATTAGGTGTGCATGTAACTTAGGGAAGAAAAAGGTAAAAAAAATTCTGCCCATTGTAACCCTCCAGTTGTATCCCTGCCCACTGAATTCAGTATCCATCCTACTGTGCTAGATTACTCTGGTTCAGAATTAGGTGAGCTGCAAACTACCTATCCTGCAAAGGCGCTCAGCAGTCTTACACTACTGTGCTGGGGAGGGTTAATTGTTTCCGCACCCAACCCCATTTCTCACATGGCCAAACTTGTAAAATCAACTTTTAAAAAATCACAGCCCATTCCGACTGAGCATAGTCTAGCATTTTTTTAAAGGGAAAAATTCCTGATGATGTAGCAAATGAAGTTCAAAGATGACTTAACTAGTAGAATGCCTAGGTGAGAAGCTCTGGCACTGTTCTCATTCCTTGGATTTTTTGCTCTCTCGGGACTCTTGGGACTCTCATTTATTAATACAGAGCAAATCAGACTGGAAAAGCACAGGAACAGATGCTGGTGCAGGAATCTGCAAACGGCTTCGGAACTGCTCCATTCCGCCTGAGTAGATGGCTTGAGGACAGCTGATGAGGAAGCGCTATAAAGTCTTGTTGCATATCTAACTGTGCCATTTTACTTTCACCTCTGTTAACTATTCTTTTGCAGGCAGCCCATTTTAAAGCAAGACTAGCTTTAGTCCTGTAGCTCAAGGTAAAATACTATGAAGGAAAGACCAGGGTTCAAATGCAGCTAATACCTATGTTTTTAGCCCATCATTCATTTTTTCCCTCCTTCCGCAAAGAAAAAGAAGAACCTTGTCTAAAAAGAAGAAAAACAGAATGCCACTTGATCAACAATTTGAAAGGACCCTGTTTGATAAACTGAAATACATGGTTATGAAGAAGAAATGCCTTCCCTTCAGGTAATAAATAATGGTCCTTCTAACAGCATAGATCTAATCATCTATGATCCAGGTGAAGCTGTCTCTTCCAAGCCCTACATCAGCAAATGCCTCCTGTACCTCTTTCCTTCCCTAAGACCACACATATGTTTTACCTGCCTTCTTTCTAGGAAGAGAATTTGTGTAAAAACACCAGCACTGAACTGTCAGATTGTGTCATGTGCTTGCCGTCAAAACCAGGGCTGCAAACCAGCTTCAAACTGTGGACTGCAAATTGCAATCCTAGTGTAGAGGGCAAGCACAAACAATAGTTCAATGGTTTGGCCATACCAGAAGACTATGGCAAAGAGGAAGTAACTAACTGGATTGTAGCATGGTATGGGGAAGTGAGAATGTATGAGCAGATTGGTTGTTTTGTGTAGCACCGAACCATGGTTTGACATTACATACAACCTAGTTTACACACTGTTCATCAAATACAGAGATGATAGGGAACTGCCAGACCCCTTGAAATGAAGCTCAGACATGAAGTACTCTAACTCCTCTCAAAGAGGCGGGGGCAGAAATCCTGAACAAAATGATGGATGCCATTCTTTTCCTTCTCAAAACGCACTTACCTCTCTTCAGACAGAAGCATCTTAACATCACCCAAGATGGAAGATTTACGTTAGTTGTACAGTGGAACTGACATTAAAAAATATGTCAGCTAGGTCAAGAGCCAACCTTCCTCACCAAAACAACAACCCCCTCAAAAAAAACCACTGAGGAACTGCTCTGCTTTTCTTTCCTAGGCTTTGAGAGATTGTGATACTGCTCATGAGAACAAGGCTAATTAAAGAACAAGGAAAAACCTATTTGCAAATTAATGATCACATCTCCGAAAAGTTCTTCACGGATGAGGAGAAAATGTCTAGCAAGAAACACAACCATGGGGGATGGTTCTTATAAACAGGATGTTTGTTCTGCCAAAAGCATGACTAGCTCTCATGCTCCGCAATGAAATTCATGTTGGATGATGCCTCACTTCCTAGGACCAGATCCACCAACAACCATATGCATCCACTAAGAACAAGAGAGTATGGAACGCTACCAAATCACCATGGTTGCAATGAACACCCACTGATCACTGACATTAGAAAGCATATCTGCACCACAGACTTAAATTTGTTTAATAGTTACCCTCTTCTCCCCAGGGGACTGTATCTCTATGAGAAGGTCTCGGAATCTCTGACTGAGAACCCTCAGCTCCCTCACCAAAGTATAATTTCCAGGAAGAGAAGCGATGATAGTTAAAATGGTATAAAGCTGATATATGTTTGTAATACAGATATGCCCTGAGGATACACAAGGGAGAGAACACTCAGCTGAACCTAATACATACCAAACAAGGAGACAAAGAACATTTTGGAAACAAGTGCTGCAGTATAATTTACATTAGGAACAAAACTGAAATCTAGAGTGATGAGGTGAATCAGGCTTAACTCAATATCTTATCCAAACGAAGCCAATTTCCTCAGTTGCTGCTGTGTTTCTGTTCCAGTTTATGGCCATTCAGAGAAAGCACGCACATAGCTTCCCCTACTTGCTCATATCAACCCCCATTTGTATTATTTCACTGTTTGTTAATGATTCCTCTTCCTCTTGAAGAGGAGAGACCAGTGGAGTGCCTCAAGGATCTGTCCTGGGACCTGTTTTGTTCAACATTTTTATAAATGATTTAGATGAAGGAATAGAGGGAATGCTTATTAAATTTGCAGATGATACTAAATTGGGAGGGGTAGCAAATATGGTTGAACACAGAGTCAGGATACAGGATGATCTTGACAGGCTGGAAAACTGGGCTAAAATAAAATGAATTTTAATGGGGATAAATGTAAAGTTTTGTATTTAGATAGGAAAAATCAAATGCATAATTATAGGATGGGGAAGACTTGTCTTGGCAGTAGTTATGTGCGAAAAGAATCTAGGGTCTTATTAGACCATACACTGAAAATGAGTCAGCAGTATGATGCGGTAGCTAAAAAGGCAAATGCAATTTTGAGCTGTATCAACAGAAGTATAATGTCCAGACCACATGAAGTGATGGTATTGCTTTACTCTGCTCTGGTTAGACCTCACCTAGAGAATTGTGTTCAATTTTGGGCACCACAATTTAAGGATATAGACAAGTTTGAACGAGTCCAGAAGAGGGCCACAAAGATGGTGAATGGTCTGGTTGACCTTAAGCCAATCACACTCTCAGCCTAACCTACCTCACAGAGTTGTTGTAAGGATAAAATGGAGGGCTGCTTTGTGTCCCCATTGGGGAGAAAGGTAGGATTTAAATTGAAGTAATTAAATCAATTAATTAATTAAAAATGAAAAACAAAAGAGGGAACCTTTGTCCATCCATAGAATTTTTAGAGGTACATATGAAGGTAAACAGAAGATGACTTACAAGATGGACAGTGCAGTCGCAAGAGGAGTTATATTCTTCTAAGCCCATGGAGTTTGATGGACTTAGGAAAATGTAACTTTGCTTAGGTTTGCACTTAAGCACTAGTATGTGCGAAAAGGATCTAGGGGTCTTAGTAGATCATACACTGAACATGAGTCAGCAGTGTGATGCAGTAGCTAAAAAGGCAAATGCAATTTTGGGCTGTATCAACAGAAGTATAGTGTCCAGATCACATGAAGCTTTACTCTGCTCTGGTTAGATCTCACCTAGAGTACTGTGTTCAGTTTTGGGCACCACAATTTAAGAAGGATATAGACAAGCTGGAATGAGTCCAGAAGAGGGCAACAAAGATGGTGAGGGGTCTGGAGACCAAGTCCTATGAGGAAAGATTGAAAGAGGTTGTTATGTTTAACCTGGAGAGGAGACAACTCAGAGGTGATATTATAGGGGATCAGCGGTCTCGGAGACACCCCACTGAGTGTGGGGTGCCCCAAGGGGCTGTGCTGTCCCCGATCTACGTGCGCTCTCTTGCCCAGATTGTTCGGAGTTGCAGGCTTGGGTGTCATCAATACGCAGATGACACCCAGCTCTATCTGATGTTGGGTGGCTGGTCAAACTCTGCCCCAGATGACCTGCATCGGGCGTTACAGGCTGTGGCTGGGTGGCTCAGACTGAGACAGTTGAAACTAAACCCGGCAAAGACGGAGGTCCTGGGCCTGAGTCGGATCGGTTCAGGGTTGGGGCTCCCTCTCCCAACCTTCGATGGAGTGCCTTTGGTGCCAGAGTCAGAGGTTAGGAGTTTGGGTGTGCTCCTGGACTCCTCTTTAATGATGGAGGCCCAGGTAGCAGCCACTGCCAGGTCGGCCTTTTACCATCTTCGGCTGGCTTGGCAGTTGGCCCCCTTCCTTGATCACAATGACCTGGCCACTGTGATCCATGCTATGGTCACCTCAAGGCTAGACTACTGTAACACTCTCTACTTAGGGCTGCCTTTGTCGCAAATCCGGAAGCTGCAGCTAGGGCAGAATGCTGCAGCCAGGCTGTTGATGGGTCTCTCTAGGAGGGATCACATTCAGCCTGTGCTGAAAGCGCTGCACTGGCTGCCAATAGCGTACCGGATTCACTTCAAAGTGCTGGTTCTCACCTTTTTTTTTTTTTTTTAATAATTTCTTTAATTTTAAACAACCAACAACAACAACCATAAAAAAAAAACATAACATATATAAACACAAACACATCAACAAACCGACCATCAACCTCAATAATAAAAAAGATAACAATCACAAACAAGACGGCATGAGTGACCATGTCGTCTAATCTAACACAATAGCAGATATCCTCACCTTTCATCCCATTAACATAAACCATAATTTGTCTCTTTTAGCCACCTATAAAATCCCGACCAATATTTTTCAAATTCTTCTATACTTTTCTCTTCCAACATAAATGTCAATTTCTCCAATTCTGCTATATCATATACCTTATTAATAAGTTCCTCTCTAGTAGGAATATTTCTGTCTTTCCATCTCCTAGCAAAAACAATTCTTGCTGCCGTCACAACTTGCATGATTAAATATAATTCCTCTTTCTTAAACATCTCAGGGATAACATTTAACAAGAAGCACTCCGGTATAAGTGAAATTTTTTTCCTCAGTATCTTATCAATAATTTCTTTTACCATTCTCCAAAACTTTTTTGCTTTACTACACGACCACCACATGTGGTAGTAAGAGCCATTACTATAGTTGCATTTCCAACAGTTTTTCCCAATATTTTTATTGTATTTATTTAACCTTTCTGGGGAGATATGCCATCTATAAAACATTTTTAAGATGTTTTCTTTAAAGGCACTAGACCTCACCCATTTTATGTTTCTTACCCAAATTTTATCCCATTGCTCTAATTCTAAATTATGGCCTATATCCTGTGCCCATGCTATCATAGATGGCTTTACCCATTCGTCCTGCATTTTCCATTCTAACCAAAAATTGTATGCCTTTCTGATAAATTTTTCATTTGTGCCCAACCATACCTTGTCTAATTCAGTTTGATTTTCATAAAATCCTACTTTCTTATCTTTTGCCCATCTTGATCTGAGCTGGATATTTTCCCACCACGTCAGATTCGTTCCGTGTTCCTTAAGTTGTTCTTCAGGAATCAGGTTTCCATCTGAGTCGAGCAAATCTTCATATCGCCATTTAGGATACTTAATGTATAGAGAAGGCTTTACAAATGCTTCTATGGGTGACAACCATCTAGGCGTTTTCCTATAATACTTATCCTTTATCTCCACCCAAATTTTATATAAAGCAGCTCTAATTGTATGTTGTTTAAAATGGCTATATATAAAATCCTTACTATACCACAAATAGGCGTGCCAGCCCTGCACCAAGTCATGGCCCTCTAGTTTAAGCAGTCTTCGATCTTCCTGCATAAGCCATTCCCTTATCCATTGCATTGCTGCCGCCTTATAATATAAGGCCCAATTTGGTAGAGCTAACCCGCCTCTCTCTTTCTTCTCTTGAAGGTATTTTAACTTTATTCTTGGCCTTTTCTGTTGCCATATAAAGTCTTTTATCAATTTTTCCAAGTCTTTAAAGAAACTCTGATTTCTCAGAATCGGGATTGTCTGGAAGAGAAATAGAACACGTGGCAAGACATTCATCTTTATCGTAGAGATTCTTCCAAGTAGTGAAATCTGAAGTGGTTTCCACTTTTCTAAATCCTTTTTTAGATCCAAAAATAATTTTTTATAGTTATCCTTAAACAGAGAGCAACATCTATTCGTCAGGTATATTCCTAGATATTTTATTTTTTTCTGTACCTCAAATCCTGAAATTTCTTGCAAAGTCTTTACTGTATCCTCTCTGCTATTTTTCAATAATATCTTTGTTTTATTTTTATTAACCTTCAGTCCTGCTACCTTACTATATTCTTTTAAAACAGACAGTAAATGTTCCAATGATGATTGTGGATCTTCCAAAATGAAGACCATATCGTCCGCGAAGGCCTGGACCTTAAAAATTTCGCCTTTAATTTGCAGGCCTTTGATCTCCTTTTTGTTTCTAATCTGTACTAATAAAGTTTCCAACGCAAAAATAAAAAGCAAAGGTGATAAGGGGCAACCTTGCCTCGTGCCCTTATGGATCTCTATGTTACGAGTTGTGTCTCCGTTTATTGTTATTTTAGCTATTTGATTATCATATATTGCACCAATCATCCTAAAAAAAATTTCCCCACATTGCCATCTTCTTAGTTTTTCTAACAGGAACATCCAACTCAAATTATCGAAAGCTTTTTCAGCGTCGATGAAGACCAAAGCCATAATTTTTTCAGGGTGCTGTTCATAAAATTCCAAAACATTCAAAATCGTTCTTACATTGTTTTTAATTTGTCTCTTAGGTAAGAAACCAGATTGGTCCTTATTTATAACTTGTGACAGTACTTTTTTAAATCTTCCAGCTAGAATATATGCATAGATTTTATAATCAACATTGAGGAGAGATATCGGTCTGTAATTCTTGATTTTATTTTTTTCCGTCCCCGACTTGTGTATTAACGCAATTTGGGCTTCCTTCCAAGATTGTGGTATTCGACCATTCACTGAAATATTATTTATTACTTCTTTCAGTGTTAGCATCACCTCCTCTTCATAAACCTTATAGAATTCTATAGGAATCCCGTCGGGGCCTGGCGTTTTCCTGTTTTTTTGATTTCTAATTGCCTCAGTTATTTCACATGTCGTGATTGGCCCATTTAAAAGTGTTTTTTGCTCTTCGGTGAAACATCCCTCTGTGCTTTTATCCAAGTAGGTTTTTAACTCTTCTAAATTACCCTCTTCCTGCTCATACAGTTTTTCATAAAACTGTGCAGCCACTATCTTCAAATCCTTTAATGCATACATTTCCTCTCCTTCTTCATTTTTTAAGCTTTTTATAAATTTCTTTTCTCTTTCCGTTCTTAGTTTGTATGTGAGCCATCTCGTTGGCTTATTAGAATGTTCATAGAAAAATTGCTTCGCATAGCTTATCTTTTTAGCCACTTCTTGGGTCAGAATACAATTTAACTGATGTTGTAAGTTCTTAATTTTATTTCTCAGTAATTGATGGTTATCCTTTGCCAATCTCATCTTCATTTCTTCCTTCTTTATCTTTTCTCGGATCTGATTGAGTTCTCTATTTTCTTGTTTTCTTTTCCACGCATTTTGCCTAATAAACCAGCCTCTTGCGAAAGCCTTAAATGCGTCCCACGTTATTTCCAAGGGTACTTCTGACTGTATATTTTCTTTAAAAAAATTTTTAAATTCCAACTTAGATTCTGTTATAAATTTTTTATCTTTGAGAAGAAAAGTATTTAACATCCACCTTTTTTTACGTGGCGTATCTGACAAAACCAACATGACTGGATTATGGTCCGCAAAAGTACTAGGAAGGATCTCAATTTCCTTAATATCATTCACCATCTCAATAGACAACCACATCATGTCTAACCTAGACCATGACTTATGTCTATTTGAATAATAAGTGAAATCTTTTTTATCACCATTCTTCGTTCTCCATGCATCTATGAGAGTAAATTCTTCCACTGATTTCATAAAAGAATTTGGTAGTTCATTACCTTGTTTCTGTTTTGTACCTAAGTTTTTCCTATCTACCGATCTATCAAACACTGCATTAAAGTCTCCCACTAGACATAATTCATCAAATTTTTGTTTAGCTATTACTTCTCTTAATTGCTTGAAAAAATTTTCTTGTCTCTCATTTGGGGCATATAAATTCACTATAAGAGTTGTTTTGTTCTGTCTTCTAATTTGTGTTATGACAAATCTTCCGTCCTCCGATTGGGCTATCAGGTCTGGTTGTAAATTTTCCTTGATATACGTCGCTACACCTTTTTTTTTCTTTTTACTGTCTGCTGCTGTAAAAACTTTACCCAGCTTTTTAATCTCCAATAGGCGTAAATCATCCTTCTTGATGTGCGTCTCCTGAAGACAAATTACATCCGCTCCAAGTTTCTTTATCTGATGAAATACTCGCGATCTTTTTTGTGGCGAGTTCAGCCCATTAACATTAATGGAGAGTACCTTTAATCCTTGATTATTCATCTTTATCTTCTTCTGTGACTTCCTTGCTTTGCCTTTGTTGTTGTCTTGTGACCACTTGTGATGCATGAATAACTTTCTTTTTCCTATTTCTTTTTGGTTTCTTTCGTCCTGCTTCAGACCCCTGCGCCCCCTCCTGTTTCTGGGCATCCTCTTCCCCCTCTGATAAATCTTCTTCTTCCTCTATCCATCCGAGGTCTTTCCCATATTTCTCCATGAAGTCCTCCAATTTAAAAGTCGAATTAATCTTAAATCTTTTTCCCTTATATATAAAGAAGAGGCCTTCTGGAAGCAACCACCTAAATTGAATACCATATGATTTAAGGAGGTTAGCTAACACCGAATATGCCTGCCTCTTTTCTCTCACCCTCCATGGGATTTCTCTCAAAATTCTGGTTTCAGAGTCATGTATCCTGAGTGTTCTGTCATTTGACGCTTTAAGGATCTTGTCTTTTAATTCTCTTTTACTAAATTTTATATGCACTTCTCTCGGAACTTTATTGCGCCTCGCATAAGCCGAGTTTACTCTGTATACCAGATCTAAATCTTGTTCTATTTCAGAAGTAGATTCCGTTTCCAAAAATTCCGCCAGCGCTTGTGTAATTTCTTGTTTCAAATTTTCCTCCTTCTTTTCCGGAATATTTTGAATTCTTAGCATATAAGATGCCCTTTCCATCTCTAATTTAATTACCGATTCTTCCAGAGCTTCTTGTTTCGCTTTCACCACTTGTATTTGTTCTTCTGTCTCCTGCGTCTTAAACTCCAGTTTATTTGTTAGTTTTGCTAAGGAGGTTATCTCTTGCTTATTCTCTGCTAATTGCTTTTTAATCTCTTCCGTTTGAATTGTCAACTGATTGGATATATCATCCAGTTTCGATAGTTCTTCTAGTTTTTCTTGTATTGGTTCCATAGCTTTAGCTACTGCTGTTTCTACCGCTGTGGCCTCCGATTCCTGAATTAAATTTTGCAAATCTCTCAATGACAATTGAGGTAAACTTGTTGACATGGAGAAGGATGGGCACCTCCCTGCCCCTGTTTTATCCATTATAATTAATTATAAAGCTTAATATCAATTATCTTACACAGTCCCTCCCCCTGCAAACTGATTTAAGTAGCACTTGATGCTTCACTATTAAATCCTTTTATAAACATAAGAAACTCAAAGACGTCCTTTTGTATGATAAAAAATATAGCCAGACCAGGGATCCCCTACTTCAATTAATTCTCAACTTCCATAGACAAAAACATCCAATAAATCACCTATACATAGTAAAGTCCTTATACAGCTTAAGACAAACAGAAAATCAACTTCCCTCCCCCTTTCCCCCCTCTCTCCCCTCTCCCCCACTCCCCCCTTCCTTCCTCTTCCTGTCTTCTTGTCTTCTTTCTTCTATATAGTCCTCTTTCTTCTTTTGGTATTATAAATCACCTATGACCACTTATTCCCAACACTTCTGGCACCCTTTCCCTTCACTGTCTTTATCACAGTTCATTGCCAGTTTCTTACTGTTAATCAGTTAATTCACTGAATATCCTCACCCCTGTATATCTAACCTCCAAATGAGAGGAAAGAAAATAATAATAACACACCAGCAAATGCACACACAGAAGAAGATAAATCAAATCTTTGTCAACCTTTATAAATGTCCATAAGAGAAAGATCAAAAAGAAGAAAAGGAGAAACTAACGAAGGGAAAGAGAAGGAAAGAGAGCAGGAGAAGAGAAATTGGCACTCTTCTTCCTTCCAGTGTTTTGTTTCAGCAAAATTTCTACTGCTGCCAAAGGCTCCTTATGTATATCACCGCCTTCCGTCTTCCACCTTTTCTATTTGGCTGCTTCTCTCTGTTTCTAACAGTCTGCCTTTGTCCTTGACCAAGTCTGCAGCTGTTTAAAGTAAATTGGGTCTTCCCCTTTAATTGCAGCACAATTACTTGGCCAGAGGATCAGACTCTCTTCCACGCCGCGTTTTCTTTTTCTCCCTTTAAGGCTTCTCAGTCCCCCGGCTTTCACTCAGCTGTTGTACTTTCCTAATTTTGCCTACATTGGTTCGAATTTATAGCAATTCATTTTCGAAGTCAGTCCAAAATAAACACCAAACTCGCGATTGTTTCCTTACGGAGGAGTTCTCTGCATGGGTTTCAGTCCTCGGCGTTTACCCAGCAAGGAGAACCCTGCTGGGTGTTGCCCCACCTTCTGCACTGAAGCAAGCTTCGTTCCGTCAGAGCTTGCCGCCGCTAGCCTCCGCCGTTGAAACAAGAGCTCCTTGCTTGAGGGGCTTCCTTGCCTCTTCTTGGGAACTTGGAACACCCCAAAGGCGGTGTCCTCTCCCCCAAAGGTAGGGCGAACGACTGTACTCGATCAGGAGCTCGTCCCGACCGCGTCCGTCGTCGTCGCGACCGGAACCGGATCTCTGGTTCTCACCTTAAATGCCCTGTATGGCCAGGGTCCGGCTTATCTAAGGGACCACCTTTCCCCATATGTTCCCCCAACGGCACTTCAGTTGGGGAGTCAACATCTCCTGGAAATTAGCTTCCAAGATCTGATGAGATCAGGCTAGGCTGGGCATCTATTTATTTACTACATTATATCCCACCTTTCTCCTCAATGGGGACCCAAAGCGGCTTACATCATTCTCCTCTCCTCCATTTTATCCTCCCAACAATTCTGTGAGATAGGTTAGGCTGAGAGAGTATAACTGGTCCAAGGTCTCCCAGTGAGCTTCCATGGCAGAGTGGGGATTTGAACATGGGTTTCCCAGATCCTAGTCTAACTCTTTAACCACTACAGCATACTGGCAGTCGTAACTCATCTGAGAATAAAGCTAGGAGACTCAAAATTGGCCACCAGCTTCAGGATAATTGTGAGAGTTCTGTGGCCAAAATGGACAGGCATGGGAAAATCCTAGCCCAGGTAGGACAAACTGCTACCACATTGTGCTATTTGCAACTGAAGCTAAAACTCTCTGTGACAGGAATAACTCAGAAAATAATGCTATGTGTCTGAAAACCGGCCACTAACTCCAGACTGATGACGGAAGTTACAGTGCCAAAAATGAAGGGTAATGGAACACCTTGAATCAGGTTATCCTCACAACAGACAACATGTAATAAGAGAGCTTTTAAGCAACCTGCCGTGTGTCGCTAATACACAGATCCCCAGCCCACCATACGAGGTTGCTGGATGATATACTCTCAGCCAGACCTACTTCACAAGGCTGTTGTGAAGATAAAATACAAGATAGGAGCACAGTGCAGCTTTAGGTTCCCACAGGGGAGAAAGACTGGGTATGGTACTTGTTATAAATCTAATTTTAATGATATTAAAGCCATTACATCATTTGTCATACAGCACAGTAGCCTTAACAAAGGGCTATTAGATCTTCCAGTAGCACAATAATGATTAACAACCCAGTGCCTGAACTGGGAATTGTAACTTATGTTGCACATGTAGAACCACTAAAACAGATTAATGTTCCATTACCATGCATGTAAAGGTTGGAAGAGGGGGGAAACATCCTTTTACTACTTTATTAGATCACAGAGAAATATTAACTCTCCCCCGTCCCTTCTGTTCATAATATTAACAAAGGTTTGCTACTATACTACTCTTAAGTACATTCTGTTGCCAAGAAGGATAGGGATGAGAAGGTCTTGAGACCAAGAAGTGAAAATAAAGAGGGGGTGACATGGAAAAATTAGGTGGAGAAAGACAGAAATGAATGAGAAAAGTGTGAAAAAGAAGGAGATATATTAAGGAAAGGAGAGGGAAAGGTTGTTTTATATTGCTGCAATACCCTAACTACCTTTGCAAGACCTGGCTAAGCTAGGTACAAGGAAAGGAAGAGAGAAAAGCTAGACTATTATAGAAAATGAGCTTGATTAGCAGGCTACAGGCTGACAGTTAGTGCATCAGCCATCAGCTGGGGTTGCTCGTCCTGCTCCACTGCGGGACTAGTTGGTGGGTTTAGCATGATCTGTTAGGGAAGTTTGCTTCAGTCTCAGAGAATGGGAAGTCTAGTTGATAGCAGAGTGCTATTTTGTGGAGCTCAGACTTCCCTGCATGTCTAGTGGCTGCAGCCAGAGCTGCATTAAAAATAAATGAAAAGATGTTTGGCTGGATGCAGCATGATGGTGGCTTCAAGGGCCCTCCAGCTGACTTGGGGCTCCCTGAAATTTGTCCCTCTCAGTCCCCCTCTGTTGGCGGCCCTGGATACTACAGCAATTACACTCGCTACCAATCCACTTCCAAGCCCAATTCAAGGCATTGTTTTTGACCTTTAAAGCCCTACATGATTTAGGACTGGGATATCTGAAGGACTGTCTTCTCCCATATATTCCTGCCTGGGAATTAAGATCACATAGAGATTGTCCCATCAATCAAAGAAACTTGTTTGGTGAGTACATGAGAGATGGTCTTCTCAATAGCAGGCCCAAAATTATGGAACAACCTCCTCAGGGAGATACACCTGGTCCCCTCACTTTCAATCTTTAGAAGGCAGTTGAAGATGGTTTTATTTAGGACCACATCTGGTTAACTTTACCAGCAGTCCCAAGTTGTGAATTTACATTTGGTTTTTTTATGTTTTAACGTATTTTATGTGTTGTATGTGTTTTATCCATATTGTAAGCCACCTTGAGCTAATAAATGTTTTAAATAAACAAACAAACAAACAAATAAATAAATAAGATTAACCCAGACTGCTGGTCTACCCTGATCTCCTGTACATATCTACAGCAGACGGACCTTAAGGACTAACAAAATATGTGGCAGTGTATGAGCTTTCGTGAGTCACTGCTCGCTTCTTCAGGTATCTGAAGAAGCCTTTGTGAGTCCTTGCTCACTTCTTTGGGTATCTGAAGAAGTGAGCAGTGACTCATGAAAGCTCCCACCCTGCCACAATTTTTGTTAGTTTTTAAGGTGCTGCTGGACTCTCACTTTTTTCTACTGCTACAGACAGACTAACACAGCTCCCCATCCTGATCTACAGCAGAAAAGTGGATCAATACCAGAGGCAGCCCAGGAAAGTGGGATTCCTGCGGTCAACATCCCCAGATGTCAGCCCTTTCCACCACCACCTAACTGTCCTGAAACGTTAATGTTGTAAATCCAACTTCCTTTAAAAAAATTATTATAAAAAGGAATATTTGAACGTATGTCACTACTGCAATCTTTTTCAGCAATATGAATCAAACAGATCGATTCAGAAATAAGCATACCTCTCTGTCCCAGCTACTCAATCATCTACGTTAATGCTGAGAAATCTCAATATTCTAACAGCTTCTAAACTGTTAACTGTAAACTTTTTCTCTTCCACAAAGTCTTCTAGCAGTAAAAAGCTTTTTCTAACTCCTTAAACTTCATCACTTCCTTTTCTTCAGCCTTAGCCAGTCCACTTCCCATCTGTCATCCCCCAACTGTCATTTCTCGGCTGTCATCCCCCAACTGTCATTTCTCAACCATTAACTCCTGCTTCTCCTCCCCAAGATTCTAAAAAGAGTCTCCCTAACTGGGTGCAATTACCAGTTCAGCCAATCACATGTCAGTTATTTTCCAGCCAGCAGACTTGTATTATGATTAACGACATCCTTCCTAAATGTACATATTAAAACCCTAAAACACCTATTTAAAATCTCTAATGTATATCTATAACCTAAGAACAAAGTCACACTCACCCACCATGACTCCAGACACCATAAACTAGTGCAATGATTGCTCATCCTCCTTCCTCAGGAGTCTTTAAAGACATTTTATTTGCCAGAGTTCTTAACAGGATATAGACTGCAGATGTCTTTGGGAGAGATGCGGGGTTATTTGGGCTTTTATTTCATATATTTTAAATTGTGATGTTCTTAATCGTGATTTGTAAGCAGCCTTGAACCATAAGAAAAGGAAAGGCATAAATATTTTTATAAAATAATAGATGAATAAGTAAATGCGGCAAGCCAAAAGAGCTTCTCAAACGCTTGTGTCTCCCAAGAGTTTGAGAAGTCCCTCTAGGCATGCACAGCTTTTAAGGATGCCTTGATGGGATGGTCGTTAACTGCTACAGCTCCTGTAAGGCCAGCAGGACAGAGAATGAAGTGAGGCAGTGGATGTTGCCCCCTGATATCTGCTGCCTGAGTCCCTCATCTCCCTGTGCCTCACTGGCCTTGATCAAGACCAGAACAGCTCTCCTGCGGGAAGGACTTTATTTACAGGCGGCCAAACACTGCCTCATGCTTCCTGTACTTCAGGTAGTACAAAAACATTTAACTGGGAATACGGGAAGCAGCTACTCTATTGCAATTCATAATTCACAAGAATAAAAAATGGAGTCTTAGCCATAAAGACTCTATGCATGTTTTTGATATTTTCTCAAGGAAGGTCCTGGGGTCAGCAATATATAATGCATTGCCCCACAGATTCCCGAGCTACCAATTAATGTAGAAGATACAGAATACAGTGGAGAACTGAGCAAGGGTAGTGCCAGGTATCAGCATGGTAGGGCATCTACCAATGCCCACCATTAACTAGAGAAGTTTGGCTCTTCTTCTTCCAACAGGAATGAGAGATTGCTCCAGAGGTCTTCATTTTGTTGCTGGGACCTTTTGGATGGTCTCCCAATTTGCTGCCAGGAATGGTGCCTGGAGGAGGACTAAAGAGTGACTCTTAACATGCTTCTTTAATCTCTGTCTGTTGCTTTGAACCACACTGACCCCAATGGTTCAGCATGAAATAGTGGCATCTTTGGAGGGGGGGATTGGGGATAACTTGACCAAGCCTCCCAAAACCTGGAATAAATCCTAAAATTAGGTTTCTGCTTCCTGGCCAAGCCACAGAACATCTAACAAGGGATCAGGGAGGAGTTATCACTTTTCCCAGCAACAGCTTGTACCTCCTTAAGGAGGCACTTCACACACTTGAGAACCAGAGACTGTAAATAAATAGGGGGAGCAGATACCACAG
This sequence comes from Gekko gecko, assembly GCA_029375565.1. Taxonomy (NCBI): domain Eukaryota; kingdom Metazoa; phylum Chordata; class Lepidosauria; order Squamata; family Gekkonidae; genus Gekko; species Gekko gecko. The sequence goes on along the minus strand of JAPDNY010000013.1, from coordinate 52,467,853 downwards.
GGTTTCTGCTGGTGATAAATGCCTAACTCCAATAAATCCCTTTGAATAATCTCAGCTTCAAACTACATCATGTGTTGGAGAGAAATGCACATAGAGACATATATATATATCTACTCTCACAAGCGCCTCATTGCACTGAGCCCCTGTACCTCTCTAATTCCTCACCAAGCTGTGGCATCTGTTTCAGCTCCATTATATAATAAACTGATTTTCTTCTGCACTTGTGGCTGTCTCTAAACCCACCTAGAAGGTACCCATGACAACACTGTTGCCATAGAAACTAATGTACTTCAAGGGGGGGAACAGAGGGAAACTAAAAAAGGACGGGGGGGGGAGATTCAAACAAAATAACTGGCATAAACAGACTGTGCACACCAGAGCCAAGGGGGAGGGGGAGGGGTGTCATAAAGTTTTAATTGGCCAGTTGCTTGAGAAGAAAAGGCCTGCCAAACATGCTGCTTATTAAAAACTCCCTTTTTCATCATCCTTGATGGCTTTAGAGGCTGCAGTGGGGCTGTAACGTTCTCTAGGGCGCATCCAGCAGTTTTGTGTGTATGATGTGTTGTGTGCAGATGGGCTGTAGTCCTCCTCACCACATCCTCGCACCCATTGTTGTCTGCGCACCCAATTCCTGCTGTTCTGTGTTTCTGTGGAGGCTTTTCCTTTCTTTTTCAGCCTGAAAATGCTTCCCTGGACCACCCGTGTGGTGCCACCTTCCTCTCTTTCTTGAAATCCTTCCTGAAAACCCACCTCTCCCTGACAAGCTTTCAACTTAATCCCTTAACCCTCAAATCCTCCTCTTCTTTGACCAAAGCACACATAAACATATTGTCTTTCAGTTGTCCCTCACGATTCTCGCCTCTCCACTTTCTCCATTGCTTTGATGCCCTCACCTTTTGCCATCCTTCCTGTTGTGGCTCTGTGGCCACTGATGAAATTTAAATCACCGCCCTGTGACAGCAGTACATCACAGGGATCTCAGCCATCAGCCAGAAGGGTGGTTGAGCTAGTTCTATCCCCCCCTCCCCAAGAGAAAACCAGTCTGGCCCCAGCTGGATACAAATGCCTATTAATAATTCATCACTTCAATTCAGGCCCTGGTTTCCTGCCTCTGCCTTTGCCTTCCACACCCACTCCCTCATGTGTCCAGTCTCCAAGGCCTGGTTCACACATTCAGCAGAATGAGGGAGCAGAACTCTGAGGTAATAAAATAGGCAAAGCTACTTCAGATGGCAGATGGTGAATTCCAGCTTTGAACTAGGGCTGCCAACTCTGGGTTGGGAACTTCCTGGAGATTTGGGGGTGGAGCCTGGGGAGGGTTGAGTTTGGAGAGGGGGGGCATCAGCAGGTTATAAGGCCATAGAGTGCACCCTCCATTTCTCCAGGGGAAATTATCTCTATTGCCTGGAGATCAGTAGTAATTCCCAAAGATCTCCAGGTCTTAACTGGAGGTTGGCAACCCTACTGTGAATGGTCCTTCATAATTATGAAAACCCTCTAAGCAAACAGAAAAGTAGAAAAGCGGAAGGAAAGGTTCTACCCCCCTCCTCATGTGCTGTGCTGGTTTTCTACTTGCAGGCCCCTTTTATTTATCCATTCTACCACTTCTGCATGCGTGAACTAGGCCCTATGCTATAATCCTGAGGGCAGAATTATTTTTATTTATTTGATTTATACCCAACCCTCCCCACCAAAGCAGGCTCAGGGTGGCTTACAAGCCCACTGGCATCATAAAACATTAAAACAGTAAAATGAATTAAAATCACAAAACTATTCATAAGGTGCTATATTTAAAAGTACCTGCCATCAGTACTGTGTATTAAACTTATTTAAATCAAGCTTCCTTAGGAGGCAATTCTTGGCTGAAAAGTTACATAAAACCAAATAAATTAATAACAGAGTAAATAAATACACTTTCAAGCTACCTTAGTCATTAAGTTGCCTGTAAACAGCAGTGGAACTCCTTCAACTAAAGTCTATCTTTTGTGTCACTCCGTTCAAGCCTGTCATTAGTGTCAATACGGTGGTGGCACTCATTTAAATACAAAGTCAGGAAAAAGTGGATGACAAAATCAAAGAACACCATGAAAATGGGGGGGGGCTGTCACAGCATCTGTCTCTGGAATATTTTTCCCAAACCTTTTACCAGGCACCAGCTCTGCTAACTTTTTTGGTACTAGGCCAAGTCTTTCTCATTTATCTAAGATTTTGTTAATTGCTAATCTGGGTGTTTTAAAATCATCTATAGTGTAATCCTAAACAGAATTATACTCCTCTACATCCACTAAAGTCAACAGGCTTACAAGGGTTGTCTCTGCTTAGAACAGCACTGTTAAAACTTTTTAGATCTTGTATTAACAGAACCTCCTGTTTCTGGTTTTAATATAGACTTGCTTTTAATGCTAATGCTTTATGATGATTTTTTAAGTTCTTTCTGTATTGCATGTTTTACATTATTTATTGTATATTGTATATTGCAGTTTTTATGTGTTTTATTAGATACCATTTCACACAAATTTAAAGCAGTGGTATACAAATATTTTAAATAAATTCTTACATAAATAATTACATTTGGTGGCTTGATCTCTGTTCTATGATATGAGATGGCAAAGGCAGCACTTGGACCAGTGCATAAACCTACCATTAATTGAACAATTAATGTCAAGTTTTCAAATAATTAAATAATGGCTTAAAGCAGGTGTGGTCAAACTGTGGCTCGGGAGTCACATGCGGCTCTTTCACACATATTGTGCAGCTCCCGGAGAAGCGAAGGGGAGGCATGCCTCCACAGTTGGTCTTCCCTCCCCCAGCCAGTATTTCCCCCCTTGGGTAAGCTTGAGGTGGGGGGAAGCAGAGAAAGAAAACAACTTTAACTTAAAATGCGTTATCAAAGTCCCCACTGCCCGCTGGCTTGGAGAAGGCATTTGTCTCTTTAAATCCCTTCTCCAAACCAAAGCAGCTGGTGTGAGGGCAAATAAATATAATTAGCAAAAAATAAATAGCACTGGAGAAATAAATATCATTATCAATATTTGTATTTACCCCTTTTGTTTTTATTTTTGGCAGTCTCACGTAATGTTAATAAAAGGCAAATTAACATTTTTCCAATAAAAATATTTGTGTAATATTTGTTCATTTCTTGTGGCTCTCAAACATCTGATATTTATTCTATGTGGCTCTTACATTAAGTAAGTTTGGCCACCCCTGGTTTAAAGGTATGCCATTCGCTATGAGAAAAAAAAACATAAAAGACTGTTGTATCTAAATTTAAATACTTGCTTGTCTTTGCTTCTGATGATATCCATATTGAAAAATTCAATATCTTTTTACATGTAATATATGAATTGCTTTCCAGTTTCCCCCCTGAAATATTAACTTTATGGATTTTACCAAAACAAATCAGTCTTATTTTCAATCCACAAGGCTGTCAAGGAAGGTGTCCTTTCAGTGCTGTAACAATTTTATTTTACTCCCTCAAGCTGCAGTGAAGAAGTAAGAGGAATGTGCTGACCACTGAAGGTCCAAATTTCCCAAGCAGCTTTTCCTTGAATTCTTAGCTATTTCAGTTTTCTTAACTTTATACCTCTGAACATTTCTGTACCTTTAAAAGTCAGATACTAAAGGCACAAATGTGCATTTTACAAAAGTATTTCCTGGCGCTCTACAGTACTAAATCAGAAATATCTGGTAGGACATGGCATTTCTTTCCCTCCATTCCTTCTACAATGCCCCAGTTACCTCTCTTTTAGTATTCAAATCCACTGCTTGCACCCTTTTATAGGAAACACCCTTCAGGATTCTCCTATTCTTGCATTTTCCCCAACTTAGAACCCTATCCCTATCTAAACAGAATGCCAACTCCTTTAAAAAGGTGTATTTTTAAAAAGGGAAGATGATACATGTCAAACAATTACTCAAGGGTGTGTTTCTTAAAAGCCATGTTAAAATCAGGTAGATTTGAGCCCAGTAGCACCCTAGAAACCAACAAGATTTCCAGGGTAAAAGCTTCTGAGAGTCAAAGCTCCCTTCTTCATCAAACCTAGCTCTTCTACTGCAGACCAACACGGCTACCCTCCTGAAACATTAAAATTAGATTGCATATTACAAGCAAACAGCATTTTCAGAACCCAAACACTGAGGCAGCTCCTGCAACTTTAAGACCCTGACCAGTAACTAAACTGACCGGAGCACCATTTAAGAAATTGGTCCACCCGTCTCTTTGTATAGCTCTACTGTGAGTTCTTCACCAAGCATCTGTTTCTATAAAATCCAGAATCCATAATCAGACTCCTTGTGATAATGAAGCAGAGGCAATGTTTTTAAAAAATCCTCAATAATGAAATACATTCTATGGCTACACAGCACATCATATATATATGCTGAACAAACTCTGTGCTATCCATTCCCACCCTTTTTCTACCACCCATTTCTGTCTCTCTGCATCCTTCAAAGGGTTCACCCCTCCTCCACGTAAAATATACTACCGAGGAAAGTATGCAAAGTAAAAATATTTAATGCATATGTGACATGCCTGTACACCATGTATTTTCGCTGTATATTTTTTTTCACTGCAAAACTGTACATTTCCTGACACTGGGATAGCAGAGAATCAGGGCCCTCATGGTTCAAAACTACCCTGTGACCTGTATGGCTCAAAGTAGCTTGATCTTGTCCGATCTCAGAAGCTAAGTAGAGTTGGCCCTAGTTAGTACTTTGGGAGATCATCAAAGAAGTTCAGGATTGCTACACAGAGGTGGGCAATAGCAAACCACCCCTGAACATCTCTTCTTGAAAATCCTGCAGGCACGTCATAAATTGGCTGCGACTTGACGATACTTTCCACAACTCTACCCCCCGATTCAAAACCACCTAAAGCAACTCACTGCAAGACCATATGTAAAAGAACCACAACTGTTCTAGAGAATTTCTGTACCAGAATACGCTACACTCCAAAATGGCAAACTTCGCCAAGCAGCAACAGCAAAATGGCCACGTGTAGTGGCCTTCAGGACATTCCAGATAACACAAAGTGCAACGTGTCCCCTTCGCAGAACAAAGCATGCCAATATATGTGGAAACATACAAAACTGAATTAAATTCGTGCAGTGAAAGGTAAGACTATGAGAAGGTAAGACTCTTCCTAAGGGGAAAGGCTGCTGGCCACACCAGCTTGAACCTCAAAAAAATGCCAGTTTCAGACCAGAGAGTGATCTAGTCTACTGAATATGATTTACAGATGGCAAAGTTTTGCATGCTCTACATGTACAAGTATGCAAAAACACACAGATCTGCTGGAAAAGATTCTGGACAAATGCCTTCTCAGGCCTGGATGATAATCAAAATATCAGATCGTTGGAGTGAACAAACATTCCATCATCCTCCCTACCATTTAAGCAGTGCTCTGACCAAGGAAAATACTAATGGCAGACAAGTATTCTCAGTCCTCCCAAACCATCTTTAAAACCACCCCCCAGCCTTCCCCGACAAATACTTACCGATGTTGGAATGCTTCAAAAGACGGCAAATTCGAGCTTCTCGCTCCAACTTCTGATGATCTGGAGACAAAATAAAGAACATTGTATGCCATGTAAATCAGTTAAATGTAAGTTTATTTGATCTAATTCTTGGTTGCTGCTAAAATCACAAAGGGCGAGGCTGTTATTAGTAGGTTTGCCAGCTCTGGGACGGGAGATACCTGGAGATTTTGAAGGTGGAGCCTAAGGAGGGTGGAGTTTAGGAAGGGAAGGGACTTCTACGGGGTATAATGCCATAGAGTCCACCTTCCAAAGTGGTCATCAGTTATAATCCCAGGAGGTTTCCAGCCATCACCTGGAGGTTGGCAACCCTGGGTATTAATGAGGTGCAATCTGATTAATATCGCAATCCTAATCAAGTTTACCAAGAATGTAATCCGATTGACTTCAATGAGACTCACTTCCAGGTAAGAAGTCCCAGTTATGGCTGAAAGACCCAGCAAATCTTCTAGCATCCCAGGGTAAGAAGGTCATGGATTGTTTCAGAATTCACTCAGCAAATATAGCCAACATGAATACATGTGTGATATAATATTAAAAACATTGTTTTTGTGAATAATGCACGTATTAATACAATATAATAACAATAACAAAAATAAGACCTGCTCATAAAATCTAAAGCTATCCAAAACCATTCATTATTCAATCTGTTTCTATCAAACCAAGCTTGTCTGTCTTGTTAAGAAACTAATATTCAATATGTTCATTCAGGGGGAAAAAGACGACTAAGAGGATATGAAGAAAGAATTATAAAATAATAAATGGTGTAGAAGAAACAAGTACTGAAAAATTACTTTCACTTCCTCAAAACACCAGAACTCTTTGTAAATAAACATTTTTTGTTTCAACTGAAACTAGTTTCACCATGGGATTCAAGGGACTGTGCCACTGATGGAGATCAACTAGCTCATTTGGTTTAAAAAGAGTTTCTTGCTGTACGTTGGCAACTGGGTGGCAAAACTATTCTGAGCTATCCTTTGGTTGTCCAGCAATGCATGTAAATCCTGTCATCTGCATATTTAGCAACTCTCCTAAAACACCCAAGTGATTAGCAAAGGGTGCATTCTGATGCACCTCAAAGGCAAGTTTTTCTTTCCACAGGGTGAGAACAGTTTCTACTAAAATTTGCTGTGAAGAGGGCAAATGTATGTAGCAGGGATCTGAATGCTGATTCATCTTCTTGCCAGCATCACTACCCTGCTTCAGGTAAGATATCAATGTATTTATTTTTTACTATTAAGAAACTGAATCTACATTTATTCCACTGAATATACATCCATTTTCATACAAACAAATTTTTAAAAAGATTTTTAGCATTTTAAATAAAAAAAAAAACTTCAGAAAAAGGGAGATGTGATATAGTGATTTCACTAATTCCTGCCAATCAGTGGTGAGCACAAGCATCTTCTGCAGAAACCACACAGAACGAGTGTCTCCTCAACTCAGACCAGGAAAAAAAGATAGTCTCTGAACAAAAATGTAGAGAATATATTTCCAAAGAGCTCGCCACTCAAGACATGATTGTCTGTATGCACCCAAAGATTCGTTGATAGCAAAGTAACTCTTCATACAATCAGAAGACCGAGAGTCTACGCAAGTTTTGATTATTTGTTCAGTTCTCAAGAGCCAACTTTTGATAGCACTCCCACCATACACAGAAATTGGTTTCCTGTTCTTCACATTCTTATATGCATTTAGGGACTCCTTTTTTATATGCGTTTTCTTCCTTTTCAGTAGAATGAGGGATCACTGTTAGAGTATCCCTGCCTGCAGAATTACACTGCAATATACATTTGCACTGCATATTATCTAGACTGTAGGTGTAAATGAAGTATTAAAGCAGGATTATCCTGAATCAAAAGGTGCCTGAGAAAAGGAAGACTGTTTCTACAGAAGCACGAAGTGCTGCTATATCATGCAAGAAGTTATCTTTCACAAATCTTGAATGGTTCTATTAAAAATTATTCATCAAACGTCAGGCAGACAAGATTATGGATGGGGACAGAAGTTTACTCTGGAGAGCTGTTTCACAATCCAGGGCAAAGAACTCCCCATTAAATGAAACAACCTTCCCCCTCAAACCAGTCCAACCTTGATCTCTTGTCTTAGCATGTACCCCCACAACTTTTTTTCCTGTGCAATCCCCAACACTATTCAAATTCCTGTGAAAATCTCCATAATTACAACCACTATACTTGAGTTAATATGTGTATTTGCATAATTTATTCCAAGCAGGGTGCTAGAGCTTCCTAGATGCAGAGCACACGCAGTGCCATTTACATTGTGTTTGCGAGCCGCCAACCCTCTGGTCTGAGTCAGAACTCCAGCGAAAACTATCAAAGCCTTGAAGAAAATGGGAAGGCCCACTGACTGTTTGGCAAGAGCTCCCTGGCCCCTTTCTGCAAAGAGCTGGAACGCTGAGCATGACAAACTTCTGCCTTCAGACTTTTTTATTCCTTAGTCCCCATCTTCATCCCACCTTGCAGTCAGGTATTTCAGCTGAGAAAAACACAGCTGCCTTTCCTGCCTGCGAGTGGTGTGGTGCATGATATGAACACAGTTCACGGAATCGTACAACTTGCATATGAAACACAAAGGCCTCTGGCACAACAGAAGACAGCCAGCACCAGCCTACACCAATAAACCCATGCAATCTGGACCACCGTTTGCTGCCTTCTGCTCCACAGACAATGAAGTCATCCTTGCACGGTCTCCAAATGCGAAATAACCAAAGGAACACAAGGGGAATGGTTTAAGGTTCAATTCCTGTCACACAAACCTGCAAGACTTTAAAATCCAGGTACCCACACTCAAACCAGAGTTAAAACATGCCTAGTCCCTGTATCATTTTACCAAAAACGTGCTTTATGTATAAATGTTTACTTATCTATTACATTTTGTCCTGCCATTCTTCTAAGCTACTGAGAGGGTCATACATGGTTCTTCCCTAACCCACCCTATTCTTACAATAACCCTGGGAGTAGGGTTGCCATCCCCCAGTTTTGCCATCCCCCTGCTTTGGGGAGCTCGGATCCATTGCCATCCAGATGGCTGGTGGGGGAAGTCCCACCTCCAAACACGGATGTCACCAGGCGATGACCCAGATGCGATGATGTCACCCGGAAGTGACATCATCATGTCAGGGACATCAGGGGGTGATGGTCTAGTTTCTGGGCAAACTCTATAGTTTTGAAGGCAAAAAAATAGAGTTTTGCCCAAAAACTAGAGCGTCACCCCTCCAATGTGATGACCTCACTTCTGGGTGACATCATTGTGGCATGCGCCAGAAAATCCTTGAGAACGGGCTGGATAGATCCCCCCGCCAGCAGCTCGGTAGGACCTGGCAGCCCTACCTGGGAGAGGTGTATGTGTATAGATACAGATATATTAAACATTGGGAGTTCAAATCACTGATCTGGTATAATGTGTGATCTGACCTTTACAGTATCCTGAAATATCATGCAAACTTGGAGGGAGGAAAAAGTGGTGTATCACTGCTAACAGCCAGAACAGAATTTTGTGCACCTCTCCCCCAGGGAAAAAAGCTCTTGATGCTGATAGTGCTTATGAATCTACTACTAATAGTAGTTGTGATTCCTGCTCATCTGAATGCGTCACAAATGCAGTTGCTCTCCAAATGCTCCCAAAAGCAACAAGCTCTTATAAACAAATCCATTTTACGAATTAATTTAATATCATCAGATAACTTTACAATGTCTGCCTTCCTCATTCTCACAGAAAAACTTTGAGGTAGGTCACTGCTGACACCATTTTTTTAAGTCTGAGGCTGAAACAATCACACTTCCAATCCTATTTTGTATGCAGAATTTGAACTTCTGACACCATGGTCAATGAATATCGATCAGAACACATCACCTACTAGAGCAATATTTTATCTAATGAAAATGAACTCATATCTACGAGAACAATGAAAATAACTGCCCCCCATCCCCAAACCGAACCTCTCTAATACAATCAACCATCCAACTCCATTCTGAACAGAATGCAATTACATTCTCTGTGGAACTTTCTCCACTGCAATGTCATGTATAAACCAAAGCATTAAACCAATAGTGAAAAAGAATCTTCTGTTGTTTAATGTTACATTTAAGTTTCTGTGCCTGAAACTGTCCTGTGTTACTACTTTAACTTCAGTAGCAGGGAAGTAGGAAGATAAAGAACTTAATGCCTAACACAATGTAAGCCCCAAGAATCAAAAAGAAGATCAGACTTGCTTATTTCTTGGCACAACTTTTCAGCCCCTAACGGCTTGGATTTGAATGCTATTAGGTTACCCATAAAGAGTCACCAGATGTCCACCTTGTAGAGGGCCATCCGTTCTTCCAGTATATCAGAGTCCCATAGAACATAATGGATGTCTCTGTTTCAAATACCACAGCCCCCAAATGTCTCTGATCTGGCAAACCTACCAATGAAACGAGGTGCCCTTGCAATTAATACACAGCAGACATTCGTCCACCTGACAGCTGGCTGCAATTAGCAGCCTATGATGAGGATGAAACCCAGGGGGGAACAGATCGCTGGCTGCAAGCCGGAAGGGCACTGACAGAATGACAAGATAGAGATAGAATTTCTGCTGTTCAGTCAACACCGTTTCTTACGGGGCTGAACATGTGCAATAATGAATAGTATAACGGCAGGGGGAACCTGGGGAAGCCAGGCTGTGTGAACAAGGATAGTAATGGTTCCGTCAATTTCAGAGAGTTTCTTCAACTTATAAGCATGGAAACAGTAGATGAAAATTTTGCAGAGGCAAGCTGCGGGGGGTTTGAAGCCCAGGTTCATATTGCTTCAGCCAGCGTCTACCCCACCAAAGTTCACCTAAAGCCAGGAATGGCCATTTCCTTTGAAGAAACAGCTTGCTTCAAACCACAAATTACAGCTCACTTTATAAATGTCTCTGGCGATGGGACCTGCCCTGGACTTTGCCAGTACAATTCACCTTGGTAGAGGCAAGCCACACTCAGCGGGCAGCCGCATCAGCCTGGGCAAGACGGGCCCCAAACAGGCAGGGCAGGGCTGAGGACTTGGGTTAGGTAATCCAGTTTGTCAGCCAGATGGAACCTGTCAGGGCACAGAGTCCCCACCAAGGGGAGGGAGCAAATCAACAGGCGGATGTACCTCAGACTCTTCCTGGTTGGATGAAAGGGTAGAGGCTAGGGGGCCAGCCCTGGGAGGGGATTGGAAGGGTGGCCTGTTGAAGAAGGATCTGCAGCAGGCCAGGGAGGATGGTGTACCCTTCCTTAGGCAGGATGTGAGAACAGAGGCTACAAAAGGGAGAAGGAATCAGGTGGTCCAATCCCCTCTCATCTCCACTCTGAGGCCCTGGGGGTCTTCCACTACAGGGAAGGTCATGGTGAAACAAGAGCAATGCAGCTTTGTCAACGGAGAGCATCACGATGTATTATAACCACACCACTCCTCTCTAATGGCTCTGGTGCAATTATACAGTCTCAGTTAAGCCCATCTGAAACCACTATCTGCTACTACCAATATGGGTTTTTTGATCCCTATTCTACCACAATTTCCAGTTATTGTCAATGCAGACAGACCAGCCTTACCCACTGTGCAAGTTAGGGTTGCCAGCTCTGGGCTGGAAAATACCTGGAGAGTTTGGGGGTGGAGCCTGGGGAGGGTGGGGTTTTGCGGAGGGGGGACCTCAGCACGATACAATGCCACAGAGTCTATCCTCCAAAAACAGTCATTTTCTTCAGGGGAACTGATCTCTGTCACCAGAAGATCAGTTATAATAGTGGGAGATCTCCAGACTCCACCTGAAAGTTGGCAACCCTTGTGCAAGTGTAGGTGATCGTATTTATAAAAGAAAGTATCTGCTCACATTGTTGAGCTTAGTGCCCTGGTTTCTAATGCTCAGAAACAGATGGGTGGGGGTGAAAGGCCTGCATCTCGGGACAAGGCTGAGAGTGCCTTTGGATCCAACCATGCTGTGGCCAAATTTTGCTTTTTGCTAGAAATAAAACTCGGGCTGTTGTCACTCAGGCTCTGGTGGCTTCTCAGTTGAGCTACTGCTATGTCATATATGCAAGATGCATGGGGATGCAAGAAACTGGTCCTAAGGGCATCTGCCAGTCTATTAATAGGTGTAAGACACAACAATCATATAACATCTATGTTGAAAGATAACGGTTACCTCATTGCTTCCAGGCTCAATAGAAGGTGCTGGTTTTTACCTTCAAAGGGCTAAACCAACGGGGTTCTGAATTTTTCAAGGAACGTCTCTTGTGCGAACACTGCCACCTGCTACTTAAGATCTGCTAACAGTGCCTCAGGAATTATGCAATCGCCTCTCTTGGGAGCTTTGGAGGGAGCTCTCTTGCTGTTTTTCTTAAGGGAGTACCACCGTATTTGTTCACTGTACTTTTGAGGACTAGATGGTCATGGTACTGATAGTAAAGCCCATTAGCAGAGTGTTCTTTAATTTTAATGTCTGCCTTTGTGAATCTGACTATTTCTGCTTTAATTGTTGTGGCTTTTAGTACCACTGTTTCCATGGCTTTCAATTGTTTCACTTCACCTGTCTTGGGAACCACTGGTTGAAAGCCAGTCCAAAAATAAAATTAAAACTAACAAGCCTCCCCTAATGAAACTGAGCCGACCTCATATTCTTCTCACGTTTACCTGTGTTGCCACCTTCCTCCACTGGGTTGCATTTTAGGTTGTAAGTTCATTGGAGCAGGGAGCCTGTCCCTTTACCACTAATCTGTCTAGTACCGTGGATACTGATGAAACAATATATATAAACAGAACAAACAAAGCCTGTTACCTGCTTTTGAGGCACATCTTTTGAGGCAGCTGCCTGCAGCTGCAACCAGATTGCTTGGGCTATTAGACAGATATTGGCTTGACCCAACTATGCACTTCTTAAGTGACCCTAAAGATTGTACAAGGGGACAGCAAGAAGCTCAATGACTCTGGGATTCCTGGTGAGGTGCTGATCAAAACCTGGAGCAGGAGCTCCCTGAAAGGTGTGGTAAGTAAAGGTAAAGGTTCCCTTGCTCGAAAGCCAGTCGAATCCAACTCTAGGGTTGCGGTGCTCATCTCTGTTTCAAAGCCGAAGAGCCAGCACTGTCCGAAGACGTTTCCGTGGTCATGTGGCCGACATGACTAAACACCAAGGCACATGGAATGCTGTTACCTTCCCACCGAAGTGGTCCCTATTTATCTACTTGCAATTTCTTGCTTTCGAACTGCTAGGCTGGCAGGAGCTGGAACTAGAGACGGGAGCTCACTCCGTCATGCGGCACTCTCGGGTCTTGAACTGCTGAACTACTGACCTTCCACAGCCTGCAGTTCAGCATCTTAAACACTTGAGCCACCACAGTTCTTGAGGTGTGTAGGTGACTGAAAAAGAAATTTACACTCACAAGGAAAACCAAAAAAATTAATGCTAACATCTTGAAAGAATTATTTATTAAGCCATACAGGCATGACCAGTGCCTAAAATCTGATGTTTGCTCCTAAACAAAATTATGCTGGAAAATCACAAAGGTTTGCTAGAAGGTGAAGGTATCTGCCATAAACTCTGTCCATCTTTTTACACTTGGAAACTATGGTGTCTTCTGCCATGAATACATCAATAATCTCGAGGTCTGCACCTCTCTTCAATGCTGTAGCAAGCAGGCAGGGCTGCCCCTCTATTATAATTATAACTGGTGAGGGGGTCAGCTATCATGCCGAAATGTCATGGAAGCAATCAGACAGGGTACTCCCAATGCACGCTCTCGCTGCTTCCAGCCTCTAAAAAGCAGCAGTCTCCAGCTTAGCAGCATTCCCTCCTATTTACTTGTGATGCCAACCAACAAGTCTGATGAGTTCAGGAGTATGGCTAGGTCAAGAAGACCCCTAACATATTTGTTTTCTACCTGTAGAGAATTTTCTTTTTCTTTCTTTTTTTAAGCAAGGAGAATTGAGATTGTCCCTACCTCCAGCCCAAAGTGTTTACAAGTCCAGGAAAACCTTAACTATGTGATTTTGCCCAATATGATTAAGTCCATCTCTTCAATCCAAATTACAAAGTAAAAAAAAAAATAAAATTGCAGCAGCCAAATATCATCTGGCTATGAGAGGGAGATCTAAAGATAAAAGATGGTTCAACTAACACGCATGAAAAGGAGATGAATAACCAAGAACTAATTGCACAAGGGTGGTGAGATGAGGCCTGATACAAGAGGAACAATAACGGTGACAACATTTAAACAGAGCCCAATTAAGAGCATCTGAAATTTCCCTTATTTTGCTGCCCAAAGCCTGCTAAAAGAAGAGCAAAAAAGGAATGCGATTTAAAAAAAAGAAAAAGAAAAGATAAACCCCAAAGATGGTAGTGTTGATTGTTGTGACTGGGAAGGAAGGAAGGTAGATTAGGAAAACATAAGCTCATGTGCGAAGTAAGCCTGGAGTTTTAGTGATTTGCCATTTCCAGTGGCTGAATAGCCACAGCTGAGCAGACTACTAAACCCAACTGTGTGTCATTAGCAGACATGTGGGCGTGGCAGGGTTTATAACCCTCCTACAATTCAATACAACATTTTTTAAAACCCTGTAACTTTAATCCCTTTCTGGCATTTCTCCATCTCTGGTGTGGCACAGTATAGGAGAAGAAAGGAATTAAAAATCTGGTGCAGAACAAAAAAACAAAAAACCTTGTGATGCACACCTCTGACCAAATATTTTTAATCTCTGCAACTGGGGGGGAGTGGGGGGAGAAGACCCAAGGCCCATATCAGATGGAGACAGTATTCCAGTGTCACACAACAAGTGTTCCTCTTGTCCCTTCTCTCCCTGGCACGCAGAGGGTTACAACCCCTGTGATGCTAGTAAGGCTGACCGTTAGGACAAACATCAGAGAGCCCTGCAATCTCCGCAGACCTTGCTGACAATGCAGAGAGGCGGTGGCGTCGGCTGCCGCTGTTGGCTCTTTCTGCTCCTAGCTGTGCTGCCTACTAATCAGGGGCATTTACAGGCAGACAGGCGTCTCTGCTGATGCACAGGGATCCCCCCTCAATCTGGCACGTCAGGAGCATTTCCACAGCAACAAATTGCTCCTGAACAGATTGTTCAGGCAAAGAAGCCACTTGTTTCCTTTGAAGGCTGGAGGAGGATCCTGCTAAAGTGGAGCACTCCGCTCTGGCAGGCTGAGCTTTCAGGCCATGGTGCCCTTTCTTTGGGGGCAGGGGGGTGTCAACAAAGTGCTCTCACTTTGCATTGTCTGGAAATCAGCTCCCAACATTACAGTCATGGAAACAAGGCTGGGAATCCCTAGAAGATCAAACAGTTTAAGAGGGAGTGGGGATGGTGGTGGGAAGTGCCGCTGAGTTGCAGTCAACTTATGGCGACCCCTTAAGGTTTTCAAAGCAAGAGATGTTCAGAGGTGGTTTGCTGTTGCCTGACTCTCCATAGCAACCCTGGATTTCCTTGGTGGTCTCCCATACAAGTACTGACCAGGGTCAACCCTGCTTAGCTTCTGAGATCTGGTGAGATCAGGCTAGCCTGGGCCATCCAGTTCATGGAGTACCTGCCCCAGGGGAGGAGTTCTGCACAGGTCTAAGGGGGTACCTGTGCAGAACCCCTCAACTTGGGCATGCGTATATTCAGTTCACGCTCCTCAAACATCATTGCCTTTACACATCATCATCATCATCATCATTCAATACTAGCCTGTTTCTACCCCCAACTATGGATGAGGCTGATTAGGAGACTGGCAAGTGTTGTGTACTCTGTCAATGTACATTCAAAAATAGTACCCGTTTTTCCCAAGACACCCGTTTTACTTGCTAGGTCAGTATTCCCTCAAAAGCCAAGATAGGTGTTTCCCCAGTCCAGTACCCTGTGCCATATCCACTCACAATGGAGCAACTCCAGCCTGGTTTACACATGCCAGAAAATGAAGATGGAATGGAATGCACCACTTCAGACTGCAGGTGATAGATTCCAACATTCCCTCGAACGAGCAGCTCTATGCAATCAAAACTCTGCAAGAAGAAGTTCTACCCCCCTCTCCTCACTTACTGCACTGCTATTCTATTTGCAAGGAGCCAACTTTGAACTTCAGGAAGCATTCCAGAAGGTGATCCACCATGAACCTCCATCTGCAGTCTAAAGTCCATTCTACCCCCTCAGCACTTTACCACCTTATTCTCCAGCACAGGTAAATGAAGCCTTAGAAGTAGCTCTTTGCATTCCAACAGACAGCAGGAAAAGCAACATACAAATCCTTTTCTTGGAGCCTGGGGAAATCCAGATTTCCAATCTTTCTCTTGAGCAGAGCCCATGTATTAGAGAGAGTTCCGTATCTTTCACAGTGATTGGTGCAAAATCATCATGCCTTGTGTTAAGAACTGGAAACCCTTAAGGATCCTTCATCTCAGTTCCCAAGGTACTTTTAAAACACTTCATTCCCCCCCCCAAAAAAAAATCAAAATAAGCCAATCAAAGAGTAATACATGCTATTATTTAAAAACAAGGACCCCAAAAGCCCACTTTACATGTGCCTAGAACAGACAAATGTATTACAGCTCTGAGATTTTCATGCACTTTAGCAAAAGACTCATATCTTTTAAAAGTCAAGCAGACAGCAACCATTAATCAGAGCTGGCCATGGACAATTTGCTTTGCATATAAGCCATCACACGGTAAAACCACAGCACAAGTACATCACAACTAGAGGGAACATCAGCAAAGCTTTGTAGGGTAAAACGCTCCATCTAGGCCAGATGCAGGTAGATGATAATCTGTGAATCACAGATCCAGGTTCTTTGATCCAGCAAAGCTTTTCTTATGTTCTGATGCAAAAGTGTATATGAGCTAGATCTTAACAGTTAACAAATCTTTAGTATGCACTCTTAAATTTACAATGCATCACACATCAGTGGGCCACAGGGATTCTTAAGAAAAAAATTAGACCATGCAAAATTGAAGTCAGTGCACCCCTGATCTAGGACAGTGTCCTAGTTTCGTAATGAGCAGCCTTGGATACTACAGAGAAAGAACACAAGAGCACAAGGCGATAATGGAGTAATCCATCTCTTTGCTTCCATCTGGGGTTTTAACATTGCTTTGAAGGACTCCCTGTCAGCTGGACCAGCCATTCACCTACACATTCAACTTATGGGCCTACTCAAACTTTATGACCTTAACTTGGGAGGATAAATATAATTGCCCTTCGAACTTCAGCACTAATTAACTTCTGGGAACTCCAGGGCCAACCATGACATATACCCTGCACTTGCCTCCTTTTAATCTGGCTTCAGGCCTGCATATGGGATGGAGACTGCTTTAGTTGCTCTGATAGATGACCTCTGGATAAAGGCATTCCATCACTGTTGATCTTTGTCCCCTGTGCTCTCTAACATTTATGTCTGGCCACTGAATGAGATCATCTGAAGTTTTATGCTGATGACAACCAGCGATACATTTCCTTAACTAAGGCTCTAGAACAGGGGTGGCCAAACTGTGGCTCCCGAGCCACATGTGGCTCTTGGAGGCCTCTCCTGTGGCTCGCAAAGCTTGCCAATCCCCCCTGCATTCCCCCCTCTGAAAGCCACTGCCCTCCCCTCTGATGCCTCCTGCTGCTGGAAAAGAGTGCAGAAAAGAGAGGAGCAGCAGTAGCCCCAGCCACCGGGGGCTCAACGGCAGGGAAGGGATCAGCTAAGAGAGGCGCCAGGGAAGCTGGTTTCTGTGCACCCTGTTCGTCAGCCCGCCAGCACAATGGGGTGTGGGGGGGGTGCCCTCTGCTGGGGATGGATTGGGAGGACTCCAGCCGGGCCTTACTCCCCTCCATGGGCATTAAACAGGAATGCAGTGAAAGGCTCTTCATGGGTTTCTTGCTGCCAGTACCATGGGGGGTGAGGGGATGCCCTCTGCCAGGGGAGGGGAGGGGGAGGGAGGGCCCCAGCCACAGTACACAGTTGCCTTCCCCCCTCCATGGGGGCCTTTAAACAGAGCACAGCGAGAGGCTCTTCATGGGCCTCTTGCAACCAGTATAATAAAGGGGGCTACGGGAATAGCGGGCAGAGCGCCATCAAAGATGGCTTGTCCATGCTGGCTGAGGTACCTTTGCCATTTCACAAAGTATTGCAATATATCCCAGCAATGTCTGTTTTTACCACTTTTGTTTTTCTGTTTCAGCCACCTGGAGACTTCAGGGGTGGAGCCAGGAGACTTTGGGGGTGGTGCCTTGCAAGGATGTGACATCACTTTGTGATGCCATGTCCTATGATTTCACTTCTAGATCAAAGATCAGGTGACATCACTTCCTAAGCTCCACTCCTTCCAGTGACATCACATCCTGTACCTTCATGTGATGTCTCTTTCAGGCCACTCCCCTAAACCTGCCTCTTCCTCTGAATTCACCTTGCGGCTCTCAAGCATCTGACGTTTAGTCTATGTGGCTCTTATATGAAGCAAGTTTGGCCACCCCTGTTCTAGAAGCTGCAGCCTTCTTCCTAGGCCAATATCTAGATACTGAGGTCAAGTGGATGAGGGTGAGAAAACTGAAGGTAAATCCAGACAAGACAGAGGTAATGCTGATAGAGAAGAGATGCTCAGGGTGGTAATTATTTGAACTTTCTTGTTGGTGTTATCTTCAGTAGACTGACTTAAGAGACTAAGGGAGCTTCTTAAACTCTGCCTTACTAAAAGAAAAGAAAAATAAGTAATAGGTTGGTCAAGAACATCTTTCTCCATCTACACTAGATATGCAGGATATTAGTCCTCTGGAAAAGGATGACTTTGCTCTGCCAGTCCATGTTTTTGCGACTAAGCTGGACATGCCCTTTGTGGGGCTGCCTTTTTAAATAACCTGGACACTTCTACTAATTTAAACTCAGGCTGGCTTGACTGCTAACGAGGAAGAGCTGCTTCCATCATGTTAGGATACTTGAAAGCAGCTTCATGGACTTCCTATTACTAGGGTTGCCAGCCTCCAGGTAGTGGCTGGAGGTCACTCACTATTACAACTCATCTCCAGGGGACAGAGATCAGTTCACCTAGAGAAAATGGCCACTTAGGAAGACGGACTCTATGGCATTGTGCCCCATTGAAGTCCCTCCCCTCCCTAAATCCCATCTCTCAAATCTCCAGGTATTTCCCAACCCAGATGCTGCATGGTATCCTTAAAGCTTTTCATGATCTGTACCCCACATGACTGAAGGGCTACTTCTCCCTAAGCCCATAGCAGCCGTACTACATTAGAATGAGTTCCCTTTACAGATCAGGAGGATCCCATTCCTGTTGGCCTTTAGAAAGGGTTGTTAAAACTTTGTTTCAGAGTGTGTTTTGTGACTTTTTTGATGTGTGTGTGTGTGTCTGGGCTGCTGTCTATACATTTGTGACCTGATGGGTTTTCTGTATCATGTTTTTAACAATGTTGTTAGATACCTTGGATTCTCAGGAGGAAAGGCGGGACATAAACGTTGTGCAATAAATCACATACTAGAAGAGATTAGGGAACAATGTCCACTCACACGCCTTCGCTAATGCTTACTGCTTTTCAGCACTGCTAGTTTTAGAACACTTCCCTACCATCAGAGCTTTTAGATGCAAGGCGGATCCAAACATTAATATAAAGTATCTACCAACAATAATCATAACAGGGGGTAGAGGACTAGACCTACATACTTAAGAGGACAAGAATTTGCACAGAGGTGGCTCTCTATCCCCACCCTGGCATTTACCACTTTGGGAGCAAGAGCAGGATAGTAGGCAGAGGAGTCACATTGCAGAGCCAGGAGGGAGGCAGACAAGGTCCGCACCAGGGATGTTGGGAAGGCAACTGGAGCTGAAGGACACTCCTGGAGTGGAATGCGTGACAGCCAGACGGGGACAAGGGCTGTTGAAGCAGTGAGCCTCCAGCTCTGCAACCTACAACAGGCTGGGAGGAGGGGCTTTGTGAGGAATGGGTAGCTGTGGACCTCCTAGGCCTACGCAGGCCTAACACTCAGTCCTTCGAAGAGGCTCAGGGGGCTGGGTTAGGGTTAGGGTAGTGTCCCACTGGACCAAGAGTACGTCAATCAGAAAGGCCCCTCCTTTCAAGACAGAGGATTGGAGGAGCCTGTGGAGGCCTCTTCCCCAGAAGCACCTTTAAAAGGCAGTCTGAGGAAGACCTGGGGAGGAAGGGTCAGATCCATCCCTAGGCGTATGTGGGAAGAACTGGGGAGCATCAAGGAAGATGGGTGATGTTAACACACTCACCTTTTGCTTTATTGAGGCTCTTCTGAAGGACTGGCTGAGAAAAGGGGAATATTGGAGGGCACTACAGCCCCAGACTCTACCCCTGAACCCCCAGCAAATGACAGAGTTATTCAAGACAATGGATGAGTGGGTTCTTCTTCAGGATCCCTAACATCCTTATATAAACTTAAGTCCTCTTCAGGCTAATATGGTATAATGATCCCTATCATCATCTTTTTTTTTTTTAATAGGCAGGCACTAAAAATTGTCCTGATTGGTCAAGATGAGATATGTATTCAGAAGTTGGTATTTTGCTTTTGCTGGTTCAGAAATCAGTGTTGATGTTCTTGGGTTCCTTGCAATTGAGACCTGGGACTCTCCACTCCATGCATCTAGTTGATGCCCGTTATCAATTTATTTCATCAGTGATCCCTGGCTCCTCCACCATCCCATCTTTAGACTGACTCCTTGGCTTCAACAAGGGCTGTGTTCTCCCATAAGGGATGCCTGTCTGACTCCCTTAGAGTTGCCAGTCCCCAGGTCCTTTTGGGGGTTCCCCTGGTTTTTGGGGCTTCTGCCTGCCACCGGTCACCCTGCAAACATCCCCAAAGCAATGCCGTCACCTGGAAGTTATGTCATCACATTGGGGGCATTGCACAGCAACACTCTGGTTTAAGGACAAAACTATGGTTTGAAGCCAGTTTTATCATAGAGTTTTTGCCCGCAAACCAGAGCATCACTGCGCAACATCCCCAACGTGATGATGTAACTTCCGAGTGACCGCACTGTGTCAGGGATGTCCCCCTAATTCCTCCTGCTAGCGCGACACGGGAACCTGGCAACCCTAGATTCCTTGGTCCCAATTTTCATGACCTCATGTTCATTATGCTATATCCCAGGTTGCTATTTCCTGCAAACTCAGATGTCTGATAAGGCCACCATACACATACTCACACACTCATACTAGAGTCACACTAGAAAAGAACCAAATAAAAGCAAGTAAGTCAAGCACAAATTAAGACTTTACGTTTCAAATCTGTCTTAATCTAAAATAGCTACCATCCCAATACACTACAGCAAACACCACTTGGTATCTCCAATCCACAAATAAATATGCATTGAAAGACTGGCTTCAACACAGCAATCTAAAGGTGCTGATTCACTAATGGCTTTATTGCCTCTTTACTTACAGCAAGGCAGCCATGCCTTCCCACACACTTTTTTTTTGCTTTGAATCACACTCCACGGTATGAAAAACAAGCATTAGAAGGCTGATTTCAGATGCTGCTTCACTCACACACTATCGTTAATGCAGAGGTAAAGTCTATAGACAAGGAGGGAAGGTGGCATGGTACAGCCCAATCTTGGGAGCAAAGCAGGGTCAGTACTTGGATGGGAAAATCTGCAGAGGAATCTGTAGAGGATGGCAATGGCAAACTATCTCTGCTCTCACTTGCCTTGGAAGCCCCTTGCTGGGGTTGCCATAAATCGGCTGTGACTTGATGGCACTTATGTATGTAAAGTCTAAAGG
Organism: Gekko gecko; assembly: GCA_029375565.1. NCBI lineage: Eukaryota > Metazoa > Chordata > Lepidosauria > Squamata > Gekkonidae > Gekko > Gekko gecko. The sequence continues at coordinate 52,446,580 of JAPDNY010000013.1, read as the reverse complement.
CACATGGATCAGCAAGCTCACCAGAGCTAACCAGGACTGGATCTGGTCAGTGCCTATATGGGAGACTGCTCAGGAATCCCATGGATATTGTGTTGAGTTTCATGGAATAAATGCAGCATGTTAACGAAAAGAAACACAATCATTTCCAGAGAGATTTCATCTCCTCCTATTGACTGTATCAGCCTACACTGTGCTTATTAGATGTCTCTTTGTATGGACTGTTATCCATGTACTGCGTTGAGTCTCAGTGAGAAAAGCAGCTAAATAAATACACTAAATAAATAAATAAATAAATGGAAGTATGGCTTAGGGTCTTACATCAACCATAATGAAAGGTTGGAGTTTCAAAGTACGAGTAAATCTCTTTTTAAGGAGACACAATAACAATACAAGAGGCAGCAGCACAGAAGGGCGAAATAACGGGGTAATTGGATAAACCAGGAAAACATCAGAAAAAAATGGGTTCATTGAAGCGGAAGGTTCTGATGCCACCTCTGGAGGAAAAGGACAAGAGTGACCGCTATTCTCTGAGAAATTTAAATCGGGGACACTCCTGATTAGCATAGGGAGGCATGTCAAGAAAGAAGTATGTTTGTTTTTTTTTCATTTGTGTTGTTTTCCCTTGGCAAAACATGGGCACATATTGCGTAGAGGGGAAGGAACATGGCTGCACCTGAATCATGCAGTGTATATTTTCTTAAGGGCAGAACTCATTTTGTAAAAGCCAACATAGGGGTGGTGATATGGTATCGTCAGGCAGAATCAGCATGCAGGAAGCTGGTAAGAGGCAGGGGCCAAATTGCACATGAAGGGCAGACAGAGAAAATATTGTCTTCTGATGCCCCCACCATCCCGTGAATTAGTCTGTTAAGGGCAGGTAGATTGGCTGCTAGGGAACCTGAACTGTAAGTGCTTAGTATTGATGGTTTTTCTGTTGTTGATATTGTAAGATGCTGTGAATCTGTACCAGGTGGACAAAAGTGGATTTAAAAATACCCAAACAAATAAATATTATTTTTTGTTTCAACTTGATTGCATGTAATTTAATGCCAACTCGAAGGTTGCAGGGCTCCTGTCTGGCAAAATGCAGCTACAAAGTCTGCAAGTGACAGCAGGAAATCAGGATGGCTGGGGATGGAAGATTCTGGATCCTTTCCCCTCCTGTCATTTTTCTATCCAAAATGCTTCTCCCTGAGCTGCTTTAGGCAGACAAAGAAAAAGACGCCAGTCCTAGGAATGAAAGAGACATTGACCGTGTCAAAGAGGCAGGGAGCACCAGCAATCAGAGCCATTAGTTACAAATTCAGTACGAGAGAATCGCCAAGGTTTGTTCCACTGCTAAGAACTTCAGCTTCAAAAAACTCAAGTTTCTCCACCCGCTTGACTCCCCTGGGCTTCTTGCCTGCACAAATGCTTAGCAGCACACATCCCTTCAGAGTCCACGCTACTTCAAACAAGTTTGAAAACTTGATACAAGAAACGGAGGCTAATATCTCCCTTGGGCAGCTGAGGGAATTCCGTTATTTATTTATATATATAGTCTAAAGCAAGGCAGCGTGAGGGAACATCATCTCTGCCTATAAATATCTTCAAGGTAATCATTTAAACAAGAGGGAGGGATCTCATCTCGAGATAACGGTGGCACAAGGCAGTAACCCACCCACCCCCCACTTTAATTTAAAATCTCAGGAAGAAACTACTAGCAATCAGAGTGTATTGGGAAAGAAAGTTATCCAGTGCTCTTAACGGAAAAATCCTGTTAAAATTCGTGAGGTTGGATCTTTGTGGTACTTTTAAGTTTCACTTGCCCAACTGGAGCAATACCACACCTTATCCAAGCATTACTCAAATAGCTACTAAGGTAGCTGGAGCATTTACAGAAGAGAATGGGTGGGAAGGTGTGGGTGACTGACCCATCCCATACATGTCGTTTCTCCCCTACAAATGTCCCTCCCCAGGGCTGTGCTCAAATTAATCTTTTATCCAAAACCTGGCATTGAAACTCATTTCCAGATACAGGAGAGAACGGTTTCCTAATTTAGCAAACAACCTCGGTTTCATTAACAGGGCTCTAGAAATGTATAAAAGCCTAGTAAAATGTAAAGTGACCAATGACTCCATGCTTTCTTCACAGCAATTTAGTTATCTCTAATGAAACATCTACATTTCTCTGGATCCACCCTTCCACGGTGACAGAGCCCCTGCTTTACATGCTCAAGGTCCCAGGTTCAGTGCCTGGCATCTCCAACAGAAGGATCTCAGATAAAGGGAATTGGGGAAAGGCCTTTCACTGCCAGAAACCCTGGAAAACCACTGCCACAGAGCTAGATGGACCAATGACCAGACGCAAAGGAAGATAAGTTTCAAATATTCATTCTTAAGTATTAGGAAGTGGGATGTGGATTTGTCTGTCACATTTTTAACTCACCCTTCCTACACAGAATTCTGACTAATGTACATGGCACTCCCCTCCCTTCTATCATGGGACATAGGTTAGGCTTAGTTGGACTTTGAACCCAGGTTTTCTAGCCTCTAGGCCAACACTAACCACTACACCGCACTGCCTCTTAGTACATTCACGGCCCTCTGAAAATAGTTAATTGTAATGTATGATGTAAATCATGTAGCTCAGTACCCCAAAGCTTCCTAGGTAGTATTCTACCAGCCTTATAATGCAGAGGCTCCCTAAACCTACAGGTAATGATTCTGCCTGATCAATATGGAGGTGTGAGGAGATTAGCAAGAGCATTTCTTGACAAAGGCTTTTAGATCTTTAATACTAACATTGATGCCAGAGCTAATCAGCTCCTGTTGTCTGTTAAGCATTTTTTAAAAAATCAATAACGTTGTTAAATGGCACAACACAGACAAAAGCCCTGGGAAGAGTCAGCTACATTAGGTCAGCCATCCAGAGACACCAAGCTTTAATTTGTAACTGTCTCTCCATACCGACAGCATATTTCAGATTTCTGCAGGCTTCCCACGATGGCTAGGAAGTATGGTTGCCAGCTCCAGGGTGGGAAATTCCTGGAGCCTGAGGAGGGCAGGGTTTGGACAGAAGAGGGACCTCAGCGAGATATATTGCTACAGGCTCCACCCTCCAAAGCAGCCATTTTCTCCACGGGAACTGACAGCTGTCACCTGGAGATCAGTTGTAATTCTGAAAGATATCCAGGCCTTACCTGGAGGTTTGTTTTAAAGACTCCTGGAGGTTGGCAACCCTACTAGGAATGCCCATGGTAGGGAGTTGCCCACACCTGGAAGTACCATGCGTGGCTAGGAACCAAAAACTTTAATTGGAGAAAAGGCTTAGAGCTTCATTTACACAGCCTTTTTTTTTTGCTAATGAAGACATGTGATTTAATTCCAGTGCTGTTTTATCATATTAAGAATGCACTTTATTAGCATAGTCATAGGACCTGATTTTTTTGTGATGTCACAGAGCAGATGTGCAGGTACAGGTCTCTATAGGGTTGCCAACGCTGGCTTCGAAAATTCTGGATACCTGGGATGAGGCTGGAGAGGGCACAGGTTGCCGATTCTGAGTTGGAATAGTCCTGAACATTTGGGGGTGTAGCCTGGGGATGGTCAGGTTTGGGAACAGAGCTCTGCAGGGATGGGATGCCAAGGAGTCTGTCCTCCAAAGCAGCCATTTTCTCCAGGGGAACTGACTCTTGTGATCTGGAGATCAGTTGTAATTTTGGGAGATCTCTAGGCTTGTAGGTCTCCATGAAGCTCTAGCTGCCACCTGTTTACACTGCTCTGAAGTCACAGAGGAACAGGGCAGCCTAGGTCTAATGGCTAGGTAGAATCTGGAAGATCAAAGCTGAAATGCTAAGTTAGATGGTTTATTAAGTTAAACCACGACCCTATTGCCTACGTGCTAGGAGCTTTCAAATACCACTTTGCTGATGCAAACCATCCAAATATTTCAGTGGAAATCCATTTGCTATAAAGAGATAAAGTGTGCTTCTCGCAGTACATAAATAGATGTCACTGCCACCTGTGATAAGAAAATATAAAACCAAATGCACCAATACGCCCAACTTTATGGGGAGTTTTGCCCACAATTTGTGTATCCATCTATTTATCTCAGACGGTACACTCAAGTGGTATGCATGATACTATATGGCATGTGAGGTACTTATAATGCAGAAAGAAATCTCTCCAGGGGAACTGATAGCTGTCACCTGGAGATCAGTTGTAATTCTGAAAGATATCTAGGCCTTACCTGCAGAAGTACCGCCAAGCTCAACAGATACTCTATATAGCAGAAGAGCAACTGCTGCTAATGATGTATCAATGCGTAAACCAAAGCAGCTCCCTCCATATGAGGAAGTATTCTTATACCAGATTGGCAGCACTGGGTATGTTGCACAATTTAATGTGACAATCTGGGTGTATTCAGCTGGCATCTGTTTGGTCATGACCAGAGCAAGCCAGAGAGTCCATGGGCTCATACATGCCCTTCCCCTCACACAGGGTACAGGGACTGAAGACTTCTGGGAACAAATCACAGGTCATAGGGTCATGTCAACTATCAGGCAGACAACAGACTACATTTATTGTTAAACTATAGCTTATAAACCCAGTTTGTAGGCAAGAAAACAAACCAGTTCATCATTTTGCCTGACTGAGAGGGGACAAACTTCAGTTTGTTCCAAACTAGGAAGTCTGAAAGGTATGAGTCTGAGGACTTTCTGGTTCATTCTCAACACAAATAAAACTGAGGCTCATTTGTGATATATGCATGCAGTCAATATCAGTGGTGGCAATGTGTCTGTGGAATGCCTTTCCCCTGGAGGCTTGCCTACTCTCTTTTAGGCACCAGACCAAAACATTGTTTTCTACCCAGGCTTTTAAGTAAGGGTTGATCTTTTTGAATTGTTTTTATAGGCTGCTTTTAGCCAGGGAACTGTTTCAAGACCCATTTTAGGTTACTAAATGGCTGTTTTTATACTCTGGCTTGGTTTTTAACAGTTAATTTTTACCAACGTTATGCTTTTGAATTAGTTTATCATGTTTTTTACATTTTAAGACACTCTGAGCAGGTTCTTCAGAGAGGCAGCATATAAATTTTCTGGATACAACAAGCAAGCAAACAAACCAGAAACCACTGAACTATCCTGCCTATATATTCACATTGTCAAAAATACCAAGAATGGTTTCTGAGTTCATCGGCAGAATGATGTACCAAACCAGAAAAAAGGGCTAAGAATATCTTACATCCTGGAAGGACACCATGCTGACATGACAAGCAAAGGTCATTTGAACAAGACAGTTTGTGCTGGCCCTGCTTTCACCCACATCGTTTGAGCATAGGCTTAGCTCTACACACACTGAAGGAGGCACCTGATACGTACATATATGCCACTGTTAGAGTTCACTCTAACAAAGGTGTCTATCGTCAAGTTAAAACCGGTGACTGACAGAATGCAGGAGAACATGATGTGATTTCATTTAGGATAAGCAAATGAGAGACACACGGAGAGAGTCCTAATCTATGAATGATACAAGTAACTGGGAACTTCACATTTGAAATATGTAATGAGCAAATTGATTCAGACAAAATATTTAGATAGGAAAATGTGATGTGATAACTCGCAAAATTGTTTGCATGAAAGAGTTCTAAATGAGCTAGGCAAGAATATTTGTCACTTTTACAGATCCTGGAAAAACACCTTGTATAGAAGGAAATGACATTGCGGCATTCATTTTAAAGGAACACACAGAATTACAACAACCACCGCTGGGCAGTGGTTACGAGCCTCCAACTCGAAAAGCTTTAAAAGGATTGATGCAAATTTAATTCCACTCTGTAGGAGAAAGCAAAAACTTTGTAATACTTTTTATTAAGACCAACCAAAGGACCACCAACAGCATTCAAGCTTCCGAGTTCTACAAAACGCTTCATCAGCCTGGCTCTTAAAAGGGAGAGGGAAAGGTGTTTTGGGAAGCCCATGTACAATGCCAGTGAGATATGAACAGAAAAAAAGGTTCTAGTTACAACTGGTATCAGGGGGCATTTTTGGCATTCCAGAAAGAAAGGGGGGGAGGGTGAAAGTATCCAACTGAAAATACAAAAACCAGCAGAAGATAAGATGTCTCTCTAAAGGCAAAGGGATATATGGGTTTCTTAAAAGGCTTGAAGGCACAGAGGAAATGTGGTAGTTATCAGGGATGGGCACAAATCTAATTACAAACCAAAGTTCATCACAAACTGGGCCTGGTTCATGGTTTGCAAACCTCAGTTCATGCAATCGGTTTGCCCATGAACCAAACTGGTTTTTGTAGAGGTTCGTTTGGTTCGTAAGTGGTTTCATGGGCCAGACATACTGGTGCCTCAGGCGAAGGTCGGAAGCTGCCCCGCTGAGGTAGTGCGACTCACCAGTAAGCTCAGAAGGCATTTCTGAGTTCACTTGTGGAAGCAGGGGGCAGCAAAAGCCATGCCTTTCGCTTTCCCTCCTGTGGAAGATACGCTGGTGTGACTAACCAGTGATCTCAGAAGGCATTTAAAAGCTTTCTGCGTTCACTTACTTGAGTCATGCTGCTCCTACAGCAGCAACACAACACTCAAGCAAGTGAACTCAGGAGGCTCTCACTGGTAAGCTGCACTCCCGCTGCAGCTCAGCTTTAACTGGGAAGACAAGAAGATGAAGAGTGAGCTACAGAGGACAGTATTTTAAGTTTTACATGTGTGGACCAGGCTGATAGTCTAAGGTATTTTTTAAAGATATTTTGTTTAACCACATCAGTTAACAAGCATGGATGTTTAAGCAAACACAAGTATACATACGCTATTTTTTTGTTTTAGTTAAATAAAACTATTTCAATTGTTATTATTAAGTTAATGATTATTTTTCTCCTTCCAATAAAGTACAGCAGAAAAGTTGTCCAAATATGAATTATTAACCTATTAAACTGGAGATAGTTCACCTCACAATGATTTCAGAATTATCTATCTATGATGTGTTTCTAATAGTATATCCAAATCAGTGTTTTTTTGATATAACTATAAAACTAATCTGACAAAGTCTAAAAATGAAACCTTCATCCGGTTGTAAATATTAAGATTATACCAGCAAGAATGAGTCTTTATGTAGAAAACCATGATTTAAATCCAGTCTTACTGACTAGTGATTTAAATAATGATTAAAATCGTGATTTGATTTGATTTCCACCCTGTTTCTAGTTCACTTGTGAGTCGTGCCACGGTGGCAGCATGGCTTGCAAACATCATTTAAAGGGAATGTTCCCTTTAAATGGCTTTTATGAACCCCATGAACCCAAACTAGTCCGCGAACCAGGGGTTCGTCTGGTTCACACAAACCATTAACTGGGACAAACTTCCATTTTTTTGGTCCATACCCATCCTTAGTAGTTATATTAATATTACCGGGGATTAATTTAACATCAAGAGCCAGTGTGGTGGTTAAAATGTCAGACTAGGATCTGGGAGACTCAGGTACAAATCCCTAGTCCGCCATGGAAGCCTGCTGGGTGATCTTGAGCCAGTCACACACTCTCAACCTAATCTACCTCACACAGCATGGTGTAAGCCACTTTGAGTCCCTAATGAGGAGACAGGTAGGGTATAAATGAAGAAACTAAACATCCAGTCTAATGAAGAGCTTCAGAGAACTGTAATCCATAGCAGTGTGGAGGCTTTCATGTGGATGGTCTTAATAAAACTTATTGCATGGCTTTTGCTTTGGACCAACCTGGTCACCTAAAACCTCTCTACGGGTAAAATGTTTTGTAACCCTCCCCAAAAACCTGTTGTTATATTTTATTATTTTCTTTTTTAAAAAGTATTTGAAAGAAGGACCAAAGTACCCTTAAGCAAGGTCTTTCTCGTAGCCCCGCACAGCTTTCAAAGCAATGCATACTTCAGAATGTGTTTCCATATTAAGGTGTTTGTTTTTTTGTTGTTTGTTTCTAAGTTTCAAGTGTCCTGAATCAATTCGTCTGACACCCACATGCTACCCAAGGACTGTGCCAAACCCTGTGCTGATAGCTGCTCATGCAAAACAGCAGACTCCAGTCTAGCAGGATCAGCATGGGCGACACACTCCAAAATAGCAATTGTAGCCTAAGTGGCCTGCAAGAGTTGGCACTTCTCCCTGCAAGTGACTCTTTTACCCATCCTTCCAATTTAGCACAACACTGTTAAAGCAACATTGGGGGAAGTTGCCATTTAGAGTCAGCCAGAGTTACAAACAACCTTCAGTCCTTTGGCGTTCCATAGCTCTAGAAGTTCTCTTGTATCCATTATCACCCAATTGGGATATTATTCATTAGGCTTCATTAAATATTGGCTTTTTAGACTTAGTGCTCCTCAGTGATCTAGCAGAAAGCCCATTGTTATTGCTAATAACATTCGTGGATGCCAATGATGAAGAAATAGTGTCCTGGAAAGTAACAGAAATACGAAGACAATAATCTTGAAGGTATCCAGAACACATGATCTGACACCTGTGGTTTAAAAACGCATATCTCAGTACAGCCAAGTCCAGTATTCCCCAACTTTGTGCTGTACTTTCTGTAATTTTTACAACATCCCTTTAAGGTGGGCCCTCACAGCACACGTGAGATTTAAACCAGGGAGTTCCCAGATCAGAGCTCATTGTCTTTGCCTCTACACTACACCAGCTACAAGAAACTGAAAACGTAGGCCATTCCAATTTGCTGTAAATCAAATCATGGAAGATGATCACACTCACAGACAGAAAACCTTGCTGGCACATTGGACAAAATCAGAAAACTTTATTGTTCTATTTATTTCAAAAGGGTAACCATAATTATCTGATTGTAAATGAATGTGAAAGGGAACAGTCCATTAGACCTCTCTTGAAACACTCCTCAATTTTTGATCCACAGTTTTTAAAAGGGAGTTGAAAAAACTGGAGACGTTTCAAAGAACTGTAAGGGTTCAGAAAGAGTCATGCTGTTTTGGAAAGAAAAGCTTTTCAGATCCAGTAATCTATGGCTAGTTTTCCCCCCTGCAAACGTCAAGAAATCACACTTTCTTTTCTGTACTTAGGTTGTCACTGTGTTGGTCCAAAGCAAAATTCAAACGCCTAAGCCACGTGATACATCTTTTCTTAAGATCAACCCAAATAACACAAAGCAATGCACAAGGCTCCGAGTTCTCCAAAACCATTTATCAGGCTGGACTGCCTAAAAAAGGGGGAGGAAATTTCAAGCCATGGTCTTAAAAGGCCTTTTGTTAGCATGCTCTGTAGAACACCATGCAACTCTGAATAAAGAAAACACTGCTCAGTAAAGCCGATGTCAGGTTGCACACCTTTGTCCTGTTGGGAAGCAGCAACAAAAATGGAAGCATCCGGTCGAAAATACAAAACTCACTAGCAGTCAAACGTTTCCCTACCACCAGGATGTATGCATGGCTCCCTTAAAATGCTGAGAGCAAGGGGAAAACCTAGTTCTCATTATACTAATCAATACCGGAGATCAATTTCATTTGATGCACTTCTGAATTTGCTTTTTGGTTATCCCAACTGTCTCATCTGCATTATGGTTGCCAACCTCCAGGTGGTGGCTGGAGATCTCCTGCTATTACAACTGAGCTCCAGGAGACAGAAATCAGCTCACCTGGAGAAGATGGCCACTTTGGAAGGTGGACTCTATAGCATTATACCCATTGAAGTCCCTTCCCCAAACCCCACCCTTCCCAGGTTCCACCACCAAAATCTCCAGATATTTCCCAACCCAGAGCTGGTAACCCTACTCTACATACATACGCACAAAGGTCATTGCCAATTCTTCGCTGTGAGCCCAGTTCCACCCAAGTCCTACACAACTGTCTCTTCCTACTGTTTCATCTTCAGCTGCAAACACAGCAGTCAGGAATTTGGAAGGGCATTCCTCCTTCCCAATCTGTGCACCCCTGTAAGTGCCACCATTTCAAATTTTCTCTTCTGTTCTCCTTCGCAGAACTTCCCATCCCTTGGCTAATCCACACATGCTTTCTTGTACTGCTGTACAATGCTGCAATACACGCTTTATCTCAACACTAAATGTGACATAATTAGGCTTCCTTTTGCTGTTTTCTATGGTTCCCCCCCACACACACTTTTCCAGGTGTTTGCTACCCAGCCAGAATTTTATCATCTCCATCTGAATCTCACCCTCATGGACCAGTTGCCAGAACTAGATAGTGCAAAACAGCTCTTAATCGCGCAGAGTAAGGTTGCCAGACCCCTGGTCTGGGTGGGGGTTCCCCTGATTTTTCAGGGGAAGCCCCCCTCCCAAACAGGGATGTCACCATGCAATGATGTCACAAAGAAGTGACGTTATCACATTGGGGATGTCGCTGTGCAACGCTCTAATTTGAGAGCAAAACACAGCAAAACTTTATGATAAAAATATAGAGTTTTGCCCTTAAACCAGAGCATTACTGTGTGATGTCCCTGACATGATGTCACGTGATGTCATCATGTCAGGGACATCCCATGTGGCAACATTGCCCTACCCTACTCCCAGAGAGCAAGAGGTAAGGACCTGACAACCCTAGCACAGAGTCATGTGGATTAAGGCACTGAATTGAGGGTCTGCAATTGTAGTGCAGTGTATATGCACAGTGTTGTGGCTGTATATGCATGTACAGTGTGTGACTGAATATCCATGTACATAAAGCCTCCAACTTTAAGAGGAACATAATCATGGCTGCCCCCTTGTTGCTGGATCCATGTGGTGCATGCGTTATTCTCTTGGCCACTGTACAGGCAAAACAGCCAGCTCACGGCTGACTTCAAATCTCTCCATAACAGTCAAGAGACTGCCTACCGCAGTGGTCCCCAAGCATGGTTCCCGCCAACATTCTTCCTGATCTTCTTAATTGCTGTTTTCACAACAAAAGTCATAAACAGCAAGCACTTTTCCTACTGCCCGCTAAGTGTTTTTAGAAAGTGGGTGGGGCCAAGTAGAGCTATTGGCCACTGGAGACTTGATTGAGCAGATTTTTTAAAACACTGCTTTGGCAGCAGCTGCCACCACAACAAAAGGATTTTCACAGTGTGACGAAAGGCAAGCTGCAGTACCCATTCTGTGGCTGGCTCCGCCTTCTGAAAGGTGCCCACAGGCTCCAAAGGATTGGGGACCCCTGGCCTACTATCTCATCCCAGGCGATGTAACATCTGGAAGAGCAATGGAATCCTAGCTAGGCTGAAGAACACGAAAGAGATTCCACAGCCAATCTGGATAGGAGAAGCTGGATTTTTTTCAGTAAAGAAAGACTCCCTACATACATTCAGGACAATTTACTCCTAGGTCCTTTTCCTTGGTTGTTTGTCTTCTTCCAGTTGGGAGGGGGGTGTCCTACCCAGGTGCCAGAACTTTTGTCAACAAGATAAGAACTTGGGAAACAGTGCAAAATCCTTCCTAACTCCTGTCAGCTGTATCAAAGGTAAAATTTTGTACCCCACCAAAATCCCTGCTTAGAAAGATCTCAGAAGCTAAGCAGGGTTGGCTTCTGGCCATTATTTGGGTGGGAGATCACCAAGGAATACCAGGATTGCTACGCAGAGGCAGGCAATGCCTCTGAATGTCTCTGAAAGTATCTAGCTGTCTGCCAGGAATTGGGTAATGTTCCTTGCATGTGCATACCCTCCAGGCCAGGCACTTCCCTAATCCCCCAGCTCTCTCACAGAGATGTAGCAAACTCTGTTGTTTCCCACTCCAAACCCCTGTTCCCTTCTCTGTGCAATCTTTGTCCTTGGGAAAAACACCCGTTCAATAATTTGTTGTTCCAACACGACTACTTCCAATAAAAAGAATGATTTCAGATCGACCCCTTGTGTCCCAGGAATGTTTGTTGGGCCACCATAGCCCAGATATACTTTACAGAAGCTGTAAACGTTCAAGACAGAACCATACAAGAGTTCAGCCCCTCTTCTCCATCCCTCAGGACTAGTAAGCAGGGGAGGGATGAAAGAGAAACCCATGAACCTTGCCACCTGTCTCTTACCACCAGCAAGAGTCAGTCTGGCTCTAGTCTAGGGAATCTCCAAGCAGCTCAGACAAATTAGGAGGTCCGACAGCAAGCGGGTCAGGCTGCTGACAGGCAGACTCTAGAGCCAATAAGCTGCTGAATACAGGCCAGGCACAGGCACCTCTTGCAAGGCTCGGGGCTGTCAGTCAAAGATGCCGAGCCGTGTTCTCGCTGGCAGAGGAGTGGAACTGCACGACTGAGCATGCTCCAATCTACCTGCATTGCAGTGGCTCAGAGTGTCCTCTATTAACCCAGCTGTATGCTAATCCCATCATGCCATCCAGGACACTTATTAGCACAGCGGCAGAAGCCAGAGGAGGAAGGTTTTTGCTTTGAATACCGGAGGGTGGCCAAGTGAGCAAGGAGGGGAAGGGGCCTAGGAGAGGGCAGAAGAGACAGAGCGAGTGGGGGGGGGGACAAGTATTCATGCAGGAGTTTCATTCCAGTAGTACAACAAATGCCCTGCTATTTTAAAAAGGTGAGCTTCCTTAGACAATAAAGCAGAGGATTTTGAGCTCCCAAAAAACTAGAAGAGTAACGGAGAGTCCGGGAAAGCCAAGTGTCACCTAGTAACTCAAAGGCTAGGTTCTATCCTATTGGCTGGCCGTAGAAAAAGAGCAAGAGTCCAGCAGCACCTTAAAGATTAGCAAAATTTGTGGCAGGGCATGTGAGCTCCCGTGAGTCACTGCTCACTTCTTCAGGTACTTGCATTTCGTTTAGCCACTTTGGACAGACAGTGGGAGACTTTACACGCTGTTTTCCAAAAGTGGAGTCAAGACCACGTTGGAAAAAGAACAGAGAAGTTTAATGTGCTGAAAGGCTGTGTGACTATCTGTTTTCTTCCTGAATGGGAAGCTGGAACAGTCAGCGTCATAACAGAAGTGCAAGTGATCATTCTCACTTTACAAGATGTAGTCCCCACCCCACCCGAAGTGAGTATATGAAGAGAAGGCAGCATGGTGTAGTCTGATCTTGTCAGATCTCAGAAGCTAAGCAGGTCTGGTACTTGGATGGGAGACCATTAAGGAAGGCTCTGCAGAAGAAAGCAGTGGCAGAACAACTCTCCTCATTTGTCTTGAAAGCCCCTTGCTGGGGTTGCTGTCAGCCCGTTGCAACCTGGTGGCACATATGTATTTATTAAGTTATTTGGAAAAAATACAGTGCAAAGTATGAAAAAACCCTTCAAGCTGTATTTTGTGGGTCTCAGTAGTTATATTTCCAGGGTTTGCTGTGCTGTAAATTCCATAGGAGCTGGGTGCTTCACCAAAAGTCTTTTTGGCACAGCACAATTTTTGCTTGAATACAGAACTGGCTAGCAGAACACAGTGGTTGCCAGCTGACTCCCTGACACAGCCACAGTTGAGACAGAGGGAAGAGACCCTGCAGAAGCAAGGAAGACTGGGGAGGCAGTGTATCAAAAAGGGGCACATGGCACTATGGAGGGGGGGACGGGACAGGCAAGCAGCACGGAAGTTGCATGTTCATCTTCTAGAGAAGTCTCCATGGAAACACACTGTGTGAAAGTTCACACATTCAAAGGGAGACAGCTGCTTTACAGAGAGAGGTGAAGCGGCAGGACAGCTGAGATTAGCTTTGAGGTGAATGGGCCCCTGTTGCGCCCAAGCTCTGGGCAACCAGTAGCCTCATGCAAAGCCCTCCAAGAAAAAATTCATTTAGATTAATGTAATATAGGGAAGGCACTAAACAAAACTGAGTTAAATTACCAAAGATGACAGGGATCTATTAAAAAAACATGCCAGAAAAGGAGAAACCAAGATCTGGTTTTCTGACGCACAAGCCTCAACTAACTTGCCACTCTTAAACATCCAGCAAGTGTCAAATTTTCCCAACTTCCTGTATTGTACACAAGATCTCCCAGACTTCAATAGGCTCCCAACTCAAGTTTATAATTGGCTGGGGTCCAACATTCATCCTTCCAGTCCAAGTCAACTCCAGTCTTGGACTTGCTTTGAACATTGAGAACAGTTTCCTGGAGCCTGTGGCTCCCGTCCTCCGTTGCCTGCCCCTTGACCTATAATATAAATATGGATATTTTCAGCTCCTGCTTCCCTGCCATTACATAGTACGCAAATATAATTTTACTAGTGGGATGCAGAAAGAGAGTATTGTTTTAGATCAACTCATACTCATTCAACAGAACATGCTCCCCCCCACAGACATTTTTCAGGCAATCTCTGACATGGGATGGATTCCTATCATCACAAAAGATTTTGTAGACAGATCTGGGTAGAAACACACACAGTACAGCCCTATTTTACTGTTGTAAATCTAACACAGATGTATGTGTGTGTGTATTTCACCATGTTTACATGCTGTGGAAAGCCACAACTGGGATCCCACAGTGATTACAACACACACTTCTAAATGTCACATATCATATTATACATACACAACCAATGGCATATACTTTCCTGCACAGAAGCAATATCCATATAGGAAATTACTTTTCTTATAAAGTGGCCCATCCCAAAATTTCCTACCATTATGGCAGAGTCAATACTTTCTGCAATGACAGAAATTTTCCAAAGTCTCTCTGGATTGCAGGGTTCTATTTTGCCTTTAGTGGACTGATACAGCTCTGCCTCTCAGCCAATTTTCCTTTGAAAGGAGTTTGAAATCTCTATCTACACAGCCTGTCGATGAGGAGTTAATGACAGCACACAGTACTGTTTATATTAGATCAGTTACAATGCAAAAAACCCTCAAACCCTTAGGGACCTGCTGGTGAGTTCCATGCAGTTTGCTCAATCAGCTTGCATTCGATGCCATTTGCAAAGTTCAAAATTCACTGCACCAGTTTAATGGCAATGCAGGATTTTAACCAATGATAAATTATCTCATTACATACACTAACTCCTTCAGTCTTCACATATGTATTCTCAATAAGAAGGACTATACATCCTCTGTATTTTAGTGTATTTCTTTTTCAGAACAGCATATTAGAATAACGAATGTAATGCAAGGAATATTGGGATGTTTTGCTGACATGTGGCTGCACCCACCTCAAAAAGAAAGGGAAAAATGCTGTTAAGTTACCTCCATGCCTGAGAGGAGACGAAGGGGGAGTCTCAGTTTACTTCCCACAATCATAAAAGATGCCTTTACACATTTATCTCCAATTTTGTCATATTTATTTCTTTGCTGTCCTTTCCCCCTCCTTAACTAAATCAAAACAACTGTTGACTTTATAATCTTAGCTTGTAATTTAGTTTTGTCTTTGCATAGCTTAAAAATCTTCATCATGTTACATGTTAATTCGCTGTTCAGCCTCTGTCTATAAGTTTGAACTCTACCTTCCATTCCAATGTATTTGAAAAAGTCTGCATGCACACGAAACCTCACATCTTGAATAAAGGTGCCACTGGACTCTAAAAATGGGTTTTAGCCAAGTCATTGATTTTCTTCCTTCCACCTTTAACTCCAGCTTCAGGATTTCCTGGCTATCCTGACACCTGTTTTCTGAATTTAGAGTACCACAAAAGGAGCACTTTCTGTAGTAACTGATATGATAACCTTGCTTGTAGGGTTCTTTTTTATTTTCTTCTTTCTGACAATCTCAAATTTTTGTAAAGTAAGAGCTGTGCAACAGTGGAATCAGCTGCCTAGGGAGGTGGTGAGCTCCCATACACTGGCAGTCTTTAAGCAGCGGCTGGACAAACCCTTGTTAGGGATGCTTTAGGTTGATCCTGCATTGAAGCAGGGGTTTGGACTTGATGGCCTATATGGCCTCTTCCAACTCTGTGATTCTATGATAAAGTATGTGTTTAATGGAATGATGCAGTACGGAGTTTTCATCCTAAATGCTTTCCCTTGTTCAACACTGTTTGTTAAGCAATAATGATGTTCAAAATTTTAGGTTCTTGATGCACTGCCAAGCTCTTTTGAGGCTCCAATAATGTTCCTGGACTGTACTACTCCTTCAGACTGCATTGTATAATTAAATATTTCTCTATATTTTAAAAAAATCAGAATGAAAACTAGTGAGGCGTGCTTGTCAAGATAAGACCACAAGTCCATCTAGTGCAGAATTCTGTTTTAGCAGCAGCCAGCCAGATGTCCCTGGAATCTCACAAGCTAAGTATGATGTATGTGGACCAACCTCCCATTGCTCATCCTCGTTTCCTGCCAAGAGAGAAAGATGGAGATGAATTGGGGGAGAGAATGCACCAGCCTACTATGTCTCTACAGGCAAAAACTTGGAAATGACATCATTGTGTGTGGGGGGAGTTGCAGGTAATGACACTGTGCACAAGCATCCCCACCCCAAATTCCTCTGGGGGGCAGAGTGTGCTGGCTGTGGCTGGCAAATTAAAGGTATGGTGCTTCTGTACATAAAAGCTCCATTGAGCTACTCTACTATTCATGCATTAAGAAGTTAATCATGCATACAATTTTGAACCTGCCACCAATCAATGTCTTTGGGTGACCTGGATTCAGGTGGGTTGCTGTGTTGGTCTGAAGCAGCAGAACAAAGTTTAAGTCCAGTGGGGCACCTTTAAGACCAACAAAGTTTTATTCAAGGAATAAGCTTTTGTGTGCATGCACACTTGAATCTGTCATGAATAAAACTTTGTTGGTCTTAAAGGTGCCACTGGATTCAAACTTTGTTTTGGATGACCTGATTAGCATTCACTGGGTAACCCTCACCTAATAAGAGGAAAGGCACATTTTTCCCTATATCCACTCTGTCCATACCCTTTAATGACTGTATAAGCCTCTACTGTGCCCTTCATGATTTTTCCCAAACTGAAAACCCCCAAATGCTCTAGCCTTTCTTAGAGAGCAGTGCTCTCTTCTAAACCATTTTCAATTCCATAGTACCATTTTTGAGACAGCACACCTGGATTTAAGGGAGTGGCTCAAACATTAAATTTTCTGTCAAAGGCTTTCACGGCCAGAGTTCATTAGTCGCTGTAGATTTTCTGGGTTGCGTGGCCAAGACCACAGCCACACAACCCGGAAAATCTATTGCAACTAATTAAATTTTCTGCCTGCAAAATGAAGAAGTACACTTCGACAGTGTTACCATCTGCTTTCTGTAGCTTGGCATAAACTTTCAGCTGGCTGCAGAACAAAACAATCACAGGAACACTTGAGTGTCCAATCATTTGCCACTTAGATTCACGAAACCCACATCTCATCTTGTAAGCGTGACCTTGAAAATCAGCCCTCTTTGTCATTACTTCTTTATCTGTGGGGTTTTCCCTCCCCTTTCTTTCTTTTAATTCACATCAGGAACAAGGATCTTGAAAGACTACTCTAAAGAGAGGGAAAATATTTACAGCAGAAAAACATAATGATCACTACCCAAACATTTGCTCATGGCTATTTTGGCTCGAGACTCACTTCCATATCAATATGTTGGACTTCACATAGGGACTCTCATATTCCCAGCACCTACAGATTATCTGCACAATCTATGCAGCATGCAATTAAAGTATACAGATTGCAAAAATGAGGCCTAGACATACTGGGCTCTATATGGAGATTCCCCCAGAAACAGGAAGTTCAATAAAATCCAGGGCAGGGCACCCTGCTCCCATACAAGCCCCTATGGACATTGGATTGTGGCAGTTTCTTCACAGTGTCCAGAATCCTATATTAGTCAGATATTTCACATCTTGTATAGACATGTGGTCGGCATGATATATCTGGGCACACCTCTAATGCTGCTATCCTAACCTTACCTATCACTTAACATCCTCTAGCCTCGGCCTACAGAATAACCATTCATATCACAAACACTGTGAAAATGGCATTTCTAGATGAAATACAGAGGGATCAGAGTGTCTGGTTCAGCAATACAATCAATGTGGCTTTAACACGCTCAACTCTGGCCGCTCAACACACACTAAACTCTAAAGCCAGACTATCTCTAAGATACACATGTACATCTTAGCTTTTCCGTTTATGGTTTCACAGGACTTTGATGAGCTTAGAAAAATATGCAGTTCCTACACATACACAGGTCAAAATCCTTCTGTGATAAGGAGAATAAAAATACAGGAAAATTGTTCGAATATACAAGTGTCTTGCGTGTCATGAAAGAGTTAATCTGTTGTTTGTGTTTACAAATAGTAGTTAGTTAGCATAGAGCCAATTAGAGTCGTGTAGAAGTTCCCACTACAGGAGGAGGAGGAAGTAGTCTTAATGAATCCAGAGGCACCTTTAAGACCAAGAAAAAAAAGGAGGGGGGGAGAACTGAACCCAAGATATGGCTGTGATATATATAAAATAAGTTATTATAGAAATACAAATATTTATTACGGTGTACACATTAGTAAAAGATAAAATAGGTTAAAAGAAATGATCCAAATATCATTCTCTTAAAACTTTTTACACAGAGCTTTGGCATTTGATACACTCTTATATGGAACAAATGATAAATTAAGAAATTCTATGTGTATTTGTTACAGATTAAGATGGAGGATGAGATAATTAAAGAATGTAATGGGCCCAGAATTTTGGTCATAATATTGAACTTGACTATTGGTTGCAAATATGGAAAACAAATGTAAGAATAACAAAATTGGTCTCTTTTAAAGAGAATTTACATAAAATGTTCTATAGGTGGTATATAACGCCAGGGAAATTAGCCAAAATATATCCTGGAATGTCTGACAAATGCTGGAAATGTAAGACACGGGTGGGAAGCTTCTTTCATGTCTGGTGGAAGTGTAAAGATGTGATGTTATATTGGAGAAGAGTTCATGAAATATTGCAAAAAATATATCTGATACCACTACCATTTAAACCAGAAATGTTTTTGTTTAATATCATGCCTGATGTAAAATATAAGAAAGTTAAGCACTTAATTAAACATATAGTTAACGGCAGCAAGAATTCTTTATGCTACATATTGGAAGAAATCAAGAAACCAACGAAAAGGAACTCTTGACAAAAAAATTTGAAACGGTGGAAATGCATATATTGACGGATTTGTTGAAAGACCAAAGTAAACAAAATATGAGAGAAAATTGGACACTACTTTATGAATGGGTGAAAAGAAGCCCTGAAAAGGGAAAATCATGAATAATGGATTACAGTTATTATAAACTTGGGAGAAACTTGAACTGTAAAGAATATGTACTTTCTCAGGAATCATAATAGAAGATTTTAATGATTTGATTAAGTGGCATTAGAAATTATATAAATGAAAAAAGACTGGAAACAAAGATTTAAGATGAAAACTGTTTTGTGACAGGTATTATATAAGCCTGATGGAAACTTTTCCTATATGTCTTATCCCATTCCCCTTGTCCTCCCCTTCCTAAATGTCTTATATAGTAGGGAAAATCAAATAAAAGCTTATTAAAAAAACTTTACACACACAGAGCTGAAAGTTTTACATATACAATTGATGGGTATATCTTATGACCAGTAGACCATACACATTTTGGCCCCTTAGGGCCTTCCTCAGTGGTCAATATTACTATTGAAAAACAACACACATCCAGAAATAAATATATGAACAAAGATTTTCTTTAAAACCCGGTGTTGCTTTCTCATGTGATGTGCAATTGTTAAAAGTTTACATAGTAAGCCATAGATAATCTCTCATGGTAACTGCATACGCTCTCCAAATTGTTCTGGTAACAAATATCCAATGTGTGTGGATGTGTGTCTCTTCCATCAAAGGTAGTAATCAAGTTGATGTGTGTGTAGTAATCAAGTTGATGTGTGATGTGTGTTTACAATAGTAATATTGGCCACTGAGGAAGGCCCTAAGGGGCTGAAACGTGTATGGTCTACTGGTCATAAGATATACTCATCAATTGTATATGTAAAACTTTCAGCTCTGTGTGTAAAAAGTTTTAAGAGTCTGATATTTAGATCATTTCTTTTAACCTATTTGATCTTTTACTAATGTGTATACCATAATAAATAAACGTATTTTTATAATAACTTATTTTTTTAGCTAGCACCTTTAAGACCAACCAAGTTTTATTCAAGAGGCTGAAGCTGGTTCCTTATTCCTTCCCTATTCACAACTTATTCATGAATTCAATACTAAGGAGAGTTTGAAAGCTCTGAGCCCCAAAATAAGGTCTGGACCATCACACATCATACACCCCCAGATTCACAGGACTCTCCCCTTCATGAGGATATATCCTGTTTCCTGATCCAAAGCACGGTTCTTGTGCCAGTTGCTCTGAAGCGTGGTGCCTCTAGGACAATCACACAGGAAGACACTTGGTCCACGATGCACCCCAAAACACTCTTTGGACCACTCCAAATGACACATCCCCACACTCTGGAGACTATCTCCTCCAATTTCAGCCTCGTGTTTTATTCAAGGTATGAGCTTTTCTGTACAAGCACACTTCCGCAGAGTTTTAATGAGGTGGTCTGAAATTACCTATTGGTTAATCAGCTTTATTGGGGGCACTACATGTCTTTAGTCATGTACTCAGTTTGGGGGGAACGTTCTCTTTCTTTGTTCTAGAGATCACAAGGATTTTAGCCAAGATGGTGTTTAGATTAAGAGAAGTTAGTTAGACCATTTATGATTTATTGTTTTTCAATCCCAATGTAACTCTTCTCTTTATTTTTCATTCTAATTCTATAAGCAAAAATATAAGATTGTGTGCTTCCTTCATTCCGCTGTGCCTGTGGCACTCTGCTAATTTTTCCAACAAAAATTTACTACAGAGCACATCGAGAGGGAATCAGATAAACATATGGAGCAGAGATCCATCAGTGGCTATTAGCCACAAGGTATAGATAGGAACTCTGGGGCAAGTGATGCTCTGTATTCTTGGTGCTTGGGAGGGGGGCAACAGTGGGAGGACTTCTAGTGATCTGGCCCCATTGGTGGACTTCCTGATGGCACCTGGTATTTTTGACCACTGTGTGACAGAGTGTTGGACTGGATGGGCCGTTGGCCTGATCCAACATTGGTTTCGCTTATGTTCTTACGCTCACATTAAAAAATTCTAATACTGTTGAGTACTCCCCACTTCCCCAAACAGAGAGAAGTTCCAGGAACAGCACTACAGGGACTTATTTCCTTTAGCAAGCTGCCTGTCAGGTAGTCCTGCCATGATGGATGGAGGGGAGGGGAGGATGGCTATGGGCGCCATGGTGGCGTGACGGGCGGGAGGTTGGGATCGTAGGGGTGTTGATTTATGCCTGGTGTGTGAGAATGGAATGTGGCTCTGGCAACCCCTGTCTCTGGTAGACTGGATGTTCTGACCTTGAGGAGTCAAGCTGCGAGCTTTCCTATCGCTTTCAAAGCTGCAGCTTTGCTGAGACTAATGGGGGCGGTGGGAACTTCATTAGCGTAGTAACTTTCGATTCCCATTCGCATGTTATTCCCTGATTGGTAGAAGGGGGGTCCCCATTCACCCCCTTCCTTGTATAACCGCTTGCTTTGTGTAACCAAGTTATTCTGAACAATGTATCTGTACCAGTAACCTTTCTATTGCAGCTTTATAATAAACGCTATTCTTGTTTGAACCGCAAGGCATGGTGTTTGGCTGACTGAGTTAGGGCTTCTGACAGTTTGTTCAGAATCATCATCAACTTTCAGGACTGGTCAGAAACCCGCGACTCCAAAATGAGCAGCGGTGAAGAAGACACTCTCCCGATTGAAGAAGAAAAGAAAAAGGAGAAGAAACCTCCCAGGAAGGATGTACCCAGAGAGACCCCTGACACGTACGTGCCGGGACAATGGGGTCCGGACTACGACTTCGGAGGGCCCTACGGGGATCCATATGGGGCAGCCTATGGGGGGTGACCACCCGAGTCGGACGTAGATGAGACTGGGTGAAACCCCTGGCTGAAACCCACGAAACGTGGTTTGGAACCCCGCGGGCATCGGTGGGGGAAGCCACCCCGAAAGATCAGTCCGCAGGCTGGTCACGGCTGGGTCCCTGGAAGATGCCGGCCGAGACTCCGAGAGCCTGGAAGGTGCCGGTGGGCGAGGTGGAGTGGGGAACCGAGCCAAGACCGCCTGATGCGCTTCCTAGATGAATCCCTCGCCCGCATCCCACAGATGATCGCTGAGGGCATTCGGGAAGAGCGAGAGCGACAAAGGCGAGAGGAACCACCAGACCAAGCTCCCCAGGATCAACAACCGGCGCCGGATCAAGACCAGCAGAACGTGCCAGCCGGCCCCCGGCGCAACCTGCTGGACCAGGGCCGCAGGGACCACCGGGGCAGCCACCCCCTCGTCCATGGGGGTTCTTGCCACCGAAGCCTGCGGAACTACTGGACGCAGATTTTGATGGAGACCCAGAAAAGTTTCCGTTCTTCCTCGTGAGAGCCGAAAGATTTATCGAAACTTGGGGCCACCTATTCCAACGCGAAGATCGCATGGTCGATGTCATAGCGGCCCACCTGAAAGGGGCAGCCGCCGACTGGTACGTGGGACTTCATCAGGCCGATGGGCGCGAACTGAGGGAAATCGATTCTTTTATGTGGGCCATGAAAGAGCAATTCGAGGACGTGAACTCCAATAAAGCGGCAAAGGCAACGATCCGGGCCCTCAAGCAAGGTACGAGATCGGTGAGGGATTACACGGCGGAGTTCCGTAGGTGTGCGGCTAAAATCCGAGGGGTGCAAGATGGGACCCTCGTGGAGTACTACAAGTTGGGACTCAACGCGGAGATTCGCCGAGAAGTCACCAAGACCCAAGACCCAGACACACTCTCTGGGTGGATACAAGCCGCCATCACGATGGAGAACCGCCTGAAGACCATCAAATTGGATGATGCAGCAGCGATGGTTAACAGGGGCCCCGCGCCGCCAGCAAGGGGAAAACCCCCCACCCCGAACCCAAAACCGAAAGATGGCACGAGGGAACTCCGAATGAAGCAAGGTTTATGCCTCAAGTGCGGAGAAGGGGGCCACTTCGCCGCGAACTGCCCAAGCTCCCCTGCGTCGACTGGAGCGCCCAAGGGAGTCAAGAAAAAGTTTGACACGTCCACGCCAAAGCCGGTGGCAAAGCCAAGGGGGGCGAAAGCCCTGCAAGCCAAGCCGCTCAGCGAGGCATCAGACTCATCGGATGGCGAGACCGCGCCGCAGGGAAACGAGACGGACCTGCTGTGAACAGCGCTGAACAGCAGGTCCCAGACTCCCAGGCGCAAATCCCGGTGAGCAAACCCCCTCTCTTTTCTTTCTCACGGTGACTTTAGTGGACCCGGGTCTATTGACCCATGTGAGAGTACGGGCTCTCATTGACTCTGGGTGTGAGAGACCTCATCAACCCCACACTAGTGACGGGACTAGGGGCAAAAGTTATTAAACTAAACAGCCCCTTGATTTTTACTCAGATGGATGGCTCCACCATGAAAGAACCCTGTAAATACGAGACTGTGCCCTTGAGGGTGGGGATTGGGCATCACTGGGAAGAGAGGCCCTTCGTCGTTACCCTGTCTGCCCGCTTTCCCCTGGTACTCGGAAGCGCATGGTTCTTCGATCATGATCCACACGTTTTATGGGGGGAGGGGAAAGTGAACTTCATCTCAGAAAAATGCCAGTCCCACCTATGGAAGAACGAGTGGGGACCCATATCGGGGGGACAGACCCTAGTGACGGTGGGGGTGGCGGAAGCAGAACTAGAAGGTATCCCCCCAGAGTATCACGACCTTGCTTCTGTCTTTGGGGAGGAGGAGGCCGACGAATTACCCCCCCATAGAAACTCAGACTGTGCGATTGAGATTTTGCCTAACCAGAAACTACCCAAGGGGAAGTTGTATTCTATGAGCCCATCGGAGAAGGTGGAGCTGAGAAAATTCATTGACAAAAACCTGAACAGGGGGTTTATACGGCCGGCATCCTCGCCGTTTGCAGCTCCCGTGCTTTTTCGGAAAAAGAAGGACGGGGGGTTGCGGCTGTGTACTGACTATCTTGGCTTGAATGCAGTATCCAACACAAACGCTTACCCCATGCCCCTAATAAAAGACTTGTTGGCTGCGGTGGCTGGGGGGAAAATTTTCTCGAAGCTAGATCTCCGGGATGCCTACTTCAGGGTCCGGATTCGAGAGGGGGATGAATTTAAAACGGCGTTCAACACCCCCCTGGGCCAATTTGAATACTTAGTCATGCCGTTCGGGCTTCAGGGAGCACCGGGGGTCTTCATGAATTTGATTAATGAGGTGCTCCATAAGTATTTGTTCAAAGGGGTCCTTGTTTACCTTGACGACATTCTTTTGTATTCCCCTGACCTGAAATCTCACGTGAAACTGGTGCGGGAAGTTTTACAAACGTTGCACAAGCATAAACTCTTTGCTAAACTGTCTAAGTGTGAGTTTCACAAGACGGAGATCCCTTTCTTGGGCTACCGCATATCCCAAAAGGGAATTGAAATGGACCCTGACAAAATAAAAGACGTGGTGGGGTGGGAGCCACCCAAAACACGGAGGCAACTCCAAGGGTTCCTCGGATTCGCGAACTTTTATAGATCATTCTTATCGAATTTTGCTCAGGTGGCTCTCCCCCTAACTGATCTGTTGAAAACGAAAGGGAAGTCACCCGAACACACTCGACCCGGGGCCAAACTAGACTGGTCCCCAGAATGCCAAAGGGCATTTGATAAACTGAAAGCCCTTTTTACATCGGAGCCTGTGCTAGCTCATCCGAATGAACTTAAAAAATTCATTGTGCAAGTAGACGCTTCTGACGTTGCTATGGGAGGGGCGATCCTCCAAGAGGGGGAGGATGGTAAATTACACCCCCTTGCCTATGTTTCCAGAAAATTTAACGACACTGAACGCAATTGGTCGGTGTGGGAAAAAGAAGCAGGATCGATCCACTTAGCGTTGGCTACCTGGCGCCATTGGCTAGAGGGGGTGCGGGTTCCTTTCGAGGTCTGGACTGATCATAAAAACCTCGAGCTTCTCCGCTCCCCCGTTCCTTGAACGCCAAACAGCTGCGTTGGGCTGATTTCTTCTCCAAGTTTAATTTTACACTGCACCACTTCCCGGGGACATCTAACTCGCTGGCCGATGCACTGTCACGCCTCCCTCAACACGACAGCAAAAGGGAGGAGATTCATGATTCGGTCTTCACGCCGTCCCAGTTGGGAGGGGCAGTAACCACCCGGAAGCAAGCTAAACGTTCCCCCCCGTCCCCAACTCCTCCTACCGATGACTGGGTGACGAAATTCTCTACGGCTATGTCTGACGCTGATAGGGAGGAGGTGAAGGGGGAGGAGGGAGTCTCTCCAGATGCGCATGGCTGCTGGACTAAAAATAACAAACTGTTTGTCCCTCGTTCCCTGAGGGGGGAGGTGATGGGCTGGGCGCACGGATCGAAACTGGCTGGGCACACGGGGTTTGTGAAATCTCTCCAGCTCCTGCAAAGACAATTTTGGTGGCCCGGGCTACGAAAGGACATTTCGTTATTCACGTCGGCTTGCCAAACGTGCTTGATGAGTAAGCCTAGACCCGGTAAACCCTCAGGAGCACTGCAACCCCTCCCCACGCCAGCCCGTCCGTGGGAAGTGATCTCTATGGACTTTATTACAGACTTACCCCCTAGCGGGGGGTATACGGTCATCTGGGTGATAGTGGATCTGTTTACTAAGCAGGCTCATTTCGTTCCGTTTACCTCCGTCCCCTCTGCCAAGAAACTAGCCTCAGCGTTCTTGCAACACGTTGTGAGGCTCCACACTTTGCCTGCGAAAGTGATCTCGGATAGGGGGTTCAATTTGTTTCACGTTTCTGGAGTGAATTAATGTCACTGCTTGGGGTGGAGAGGGGGTCAGCAGTGCATACCATCCGGAATCCGATGGGCAGACTAAACGTGTGAATCAAACTCTGGAGCAATATCTAAGGTGTTTCACGAACTTTCAGCAGGACAATTGGCACTCTCTCTTGCCTTTAGCTGAGTTCTGTTACAATAATACTCAGCACTCGTCGACGGGGATGTCCCCATTCAAGGCGGTGCATGGCTATGACGCCCCGCCTTTGCCATTTTTGAGTTCTCCCGACCTCCCAGCGGGAGATGCTGGAGACTGGTGCAAACAATTGCAAATGGCGTGGTCATCTTTAGCCAAGACTCTAGAAGAGGCTAAGAACGCCTATAAAACCCAAGCTGACAAGAAATGCAATCTATCTTGGGTTCCTAAGTGTGGGGAGTTTGCTTATTTGTCCACACAGAACTTGCGTAACATTCAACCAAGTCGCAAGCTGGGTTGGAAATTTGTTGGACCTTTTCAGATTGTGAGAGTTATTAACAATGTGACTGTAGAACTTGCCTTGCCTAAATCTCTAAAGTCTGTTCATCCTGTTTTTCATGTAAGGCTTCTACGCCGGGCACCTGAGGAGAACAAATGGAGACCGTCACGACCCACCCCGCCTCCGCTGTTGGTGGGGGGGGAACCTCACTACGAAGTGTCACAAATCCTGGACTCTAAGATCTCTCGCAATCGCTTGTTTTATTTAGTTGAATGGATTGATTTTGGGCCGGAACAGAGGGAATGGGTACGGGCGGAAAATGTTCTGGCCCCTCGGCTTATCCGTGCTTTTCACAAGCTATACCCCCACAAACCAAAGGGGTAGATTTATTTTCGAGGGGGCTGCATGTCAGGTAGTCCTGCCATGATGGATGGAGGGGAGGGGAGGATGGCTATGGGCGCCATGGTGGCGTGACGGGCGGGAGGTTGGGATCGTAGGGGTGTTGATTTATGCCTGGTGTGTGAGAATGGAATGTGGCTCTGGCAACCCCTATCTCTGGTAGACTGGATGTTCTGACCTTGAGGAGTCAAGCTGCGAGCTTTCCTATCGCTTTCAAAGCTGCAGCTTTGCTGAGACTAATGGGGGCGGTGGGAACTTCATTAGCGTAGTAACTTTCGATTCCCATTCGCATGTTATTCCCTGATTGGTAGAAGGGGGGTCCCCATTCACCCCCTTCCTTGTATAACCGCTTGCTTTGTGTAACCAAGTTATTCTGAACAATGTATCTGTACCAGTAACCTTTCTATTGCAGCTTTATAATAAACACTATTCTTGTTTGAACCGCAAGGCATGGTGTTTGGCTGACTGAGTTAGGGCTTCTGACACTGCCCCTTGCGCCAAGAGCATGCTTCACCTTAAGACAGTTCATGTACCATATTTACTCAAAAGGAAGATGACCCTGAATGTAAGATTCCCCCCCCCCCGGGGTTACACAAAAAGTTTTTAGTACTGCGCACAATTGTAACTGGTATGCACATTTAAGATGGTCCCCTCTTTTTTGATGGCATACCTGGAAAAAAAACTTGTCTTGCATTTGTAGTTCTCTGAGATCTGCCTCTCAATGACTCTTCCAAAGTTGTTAGTGAAGAGCAATTCTCCCTTCTCACACCAGTGTACCTTACACCTCCCTTTTATCTCAGCTGGAAGGAGGATAAGACAGCTTTATGTATTCATGAATAGAAGTGAACTGTCAGGAAACACCATGATAGCTTTTGAGTGAGATACCTATCAGGTGTTGGCCTTCCAGGTCCCAGACCTAGCTTGGTTCTATCTACCCTCATAGGTAACAGCTCTCCATGGTTCTCAGGTGGAGAAAAGTCTGCTCCATCACCACAGAACTGAGGTATAGCCTCTCCTCTAAAACATCCAAAGATGGTAAAGAACATTATTTATGTATTTATTTAAATTTCTAGCCTAGCCTCCCCTGCATGGCAGCACTCAGGGAAGGTTACAACAACCCAGTAATCACAATATAGCCATACAATACAATATAATAAATTAGGATAAACAATCCACAATATCAGTAGTTAATTAAAATCCAAATTGTAAAACCATTTATAAAATAATTCCATTTGTGGTGCCAAATATAACTTTCTTTTGTCAAAGGCCATGAACCCATCAAGCTTCACTTTACACCATTCACTGTAATCAGACAGCATATTCATAATAGCATGTGTATGTAGGGTTGCCAATTCTGGGTTGGGAAATTCCTGAAGATTTGGGGGTGGGGCCAGGGGTCTAGGTTTGGGGAGGGACCCCAGTAGCATATAATGCCATAAAGCCCATCCTCCAAAGCAGCCATTTTTTCCATGGGAACGGATCTCTGTTGTCTTGAGATCAGTTTTAATTCCAGGAGATCTCCAGGCTCCACCTGGAGGCTGGCAAGCCTGCATGTATGTAAACTGGTATAGCGACATAGCAAGATATAGGATCAGTCTCGTGGTAAGAGGACCCCAGTGCTTGGACATGAACCCCTGTGGAAGCAGGCTGGGGATAACTGCCTATTCCCCTGGCCTCCATTTTGCCTCAGTGGCAGCTAGTTTAGAAAAGGCCAAAATTAATCAATATGGTGCCTTCAAAACAGGATTCTATTTTCCTCCTGCCTTAAATGTCAAAGACAAGATCCCCTCAGTATTCAAACAAAGACAATCTCAAAGATAAATAAATAACAAGAATGGATCGAAGACTGGCCCAGTGCTACCTTTGCTTATTTGCTACCTAGCGATAACAATTTTCTTTTTGGCTCTTCTCCCCTACTTTCTGCAGAAAAAAATCTTTAAAGTTACAATGCAACTTTTAACTATCTTAGCACAATTTGCAGGTAGATCTGTCAATCTGGAGTCAACGCGTTTATAAATATCCCAAAATGCTCAAAATAAAATCAGAAGTGCTAAGTAATGGAAAAGCTGACAGATCCAGTTAAAGTTTTATGGCAACGAGCACAGATAAAAATTTAAAAACCTTTGAAAATCTCATGCAACTGTGAGGGGGGCAGCGAGGAGGGAGTCCAAAAGCAAACCTTTGAGAGTGAAGTTTGTGTATATGTGAATATATAAAACAGAGAAACAGAGAGAGATGAGGAGTATGAGCAAATAAATGGCTGGCCAGGGACCAGAAAAAACTATTTTAATAAACATTTTGGCCTCTGAAATCCATAGTATTTCAAATTGGGCAAAAGAGATGGTTCTTTGAATGCTAATAGGGGGGACAGAGTTTTCAAAGTGGTGACATCTGTCACATTATACGAGCACAAGAAATGTTTTAAATAATTAAAGAGCACAAGTAAAGTTTGTGTATTATTCTCCAAACTAAGGCCATGCCCTGTTATAAGTGCTCAGTCCACATCCAGAAGACCCCTCCCCCCTATAAGTGCCTCAGCACTGGGGGGTTTCTACTGGGAATACTTCTAAGCATGGAAACTTGTGGTAATCTAAATGGGCAACAACAGTCCAACGCCATACATTTTGCTGCCTGAGGCCAGCCACACACGCACACACACACACGAACACACACGCCAAAGTAGCTAACGCTCCTTGCTCTTGATCCCCCCAGACCCCTTTAAAACAATGCGGCAGCCACTGATACCCTGCAAAGTTTCCTAAACCTCATGTGATTCCCTCCTTTTATGTACCTTTGGCCATCATTTTGGTTGCACTGGCAACCTCGCCAATTACTACAATTTGCTTGGACGCGCAAAAATGATGCCTGAGCTCTAGTGAATAGAAAGACATCTTTTAAGAGTTCAGGAATCCCTGTAAGGGATGTGTGGCTTAACACACTGCTTTTAAAGAGTGTTGTGGGGGAGTGAGAAAGGAAGATTAGCTGTTCTGGTTCCTGGGTGGAGAGCAGGGACTGAGGCAGCAGAGGTGGAGGTAGACAAAATAGACAGGTGGGTGAAACAACTGGCTGACCATGGGGTCTGTATGTGGGGGGGGGTGATAGGAATCCACTACCTGAAGCCACCACTTAATTTGGTCTGACTGTAGAGTTGGCCCTGGGCAACAGGCTGCTCAAAGGTTTGAGAGGTGGGTTGTTTTGGTTAAACCTGTCACCAGGAGCTGGAGACAGTTTATGAGAGGATGAAAATACTGTACCTTACTTGAAACAAAGATGAACCTGAAGTTAAGCCATTCCCTCCAAGTAAGACAATGCACAAAAAGATGTTTGTTGTTGATGTTACTGTATATAACTGTAATTTTTATGTGAATTTAAGACACACACACCCTTTTTACAGGACCCATGAAGAAAAAAAAAGAACTCTTCCTTCCTGCTGCATCCAGCATATTTTCCTGATGGCCCTCTGCCAGTGACTCTTTTTTCATTTCGTGTTGCAAGGTTTCTAAAGGGTCCCCGGACACAAAGATACTACAGAAGAATAGCAACCAGGGCTTTTTTTTGTAGAAAAAGCCAGCAGGAACTCATTAGCATAATAGGCCACACTCACATAAACTCATTAGCACATTAGGCCACACCCCTGACCACCACTCATTAGCATATTAGGCCACACACCCCATGTTACCAGAAGTGTGGTCATCCAGCAGCATTCTTATTCTGTTTACCTTGTTTGTTGTCAAAACCCAGGGCTTTTTTTGTAGCAGGAACTCCTTTGCATGTTAGGCCACACACCCCAAATGTAGCCAGTCTTAATTTGTTTCTGCTGTTGGGTGTAGCCTATTATGCTAAGGAGTTCCTGCTGGGTGTGGCGAACTCCAGAGCCAGCCGGAACTCCATTCCTGTGTGTTCCTGCCCAAAAATAGCCCTGATAGCAACCCTTCCATGCAACAGGAGAGAAGCAACAGCAATAACAACAGGAGACTTCTGGCAACTTAAAAAGCTACCCAGTGACTGAAGTTCAAGAATGGACTATAAAGCCCCCACTCTGTCAGATTTTCTCGAGGAATGCTGGTTTCACCAAAGAAACTAAGGCTGGCTATTTAAGAGATTATCCGTGTGCATATCATTTATTGATTAAATCAAAGGTCATTACAATAAGAATGTTCAATTAAATAAATGCTTAAAAAGGGGGAGTCAAGAGATCGCATGACGTTATTTCAGTTTCCAAGACAGTCACAAAGTTGTATGTGGCCATAGCAAAATGAGCTGCCCTAAAAGTAATAGATTTGTAATGGTTCGTTGAAAGCACCTTCATTTTTATCAGATCGTTCAAATCTGATAAGCCAGAAAGACAGCAGACCAGCCAAAAACATCCTCTTAGGGGCATAAAAAGTAAGAGAGAGCTAATCTTTTACACTTTGGAGCCAAATATGCACAACTGTTCCACCAGGCCTTGGGTTGAGGACAGCAACGGTTCCATCATAGCTGGCCCCCTTCTCCTCTCTTCCATCTTTTTACCTTGGCCCCCTCCTTGCCCTACCCGCAAAACAGCAACATAGTCCCGAGTGGGTCAAGAAGAAATATTAACAACATTTGAGATTCTGTAATTGATATACAGATTATATTGATTTTCACATTTTTTTTAACTGCTGTACATTGCCCAGAGCCTTGTGCTCGCAGGGATTGGGCAATTCATAAACCCAATATATAAATAAATAAATATCTTCCAATTCATAGGCACTTGAAAATAATGGCCCATTTGAATTATGTGACTCTTTCACAAGGATACTTAGGAGAAAACGCAGACTATACTCAAGTTGAATTTTATTTGTTTCCACTGCTGTTCAAGCCTGTGTTAGATCCATAACTCTCAGGGTCAAACTTGATTAAATGGTAGAAGACCCCAAGCCCAGCCCTGTCAAAGCCACATAAAATAAGGTGAGAGGAAAGACTAGTTTGAAAGTACAGCCAAGGTGGGCACAGATGTGGGAGGCTGACTGCTCCCCTTATACAAACTTTTCACCCTGAAACTGCTCGACTCAGATCATTTTTCTCTCACCACGGATTACTTCCAGTTTTAGAATCCACTTGGGGAACAGTATTTATGGGATCAAAATGACAGGGTTGAGGAGGATTTCCACTCCCCACATACACCCAGCAAATGCACAAAGTTTGGCCCTTAGACCCTGCACTTTTAGCCCATACCAGTGATAGTAAAGGTAAAGGTTTCCCTTGCTCGAAAGCCAGTCGAATCTGACTCTAGGGGGCGATGCTCATCTCAGTTTCCAAGCCGAAGAGCCAGCACTGTCTGAAGACGTTTCCATGGTCATGTGGCCAGCATGACTAAAAGTTGAGGCACATGGAACGCTGTTACCTTCCCACCAAAGCAGTACCTATTAATCTACTTGCAATTTCTTGCTTTTGAACTGCTAGGTTGGCAGGAGCTGGGACCAGAGACGGGAGCTCATTCCGTTATGCAGCACTCAGGTCTCAAACTGCTAAACTACCAACCTTCCAGCCTGCAGTTCAGCGTCTCAGCCACTGAGCCACTGCAGCTCTACCAGTGATAGTACCCATTTCTAAAACATTATTCCATTTCCCGGCAAAATACAAACACAAAACAAAAAGTGGCTTATAGTAACAGCAAAATCTATAGTTCCAATAAGTACAGTAAATCAAGTAATAGAAAAGTTCAACTCAGCAGTCAAGAGTGCAAAAATATAATATTCAGCAAGATCCCAAAAATCCAACACCAACCCAGCAGCCAGAATAATCCCCAACTGAGCACCAATTAATTTAAAACAATAGTCTCTCAAAAAGCCATTTTTAACCACCATCCTAAAGGCCAGAAAGGATGGGGCCAGATATGCCTCAGCAAAGGTGCCCGTTCCTGTCATACATGGTTACTTCTGACTGAGAGAAGGGGCTGTGGCTGAGTGGTAGAATATCTGCTTAGTATACTGACGGTCCCAGGTTCAATCCCTGGCATCTCCAGTTAAGGGATATAACAATAGGTGAAGTGAAATACTTCGGCCTGAGACCCTGGAGAACCACTGCCAGTCTGAATAGTGACTCTGATGGACTGAATGTCTAACTCAGTATAAGGCAGTTCCTTTTGTCCATGTGATGACACCTCTACCTTTATACTGACAGTCACAATGCTTGATCAGTAACAAGGAACTCTTAAATATGAGTCAAACAGAAGTTTTAGGACAAATTTTAGAGACCCCAAACTTCCACACTGTATGGGATCAGCGGTATAACCTTGCCTTTGTGCTGGGGATATCAAATTATTTCCTTTTTCGTTAGTAAAACCTAAGAGTCTGCAAAGCTCTTGTTGCCTCTTAACACGTTGCTGTTACATGACTAGTCCAAGATCCCATTTCCAGGAAAACTATACCCAAATACCTAAAACAATGGCTTTGCTCATGTTTCTATTCATCTGCAGACCATTTATGAAAAGATGGTTACATTCCAAAGACTCCAGAACCTGACAAAGGTTAGTCAAATGTGGGAAAGGGGGCCAATGTTAAAAACTTGATAAAGGAAATATAAAAATACATGTATTTATTAAACACAACTTAAAAATATATGTATTTTTATATTTCCTTTATCAAGTTTTTAACATTGGCCCCCTTTCCCACATTTGACTAACCCTTGTCAGGTTCTGGATTCTAGGTTTTAGGTTCAGTTTTTTTCCCCCTCTCTTTTTTTGTTCTTACATTCCAAAGACTATCATTATCTCCAACTAGTCCATGTTACATAATATTTCTTAAATTCTTCAGTTAATGTCTGGGACCAAATTACTCATGATAAAGAACCTGACAGCACTCGAGTCTGGACAGTAAGGAAGAAGAATTTTAGTCCCTGCAAATCTGAAACTGAAACTGTTTACATAAAAAGCTGAATACAAAGTTCTGACATATCATCTCGTGTTGAGAACTTTATCAGAAACTTGCCCCTCAAAGCTCACAGCAGTGAATCACAGAAAGGAAAGAAGAAACAGGAACTTTCATTCATGATTTATGAAATGGTATCTATGGGGTAAGATTAGATGTGTGAGGGAGAGTGTGGCAAGTTACAGGTTTGTTCAAGGCCCAGAGATGTATGTTTGGAACCTGCTCTCTCTCATAACCAACTAATATAAAGGATTCAAATTTTAATTAAGGTACTCTGTATTTTAAAAACAAAACATTCCACTTGACTTTTCTTGATCTCTCTAAACCCAGGGTCAACAGAACGCCAATTTCCAGTGGAATACCTATCTCCTTTTGTTTGCTGGGATCCCTACAAAGCATGCTGGGCCTACATGGACCTCAGTCTGGCCCAGCAAAACATTTCTTACATTCTTGATCAAGAGTGCACTCTCACAACCACTTGGCATAAGCCCTGTAGAAGCAGCAGCAGGCAGGGTGGATGCAAGTGGGGGCATTGTCTACACACCATATCCCTGCACCACATGCTGTTGTCCTCATCCACTCCATTGGATCAGCACAGAAAGACCAACAATCACACTGGGCCCCCTCGTGACCTGGAGCCCCCCCCTTCTTCCTTCACAGCTGAGCTACAACTCAATTGCAGCGGCAAGCACCATCAAGCTGTGGCTGACTTATGGAGACCATGCAGGGCTTACTCAGCTGTGAACTGGGATCCACCATACAGGGTTGGAAAGGGGGAGCACAAATGCAGAGTTGAGTTCTATCATTTTGAAGGTGAAGCTCAGTTCTATCCCCCTCTCCCCCAACTGCGTGCAGAGCTTCAACAGGAGTTCCACTGGCAGCCACTCCACATTTATCCTTCAAGTCCAGGTTGCTCCAAGTTAAAGAGGAAAGCCCAGGGAGAGTTGGACTATAAGGTGGGCCAAGCACTGAAGAATAGGTGCTTTCGAATCATGGTGCTGGACTGCAAGGAGATCAAATCAGTCAATCCTAAAAAGACCAACCCTGACTGTTCCCTGGAAGGCCAGAAGCTGAAGCTCAAATACTTTGGCCACCAAATGAGAAGGGAACACTGACTGGAGAAGACTCTGATGCTGGGAAAGGCTGAAGGAAAAAGAAGGGGATGGTAAAGAATGAGAT
The DNA here is from genome assembly GCA_029375565.1 of Gekko gecko. NCBI lineage: Eukaryota > Metazoa > Chordata > Lepidosauria > Squamata > Gekkonidae > Gekko > Gekko gecko. The sequence goes on along the minus strand of JAPDNY010000013.1, from coordinate 52,411,952 downwards.
GGTTAGACAGTGTTATTAATGCAATGAACATGAAATTAAGCAAACTCCGGAGGACAACGGAAGACAGGAGGACCTGGCATGATGTGGTCCATGGGGTCATGAAGAGTCAAACTCGACTGTGTGATGAACAACAACAAATGTTAATCCTCATTTTAAAGGACCACAAAAGGCTGATATCTGGCTAACTCTAGCTCTATGCCAAAGAAATCAACACAGAACAAACACAGTTCCTGGTGGTGGGAACCCATTCGCTTATGTATCTTTCATAGCCACTTAGTAGCACACTCCAATGTGAGAACATATGTATTTACATCACAAAACCCTTGGATTGTTAGACTAAGGACATATCGCTTCCTGGGGGGAAAAAAGCCTGTGTGCATCTCATGAATTACAGAGATATATTCTGAGAATGAGCAGTCCCACAAGAGCTTCTAAAAAGAAGAGAAATTAAGTAAAGGAAAAATTATGGGGGATTATCTCTAAGTGATGTAATTCTCTAGGGAACAGAATGTTCAGCTCTGGGGCAATCACGGAAAATCAAAACTGAGGGTGGGGGAGGCAAGGGAATACAATTACCAGCTGTAGGCCCAGCATGCAATACCCACCTTCTGCCAAGAACAATTGCTACCTGCTATTTGTATGGGGCGGCACTTAAGGTCCACAAGGAAAAGATTTCAGGAAGCCAAGATGGGAGCTGAACATATGACTTTGCCTTATAGTGACTGAGCCCACTGGTCATCTCTCTCCTGATTGGCAGCAATTCTCTAAGGACCTAGACCTCTGCCTTTCAAAGCCCTGCCACTTTAAATCTTTTAAGTGCAGATGCTGGGCCTAACCTGGGACTTTCTGCAGGCTAAACATGGGTTCTTCCATTGCACTGTGGGCCCCCTGCAGCATTGTTAAGTAATGCAGTAAGTGAGAGAATACATCATAATTACCCTCTGAGCACTGACTGGGAAAAGGAAAGGACAGCTGAGACTGCTTCCACCAAGGATTCAGAAGAATGTGCCACTGAGTTGTAACCGACTCATGGCGATCCCAACAATGGGGTGTTCAAATGGCTTCCAATAACTGCAGGGCTTCCAATAAAACACACCCAAAATGGGCTGGGGGAATCAAACTTGGGCAAGAGCTGTTACAGTCCTCAGTGTGCAAAGTTAGAAAATCTAACTGAAATTAAAGGGATTTGCTCCCAAGCAAACATGGTACAATTTTGGTCTCTCTGTTAGAGGGGAATTTTCCCTTTGTTTCCCAGCATTTCAGAACTTTAAAAATAAAGGAACATACAGTGCATTAAAATCTTTTCATCTCACTTTTCAGCTATAGTCTACCAGGAGGCTACCAATTCATTGTTTAAAGCAACATCATAAAAACAAACAAATGAAATAAAATGCTCAAATGCAGCAGATGGCAGAGCAGGAGGTAGCAAAGAATAGTATGGATTCAGTCAGTTTCAATCTGAAGCCTGGGCAAAAAGAACAGTCCATACCTAGTGCATAAATGCTAGTAAAAGAAGTTGCCTGACAATCAAATAGGTAAGGAGAAGAAGGTGCACAAGCAAGGTGCCACAGCAGATAAAGCCCTGTTTCCCTACCTGCCACCACGCCTTACCTTTAAAGACAAGAACACCCCCCACAACTAGGCTTCCCCAGAAGGTCTCAACAGGTGAGAGTGTCCTGCAGGTTATGAAAAGTGACCACTACTTTTGAGCTTCATAGTCTGCAACTCATCTCTGCAGGAAATCACCTTTGTGATAATGGAACAGTAATTTTCCTATATACTCAAAAAGCTTCTAACTATATAATGGAATGGAACTGCTGGGCAACTTGTCTCTTCTATATTTTTCAAATGTAATTAATCTCCTGACCGCAAAGGTAATATATAAAATGCAAGATGTGGAGACAAAAAGCCAAAATGAACTTTCTCGTTAAAAAAAAAAGGAGCAAAAGTGTATACAAACTTCCCAATATGATAATATATGTTCTATTTTTTTAGACCCAATTTTATCTAATATGATAGGCTGGCCGGATACTTTGAAGGCGCGCCATCTTCTGAATGATTTGTCACCCAAAATAACTGAAAAGGTAGCCTTATTCCTAAGTCTGCTAATCAAGGATTGATTGCATAATGTCTAGATGCATATGATTGACTCATTTTTCCTTGTTACCTCCCTATCTGTTTATTTCGTCTACCTGTATTCTGACATATGCCAATAAAGGTTGTGATGATGATTATGGTATAGAAACTTGAACACAACATTCAGATCTGAACAAAACTTTAGGCTAAACTGCATTATACTGGAAAGTCATAATCAGCTCCCACCACATTTAGTTTAGCCTTAAATAACAGCCAGGGCCACGTTGGATGGAGGATGTAGCAAGGGGGAGGGAGTTATCTCACTCCGCCAGCCCCATGGCCCTGAGGAAGGGGAAGAGCAGAAGGATTTTGGAGACTGAACTACCTGCTTGGGACATCCATGCAAAACAATGCCTTCATGGTTTGAAAAACAGATGTTTGACGCAAGCACAGAGGCACAAGAAGTAACTCCGTCTTGGTATCTAATTTGAGCCACCTGAAGCCTTATTCTCCTAGTTCTCAGCATTTTTATAACCCTATGTCAGCTCCAGCTGCAATTTTTCAGCAGTCAGCACTTTAGTGCTTGAACAACGCCGCAAACACACACAAATCCCCATGATAATCACAAGGCACCTGAATAACAACAGGCTGGGTAACCTGATCTTGTACGTATTTAGTAGGGAGAGTTCATTAATACAATGAATACTTCTTTCCAAAATAAGAATGGGATAGGATTGCAATCTAAAGACACACTCTACAAGGGGCCAAACTAGATGTGACATCTAACTTGTGAGCACAATGGGGACTCACAATCACACAGCAGCTGTAAGTTCCCCATAGAAATAATGACCCCCTCCCCAAGCCATTGTGGGTCAGAAAAATGCCATGGGGGGCAATATCCCTTTTTTCTCCCATACCATGGTGGTGCTGACCAGAATTGGCCCCTTACAGTGCAGTTTAAGGAATTCCTGGAGGGGAACTCTCCTTCAAATGGTGGCACCTCCCCAGGCTGAACCCAGAGCTACCTACCTTGTCTAGTACTTGTGGTCAGCAAAGTGAATTAGAATCTCCATTTCACCCAAAAACATGCACTGGAAGGCACAGAAGGCAAATCCTTTCATTCACGTCACTACAATGTATTATTCAGTAGCATCAGATGGGATTGGATCTTATTCCACAGTAGATAACCCCAGTTAAAAGGTAGGAGATGTGAAATACCTCTGCCTGGGGCTGTGCAGAGCTACCTCCAATCACACCAGACAGTGTCCACCTTGAAAGACCAATGGTGAAATCAAATGTGTAGATGTCATGGGTCAGCCAGTGCTCAGTGAGAGCGAGGACTCCTCAGGAGAAAAGGAGTCCCATGTAGCCAGCTCTGAGTCAGCAGAAGCTGGCAAGCAGGAAGATGAGCTTTAGGCTTGTCAGGATTCACAGCCAACAGCTGGTACAGAGCTACTGACACCCTCCAGTCCGGATTCAACAGGTGAAACTTAGTTGACCATTTCCAGTCCTCCAGCATCACCCACACTCTTAAGAGTGCCATGACAGAGGCTATGAACAGAACTACAAGAGAGATGACAAAGTGCACGCCTCCTGACCTGACACCAGCTGCTTGAGTTGTTGCAGGATTACTCCTGAGCAGATGGCTGTAAGCATTACCCTTAAGCATATGGCTCTAAAAACCAGCCATGAGCCTTAAGCATATAGCTCTAAAAACCAGTCAAGAGAAGCTGCTAGGCATGAAGGCAACAAGTTGAAATCCCTCTTACTCTGCATCTACTGCCTCAACCCTGTGACTCTTTGGACTGTTTCCTGACTCTGCCTTTGTCTTGCTCCTGAACTTGCTTGTGAGTAACTCTTGGATTCTCAGATCCTGCTATATGGACTGATCCTCAAACTAGACTCCTGACTCTGTGCATAACCTTGGACTGGACTTTGACTATGCTTCTTGAGCTGGTGCTCTTGCCTTACTTGATCTGCGCTTCAACAGCATGTCCTACGCCATTCACAGTCCGGCTTGTGACAGTAGAGAGAGATCAGGGCTTTTCCAGACATGGCGACCTCCTTTGGATTCCTTTGCCTAGGGAACTCTGGTTGGTACCCTAGTTGTGTAGTTTTTGCCAAAAGCCTGTCTTTTTTTATTTTAACAAGCCTTCACTGGTTATTGCTGACTCCCTGTTTTTACAATTTTGTGCTGATGACGGCCATTTTAATTTGCTGTTCCGCTGTTCTAACCATCTATTGTTTAAGTGGATTTTTTTTTTATTTGGCAATTTAATTTTTATTTGTATGTTGCTTTGGGGGCTGACCTAGGTTGAAAAAGTAGCTCAAAGCTCAAACATTTGTAAAGAAATAAATGATAAATATTACTAATTTAATTGCTACACATTCCTCTTGTACCACTGTGCTATAATGTGCACTTTTGTTATTAGTGTAAGGTAACTCAGGGGCAAAAATGCTTCGTAAATACAGGACTGAGACAAAGCTAAGGTAATTTATATGTCCAAAGGAACCTGACATACTGTTCACAATACCTTTCCCTTGCAATAAGCATTTCCATTCAGTGCAGAGAGAAACAGCAGAAGTTGCAGGCACAGTAGACAGCAGTGCAGTCTCAGAGGCTTCTACAATGCATATTTGGTGTAGTGGTTAAGAGCCGTGGACTCTAATCTGGAGAACTGAGCTTCATTCCCCCTCCTCCACATGCAGCCAGCTGGGTGACCCTGAGTCAGCCACAGTTCTCTCAGAGCTCTCTCAGCCCCACCTACCTCACAGGGTATCTTGTCATGGGGGGAGGAAGAAAGCGCTGCTTCTTCCTTGTGTCATACTCTGTTCCGTAACCACAGAACTGTAGCTTTTGAAGATTTGACACACATCCCAATCTGAAAGCAGGTATCTGTGCAAATACCTGAAAGTTTAATTCTCGATACCAAACTGATGTTCCTGCTTCAGATTTTAGGAGATGCTCATTTTGCAACCAGCCAGTATATTTTAATATCAACACAATATCTCCCTAAATATGGTGAAATTGCAAAATGTGAGCAATAACTGAGGACTCTCAAAGGCTTATATTCCTTTATGTTTCATGCACCATCTTCCAGATAAAAAAGTCAGGTTTGCTTGAGGGTATCATCCTCCCTCCATTAGTGGCTAGTCTTCGTTGTATATTTTTTTTCCAAAAAAATTATCTATTTACTTAATTTATACCCTGCCTTTCTCCATAACGAGGACCCAAAGTGGCTTAAATCATTCTCCTCTCCTCTGTTTCAACCTCACAACAGCCTTGTCAGGTAGGTTAGGTTGGGTATGTACAACGAGCCCACGGACACTCCCGTGACCTTCCATGGCAGAGCAGGGATTCACGTTTGGATTTCCCAGATATTAGTCTGATGCTTTAACCACTGCACCATGCCAGCTCCCTATCAATAACCAAAACCCCCTTGTGTTTCTTGTACCTTCATAAAATAAATAAAACCAGGTTTGCTTGAAAGTATCATTTTTCCCTGTGACAGACACTATTGGCTACTTTAGTTGTGTATTTGTTGTTGTTTTTTAATTTCCATCGATTGAGCCTTATATCAGTATTTTCCAGGGTTTTGAGCAGGATCAATATCATGCTAATTGGCTAGTAATTACCAGGATCGTCTTGTCTGCTGTTTTGAAAGCTACAGCTGCAGTGTCAGCTCTGTTTCCTAGTTGTGCCAAGTTTCACTGCTAACCACCTTTAGCCAACACTGTTACAACTCTCATGCTCAAGTTTCAAATGCAGAAATGAAAAAAAAAATCCTGGATCCAGAAAAGATTAAAGGATTATTTCAGTGACAGAAATATCTCTTACAGTGACAGACAACAACAATTTAGCTTGTGTGACAGAAAGTCACGAGGCAATTTCATTCTACCACGAATTCATAATGGCTGCAATTATTTAATTCAAAGACAAATAAAAGGCTGGGTGGAAAATGACGCTAGAAAAGCTACAAAAAAAAAGCAAAGTCCATACAAGAAACACACTTTTAAGAAGGATTAATCCAGCCAGAGAAGATGGCAGCCTCACCTTTGTATTTTTTAACTACAGGAAAAAATTCAAGATATTACACAGAATTTCAATATGTATTGATGTGGATCATCTGCTGCAAAAGAGTCAAGAAGCATAAAGAAAAAGGTGGGTAGCCAAATTGCAGGACTTGTTTTCTGATCACTCACCAGGCTTCCCAAGAACTTACCGTAATTCGACGGGGGACGTATACGTCCTGGCAGGACCATCCCCGGGGGAAGGAAAGATGTGGCGCACGATGCTGTCGCCAGGACGTGACACCGGGCAATGCTCTGGCAATGGGGCTGGAAACTCGATGGTACCATCAAGTTTCCAGCCCCATTGCCAGAGCGTCACCCGGTGTCACTTCCTGGTGACAGCATCGTGTGGCGTGGGTGTTGCCCGGAGGAATGTTCTGGCCAGGGACTGTGTCCCCCACCCCCCCAACCCGCCGAATTACGGTAGGTACTTGGAAACCCTATCACTCACTCAAAGGAACTGCTAAGAATCTGTTTAAAACAGCACCTTTTTAGACACTGCTTTTGTGGAGAAAAACTCAAATCTGTTTCTGTAGAGAGCCAGTTTGGTGTAGTGGTTAAGGACAGTTCTGGAAAGAGCTCTCTCAGCCCCACCTACCCCACAGGGTGTCTGTTGTGGGTAGGGGAGGGGAAAGGAGTTTGTAAACCGCTCTGAGACTCCAAGTGAAGGGTGGGGTATAAATCCAGTCTCTTCTCTTCTAGAGTCAAGTGAGAGGATTAAAAATCAACTAGTGGTTTCTCTTGTTCTTCTGAAGGTTTGGTGGCCTTTTGGTGCCAAAACAGAGAAGAAAAATACATTATCTAACAAACAACAAAAGTTTAATTTCTGCAAACCTGCTGTCCTCTATCTTTCTACCTTTCTGTTGATTCCCAAAATTTCCAGACACCCTATCCCCATGCACCAGTTCTCATCACTAGTTAGAAATTTGTTCAAAGTTTCTTCTAAATCTGATACGATACAAAAATGGTGAAATGGGAAACATGGGCCAGATACAAACTTTTGTGTTCTTTATTTACATCAAGCAGGGTGAATGTAAAAGTTAAAAATGTAGTTAACAAGCAAGAAATAAAAAAAAAACATTGCTTGTAAATATCTGACAAACATTTCTCTTCCGTCTTTTTCATCCACATTTTAAAATAAAGTCATACATTCAATCCACCACACTTACTCCTTTCCTAAAGGCTAAAATGAGGCAAAGAACTTCTGCAAATAATGTTGGTTGCTAAATCAAACAATTATAATTACTTAATAATTCTACAACACAGAGGTATCAGTTCACAATTTATATCCACTGATTTTGCTCTGCCAGCACAAGATCTCTCTTCTATCTGTGGAAATCTCCTTCCACTGTCAGTGGCATGTAATCATCGGATACCACTTCCCTTGTCTTCACCTCGCCCCTTTTTCAACAAGCCAATAAAACCTGGGGGTGAAATTTGGGGGGCTAAATACTTTGGCTCTTTCTAATTTTTTAAATTCAGAAATTGTCACATGTTTCATGTTCGGCCTACTTTGACAAACCTCATCTCCCACAAGTGCTCCTGTTTGAAGAATGTCCTAATTATATGCTGCGGATGCTAGAAGCCTTGGCACCTACACTGAATCCATGTACCAGAGTCACTTTCGAGAATGCACAACTCCACCTATCTGGGTTAGGTGAACATGGTGTTCCATTAGATCCTTCCAGGAATTCGTTCGCCAGAGCCAGAACTGAGTAATTCACAGTAAACATACAAAAGGTGTCAGCAATGAGAGACTGGATTAAATTTGGTAGATCACTAGTTACTGATGAGTGAGGAGACAGTAAATGAAGGATAGTGTCATCCAGGGAAGAATTAAGGTAGCATTTATAAAAAGTCCCCCAAAGAGCATCTTAGCTGTTGGGCAAGTTCAAACATAAAAAGGTAATCTAAGATAACTTTAAAGCCCTAAGTGGCTGAGGACCAGGTTAAGATCTCTGAAGGATAACCGGGAAAAAATTGGTAGCCCATGCAAAAGTTGAATAACATATTTAAACACTGGCAAATGTCAGTCAATTTATACTGCACCAGCCAGCAATCTTGCTGCTGCATGCAGAGCCAAATGAAACTCTGAAACAGTCTTCAAAGGCTGCCCTGTATAGAGTGTAATGCTGTAATCTCAAACTGGAAATTATCAGAGCATGGTTAACTGTAGCCAAATCTTGCTTTTCAAGGAATACAACAAGGAATACAACAATAAACCAAAGTTGGTTGGAGGTGCTACATGTCACAAATTATTCTAGCTGGAATTGCTAGAATTCAAGCATGAATTCATCTGCCAACAAACAACAGCCCCAAGCTGCAAATCTGTTCCTTCAAAGGGCAAGGGCAATTCCAGATAGAATAGTCTGACTCCTCATTCCTGAATATCTCCTCCTTATTCCCCCCAACCTAAAATGGCATTCCTATGAAGCACAAGAAAATGCCTATTTGAAAATCATTTTAGAACATAGTATCATCTTCCAAAAGGTGTCTGAGAACTATGTTTGGTCTTTCTGACCACGTATCATGGATCAAATTCAGTTGTCAAATTTCAGTTGAAGAGATGTAAGAAATTGGGGCTCTTTAGCTTGAAGAAACAACGGCTGAGGGGTGACATGACTGAGGTTTATAAGATTATGCATGGGATAGAGCAGGTAGAGAAAGAGGTACTTTTCTCCCTTTGTCACAATACAAGAACTCGTGGGCACTCAATTAAATTGCTGAGCAGTTAGGTTAGAACAGATAAAAAGAAGTATTTCTTTACCCAAAGAGTGATTAACAAATGGAATTCACTGCCACAGGAGATGGTGGTGTCTACAAGCATGGACAGCTTCAAGAGGGAATTAGATAAGTATATGGAGCAGAAGTCCATCAGTGGATATTAGCTACAAGGTATAGATAGGAACTCTCAGGCTGGGGCAAGTGATGCTCTGTATTCTTGGTGCTTGGGGGGGCAACAATGGGAGGGCTTCTAGTGCCCTGGCCCCACTGTTGGACCTCCTGATGGCACCTGGTATTTTTGGCCACTGTGTGACAGAGTGTTCGACTAGATGGGCCATTGGCCTGATCCAACACTGGCTTCTCTTATGTTCTTATGTAAATTTCAGTATTCCAAGGAAACAAGATAACTGAACAGTCCAAATGTTTGCTTTTGGATGTCTTCAAAATTAAATTATGAAAATGAATGTATTTTAAGAGCCTTTGTGGAGATTATTTTATATCTATCGATATCTATGGAAACACAAAGACCAGGCACCCATTAAGAAAAAAGTAGTCTACATTTTCTTTAGTCTTTAGTCTATATGCCCATTTCATGTAGAATAATAGCCATCTAGTTAATAAATACCTATGAACAGATCAGAAAGTAGCCTGAAACAGTGGAGTGGGGGGGTGAGAGTATACCTTCCTCTCTGCACAGGCTAAATGGTACCCCTGTCTTCAAGATTATTTGAGGTCTACAAGACTAAAGGGCAGAAGCAGGCCAGTCTTGACCCATTATTGGGCGGGGGAGAACCAAATAAAACAAGGCCTCTCTCTTTTTGAATTCTACCTCCCCAAACTTGAGCAGGCCTATACAGATCCATTCACAGCTTTCACTGTCAAGGATGCTATCCCACTTCAGCTTAAGTACATTAACGCTACTTGACTCTAACACTTTATCTGCCAGTCTGACAGCTATTCTCCGCTACTGCCATAATGCCCTTCTTTAAATGCTACTGATAAGCACCGCAGTATGCCTCATTAACTTAACTCTGCCAGTCTCTGCGCCCTCACACAGATCGTCAAGTTTAACCCAATCATAACCTTGAGCTCCTGTTATTTTCTATGAATGTACACTTGATTTTCCCTTCATATGTCTGTTGAGTCATTCTCCTGTTACAGTCAACACATGTACAATTCAATGTGAGATTTAAAAAAAACCCACCATTTATCCAGATACTGGTCCACATTTTTATTTGTAAAACGAACGCACGTGGGATCTTTCTTACAAGCAGATGCATACAGGTACATGTATATGCATTCACTTTAACGTGTGAACAGGGCATCTGCAATCTCTGTCTCCATCATACCCTACAGCTAAACCACATTAATCCAATTAGCAATTTAGTAACCCTGCCTAAGACGCTGGCTCTCCGTTTTGCTGGATGAACTGTCCCCAGGGTGAAAGGCCTAATTAGAAGTGGGTGGTAGAGACAAAAATTCTCAGTCAAACACACACAGAGCCAGGCCCAGACGTCTATGTATGCATTTGTTCACATGTCTGGTCTTTACTGAACTCAAAAGCAAAAGAACTGACCCTTCACAGTCAACTGATACTCGTGTGGAACATGTTTGTCTATTAGTTAATTTCTCTTTAGGCAGGTCCAGGGGAAAAATTTTTTTGTATCTAGACATGTCTTCTTTTAATGCAACATACATCCAGTCAAGTCACCCACCATTACAACCGTTTCTCCTCTGGCCATCTTATTGAACGCTTTAGTTGTTGTAGATTTTCTGGGCTGTATGGCCGTGGTCTTGACATTGTAGTACCTGACGCTTCACCAGCAGCTGTGACTGGCATCCTCAGAGGTATAACACAGAAAGATGGGGTACTCCCTGTGTCATAGCTGCCGGCAAAACATCAGGTACTACAATGCCAAGACCACGGCCACACAGCCCAGAAAATCTACAACTAATGAACTCCGGCTGTGAAAGCCTTCGACAACTTATTGAACGCTGTTTCCAAGTCACAATCACCATCGAAACTGGATAGGATGGCAGCAGTATATCCTCATTACCATGTTACTTGTTAACCCTAGTATTATTATTAGGAAAGGATTCTGGTCAAAAAAGTACATTGCAGAGCTGGAAAAGGTACAGAGGAAGGTAACCAAGATAATTAGGGGGTTGGAGCACCTTCCTTATGAGGAAAGGCTGAAGAGTCTGGGACTTTTCAGTTTACAAAAGAGATGACTAAGGGGGGACATGATAGAGGTTTATAAAATTACGCATGGGGTGGAGAGAGCTGACAAAGAATTTTTTCTCCCTCTCCCAAAACACTAGAACTTGAGGGCATCCAATGAGGCTGAAGGGCAGTAGGTTCAGGACAGACAAAAAGAAATACTTATTTACACAGAAAATGATTAAAATGTGGAATATGCTGCCAGAAGATGTAGTGATGGCCACAGGAATAAACAGCTTTAAAAGGGGGTTAGGTAGATTCATGAAGGATAGATCTATCAGCGGCTACTAGTCGTGATGACTGAGGGGCTACTAGCCATGGTGACTAAACCTCTGAATCCCAGAGCCAGGAGGCAACATCAGGGGAAGCTCTCGGCCTCTATGTCCTGTTGTTGGCCATCCAGACAAACTGGTTGGCCACTGTGTGATGCTGGATGCTGGACTAGATGGACCACTGGTCTGATCCAGTAGGGCTCTTCTTATGTTCTTATGTATCTTGACCCACAGTGATCCTGTGGAGGGGGGTTTTGATCCTCTAAAGTCTTCTAGTTTATAGGACTATATGCCTGCTTACTTACAAAGCAACACCACACCCAGTGTGCTCTTCTTCCTCCAAATTTCAAATCCCTTCTCAGCGCTCTACCTGTTTGCTGCTAGGGCCACTATATCTATATTCTCTCTTAGAAACATGCGCTACAAATTCCCCCATCTAGGGCTTGAGCATCCTAGTCTTAGTTGATGAACGCCCATACTAAATGAGCCTCTCAGCAAATGTCCTTTTTGTGTACTATTTTTAACTTAAATTCCCAGCAACAAAGAGTGACAAGAGATATAGTTAAAAGTGGTGAAGGGAGACATGTCCAGCAGCAATTTTGCAAGCTCTGTGAATTGTTATTTAGAAGCAAACAGAAAAAAAAATAAAGGCTTCACGTGACACAGTTACAATTGGCCACGAACAATATTAAATCTATGCCAGCAATCAGCTATGGTGTGAAAAGATGACTGTATGCTACAGCAAGAGTGTTCACAAGGGACAGTGATATTCTACCCTACATACTTCCCATTTAATCTATTTGTTAATTTCGTTCAAAACCATATTGGGGCTGTAACATTGAGAAACCTCTCACTCTGAACAACTGCATTCAGTGTTAATTCCCTATATTTGACTATTTTAATTAGGAAAATGAGGTTTATGGTTAGTTCCATCAGAGCTGTAGCAACAATCATACAAATAACTGTTTTGCCTAAATTTCCTAGATTTTGCACAAGAGTACGTTATGACCTAAAGAAAGAAGCACCCAGGCAAGTTTGTGACAAGAACTGATAGATACCAAAATGTGAAAAGTGGCCCCTGTTCATCATTCTGTGAAGCCAATAATCCTTTTCGGAAGTTACATAGGGAGTATATAACCATGCCTACTGGGACTATGTTCTACCCCACAATGCTCCCAATATGCGCTGTCATCATATCATCTGAATATGGCACCACACCAGATGAAATGACAATCGTACATATCAGGAGGATTGCAGGTAACAAACATGCTCCCAACAAGCATGGTTGGATGCCCCCAAATGTAACCACCTGAAAAAGACCACTCAACATATTGAAATTCAAAGAGTAGATTGGCACAGCTTTATATGAATGTTTCCAGATTTGGGACAGATGTGCAGGGAACCCTATTCATGTTCATGCAGAAAGTAAGTCCCAATGACTTCAGTGGGAGTCCCTCCCAAGTGAGCATGACTAAGATTTCAGACTTCTGATGATCATCAAATCTTTCACAAAATTAATGAAGTTGGCAGACAACTTGCTCAGGATCAACTCACAGCTCTTCTACTGCACATTTCCAAAAGCAAAATGCATAAACAAACTAAACTTGCTACCACAGGAACTGAACCAATCATACAAACTTTGGCTTGATGCCAAGTTTTCCCATGCACATGGAAACATGTAAGTCATACAAGCTTGTCAACATAAACTCAAGTCATCAAATACAAGTTCTCATTCCAGCCTTTAAAAAACCTACAGCATCTGTATAAGCTCACAGCACATTGGGAGGTATTTCACTGGTGCTAAGAGACTTCCAAAAATTACTACTTCATGGCTTAATGAGTCCCATCCTCACCTAGCCCCCAGTTCTACTATCACAAGGCTTGGGTTAATCACTCATACTACAACTGCTTCAGCAAACTCAATTTCCTTCACTTTGTCTTCATTAATCCCATAGATACACCCTCCCAGACATAAATTTCCATCACCAGCCTGTTCGTTCCAGTCTATAAAGTCTAAATATCCCCTCCTTTGGACTTGTGGTAAACTTCAAGACACCCAAGGGCGAAAATAATGTCAGGGAAATGGCAAAAACTCTCCCAACCCTTCTGTCAATGTGAAGGAAAATTCCCAGATAAGTTTTGAAAACAGTAAGAAATACAGGACTCCTACTGTTTAGATATTCTGTAACCTTTCAAAAGAGGGCTGTGAATAGCATCTGTGGCAAATATTTTCCTAGTAATTTCCCCACAATTCCTAACATTCTGTTTGCTTTGTCTGAGCACCGCAGTGCCTCATGCCTCTTCTGATTCATGCAGGAAGTTTATCATCACCCTTCAGTTGGCTGCTGCTGTAGAATTGTCCTGTAATAGAAAGTTTCAAAGGCCCACCCCTGCTGCGCTAAGAAAGAGAGTGCCTACCTCTTGCGGAGAGTTTCTTGGTGTTGATAATCTTTGCTGCATATTCGTGTCCGGTGCAGAGTTTGACACAGCGTCGCACAACTGAGAAAGCCCCTCTGAAGAAAGGGCACCAGGAAGAAAAGAGGGGAGGAGGTAGAAAGAAGAGAAATTAATGTCTGTACTTTAGGACCATCTTACTGTCATGCTTACAGCTGTGCAATCTACTTGTCTTGAGCCCATGTTGCCAAAACACATCAGCAGATGTATGTAAGACAAGATAGAATAACTCATTTACAGGAGAGAGAAAGAGAAAAAAAAAACACCAGCTATTATCAGATCGTTCACCGGGCCACAATTTCTCATAACTCGGTTACTTAGCACTTGATGACTTGCAGGTAGATAAATGAACTGTCTCCCGTGAAAAACAACATGCACTTTCAAGGTGACAGGAAAGCTTTAGCCATGGCGCGTGATTTGTGATGGCTCACTCATACGTACAAGTTCTCCTGACGCCCATAGTGATTAAATGAATGTGCTTGAATGAACCAGCTCTACATGTACAGAGGGTTTTACAGAGGGTTTTTTTCTGTTTAAGGCAGCCCCTTATAGCCCTAGATAGCTCAGGCTAGCGTGATCTTGTCAGATCTTGGAAGCTAAGCGACATCGGCCCTGGTCAGTATTTGGAAGGGAGACCACAAGGAATACCAGGGTCGTGAGGCAGAGACAGGCAATGGCAAGCCAGCTCTGAACATCTCTTGCCTTGAAAGCCCCATGGGGTCGCCAAAAGTCAGCTGTGACTTGATAGCAAATGTATATAATATATTTGCTGGAGATATTAATTTATGGCACTGTACATGCATGCTGTAAAGGAAAAGACAGCTATGGAGATCAGGGGAGCAGAGAAGCATAGAATGCATTTGTAGTTGAGAGGGGAGGAGAAGAGCAGAAATGTCACAATATATATACAAACCTTCACTGCTAAACTTCACTGAACAGCTGCCTCTACCCCACGCACCTCATTGCCAATGCCCTACGAATGGGCCTACAGAAACGGCAGCCAGCCTCTTCCCAAAATTCTGTCACAAGTCACATTTCCCCAAAATTGTGTCACAAATAAATGCACTGATTCAGGAGCCAGAAAAGCAGGCAGAAGTGCAAGGACTGCTGCCTCACCTATTGCCAGCTCATTGGCTGAGACCTTTGTGCCCCTTGCCTTCAGTGGTGAACCAGGTGGTGACTCGAGACAGGGCTTCCTCAGTAATGGCACAGCACCTATAGGATGTCCTTCCCCCCCACCCCCAGGCTCAACTGACACCAACACACCTCTCTTTTAGGGTGCTCTGCCAGAACTTTTCTGTTTGCTGAGACTTTAATGGGCTGACTTTTTTAAAATATCATTCTTAATAGTGTTTTTTTAGTCTGAAAACACAATTAATCAGTAGCTCACTGACATATGTTTCTAATGCTTTCGCTGAGTTCTGAACGTTGGATTTTAATTAACGGCCAATGTTTTATGTTTTTATTATAGCGTATTACGTAAACCTCCTTAGGCAGATTCCCTGGAGAGGCTGCAGAAAATTTCTATAAATAAATACTGGGAAGGGCAGGGTAGGGTGCAGGCCTAACTCTGACATCAGTGGACCTGCCATCCCTCCAGCTCCAAACTAAGCATGTGACAGACCCACACTGCCTGTGCCTCTTGAGGTACCCATTCTCCTATAGCGTATTTAACACATCAACTCTTTGGTGGAACTACACACATCATAAGGGCAGAGAAATCAGAAGTATGACAAAAGATACTGTTATGTATCGGGACAGAATCATTCCTGATTGAATCACCTCAGAGACTGGCTGAGCTTGGAGCACAAGAACAATAGCCTACCAGGATTCTGAAAGTAACCAAGCTAGTAGTAATGTTATGTAAATAGCCTATCACTGGGAGTGGGGTGTGTTTGGGTGTGGCAACTGCATGCTGTGCTCTGGAGTCTTGTCTTGCTCTTGCTGAAATCACAAAGTTGAGCTGATCACTAGACTCGAACCTGCTCATCCATGGAACCCCACTATTTAACAGATACCATGTGCATGCATGTTTATTTCATGTATACAGTAAAATATACGATATGCAGTAAATGCAAGTATATAGCAGGAAAACAAATGATTACAGGCAAAACTCTTACTGTAACTCGAAACCCATACAAAATATTCCTTAGTTGAGGAGGCAGAATCCTTGCCTGGCATTTCACAACCTCAGAGATGCCTAATATTATACTAACCATCTGGATTAACACCTTGTGAGTTAACCATCACTGCTGGAGTTATTATTTAGAACTTTTATGCTGTAGATTTCCCTGCCCCCACTGAGAAATGCTATTGACTTGGGGGCAGATCCAATCATTCTCCAACCTCAGTGACTCTTCCTCCAACAGAACAGGTGAAAGTTGGAGGAAGGCTGCTTAGTCTGAGAGTGGGATAGAATGTTAAGAGCAGGATCATGGGCGGGGAAATGTATGACATTATGACTTGGATCTGCTGGAAGATTTCTGTGGACAGGATTTGCATCCATGGAGCACTTCTTCTCTACTTCCAAAATGCACCCTGCCCCAAGCTGTTTCTGCGGAACAAGGGAAACTAAATATGGTGTCAATAAGCAAGCTCCCACAAAAGTAAGTGGCATGAATGCAGCATATACTAGCAGCAGGTTATACAGGACTCTACTTTGTGATCCTCACCCAGGCACAGACGATTGTACATAGTCATCTGAACTGGAGAGTGTGCCTCCATACATACTTTTTAAAATGAAGACTTCTGTGCAATTGAATGGGGAAGAACATTTTCCCCTTCACTGGAAACAACAGAGGATGGGAACACCTCCTTCTGAGGCCCATAGAACTGGACCCCCGTTCCAAACTTTTTGAAACTTGGGGGGTGGTTTAAGGAGAGGCACCAGCAGCTATGCTGCAAATTTGGTGCGTAAATCTCAAAAAACCGCACCCCCAAAGCCCCAGATACCCCTGGGTCGATTCTCCATTATAGTCTATGTGGCCAACTGACTATAATGGTCCCCATAGGCTATAATGGAGCTGGGGGGGGGGATTTTTTTTGCACACTCCTATTATGCTTTTTGGTATGATTTGTAAGCTGCCTTGAGTCATGGGGGAAAGTGGGATATAAATATCTGAATAAATAAGTAGTTTGGGCAGGTTGATAACACTGAGACAACTTTCTGTTTGTTATGTTAGGTAGGGTTCTGATAGTGATTGTTCCACTTGACCTGTAATTTGTCATATTTCACTAAAAAACCCAAAGGAGTCTGCAAGAGTCCCGTCCCCCCAGTGCTGGCATGTTTCCAAGGGCTCAGCGCAGGGTGACGGTCCAAGGCCAGGTTTACCAATATAGTAGACTGGGATGTGTAGACCGGTTCCCCACAAGCCAGGTCTACCAATAAAGTGCAAAGGAGTGGGTAGATCACTGCAGGCCTGGTCTACTCCAATAGAGGACAACATTTTCTGTAATGAAATTTGACTAGATTCTGTTTTCTTTTATAATTATCCTTACAATATAGTTTAAAAGAATTCATTCTGAGATTTTTACAAGGTTATGGAAATAACCTTTTAAAAAACTAATTTATGCAGTAGTCATACGTAGGCTCACTCACAACTTTAATGCCACTAGCTTTTTTCAATCACAAGGTAGAATTTTTGCTCACAACACTGTAGAGCAGAGGTGTCAAGCAGGCGGCCTGGGGGCCAGATCAGGCCCTCAGAGGGCTTCTATCAGGCCCGCAGTGGAACTGGCTGCTTCTTCTTGCAGTTCTGCTTCTGCGTCATCACAGGTTTGCAGCTTACAGATACACACCAGAACAGCATACTCAAGATTGCAACAGCACAGACATTTTGATGCAGTAATTCAGAGCAAGAGGTGTCAATTACCAGACACTGTTAAATAAACAAAATATTGCAAGAGTGCTCATGTTTTAAGCATGTCTGTATTTTAAGTGGGATAAAAACCCTTGTGTTTCTGTCCTTTACAAAGTTTATCTCTCCACTACCTGGCATTACATTTTATGACACACGTGGCCCGGCCCAACAAGGTCTCATTTATGCCAGATCTGGCCCTCATAACAAATGAGTTCGACATCCCTGCTGTAGAGCTTAGCGGGAACATTGAAACTGTGTTGATGTCAAGTGAAAAGCTGGGAACTAAAGAAAGTAATTTAGCTGGGGATACATTTTTTCTCTTGCTAACCAAGTGTAAGTGGAATCCTTGGAGAACTGATATACTGGATCAGACCAGGGTTCATCTAGTTTAGTACTGTGGTGTTAACAGAGGCCGTACAGATGCCACTTGAAACTCCCAAGCATGCAAGGATTATGTCTATCTGATTATCCAAAGCATGTTATTCCTTTACATGGAAGTAACATTTAGCCACCATGGCCCCTGAAAACTCATCCACCATGAGCTCTTTTGTTATGACTTATATTCCAAGTGGAGGTTCAGGGATGCAAACAAGTTTTCATTGCATTTTCTGCTGCATGCATTATACTGGATCTTCTGCATTGTTTTCTAATTCCATAATCCACCTTGAAAGGAGAAGATGAAGACAAAGAAGAGGAGGAGGAGACTGGATTTATACCCTGCCCTTCACTTGGAATCTCAGAGTGGTTTACAATCCTCTTCCTCTCCCCACAACAGATACCTTGTGGGGTAGGTGAGGCTGAGAGAGCACTTTTGAGAACTGCTCTTGAGAGAACAGCTCTGAGAGGTGTAACTGATCAAAGGACACCCAGCTGGCGGAATGTGGAAGACTGGGGAATCAAACCCGGTTCTCCCAGATTAGAGTCTGCGCTCTTAGCCACTACACAAAATGAGAAAGGCAGAAACAATAAATTGAATCAAAGCACAGTAAGCATGTTGACAGCACAGTCCAAAAGAGGAAAAGAGAAGGTAGTACATGTGATTCATCTTCTTCTGGGGGGTGGGGGGAGCAAAGGAGTATTAACACAGTCTATCAAGAAGTGCTGGTGTTTCTAGCTGTTATTGTTGTTATAGTTTACTGTACCATACAGCTAGTGTGGAAAGAGAGAAAAAGTATAACAAAAGACTAAATCAAGAGCAAAAAAAATCATTATTTTAACATTAAAGTATGAATAGAACACACTTATCTGAGTTTTATGCCACAAATGAGTGTTGGCTTACACACATCTCCCCCTCATTTTAAAAATTAAAGGAGCAAATTGCTTTAAAAGAAATTTAATAAATCATTTACAAATAATATTGACACATTTAGACTGCAGTTTTTCTCCTCCAGTAGATATGAAGCCTGCTATTTGAGCTATAAGGCCCAAGTGGTAGATCTGCTCTGTATGCTAGACAGCAGAGGGATACTGGGCATTAAGTAAACTGAGTTCTATGCTCAATCCAAACTAAAGAGCAGGGTTTCACAGTCACAAAGAACTCACTCAGATCTGGAAAAAGCTACTGCCTAGAAGATCACTGAATCTGCTATTAATTCTGCGTGACCAACTGTCTGTTTACTTACTTGTAAAGTGCAATATGAGTAAATACTGCATTCTTAATAGTTTTCCAAGACAGAAGATGGGAATAATGACTTTGACAGCTTAGGAAGTACAGACAATTTACATGCATGTTATATTCTGATACTGCAGAACCAATCATGACACCCTGCTTTGCCCCTTCAACTGGGCACTAATCCACAGCTCTTCAAATGGAAGAGTGGAACAAATGCTGGTATGATTGCTGTGCTAGACTCAGCACTATAGTTTTGAAGCAGAGCTGGTACTGGGGATCATCCTCCTTTTTGGCTCTGGGCCATACAAGCTGCTCGGAACCTGAAACCCTTCCTCCTTACGTAGTGCAAAAGAATTACTACAACTCTGATTGGAAAAGGAGGACTGTCAACTTTTTTACTGTTCTTGATCCTGTGCTTTCAACAGCAGCTAACTACGTAGAAATCTAACTCATGAAACGTATCCTAGCATGGAGACAAAAAGGTACTGGGAGGGCCACCTGCTAACCCAAAAGCATTAATAGTGTAATGCATGAAAATGCATTCGATCTCTAGTTTCAAAATGCCATTCCCCCTCTCTCAGCCATAGAGGTACCCACTGAAAAAACTCCTCTGCATTGATCAACATTCAACCAATACAAATACTGTTTGCACTAGCAGTCTGTGCTCCCCCCAGTAACAGTTCAGGTGGGAAAATCTGCTAACAGCGTTGAACCTCTTAGTACAATGAAGAGGCACCGTGTACATCTCCAGAATAACTACTACCAGCATCTCAGAGAGAAGTGGTTATGGTCTCAACAGGCATGGTATCATCCACCCTTCCTTGCTAAGAGCAAAGGAACAATCCCTTCTATTACAAACAACAAGTAGGAGAAATTAGCCCATATGGGGAGAAATTACATCTGTTTTGTCCACACACTATATAATAAACATGTTACTACAGAAGTAAGTGCAGATTTAATTACTGGGGGAGGGAGGTCCTCTCTGAGTACACCACATAGATCCACATTCAACCAACAATAGTGAAAGAGGATGAAATTTTAAAAAAGAGATTCCCCTTTTCATCCTTCATCATGGTATAACTGCTATGGCCTTAACCAGCAGCTGAACAATAGGCATGCCTAAATCCATGTTCACCCAAGCTTTACATAATCACAACACAGAAAAATTATTTGGCCAAAAAAAATTGCCTCCATTTGAAAAAAAAAAAATTGGGAACACAAATGGGACCCAAAGTATCTACAAACGTCAAAATATCTGACTCATGTCCAACTGTCAATTCTGTCACCATTATCATCCCAAGGATCTGGAAAGCACACACTGTTCCCAATGGTTTAGCAATACTTACAAGAAAAGCTCTCTTATCTCAGAATATCATTAGGGGATCTTCAGAGGATTTCAATTGTCCAATGCACCGAAACTCTAACTGCATCAGAAAGCGAACAGAGTCCAATGGCATCTTAAAGACCAACAAAGTTTTATTCAAGATGTGAGCTTTTGTGCGCCACGAGCACTTCTTCAGATGATGAAATGGAATTACATATCATAGTTGTATATTAGCACGCAAAATGTTGAAAATATTTTTAAACAGATTTCATCGTCTGACAAAGTGCGCATGCACACGAAAGTTCACATCTTGAATAAAACTTTGTTGGTCTTAAAAGGTGCCATTGGACTCTAACGTTGTTCTGTCGCTTCAGACCAACACGGTTGCCCTCCTTGACGTATCAGCAAGGGTTATTTTGAACTCTTGCCATGGTATGCATGCTTAATGGATCTCAACCCAGATTAAGTCACAGAAACCACCCCCAAAGGATGATTCACTGTTTTCAAAGTGGTCACCCCATGGATTGCCCTGACCACCTGATAAGCCCTAACCGAAAGTTTGCAGTTGCAGGAATCCACAGTGCTGGCTTGGAGACCTTACCACATGGCTGGAGCAATTCAACCTAGGCTGTATTACAGATGGCTTAGGAGCTACTTCTTACTCTTCACTGCTCTAGCACAAGCCAGAAACACTGCACTGGTGACTTCAGGACTGAACAACTGTGTTGGAGGAAAGGGGAAGAAGACAGTTGCATTCAGGACCGTAGCTATGGTGGGGCTCGTGGGGCCCAGCCCCCCCACTTCCTCCCAAGGCCCCACGACTTTTGGGGAGAAGCAGGGGAAGGCCCCATCACAAATTCATGGCTTCAAGTGCAGACATGTGCCCCCCACTTCTCCCCCAAAGCATTTAAAGCAGGGGTGTCAAACTCATTTGTTATGAGGGCCAGATCTGACATATATGAGACCTTGCTGGGCCAGACCATGTGTGTCATAAAATGTAATGCCAGGTACCGGAGATATAAACTTTGTAAAGGACAGAAACACAAAGAGGTTTTTTTACTTAAAATAAAAACATGCTTAAAACATGAGCACTCCTGCAATATTTTGTTTATTTAACAGTGTCTGATAACTGACACCTCTTGCTCTGAATTACTGCATCAAAATGTCTGTGCTGTTGCAATCTTGAGTATGCTGTTCAGGTGTGTATCTGTAAGCTGCAAACCTACGATGACGCAGCAGCAGCAGAACTGCAAGAAGAAGCAGAAGACAGCCAGTTCCACTGCGGGCCTGATAGAAGCCCTCCAGGGGACTGATCCAGCCCCCGGGCAGCATGTTTGACACCCCTGATTTAAAGGGATTACTTTAAATGCTTTGAGGGAGAAGCAGAGAGGGGAGACCATGCACATGCCTGCACTCCAAGCCACGAGAAGCGGGGGCCGCGTGTGAATTTCAGTGCCCCCCAACTTTTTAAAGGACCCCCCAAATTGAAAAATCCTGGCTACAGGCCTGGTTCCATTTTCTTAATTCCTAATCACAGACGTTAATTCCTAATACACAGATCATGTGTATAGTTTCAAATCAATGTAGCAGTGAAATGAGCAAGACTGGATCTCAAGCAGCTTCTGGAGTGATCCACTTCTCTCCAAAGGAGAAAACATTGCATTTCCGCCCCCCCTCTAGTAAAGAATACATTGGTAATTATGTGCCTATCCTTAAACACACTACAAAAAACGAAAACATTTCAAAAACAGTTTCTAAACTGCAACGAGCATGAGGTTACTCCTCATGGGCACCATCCAACTGCAACGACCTCATTAAAACATATGATTTTATTACTTATTTGCCAAAGTTATACCCTGTCTTTCTGCCCTCATCAGGATCATGACAGCAACTAACAGATCAGAAACATACATAATAAAAACCCTCCTGAAAAATCCATTAAAACCAAACAAAAACACATAATTAAAACTAAGCTAAAATACATGCAAGAGGAAGGAAAGAATCACTGAAGGAAGTTAAGTCAAAATAAAAAAGTATTCACCCACGGGTGGAAGGTGGCATTAGAAGTGGACAGATGAGTCTCCCTGGGGGGGGGATTACAGAGTTTGGGTGCCACAACTAAGAAGGCCTTCAACTGGGTTGCTACCAGCCTAATTTCAGAACGTGGGGGGGGGGGGCTGAAGTAGAGCTTCAGAAGATGACCACAGCAGCCAGGTAGGTGCAGAAAGGACTAGGCTGTCCTTCAGGTACGTTGGTCTCAAGTCATGTAGGACTTTAAAGGTTAACATCAGCACACTGAACTGTGCCCAGGAACAAATTGGGAGCCAGTGTATATTGGACCAGATGGACGTTAACAGGGTCCCTATGACCCATTCCAGTCAACAACACCCTGGCTGCAGCATTCTGCATCAACTTAAACTTCCAAATAACTTTTCAAGGGCAGCCCAATGAAGAGTGTATTGCAGTAATCTAATCTAGATTAACAACAGTGCACCTGGACAGATCACGTGTATAGTTTCAGCGATACGAAACCTTTAAAATTTGGTACGAAACCACAGTGAGACACAAAAATTAACGCGTGTACCACAGACAAGGATAGCTGCTTCCACACAAGGATTTTTCCTCACATGGAATAAAGGCCGGCCCGGATTAATGACACTGTGCTCACTTTCACAGGGTGGCTTGTGCCTACAAAGGAATTTGGTGTGTATGTGTGTGTGTGTAAATTGCTATCAAGCCACTGCTGACTTATGGTGACCCCAAAAGGCAGGGGTGTCAAACTCATTTGTTAAGAGGGCTGGATCTGACATGAATGAGTCCTTGTTGGGCCCGGGCCATGTGTGTCATAAAATGTAATGCCAGGTAGCGGAGATATAAACTTTATAAAGGACACAAATGCAAAGATTTTTTTTTCTACTTAAAATAAAAACATGCTTAAAACATTAGCACTCTTGCAATATTTTGTTTATTTAACAGTACCTGATAACTGACACCTCTTGCTCTGAATCATTGCATCAAAATGTCTGTGCTGTTGCAATCTTGAAAATGCTGTTCAGGTGTGTAAGCTGCAAACCTACTTTTGATTTACTGACATTCACCACAGAAATCTCATGCCCAGAGTTCTGAGTCTAGGACCCAGGTTAAAACATGAAATGGCTGAGTGATTAAGAGAGTCTGGTGCAGCAAGCTATGATGCAGCAGCAGCAGCAGCACTGGAAGCAGGAGATGGCCAGTTCCACTGCAGGCCTGATAGAAGCCCTCCGGGGGCCTGATCCAGCCCCTGGGCCACATGTTTGACACCTCTGACATAAGGGTTTGAAGGCAAGAGACTAACAGAGGTATTTTGCCATTGCCTTCCACTGCACAGCGACCTTGGAATTCCTTGGGGGTCTCCCATCCTAATACTAACCAGGGCCAACCCTGCCTAGCTTCTGAGATCTGATGAGATCAAGCTAGCCTGGGCCAATACAAAAACCTACCAGGGCTCACAAATCATGACAAAAATTAATACAAAATTATATATCCCCAACATATTATGAACTTATAATGATGTATAAAACTCCACACAGGAAAAAGGGATGGATGACAAAGATCACCCAAACCCAAGCAACACACAGCACGTGACCGAGAAATATGAACTCCATATACAGTAAAAAGTTCAAAGATCTTAGGGCAATGAGACCAATTCCTACCTGGCAAATAGATTGCATGCAGCTCCTATGGTACTTCCTTACAGCCTCAAGGTTCTTATTAGAACCCCAGCTTTGATTTTAAAATTAGCTTCAAAATGAAGTCAAACTTTAATACACTGTAATGGACCCTTTTCAAAACCACACAGATTTCCCTTTGGTGGTCATGACAGCTTACCAATGCATTGACAGAGATGCACAATTTTCTCAGAGCTTATTAACCAATGTTCCAATTCATTTCTCTTTTTTCTTGCTTGCTCCTATCACATATTTAATATATATTTGAAACATGTTAATAAAGTTTTAACCAATATTACTCCATGGTGAAATGAAGTGATAAATGTATGCAATATTAAAGCACTTCAGCTATAGAGTTAGTGGCAGCCATTTGTTTTAAATCAGCCCCTATTACAGTAATACAGAAGGAGGCCTCTGAATGGGTGTTCAAGCAAGCTCTGGGAGAAAGCAAGAAAGAGTTTTTGCATGCTGCAGAAACCACATTTCACAACTAGCCCCAAACTGCCTGAAAATCAAGAGCAGGAAGGGGCCATGGCTCAGTGGCAGAGCATCTGATTTGCATGCAGAAGGTCCCAGGTTCAATCCCCAGCATCTCCAGTTGAAAGGATCAGGTGGTAGGTGATGCAAAAGACCCTGGAGAGCCACTGCCAGTCTGAGTAGACAATGCAACAGTCATTGATGGACCAATGGTTTGAACCAGTCCATGGCAGCTTTAGGCACGATTGCACATGAACTCATGCCACCACAGGACCCTCACAACACAAAGCAATGCACACGCACACACCTAAGGGTGCTGAATGGCAGGTGGTGCCTACAGTAGAAGAACTGGCTTTAAGGGATGCATGCAGAAAGGTGGTCCGTCTTCTTTCCTACTACATTTTGACACAAGACCCCACTTGTGCTTTTCCTCATTGTAAAAGGTAAAGGTTCCCTTGCTCAAAAGCCAGTCAAATCCGACTCTAGGGTTGCGGTGCTCATCTCTGTTTCAAAGCCGAAGAGCAAGCGCTGTCCGAAGACGTTTCCGTGGTCATTGACCTTACCTTTAAAAAACATCAACCTTATATTTTGTGTTGCACCCCCAATACAAGTTTAACATCCAAATTAGCAGGAAGTATACATCCTACTTTTCGAGACCCTGAGAAAACCATAATCACAAGCCCTCATTCAGCAACATACTTTTTTAAAAAATGTATTTAATACATGGGGTAAAGCAATATGACCAACTGTCAATGTAAGTATCACAAACCCCTTATTAATAAAGCTGCAGATGTTGCTCCTGGGAACAGAAAACAATGCCAGTAATATCCATATGCAAAACCATAATTGCAGCCCTGTACATTCCTGCAGCAACGACAGCATAAATAGACATTCCTGATCCACCGGCCACTAGAAAGAGCTCACAAGCCTTAGTCCGTGGACTTCTTTTCCATCACCATGCTCGAATTCATTGGGTGGCCTTACACAAGAGAAACGTTCAATCTTCATTCCCAATTTATGAAACAGGAAGGGTGCAGTCACACTGACCTTTTGATCGGGGTTCGCCGCTGTTCCCTCATGCATGTAAATTTCACGTTCACATGCGCCAATCCGCCTCCCGTGCTGAAGCAGGCTCACTCCCATAATGCTCCCGGGTTTTCCTGCCCTCTGGAAAATCAGGTATTTTCCTGGCACTTGCGCTTTGAATGAGCGATTTCACCCATCTGGGCAGCCCATCTTTCACAATGATTGCGATTGGGTCGTCTGGACCGCTTTGTGTGTTTTTTGTTTTTTTTAAAGCTTCCAGTTTGAGCGCTTGAGCAAACATGCGCTTAATAAATCCATTTAATATTTAATAATGGATTTATTAAGCACATGTTTGCTCAAGCGCTCAAACCGGAAGCTTTTTTTAAAAAAATGCACAAAGACAGCCCTGGAGATGGGGGCTCCAGCAGCCTGGACAGGGGCCGGCAAGAAGGATGGCGAAGACGGCGGAGCCTTTTTCTGTGGGGCAATGGCGGCAGGAGCAGCAGCCGCCCAAGCCTCCCCCGTGGCCAGCAGGATCGCCTGGAGGGATGGAGCAGCAGCAGGCGAGCGGGTGCTGGAAGAGAGGGACTGGCTGCATCTAGTCAGCCCAACGTGAAGAAAAATGTTCCCGATTTAAACAAAGCGGGAACAAAGTGCAATTACCTTGCCATGTGACCACGGCCGAAGAGTCACCTGCTTCACAGGCTCTCTTAATGCCCCCCTCTCAAGAAATTACCCTCTAGTCAAAGCCAATTACATATCTTAACATCAGATGAGAAAACATTTTTGATATTGGCAGGTGACGGTCATCCCCCCTGCCCAGTTTTCCTGGTATGGCTAGCACTCTCATTTACTGCTCCACAGAAACAAAGCCAGTCCATTTTGTATCCACTGCCTGCCAAGATAGTTTCATAGGGAACGACCACAACCTTCCTCCCAACTCATAATTCCAGTGCCGCATTCCTGCAGAATACAAAACCAGGTGCCATTCCAAAAGAGGAATGCCTCCTTGAGTTAGGGGGATACATCTTCTGCAATCAAAATATTTTAAGCACCATGTAAATGCAGCAGATACAAAACACATGAAATGAAAGAGGTGCAATCAATGCTTGGACATCTTTGTAGCAAAATTAAAGGAACTTTAAAGCACATTACTTTTACTAGACTTAGATCTATTCTGTTTGCTATTGTGCAAAATATTTAACCCACTGGATGTTTTTTTTTAAAGCCTGCCTTTCTTCCAAGGAGTTCAAGGCAGTATACATGGGTGTCCTCATCCCCTTATTTTATACTCTCAACCACGTGAGATTAGGCAGACATCAGATTTACCCTATCAAGTGGGAATCTAAATTCAAGTTTACATGCTTCTCTGCTCTAAACACTACCCAGTCCCGTTCTTTTATTACAAGTTTAAAATATATATTTTTTGTTGTAAGCCATTGTGGAGAACTGATGGCATAAAAACAAAGCAAATTAAATAATTAAAATAGGAAAGCTGGACATGTGCTTAAGGCTCTTCCAGTGAAATTAATGGATGAATCAGTCTCCGAAGAAACAGCAAAAGGACTCTCCACTTCCACATCGAAAGAAAAGGAAATGGTATTTACCTGAAGGCAAATAACAAAAATCAAGAAGAGAAATGTCTTCCTGCTTCTGCAAAGAGCACCTTCCAAGTATCACACATTCACATTTCAATGGTGTATGTGTTGGGGTGGAGAGAAGCAGGAGAAAGATCAGATCAGGAATGGAGGTTCTTGTTATTGCAAGCCTGATTCATCTTTTTTGGCATCTACCAATTCATATTAAAGAACATAAGAAACCACCATAACAAGGCTTCCCATCTGCTGATCTGCCCTTCTGCCCCATAATAAATGTTCTCGCATGGGTTAATTTTGTTCCTTGTTCCACAGTTACAGCTGTCAACACAACCAAAAAGGAGATATGGGGCACTTAAAGATTGGTTACGGCATAAGCTTTTATGGACTACAGCTCATTTCTCAATGAGTGCATGAAGTTGGCAAGCACATATTTAAATACCCACCTATCTCACAACTCTCAATCAAACTGGTTCTTTAAGGCGGCTCACAACAGAACCAAATGCCAACAGATAAAAGAGACAGCAAAACCGTCACCAAAAATCCTAAAAGTGTCAAAAACAGCATGATAATTTTAAGAACAGCAACAGATAGAGAAAATTAAGCAACATAAAGTACCTGACTCAATAATATCTATTTTTTAAAATCAGTAGGTCAGGAATATCACTGACAATCAGAATGGATCATATGAAATCAGGTAATATACATAAGGGAAAGAGCAAAAAAGTGCTCATAGTGGTCCCAAAAGGCCATCCGTGTACAGCATGTGACATTTCTATGCAAAGCTCAAACATGTACAAGACACGCTGACTATGCGCAACAGCATTAACCAATGATCAATTAGCTTAGCAAAGCTAGTAAGACTGTGTCAACACCTGTAATAGGTGAGGAAAAGCTTTGTAGCAATTAAGACCCAGATGAATACAATCAAATGTTCCAATAAATTCTAGTTTTAATTGTGTGTGTGTTTTATTGTTGCTTTTAATATGCATTTTATATCATGATATGCGTTTAATATGCATTTCAAAAGTTTTTGAAAAGTTTTTGATCGTTCACCATCACCACACAATATGTTGTGTGGAAAGGTGGTATAAAATACTTTTTAAAGGAGACTGGAGTCTCCATCTGAAAATATTGTAGAATAATGGTAGTGCTCCTCAGATGTCACCAGTATATTTGCCCTCCAGATTTCTGCTTGTGGTGATCAGTTGTGGTGATCAGTTTTAGTTGGTTCACAGAGGCTGGAATCAAACATTCATAGTAAAGTGCTGGAAGGACAATATGCAACTGTAGATCAAGCTCCCCGCATGGCCACCAATTGTTTGAGAAACCTGATACAAGCACCACTGGGGAGAGCTCTGGCTGAAAATCGCTTCAAGTAGCATGTTTGAAATCGGTCACAGACTAAACCTTCCTTGAGGTCTTATGCATCCTAATTTCCTCAAGGGATACATTTGCATGAATAAGACAACATGCTTTGGGCCCTCCACAAATACAGCTGCAGCTACCCAGAAGTTATTCCTGTTAATGTAATGGTCAAAGAACGTGCTACTGTGTTCCTGGAAACTGCCACTGAGAATCTGCAGCTGCATCCATTAAGGGCCTGAACCGTACTTTATATTCTCCTGGTGAATGCATCGCCCAGGGACAGTTAGGAGAAACTACAGACTGCGTGAAACGGCCCACAGAGTATTTTTCAGCTCCCTCAGATCTTCCTCCTGCGTAAGCCATTGCCCATGACCTTTGATTCCTGTCCAGCTTTACAATTCTGTGACTTCCAAACCAGCATTTATAGCTTTAAAAAAAAAATCAAACTGTTACAAAAATGAGTTTTATAAAGCCGCCGCCGCCGCCACCACCTGTCTGGCGAGCAAACAATTGCAGAAATACCAGAGGGACAAAAGCACAGACTCTTATGGCCATATCTGCATCTGGAAGCTGCATGACTCGGGATCGTGCCAGCCAGAGACCTTTAACGCTGGCAGAATCGTACGTGTTCTGCTAAGGCCGAAACAAGCACATAGGTCTGGTCTAAAAAAAGGATGCCCATATCAAGTTTGCAGCATGAACCTTCCTAAGAGTTCCACCCTTACGCACGAATACACAGAGAGGGAGGGGGGAAAGAGAGAGAGCTCAAGGAAGTGCGTATGCTCAGCTTTCGGGAAGGAAAGGAACAGAGCTGCTCACTCTCCCCCGCCCCTTGTAGAAACAGTTTACTATCAAACACCCAAAACCATGGAGCCGGTCTTCCCTGAAAAGGCCAAGCTCATTAAACAGACAACAAGGAACTGATCTTATCAAATGGCTACCGTCATCCTTAGCCCTAAACTGAAAGCTAAGAACCATTAAGGGGATACCTTAGCTGGTGATTTGGAGCATATGATGGCCTTCCGCTATGGTGGCTACCTCACAAATAAATGGAGTAAAGGCCCCAGGCCGGCATGAGATCTATGGCAAGCGAAGAGAGGAACCTGAGAGGAAATATTTGGACGGTTGCTAAGCAACCCAGCAATGAGGTGGCAGCGAGGGAGTCTGAAGAGGGAAGAGGGAAGCCCTCCCCAAACATGAATAAGTGATGGAGGGGGTCCCTTCCCTCACAGAGGGAGGGGAGAAGTACAGCCTGTCATCAAAGGGGCTTGAATGTCGGTTCTCCAGAGGTCTTGCCAATTCCGGTCTTCCGCAGACACTTTTTCAAAACTGAGTGAAATGATGTCGCTAAATAAGCAAGGCCTCTCTGTCTGCAGTTCAGCTTATTTGGTCTGCAGCAAAGGAGGCACGTTCTTAGAAATGATGGTGGCTACCCAGAAAGAAAAGACTTTCCCCTACACAAAGCCAACAACATGCTGAGCTGTGTGAACTGCTCAGAGACACACCTGTTACATCAGGCCAACAAGCACTGTTTAGATACTTTTGGCCCCAGGGGTTTTCTAATTGTTCGCTTCCTTTTGTTCCGTCTTTTATTTAGGGGGTTGGCACAAGAGAAGCGCAGGGCTACAGACAGCTGCAGCACTCAATGCCCAGAATTAACACGCTCAAGTCATCAAGCCAGCATAAAAAAAAAATGCGACAAGGAACAAGAGGCACAAGAGAACAAGAGTATTTGCCAGCTTTGGAGCAGAGCACGGCACTCAGAGGGGCACCGTGACCTACCACGATCAGGCTCAACTGAATGAAAAGGGCTTTCAGAAAAAGAAGACTCACCCAAAGCTAAAAAGAAAAGAAAATTCTGCTGTTCAGAATTCGCCTGGACTGCCTCAGTGCCGATCATGCTGTTCAAGGAATTCAGAGGCTGGAATACACCCTGGGAAGGGGACATGGTGCACCATCAAGCACATGGATGAGCAACCTGTGGCAAGGATTCCACAAACGGCACAGGCAGCCCAGGCTTGTCATGTGCCTAGACAGAAGCAAGGAAGCATGAAGGCTTTGACTTTTTGGAACAGGCACTATTTGCCATTAAGGGAACGAGACTTGGACATCCTTCAGCTCACCTTCTCCTCCTCCTCCTCACGTCCAGGCTCAGCAATTAACGGCTTCTGCTGCAAACCACAGTTTGCCAGATCACAAACTATGGATTGTTGGCTTGCTTCTAAACCAGGACTCAATTTAGAATATGAGATGCCTCAAACCAGACTTCACACAAAAGAGTTCAGTTCATTCTGAAACAAACCCCCTCAAGAGAAAAGTCGTCATTGAAATTCTGAGTGCAGCCAAGTATGGCAAATTCTGAGTACAGCAAAAATGACAAAAGCCAGGAAATGCCACAGTACTGGATAGTACCAGTAATGCATCATTAGGTATGAGAAACAAAAAATCTAAAGAACTATCCAAGGATGCCTGCTTGACCACCAACAGAAACATGGACTTGAGAAAATAAGGGATGCATACCAGATGCCACTAAAATCCAGTCAATCCATATTTAGTGCAAGGAAAAGTTAGAAGGATCTTGTATTGAAATTGTTATTCATTTGCTAATCGTAAATATGGCATCCAGTGAAGTGCCAATTTATGCAACAAGTTGCAGCACAGAATTAAGGCTCCAGCATTAGCCATGGAGGTCAGCATTTGCTCACATTTTGTCTATGTGTGTTTCTGTTTTTTTGGCAACGAAGTCATCCTAACCTTGTGCCTTAGCTCCCCCCCTCCCCTGCATTCTAATAATAAAGTATACACAGCCTCTGCCTGCCAAGTGATCAGCCATGCCCTGCTGCCCTTGGATTCCTGGATGGTTAGGGCTCTCCCACAGCTGTCTTGGCAGCACTCAGAATTTCAATGGTCACTTTTCTCTTGAGAAGGTCCTGTTTGCTTTCAGGAACGTCCCCACCCCCACCCCTCAATTCTACCCTTTGCATACCCACCGTCACTGCATCCTTCTTCTCTCCCATCCATCCCACTCCAATATTGATGGTGTGGCTGTATTGGCACCACTGAGTGATGAGCGCACAACTCTACCCTTTGCATAACCACCACTGCTGCATCCTTCTTCTCTCCCATCTATCCCACTCCGACATTGATGGTGTAGCTGTATTGGCACCACTGAGTAATGAGTGACTGGGCAATTAAATGCCCCCATTTAAAGAGGAACACTGGAGACGGACAATCCAGCACTTCAGCAATGCTCCTAACATTGCAAGGATAGAGACAGCACAATCATGCACATCTGCAAAGCAGTTTTCACACAATCAATCAGCAGCACAAGGGATATACAATGAACCCATGGTAAGGAGCTGATTGTAGTGAGAATAGGTGTGCATCTTGTGCGCTGTCCTCCACCAAAGCCTCTTCTTACTTAAGAGGCAACTCTGT
The DNA here is from genome assembly GCA_029375565.1 of Gekko gecko. Lineage (NCBI taxonomy): Eukaryota > Metazoa > Chordata > Lepidosauria > Squamata > Gekkonidae > Gekko > Gekko gecko. The sequence goes on along the minus strand of JAPDNY010000013.1, from coordinate 52,379,727 downwards.
CCTCAATTAACAACAGATAAAACACACAGTGCTGCTAAAAGAAAAAAAAATCTTCTACCACAGTTTAAATCAGGGGTGTCAAATGAGTGGTCTGTGGCCTGCATCCAGCCCCATGAGGGCTCCCGTCTGGCACTTGAGCAACTGCTTTCTCCTGCTTCCTTCTCCAGTTCTGCATCACAGCTTGATTTGCCAGACTCTCAATCACACAGGGGAGATAGATAGGCAAGCCTCTATTCTCTGCATTGGATGAGGCTCCACTCCCTCCTCCTTCCAGGGGGAGGTAGGGAGGGAACGAGCCAAAGCTTGCTTTATGGCCAGGTTCCCTCTATTGCACAGGAGACAAAGGCAAGCCTTTCTTCCCTTCCATTGGCTGAGACTCCTGCCCTTTGCTCAGCTGCCTCAATCACACGAGACAAATACAAAGCGCCTTTAAGACCAATAAAGTTTTATTTAAGGTATGAGCTTTTGTGTGCCTTGCTACACTATGTGTGTATTTTGTTGGGCTCATTATGCTGTGTGTATGTGTGTTTTGTTGAACTTGTTATGCTGTGGCTCTCCTTGGTGCAACTGGGTTTGCCTCCTCTTTATCACTTTGTGTCCTCATGATCCATTCTTTATCAGTAGGAAAGTAATGTGAATTATTTAGATGAGGAGGAGGAGGAGGAGGAGGAGGAGGAGATTGGATTTATACCCCGCCCTTCACTTTTGAGTCTCAGAGCGGCTTACAAATTCCGTTCCCTTCCCCTCCCCACAACAGACACCCTGTGAGGTAGGTGGGGCTGAGAGAGGAATAACAACAAGCCAGTGAGGTGAATTAGGCAGAGTGTGTGTGTCCAGACCAAGATCACCCAGCACATTTCCTTTGTAAACTGGGGATTTTGAACCTAGACTTCCCGGATAGTAGGCTGATACTGACCACTATACATGGCTGTCTCTCTATTCTTGCACTGCCTGATAGGAGTTGCAGTTATTTTTCTGGGAAGACTACAGTTTTGTAGACAAACACATAGTCCTCACTTTGTGTCATGATGCCTTCACATGTTCTTGACCAGCATATGAAGCAATTTATGTACAAAAGCTCGCAGTGCCCAGGCATTTCATGTTTTCCCCTGAGTCCTAGGCTCAGAGCACTGACCATGAGATTTCAGTAATGAATGTCAATAAATCAAAAGTAGGTTGGCAGCTTACAGATACACACCTGAACAGCATACTCAAGATTGCTATAGCACAGACATTTTGATGCAATAATTCAAAGCAAGAGGTGTCAGTTATCAGAGACTATTAAATAAAGTATTGTAAGAGTGCTAATGTTTGAAGCATGTTATTTTAAGTTTAAAAAATTATGTTTGTGTCTTTTATAAAATTTATATCTCTGCTACCTGGCATTACATTTTGACACACATGGCCTGGCCTGACAAGGTCTCATTTATGTCAGATCCAGCCCTCATAACAAATGAGTTCAACACCCCTGGTTTAAATTATCTGCACTAATTCTGGAACCCAGCCAACAATCAAAAGTTTTAAAAGGACAAAGTAACTGGTGAGTGCCACCCTGACCAGTTATGATGGATATATAAATAGCACACATAGAGAACAGTCCACGGGATACTTACCCTGAAGGGTCCTTCTCCTCTGAGGAAAAGAGGACAACTTGGTGGGTGATTCCCACCCTCCATTCAGGGAGGCAGGAACAAAGACTTCCACTTCCTGTTTCCTTGGTGGGAGTCACCCATCTCTTCAGTTCTGGCAACTCCAAAAATCAGTTAACAGTCTCTTAAACTAAGAAAGAATTAACCCTCTTGAACAATAACAAGGAGAATAATTAGATACAGCAAGAACGGAAACCATAGGACAGAAAGTGGTCCTGTAGAACAGAAGAGTCCTGTAGAACAGAACAGAATGACGATGACTTTGGGAGGAACAAGATGTCCTCCTTTCCTCAGAGGAGAAGGACCCTTCATAGTAAGTATCCAATGGTCTGTTCTCCCTCTGAGGTGGAGGGCATTTTGATGGGACCTCCCAAAGCAGTGTCCCTATTCTCTGGGTGGGTCATCATCTTCTGTATCCAAAATATGTTGTAGCACTCTTCTGCCAAACGCAGCATGTGCTGAATCGTAGGTGTTCATTTTGTAGTGTCTAACAAAGGTTGATATTGTTCACCAAGCAGCCGCCTTGCAGACCTCTTCAACTGTAGCATATCTTGCAAAGGCTGTGTTGGTTTTGGAACTCTGGACCAAACGGGCAGCGATCCCATTGGGTATAGGTAATTTTTGAACTTTGTAAGCTTCAATAATGTGGGGCTTAAGAGTGCTGCTGATGGCCAATCCTGACATCTTCAGTCCCTTATTAGATTGCGAGATTGAAATGAATAATGAAGTTTAGGTAAGGTAGAGATCTATAGAATGAAAAATAAAGGAGAAAGAGCTGAATAGGTGAGACAGAGCCTATTCTAAGCTGCTCTCCCTTGTCGAGGCAGGAGAAGAACTGAAGAGATGGGTGACTCCCATCAAGGAGACAGGAAGTGGAAGTCTTTGTTCCTGCCTCCCTGAATAGAGGGTGGGAATCACCCACCAAGATGTCCTCCACCTCAGAGGGAGAAAGGACAGCAATTTGCTAAGTTTTCATTTTGCTATGGAATCAGTTACAGAAGCCAGGTCTCTTCTATTCCCAATTCACGTACAAGGGAAGGTGTTTCTGCTCAAACTTGCCTCTTAACAATCCTTGCAGGCGATCAGAGCAGGACCAGCCGAGGTTCTGCAGTCTTGAGGCTGAATGCCTGCTTTTATCACAGAGGCATCTGGGGATGAACCTGCCTTTGTCAAGAATACTTCTCATGCTCCCAGTTGTGTACTGTATTGCCGAACCAGGAGTACAAGAATCCGCCTCATGACATGCCCTTAGGCTTTCTGGGAAACATCCAAGCAGCCCACATTTCTTCATCAGTGCTGATCGACAATGGGGCAGTCGCAACAGCAGCCAAGTATCCTGAATGGAATGAACACAACATGTTTTATGCCTCAAGTGTCTCCAGAGCATCCTTAGAAGAAAGGCTGAAATGCAATTTTGCCAGCACAAAAAAACCCCTGATAAACGATGCCACACATCTACTCTCAGCTTTCCTCCTCTTCGTTTTTCACAAAGCAAGATCCCAGGGCATGCAAGAACATCTCCTGTGCCAACAACCCAGATTTGTGAAACGCCCAGTGAAATCTTATAAGCTGAAATAAGGGGAGCAGGAAACAGAGCAGAGAAGCCAGTGGGTGGACAGTAGTGCTCCGTCACTTACCCCTTCCTATGACCATGAAGCAAAGATCTGCAATGGTGAATAATTCATCTAGCTTGCAGAAATGAGTTTGCCTTGTTGCAGAATTTTTGGTTACTTTTTCAAAGCGCATAAGTGACTTCATCTTAGCCCAGTTTACAGTTTAGGGAACAGAATGTGCTCTTTCACTGCATGCAATCACATGGATCAGTTGCACATGATGGCCTGGTCTCATGCAAGACTAGAGAAATTTCTGAGAATCCACAGGATCCGTCAAGTACACTCTCTCTTACGTCCCCAAGGTCTCAAAGGACAATGGCAAGTGGAACTCATGGGAGATAGATCTCTAGCTGGTGTTGCCCTACAAAAAGCCTTAAACAGCAACAGGGGTACCATATACCTTATAACTCAGTTATCCCCAGTAGATCAGCAGTAATTGCTACACAGCACACTGCACACTGGATCATGCTTCTGGGCCAGTAAATGTAGATCAAGATCCACATTTACAGAAAAATGTACACTGCAAGAACCTCCTGCTAGTGCTACACAAAGGTTCTTTTGGATAGTTAAGTTAAGTAGCCTTTACTGGCATAGAAAAAAACTGATACAAGTAAATACAGTTTAAAAGGTAAATTAAAACCGCAACATACATATACATCAGTGTAAATACAGGATTATTTCTGTGAGATCCTTTGGCATACCTTTATAGCAGAGTAAAGAAACTTAGCCACCTTCTCGGTGGCATTAGAGGAGAAATCATTCGAAAGTCTATAAACTTTAAATGCATCAGAACAGTCCCTCATTCTAACTAGAACAGAATGTAACTGCATATAACGTAAATCTGTATACAGGTTACAATCGAGAAGAACATGAATTCTGAACACAACATAACTTGTAAAAAGGTGGGGGGTAAACCAGACTGACTGTTGCCTGAAAGTCAGACATACTGACTTGTAAAACCTGTCCCCAAAATCCAAACACTTGGGAGCAAGTTGAGGCACGTTCCATATCAAAACTCTCCCCTCTTGGGAGGGCATTTCCATGCTTAATGTCTTGGCCGGAGTTCTAGAACATTACAGAATTGCTTCTGTGCATACATGGACACCACAGGGATCATGAAGAACAAGCATTTTCTGCAGGGACTCAGGGATACCCACTTCTTCATCACTGAATGTCCCAGGATTGGGGCTCTGGCATTTAGAATCTGAGAAGTATCTCAGGGACTAACAACTCGCAGGGCACATCCAAAGGACAAGGAAAGTCCTGAGCAGAGATGAAAACCCAACTCCCTTTTGCTTTATGACAGGGTACACAGTGAACTCAGCGTGAAAAATACCAACTAGGGATCGATCTCCCGGTAGTTCTGGTTGCAAAGGCCTGGGACACCCCGCCCCACACCCAGCTATTCCTGCTGTGATGATCTGACAGGCAGTCAGAGCTTGGAGACGCTGGTTAAAGTTATAGCTGAGATATCCGAAATCCCTCAGGTTTCAAAAATTATGCGGCACAGAGGCAGCCGCCTCCTTCCAGCTAAGGCTTCTCCTTCCCAAGCACACAGGGGAAGCCATGATCCTGTGTCTGACATCCGCAAGGCGTTGCCATGGAAACAATGGGTATCCTGGATTGATAATGGGGATGATTATTGCAGGGCGGGATCAAGGGGGCAAGACAGCCATGAGCAGGAAAATGAAGGGATAAACAGGCAGAGAAAGACCTGGAGGGTGGATTAAAACGCAGAGGGGACAGGCTAGGGTAGAGGGCCCCTCTGGGCAGCACAATGCACAAGCCATCTCCTGGCTTTTAAACCCAGCTGCAATCTAGGAACTGCGGGTTCAGCTCACAGCAGCTCCAGCACAGCACCTTTGCCAGAGAACTCAGAGTGAAAACGCCACAGAGCTGCCAGTTGGGCCAGGCCCGCTGCCAGGAAGGTGCCTGGAGAGCACAAGACAAAAGGAAAAGGAAGCGGAAAAATCTATTATCTCAGCCCACCTCAGATGAGCTACCGTCTCGATGTTTAGAGACAAAATGCTTCCTGCAGCAGGAGACAATATGGAACCCACAAACCACAGAGAAAAGGGCACAGTCAAGCCCATGAAAGCCAGTTCTGGCTTCGGGCCACAAGGCAGTTTCTGGCAGCATTACAAATGACAACAGCTTCCAATTCCTTAGCTGTGGCCATTGAGTAGTGACATTAAGACGTATGATTTGTGGCTCGTTACTATGAAGTACAGGAAGCAATCCAGGTTTCCCAACACCCACGCCTCTCCCTGCATAAAAAGGAATACAAACAAGGATGAAGTAATGTTAAAGAACCAGAGAAGGGTAAGGGGGAACCAGAGAATCAGCAAGGACAACAAAGCAAAGCTTAGGGGACTGACAGACCATTCTAAAAGGGAAGGGCAGGTAAGACACTGGATAAATAGCCTAGGACAGTGATTCCCAAAATGAAGAAGAGAATAAGAAGAGATTGGATTTATACCCTGCCCTTCACTCGGAGTCTCAAAGAGGCTTACAATCTCCTTTCTCTTCCCCTCCCCACAACAGACACCCTGTGAGGTAGGTGGGACTGAGAGAGCTCTTTTGAGAACTGCCCTTGAGAGAACAGCTCTGAGAGAACTTGTGACTGACCCAAGGTCACACCAGCAGCTGCATGTGGAGGCATGGGGAATCAAACCCAGTTCTCCCAGATTAGAGTCTGCACTCTTAACCACTACACCAAACTGGCTGCCCACAAGCACCATAGCACCCACAGATGGGTTTCCTGGTATCCATTTGCTTCTTCCCCAGAGCCATTCCTGGCTTTCCTCCAACTCACTGAAGCAAGAAGACCCAGAAACAACTGACTTCTCACAAGGAGGATACTTGGCTTGCAACTTCGACATTCTGTGATTGGCCCTACTACCCCACAGTGGCCATTTTCTGACTGCCCACAGTCATCCGTGGCAGTCATTTTGTGGCAGTACCCACTCCCTGTTCTCAAAATTCTAGAAGAGCCTGGAGGCTCAACAAAATTGGGGGGCCCTGGCCTAGAGAGGCTCTTTCAAATCCATGATCAGCCCACAGAGATCACTGAGTGGTCCTGGCTGTGTCACAGCAACCCCTGAAGTCTACTCTTACCTTGCAGAGTTCATTGCACAGGTGAATTATAAAGGAGGCAAGACACTTGGTATACCAAAACTGCTAGAAACAACAATACCTTAACTTTTCCTTGCCACAGGGCCAGAATATTAGCAGTCTCCCTCATCTGTAAGATTCAGGACAGTGACAATTTTTAAACATTAAGAGGCCCAGATCAATCTCCACAATATCCTGAGACATAAGATTTTGACATTTATTTTCAAAGCAATATTTTGAAAAATTATGCCATTTTAGCATGAAAACTGATCAAAAAAACCCCACATACACATTTTGGACTCTGAGTTTGTTTTTTTAATGCATTAGTCCTGATGTTGTCATGTAGAAACAAAGGAAATCTGTGTTCGTAAAGCAGCAGCAGGGGATATAAGGTTCCGTTCAACAGTCTCCCTTCCTGCGGTGGGAGATACAAAGTAGAAGGGGGTGAAAGCAAGGGAAGAAAAAGGCTTGCCCCACGAGACATACACCTCCCATTTTGTCCATCCTTCCCCTTGCACTATCCCAAACTATGACATCTCAGATCACACCAGAAATCAAAGGGATCATGCATCTCACACCCAGTTAGCACAGACTTTCGCAATGTGTATTATGCACAGCAATTCCCCTGCAGAGAATGACGTATTTTTTTATTCTGTAGCCAGGGCTGGCTCGCTCACTAGGCAAACTAGGCATTCACCTAGAGCGTGCCAGCCCTTAGGGGGTGCCCAAAGCCCCCCGCCCCTTCCCCTGGCTTGCCAGGACACCTCGGGGGCGGGCGAGAGGGGGAAGGAGGAGGAGGAGGGGAGCCCTCTCTTGCCCTGGGGAGCCCCGGCAGCGGGGAGGAGCACCAGAAGGTAGCCCCGCCTAGGGCACAAAAAAACCTCGGGCCGGCCCTGTCTGTAGCACAGCCAGCCAAAACGTACATAACACAATGTCGCCACCTGAAACCACAGCCTGTAAATTGTACTTGAGGAAATTAAGCTGGATTCCATGCATGGCTCCTTATACATGGCACCCAGTTTTGAACATCATTTCTTAAGAAAACCAGTCCTACCAATTTCATTTAAACTTCATGAGTTCAGGACCAGACTGTAAGAGTGTTGATCTGGAGAAGCTTGCCAGCAATTAGTATTAAACACGACAAGGCCTTTTAAAATGTGCGGGTTTTAGACTTCCACTCAAGTCTGCAGCCACTCAAAGTGATATTTTCTAGGAAGCTAAATAATACGCCATAGACCTGTCAAAGGGTCTGCAGCCAACCACTTGGTTTGCAGCCCAGCCCAAAGGGGAAGTTCAAGTACAGATTGTAGCCTGTGCTTTGCAGGAACACAAGAAACACCCAGTTGTGCAACTGGGCTATGATGATGCCTGGATCCTGCTACTGCTCTACCAATGCCCCATTCTGTATCATATACCAAACGATCCATGTGTAACAATATCTAGATTTGTACTGCACTATGATTTTGCCTGGGGCCACTGGAACATGAAAAACACTCCTGTTCAGAAGCCCAATTCATAATTACAGTTACAGATTCAGCTGTACCACATCCCTGCCACACACGCTGTAAAACTGAAAAGGAGATGGGCACCAAGAGGTACACTATGTGACCAGTCACCATTACCCAACATTTCTCCATACTACACTGTTTTACAAATTCATCATTTGCAATCAAAGATATCAAGCAAACAAACCTCTCTTACAGTGTGACTCGGTCCCAGAACTGCACTAGAGGCTCCTTTGCTTTCCCTCCAACCAACCCCATTCCTACCTGCTTGAGACTCCATGACTCCAGCTGCACCTACCTCCCACAACAGAGTCAATGTGGTCCATAACCTAAGCAAGTTATATTGTGCATTCCTTCAACCTGACAATGCATAAGACTTTATCCAAGCCCTCCCCAACGTGCTGCCTTGTGAGAACCAAAACAAGATTTATAATGACAATTCCAAGTCTATACTAATGCCAAATCTCCCAAAACATGAAAATTACTGAGAACAGTGTAAAGAATGCCCTAAATTATTATGGTTTATTAGCATGAACATCACAAAGTCCCATGCAATTTTAACAAACGTAAAGATTTCTTGGCCTAGCTGAACACAGCATGTGACACGTTCATTCATGCATGCCAATTTTTAGCGTATGTAAACCTAGATGTTTTGGGCAGGTACCAATACATTTAAACACACAAAATAGTTGAGTACATGGGGGGGGACACCCTATCAGCATCAGTTTGTATTACCAACCCATATTTTTACTTTTCCCCCCCTAGTTCAATATTTCAGTTCAAGTACCTGTTCGTATTGAGGCATAAAGTCACCAGTAACATGGGGTACTTTTTATACTTCATTAACAAAATTTAAGTCAAAACAAGCATGCTAAATCAGATTGTGCTCTACTTAGGGCACCAGAAAATTTGCCAAGTCATATTTGTCCAAAAAAACCACATCAATGACAGGCAGGGAGAGAGGGCCTAGAGCTGCAGGGATAGGAAAGGAAAGGTGAGTGGTACGTTTATGCAATCTGCAGACAGACGGGCCCATCTTGTGCCACAGAAATCCTTCTTGATGGAGGCTAAGCCATTCAGTGTTGGGAGAGGTGCTCTAAACAGGTTTTACCACAGCGACTGCCCCTTTCCCTTCTGACTCAATGATTTATCAACCCCCCCCACTGCCGCCACCAATTACAAGCAAATGGCACTTCAGCAACTATGACAGACAGACTTACACACAAAAAGTAAAGATACAACTTAGAGAAATCACTGATACTGGAAATATACCTGCCCCTCATCCCAGGGCAGGTTCCCACCCTCACACCCCAAATTAAAGCACATTTGCTTTGTCACATAGAGCTTAGTTGGAACTACTGAGAACCAGTGTTCTCTCTAAGCTGAGTTAGTCTGAGTTAGCCTCCAGCTCACACATTCTTGCCTTAGCACAGGAAAGATGGCTCCAGAGCAAACTAATTTATGCAGTTGGCAAATTACTTGCTCACAACTTTAATGCCAGTAGCTCACAAAGTAGAAATTTTGCTCACAAGACTCCACATCTTAGAGGAAACATTGCTGAGAAGTCAGTGCCATGTACCTGCAGACCCTGTAGAGTTGCCAGCTCGGTGGGAGGGGTGGGGATGGACACCTGGATATTTGGAGGGTGGAGCCTGGGGAGGGGAGGGTTTGGGGAGGGGAGGGACCTCAGTAAAGTACATTACCGCAGAGTTCATCCTCCAAAGCAGCCCTTTTCTAAAGGGGAACTGACCTAAATAGTCTGGAGATCAGCTGTAACAACAGATCTCCAGGACCCACCTGGAGTCTGGCAACCTTCCATGACCTGGCCTTCATTCCTTGGATTCTCTAGACTATGACAGAACTTTAGGGACTGGCTTTTATCTGCACAGGTCCTGAAGGCCTCTCTGTCCTTCCCCATACTGACAAACAAGGCTCTTTAGTACCAATCCAAAAGTCAGCCGCCCACCTTAAAAGCAGCAGATCATTCGAACTTTGATAGGGAAAGCCTGAATCAAATTTTTGATTTCAAAATATTTCACTCTGGAGACCACTGAAGTTTATTCCAAAGTGAAGTGCTTTGAATACAGAAATCATTTTCACTTTCCCGCAGAACTTACAATCATTACCACTCTCAAGTACAGCTAGCAGCTACGCAGCCTTCCTCAAGCATCTTCATATCCATCCTACTATTTCCTCCACCTGCAGGCCAGAATTTCTCTTCTTTTTCCCTCCTAAATGTATCTGGTACCTAGGACATTTGTGTGTTTAGATCAGGGGATGCTTCTGACTTTTGCCTATGCACTTCAGGTAGCACACGCAAACTAACCCTCCTCGTTCTGAATGCAGAAGCAGGAAAGGCTCAAGAGGAGAATACGATTGCCCATCACAAGCAGAGTACAGGATTTGATAAGGCCTTGCTTTGAGTACCTGCAGGAACCATTCAGAACTCCCAGGCAACCGTTCCCAGCCACCACCAAAGAAAGTAATTGAGAAGCACCAGTTTCCAGGGGAGACCATCATTCTGCTCAACAGCTGCCCCCTTTCAGAGAGAGGCGAAGGAAATCCAAAGGGAGGATTAATACAGCAGCCATCTGCCATGGCCCTGGCACAACACAGAGGAAGGCCAGCCTCTCCTAGCAGGACCAACAGGCACTGCTGCAAGGGCACTACATCCAAAGAAAGGTCTGGAATGAAAGCTGACCCATTCCAAGCAGAAAATGCTTGAGTTCAAGATGGACTTTTAAACAAGTTAGACTCGCAGCTTCAAGGCAACTGGGGCATATAAATAAAAAAATTGGGAATCCGGTTTATGTACCCAGAGATCCAGATTAGAGTGTTTCAGAACTACCTGTACTTCCACTTAGAATTTAAATCAATTTGCTTTAGAAAGTTGTGTTCTATGATTTTGATTAATACAAGCAAGAGAATCATGATGAGGGTGAGAATCTGGTCCTCCTCCTCCTCACGCCTGTGGTATCTCCATCTTCCCTGCTTCCTTCCCTCCCTCCAGCCACCATTTCCTCCCCTTTTTTCATTTTTCTTTCCATCCTCTCTCTCTCTCTCGTTTTATTTCCATCATCCTCTTCTTCTTTCCTGCTGGCTGGCTCCTCCTTTTCCTCCCAATCACCTCCAATTACCTAAGGGAAATGAGAGCAAACAGTGTGGATTATCTAGGAATCCATAGTTGCCTAGGCAATCCAAGATGGCTGCTGAGACCTTGTGAGGTAATTGTGCAATATCTCAGCATTGTAAATATTTTAAATTTTTCTTTTACCTCTCTATTGTAAAGAAGAAGATGATGATTTTCTGCAAACCTGGGGCTTTTGACCCACATTCAGAATTATATAGATTCTGCCCTGACCTGGATCAGATCTCGGAAGCTAAGCTGGGTCGGATGGAAGGAGGAAAAACTAAAGCCCCTCTAAAACTAATTTAACACACCTATATACTTTTTACACAGCAAGTCCCAGGTCAGACATGGAATGTGAGTTGTGGTGGGGGAACCCACAGCTCAACTCACTATTCATGTATTGTATAAGGAGACCTTTATTTAGCCAGAAAGAAAACCTCTGCTGAATGCATGCAGATGATCACTGGCACGTCTCAGGCCCTCTGCTTTCCACTGCCCCTCAGACCAATTTATTTCCTCAATACTAGCCTCCTCCCCCTTATATTGCTTTCTATTTTCTTCTTAGTCTTCTATAGCAGTTCACCCAGACAAAAGGACTCCCCAAATCTTAAAATGGCAGATCCACCCGGTGGCAGGGATGGGGTTACATGTAAAGAGGTACATGTGTCAACTTACAACAGCTCCAGATTCACAGCAGTATTTGAATGTATATGATAGCTAACATTTCCTTCACCAGCTGCCAAAGCAAAATTCAGCTTCATCATCCAAATTTTAGGTTGGATCCAATTATTCCCTTCCACTAAGTGAGAAGACTCCTCTCTTAACAGAAGGGATATTGCTCGATACAAACCTTGAAAATGCTGCCACTCTTTCAAAGTTTCTGAAACCTCACTCCTGCTCCAGTTCCACTCATATTAAAAAGCCATGTATGACTTCATGCAGTCGACCAAACAAAGCAGAAAACAGAGCTGAACAGCTGGGGGAGTTTCCCATATGTGCACCTTGTGGCATCACAGTGCAACACGGATTTTACCTACCCAAATTATTTCCTGAACATAACTACTCCAAGAACCCTGATGGCTATTGTGCTTGGTCACCCAAACATCAAATCCTTGGCCATTTTTGACACAAGGACTACTCAAATTATCATTTCAACAACCATAAAGCATGGAAGATCACTCCTCTAACCAAAAATCCTCCATACCACCATAATTAAGAACACAATCAATAATATTGGCAATTATGCCACTTCTCCTATTAACTCACTAGAAAGAAGGGACCCACAGTCAAAATCTCTGATTATCACCAGCAATATATAACTGGCCCAAACCTTTCTAATGTATTTCAGAAGAACACACAACTCCCTTGTTTTACTGTTTTAGAAGTAGTAATACCTTTAGTGCTATTTCCCACCATTACTACAATCGTTCAACAGAGTTTAAGAGCAGATTCTTACCACAGGAGTTCCCCCCCCTTTAACTATAGTGCCAACATCCACAACCTCAGCAATGCGTGCAAAAATATTGGTACGACTTGCCAGTAGGCTTATTCCTAAAACACTTACTAGAAGAAGCATATTTAAGATCACTTACGGCAGATCAACCACCCCTTAACATGCAGATTGCACGTTTGTAGAATAGTTATTGTAATTCACATTACCGAAAAGTACAGAAACATGCAGTGATTATAATAAAGGAGCACAAATTGGGGCACATTCACAAGATTACTTTCTTTTGTTCCAAATGAATTAATCCTGAACAAACGCCCCCTTTGATGGATTAGATCCACCAGGTTCTAAATTGATGGAGGGAATGAAAAAATGTTGCCAAGCAATGTGTCAGAGGCAATTTCTTCGGCACTGGGGCTGCAGAAGGACCCCTGGCACTAGAGCAATTAATGCCAAGCTGACTCAGTCCAAAAGAGCCACTGTCTCCCGTTAACAGGACTTCCTTCAAACCCCATATTAAGGACTAAGTCCCACCTCCTTTCCCAGACAAAAACATTTGATGACTTTATATGTACTGGGGACTGTCTTTCCCATTACAACCCCACACATTCCCTTCAGTCATTGTCTAGGGGCCTCCTGCAGATGTCTGGCCCCAGGATGGCTTGGCTAGCAGTCACTAGGGGAAGGGCCTTCTCACTTGTTTTACCTTATTTTTTTTACCTTATTGTTTTACCCCACTGCTGGACCTCCTGATGGCACCTGGTATTTTTGGCCACTGTCTGACAAGAGTGTTGGACTGGATGGGCCATTGGCCTGATCCAACACTGGCTTCTCTTATGTTCTTAATGTTGTAAGTCGCCGTGAGATCCTTTGGGTGAGTAGCAACTAAAAAAAATCTAATAAATAAAATCCCCCATGAAACTTGTGACCCAAGCTGTCATTGCGGCTAATAGACTGAACTGCGAGATGCATGGTTTAAATCTTTTATCTGTTGAAAATTCACTTGGTAAATTTAGGCAAGCATGTTTCTCTCTCCCCCCCCCGTCCCCCCCTCCATGTGCAATAATTCTGGTTTACCTTTTGGGGTTGTGGTTAAGACAGCAACAAGATTATGTGCTCTGAACACTGAAAGCATTACATAAATGCCAAGTATTATTATTAGAATGCATTATGTAACATAATACTAGTTTCCACCAAAATTCGCCTCTCTAAAACAACAATCCTGAAGAGGTTTATTCCAAAGACCCATTTTTGTTCAGTGGGGCTTACTACCAGGAAAAAGCATTCTTAGTACTGTAGCTAAAACCTACTTCTTAAAACTATATCCTGCTCTTCAGGGTAGCATACAGGTTTGACCCTTCTCCACTCTGAGTCCAGTGCAAATTCATGCACCCACAGTAAAATCTAGGATTCAGAGTTTGGGAGCAACCCATATGATCATATGGTTCCTCTCACCTTCCACACACATTTCTCCTGCCCCCTCTAATCAGGTCTGGTGCAGTATGAGACCAACAACAGCAGTCTCCAAGGGAGTTTGCAAGCACGTCCATTTGCACTGGCGACAACTGCATGCAACACTGAACTGGGGCACACAGATTTACATAAAGAAGGGGAGGGAATCACACATGCAATTCCACAGCCTGTCCCTTAAAATCCTAATTTTTTAATCGGCACAGGATGTAAAAGCTATTGCCTCAAGCCACCTGCTGAGTTGGGTAAGTGTAATTGCACTGATTATGGCCAACTCGCATTTTAATCTCCATAACCACAGGCACTAAAAATAAGCCCCAGGCTGTTATATCCCTTTTATAAAAGGGGGAGAATCACGGGGGAAAAGCATAAGGTGGCTGCAACTTTCACTGCAACCGACACAGCCCTACCTAGGCAGAAATAGATGTAGTTTGAACCTTTTTTTAAATTAAATTAGCCACACCTAGTGCAAAACAAAATTGGAGCCTTACAGTAGCTCTGTACGTGTGGTGTAGGACATGGGCAAAGTACTCCTAAGTATGCATCCTCGCATGTCAGTCCTCAGAAGCAACAAGTCCCATTCAAGTCTGTAGGACTGACTTCTCAGCAAACTCATTTTAGGACTGCACCACATATATACTGAACAGGAACACAAAACCTAGCCTGCTGTACATCCAGAGCTGCAACACTAAGCTAGGCACACCTAAGCCCATTGATTCCAGTGGGTGTCGGTACACCTAGCTCTGCATGGGATCGGGAAGAGGACAGCAACCCAGATCTCAACACAACCATTTGCGAAGAACTGTGAATGCCCGACATCCTATTTAAAACGGCTTCAATGGTTAATTATGCTTACTGTTAAAAAATGGGGGTGAAAGGTGCCATTCCTTTGGCGTCAGCTTCCATCTGTTCGTGTATTAAGATAGAAAAATAGCACCCTTTCCATTTTTCTTCTGTCCTCCGCCTCTCTATCTTTCCTGTGTTCCCTCTACGCAAGCTGGGGGGCTTCATTCTGCATCCACTTTGCCTTACTTTGGAACAACCTTCAGTTTCTACCTCTGCCTCGAGGTGTTGTGACCAGAGCTGAACGTGCTATTCCCAGGAAAATACGTACCTTTGGTTTCATGAGAGCATCGGGTTTTCAGCAATATCCTTCATTTTATTTCAGTACCTATTAATTGCTCTTCTGAACGGCACTTGCACATCAAACAGAGCACTACCTCCATTAAAACTGACACAAGCACACATACAGGAGACACAGAAGGGTGGGGGGAGGGGACTGACCAAAGCACACTCTTGTCATTTCTTCAGCCTTATTTGCTGAAACATTCATCCACACTATTACGCCAGTGCAGGGAATTAATTACACGCCCAGCCAGAGAGAGACAGCAAAGGGCTGGAACGACACCCCGCACGAGTCGTGGAGAATGTGCAACATGTGAGGGAAGGCGATGTGCCAAGTCTTTTCAACACAGCAAAGCTACCACAGGCAAGCCACCCGTAAGTCTTGGCATTGTATGGCTGAAGACGACAGCCCGGCAACAACGCCATGACACAGCCAACATTCTTGAGAGGCTGCCCCCCAGCCAGCTAGGGGACAAAGATAACACTGAATGCCATCTCTGTAGACATGTCCTGTAACCTCCTGGAGCAGCAATTCCCAAACCACAGTCAAAAAGTTTCAGGTGATCCACAGACAGCCCACAGAACCATGTTGGCAAGCTTCAGCCATCTGAACATATTAAAAATGGAACAAAAGGCAAGGCTACTGCCACCTGCACACTCTACTACTTGCAATTTATTCTTGCATCAACATCCAGACTCTCCGTCTGTTCACCTACAGTAGGCATGGCAACTGATGACCCCTGGGTCAGACCTGGTCCTCTAAAAGGTATTATCTACAGTGTGCTAAAATCTTTGCTCTCAGGTTCGCCCATAAGAGGAGGGGGATCATTCAACACATGGACCGCATCAACATTTTACTACATTGCTAGTGCAAATGCACTCCAGAAAAGTAAATCAATGATGTCATACTATCTGAGCACATGTGCTCTCCATTCCCATGCAGCCGTTAGCTAGGACATGACAATTTTATTACAGAACCTGGCTACATAGAATCAGAGCTGGAAGGGTCATCTAGTCCAACCCTCTGCACAATGCAGGAAATTCACAAATACCTCCCCCCCCCCAACACCTCCAAGTGACTCCTGTTCCATGCCTAGAAGATGACAAAAAACCTCCAGGATCCCCTGCCAAACTGGCCTGGAGAAAAATTGCTGCCTTTCCCCAAAGTGGTGATCAGCATTTCCCCGGGCGTGTAAGAAAGGGCCACAAGAACTAAGCTCTGATGCAACCCTTCCTGCCCTTCCTCTCATGATCTGCCTAAGTCTGGTTCTGAGAGATCTGAACAGTTCTGTCGCCTGCACTAACTACTTGAAACAGAATGCCACCCAAAGACACAGAAGTGGGCTATTCCTAACAGAAGCCTACTTAATTACTGTGGACCACCTTCTATGGGCTACAACCTCAGGACCCACAGAGAATGAAGAGTAACTTCCCAATTCTGGGCATGCCTTCCCATTTTACTACAAACACACATACATATTCACTTCTCTTCCAGACACCACTCTAAGACAGCCAAATTTAATGCATCCCATCATTGTGTTGATATGTGGAGGAGGGAGATGTACTATACATATTTGAAAATATGCCATTAGGTAGCTTGCATAATGTGGCATAGAGATGAATAAACTTGCCATCCATATTCAAGTTGCATTTTCAAAGAGAAAAGGCCCTTCTGGATGCCAAGGATGCATTATATCATCTCCTACCACCACCATTCAAGGGAAAGCGGTAGATGGCAGCCTACGTCACTAATGACAGATGATATTTCATTCTTGTATTTCGCTATTATAGACTGAGTCTACACACACACATACTTAGAAGCAAGTCCAACTGATTTCACTAGACCTTGTTCCCACGTAAAAGTGCTTCAGATCCCATCTTTTAAGGTGAACATTTGGACATTCCTGACCTGGATCTTGATCTTCTCAACAATGACAACCAACATTATGGAGCAGAGTTCTGGCTTCGCTCAAGTTAAAGGCTTTAATTCTGACCCCCCCCCAACCTTTTCCCAGTCCACCTGGTCAATTGTTTCTACAGCAGAGACCATTATCGAGTCTAAATTCCATCGTAGGTTCTTGCTAGGCTCTAACAACAGCTTCTTTTCAGAAAGCAAAGAAAGTAAGGCCACAAACCAAAGAGAATAAGCTTTGGTGTTCCATGGAAATCAATGGAAGAGTTCAATCACTGAAATCAATGGAAATGTTTAAGAGCGATGGATAGGGCCCTGAATTTTTACATTGAACACAAGTAAATCTCAGCAAGCAGCTTAATATTCTCAATATAAGGCAGTCAAAAATACAAAATAAAAGAGACCCCCTAACCCCAACCAACTTGCATTTGGACCAATGTTCCCACTAAGCTGTGGAGTCTTGTGAGCAAAAATTCAACTTTGTGAACTACTGGCATTAAAGTTCCAAACAAGTGATTTGGCTACTGCATAAATCAGTTTGCTTCGGAGCCCTCCTTCCTGAGCTAAGACAAAAACGTGTGAGCTGGATGCTAAAAAACTGTGAGCTAGCTCACACCAACTCAGATTAGTGGGGACACTGATTTGGGCAAGTTGCCTCTCTCACTTCCTTTGAATCCCTCCTGGAGAGCCAGTATGGTGCAGCGGTTAGGAGCGTGGATTCTAATCTGGAAGAATCGGGTTTGATTCCCCACTCCTCCACATGCAGCTGCTGGTGTAACCTTGGGTCAGTCACAGTTCTCTCAGAGCTGTTCTCTCAAGGGCAGTTCTCGAGAGAGCTCTCTCAGCCCCACCTACCTCACAGGGTGCCTATGGGGAGGCGAAGGGAAAGGGATTCTACGCCGCTCTGAGACTCCTTCGGGTAGTGAAGGGCGGGGTATAAATCCAATCTCTTCTTCTTCCTCCTCAAATCATAAGCCTATGGCACAATCACCACCCTTCACTACTGAAGGCAAACAGGGCTGCTGGGCTGGGAGACAAGGGGTCAAAATGCCAGGGACTAAGGTCAGCCTGGTGGGCCCAGGAGCTTGGCAAGGAACTGCTGGGGGACAGTGGAAGCCTCCCTGTTCTAATCAAACATCGTGCGTGTGTTCTTCTGAATGCGAAGATGAAGGGAATCTTTGCCCATATTGATTCTCTGCAGGCTTGAAACTAAGCTTAAATATGCACAAATGGAATAAATACACACGCACACACCCCAGTCATCTACATTTCCTTTCCATCCCTTTGACGTCCCCATATGACAAAAGTTTAGATGGTAAGCTCCTCTGGGGAAAAAGAAGGGGAAGAAGAGAAGAGATTGGATTTATACCCCGCCCTTCACTGCCCAAAGGCGTCTCAGAGTGGCTTACAAACTCCCTTCCCTTCCTCTCCCCACAACAGACACCCTGTGAGGTAGGTGGGGCTGAGAGAACTTCTGACAGAAACTGTCCTTGAGGGAACAGCTGTGCCAGAGCTTGTGACTGACCCAAGGTCACGTCAGCAGGTACAAGTGGAGGAGTGGGGAATCAAACCTGGTTCTCCCAGATATGAGTCTGCGCACTTAACCACTACACCAAACTGGGAGTGTCACAACTTTTGGTATTCTGTAAATGCATGATGGCGTGATAACAGAAACCCTGCTGGATCAGAACAGTGGTCCATCTAATCCAGCATCCTGTTTCACAGTGGCCAATGCAATGCCCTGGAGGGCAAACAGAGCATAAAGTCTGAGGTCCTCCCCTGCTGCTGCCTTCCAGCACTGGTGTTCAGATCTTTACTGCCTCTGAATGTAAAAGTCCCCTTTAGTTAGTAGCCACTGATACAGACCTATCCTTTTAAAGCCATCTGGCAGTGACATCCACAATTTAATTATTGAGTAAAGTAGTACTTCCTTTTTGTCCATCTTGAATTACTCATCAATTTCTTTGGGTACCCCCCAGTTCTAGTATTATGAGGGAGGTAGACGCACACGGCACATTTTTGGTACTATACAAATTAGCAACAAAGACTGGTGTAGACAACAGCTGAAGAAACAGAAGCCTGAAGGAAGGGTAGGTGAAGTAAATCTGAGAAGGAAAAGAACACCAGAGACGGGGAACCGAGGGGAACGAAGAACTGAGGGACTCTGAAGGAACTTCCAAGCATTCTGGATCAGTAGGGAATGTATGACCTGATGGAACACAGAGAGGTGTGCTATGGAGGCTGGTCAAGAGGCAAGGTGGATAAAGGACACAGAAAAAGTGAGGTTTGGCCTGTATCTTAGAATACAAAGGGTGGCTGAAGAGAGGAGAAACCACAGAGAAAGTAGTATAGGGATATAACTCACATAAGGCCTAGAGACAGAAGCGACTGCACAAGGCAAGGAAGCCTTGGAGGGCTGTGGCCCAACTCAGAGTCAGGGATTGCTAGGCCTAGAGTTTAGGCCTACACAGGTAACTTCTACCACTTGTGGCTTCTGCCATCACTGCAGCATTGTGACCTGGCAACCCCAAGAGAATCATATGGCCAAAAATCAAAGGGGGGATTTGTTTTAGCCGGTTAATTCTTTGCTTCCAGGCCTCTAGGTCAGCCATATTTCAGAACTTCACAGGGCAGCTCCCCCCCCAACATCGGCTCACACACAAGCCTTCTAACTAATTATGAAACAGGCCTTGGAATGCAAAAGGGAGCCCTGGTTCTTCTTAGGAAAATGGAAAGGAAATTAATCTTGTTCCCAAAGGCAAAGAATAATAAATAGCCTAAGGGTGAAAAATTCTGAAAGCCAAATTATAATTTCCTGAACAGCATCAAGGCAAAAGAAGAAGTTCCAACCACTGCAGGCGATGCATCCTTCTGAATGCTGCAGGTACCACCACTCCAACTCAAACTTTATTGTTCTCATGAAAATAACATGCTTCTCCCCACCCACCCCCTCTGAAAAAAGGTCAGGGGGGGTACAGATCCCTCTGCAAATCCAGCAGGGACATTTCATTCTCGTAACAGCTGTATCTAATGCTATGATAACTGCAGCCAGGAAAACGGCTGGCTAGGAATCAAAGACAGCCATGGCAAAATAACCAAGAACAGGAGACTGCTTTAAAGAGACAGGGAAATCGTGAAAACTGCTATATCAGCACTACTCTTGCAAGGATAAAGTTGGTAGTAGAGGTGCACTGTAGAATTTTTAAAAAGTGACTGTAGGAAGTAAAGAATATCAGCATGCTGCCAGATAGAGGGATTAGTTTATGAGAGTTGACTTGAATCTACTTACTGAATAGGAGTATTTGGCTTAACTATCCTTGCACCACATAAATCTTGGAACTACTGCTGGTGATACTGCATTAAATACCGAAGTTATGAAACAGTTACATCAGAACGGTCTGTTTATTTTAGATACCCCACTTTTCTTCCCACTTGGGACTCCCAAGCAGTGTTCCCTCTAAGCCGAGTTAGTGTGAGCTAGCTCACAGTTTTTTAGCTTCCGGCTCACACATTTTTGCCGTAGCTCAGGAAGGATGGCTCCAGAGCAAACCAATTTATGCAGTAGCCAAATCGCTCGCTCACAACTTTAATGCCAGTAGCTCACAAAGTAGAATTTTTGCTCACAAGACTCCACAGCTTAGAGAGAGCATTGCTCCCAAGTAGCTTACAACACCAATCTCTCCTTCTCCATTTTATCCTCACAACCACCCTGTGAGGTAGGTTAGGATGACAGAAAGAATGACTGGTCCAAGGTCTCCCAGCAAGTTTCCATGGCATCCCCAAATACTTGCTTAACACTCTACCCACTACGCTACACTGCCTCTGTCTTACTAAGTATGAGAAATCCTGGAACAGGCAGGGATTTCACTGTCTTAGAAGAAGAGGAAGAGATTGGAGCTATACCCCGCCCTTCACTACCCAGAGGAGTCTCAGAGCAGCTTACAATTCCTTTCTCTTCCCATCCCCACAACAGACATCCTGTGAGGTAGGTGGGGCTGAGAGAGCTCTCCCGAGAACTGCCCTTGAGAAAACAGCTTTGAAAGAACTTATGACTGACCCAAGGACATACCAGCAGCTGCAAGTGGAAGAATGGGGAATCAAACCCGATTCTCCCAGATTAAAGTCCACGCTCCTAACCACCACACCAAACTGGCTCTCATGTCTTCCTAGGAGAGCTTCCTATCCTCCATTTCAAGCTGTTCCTTCCAAAACACTAGCAGTTTTGAAAGCATCAAGAAAGATTAACACAAACATCAGTTATGAGGAAGGAGGATCACATCATAAAAGAGTTTTAGGCTTATAACTGTGTTGGTCTGTGGTAGAAAAGCAAGATTCGAGCCTAGTAGCACATTAGAGACTAACAGGATTCCTGAGGTATCGGAGGCTTTTGAGAGTCAAAACTTCCCTTTGTCAGATGGCATTAAGGAGATACTAGAAGCAAGCAGATCTGACCTGGATCTACAGTTGCAGTTCTATTTAGTTCTGGGAAGACTAGACATCTGATGATGCCTGCGTGTGCCCAAGATAGGCAGCAACAGGAAAAATGACCTATCCACTTGTGAGAATTTCTTTGACAATAGGAAGCAAAAGGAGATGTTCCAAACCCGTGTCAGTACTCACTTCTGTCTTCCCCACCACTCCCTTTTCACAAAGGGATGAATCATAACTGCTAATTAGTGGTAGTGACAGAAAAACACTTTGCACATGCTCAACTGCCCTCTCTCAGCTCTGTTATTACTCCACAAATCCCAAAGCTGAGCTCCAGCATTAAAAACAGGTCTAGGTACTTGGAGCATCATAAACAACGTGTTTTTACTAGCCGCTTTGGCCTGAGGGTTGCCCACTGACCAGAATGACAAGAGCCTGTTCTGCTCTTGCAACTCTGACAGCCACTTTAATCTACAGCCAGTAGCAGATGAGCATGCTGGCCTCCAGACCATAAAGTGCTTCACCTGCACTCTCTCGCAGAACAAGTTAATGTTAAAGGCACAGTCACAGGTGACAGTTCAATAGAAGGTGGCCCTCGTAATGCAGGGAGCTAACTACCGGCTGGTTTCTTTTACACATTTACTCAGCTGCAAGCAGGCTTCAACTGGTAGTACTCTCACTCACTTCCTTGCTGGAGAGGCTCTCTTCCCTATTATGACATTTATCCATGGCATAAGTGCTGTCCACCAGATAAGAAGCAAAAAAAACCCTAAACCACTTTGCCCTAAAAATCCATGCATACAAGCTCCCCGGCACATCACTGGTTAAGCCCCCACACAGCATCCCAGCAAAGGATGTCAAGCTTGTTCCACACCCAGGCAGCACCCTCTCAGCAGAGATGGGTGGCATCAACGCAGGGTCGACTGTGAGCATTTGGGGTAACAGATCTTGCTTCTCTGAATATCAGACTCTACTGTGTATTTCCCTCTCCACGTCGACTGAAGGGCATCCCCGAGCATGTGCAGAGTACCTCGTGGGTGACCACCTGCTACCGGCCCCAACACATTCGGGATTAGGGGGGCAACGTCGTCTGAATGACTTGAGCTCCGGGACCTTCTTTTTTAATAATAAAGGATCGCGGACGCCGAACCCGACTCCTTTACGCAACACCCCCGCTCCAAGAAGAAAGGGTCTCTAATGCTTCCCTCCCGCGGCTCCCGATGGTTTCCCCTCCCCGCCCGCTAATTCGACAGGCGTCGCCCTCCCCAGCGGAGAAACCAGCCTCCGCGCCTCCCACTCCCCCCGCCGCCTCCTCGCCCGGCAGACGCGCTCCCAGCCGCCCCCGCTGAACAGCGGGGCGCCAAGCAACCAGCTAGCCGGGCCCACGGCAGCCCACGCACGCCACACCGCCCGGGCGGCGGGTGCGGAGAAGGGGCGCGCTTCCCGCGGAGGCTGAGCCTTCCCCGGGCTTGCAGTGGAGCCGGGGTGTTTCCCCGCAGCGCACCCAGGCGCCAAGTCGCCCGGCAGAGGCCGGCCGGCCGGCCGGCCGGCCCTCCCTTCTCCTCCCCGCCATGTGCTTTCTCCGCACGCCCGGGGAGCCAGGCGAGAGAGGGAAACGCTGCAGTGAAGGGCTCGGAGCGGCGGCAGCTGTAGGCAGCCCTCCTCCGTCCCAGGCCCCCGAAAATAAATCCCCGGCGCTGGCTTGGGGGGAGAAGGGGGGTGAGGGTAACGAGGGCGGTTGCGCAAAGCATCTAAATCAGCTTCGGAGGGCTCGGGCGCTCCGAAAAGGGGAACTCCTCCGCCGAGGCAGCCGCGCTCGCAAGAAGCCTCGTCTTGCCTTCCCCCGCGCTCTTTGCCGTCCGCGGCTCTGCAACGTGCGTCATGTCTGCGCAGCGCGGGCGAGTCCCTCCCTGACCCCCCCCTCCCCTTTCTCCAGCCGGACCCCACGGCTCAGCCCCATAGCGGCACCGGCAGGCGAGGGGGGAGGGAGAAGACAGGCATGGCCGCGGGGAGGGGAGGCGAGGGGCAGAGCGGCAGCACAAGGGCGGCCCCTTCCTCCTCCCCCCCCCACAGCCAGCCCCTTCCAAGCCACCAGCCGGGCCTCCCCTGGGGCCAGTGAAGCCATCCGCTCGCCGCCCAGGCTCCAGCGACCCCGGCCCTCCCGAGGCCTCGGCTTGGGGCTGGAAAGAGGGAGCGGCGGTTCTAGCCCCCTCCCCCCCCCCCCCCGGCAGTCCCTCACTCTTGCAAGGCGCGGCGCCGGCTCCTTACTTGCCAATTTCCTCGTACAGCTGATACTCGTCGGTGAAGCGGGTGCAGGTCACGGTCGTTGCCATCGCGGCTGCAGCTTCGCTCCGCAATGAGCCGCCCGGGCTCCGCTCCGGCTTGGACTCGGGCTGGCAGCGGGGGAAGGAGGGGCTGGCAGGCGGGGAAGACGACGAGGAGGAGGAGGGAGGAGGAGGAGGAGGGGGGGCGAGGCTCAGATCGGGGGCAAGAGACGCCCAGCCCCCTGCCTTGCCTTGCCTTGCCTGCGTGCAGAACGTCCCCGCAAAAGCCAGCGCCTGGCGAGGAGCGGTGCCGCCGCTGGGCAGAGCCCGGGAGGGTTGCCAGGGGAGGGGCGCCGCCGGCCTCAGGGGGAGTGAGCGCAACCCCGCCGCGCATCAGCCGCCCCCGGGCCCACCTCGCCGCGGGACGGGGGGGAGACGGAGAGGAGGGGGGGAGGCTGGAACCGCTCCAGCAGCGCGCTCAGCCTGCAACACGCTTGACGGGGCGTAGAGGGGGACCGGGCCTAGCCACCCGCCCGCCCGCCCGCCCGCCTCCAGGGGGACCAGAGCCCCACCTTCCCTCCTCCGCTACGCTGTCAGGGGCCGGCAGTCGCTCGCGTGTACCTGCTTCCAGGACCGCACGCAGCGGACGGGGTTTCCCCACGTGCAGCACTCGCGCGGGGTTCTCCCGCGGCCCAGTCAGAACCGCCGCCTCCTCCTCCTCCTCCTGCTGCTGCTGCTGCCCTAACAGCCACCCCAGCGGCTCAGAGCCCGCCTGCCCCCCTTTGCAAAACGTCTTCTGCCTCTCTGGTTCCTCTCCAGTCAGCCACAGTTGCCAGCTGGCTTCTCCCAAGCCCTCCTCACGCCCTACTGCGGGTGTCCGTCCCCGGCCGCCGCTCTGTCCCCCACATAGGCTCAGTGAAACACCCTTCCACCCACACAGAGATGCTTCGGGGCTCCAGAGTGCGTGCACACACATCACGGTAAAGACCACACACTGTTGGGACTCCGCTTGGTCACGCAGATACACACCAAGGACCCAGAGGCGTTTCAGTCTCCCGCTGCTGGTGCTTGGGAGATGGTTTGTAATCACTCTTTTGCACGGGGGGGGGGGGCCATCCAGCTCGGGTTTTGCGCCTGTTTCCAGCCTGCAGAAACCAACAGCCGCCAAGATTAGGACTGGTTTTGCTTTCTTCTTCCCAGTGTCTCTGATTCTGCCGTGTCCAGTTGTTGCTGATCTGAGCATTTTCCCATGCGGCATAGAAACACCATAGATGGTATAGAATAGACACAGTGGTAGTAGGCCCTTTAAGATATGTGCTGGAAGCATCATTGTATAGTACTGGCTAAACATGCCCCTTCCACTTGTTGTGTTTGACCAGTGCCATGTTATCTCTGCAGAATTACATCTTTGATGCAATCCACTATCAGAATAAAGTTTATTGTATATGGCCATTGGCCCTTACAGGTCCATATAAAACTGGATCCCTAATATCTTAAAATACACATCTAGTTATTAGATTCAGTGAGAATTAAATTCATTTGTACAACATCTAAAATATTTTAAATGCCTCAGATTAAAATAGTATACAACATTTACAGATTCCAATTCCAATTGTAACAATGTCAATGCCTTGCATCTCGGTAAACTGCTTTCCTAAGAACCACCTTTGCTCTAGCTTTCCTGGCTGGATGCAATCCACTAACAAACATCTTTCCTGTGACAAATGCACACAGTAAACTCTGCTGGTTTGGAAGGAGAAGGGGGCAATGTTCCCTCTAAGCTGTGGAGCCTTGTGAGCAAAAATTCGACTTTGTGAGCTACTGACATTAAAGTTGTGAGCAAGCGATTTGGCTACTACATAAATTAATTTGCTCTGGAGCCATCCTTCCTGAGCTAAGACAAAGATGTGTGAGCCAGAGGTTAAAAAAACTCTGAGCTAGGTCACACTAACTCACCTTAGAGGGAACATTGGTAGGGGGTATTTATCACTTAAAGACAAGTGGAGGAGGGTCATTCAGGAGCAAGGGAAATGATAAACTTCAATCCCATAGTTATAGTGTGGCATCTCAGGGCTGGATCCCCCAATTTACCACCCAGCCCTCCCAACTTCCCATCCAACCAGTTTATTTTATTTTATGTGTACACCACAGCCCAGCCATCTCCCTGCCCTGCCTGCCACTGCCCTTTCTTCTCATCTCTCTTTCTCATTGCTTTAAAAAAAAACACTTTTACTCTCTCGTCGCTCCTGACACAGCCTGGGTGTGTGTGCAGGGGTGCTACCAACTTATTTAAATGCCCCCCGAAGTAAAAAAATAAATATCCTGGCTACAGCCCTGATGAATTTATTACTGAAAAATTATGGAGTGGTTGAACACAATTCAAATCCAGTAGCACCTGTGTGTTTAAAGTGCTGTCAAGTCACAGCTAACATATGGCAACTGCAGCAAGGGGCTTTCAAGGCAAGTGAGAAGCAGAGGTGGTTTGTAATTGCCTTCCTCTGCAGAGGCTTCCTTCGTGGTCTCTCTTCCAAGTAGTGACCCTGCTTAGATTCCAAGATCTGATGAGATCAGGCTATACCAGGGGTGGCCAAACTGTGGCTCAAGAAGCACATGTGGCTCTTTCACACATATTGTACGGCTCCTGGCAGGGTGGCTGGGGAAGCAAAGGGGAGGCATACCTCATGGATTGGTCTTCCCTTCCCCAGCCAATGTTCCTCTCCCTGGGTAGGCTTGGGGGGGGAAGCAGAGAAAGAAAGCAACTTTAACTTTAAATGCATTCTCAAAGCCACCCCCCCCCCGCCAGCTGGCTTAGAGGGTGGGTTGAAGAACACATTTAAAGTTAACATTGCTTTCTTTCCACCTCTCCCTCCCAGTTTATTTGACTTCTTTCCACCTCTGTCTTTCTGTTTTCCTTTCCTTCCTCTCCCATCTATTTGCTTTCTTTCCATCTCTTTGTTTTCACCTTTCTCTCTCTCTTTCTCCCTTTCTTTTTCTATCGCTCTCTTCCTTCTTCCCCCTCCCTCATCTATTTGTTTTCCTTGTTTCTTTCTCTCTCTTGGTCTTCCTTCCTCCTTCCCTCCCCCATCTATCTATCTTTCTTTCTCTCTCTCTCCTTCTTTCCACTTTTCTCTTTCTCTCTTCCTCCCTCCCCCTCCCTCCCCATCTATTTGCTTTCTTTCCACCCTTCTTTCTCTTTTTCTTTCTCCCTTCCTTTCTTCCTTTCTCTCTCTTCATTTCTTCCCTCCCCTCCATCCCTCATTGTTTGTTTTGTTTCTCTCTCTCTCTTTCTACCTTTTTCATTCTTTTTCCCCACCTCTCAGACGAATAAATATCATTAGCAAACAAATATAATTGGACAAATAAATATCATTATAAATATCTGTTTTTACCCCTTTTGTTTTTATTTTTGGCAGTTACAGTTAATGTTAATAAAAAGCAAATTTGCATATTTTCAATTTAAAATGTATGTGTAATATTTGTTCGCATCTTGTGGCTCTCAGATATCTGACATTTATTCTATGTGACTCTTACATTAAGCAAGTTTGGCCACCCCTGGGCTATACCATGCCACCTTCCCTCCCTAAGTAGCACCTTGTGTGTGTAAAGTATCATCAAGTTGCAGCTGACTTATGGCAACCCTGTAGGGTTTTCAAGGCAAGAGACACTCAGAGATGGTTTGCCATTGCCTTCCTCTGCATAGGCAACCCTGGAATTAGTTAGTGGTCTCCCATCCAAGTACTAACCGGGGCTGATGCTGCATAGCTTCTGAGATTTGATGAGACTGGGCTATCTAGGTCAAGGCAAGTAGCACTTTAAATACAAATAAATTTTTCCTACAAGCTTTGGTTCATGAAAGCTTATACATTAGGAAATTTTATTGGTTCTTAAAGTGCTACTGAACTCAAATTTTGTTCTATTACTACAGACTAACACAATCTGACACTATCTATATGGAGAGATTGGTATGTGAAACACAGATTTAGGGTTTGAATTGATGCAACCCCACACCCACACTTTAAAAAAAAATTTATGGACATAGATCAGATTTAATTCATATAGAGATTGATGGTTTGGACTTTTAACATCTCAAATAGTTTAAAAAATTGCCCCAGAATTATACTAAACTTCAGAGGAGCATCATTTCTGATAACTTCTTAAATGGGTTCTGCTAATCTGACACATTCACAGTACAATCCTGTGTAGTTATTCCAGCCTGAACCCACTGACTTCAGTGGGCTTAGACCAGGGATGTCAAATATGCGGCCTGCAGGCCAGATCTGCCTCCCACAGGGCTCCTATCCAGGCCTTGAGCAACTGGCTGTCTCCTGCTTCCTTCTCCAGTTCTGCTACTGCTGTATTGCAGCTTCCCTTGCTAGACTCTCTCAGTCGCACAGGAGAGATAGATAGGCAGGTCTCTGTTCTCTGCATTGGTTGAGGTTCCTCCCATTCCTCCTCACAGGGGAGGGAGAGAGGGAATGAGCCAGAGCTTGCTTTCTGGCCAGGCTCCCTCAATTGCACAGGAGACGCCTTTCTTCCGTTCCATTGGCTAAGGCTCCTCCCTCTCCTTTGCTCAGTTGCCTCAATTGCACAGGAGAAATGCAGAACACCTTTAAGACCAACAAAGTTTTATTAAAGGTATGAGCTTTTGTGTGCCTTGCTACAGTGTGTGTGTATTTTATTGGGCTCATTATGCTCTGTGTATGTGTGCTTTGTTGGGCTTGTTATGCTGTGGCTCTCCTGGGAACAACTGGATTTGCCTTCCCTTTATCACTGTATTCATGCCCTCATGATTCAGTCTTTCTCAGTAGGAAAGCAATGTGAACTGTTTAGATGAAGGATAATAACAAACCAGTGAGGTGGATTAAGCTGAGAGTGTGTGTTCAGACCAAGTTCACCCAGCACATTTCCTTTGTAGACTGGGGATTCTGAACCAAGACTTCTGTATTTTTGGATTGTATTATTCTGTACCATATGGACTATCAAACTTGTTTGCTTATGACCCACTGGTCTGTGAGCATGAAGTACTGAATAAGGAAAGGAACCTAGAGTTCCCAGATAGCAGGCTTATATTGACTGCTATACATGGCTGTCTCTCTATTCTTGCACTGCCTCATAGAAGTTGCAATTACTTTTCCTGGGAAGACTATAGTTTTGTAGACAAACACATAGCCCTCACTCTGTGTCTTGATGCCTTCACATGTTCTTGACCAGCACATGAAGCAATTTATGTACAAAAGCTCACAATGCCCAGCCATTTCATGTTTTCCCCTGAGTCCTAGGCTCAGAGCACTGACCGTGAGATTTCTGTAATGAATGTCAATAAATAAAAAGTAGGTTGGCAGCTTACTGATACACACCTGCATACTCAAGATTGCTACAGCACAGACATTTTGATGCAATAATTCAGAGCAAAAGGTGTCCATTATCAGAGATTATTAAATAAACTATTGCAAGAGTGCTAAAGTTTTAAGCATGTTTTTATTTTAAGTATAAAAACCCTTTAATTGTGTGTGTTTGTGTCCTTTATAAAGTTTATACCTCTGCTAGCTGGCATTACATTTTATGACACACACGGCCTGGCCCAACAAAGTCTCATTTATGTCAGATCCGGCCCTCATAACAAGTGAGTTTGACACCCCTGGCTTAGACAGAAGTACCAATGCATTACACTGTTCAACATTTTCGAAGTTAACTTTTGCCATATAGCACCGAAGCAGAGAGGCACAAAGTTGGTTTCCTACAATACTACTGATGCCAGCACTCCAGCCTGTATTCCATGAGTGTCACAGAATTGTACACTGCTTTTCAAGGCCTTTTAACCCACGGATTTTTCTTTTGAGTGTCATAAGTGCATATTCTCTCTCTCTCTGTACATATATAATTCCAGAGGGCACTATATACATCAGTTGACTGAAGAGTCACCAAATGCATCTGATGAAGTGAGCTCTACCCCATCAAAACTTATGCTGTGTATACAAGCTAAACACAGTGACCATTCTCAGTGGTATTAATGCGCTCTAACTAGTTATATTTAACAACTTAATACCGTAGAGGCTAAGTTAGTCTCCCCCATGTTCTGCCACAACAGCTTTGCTTTTCAGAGTAGGGTCTTCTGCAGGTTCCAACCAGCAAATGGGCAGAATCAACAACTACCTGTACACATGCCTTCTCCATTGTCCCCACCTTGTGGAACAGCCTGCCTGAGGAGGTCAGAAAGGTTCCCACTCTCATGTCTTTCTGCAATCCAAAATTTAAATATTCAAGAGGGCTTTTCTGCCCAGGCAAGAGATTTGCACTGTAATAAATGATTCATCAAGACAGAAAAATGACTAGGCGTGATGTATACTTTTGTGTATATCTTGTTGACACTAGCAGGATCCTACAGCAGAATTTTGCATTATTTAATGTGTAATGTCAATACTCATGCTTTGTGTCAGTTCTGTGTTTAGACTTCTGGTTGATTCTGCAACCCTAATCCTATCACATTGTTTACTGAATGTCCCAGTCATCAATTGTATTGACTCACTCTATGTAATCCGCCTTGAGCCCAAGTGAGAAAGGCAGACTATAATGTAAATTATTGTTTGGTGTAGTGGTTAAGTGCGTGGACTCTAATCTGGGAGAACTGGGTTTGATTCCCCACGCCTAAACTTGCAGCTGCTGGATGACCTTGGGAAAGCCATAGTTCTGTCAGAGCTGTTCTCTCAACGACAGTTCTGGAAAGAGCTCTCTCATCTCCACCTACTCACAGGGTGTCTATTGTGGGGAAGGGAAGGGAAGGGAAACAAGATTTTAAGCCACTCTGGGATTCCTTTGGGTAGTGAAGTGCGGGGTATAAATCCAATCTCCTCTTCTTCTTCTAAATAAATAAATAAATAATCATATTTATTCATATATTTAACAATTTAATAATTTCTCACCAGTGCCTTCCTTTGAAATGCCCTTGTTGAAGAGCAATAACTTTCAAATCAACGACAGGGTGGATCATGGTAGATTGAAATGTTCTCCCACTGGCTTCCGAAAACAGTCATTTTTTGATGTCGGATTTCTGGCCACTTATTCTATTGTGTAGAAATTAACCTGTTTGCCCTATGCAGGCTGCAGAAGGTTTCATTAACAGATGACTGCATCTTTCACATCAGAGGAAGAGAACATGAATGAACCACTAAATGGCATGGCTGATGTTATTAGAACCAGTAAATCGTATTGCCTGAGTGGATATGGTCACCGTCAGCACATCTGGATTCTTTGCAGAATCTGCTCCCAAACCCTGGGACCCATTGCAGAAGAGTCAGTATTGGAGAGGAAGAACATTGACAGGAGTAACTTTCAGCTTTTATTTTCTGGCAAAAGTCAGCCTCTTTTTTAGATGTCACTGGAGGAGTACTGCTTTAAACAAAATGGAAATAATGTTACTGTCTGCAGAGCCCTCGCTGGGTAAGGTTGGAGAGGAAAGAGTTGAAGGAACTAGATCTCTACCTTTATTCAAAGGTGGTGGTAAAAAACCAAGTCAGATGGCTAGGAGGGCTGGCACTATTTGGCTGGAGGAGGAAGAGGGCGGACAGCCACAGAAAAATACTGTTGTCTATTTGTACTACCTTTACATAAATGGAATGCATTGCTTTTAGGCTGAGAGACTATGACTGGCCAAAGGTCACCCACCCAGCCTCCATGGCACAAGTGGGGATTCAAACCGGGGTCTTCTAAATACTTATCTGACACTCTCAACCACTACAGCACTCTGGATCTCATTATGCGTTGGCATGCAGAATTAGGCCTGAATGGACAGCCCCTTAACTTCATTGGCTAACTCCAGGTCCCAGTCTGATGAGAGAGAAAAAAAATCCACTTTTCTGTACCAGTCATATTTCTATGTCTGCCATCTCTATTCTTACCTTATCATCTGTTCATGGACTTGGATTGAATGCAAAGGCCACCAAGGCCGTGGGAAGCACCCAAAAAGGGTTTGCACCGGGACAGATTATCATTTGCGTCCAGCTGAGAGGCACAAACACAAGCCACTGTGCAGGTCACTTTCCCACAGGTAACCCACTGAAAAGTGTTTCCAGAGTACACAGCTCAAAGAATCCTGAAAATGTGCCATCCATCCCCTTGACAGGTACTTGCAAGACCAGGGCCAGTGACAACAATCTGCCTAGCACTGCTGGTGGGAAGTCTCAGAAATCCAATGGGAAGGGCTAACCTGGGCCATTCAGGTCAGGGCTGCTGCCTAACATTGCCTCCTTGTCTTTATCAGAGAGCCAGCATGGCATAGCGGTGAAAATGTCAGACTGGGATCCAGGAGAACTGGATCAGAATCCCCACACGGTTATGTAAGTTGGCTGGGTGACTTTGGGCCTGTCGCTCTCTCAACCTATCCTATCCCACAGGGTTGTTGTGAGAATAGGGTGGAGGAAGGGAGAATGACGGGATAGGCTGCTTTGGTTAACCATTGGGAAAAACAGCACCCTTGGAGGCCCTGCTTCAGTTGCTCTGCCATTTAAGGCTAGATGGGAGGTGACCCAAGCAAGGCCTCCTCTGCAGTGGCACCAAAACGCTAGAACGCCCTCTCTAGGAAGATTTGTCTGTCTCCCTCTATCAGTGTCTTTCTCCAGCAGATGAAGACTTTCTTCGTTTTGTCTGGTAAGGTAAAGGTAAAGGTTCCCTTGCTCGAAAGCCAGTCGAATCCGACTCTAGGGTTGCGGTGCTCATCTCCATTTCAAAGCCAAAGAGCCAGCGCTGTCCGAAGACGTTTCCGTGGTCATGTGGCTGGCATGACTAAACACCAAGGCGCACGGAACGCTGTTACCTTCCCACCAAAGTGGTACCTATTTATCTACTTGTAATTTCTTGCTTTCGAACTGCTAGGTTGGCAGGAGCTGGAACTAGAGACGGGAGCTCACTCCGTCTTGCGGCACCTGGGTCTTGAACTGCTGAACTACTGACCTTCCACAGCCTGCAGTTCATCATCTTAACCACTTGAGCCACCACAGCTCCAGTATATCCCCAATAATGGGTTTTGGCCTGCCTTCTAGTGTTGTTTTGCTTTGTGCTTTTAATTGAATTTTATATTTTAACTGTATTTCAACTGTTTTAATGTTTTTGTGTTCACTACCTTCTGGACCCTGATTGGGTGGAAAGGAGACATAAAAATGTTTTCAATAATAATGATTACACAATTTTTGAAAAGATCACTGTCCTGGGATCAGGAGAACATGCATCTCTTATACCAGTTACTAGTAGGAAAGAAAGAAATGGAGCAGTGAGGGAGCTGGTGAAGAGGTTCTGGTGTTCTGCCTTCCACTGATGGAGCCCTTGTTCAACGTTCAGGTGATATTCTCTGAGTTGGCAGGGGGCCATTAAACCGTGGAATTTAACATCATGCCTTCCAAGTAAGCTATCACCAAAAGATCAGGGGGAGCCTATCCTCTTGGATTGAGGCTTGGCAGCACAAAGTGGGGCCAGAAGCCTAAAGAAATGCAGAATCCTTTCTCTGCTTAGAAGGAGACCCCCTCTCTATGCCAGAGCAAACAAGTCCGTCCCCCCCCAGCATCCCTGCCCATGACTGCCTGGTGCTGCTGTTGCCATGGGCACCGTGGGCGGCTGTGGGGGCTGCATGTTGCTGACAGATATTTTTGTTCTAACTAACCGGAGAGGAGCGATCACTTGGTTTCTGGGAGGCAACAGTGCAGCTGGGTAGAGGCAGCTTTGACACAAGAAAGGATCTGTTCCCCAATTCCTTCCTAGGCAGAGATGGGGAGAAAAAAACAATGGAAATTTTCCATGTTCCATAAGTAGGAGGTGGGGTGGGGGGGCTTTCCTATATCACCTTCCAACAAAGTAAGGAACCAACTCTTCATGTTTCAGTTCCATACAGGGAAAGGCAGGATTTTGCAAGCCTGTAACTCCACTTCCTTAGACTCAAGGAGATTTCCCTCTGCCCAGAGGTTCTTGCTACCAAACCAGAAACTCTGCAGGGGAGTTACTGTTCAGTCCAGTAGAAAATCCTGTAAATGTCTATGGCCCTCTTGCCCAAGTAAGCATGCCTAGGTGTACAGCCTGATTGTGCAGTCCTGTGCCTGCTTACTCAGATAAGTCCCACTTCCCTCTACAGGACTGACTCCTAGAGAAGTATGCACAGAATTGCAGCCTTTAATTGCTTTTCTGATTTCCAGTATGGCCCCTCAGCTGTACCAGGGAAAGTCAGGTGTGAACACTCCCAAGAGTACAGATAGCACTGGATACAGATAGCACTGGATATTGCGCTACTGTTGCACTATAGCGATCATTTGCAACTGGATTATCGTGTGTGTACAAGCCAATCCAGGAGTAAATAAATGTTATATGACAATGGTACAATAGCCAGTGATGTGTGTGATGCAACCTTGGCTCAGTGGTAGAGCACATGCTTTGTGCGCATATTCAGATTCAGTCCCCAGCATCACCAGATAAAGAGATTTCTGTTAAAGTGTCCTGTCACATCCCAAGAGCTTCTGCCAACCAGGAGATACAACACTTGTCTAATGCAGACTTCTGGTACAAGGTAGCTCCAGCAGTACACCAAATGGCTTCCATGCTAATTATGAAAACAGCAAAACCATGGCACCTACAGCCAGCGTCAGGGTGTTCACATATTCAGGAAAACAGAACTTTTAAATTATTTTTAGAACTCCCTCCCCACCCACCCCCCAAGTCCATGAAGACTGACTCTTTTCCAGGAATGCAGGAGAGTAATTGAGAATCAGTTAAAGCAGAAAAATGGGTAAGGGGAGGGGGAATGGACAAGCATGGACAGTTTCAAGAGGGAATTAGATAAAAATATGGAGCAGAAGTCCATCAGTGGCTATTTGCCACAAGGTATAGATAGGAACTCTCAGTATGGGGCAGGTGATGCACTCTATTCTTGGTACTGGGGGGGGGCAGCAGTGGGAGGGCTTCTAGTGTCCTGGCCCCACTGCTGTACCTCCTGATGGCACCTGGTATTTTTGGCCACTGTGTGACAGAGTGTTGGACTAGATGGGCCATTGGCCTGATTCAACATTGGCTTCTCTTATGTTCTTATGGAATTAGCTTGCTTAAGCCCTTGAGAGCTCACAGAATACTTGAGAGGGTCTTTTTGAAAGGTAAAATGGGATTCCTTGCAAAGCCCACCTTTATGTACTTAGATGTGGGTTTTGCCCTTCTTGCTCTCCTCCCAAAACACAGTTTCTGTCTTGGGTCAGTGCACAGGTCATTTTTGTGTCTTTTGATAAAAAGAAGGGTCACTGCATTTCTCTTTAGAAGCCTAAACATCCTTCAGAGGCAAAAGGCATGTTCTTGCTTTGGAGGTTGCTTTGGGCCGACGTGGCAATATGTAACCTCTTTCCTAAGCATCCTTAACTATTTCTTAGGCTGAAAAGGTGAGGCAAGAGCTCCTGATCTTGCCAGCAGCTGCTGGTTTTCTTTTGAAAATATCTTCTGAAGAAGTGAGAGATAAAAGGGAACTCAGCGAATCAATGTAAATGTAAACCAGCCCCAAGTTAAGTTTGTTCATTACTTGCATGTAGATAAAGCTGCCTCCCCCAAGAACTTTGGAAAATCCAGGGCTGGGAGGTATTGCCTTGTCTAAGGAGCCATGAAAATGTCATGAGTGACCTTATAATATACATTTTTATCCCTTTAGGAATACTTAGGAGATTCAAGAAGGCCAGGGATCATTAACAGAAACTCTCTGCACTTTCCCCAAGGGCCTGTAGGGAAATCATGACAATAAAACCAGTTTCAAAGCAACATGGAAAGTAATCTGTATGTATGACTAATTGCAATAGCAGGAATAACATTCACATCATATAGCTGTATCAAGACAAACTTGGAATGACGTCTTCAGGACTTTTAGCCTCACTTGCATGTTTATTGGCCTGTCTACTGTTTTCTTTGACTGCACCTTGCTGTCTGACCTGCCTTGGGGGTGTGTGTGTTTCTGTGTGATGGGGTAGCCTTCATGTGGATGGCATATAGCCAAAGTAGGTGTTTTTCTTAATCTACCTCTAACCCTGAAAAAATACAGGTTATAGGTATCTTTAAAAGAAAAGCCTGCTTTTCCAAAAACAGTGACTGCTGTTTCCTAACAGGGCTGTTAAAAATTCCTAATTGGTTTATAGTGCTTTAACACCAAGGAGATGGGGATATAAACAGTGATAGTTTCTTCCTGTCATCCAGATGAAAGAGTACAGTTTATTAATAGAACAGAGCTCCACCTACTGTCTAAAATCACTTGGTGGGCGCCGAGAACAGAGTTGGCAGGCAGCGTAGAGCCACATTGGGGACCCCTGTAATAGAGTACTGGACAAATTATCTTACTATTGGTACCTCCCAAAGGGGTCTTGTATGAAGCATTTTGATCAAGACAGAGTGGGAAGTTAAAATGGCCTAGCAACAAGCCATGCTGAGTGCCACCTTCAGTACTTACAGGCCAGCACTGCATGGGCCACTCAGTTCAGGCATGACTAGTGTTACCAGTGATGATGCCTAACATCAGGCCATGGTGGTGGTGCAGGAGGCAGCAAGCACTGAGTTGACCACAATTGTTAGTACTACTGACGGGTCTGAGACAAGCGGCCCCTAAAGTAAGAGCAGCTCTACTGGGGCTTGGCTTGGCTTTCTCACAGCTTTTCAGTGACCCACCAGGAATGTCCCCTGTAAGCTGAAATGGCCAATCCTCCCCCATTTTGGTGAGAGGGACAGCAATGGGTATCCTGGGCGCTTGGCTGGATTTCCAGGAACTTCACATTTGATTGTCAGAATAAGCCACCACCCACCCCTCAATTCTATGCCCTGGCTGAAATCCACACATGAGCAACAGGAATTCCATCTCCCTCTTGTTCATGGCCTGTTTTGCTTTGCTTTGGCAGTGTCCAGGGGCACGTGTGCCTCTGATATCTTAGCTTCCAACTTACTAACGTCCAGTCCTTAAAATTAGGTGCTTACTCAGCCAACCAGCCATTAATAACAATTTGAACAAGTACTTTTAAACAGACAGCATAGGAGGATTTGCCAGGATGTCACAGAAGGTGTGAAGTAGCCCCATAGACACTGGCAGGGAGACACTGAGGGCGGCATCTCTGAACACTTGGGGAAGGAGGTCACTATGCTATGCAAATATGCCACAAACTGCTTTCCAGTATTTACAGTGTTACACTGTGTTAAAATTCAGCTCTGAATGCCATCCTGTCCTTTCTCCCATGGGTGCTGAGTACTTCTGGCAGCAGACATCTTGTGAACAAGCTAAAAGAGCACAGTCTCATCCCTGCTGTGATCTGCTTGGATTCCGCACAGATCCTCTGGTTAAGCCTGTACATTGGATGGGCTTCCATGAGGATTAGACGCATTGGCTCCAGCGGAATCTCTCTCAGTCCCAGCTCAAGCTCTTGATCAAGCATGTGAGTATCTTCATTGAAGCCCAGCCTTTACTAAATGCTCAGGTTCCTCTTCTTCAGCCAGGAGTTATGACAAGAATAAAAGCAATGGCCAAGCAAACAGGTCATAGGCCTTACCTCTCTCATCCATTTTGTCCACATCTTTAGAACACAGCTGAAAACAATCCAGGCAACAGTGACCTGATGAAGTCCAGACCAGCATCCTGATTATACGACATCAAAGTGGCATTCAAGTCACAGCAGACACAAGCAGTTTTGGTCCTTCAATTGCTTAGCAAATAAGTTATGCGAGTGTGTGCTGGATGTTCATACTGATCATCTTCTGGACCTGCCCAGAGCAGGTCTTGTTCCACTAGGAAGAGTTCTTCTCCCAAAGAGGTGCTACAAAGTGTGAGAATTTGCTTAGAACTAATAATGTTCACTGTTTGGGTAATTTCTACATTCCACATCCTGAGCAACAGTCTTTATCAGCCACCAGTACCCCCAATCTTGTAGTAGTCCATGGCTCCTGTGAGCCTAAAACCTCATTGTGAACTGGTCTGTTCATGACAAGGGAATAGCTGGAACTCCTCCTACCCATTGACCACCATTTACCTGCTCAGCGGTGAATACTAGGAACAGAGTGTGACCTTCTGTGTGTTAACAGATATTCTGAGGCAGTACCATAGTTGTCACAGTAGCTAGGAAGTCCTGGGGTTGTCACAACAAGGTGAATTCCATGTAGATGTTGAAATCTCCTAGGATCAAACCCTCAGAACCCTAGGACCAAAACCCTCGTAGGATCAAACCCTCAGAACCCTAGGACCAAAACCCTCCTAGGACCAAACCCACCAGCTCAGATAGCTACATTTTTAGGGAGCAGCATGAATGGTACTTGAGCAACATCCCTAATTTGTCCTTATCCCTCTCAGTCCCTGCTGCCAAGCATAGTTTTAGTAAACCATATGTTATGTAGACAATTGCTTGGACAACCCCTTCTCTGCGGAGGGGTCAGCAGCTTTGCTATCGCTTTCTTCTCCAGAGAGGAAACACTGGCTCAGCTAAAGCCATGCCTTCCATTTGGTGCATCATTTACTAGAACATTTATAATCCATCTCTCCAGCTGTTGTGGCTCAGACATATCGATTCACTTCACTTACAGATATCTCCCCTTTTCCAGCATTCCTCCAGTAGCTACGGATCTTATATCACCGTGCGCTCAGCTAATCTGTAGTATCGGAGCTGGCTGCAGAATACCTAGAAAAGTTACTCATTTCTACAGTTCTCTCCGATACCTCCTAGTTGTTTTTTTTTTTTTAAGTAGGAGAATTGTAATAATAGCCGCCTAAAAATACGTGCCATCACAATATAGATCAGCTGGTCTCAAAATATGAACCTCACCCTCTTCTCTTCCCCAAGCAACTTTCTGCACGAGAACACCATTTACTCAGGGTAGCCACACTGGTCTGCGGCTGTGCCTGATGAAGGGAGCCTTGACGCTCTAAAACAGGCACCCCGAAACGCTTGTTGGTCTCTTGGGTGCTGGCATATTCAAATCTAACCATTTACTCACACTACCTTGATAATGCAGGAAAAGTTAAGCAAACATTTAACACAATGCCTCTTACTGAATGTTTCTTGAAAGAGCATGAGAAGCAGTTCTGTGTGACACAAATATCTGCTCAAGCATTGTTGGTGCCACAGCTGTTTCTCATAAAAGGACTGTTGTTTGTTTCCGTCGATCGCAAGATGAACCATGTGCAACCCCCCCCACCCCAACAACATAAGAGCTCTGCTGGATCAGACCAGTGGTCCATCTAGTCCAGCATCTGGTCTCACACAGTGGCCAACCAGTTCCTCTAGAGGGCCAACAACAGGGCATAGAGGCTGAGGCCTTCCCCTGATGTTGCCCCTGGCACTGGGATTCAGAGGTTCACTGCCTCTGAAGGTGGAGGTTCCCCTCAGTCACCATGGCTAATGCCAGTGACAGACCTGTCCTCCCATGAATCTGTCTAATCTCCTTTTAAAGCTGTTTATGCCTGTGGCCATCACTACATCCTCTGGCAGTGAATTCCACAGTTTAATCACTCTCCTTTTGTCCATCCTGAACCTACTGCCCATCAGCGTTATTGGACGCCCTGGAGTCCTAGTATGCTGGGAGAGGCTGAAAAATTTCTCTGCAAATCCCTCGACTCCATGCATCATTTTATAAAGCTCTATCATGTCCCGTCCCCCCTTTAGTGATCTCTTTTCTAAACTGAAAAGTCCCAGACTTTTCAGCCTTTCCTCACAGGCAACGTGCTCCAACCCCCTAATTGTCTTGGTTGCCCTCCTCTGTATTTTTTCCAGCTCTGCTGTTTTTTGAGATCAGGTGACCAGAACTGTACACAGTATTCCAAATGAGGCCATACTACAGATCTATACCGGGGCTTTACAATATTGGTTATTTTATCTTCAGTCCCTTTCCTAACAATCCCTAACATAGTGTATGCCTTTTTCACTACTGCAGCACAAAGGACTGATATTTCCATTGAGCTATCCAATATGACCCAAGATATTTCCCCCCCTTTCAGAAAGTTCAGACCCCATTAGCCTATACTTGAAGTGGGGATTTTTTTTTTGTCTGGATGTGCATCACTTTACACTTACCAGCACTGGACTTCATTTGCCACATTGTCGCCCACTCACCCAGTTTGTGGAGATCCTCTTGGAGTTCTTCTCAGCCAGCCTTGGTGTTCACCAGCCAGAATGTGTCACCTCCAAACTTGGCCACTACACTACTCACCCCTACTTCCAGATCATTTATGAATGATCCCCACTGCTGAACCTCCTGATGGCACCTGGTATTTTTGGCCACTGTGTGACAGAGTGTTGGACTGTATGGGCCGTTGGCCTGATCCAACATTAACTTCTCTTATGTTCTTATGTAAATGATCTGAAAGTAGGCGTGAGTACTCTAGTGGCCAGGTTTGCAGATGACACAAAACTATTCAGAATGATGAAAACCATCCTAAGGGGCACACTCACAGGACGAACTAGTGCAGCTAGCCTAAAGACCTTTGGATTAAAGATCAGCTAAAGGTTCTTGGGATTTAGAGCATCTCTCTCCTGCATCCCCCTTGGTCTCTGGCATCCTAGGAAAATGTGCTTTCCAGCTCCCTGGAACTGTCTGCAAACAGCTTCCTACATTCTTCACTATTAGATAAGAGGGAATGCACGGGGTACTTTCTGACTCCAATTACACTGGGGTAGCCACGTTAACCTTCTACAGCAAAATTACACAAGAGTTCAGTGGCACCTTACAGACTAAACAAAATACATTCCACAATAAGCATGCATCTGACAAAGTCAGCTCCAAAAGCTTATGCTGGAATAAATGTTAGTTTTGGAGTGCCAGTGGGCTCACTGAATTTTTTTTATTCCAAGTAACAGCAGTTTTTCATTTAAGTTGCTTGGGATTGCCAAGATGAGATGCACATTGCAGAAGCATAGGCTTGGACAGTGAGGACTCCAAATAATACTCCGTAATCCTTTGCTTATTTCTTCTTTAGACTAGATGAGGTTAAATGGGAAAGGAGTCTCTGGCCATTTGATCAGTATTCCCTTTGGAAGACATCAACTTGCAACTTCTCCCACTCTTCCTGGTTACACAGCAGAAAAGTGTGTGTGCACATGATGAATTTAAGTATCTTGGTTCATCTTTAAATAAGTCATCTTAAGCACAGTGCAGCAAAATGATTAAATTTGATAGCCTGCTGAAGTTTACTATATGCTGGTCCAGTACTGAAGTGATTAATATTAATTTTGTCTCTGAAAACCCAAAAACAAAAACACTGAACCAAAGCAACATGCAGTAAGCAATGGTCTGCTCATTCCCCAAAAGTTATGGAGGAAGTTACCTTGTGTTAAGATCCAGAAACACACACTTCCTTTGATAAAGTTTTTATTGTTATTATTGTAAGCATGTAGAGAAGCCGCCACAGACAGAGCTGATGCCGGGAACAGAGAACTGTATCTTTGTTCAGCCCAGACAACATCCGCACAAACTCACTTCATATACTAATTGTAGCTGCTAGACCTAAATCACCAACATGAACCAGAAAAGAGCCCTCATGGCAACATCCTGAGAGAACACTCCATGCTGAGGAAGGGAAGAGACATGTGAGAAGCGACAGAGAAACAACGGGAAAACTCTACACCAGGCTTATGCACCTTGCAGGCCACCACGTCAAAATGCAGCCCAGGAACCAGTGTACTGTGGGTCTGCAAAGTGCCTCACAACCCCCCACTCCCATTTTTGAACTCCTAAACAGACAGCAATGCTGTGAGTTTATCAAGCTTTTGATCTGCTACCAAGGGAAGCTGTGGTCAGG
The DNA here is from genome assembly GCA_029375565.1 of Gekko gecko. Classification (NCBI taxonomy): domain Eukaryota; kingdom Metazoa; phylum Chordata; class Lepidosauria; order Squamata; family Gekkonidae; genus Gekko; species Gekko gecko. The sequence goes on along the minus strand of JAPDNY010000013.1, from coordinate 52,338,303 downwards.
GTCACAAACAGTGCAGACCTGCCCTAGATGGACCCTTACCTTGCCTGGATAATCAGAGCTATGGGCTGAGTGTACAACAGGCAGGGGCAATCTCTCTGCTAGAGATAGGGTTGTCCTTAGGCTTCAGGGCACGCTCTTGATGATGTAGCAGCTCATAAACGTGTGGTGTAATCAACTGGCTCATGACAATTGTTGTACTGCAGACCAGGCATCAGAAGCAGGCTGTATTCCCCACACATCCCAGGTTTCAAGAGCTGAGGTCAATTCCCAGCTCCAGATGAGTAGATCCCACATTTGTTCTTAAAAAGATGACATTCCATTATTACAAGAACAGTGAACAACTTGTAAATCAATATGTGAGAAAGAAATGTTGCCAGCATTCTCCAAATATTAGCAGGATTTTTTTACAGTCATAAATATATTACTACCACTGAGGTTTCTCAGCATAATTTCCCCTTCTACTTTTGCACCATGTCCTGCTAAAAGCAGGTACACTGGAGCAAAGAATGGCTTTGTCTATGCATCCTAGGATCCAACTCTTGGGCAAAATTCCATCATGGAATGCTCAGTCTTGGGCTATGTTTGCCAGTACAAAGGCCACAGGAGGACAAAGACTGAATGGGACAGACCGAAAAACTGCCTTCTTGAAGATGATCAGGGCTCCAGTTTCTACAGATGTGGAAATTAAGGCCCAGAGAATGCCACCCACTTAGAATCTATGGTTCTGAGATCTGTGGAAAGAGACTTGGGGCTCCTAGCCCTCATCAAAACCAACTAGGGCTTCAGGTGCTCTATTCCTATAGAAGCCCAAAATTGGGGAGCTGTGGATGAACATTCAAATACAGCTTCCTGAACTTTAGGGCCATTTTGAAGCCCAGGGGATTAGTGTGCTGATGCACATTCATACAGGCTGCTGTATGGGGAACCTCTTCCACATAGCTGACGGATGGTTAGATCTTGCCAAGCCTCACTAATCTCTTCACAGCAAGTCAGCTGCTTAGATGCCCCCCAGAGTTCTTTAGGCAGCCCTCTAAGATTCCATGCCTAGTTGATTTCAGGTGCTTTAGAAACCACAAATAATAGTGATGCTATTAAAAAAAAGAATGGGAGAAGGAAAAAACCAGAAAGGTAAAAAACACCACTTAATTGCCCAGATGGGGACGTCTACCTCAGTTTCCTTTCTCCAGCAAGCTCCCTGTCCATCCTCAGGAACAGATCAACTGCAGAATCTGACACCGCTGACTCCAAGAGGCAGCTCAGGTCCCTCATAAAAGGGAGCCCAGAACACTCCTTGTGTGGGCGTGGAATGCTTGCTCCACCCATCTCACCGCAGCTGAAAACGTGCCTGTTCCAGTGACTGCTTTTGTGGCAATGCAGCTGCTGCCCACTAGGCATGGAATGTGCTAGTAATCACATAACAGAATGGTCATTCCTTGCCAAGGTTATCGGGAGCATTTGGCATCTCCTTGCACCCCACAGCACTTGCCTTCTGAACTGCCATTCAGAATCAGACTGCTGACCTCTTGCAATGGCAAAAAACAAACAAACAAAACTTTGCCTTGTGTTGTGGCCACCCTAGCTTCCTCTCCATTGCCAACGCTGAACGAAGTACAGTCAACTGCAGTGTGAGATTATTTTAGCATTCAAGCAAGAGAGGAGGAAAGACACTAAACATATTTCTCAAAGGAAGACAAGCAGGTGCAGAGAGGATGAGATACAGTCTCCCCTATGAGACTGATCAGAGCTAAAAATACAGAATGCTAAACCAGACCCACATTGCACTTTCCATTGCAGCTACAGGCTGACCCAAATAGGAACTAAAATGATACAACCTATAGTAAGTAGTACGTTGGGGTCCAGCTGTGTAGAAGTGGGCAATCGACTCTGGAGTGCAAAGAATTCTGTGCAACTTGAAAATCTGCTACCTTTCTAACTAGAACAATTAAAGAAACAGTGCTGGATCCTCTGCACCATTACCACACTTGGTGTTCCAAAGAGTGTGCCCTGCTTGTCATCTCCTTTAGTAACAAAGCAGTTCTGTTTTCTTCCTTTGGTGGACAAACTACTGTGTGAGTTACACCACCAAGGAGGGGGGAAGAGCACCTTTTCTCCACTCTGCTGAATTTAAAGGCAGTTAGACAGCCCCCACTTACAACCATAAATTTGGCACATCTTACTTGTTTGTCATTTAAAAAGTTATTTTCAAGGGTCTATAAGCAAGAAGCAGAACATCAGTCCACTTTCTCCAGATTGCTTTCAACTTGTTTGAAGATGCAAGCATGACCAGGTATTGGCCAGTTAGTCCCTTGCCCCATTTTTGGCCAATAACACCTCATGTAGCTCTCTAGTGAGGGCAGTTATCAGTGAAGAACACATGTCGGAAGGTCCACTCCTTCACGGAAATAAATCTGTAGCTTCTCTGTGGACTCCTAACTGTCTCCTTCAGTTGGCTGTACACATTGTTCTATCAGGTTACCCTGAGGTCTGTATAGCCCCTTGCCTGTAGTACGTACAATAACTTGTCAGTTCACTTCTTCAGTTAAAGAACAGTGACAAGAAGTCTTCTAGCAGCTCTAACTACTAATACATCTGAAATGGAGCACTTTGCATCAAACATGGTTTTTGTTGCTTATTCATCTGCCCAAAACGCTCCAGCACTGTCAGAACAACAGGGCATAGAGGCTGAGGCCTTCCCCTGATGTGTTCTCTACAAGGGGTTCAGCCCGCCTCAAAAATGAAGGGAATGGGACCCTCCAGAGAGGCAACAGGCATTCAATTCCGAACACACCTTTTCTCCCTACCTCGAAATCAGATTGCCTGCTGACATGAGAATAAACAACAAATGGCACTCTCTAGCACCCTTCCCTCCTCAAGAACACAGGAGCAGGACCACCATCTTACTGAGAACAGTTGATATGTTCCAGGCAGAGTCATACAGCCAGCTGAGGCACAGAAGCCATTGGCGGTGACTTCTGGCATTGCAATGCCATCTTCTGAATGATCCAATGAGTGACAAGATCAAAGCTCCCTTCCCTTGTTGCAAAAACGTATGAAATCCAACCAGGTGGTATTGTTCAGTGACCTTGCCACTTGTCTGTGATGCTTTAGAGCACTCCAATACATGGTCATCAGACGAAAGATGGTACCCCATGAAGACTGCCTCCTTTTCAGCAGTAGCTGCTTGCCAGTGTCCTCAGTAAAGCACATGCATTTAAGGGGCGACAGAGGGAGAGAAAAGGTATGTTTTATTCTAAATACTTTTGCCAGCTAACAAACTCAGGCCCATAACATGGAAATGCAGCTCTCTGGGCACCAAAATAATTCAGACTTTGGAATCAAGATGACAAGGACAAGGTCCCCCCCCACCCCTTTGTCCCTCCCCACTTTTTTTTGTTCCATGCCTGTGCTTTACAGACCTCCACTGATAGGATACAGTTGTCAAGTGTCTCTGGCTCTTTTTCTGATATTTGTAAGAGCCTGCAGCAACTACCTCCCACTGTTAGGACCAAACCTAACGTTTTAGAGACTGCTGAATGACACTGATTGCAAATTGACCATGTTTTAAAGAGGGCTGAACTGCCCAGTACTTTAAGGAAATCATGTTTCTTAAATGCTGGAACCAGGGGACAGAATGCACCCTCAAATAAGCAAGAGAGAAAAGCTGCCATCACTTCACCAAACTGCACCTATTCCTGAAAAAGCGGGTGGGGAGGGATACTGACTTCTCCACCATGCTGCTCCCCCCCCCCAAAAAAAGTAGCAAATGAATCCATTAACAAGCAGAGAGAAGGGGAGACGCTACCAGCAGCCACTGGTTGCTGTGGCAACGCAGTACGTAATGCTGCTTTTGCTGGGCTTCCCCCACACGCATATCAAATCTGCCAACCTGATGCCAGAGGGAAGGACTCACCCACACTCACACTTCAGCTCCCTCTACGTCCCCTCCCCAAAACCAAACCCACATGCCAGGTCGTTTTTTAAGTCTGTTGTCTTTGCAAACAAACCCAGATGACAACGGCAGGGACAAAAAAGAAAACGGGCTGCTTGACGTCATCAGCAAGCAGGAGGGGTATGGCAGTGGCATCTGCTTCGTCCCTGCTATCCCCGGCACGTTGGTGATTTGCCCGTCATCAAAACTGCACAGCCCCGGGAGAGATGTTGAACATGGAAGGATCAAACTTCTGGCCCCGGAAAGGGGAGCCTTCAGCATCCCAGCCCTTCTTCAGCATCTCGTGGACTTTCTGAAATTGCAAAAGGCATGTTAATTTAGGCAGTATACATATATAAGTGTAAAGTACAGAACCCGTATTAAGAGCGTCAGATCTGGGAAATCCAAATTCAGATCCCCACTGTGCCATGGAAGCTTGGCTGGCTGACTTTGAGCCTGTCACCAATTCCAGCCTAGCCTAACTTGCTAACTTTGTTCTGTTGCTTCAGACCAACACGGCTACCCACATGAATCGATCTTCACAGGGGTAAATGTGGGGGTAAGATGGAGGAGAGGAGAACAATGTAAGCTGCTGTTCTGGGTTACCACTGGGAAGAAAGGGTGTGCATAAAAGGAGGAAGGGAGGAAGGGGGAGAAAAAGAGAAAGAAAGGCTCACCAACTGTATTAACCCTGCTACCCTACTAGCCTTCAACATCTTATCTCTATCAATCAAACTTTCCTCCACTTATGAACACAACTCAGGGATTCCACCCCCCCACCCCCAAAAAAACCCTAAACCACCGAGCAAGTCTGATCTGGGAAGCCTGATCATCCTTCTCGTCTAGTTTTCCCAGTGCTCCTGCTAGATCGAGGCAGCTTGGCACTGCGGTAACATATTATCTTTAAGAGTGCCTACTGCAAAGTGAGCAAAAGCTATCAGCTTCAAATATGTACAGCAGCACCAGGCATATTGAGTACCACAGACCATGGCATGCGAGGTGCCTTCCTCAGAGCAGAAACAACTGGGAACTGAATTGTGTGCAATGTGTGGGGATGTTTATGCTAGGTACCCATAACTCTGCTCCAAGGCGATTTAAATTCTGCACCCTGAATTATGCATAGATGATACTAATTGCAGTATTTGCTCATTTAAATGGAACCGCTTCAGTCGACATGCTTTGTTCTCCATCAGCCCTTTTGAGTTATTGCTGGTTTTGAATTGGTTCAGCTTAGACAAAAAAAAAAAAAAGGGGGGGGGAGAGTATGATTAAGTGCCACTGCCAAAGCACTGAGCAGCATATTTTCAAGCACATCTTCACAATCATGAGTGGACAGAACATCTTTTCTTTAAGAAAGAAAGAAAAAAGGAAGAAACATTGCAATTTGAGAGAAACTGCTGCATCAGAGTTTGAGTTCCCTACTGAATTCCATATTCATGGAATGGTCACTATAAAACGAATAATCAGCTCTGCTACACTGGAAGGGCAAAGGAACTTGTTGGTAATGCTTGCCAACCAAAAGGGGATCCCATTCTGGTTTTTTCACTAGTAAATAATCTAAGAAATAAAGAAAAGAACATTTGGGAATCAGTAGCCTCACAAACCCCAGGCATCACTATACAATCCCATTCTTTACAACTGAAATTCAGAGGCTCTGAAAGAGCTAAAAATCACAGAAGCAATCATTTTGAAAAACAGTGCAAGGTTTTCTCATTTGGAGGAGTTGAGATTTTTAAATGTATATTATTCTCTGCTCTTAGTGCATCTCTGAGATCTAAATACACTACTTTTGATACAATCACTTTGATGTGTGTAAGGTTTAATACTGGTTTATATGAGTGCAGATTTGAGAGTGTTTTGTGCTTGTTGCAATCTGTATTGAGCCTAATAGAAGAGATGGGGCTAGAGATATTATGGTCCAGAAAAAAACTGAAAAGGTTAGGGGAGACCACAATTTTTTCTGAAGCTTCCCCTCTCCATTTTTCCAACAGGAAAATTGGAAATTTGGGGCAGTACTGGGGGGAAAAAAAACCTCATATGAAATATTTTATCTTCTAGAATGAGTGGAATGCTTTTAAAAACAAAGTAGGCATGGTGAAGACATATGCAGCTCTTAAATTCAAGATGTATTTCTGCACCTAGAAGGATACCTAATTCATGAGGAAAGCATGCAGAGCTTTCATTGCTCTTCAATTGTTGCATGCCTTCTGTTGTCCTTTTTACCTGTCTTGTGGTTGACCTTTTCATCTCTCCCTCAAAGCACTGTGACACACATACCCATAGACTGGATAAAAAGTACCTTATTGCCCTATCGTACTAGAGGGAAAAAAAGATAAATAGGATGTGCAGCAGAAACTGCATCAAAGCCTCAGAGGAAAACTCCAACATTTTCATCGAGAACTGAGATCTCTCTAACCAGAAAGCAAATATTAAGGTACATGTGCTAAGGTCGCACAGGTTGAATCAGCTTGCAGTTTTATCTCTAGTACTGGGTACATTTGCAATTTTGCTTGTAGAAAACTAAGGCATTTATACATTTCAAATTCCATAAATACATCAAGGATTGCAATTTTATATGCTAAGTAAATGATAAATGATGCATTTAATATTGTTAAAGCAGTAAAATTAGTTTTAGGTTTGATATGACATTAGGTATTGCATATATTTCAATTTTCCCCAAAATTTCTGGGTTTTTTTTTTTGGGGGGGGGGGACGACGACGACATTTTTTCCCCTGTGGCTTCAAAATATTCAGAAATTTTAGGTCTCTAGATAAGGCACAGACATTTACACTGTAATCCCAAGAAACATCCTTCTAAACCAATTGACTTCAACAGACTTTAAACAGTGTAACTCTGCTTCAGACTGCACTGTTAGGCTAATTCCACAACAGCTGATGCATGGTTTCTGAAGCCCCAAAGACAGTCACAATGGACTCCATACATAATCATAAAAAATAACATACAAAATGATATAAATACTGATACACACTATTATTGTCTGATTAGATTTTCCAATGACAGTAAATGAGTGAAATTTCAGAGCCAGATACGAAACTGGATGCTTTCCAGCACAGCTCACGATAACAAAATGCTGCAAGTTTTACTGGCAATCGCTCCACACTCTAAGAGGGCTGCAATTAATAAGCCAACTGCCATCATGCATCAACTGAGGCATAGTTACACCTGGCAGCTCTCTCAGAACAGCAGCAATTCACATTGCTTTAATCATTCAGTTCACATACCGCCTTCCTACCTTTAATAGGACACCAGAGGCAGCACCATTTTGAAGCACCAAAAATGGGAGCATTCAGATCAGCCATGCAAATGGGTCCACAGTTAATAGCTTGGTGGAACTTTCCCAGTCACATCAACAGGAGATTCTCATACTTTCTACAACTCATGTCCAGCATGAAGGATTCAGAGTTCTGCCTATTCTTCTTTTCTCCTTCAAGCAGTTGTATGCCTGCCCCCTGCCTCTGTCTGCCCAAGACAGACTTTAGCAGAATTGTGGAAGCCAGCCATCGAGTTCTCTTCTCCTCAAAGGATGAAATCATCCAATTTTTTAAAAAAGCTATTCTACCATCCTAGAGAGAATCCCTCAAATTATTCATATCATCTGACAATTTACCTAAGAAGAGTGTGATGCACAGAACATGGGGGGAAAGGGCTGTACCCTCAGGAAACAAAGCAATTCCCCATTTGTGGCCCAACAGGCAAAGGGTGTTTAAGAAAAACATACCAGCTCATGACTTTGGGGTTTGCCTTGCAGCTTCTGGTGGTAGTCAAAACTCAGTCTATCCAACACAGCATGTTCCTCTTCATCCACAGTAGCCATTGAACGTTCTTTGTTGATTTTATCGATGTCGATCTGCTCTTCCCCTTCCAAGATGGCACTCCACCAGTATTCACCTACTTTACTCAGGTTAATCTGGGAACACAAAACAGAAGCAGTGTTAACTCAGAAAGGAAGACAATCCACAGCAGCCAGACAGGCTCGAAGACGGATGCCATCAGAATCATGGAAGTCTCTGTAAGAGTTCTTAACCAAGTGAGTAACTAGGATTCCTGCATCTGAGGAAGGTTTCAGAGCCAACCAGAACAGGTTCTCAAGGCACCTTACAAGTAAACTAAAATGCAACAGAAATACAACTGCCTTTCTGCCAATGCACTCAATGCAGTTTACAATTTAACATAATTGCTAAGAAACACGACATAAAAGAGCCTACAAAAGGAAAAGGAAGGGGAGAGAAAATAAGTAAATTTAAGGTATCAGTTCTTTCAAGAGCAAGTTTAAATAATGAAACTGAAATCCTATACATTTGTAAATTTAACCCAAATTCTACCTTTTCAGGTTCCAGCTGGCATTCTAGAAGTAGTCAGGGTGAGTTTCCTCTTTCCCCTCCAAAAATGGACATGTCCTTTGAGAGTTAATCTGGCACAAGGCTAGCTGGGCAACATTCCCCTTTCATTACATATCTCAACCAAAAGAGTTCAACATTCACTTTGCAATAGTCTGAAGTTGACCACTCAAGAGCCTGGCCTTATAAATGGGAGCAATTTGGACACTGAACATTTCCAACATTTTCCCATCCACCTGGCCAATTCCCACTTCTGAAAGATTTACAGTGCAATCCTATGCAAAGTTATTCCAGTTTATGCCCACTGATTTCTTGGGGGGGGGGGGCGTGCGTGCCTGAAAGTCATGTGTGCTTGCATGCCTGGAAGTCATGGTGACTTCTGGAGACCCCTAGTGGGGTTTGGACATTTCAGAGAGATGGCTTGATTGCCTGCCTTTGCATCCCAGCCCTGGTAGTCCTTGGAGGTCTCCCTTCCAATTTCTAGCTTCCAAGATCTGACAAGGTCAGGCTTGCCTGGGCTATCCAGGCCAGGGCTATGCCCACTGATTTCATTTGGCTTACACTGGAGCAAACCAGTATAGGATAGCTCTGTTCAGCACTTAGGAGAACAGAATACCTAAATTTTAAAAAGTTATTTTTAAGCAGAAAAAGCGCTGATACAAGTTATAAAGGTGGCGATTTGGCTTGAAGATTGCTAATATAAAGATTGATTAGTACTGAAGTCGCTTCCAAAACGGATTTGAGGTCAAGACCTAGAGCTGCATCATCACCTAGTCCAAGAATGACTGCAAAGGAAAAAAAAGAGTGGCAAGCAGCTATGGAAGCGATGGAAAAACGGATGACCGAAGTGGTGCAGAATCTTGGAAAACAAATAGAATCACAGCTGCAACAACAATTGCAACAACAGCTGCAAATACAACTGGAGCAAATAGAACAAGTGCAAGTCCAAGTACAGAAAAAAAATATGGAAGAATTGAAAGAACTGGTACTAACAGAAGTGTCAGGGATTAAAAAAGATACAGAAGAAGTCAAGAAAGAGGTCAAAAGTCTGGTGACAAAATCTGAAGAAATGGAACAGAAGGTTAAAAAATCCCTGTTAGAAAATACAAGGCTGGAGTCTATGATGGAATATAGAGCTACTCAGAATCATCTGAGATTGAGAGGGATAGAAGAGGAGGAAGATCAGGACTTACGAGCTCTAGTAATCAATACATTGACAACTTATATAGGGGAAGATGTTGGAGATTTGGATCCAGACTTTGACTTGATTTACAGAGTAAACTCAGCTTATGCCAAGAGAAAGCAATTACCCAGAGATGTGATTGTTCAATTTGTGACAACAAAAATGAAGGAAGATGTTTTCAAGGAGAACAGAATACCACAGATGAACCATTGCTGATTATTTGTCCTGAGGATAGTTTCCTGAACGACATGCCCTAACTTTCCAGTGCTTTACATAGCAAGCTACTATGTTACGGTATTCTTCACTGCACAGAACATGCTCAGGTATTACTGGGCTAGTAACCAACATTTCTTTGAGAATGTGCATCTTGTTCGTCTGGCTTGTAAATCTAAAAGGCATGAGTCATCCTCAAATTACGGGAGGACCCCAGATTTGATCGTAAAAAAAGCCATGCTCAGAGAGTTAGGAGTAATTTAACTTTGGTGTATTTCAGGAGCAGAGCACAGGCTTTGCACGTAAGTGGCCCCTGGTTCAATTCCCTACTACCTCCTGTTCAAAATCTCTGGCAGCAAGGATGAAAAATATGTCTGCCTAAGAGTTCTCAGGGAATCACTGCCAGAGTAGACAATACTGGGCTAGATGGAGGACTTGATACAAGGCAGCTTTGTGTGCAGAGGGCATGAGCGAATAGATTGCACTGCATAACACCTAAAGAGGAGGCAACTTTTTAGACTTTCCCCCCCAACACTCTGAAGGGATAGCTTTTGGGGAGGGATTTCAGCACCCACATGACAACTGTGGCGGTGCCTCACCTATTGCAAATTGCAGAATCCACATGAGCAGACATCACCATCTCAGAAACTATGCTGGCAAGAGGCCATTGTCTCTGCTAGTGGCCCAGCCTCTCTCAGGGTTCAATCTGAAGGACTAAATCATCAACCCAGAAGACAAATAAGAGTCACTTTTGCAGGACCATGTTTGGATTTCTGTTGTAGGAAACCCAAGTGAGCTATCAGAAGAGGCGTAGCTGATCTTAACCATTCAAAGGCAATCGTGAGCAAGACACAATGCAAGCGCTAGGATTGGCTGTCAGTGACATCATCCCCCAGGTCTATAAAGCACAGAAAATAACATTGCCTGACTAATTTGCATAGGTAGAACATGCAGAAGGTATAATGGCAGGAGGCCAGCCACTTCAGCTATTATTGAACTACGAATGGATACAGCACCTTCAATTAATGTCTCCCTCTCTCATAAAAGAGGATATCCTAACAGCAGAAAAGGGTCCAGAAAACGGCAGTTAAGGCAATGTGTGTGGGAGCATCTTCCCTAGGAAACCAGAAGACAATGGAAGGAGTTACCACATTAGAAACAGCATACAGACAGAAAATTTGTTCTACCCCTCATACTAGTAGAACTAAGAGTCACCCACATGGACAAAAGAATGTATTAATAAAAAGGTAGAATTCAATCCCACTAGATGCGATGATGGCCGCTAGCCAGGATGGCTTTCAAAAAAAGAAGCTTCATACAAGTTTGTGGAGGATAGGTATACCAGAATCTATAAGCCAAGTCTGCTAGATGGAATCTCCATGTTCCGATTGCAATGAGAAACAAACACCAAGGAAAGATTGGCATTCACATCCTGCTTGTGGGCCGCCTAGAAGCAGCCAACAGATACTTCAAGAAATGAGTTGGACTTAATAGACCTTTAGTCTGATCCAGCAAAGAAACGGGTTGTGGTTCAGTGGCAGAGCATCTGCTTGGCATGCAGAAGGTTCCGAGTTCAATCTCTGGCCTCTCCAGTTTAAAAGGCAGTAAATTATGTGTACGATCTCTGTCCTAAGACCCTGAAGAGCTGCTGATATTCTGTGTACACAGTATTGACCGAGATGGACCAATGGTCTGATTCAGTATAAGGCCACTTTATGTGTGTGTTCTACATTTTTAAAAAGAAATGAGAAAAATAACTTTAGTAAGAAATGAATAGGATCGATACACTCGTGAGTGCTGCGATTTTGTATTTCAGTAATCCAGAAAGCAGCTCCTGCAATGCTCCCTTCTAAGCTGTGGAGTCTTGTGAGCAAAAATTCTACTTTGTGCGCTACTGGCATTTAAGTTGTGAGTGAAAGATTTGGCTGCTGCATAAATTAGCTTGCTCTGGAGCCATCCTTCCTGAGCTAAGGCAAAAATGTGTGAGCTGGAGGCTAAAAAACTGTGAGCTAGCTCATACAAACTGAGCTTAGAGGGAATACTGCCTGAACTTCAGAAAGTTCCATCTGATGTGCACAAGAACTGGAAGGAAGGAGGCTGAGATGGGTTATACTTTTCATTGCCACTTTTGTTTGCTGGGGCTGCCTGGCCTGTGTGTACCTGTACATGCAAGAATCCATTCCATGATAAGGAGGGAAAAGTAAAAGTAATGCTGCAAGAAGAGGGTGAAAGACAGAGGCGAGTGTCACATTCACATTGCTTAAGAAACTTATTTAGTAATAGGAAAACAGGCCCTTCGCTGACACTGAAGATGTGGGCGAAACTAACCTGTGGTAAGACACCCACACTATCACTGCACCTAGAAGCAAAATTGCTAAAGCCAAGAAGATCCAGGAGGAGGAGGACAGAATGTGAGAGAGGGCTGGTTGGCCTTGGAAGAGGAGCTGCAAAAGGGTGGCGGACAGAGAGGAGGATTTGTTGAGTTCAAAGACCCTTCCCCCTTAAGGAAAACAAAAGCACAGCATCTCACCATGAGCACCAAAGGCCTCCTGGTTTGCACCTCTGAGCTCCAGGTGCTATGGGAGGCCCAGCAGCATGGGAAGGCATGTCCTGATTTAGGGGCCTCCTAGAGGCATTTGGATGGCCCCTGGTCTTATCGAACAGGGCTCTTGTGCTCTCAGCCCTCAGCAGCCATCTCCTTAAAGATACCTTAAGAGCTCCAAAGAGGTTAAGCAGAACAACAATTCTGAACCCAGAGGCAGAGTTTCATCAGCAAAAAAAAAAAAAAAGTAAAAAGAAAATTAAAGAGAAGAGAGGCAGGACTCTGCAACCAGCCCTTCGGAGACAGAAGGAAACAATATAACATTGCTATCCTACAGAAAGTGCTGGGGAAAGGTATTGTATATGATCAGATGGCTGGCTGATTACATTATAACTTATGATCCAATAACTATTTGACTTGGGACCATGAAAGTCATCTTGAACTGACTTGGAATTTGCTTATGTCAGCTCAAACCCTCATAGCAACGAGATAGCATGACCAAAAGAAGAGAAAAAATCCCAAACGCCTTCACTTGCAGAATGGACTGCTAAAATTATGGAAAGCAAAAGAAATGACCTAATGCAGAAACTGCATTCTGATAAATGTTGGAAACCGTTTTTGAATTCTGGATGAGCTGAAATTAAATCATGATTTTTATAGTTATGCTGTTTTTACAAAGCAAAAGGTTTAAAGAGAGCCAGTTTGGTGTAGTGGTTAAGTGTGTGGACTCTAATCTGGGAGAACTGGGTTTGATTCCCCACTCCTGCACTTGCACCTGGCTGGATGACCTTGGGCAAGCCATAGTTCTGGTAAGAGCTGTTCTTGAAAAAAAGAACAGTTTCTGTCAAGAGCTCTCTCAGCCCCACCTGCCTCACAGCGTGTCTGTTGTGGGGAGGGGAAGGGAAGGGAGTTTGTAAGCCGCTCTGAGACACCTTTGGGTAGTGAAGGGCGGGGTATAAATCCAATCTCTTCCTCTTCCTCTTCTTCCTCCTCTTCTTCTTCTTCAAAGCCTCAATAATACAGCTGGTATTTATTTAAATGTTAGCTTATGGTTATAGATATTATATATATTATTTTCTTTAGTAAGGAAGGAAGACAGGAATGCTGAGGTCTTGTGTTCTTAAAGTCATTATGAATATCAGCAACAAAAAAATGCAAGGCAATTTCTGACATTTCGTTCTAATGCAAGCATGTCCCCCCTCCCCAACATTCATATATGCCATTTGCAACTAGTGAGCTATTTGCCAGGAGAGCTTACGCCTGTCGTTTCTTGGAACCCTGGCAACACCACATTGTTCTTCTGAAAACATGGACACACAAAACTCGTGACACACATTTCCTTCTTTTTTCTCACAACCCGAGAACGCCATACATTTTAAGCACTTCACGGAAATTAAAACAAAAAGGCTTACAATCTAATTATTGACAAGACGCAGGCGGAAAGGAAACACAGGGAAAGGAAACAATGCCAAAGACATGTATGAGTTATAAAACAGCATTTTCTTTTTTTTTTTTTATAAAACTCTCCTAAAGAGGAGAGAATTTTATTCTTTTTATGAGAAAAGGGTAGGGTAGACAGCTGGAGAAAGAAAAAGGATGGAGTGAAATTTTTCTGTTAATAAGGGTTAGTTTTAGTTAGTACTGTTTTTAGCATCCATCGTGGTTAGAAGATCTTCTTTTTAACAATCCAAAGTCCAGAATAATTCTGTTAATGAAGTTAGTAAAGTCCATTGGGGTTAGTTATTAAACAGCTCCTTCCAGATGTTACACGAACAATCACAGCTCCAGTTGTCTTCTTAAGTCTCTTCAACTAAAAGTTGCGTCCTCTTCATCTTGATGACTCCCGCTTCGTCACCTCTTTCCCCTGGGCTGCTGTCTTCATCGCTGCTTGCATTAATCCAAGGTTTGAGTGCTGCTTCCTCCATGCTGGCGTGTCTCTTCAGCAGTTTTGTTGCTTTGCAGATGGATTCCATCTTCTCTCGCTTCTCTTTTTCCTTATATTTCCGACCAGCAATTTTTACGGGCTCCATACTCACTACAGGTGAAATTAGATCTCTGAATTGCCTGCTCGGCTCAGCAACCCCTTCTCCTGGCAGATTATTTTCCTTTATAAAAGCGGAGAAGGCTTTGGGAGCCACATCCGCCTCTTCTTTTGATTCATTCGCTTCACTGCCAGTTAGGGGTGCCAAGTCATTCGCCAAGGTAAAATTGAGATCTTCTTTCTCTTCTTCTTTCTCGCCCAAAAAGATTAGCGTCAGATTAGCCTTCCTTGTTGTTTCCGAGATTTGCTTTTGCCGACTGATGAGAGCACTTTCCACTTTAAGCAAAGTTTCGTTGATTTTCTGCATTTGCTCCAGCAGGGGCCGCAGTAACTCATTTTCCTGTTGATTGACAGCAAGCTCTGGGGGGGGGGTTACCCGGACCGGAAGTCCCTCCCCTCTTCTCTTCCGGTTTTTGCAGGACCATTTTCAGCATCGACATTTTCTTTTTTGTTTACTTTTTTCAAAGTTCGTGCCGCATCCCCCAAGGAGCTAACAATGTCGTGATCGCCTGCAAAGCCCCAACGGTGCCTTCACCAACACTTTTTTTTTCTCTTTAACCCCCTCTTCGCGTTCCCTTTATGAATCTCTCTTCTCAAAAGGGGCGGGGACTCCTCCCTCCTCCCTTACGCTTATACGCTTGCGGGGGGGTTTAATCTCGCTTCAAACTAGATCTTCAACTCACGATTCGATGCAATTCTTCTTTTTATTTTAATTCATGCCGCTTTCTTCACTCCTGGAAGTCGGTGGTGCTGCTAAGTCCCATTACGGGCATGACGCAGCGGGGCCGATTGGGGCGGGGAGAAAGCCTCAATTTCCCGGCTGTCTGCCGGCAAAGAGGCTACTCCCCAAGCGCCCCCGGTTCGGAGCCTTTGCCTAAGGCTCACTAGGGTCCTGCATACATGCAAAGACCCCCCCAAACTGCGCGTGGGCTAACCACCTCCGAGAGCGTCCCGAAAGGTGGCCGCCATTCGCAGTGCCGAAACCGAAAGAGTAAAACAGCATTTTCTTAATCAACATTTCACAAGTTGATTGAAGCCTCCTTTAAAAAAATTAAAAGGAAGAGGAAAAATAAACATATGAGAAAATTTAGGTCTCAAGCAAATCTCCCCTGCTATGCCCCCTCCCACCCCCAAACCACCAAAGGGGGTGGAAAAATAGTTAAGGGACCTCTCAATCCAATTGCTTCTAATTTTTCTATTAGAAAGGACATATTTAAACTAGGAACCAGCTAGATGATTTTGGGAAGGCAGTGATGCTCAAATTTACATTAAAGATGCTCAAGCATGACTTCAGTACAGGAAAAGAAGCATCTCAGAACAGTTCACATAACTCAACCAAAATCTCAGCAGTGGTGTCTACAATGAAGAAGCAATGGTCCTACTTATTTGAGCTGTTTAAACCCTAGAAAACAGTTGACAACAAGGTCATAACTGAAAGTTCACTTCTTTGTCAGTTTCCTGGCTTAGTCCTTCTGCATTTGTTGCACTGTGGTAGCCTACAATATGCACAATGGAAATCACTTATGGAAGTATCTGAGATGGAACATGAAACCTTGTTCAGTGGACAGACTCTGCAGCAAACAACCTGAACATCATGGTCTCATTCAAAAGCATCTTTCCCCTCCCTTTCAAGAGGTTTTTCTTTCACATCCAGCATAAGGAGGCATCCTTTGTATTCAAGAGCTGGCACACTGTTCTCTGAACACTGCTTTGTTCCCAGTAAAGGGATGGTTCCATTGACTCTTATGAATTTCATAACTGGTGCAAATTATGGCCTTTATTGTGTTTTTTAAAGAGAATAAAAATGTGTGTGAGATCCAGCAAATCATTGTTTTAAAACGGCTGAAATTCTTAGAATCTGCTCCACATATGCATTGTGGAGGACAGCCTAAGAGAACAGAAGTGGTTCAGGGAGAGAAATGATACATAGCTGTCCCTTTAAAATGATGCCGTCACTTTCTGTATTCCTAACACCAAGACTGAACAAACAACAAACAAAGTGGAAGCCTGTAGCCAAAGTATTGGCCAAGCTAGTTCAAACCTTTATGTGAAATTCAGCCTCTCCCTGCTTCTTAACCCTCATTTGGTCCTTTCTGGGTTTCCAGGATCACATTGCTGCAGAGATGACAGAAGCCACAATGGGCAAAATCTGGCTGCTGTACAATTCTTAAAGGAATGACTGGCTTGGTCTACTCTTGGCCTAACAATTCTATGCCCCTTAGGTTCCCTAGTCTACAGCCTCCAGCTCTCCACACCTTTCTTAACCTTTCAGACATTTCTTATTCCTACAAACTTTCCTATTTATTTATTTATTTATTTATTTATTTATTTATTTATTTATTATTAAATTTATACCCTGCCCACCCCGGATGGGCTCAGGGCAGCTAACAAATGTCTTGCTCCTTAGCTCCTTTCTTCATTTCCCCACTACCCATCATTTCCTAGCTTTTCTGCTGACTGCCTATCTTGTCCTTTTAACCTGCCTGTCTCATAGGCCAACTGGCCATTCGAGCCACCAGAAAAAAATCCTGGTGGACTGGTGTGCCATCTCTTCTAAGCTCTCCCACCATAGCCCAGGAACCAAGCAAACCACTGACGAGGCTGCTGCCTCTACTGCTGGGTCAGGCCTCCCTACCCCCTGCCTTGCCTGGTCACTGCTGAGCCGGGTGGGAAGTGAGTAGAGCAGCGAGGCTGCTGCCCCTGTGTGACACGGTAGCTGTTTTCACTACCTCAAAGCTGGACCCAGTGCTACTGGCTTGTCCTTCTCGCCCCCATCAGCAATTGCCCCTGGCTGCGCTTGCTGAAGCAGACTGCCGACAGGGACAGTCAGGCAAGAATAAGCCAAGGGAGGCAGGCAGGCAGGCACCACCTTGTCTAACTGGCCCTGGCCTTCCATCAGGTGAGGGGAAGAAGCAGGGTCCTTTTCCATGCCCGTTTTGTCTGCCCAGCCCATCTCTGCAGGCTCCCCTGGCACTCCTGCCTCCCCATCACCACAGTGAGGAATCTGCACGGCCCCCTCTCACCACAGTGGCTTGTTTCTTCTGCCTTTCTCCTCATGCTTCCTAATTTTCTTCTGCTCCCATTTCACAATTCACCCTTCCTTCCTACTGCTTTGTATCTAAGAGCTGTCCTTTAGCTTCTCTACTTTATCGGTCCTCTTCCCCAGTGTGGAGCCCAACCAACAAAGCTACTCCTGTTCCTACAGCCTGTGTAAGGCTGCTCTTCACAAAAAGCTGTGAACCATCATCAATTTTGTTCCCTGAGCTTTTGGAATGTCTGTAAGAATTCCATGCCAACTTACTAGCTCAGCCAATCAGTGTCATAAGCTTCACCACTACAAACACCACATTGACGTGCAGCATTTTTAAGTGTTCAGAGTACTTTATATGCAGCTCTCAATAATCCTTACAACAGCTCATAAAGTCGATGGAAATTATCCTCACAATATTATGGGCGGGGAGGGGGAGGAGACAGAAGGGCAGTGACTTACTTAAAGCCCCCTCTTAATGTCATGGTAAAAGTGAATTTTGAACCGGGGATTTCCAGGTTCAGACAACACTCTTAGCCACTATGATATAGTACTTTTTGCAACACTCTTAGATTATCAGTGGTTAAAAAAAATAGGCAGGCTTATTGAGCAAAAGGGGTGTGTCTGTTATGCACATAAATCATTCACAGTAGAACATTATTGTACATACAATAGAAACCCCAGTGAAGACATAGCAGTACATCCAGATAGCAGACAGCAAAAATGGACAATGGCAGAGAAGTTCTAGAGCAAAGACAAGAAAGAAAATGGAGAAAGACAAGGAACAGAGGAAGGTTTTAAATAATTAAAATCAGTTTTCTACTTCTTTGGGAGACCAAGTCAATTAATTTTGAAACACAGGAGTCCATGCAAGTCAAGAAATGCTAAAAAGGGACTGCACCGGACCATTTCATTCTACTGGTGCCAACAAGTCCCTCTGGCACAAGGGAGCCCTCCAAAGATGCAAGACACTTCCACTGATGCAACAGCAGCTCATGGCAGGGAGGGCTCCTTGCACTATAGGAGCTAATCTGCACCAGTGGAACAAAATGGAAGCGTCCCACCCCAAGTCATCAAAGGTGTTCTACTTCTGTTATGTCTTCCTCCTTTTTGTTCCTAAGTTTTACATGGTGCTGACCTGTGCGTTTACAACGCAGTTTGAATTCACATTAAATTGCTCTTGGGAGGAGAATTCCGTAGACAGTTTCGCTCTCTGAAAGTTTATGGTACCTTCAAATCAAGAGTGATGCAATCATTTTACTAATGTGTTCAATAGCTGTACTACTAATCCGCAAATTAGGTAGACTGTCAAAAGCAAAACATATATACCCCTTGGTAATGCAGCCCTGTGAAAAGTGAGGACTGTGGCTGTGATCATTCATCCTGCAACACATGACTCAGCATCCTATCAATTGCATACAATATTACACAAATACAATAGAGGATGCCTCTCTCTCATTTCCTTGACTACATGGCTTTGGACTGTGTAAAATGATCTGTGTAGCAACCCTGCCACTTAGCAGCATTTTCCCTCCATGCATAACCTTCTATAAGAAGTTATGTAACGTTTTCTTCACAAATACTGGGCATAATTATCATCCCACATTGCTATTCTTTAAGGAAATGCAGTGTACACACAATGGACTCTGTAGATCATCTCCAAAAGATGACAGTCATATGATACACTGTGCACAATTTTATGAAGTGACTGCTTGGAAAGATATTAAATGTTTGTTGTTCAGTCGCACAGTCGAGTCCGACTCTTCGCGACCCCATGGACCAGATTACGCCAGGCCCTCCTGTCTTCCGCTGTCCGCTGAAGTTTGCTCAATTTCATGTTCATTGCATCGATGACACTGTCTAACCATCTCATCCTTTGCCGTCCCCTTCTTCTTTGACCTTCAATCTTTCCCAGCATCAGGGTCTTCTCCAGTGAATGCTCCCTTCTCATTTGGTGGCCAAAGTACTTGAGCTTCAGCTTCAGGATCTGGCCTTCCAGGGAACAGTCAGGGTTGATTTCTTTTAGGATTGACTGATTTGATCTCCTTGCAGTCCAAGGGATTCTCAAGAGTCTTCTCCAGCACCATAGTTCAAAAGAATCTATTCTTCGGCGCTCGGCCTTCCTTATAGTCCAACTCTCGCAGCCATACATTACTACGGGGAATACCATTGCTTTGACCATGCGGACTTTTGTTGGCAAGGTGATGTCTCTGCTTTTTATCATGCTGTTTAGGTTGCTAAGTTAATTTTTCATCCAGATAATCAAGAAACATTCAATGTGTTGCATCCAACCATCAATCAACAGAAGTCACTGATGGTTGCGCATCTTCTCTATTTCCCTCTGCTCCCAGCAGTTCTTTCCAACTCTGGAAATTTTATCCCTCATGTCACAGGACCCACATGATGTAATAACTATGTGGGTTGTGAAGCTGCAGCGGAGAGGACCAAAGGAACAAAACCACCCATTCCCATCTCTGTCACAGGAGTTCCTCTGATGGAAGTAGAAGAGGGGAGTGATTTTGTCCCATCCCCTTCCCTCTCCTCATTACTATCCACCAGCAACTACCTCATGCAAGTATCACAACCCTGGGAATAAATACTCCTAGGGTTGGAAATGGCTACTGGAGGGAAGGAAAAATAAAGATGTGCTGCCCTTAGGCATAATCCAACCCAATCCTTTCATAGTATATTTGCTTCCCCCCAAATCCCAACAGCAGATCTTTAAAACAAGATGATGAATGGTGAGTTATGGTAGAAACCTGTAGCACAAGTTAGCCATAATGCAGCTTACTTTGGTGCCAAAGTGCAGGGAGATTTCATATCAATTCTACATCAGAGAGCAAGCTGCTTGCTACTGAGAGCTTAGAAAGAGGAAACTAAAAACGCTTTGCCCGACACATAGCATAGGTTTCTAAAAACCAGTTCATGTGAATCTATTTTAATCTCACTTTTTGACAAACTAATCAGTGCACAAAGAAAGGAAACACGCACAGTATTACATACAGAAGCAGGAACTGGGAAAAGTTCCTCACAAAGGACATCCAGACAAACAAGAACGGAGAAGGGGGCAAAAATGAAGCTTGCGTGCCATTAGCACACCCACAAATATCACAGGGGAAACTGCAAGAAAAATTATTTGGTAAAAAGGGGGGGGATTACGGTCCCCTACCTGAAACAGGGAAATACAGATCCAGAAACATTTCTGCATTTTTAAATTTAGTGAGGGTATTGTAATGCACAAAGAAGTTCAAAAGAGGCATGTTAAAGAATGTTTCTCAGAAGTGTTATACAACTTAACAGACCAAATGTCACCGTAAAAGAAGCCACCTTAGGGCACTTTATATAATAATTAAATATTTATCTATAAATGATTGGATGCCAAAAATTTGGGGGGGGGGACAGAGAGAGAGACTAGGCATAAAAAGAAGGGTGGGAGGGAACAGTGAAGAGGAGGATGACAACACACTCTTTATCTTTTCTAAAGCACTCAGAAGACGAGGTTCAGATTTCATGAAATGCATCTTCCTGTTTCATATCTGATAACCTATCCTCTCCTTGGAGGAAGGTCAATTATCTGGTTCAGCCTTAAACAAATTAAAGAGGATGGATCTTATAATTTCCATAATGCTAGGATTCTTCTCTAAACTAGCTGCTGTCCTTGAAATCTGTCTACAATGGCCCAAGATTACAGTACAGGGCCAAATAAATAACAAAGCTCTGGTGACACCTGAAGACACCAAATTGCTTAATCTAGGCTTTCACCACACTATTTCTATCAAGACGTTTGTTCTGGCTGACCCAGATGTACCAAACTCAGTGCTCCCTGAGAATGCTGAAACTGCTTCCCTGGACATTGATTAAAAAAACAAAACAAAAGCAAAGGCTGTATCTAGGGACCTGACTCAAATGCTGAAATCCACATTATGTCACTTCTTCTCTCTGAGCATCACTCAAACATGTATAATATTTTCTCAATAAAAAAAAAGAAATTTTATTTTAAACTCCACTTTTTACCCAATAACTCACTCCTGGAATGGCCTGTGGCAATTTAAGATGTAAATATGAATAGTATTACTATAATAAAAGATATTAAGGGGTAAACATTTAAATTTTTCACAAATTTTGATGCTACGCAGATTAGGTATTATTTATGAAAGTTAAAAACAAAAACAACAGTACAAATTTACCCAATTATAAAGAGACAGACTGCTACAAACTGTTGCAAGTCTTCCTAAGAACATGTCTTAGTTTTTGCTTCCGAGCAAAAGAATGCCAGCATGGTGAGTGCTCTGAAGCGTTGGACTGGATCTAGGAGACCCAGGTTCAAATCCCCAATGTGCCATAAAGCTCACCTTGGGCCACTAGCACTCTGTTAGTCCAATCTACCTCATAGGGCTGTTGCAAAGGTAAGATTAAGGAGGGGAGACAAAAGCATACCACCCTGGGATCACTTGAAGGAAGGGTGCGATAAACATATTTGGGAAGGGCTGTGGCTCAGTGGTAGAGCATCTGCTTGACATGCAGAAGGTCCCAGGTTCAATCCCTAGCACCTCCAGTTAAAAGATCTGGTAGTAGGTGATGTAAAAGCAGGGCTGCATTATAACTTTCGTGAGCCCTGGGCACTTTTGCCCCCATGGGCCTCTCCCACCATAATATCAATATCAAAAATTATTTTTGATGTAACTTCAAATCAAATACTTTAACTTTTTTTTTGGTTTTAGGCAAAGTTTAATAAATTTTCACGGAACCTAAATTTTCATGTTTTTCTGACGTGAGAGAAAATTAAAACATTTTCTTCAACCCTAAAAGGTCATTTCCCCCCTTCTGATTCTAAAAGAAATGAAAACATTTTCATGGGCCCCTAGAAGTATTGTGGGCCCTGGGCATTGTGTCTACTGTGCCTAATGGATAAATTGGCCCTATGTTAAACAACTCTGCCTGAGACCCTGGAGAGCTGCTGCTGCCGGTCTGGGTAGACAATACTGACTCTGATGGGCCAAGGGCCTGATTCAGTATAAGGCAGCTTCATGTGTTCATGTACAATAAAATGTTTATTATTTGGCCTAAGACATAGAGCCACCGTATTAGGGACCTGGACTGTAGAACACTAAGTTAAACAATATCAAAAACACTGACTTCTTGAGCCACATATCATCATCATGCACACAGTATGCCTGATTTATGGACAAAATCAGCTACATTTTAAACAATCAACATATCCTCAAAAGTTTACATGTATGTACTCTGCAGTATAAGCATTATCTAATGCTGTAAATCAAATATGTTTATGTAAAACTTACTACACAATTCTAAAACTCTGTCTTAAAAAGCAATTCACCCATCCTAAAAGAAACTAATATCTCACTTGAGGGTTTTCTATGTTTCCACAAACTTTCATACCCCCCCCGGCGAAAAACTTTTAAAAAATCCTTGTTTTATTCCCTACTAGGGAGCAAAGCCCGTTGTGGTGGAAGACAACGGGCCCTAGGAAGGAAGGAAGGAAGGAAGGAAGGAAGGAAGGAAGGAAGGAAGGAAGGAAGGAAGGAAGGAAGGAAGGGGGGAGAGTGAAAGAAAGGAGAGAGGAAGAAAGGAAAGGGGGGAAAGGAAGGGAAGAGGGGTGGAAAAGGGCTTCTCTGGGCCTACTGCCCCCATAGAAGGCCCAGGGGATGGTGTGGGGGGGGGCGGAAAAGGGCTTTTCTGGGCCTACTGCCCCCATAGAAGAAGAAGAAGAGAAGAGATTGGATTTATACCCTGCCCTTCACTGCCCAAAGGCATCTCAGAGTGGCTTACAAACTCCTTTTCCTTCTCCTCCCCACAACAGGCACCCTGGAAGGTAGAAGAAGAAGAAGAGATTGGATTTATACCCCGCCCTTCACTTGGAGTCTCAGAGCGGCTCACAAACTCCTTTCCCTTCCCTTCTCCTCCCCACAACAGACACCCTGTGAAGAGGAGGGGCTGAGAGAACTCTAACACAAACTGTCTTTGAGAGAACAGCTGTGCCAGAGCTGGCCCAGGGGATGGTGTGGGGGAGGCGGAAAAGGGCTTTTCTGGGCCTACTGCCCCCATAGAAGGCCCAGGGGATGTGTGGGGGGGCTGAAAAGGGCTTCTCTCACCTGCCTCAGCCTTGAGGGCCTGTCCCTGCGCTCACACTCCAGATGGTCCTCTCCTGTCAGAGGACTGGAGCAGACTGAGCCGAACACACTGACTGGGGCTGACGTGGGCGGGACTTCACCAAGCAGCCAGTCAGCCCTGGCCAGTGTCCTCTGACTGCCAGTTCTTATGCCGAATCAATTATGGCAAGCATAGAATGTGGTGGAACCAAAATTCAAATATTAATAAGGACAGGATGACTTCACACTACTTAGGTCCAGCCATGGCTTGTTTCTGTTTTTCTCAGGCTTTAGAAAGGGCTATTGGTAACCGGGCAGAGGTGAAAGCTCAGCTGGAACTGGATCCACGAACAGTGAAATTTCACAAAAATTCTGGTTTGATCCACAGAGCTTAAACTGGTCTGCTCCCTTTGCCTTTACTCCTTTAAGCAACTCCATGAGAAAAACCCTGCTAGATCAGACCAATAGCCTATCTAGTCCAGCATCCTGTCTCATACAGGGGTCAACCAGTTCCTCTGGATGGCCAACAACAGGGCATAGAGGCCGAAGAACTCCAGAGATGCTCTTGATACACCCTGTGGTTTATATTGCTTCCTTTCTGTCTTAGGAGGATTTTAATTGCGTCAGGAAACATTAAGATTACTTTTTGAGGCTTACAATATCCCGCCACTGATTCAGCACCTATAAATTAAATGTTGCTGTTCTTGAGTATCTCAGCTCTAAATAAATGGTGAGGTCAGCAAAAGCAACAATTTTTAATAAAACTATGAATGGAGGAGGAGTTTCCTCATTACATCTTATTATTCAACTGCTTCTCCAGTCTTTTCATATCACTAAACACTGAGATCAGGCGTGGGGTATGCCTATCATCTGCAAATAGACTCATGAGCGCAGATTCAAGTACCAGATATAGAAGATGTGCATCTTCAGAGTTCCAAATCTCACTTTCCGTTTTCAGTCCCCATAGCTATTATGGAAGCAGAAAGTCAAAATCAGAAGTCAATTCCTGGATTCTTGCCTATCACCCCAGAAGTGCTGCATGCAAACTCCTAACTTAGCGGCAAACCACACTGCTATCAGCACATTAGGAGAATGCCTGAACAACTCCCAAGAATAAATGGGTGACATCATTGAAACACCAGAGGGTCTCTTGCCAATGCATTGCTGGAAGATAAATATAAATGTATGAAAACACTCT
The DNA here is from genome assembly GCA_029375565.1 of Gekko gecko. Classification (NCBI taxonomy): domain Eukaryota; kingdom Metazoa; phylum Chordata; class Lepidosauria; order Squamata; family Gekkonidae; genus Gekko; species Gekko gecko. Next base: position 52,313,701 of record JAPDNY010000013.1, on the reverse strand, counting down.
CTCTCTCTCTCTCTCTCTCTCTCTCCACACACACACACACACACACACACACACAAACACAGCTTTACTGAAATCTTCACCACATTTAAATAGAACCTATTGGCCCTAACAGATCACACCACTACATACCCAGATCTGAAAATGAGTATGAGAAGAGATTAAAAAAGAAGAAAAGACTGGCGATTAAAATGAAACTTGCATAACACTAGTACTATTTCAGAGCTAAGAGGGTGTTCAAGAGGAACTGAGTAGCAAAAAGCTCTTCCTGTAATCTAATCTGTTACCTGAAACCAATCTGCAGACTGAACATAAGTTATATCCAGTTCTGATCAAGTGCCAGGTGAACAGCAGCCTCTGAGGACCAAATCCTGTTTGACGTTCAGGACACTATAATATTTGTATAGCACTGAAAACATGAGAATATGTAAAGACCTTCATTTGGTAGCATGCAGAATAAGCTGTCGGTATGCCAGAACTCAAGGGGGAGGGAGCACCCCCCAGCAAAGCTCACAGTGGCATATTGGGACTGCTGCAGCACTTGCCATTTTGCCAAATATTAACATGGCAGAACCATACAAGCTTTCTTACCTAGCAAGTTTGTGGTCATGCCGTGTTACTAGACACATAAAAACTACTTCGAGATAGATGTCCTTTTTTCCTGTGAAGTTTGGCAGCTTGCATACACCATTATATATCACATCACAATATATTACTTTTAGTTTAAGAGAAATCCCAAAACCAAGACAGATAGAATGACCCAGGACTAAAGGGTTGATCAAGAAGTTCCAAGTTCACAAGGCTAAAACAACTGCCTACTAAGACGGGCTTCTAAAGCAGTTATTAACCACTTTTAGCAAATGAAAAAGAGGCTTCCATTGAACAAAGAGAGGTGGTTTTATAGAACGGAAGAGAGTTTATTCTGTCTCCATCCATGACCCCCTCCCCAGACACCAATGTACCCAATTGAACGGTAGGCTAATATCTTTTCTGGACTTATGTACTAGGATGCTGTAAGGCAACTAATACTCCCGCAAACAAGCCCTTACAAGTAAAAGGAGGCAAAAACAAAGATAGCAATAATACACAGAGAATAAGATGGAATGGAGAACAAAGACTGACAAAAAAAGCAAAAAAAGAAGTCAGGGAAGAAGCAATCCATGCAATCAATTTTGGATAGCTTGCTTGAGCAATGCATCTTCCTTACAATCTTCAAAGAGAAAACATTTGCCTTTCCCAATCAATCCAGAAGCAAAGCACCCAGGATTTCTGAAAAAGCACCTGTAAGACTGGAACAGGCATGTGTGCAGGTACAGACACTAAGAGTGAAAACAAAGTTGGCAGTACTTACAAGGACACACTTCCCTGGTTCCAAGCTCCAGACTGAGTTCTCCGTGTTGATCTTATGGGTGAGGGTGCCTTCCATGAGCACACGCTGCCCATTCCCCTCCTGCATCACTACACGGATTGAGCTACTGCCTATATCCACAGACACCTGAAAGACAAAGGCAAGAAAATAAGCCGGGCCACTACACATATATGCAGGCAGAGGTTTCCTGGCTTAGGACACAGGGTTAGAATACAGTCATTGTGTGGGACTGAAGGTGACAGCAGGGGGCGGGGGGGCGGGGGGGCAGCAGTTCTTACTGCAATAGAAGGAACCTTTTCGAAAACCAGGAGGACAGCGCATCCGGTAACCAGACAACCCAAGGAAAGACGGCCTCCTCATGAGGTGGTGGGATCATTTTCTCCTTGAGGGCTTTCAAAAGAAAGAGGGATGGTGACAGAACCAGAAGGAGGGATGGAAGCAGCTAAGCACAACTGGAGCACACTGAGCTCCAGCTGACAGTTGTCTTCCCTTTAGCTTCCAGATGCCATCGAAAGCATAGGCGTCATCTTCAGGGGGGCTGGGGAGCTCAAGCCTCCCCCGAAAGTACTGAGCCCCCCCGGAGGCAACTGGTGTCAGCCAGAGCCTTGCTACCCCCCTCCCGTCCTCCACCCCATTTTGAAAGCGGAGGGTTTTCCCCTCCGCTTTCTGAGACTGTTCAGCTGGGCTAGGAGTGGGAGGGAAGTCAAGGGGTGGGGGCTTGCTTCCTCCTGGAAGCTAAGCTCCACCCACAGTTCCCAGCAGCCCCATTCAGTTCAACGTGGAGAGCTGCACGTGGAGGCTAGCTTCGAGGCAGCACATGCTGCCTCTGCTTGCTGCCGCCACCAGCCTGAAGGGTAAGTAGGTGGGGGTGTAAGGAGTGGGGGATTGTTTCAGGTGGGCTGGGGTGGGTGGGAGCCCAGGGCTGCAGCCATCCTGCAAGTCCAAGCAGGGGAAGTGGGAGAGGATTGGAGGATTGGGGAGGGGAGCTGGGCAAGAATGGAGGGAGGGGGAAGGTGGGGGGCCCTTCTGTGGCCTCTGGTTGCCCCTGCCATCGGTGAGTGGCTTGCTTTCTCCTGCAGTCCAGTTTAAACTGGGCTGCAGGAGAAAACAAAACCCAGGAACCCTTGTGCTGCACGGAGCACATTGCTCCAGGATACAGAAAATCCTGGGCTCACTTTCTCCTGTAATGGGGGGGGGGGCTGCGCTTTCTGTCCCTCTCTCTCTTTCTGTTTCTCTTTCCCTTTCCCTTGAGATGTGTGAGAGCTGGAAACACTGGGAATAGCCCCAGTTAGGATTGCCAGGTACCCCCTGGCCACCTCTGGGGGATGAGGGGAGGGTGGCCCAATCCAGGTTAGGAAACTCCTGGAGATTTAGGAATGGAGTCTGGGGAGGACGGGGACCTCAGTGGGGCACAATGCCATAGAGTCCACCCTCCAGAACATCATTCCCCCCCCCAGGAAAACTGATCTCTTTAGACTGGCAATGAGCTGTAATTCCAGGGGATCCCCAGGTCCCACCTGGAGGCTGGCATCCCTAGCTCCAGTGCTGAAATTGGAAGCTCTGGTTCTGCTGTGTGACTTGGTGCATGCAAACCTCTGGCATTGGCTTACATTTGCCAAACCACCCAGGTGGAGGAGGGGAGGGGTTTCATTCTACCAAAAATGAGAGTGTTTGGGTTTCTCTGTGAGTTTGAGGACTGGAACTGGCACTGAAGTGAGATTGGAAAAGTTTGTGTGGCTTTCTTGTGTTACAGTAATACTTATGCTACAATACAGTTTGTTAGTCCTAAAGGTGCTACTGAGTGTTTTACTATTTTGTATGCTATGGCAGTGATATGAGAGCCAATTGAGCTGTGGGTCCATCTCATGCTACTGACAGTAGTTATACATTACACCTTGCCCAAATGGTTCTGGGCATTAAAGCGCACTTGCCCTGGTGTGATGTAAAATGCTAGCAAGTCATAGCCAACTCATGGTAACCCTGTAGGATTTTCAAGGCAACAGACATTCAAAGATGATTTGCCATTGCCTGACTGTGCATCATGTCCCTGGTATTCCTTGGAGATCTCCCATCCAAATACTAGTCAGAGCTGACTCTGCTTAGCTTCCAAAATCTGATGACATCAGGCTAACCTGAGCCATCTGGGTCCATGGCATGGTGCTGTGTGGGTGCTTCCCAGGCAATAATCTTCAACCTATTCTTGGAAGCCACAATCATTAGGAAAGAGCCATGTGATAGAAGTGTAATAATAATTTACTCATAGTTGCAAGAGCCAATAAGATTTGAGTTTGATGGGGGATTGGGCAAATTGATCTAAGGAACTGAAAGAAGAGAAAGTATTAGCAAGCTCAGTGGTTAAGGATTTGAATAGAGCTCTTTATAGTCCAATCCTGAGGACACTGAGAAAGAATGTCTGAAAATGTCATACAGGTTTCTGTCGACCTTGCAATAGCATTGTAGCTAACCCCAACTAAGAAACTTCCATGCTGTTTCTATAATTTCTCAAATGTACTTTACACCAACTGTGCATCTCCATTCCTTTCTAATTCCTCTCAACTATGTACAGCTTTCTATGTTGTGCTTCATTTGGACTGCTTTGCTTTCTCAGTTCCTAGCCCCCTTCTTTTCTATAACCATGGATCTACATCCTCAAGCCTTGCTGCTTGTCCCAACTCTCTAAAGTCAGACCAGTTTGGCCAGTGGCAACCGAAAATACATCTGTCTGTCCAGGAAGTTCAACTAAATGCCACTAGAGGTTTTGTCACCACTGCTACATCACTTAATGCATTACAATATAGGTTCATGTTCAGGCTATAATTTATGATATTTTAGTTTGGGAAGATCTGTGTTCTTGGTCACATCAGTTGGTGCTATTTTTTTCCTGTAAAATCCTCTTCCATCCCAATGGACTCTGCTGCTCACATGTTGTCTGTCAATCCTCTCTTTATTCCACCCTTCCTCCAGTCTCCCTTCACTTATATTGACCTCACAACAATGGCAATATCACCCAGCCTGATGAAGGGGGCTTTGACTCTTGGAAGCTTATTCACTGAAACTCTTGTTGGTCTCTAATCTGCTCCTGGACTCAAATCTAACTGTCCCAGTATCACCGAGTAAGTGTCATGCAAAATGTAGATCTGAACATGGGTCTCCTCAGTCCACACTGGTCTTCATGCCATTGGTCCATCTACTTCAGCATGGTCTGCTCTGATGCAGGTGAGCTCTACAGGCTCAGACAGAGAAAGATCCTTTCCAACAGCTGTTTTCTTAGACCTCCTCGGTTTAAATCTTTATCCTTTGGCACGCAAAGCATGGTCTCTCTACCATCAGTCCATCAGTGTCATCATTGTCTGCTCAGACTGGCAGTGGTTCTCCAGGGTTCTTTGCAGAGGATTTTGCCCATGCCGTGCTTTGTTTCTGAGCCATTGGGGCTGGGGGGGAGGATGCAGGCGGGCTGCTTTTATTTGTAATGCAAAAATATATTACCTCTTTCTAACAACATATGTCCATGCAAGATGTACATATGTTCACTGTAATATGTAAACAGGGCTTTTGTTTCTCCGAGTGGTGAGCAGGAAGAGAGGGAAATGGCAACAGATATGTTCTTGGTATGTACACCATCCAGGGAGAACACTTAACACTTAACTCATGTTTATGCCACACATCATTATCCTTGATTGGCATGCAGATCAGAGGCCTTTTAAAATTTCCTTTTGCCCTGTGTGCAGTCCAGAAGGAACATTGGCAAGGAATGTACACTCTATACGTGTGGTACAGTTTCAAAGGGACAACTAACTGGGATGTATAAAAGAAATGACAGGATTGCCCATTACAAACAATGGGAGAGACTTGAAGGCCCACTGGAGATAATAGGAGCCAGGAATGCCACATGGCTCCGCCTCCATAAATAGTGACAATGGCCTGTGATGTCACTGGCTCCTCCCTATGATGTCACTGGGCCTCGGTTCTTTTAAGGACCTAGCACAGCAATGCCTCTGGCCCAGCCCCAGCCCCCCTGGGAAATTGGAAAGTCTACGCCCTTGATCGAAAGGAAGATCAGATGGAAGGGAGGTAGCAGTCAGGCACCTCCTTCCATTGTATCTAAATCCTTCCCCGGCTGAGAATCCCCTAAGCACAGGAATCCATGAAGCTGCCTTATATCGAGCCAGATCACTGGTCTGTCAAGGTCAGTATCATCTACTCTGACTGGCACCAGCTCTCCAAGGTCTCAAGAAGAGGTCTTTCACATCACCCGCCGCCTGATCCATTTTACTGGAGATGCTGGGGATTGAACCTGGGACCTTACACATGCCAAGCATGCTCTGCCACTGAGCCATGGCCCCTCCTTCCCTAAGAAAGGAACATTTTTAAAAACTGAAATTTTAATTGATATTTGTGCAGTCTTGTTCATTGGCAGAGGTGGCTGGGCAGCAGCTTTGGGCTGAAAGGTAAAATAAAAGGCAAACAAAGAGAAGTTTGAATAAGCATCCATTGGAGAACATTTCAGTAATGAATAATTTGCCTCATGACAGAGAAGAGGAATGGACCGCAGTAAGATTCTTTTGGTTTCTTCCAACCTTGATTTGATTTATTTATTTATCACATCTGTATCCCACCCTTCCTGCACATGGGCTCAGTGATTCAAGCAGTGATTTTTATTAATCCTTCCGAGTAGGGTTGCTAGGTCCCACCTGGCCACCAGTGGGGGATGGAGGGGTAGGGTGGCCAGATCCAGGTTGGGAAACTCCTGGAGATTTAGGGAAGGAGCCTGGGAGGACAGTGACCTCATAGTCCACCTGCCAAAGCATCCATTTTCTCCAGGGGAACTGGTCTTTGTAGTCTGGAGATGAGCTGTAATTTCAGGAGATCACCAGGTCCCACCGGGAGACTAGCATCCCGACTTCCAAGGACAACTGGAATATATTGCAATGAAACGGTGCTTGCAGCACACAAAATGGGAGTCTCTAGATTGAGAAGAAGCAGGTATATAGTATTCCTTTTTACCATGAATATAATCAACCGGTTCAGAGGTTCTATGATTAGCAGAGGACCCATGATTAGTGCTATGTAAGCTGCAAAACTGTCATTGCAACGGGTTGGTTATTTATATCTGTGGGTCAGACAGAGGTGGGCTTGCTTCCTTTATCTGGAGGCAGGTAGAAAGAAGCATGCACACCCAGGTTCAGAACACCTTTTTTCACAGCTGCAGCTTATAATGTCAAGAGTAGGCTTAGATGGGTAGAAAACGAGAGCAAGCAAGCACACAAGCAGGGATCAGCTCTTTAACAGAAACACATCCTGGAAAGGTTTCATGCAAGCAAGCCTTTCTTCTTGTCCGCAGGCCACCATCCAAGCACACAACAGCAGGGCTAGTCACACAGAAGATTCAGGCAGTTCTGCTGTACAGGTGACCTTAGCCTTGTCAAGGGAGGCCAAGAACATTCATGAAGTAGCTATATTTAAAATACTGTATACTATACATTCCTAAACTGGGGACACTCCCTCTGAAGAAAAGAGTAAAGACTTTAAAGCGTAGGCAAGATTTAATTTGCAATAGTATTTTGCCTGCATGTTTTCCACTCTCTCCAAAGCTTGGCTGGGCTCTGCAGTTCTCGCTAGAAACTGTTCTTGCATTCTCCATTACCTTGGTGACATTTAGTGACTCATTGTCTCGGAGTAGGAAGTAAACAGAGGGGGAAGCTGATTTAGTAAGAAACTGTGCGTAACTACTTGTGATTGATGCCAAAGAATTAAAACAAAAGAGAAACACTTATGACAGATAATTGTCTAGACTCTAGGCTTAAAAGAGGTGAATACCCTGTAAAAACAATAGGCGGCCAAGCAGGGAATCAAAAACTAATCTAATAAAAGCCAGCTAAATAAGAATTATGGAGCTTAAAGATTTGTGAAACAATTGAAAAGAGTTTGAGAAGCAAAGGAAAATGCAAGAAAGAATTCTCTCTCATTCACTGATTTATTTTAGGGTTGCAACGTTTATTCAGTTGATTGACTTGATATAGCCTACTCAGTAATCAGGTATCAGACTTTTAATAACAAACAAATATTCATAAATGCAAGTTTTTACAAAAAACATGGGTAACTACCATTCTTTGGGGGAGGTATTTTTTTGCATTTTGTGTGTGTGCCTGGGCCTGTAAGTCATGGCAACCTCTGGCAACTCCTACTGGGGCATGGAGGATGTTCAGAGAAGTGGCTTGATAGCCTGCCTCTGCCTCCCAGCCCTGGTATTATTTGGAGGTCTCCCATCCAAATACTTGCCAGGATTGCCCCTGCTTAGCTTCCGAGATCTGGCAAGATTGTGCTTGCCTGGGCTATCCAGGTCAGGGCTGGTATTCTCTTTCATACAAGAGGGAATGCCTCTTGTAAGATGGTACCTGCAATGAAATACCACACACTGAAAAATAAGGAAATAGTGTTGACTTTGTTCATAGGAACAATACATTGGTAACAGATCAATCAATTAGAACTCATATAATTAATACCTAATGTTGCTATCCTAAGAACAATTTTCTGGAAGCAAGCCTATTTAAGTAGATCTTGAGTATTAAATAGGATTCTGAGTAGATCTGCTTAGGATTGCTTTCTAAGATTTCTTGGTTTGGGTGACAGCCCTAATTTATTCCACTTTCAAGGAGCTGAAAAATTCCTAATGTCCACAAAGAACCAAACATTATGTAGTGACTGGAATTAGATCAGTTATATGAATCACTCTGTTACATGATTGTATTGCAGGTACCTAGCTTATTTTATGGTGCATTGGCTTATGCAATGGCCACTGATAAATTAATTTTTTTTTAAAGGTCATGGACTAGTAGCCATGCAGAAGGAAAAAGAAGCACCAAAGTCCCAACCTGACCACAGGATGTTTTGTATAGCGCTAGCCTCTCTTATAAAAATTTCTCTCAACACAATCTCTGGCCCATAAAGTGCTCTTCATCCCACTGCCACCACCATTGAGGCTGCCTCAGTGGTACATGTCCCCCTGATGCATGAACATGCAGTATAAGGCAAAGATATCTGTTTCTTCTAGCAAGGGAAAGGTTCACGGGGAAGCCTGCACTATTTCAGACTGAAAATACCTTTCTTTAAATTTATTCGTAAGCTGCTTGGAAAACCTAAAGGCAGAAAAGTGGGGTATTGAGACAAGAAAAAACAGAACCTTATTTAGGAAAGTTATATGCTACCTCTGCAGAGACCTGCTTGAGGAAGCATGAGCCTGTCAATCTGTGAACACATGGAATAGCAAAGCCTTGACCAAGGCTGATTTCCCACTACAGCTGCCTCGGGTTTGCGCCGCCGTTTGCCCCAATACTATTTGTCAATTTCACACCCGAAGCCGCGGGGCTGCATTTTGACCCGCGGCTTCGCCCGATTTCCCCCGCAGTTTCGTAATCCTCAAAAAACAGGATCAGGAAACTGCGGGGGAAATCGGGCGAAGCCACGGGTTAAAATGCAGCCCTGCGGCTTCGGGTGTGAAATTGACGAATAGTATCAGGGCAAACGGCAGCGCAACCCCGAGGCAGCTGTAGTGGGAAATCAGCCCAAATATCACACAAAATAAGAACAAAATCCATGCAATGTCTTTTATTGGTCCAATTTGGTCTAATGGTATGACGAACCCCTGTATCTCCCCAACTGTCTGGCAGATTTTTCCCTCCAAATCTTCAGTTCCCCTTCTGTGACTGAGTTGCCCTACAGTAGTGTGTATATATTCTTTGTCATAAAAGACCATCACACCCTATGTTTAGATATTTAGTTTAGGCTTTTTCTCAGCTCAGGAATTCTACTGAGCTGAAAATACAGGAACTGTCTAGTTTTTTTAAAACCCTTGATAAATGGCACTTGAGGCAAATTAACTTTCAGAAACAGAATAAAGATTTTATTAAACAGGCAGGAAATATATGTATAATAGGATTAGTCAAGGTTTTGAGATTGCTAAGGTAAAATACTTTCTAATATATACAGAGCTGAATTCTTAGAACATTCAAGAAAGTGTATTTGTAGTTTGTTTCAAGGCTTTCTATTTTTTTGAGAGGTAGTTTATTTAGTATATTTCAGCACAACACAGTTCTTATTGATGTTTCTAGATTTCTTCCTTCAGATATTACAGGTTTTTCTTTAGCTGATACAGCTTTTCAGTAATGCCTGAGGTGTCTAAGCTTCTCCCCTTTATCACAGACCAGGGTTCTCCTCCCAACCCCTTTCACTGACAGGAAGTTATTCTTCTTGTCCCTTACAAGCAATAACTCCTTTTACTATTTGGCTTGTATGGGAGTTCACTCTAACTACCCAGACCTTCTGCCAAATCCTTCTCCAGTATCCTTTGTCTGTAAACTTTTCTGACTGAGAAAATAAAATTCTCCCTCAGAGCAATTTTAATATCTCTAAGACATTGGGTCCATGGGGTCACGAAGAGTCGGATTCAACTGTGCAATTGAACAACAACAAAAGACATTGGGGTTTCTCTTCTTCTCTTTGTAGAAGTACTTTCTGACTATTGCCTATTAGAAAATACTGACTCCCAAATGTTTCTTCCCTTAGAAGCTACCCTCTGGCTACTGATCCGCACTTTAGAAAGACCAAACAGTAAAAGACAAATTTGGGAAAGACCAAATTGCCAAAGACCTTTTCCCCCTCCAGATCAGCTGTTTTATTTTCTTTCTCTGCTAATGTGGCTCAGTCAGAGAGTAAGCAGAGCAGCCAGTCACATAACCTCTTCTCCCTAGGGAAGATTAACTCTAGAACTCCCTGACTCTCTGATACAAGCAACATTTGAAAAAGCCTGCTTTTCTATGCAATCTGTCATACATGGGTTTTGTCATGCAATACCTTTTATTGGACCAATTTGGTCCAATAAAAGGATATTACACAGATTTTGTTCTTGTTTTCAGATTTTGCATGGACCAATATGGCCGTACACTAGTGATGGCCCAGGGGAATGTTGAAGGAGCACAAGAAAAGACTTACTCTTTTGAGCTCTTGGCAGGTGCCTGTCTTCTTTGTGATAGCATGACTACAATACCTTGTGTATACTGAGGAGTAAAACCAACATCACATTTCTCCATCTGCCACCAAAGCCCGCAGATACATGAGCCACGAAGAACTTTATTTACTGTCCTTCTAGCTGGGGTTCCAATTTGCCTCCTTATTTTTACTTATTTATTTACTTCATTTGTATCTGGCCTTTCTCCCCACTGGGGCCCAAAGCAGTTTACATTGTTCTTCCCTCCTCCATTTATCTCCCCAACAAACTTGGGAGGTAGGTTAGGCTGAGAGTTTATGACTGGCCCAAGATCACCTAGCAAGCTTTCATGGCAGAGTGGGGATTTGAACCTGGGTTTCCCAGATCCTAGTCTGACACTCTAGCCACTACACCATGATGGCTTATGGCTAGAAGCCTCCAGCCAATTGTAGCCCTTGCCCACTGATGCACAGTTGATTATCAGGCAGAACTGGGGCCAAAGGAGATGGTGATGATCATCCTGATGTGAAAACTTAAAAAGAAAAATGAGGCCTAGTCTACTAACAGAAAGTTTTGACCTGGAGATTCCTAGAGGTACCCAGAAATGATAAGGGTAGCTCTAGGAATTGCCAGATAGCCCACTAGTGGCCAGACTTTGGCCCCATCTCTCTCTCTATATAAAAGAACGTCCCCTCACTGTAAAATCAAACTGCTGGACCTAGAGATACCAGATTCAGGGAGAACACTCCTACCATGGCATAGGTGCTTGCTAAGAAGGGATTTTTAGAAATTCAACCCCTAAATGGGTCAAAAGGGGTAAAACGTGCTCCCCCTATTGATTCCTATGCGGCTGCCAGGCAGCTGCCTCCCTGCACCTCCCACTCTCTGACTGGTCAGCTGCAGAGCTCAGTGTTCTGAGATAAAAGAAGCCAACAGTTACAGAGGACTGCAGAGAGCTAATGACAGTTGAGAAAATCAGGAGTGGCCAACAACCACCTGTGAGGTGAAGCAAAGCTGCTGGCCCAGCCTCTTTGATGGCTTCCAACACACTCCCCCCACTTCCTACACCTAACAGGCAGTTAGTTGTCTGTCAGATGCAGCCCCACCTCCACAATGGCTTCTAATACTCCTCCCCCCTCCCCCTTCTACACTGGACAGGCAGCTGCCTGTCCGGTGTAGGAGAGGAGGTGGGATGGCTTCCAACACACTCCCCCCCCCTCCTACATCTGACAGGTGGTTGTCTGTCAGGTGCAGCAGCAGCTGCAGAGTGTTTAAAACCACAAGGGAGCCTGCCCCAGCCACGATGCCTTAGTGATCCTGCCAGCCCCGCCTCCACCATGGCTTCTAATACTCCTCCCTTTCCCCCTCCTACACTGGACAGGCAGCTGCCTGTCAGGTATAGGAGAGGTGGTGGGATGCTTACAGCCACCAGGGAGGTATGCTCAGCAGGGTTGCCCTAGCACTGCTGCTGGCCCAGCCTCCCTGATGACTTTAAATACAATCCCCCCAAACACCAGACAGGACGGTGTCTGTCAGGTGTAGGAGCAGGACCAGGGTACTTTAATCCAACAGGGATGCCACCCCAGCAGGATCACCTTAGCAATGCTGCTGGCCCAGCCTCTCTGATGGCTTCCAACACACTCCCACCTCCTACACCTAACAGGCGGTTGTCTGTCAGGTGCAGCAGTGGTTGCAGGATGCTTAAAACCACGAGGGAGCCTGCCCCAGCAGAAACACCTTAGTGATCCTGCCAGCCCTGCCTCCCCAGTGGCTTCTAATACTCCTCCCTCCCCCTCCTACACTGGACAGGCAGCTGCCTGTCAGGTGTAGGAGAGGAGGTGGGATCTTACAGCCGCCAGGGAGGTTTGCTCAGCAGGATTGCCTTAGCACTGCTGCTGGCCCAGCCTCCCTGATGTCTTTAAATACAATCCCCCCCACAATATCAGACAGGCTGGTGTCTGTCAGGTGTAGGAGCAGGGCCAGGGTATGAATGTTTATGGGGAGATACTAAAAGACATTTCTAGGAGCCATTTCAATGCGTGCCTCCCTCATGAACCTGAAGAGATGTCCACCACATCACCATTCCCTCAAACCAATTCCCCCTCACACCTCTCACCTCTTACTGCCCCCAAGAAAGCTCCTGTCAAATGTCAAGCCAGATATACCAACGCTACAAGGAGGAGGCAACTTAGGAATGCGGCAAAGACATTTGCACATAGTACTTCTGCAATGCACTGAGCTGCACAGGCCAAGTATCAGCAAGATCACCCTGAGGTGCTCAGAACAACACAGTCTCCATATGAGCAAAACAATCCAGGAACACAAGTAGAGAGGCCATCACTTTCGTGGAAGGTAGCAGGAGATGACAACAGATGACTGCCTCTTAAATGGACAGTTCTTTGTGGCCTGCTCCAGAGTAAGCTCATCAAGCAGCCTTGTGATCCTAGCATCTGAGGGCAGAACCACCAATGTGATCTACAGAGAGGTCCTTCAGTAGAAAGAATAAAGTACGTATGTCTCACTTAATTTCTTACACTACAATCTTCTCCATTAGAATTCCTAGAATTTCACATCTTCAGTATTATAACTGGATTTATGGAACTTAAATACCGTAGCAAAGCACGGGTATCAGGCTAGTCTAAAATAAAACCACCCCCCTAAGGTAATTTGCAATGGTACTAAGAGGCTCCTAAACCCTGCCTTGATAGAAGAAGAAGAGAGGAGATTGGATTTATACCCTGCCCTTCACTCAAGAGTCTCAGAGCGGCTTACAAACTCCTTTTCCTTCCCCTCCCCACGACAGACACCCTGTGAGGTAGGTGGAGCTGAGAGAGCTCTTTCAAGAACTGCCCTTTCAAGGACAGTTCTTGTCAGAACTATGGCTTGCCCAAGGTGATCCAGCAGACGCAAGTGGAGGAGTGGGGAATCAAACACAGTTCTCCCAGATTAGAGTCCACGCACTTAACCACTACACCAAACTGGCTCTCAGCTGGCACACCTCCCTCCAGATCCTGTCTGCAGTTTTATAAACCAAAGAGGAAAACAGAACTAGAACAAAAACTGAATAAGTTTATTTTACTGGGAAGGCAAATAGGCATTGGATGTTCAACACTTTAAACAACTGTGACATTCTGTAAAGGCTCAGAGTCGAGGATACAGTTTCTTACAGCAACAAGTAATTTGTGTTAAAGCAGAGAGACTACTAGCAACTGTCAGTTGCTTCACAATGAAAGTTAAAGGAACTTTTCCATCAGGTTACTTAACTCTTCCCACCTAAGCTGTCATCTTGTAGCCTGTCACATAGCTTTCTCCATACCAGAAAGTCTACAACAGAAACCTTAAAATAGTGTGGGCCACCCTAGGCTATCTCACTGACCCAGCCTTCATCCTTCTGAAGAGACTCTGGGATAGAGTACAGTCCCTAATGTGTCTTGATAACTGCGATACCCTATCCAACTAAAAACCAGTTAACCCATCCTTTTCATTCTCCTCTCCCCCCACAAGAGTACAAGTGGCCTCTATTGGTCCTTGCCTTGCCAAAAAGGTTCGAATGGGATTGGCAGATATTGCAAAACGGGGCAGAATTGGCTCTGCCCATAATAACAGCCTTTTTCATGTATCACCAGAAAACAGGCAAATATTTTTATTGTATCTGCAGGCCAGAAAAAATTCTGACCACTTGGGCAAATGCGACACGCTGCTGTCATACTATGCACCAGAAAACTAAACAGTCCTGATTTTCATGATCAAAATAGGATCCCTTAGTGTAGTTATCATTGCTATACCAACCAGCAGTGGTAAACACATAAATGCTATGGATAGGATACACAGGTAATATTCCACTAAGGTTTATAGATTCTCTTCCTATGCAGCTGAGGCTGTGTATACTCAGAAGAGGAAGGATCGAGGGATTCAACAAATTAACCTGAAAGGGGGGGAGCACACCGCTTTGGCACAGGCAGAGCTCAGAACTGTAATAGCTTTTTGCAGCTGATCAATTAATTGCTGAGCAGTCACAGAGGGTGAAGTAGAATGCCATTTCAGCCCCTTTGAGCCCCCTCACAAATTAACGCCATTCATGACGCATGGCTGACGTGGGGAGGGGGAGACAGCACTGTTTCGTTTTTTTAAAAAAATCATAGATTTTGGCTGAGGAGTAGGTGGCATTTCTCACAACTGCTATAACCAACAGTCAGGCACACCTGAGTATGTGCTTCAGGTGTGCAGGAGGCAACATCTCAGAATTCAGGCCTAGATATCAGAAGTGTTAAGGGCACAATGGGGATCTGAGAAAGATGGTCACCTTTTCTAGTTTCAATCTTTCAAAAAACAAAAGATATTAAAAACAATGGGGATAAGAAGGCTGATGAAAGGGAAACCCTTTTGCATCTTGCAGGGCACTTTATGATCCTTTCTATAAGCTAAGTATACTTCTAAATATACTACATCCCTCCCCCCCAAAAAACCCCCAAGAATAAATGAAATGAGATTATAATGGCTAAATCAATGTAATTGTGGTACCAATTATATGTTAAAAAAGAACAGTGCAAGCTAATTCCATTTTCTGAATACAAAGATTTGCCTTTCCTACAGCAAAATCCAGGCTGCTGCCTGGCAGATGGATTTATATTCAGGGAAACAGAAAAGTAAAATGAGACAGAAAATAATATGAACTGACTACATCAGTCATCAAACGATGGCTTTCAGGGACAGGAGGCGTATTTGCTGCTCAAGCTGGGTTCCTCATTAAAAAGGGATCGAGGGTAAAAAAAATAAGCACAAGACACCACTGATTTATTGTGGCCCAATTTTTGGTAAGCTAACTTGAACTTCAACCTTGTCTGTCCTTCCCTAGGTGCCTCTAGACTTTAAAGCTACGGATAAAGGCGTGTCTAAGCAATAAAACAAAAGTCCAGTGGCACCTGAAAGACTAACATTTATCTCAGTATGAGTTTTCATGAGTCACAAGGCACTTCTTCAGGAAAACCATAGTGGGAATTCCTCTTACAGGAAAGATTATTGGGGGGGGGGGAGTCAATGAGGCTTAGTACCAACTCCACCATGAATCTTTCAAGTATAAACTCTCAATGTAAGGGGGAAAGGGAGGAGTAAAGGTAGAAAGGTTAGATATGATTCCTGCCATAAATCAACAGAACAAAATGTTCCCTCACGGGTTGCTGAATGGTGTGACTGCTTATGTCCAATTTGTGTTCATTGATTCTCTCATGCAGAGAATGACATGTTTGTCCAATGTACACAGTAGAAGGGTAGTGCTGGCAAATAATGGTATACGTTAAATTGGATGATGGAAAAGTAGTCGAGCTCGGGACGGTGTAGCTGATGTTATTAGGTGCTGTAACAGTACTGCCTGAGACAATGTTGGCATCCAGGTTTGCTACAGGCTTTGGTTCCTGGGCTTGTGTCTCTGTTGGATAATCTATGGTTGCTGGTGAGAAGCTGGGTTAAGTTTGAGCATAACCTGATTGAAGAGGTTTGGGGGAGCATAGGCTGGTAAACAGAGCATCCATGAAAGAGCAAAAAAATGCATAAAACTGGCACCCTTTACCTTCCGGACTGCAGCATTCTAACTGAGTGTGCTACTTGACAATTTTGATATACGAATGCCTGCTCAGAACTTACCTTCTCCGAAAACCTCATCAAGACCAGGGAAGCAAACTGCACAGAAGTCAGTGTGTATTTTGATATGCTCCCTAACATGCTAAGAAATTTTGCTCCTTTTTTTTTTAAGGTATGTTTTGTGCTCGCTCTGCTGGCTCCATAGCTACTATAAGCTGGGCCATCAACCCCTATCTCTAGGTCTGCACTTTCAATTAATGTTCCTACAACAACGGAGCTATTTTGGCATGACACAGTGCAGTGTGGGTTGAGGCCAATGTACAAAAACCAAGTGTCTCAATTCAGTCACCCTGCATACAGATGGAAAGAAGATTCAGAACTGTTGGCCCTCCATCTTTCCTGATAGCAAGAAGCAAAAAAAGAAAAGAAAGAAAAAGAAAAGCAGCCCTGCTTCTAACCACTAATCAGTATGTCTGCATATCGTTCCTCAACTTCCCTCTGGCTAACAGGCAGATCACCATGACAGCCCCCTTGAAGACAGATATGGTTTATTTTGTCTGTCCAGAAAAAAAGAAAAGAAATATTTCTATGGAAAGAAAGAAAGACGAAGGTGGAGATGGTAGCTAATCACAGGAGTGATCTGTAGGTACAAGCTATTAAACTAATGCTCAGGAAAGAGATTTAAAGTCACATCTCTATTAGGGAAAAAGAAATTTCCTTCTGAGTAATCACCAAAACAAATGTAAAAATGCTAGACTTGTCCACAGCAGGCTGATCACACAAGGGTTCCTGCAGCTTCCACACAGTAGCTGAGGCAAAGGTAACAGCCAGGAAGAAATCAGATGGTTAGCTCATTCTAAATTACAGCTTCACCAAATTCACCCTTCTGTCTTGGCACATCACAGGCAGAAGGTAGCCATGTGGAATGAAATCGATGCCCACCACGGCCACATGCTTTAGCAAGAGACACTACCCTGGCTTCAGGCCTGTTTGCATACATAAGGAGTTTCTCCAGCAAGCAACAATTAAAAATACTTCACACACCATGAGGCAGAATCCCAGGGCACTCAGCAGAAAAGAAATCCTGGTAAATAGCATCCCACAGGAAAAATTCAGCTAGAAACCAATGAAGTCCACATGATAATGGTTCGGAGTGTATCACCTCAGAACAACGATGCTGAAATTATAATTACTGCTAAAGGAATGTTTGCTGATTATCTCGGGCATTCTCAGGCCACCACGTATGGAACTAACCTCTACCCAGCTGAGATAATAGCCCCACTATTGCTTACACTGTCCTTTTTTTCTTAGGATGACAGAAGTAAATCAAGACCTTGCCGGGAGGACAACGAGTTTCAATCCACTTCACTTGGATTCATCCTTCCAGTGCGTAAGCAAGTTTGAAACCAAAATGAGTTATGGGTAGCTATCCCTGGATAATTGAAACATCAGATCTATGGCTGTGAGCTTATTTAGGGCAGTTGTGCAGAGGGCGGGGAGGACACACAGACAAGCAAATGTGTGATATATTCTGCTGACAGGTCAGAAGCAGAGCCTTGAGGAGGTGAATTGAATGTCTGAGCAGAGCTGCTGTCCTACAGCCATTTCCTATGGGCCTCCATTACGGAGGGCTATTGCATTCTACCACGGAGGAGCTGTGGCCCTCTGCTGGAACATTTGAGACAAACATACCATGCAGATGTTTGCCCCATCATGGGCCATCATAACTTCTATACACCAACTGAGTCGGGCCCGGTGAGGGTGTCTGTATGTGTGAGGTACTCATGAGAGGACAACCAACAAATTGTGCATTCATTACCTGCCTGCCTTTCAGGATATGCTTTGGCACTGGCACTTTGATCTCCAGGTCGCTGTAGTCTTGGGACCAGGCGTAATTCTCTCGCACAGCTCCATTGTAACTGTCAGGATTCGCCTGGAACTGCTCCTGTTTCCTGGGGGGGGGGAGAAGATAACAAGATGCTGGGTATCTGAAAATAACAATGGATAAGCATAAAGAAGAGCAGGAAACAAAACCAGGAAAGCTAAAAGCAGCAGAAACAAAATGTCCACATGGAAGACTGTTCCAGGAGCATCTGCAGGTGGGCCTAAATGTCTGAGTCACCTCCAGGCCAGTGTTCCCTCTAAGCTGAGTTAGTGTGAGCCAGCTCAGTTTTTTAGCCTCTGGCTCACACATTTTTGTCTTAGCTCAGGAAGGATGGCTCCCGAGCAAACTGATTTGTGCAGCAGCCAAATCACTCACTGACGATTTTAATGCCAGTAGCTCACAAAGTAGAATTTTTGCTCACAAGACTCCACAGCTCAGGGGGAGCATTGCTCCAGGGTACACTTTGCTCTCCAAAGAGGCACCGGAAACTGGCTATAGTGCCGCCCCTGCTCCCTACACAACTGCAGTGCTAACATTCTATAAGGCCAGGATAACTCACGGATCAAACACAGAGCACATGCTGCCATACCACTGAAGGGTTTGCATTAAAATGGCCGGGTGGGATTTTAAGGGTTAAAAGCAGGTGGCTGAACCTTTCTGCCAAAAAGCTCAAAGCAACCGGTGCCCTCAAAAGAGCCACTGTCACTGTTTAGAAGATTGTGTGTCATCGTATCAGTCAAATCACACAGAACTCTTGTCTGTCTCCCCTCCCCATAAGCTCTGTCCTTCTAGTCTTTGGCAACCTCCAGACAAAGCAAAGGTTAATAACAGATAAAGCAAAAGCGTAGTTGCAATCAGTAATGTGGAAAAACAAGAGACAGGAGCTGATGGGGATATGGCAAAGACAATCGGTAGCAATCCTTGTGAAATGGGTGAACAGAGCAACTTGCTCTCTGAACCCCCCCCCCTCATTTTTATCTAGATTTACTTTATACTACTGAAATTTGCTGAACGGGGTGACATATGACCGCAGTGACAGAAAATGGGAATGGACTAGCAAGCACTTGGTGCTGCCCTTTCCAAGTTGTTGGGAATGAAATGCATATTCTCCTTCGCTTGCTGCCATTCAGCAGCAAGATACAGAACACATCTCTCTAACCCCCACCCTAGCCCAAATCAAAAAGGCTGTGTTCTGTCAGGGGCCCTAAGCAAGCAAGAATCCAGAATCTACCACATTTTTTTCCAATTCTTTCCCCAAGAAACTCAGAGGGAAATAACATACCTCTCAGCCTCTCACCTCTTCCTTTAGATCCTCACAACAACCCTGTGAGGTACGTTAGGCTGAAAGAGACAGTGATTGGCCCCAGGTCATCCAGTGAGTTTCCATGCCTCAGTCTGGATTTGAAATTGAGTCCCTGATCTTAGTCTAATGCTCTAGACATTATACAGAATGGGCTATCAGTAAAGACTATAAAACCAAGCATAATTCCATTTGTGTATTGCCTCAGACACTGCTAAGTCTCAATAAATATACATATTTAGACAACTTAAAATATCACTTTTTCACCCTTATACCAACCCCATCTCTCACAAACTGACAGGGTGGCTGTGAAAGCATCACCAGCATGACATCCTATGAACACAAGAAGTAACATGAATTATTTTAGTTAACTGAATGGGACCCCTAAAAAAAACTATTGCTGTTTCCATATAGAGGTTTGACATCCAAATTGGTGCAGGTTTGTTTGTTGTTGCTGTTGTTCTGAGCATCCACATGGCATTGGTCACCATCCTCTGTTTTCAGTGTTTTCCCCCACTTTGCAATCTTCCCCAAAAGATGTCACCAAACCAAGTTTTGTGAACATCTGCAGCAAAGTGCATTTGTGTGCCATGTGAACAGGAAGATGCACACATCTGTAGGATTTCCTGCCTTTCCCTCACCTCCACTCCCCCACCACTGGAAGGCTTTTTTGGTTTTATAAAACTGGCAATTGACATACTGCTACAGCATTATAACAATCTCTTAGTTCCCCTGAATTCCCAGTTCTGAATTTAAAAAAAAAGTTAGTTTCTAGTTCTTTTCATTCTAGAAATATGCCTTTCCCCTTTTATCTCAGCAGTGAAAGGCTCTATAGACTTACTTCTCAAAAAATGAAAGCAGGGAATTCAGGGGAACCAGTAGATGGATCGTTATAACACTATAGTGATACATCAACAGTTGATTTTTAAAAGCCCTCCAGTGGTGCAGAAAGTAGGATCCTGGTTGTAGAAGAGCTGAAGCAATGAAAGTGTGAGGAAATCTGCCATCTAGATTCTCTGCTCGTGCTGCAAATGTCTCTGCATACACAGTGGCTATGCCAGCTACACAGAGAATTGTTCCAGTGTGGAAGAAGCCTATGTAATCTACCTTTTAGAGAAAACTCTGCATAACTGATTAAGTAATGCTGATATGTTTAAGCCTCAGGAAAATACAGGCCTTTTTATTAGAATTAGGGCAGCCATACTGAAGGGGGAAAAAAAATTTCCCCAAGAATCACTGCAGATCCACCACCCATATAAAATAGTGAACTAATGGAGGAGGAGATGGGCAAGTACAGCAAAGGACATTAGTTGCTGTAGATTTTCCGGGTTGTGTGGCCGTGGTCTTAGCATTGTAAGACCTGATGTTTCGCCTATAATGCCAAGACCACAGCCACACAACCCAGAAAATCTACAGCAACTAATGAACTCCATCCGTGAAAGCCTTCGACAACATACAGAAAGGACAATTTGCTTGCTTGATATAATCATGAAGAGGTCAGCCAGAAAAATCTGTCATAAAGCCAATACACAGCGTATCAGTAGTTATCACACATAAGTGTACCAATGACCTTGGAAAATCTAATCAAGGGTCTTTGAAGTCATATTTAGATTAGGAGGCAGCTGAAACTCTGGGCCTCCAAAAGAGCATTTTCAGAAAGGCTACCTCCCTCCAGCTAGGCATTAGACATAATACTCTAATTTGTCTCCGTCCTCAAAGCAAGGGTAGAATAAACACTGAACAATCACTCCAACTGGGAGCCAATAAAAAAAGAGCAACGTAGAATTTCAGTCCTGAAGCTCATTAGATGATGTATATAATACATATATAATACATTATCATGAGATGATGCCAGTTACTCTCTTCACTTTATCTACCTTATACAATTGTTGCCAGGATACACAGCCCTGGGTTCCTTGGAGAAAAGGCAGCATTTAAAAATCTAATAAATAAGAGAAAATTACACACCTTTTTAAGACACTGGGGCAGTGCCTCTTCCTGTGTCAGTGGTCTTCAACATGGTGCTTGTGGGCACCATGGTGCCACCTATGTATTTCCTGGTATCCACTTGCCTCTTCCCCAAAGCAGTTCATCCTCTGAATAAAAAGCCAGTCCTGGATTGCCTCCACCTCACTAGAGCTGGAAGTGCTTCAGAAGACTCCAAAAGGCATCTTCTTTGGGTTTGTAGGGAGCATCAATTTGGAAATAGCTGCCTGATCATAAGAGGATACTTGGCTTAAGAACCCCTGACCTTTTAAAATTGTCCCCTGATGGTAGCCATTTTGTGGTGTCACTCACTACCCTTTCTCAGATTTCAATAGTGCCCACATATTCAACAATGTTGGAGACTCCTCCTCTCTACCAACAGAATATCATTATGTGTTTACATGACAATTCTAAAAACTGGAAAACCAAGATAAGTGAATTTTCTATAGAAAATAGAGATTGGTTTTTCTGATATTCACAGAATGGGAAACCGTTACCCTTGGAAATCAGAAGATTGTACTCCTGGTGGTATTGCGCTAAGTTTCAAGGAATGCATTAAGACCAATAAATTATAAATATTAAAAGAAGCTAAATTTATCCAGGGTCCTTATGGATAGAAATTCCATGCCAAAAAAGCAATCTAATACTAGGGAGACAAAATATTCCTCCCTACCAAGACTTTGGTTGTGCTACTGAGATATGAAAAAACCAGGGTAGGATAGATAGTAGATAGTTGACTTGCAACTATCATCAAAACTTCATTTTTGTGCAGATAAGGTCTAATTGCTTGTCTTCAGATATCCAGGGAACATCTTGGTCACAGTGGAAAGTCCACTACAAATGTCAACTCTTTGTGCTGCACCAGTGAAAAGGGCAAACTCAATGTTAGGAGTCATTAGGAAAGGGATTGAAAATAGCAGCAAATATCTTGCCATTATGGTGCAAAACCCATTTAGAATACTGTATACAATTCTGTGTACAATTTCCATCTCAGAATATATACCAGGGTTTGAAAAGGGCAACTAAAATTATCACTGGATTGAATCATCCTCCCCTAGGAAGAAAGGCTATTTAGGCTGGGTTGTTTAATTTACTGAAAAGGCTATTAACAGAGGTTTATAAAATTATGAACTGCTTGGACAGTTTAAAAGCTTACCTGTCTGTCATAATATTAAACAACTCCATGTTATTCTACGAAACTGATGATTCAGAGCAGAGAGAAGTACTTTTCTTATTCAACACAGACCTAATCAATATAATACATTATCATGAGATGATGTGGCGGATAGCGGCATAAATAACTGGGGGGAGGGAGGTTGGACATATCAATAGAAATACAAGTCCTTCTGTTCATTACAGCTAAACAGAACCTCCAGATTCATAAGCAGTGTTCCTCTAATCTGATCACTAGATTCTGGAACAGCAGATAGTTGTCATCAGGCCGGCTTTTGAGTTTCCCAGTGACACCTAGCTAGCCACAGGACTACCATGGTCTGATCTGGTCGAGCAAAAAGTGACAAACCTAGTTATTGGGCTACATTTTAAATTTTGTTCACCTAAACTCGACCAGCTTCTTCATGCCAGCACCTCACAGTTTCCCCCCATCAACAATACATTTACTGAGGACCTGCATGCACACACATGTCAATTCTGCTCTGCTCAGACAGAAAAATGAGTAGTCTAGGTGAGCTAATTCTTCTCTTCCATTTAAATCAAGACTTAAACACTGATGTGAATACTCTGTCAGTGATTAGGAGGCAATCATTAATCTTCTTTCTGATTGGCTAATAAAATTGCCCATCCTGAGCACCTAGTTTTAATCCCATGTCTACAGCTTCTCTTTTAATCTAAACTATCATGTATGCTTCAGCTGGTTTTCAGCCCAGTGTGGGAAGAACCATCCAATTCTTAATGGCCTCTTCCTTCTGGGAAACCATGAAGTTGCCTCCATTCTGAACCATCTTGAGCAGCTGGTAACTCAAGCTTTATGCTCTTTCCGGCTTTGTCCTCTTGTCAGGCAGTATGGGAAGCCTGTATTTCACAACCTGGAATGCCTCTTTCCACCTTCAGAAACATTTTTGGTTTACCTTTGTTTAACGTCATTTAATTTTTGATTTCCCTTTAAAATAAAGCACAACTTGCAAGTTAAACTTCTGTGCCTAGGATATTCCATAATATAGTCTGCCCACCTATACCTCACTGTAGTTTTGTTTTCAAGTTTGCACCTCAATTATTATTGGGGTTCTTTGGCTATTTCTTTAGAATATTTTTTATTCAACCTTTTCCAAACAAGGCATTTTACAAAGTCTACAAGGCAATATAATGTATTAAAAAGCCATATGAATAATTTAGGAGCACAACACACAGGTACAGGTAATACAGCTGCTAATCAAATGCAACAATTCAAAATACCACAGGAAAAAAATCAGACCACTAGCATACTAAAACCAATTAGAAGAGAGGCTACTCTCACTATTAAAACAAAAAGTCCTGCTGGAACACTACCAGTCTGCTAAAGGCCAGTAGCAATGAAATCTTCCAAAACTCTTCCAGCAAACCATTCCATCATATCAGAAAGATAGCTTAAAAAGCATGTAATGGGATAGAGGAGGTTCATATAGCATGAACTGAAGGGGCCACAAGTAGGCATTGGTAAGAGAAGCACAAATGGTGCGTGGGTTCATCCAGGGAGAGATGGTCCTTCAGGTACGTAGGTCACTGGTTGCAAAGGGCTTTTGAAGCTAAGAACCAGCACCTTAAACTGAGCCCGGAAACAAACAGCCAATGTGTGAAGTCTTAGCAGCTTATGTGGGAAGAGTTATAATAAGATATTAATCCGTCCTCAGCATCCGAAGGGAGCTCCTAAAATGTTTTTGTGAGTTGGTTTTGTGCACTTGGTTGCACCCAAGGGCTAGATTGGGGGTACATCACAGGTATTCTCTCACACACACACAAAATCCCTGCATATTCCATATTGCATTCTCTCCAAATGGCAATTATTATATTCTTAGAAGTCAGCTTCACTCTTCAGGATTTAGATCAAGCTTCTCAACACTTAGAAGCTTGTGTAAAATACTCTGCAACGCTTTACTCAAAAGCTACTGCCGTTATTAAAAAGAGAAGCCCATATAAGAGAATCTGCAAATGGTCTCTCACATGATAGAGGTAGGAGAGACCTCGTGCATCAGATTCTGGGTGGCACACTGTGTCCTGTATTCCTCTTGGCACACAGCTTCAAAAATAATTTCTTTCTTTCTTCCACAGTTATGGATTGAGACAAATATTTACTGCCTTGACCTATATAGGGCTTTCAACCCAGAGATGATGACACACGTTGTCAAGAAGGATGTTTAAAGCCTTCAAGCTTGATCTAACACTGATGCTTAGTTTTATTTTTAAAAGAGCATTTTTAACACATCTCTCCTAACAGAAATGTGCTGCTTGCATCTTGGAATTACGCAAGTAAGAGAGCCACTAATCAGTTTGATGAATAGAGACGATTCACATTTCTGATAACTCAAAATTGCAACCTGCATGCGATGGACCATTAGCAAGCTTTAATCAACACTAGGGTGCAGTACATTTTAGTTAAAAATCAGCATGCTGCAGAATTAAAGGCATCTTGATATTGTCTACAAGACAAGAGACAAATTGAGCGGATTAATCCTCCTAATGAGGTTGCCAACTATGGGGACTGTGTACACCAAGGGGTGCATGGCTTGATTGAGTACGAGGCAGTGTATCTATCCTCCCTGCTTGCCTTCCCCTCCCCTCAAATTCAGGTAATCAAAACCTTGCTGTTGCAGACGAGAAGTATCCCAGCATCAAAAATCACTTCGTTTACGATGGAGGCTTTTGTTTTCGTTTTTTTTTAAAGTAACTGGACTTCACTGTTCCTTTGGGCTTTGAGCCTGGGAACATAGGATACAATTTTCTAAACCTTTCTATATAGTAGACTGGATCCAGCAATCCACAATCCTTGCCCCAGAATAACTGATTCAAACGTCAGGGGACCTGTGTGGAATGATGGCCAGACAGGTCAATGAACTGTATTGAGGAGGAGGAGGAGGAGGAGGAGGAAGGAGATAAAATCTGAAGAGACAGGAAGGGTGATTTCATCCCTTTCTCAACCCATACAAAGTAATTTCTTTTGCCTAATCCATGTCTCTTGCCCAGATCTCTCCACTCTTCATCCATCTATGACGATGACGCACCTCTGCAGCTGTTGAGGCATAACAGCTTCACTGCTGTAATACACGTTCAAAAATCAATTTCTGTATTTCTAAGTAACTCTTATGATCAGGCACAAAAATTTGGAAGCTAAAAGGCTAAAGTCTATGCAAACACCCCACTAAGACAAAGGGGGAAAACCCCACAAACTCAAGAATACACTGAAATATTGTTATTTTACTTGCAACAACACCAGTGACATATCTAGTTGCTGCAAGTATTTGACCATGTTTGAATTACTTGGAAAGGGTGATTTATTTTACATTTCATTATATTTTTATTCCACTTTTCAGCCAAAATTGCCTCCCTTAAGTGATACACAGGAATAAAACATTGAATTACAGTTAAACTTCACCTGAGTGTGAGCTGATCAAGGAATCACAGTTTTATGAGGGAAGGACCCATGATATTTTCAGTGCAGAAGGAAGATGTCCCTGCGACACCACAAAGGTCAATGGGGAGAGGGAAGAACTGGGCTCTGAGGTGATGTGCTTGTTTCCCAGGATTTAACAGCAAAGGTTCTACCAAAGGAATCGGAGGAGATGAAATAAGATCTGAAGATTTGTCTAAGATATCCTGAAGGCTCCTGAAGCCTGATTGCATCTCTGTTTGGGACCAGCAAAGAGGCAGTCACCATTCATCCCCAAATGGAGTTCTGGCCTGACAGTAACAGGGAACCAGTGGGCAAAGAGGACCCTGGAAAGGCCAGCAATGCATCCTGGGAGCTTGAACGACAGGGAGATCAATCTCCCCAGGACTAGCAACTTCCTGCTGTTCTCTGCAGCTGAGAAGATTCCTTAAATAGGATGAGAGAAGTATGCATGCAAAGCCTTGGTTAACAGGCTTTAGGAGGATAAACCTAACCTCCTCATACTTTTCTGCAAGGAAAGGTGTTCTCTAACATGGGACCCTCACCAATGCTGCTGAATGCCCCCTCTTTTTCCACCCTGTGTCCACACACAAATACTGAAGCTTACTATTAACAGAATAACATATAAATGTGTATGATGAAAGTGCACCCATAAAAAGCAAAACAAAACAATCTGGGCTAGCATTAAGTGGTGCCACATTCCATATGCACATAATGCAATTCCAGACAGAGAGCAGGCCATGGGAGAATTAGAAGACATGGACTGCAAGCTCTGTGGCTGGCTGACAACATTTGTTCTTTTTAAAAAAAGGTTCTGAAATGGAGCAATGATAAGAAGTTCTCTTACAAAAGTTCTCTCATTGGATCTCCATTTCCATGGAGACAGTTGTTATGGCAGCACAGAACAAACCTCTCCATTGGCTCATTCCAGCTTCCTAAAATGCCTAGAGACTTCAGGAGCCAAAAGGGCTGGAGAACAAATTGAACAGGAAAACAGAGAGAAGGTATCCAATTCATCACAATATGTACTCTCCTGATAAACTTGCCAACATTCTTCAAGTCTTGATGACTCTGAGAAGCTTCGGCTACTGCAGAATATAAGCAACTCATCTCCAGTCAGGTCGCCAGGATCACACCTCATCTGCAGTAGTTCTCTATTCTCATCCTGCACCAGCCTCCGGCAGATTTTCAGGCATAATCTCAGTTGTTTCAACATCACCTGGGTATTAAATGTCATTTTCTAATGCACAGGGGACGTTGGATATGCCGTTAACTTAAAAAGTTTTAAAAATTGAATTAGTCCCTTGGGCTTTTCCATCACTACCTCGCCCTACAAAGGCTCAGATTAGAGAGATTCCTAATTTTTACAACTGTAGAAGAACAGGAAACGACCATTGGACTTACCGTGAGGGGTCCTTCTCCTCTGAGGTCAGGAGGACATCTCCAATGGGTTATTCCCACCGTGCCTTTAGGGAGGCAGGAAATAGTTTTTTCCCCTTCCTGTTGGCGCCTTCGGAATAGCCCATCTCAGTTCTGGGACTCCGAAAGCAGTGCTTGCAGCCTAAGTTAACTGTCCTTGCCCTAGAGAAAACATAACTGTAAACAGTAACATTAACGTTTCAATACAAGAAACCCTGCAGACCTAGAAAAGGGCAGAGTATAACGAGGAAACGAGAGAAGAGTCAGCACAGAATAAGGAAAGGAGGAAGATAAAAGCGGGAGGGCCGAGATGTCCTCCTGACCTCAGAGGAGAAGGACCCCTCACGGTAAGTCCAATGGTCGTTCTCCCTCTGAGGTGGAGGACATCTCCAATGGGACCTTCCCGAGCAGTGTCCCTCAATTGGGTGGGTTGCCATCTTCCTCCAGGTTAAGGACGTGCTGAAGAATTCTTCTCCTGAACGCCGCATCAGCTGATGCTAGGGTGTTGATCTGGTAGTGTCTCACGAAGGTGGAAATGGATGACCAAGTCGCCGCCTTACACACTTCCTCCACCGAAGCTCTGTTGGCGAACGCTGCATTGGTTGCTGCGCTTCTCAGGGAGTGAGCCGTGATGCCACTGGGTACCTCCTGACCAGAGGCTCGGTAAGCTTCAGTGATGCATGCCTTAAGAACTGAACTGATAGCCGACTTAGACATCTTCTCTCCCTGTCTTGGTGGAGAGATGCCGACGAATAAAGACTCAGTTCTCCTGCAGGCCTCTGTCCTTGCAATGTATATACCGAGGGCCCATTTGACATCCAGGGTGTGCCATATCCGCTCCTTGGAGTGTTTAGGATGCGGGCAAAATGTAGGCAAACAGATCTCCTGGGAGCAATGGAACTTGGAGCCTACCTTCGGCTGGAACGTAGGGTCAGTACGAAGCACAACCTTGTCCTTGTGAAACACACAGAGTGAAGATTTCACAGATAATGCTCCGAGTTCTGAAACTCTTCTGGCCGATGTGATGGCCACCAGGAACAAGGTCTTCATCCTCAACCATTTTAGTCCCACCTCCCGGAGAGGTTCGAAGGGTGACTTAGTGAGAGCATTAAGTACAACATTCAACCGCCAGGTCGGGAAGCAGTGCACCTGGGGCGGAGATTTCGCCATGGCTCCCTGCAAGAAAAGTTGGATATGAGGATGTTTGGTGAGCTTGTATCCCTCGAGGAAGGGAAGAACAGTGGATAAGGCAGCCAATTGTCTACGAAGAGTAGCAGATTTCAAACCTGTGCTCAAACCGTCTTGTAGAAAAGCCAAAATAGAAGCCACGGAAGGTGATAAGGGGTCGACCTTCTTCCGTCTACACCAGCAAACGAAAGCCTTCCAGGTGGTGTTGTAAATACGAACTGTAGACTGTCGTCTGGATGCCAGAATAGTGTCTAGGACCTGGGAAGAATATCCTAACTCTGACAGCTTGCGCCGCTCAATCACCAGGCGGTCAGACACAACCACGCTGGATCCGGGTGCCATACTGGGCCCTGTGATAGCATGTCGGGAGACACTGGAAGTGTAAGAGGTGGAAGGATCGACAACTCCTGTAATGCCGAGAACCAAGGGCGGCGTGCCCATCTCGGAGCCACCAGAATGACCTCCGCCTTGAGGTCCCTGATCTTGCGGATTGTCCTGGAGACTAGGACAAATGGTGGGAAGGCGTATAATAGGCCCTGGGGCCAAGGAGTCGTGAGCGCATCTGTCGCCTCCGTTTCCGGATGGAAGAACCTGGTGTAGAACCTCGGCAGGATGTGGTTCGTCGGGGAGGCGAACAGGTCCACCTTGGGACGTCCGAAATGTGCTGTTATCAGGTCGAATAGGCGTGGATGGAGGGTCCATTCCCCCTTCTGAATTGTGATTCTGCTGAGCCAATCTGCCTGCACGTTTTCTGTCCCTTTTATGTGTTCCGCTGTCAGGGAAACAACATGATGTTCTGCCCAAGAGAGAATCTTCAGCGCCTCTCTGTGAAGCTGTGATGATCGTGATCCGCCCTGCTTGTTGATATGTGCTTTGGCGGATATGTTGTCCGTCCTTATGAGTACCTGGTGGTCGCGTAGCTGAGAAGCAAAGTGAAGTAGGGACAATCGGATCACTCTGAGTTCCAGGAGATTGATGGGCAGTTTCTTCTCAGTGTCCCGCCACGTTCCCTGGACTGGGGCACCGTTTAGCATCGCCCCCCATCCCAGCAGGCTGGCGTCGGTGAACAACTCCCTGGTGTGGCAGACGTAATAGTTCTTGCCCGATGACAAGTTGCCCAAGTTGGTCCACCACCGTAGGTTCTTCTTGACCCCCATGGGTACCTGGAGACTGAAAACCTTCTTTTCCATGATGGAAAGTTGATATGGACGTAGGAAGACTTGTAACGGTCTGGCATGAAGACGAGCCCATTGAATCATATCGATGCTGGAGATCATCAACCCCAGGAGACTGGCTAGTTCCATGAGAGGAGTAGACCTGCTGTTGTAAATCCGCCTGGCGGATTCCTTGATCTTCTGGGCTTTGGAAATCAGAAGAAACAGTGCGTTGTGAGTGGTGTCGATCACTGCTCCCAGATGCTCGATGCGTTGAGACGGTGTAAGCGAGCTCTTTTCGAAGTTGACCAGAAACCCATGTTCCTGCAGACACTGTAGTGTCCTTTCCGTGTTCTTGATGGAGTCTGTCTGTGTGCCAGCTCTGATCAAGAGGTCATCGAGATAGGGATGGACATGAATCCCCTGAGATCTGAGGTGTACTACCGGATTGATGATCAACTTGGAGAAGAGTTGGGGGGCTGTGGACAGGCCGAAGGGAAGCGCCCTGTATTGAAAATGCTGGTTGTAAATGCAGAACCGGAGAAATCGTTTGTGTGCCGGATGAATGGGTACATGGAGATACGCCTCCGTCAAATCTATGGATGTGAGGAACTCGTTGGGAGATAGAGAGTCCGCTACAGCCTTCAGAGTTTCCATACGAAAATGGCGTAATTTTATGAATTTGTTCAGGAACTTGAGATCCAGGATTGCTCTCCAGTCTCCATTCTTCTTGGGGACCATGAACAATATGGAGTAAACACCCCGGTTCCTCTCGTTGACTGGAACCGGTTCAATGGCTTGAATTTCCAATAGATGTTGTATCGCCTTGGAGACTATGGATCTCTTGCTCTCTGACCTGCTTGCTGGTGACTGTAGGAATCGTTCTGGAGGCTGTCGCAGAAACTCTATCGAATATCCCTGAGAGACCACCTCCACCGCCCAGGCGTCTGCCTGCGCGTTGACCCAGGTCTTTGAGAAGTGTAGGAGGCGGGCCCCCACCGGGACAGAAGGATAGTCATGCCTGCTTGGGTTTGGCCTCTCTGTCCCCGCGGTCGTTCCTGTTGAACGGCTTGCTGAATCTGGGATTGAAGGGGCTACGTTTGCCAGTCTGTTTAGATGACTCCCAAGATGTCTTCTTATTGTCGTGGCGATATCTGGGAAGGGAGTGCTGCGTACGAAAGGGCTGAGGGTTTCGCCTATCGGAACGTCGGAGAGATCTAGGCATGGCTTTTTTCTTATCTCTGGTTTCCACCAGGATGTTATCAAGAGCTTCACCAAAGAGACGATCCCCTTGGAACGGATAAGCAGTAACAATCGATTTGGACAGAGCATCTGCCTGCCAAGCGCGTAACCAAAGTAATCGTCTAGCCACTGCCGTGGACGCCATGGCTCTAGAAGCAAAGGAAATAATGTCTAAAGTGGCGTCAGCCGAAAAAGAACTAGCTTTAAGGACACGAGAAATGCCTTCCAGCAACGCCCGATTATTATCTGGAACGATTTGGATTAATTTCCGCAACCAAACGATGGCTGCTCTAGCGGCTATGGAAGTAGTGGATGCTGCTCTTACCATCATGGCGATAGCCTCATGAATTCTTCGGAGCGTTGCCTCCACCTTTTTATCGGTCTGATCCCTGATGGTGCCTGAACCATCCTCAGAGACCAGTCCCGGTGACTGGAGTGCTGCCACAGGACCGTCCACTGGAGACACCTGCAACAACTCATTTGCATAGTTAGGCATAGCATACAATTTTTTAGCAAAGGCAGGAAATTGTTTATTCACCATGGGCTTGTCCCATTCGGCCCTGAGCTGACGCTCAAAGTATTCAGGAAAGGGAAACACCTTCTCAGAATGCTCCTCAGGGGGGAAGAATTCACGATTACCCCCTGATTTGGACTTGAATTTAGCTTTAGCAGCCTTCTGATACTCAGAAGGTGGTAAATCATGCAATTCTAGGGCCTTGAGGGCTTTGGATAGAAGGAATTGATAGTCCTCAGGTTTGAAGAACCGGCTGGACTGTTCAGGGAGCTTCAATTCCTCCTCTTCCTCCTCTGATAAAAATTCTCCCTCCTCCCTTTCTTCAATAGAAGAAGTATTAGATTCTACCTCCTCTCTCCAACGTTCATCATTGGTTCTCCCAGGAGGTGGGGGGGCTTTCTTAGCTGCCTTAGTTGGTCACCCTAAGGGAGGGGAATTAAGGAACCCTGGAGAGAATTCCCTTGCATTAATGGAACCTCGGGTCTGGAATGAAATTGAGCCATCTCCTGCTGGATGGTCTTCTTAATAATGGCCATGATATCAGAGGAGTGCAATAAAACTCCCTGTTCAGGGAGCTTACCCTGGCTAGATCCAGTTCCAGGAACTTCCTCCTCCTCTGAAGGTCCTGTGGGAAGGCATAGAGGTTCTCCCTCTGCTCCCCGGGCACCCGAAATGGCCGAGAAAGCGATTCCAAAGCCAGAGGCTGGAGCTTCAAAATGGCCACCGCCGCCCATGTGCGGACGCGCGGTAGAAATGGCGGGTTCCTCTTCATGCAGCCGGCGGCGCTTTCAAGCGCGAGGCGCTGCCGCCGAATCTGCGGAGAGCATCAGGTAAGCGCGATCATGCTGCGAAGGCAGATCGGCCCCGGAATCTTCCCGCGCTGCCGCAGCCGCGGTGCGCACGTCTCCTTCGTCGCCTGAAGAAAAAACTTCAGGAAGCTCCATTGCTGCCATCGCGGCAGAAGTGGAAGCTCTTCTTCGGGTCTTGAGACCCCTTGGATTTTGCTCCAAGAAAGGAGAAGAGAAGACAAGGAGAGAGAGAAAGAGAAGGAAATAAGAAGGGCAAGGCAACAGGCTGAAGGAAGGAATTTAAAAGGAATTAAATAAGAGTAACAGCTAAGCTATTAAAGATTGCTGCTTCTCCCTACTGAGGCAGGAATAGAACTGAGATGGGCTATTCCGAAGGCGCCAACAGGAAGGGGAAAAAACTATTTCCTGCCTCCCTAAAGGCACGGTGGGAATAACCCATTGGAGATGTCCTCCACCTCAGAGGGAGAACCTGTTATTTCCTAGGACACCTTCAAGCAGGTTCTCTGCCAGTATCTCTGGCTGTTCTGGAAAAGGGAAGTAATTTGAGCACCTGACTCTGGAGTGTCCCCTCCTGCCTGTCAAAGCCCTACCTGTCCTTGGTTAGTGATGGGTGAATCGGGTGGGGGGGAGGGGGAGCTGTTAGAGCACAAGAAATGGGAGACTCTGCTTAAATACAAGCATAGCTTAGAATTAGAGATGTCACCTTCAATCAATAATCAACTAGCTCTTTATCTGATTAATTAATGAGACTCAGTTTTAACCAGCTAAGAAAACACACATATGAGGATACACATTGGGATCTTAAAAGCTGTTTTAGCCCTCAGTGTGCTGCTTTAATTAAACAAAATTAAAGGAATGGTAGCTTATGTGTATATATCCATCCATGTCCTCCATGGGTCACTTTCTGCTGCTCAGAGGGCACAGATATGATGCACAGACAACTGCGACCTGCTAGTTGTTCACTGGATTTTTTTCCTTTTTTTTAATTTTTTATTGATAATTCAAGAAAATACATAGCTATCCAAATATCATTGTAACTTACAGAGAATTAGACATCAACTTATTGCACAAATAGTAATAACATGATGACAATAACAGTAGTAATAGTAATGTAACGATACCTAATACCTGATGAACTCAAAATTAAAGAAATAGTACTTAAATAATTTGTGTACTACCTTATTTTCCTAGATGATTTGTGATGTTATATAGAGGGTGTATACTGTTTATTGTTACTGTGTATAATAGGTTGAGGTATGCTGGGTTGGGTTCTGCGATTGTGTATCAGATGTATAAACTTGGTGTCTACAAAGTTATTTATTGATTGTGTGCTAATTAAATGTGTATTAGATTACATTATGTCGGATTGTGAGGTTGTATGTCAGTTGCAGTTACGTATTCTGTGAATGGTTCTTATTTCAGAAGAGGATTGGATTGTTGTAATAATGAATCTGCTTGTTTTATGTTGTTGTTCACTGGATTCTTGATCAATAACAGCAAGGAAAAAATCTACCAAAGCCTCCCAGCTAATGTAAAAGTTCTGTTTTTTAGTGATGGCTTATTTTTTTCTAAAGCTAGCAGCTACAAAGAACCAGATTTTAAAACCCCTTCTCTTACAAAGCCCACAAGTACCTGGTTTCTTCCTTCAGCTTAACTCTTGTTTCCCCACCTTGATCTACATAGCAAGAAACTATGCTTTTCATAAAGGTTGCTTTGCTTCCCAGGTACCTAACGGAAGATCAAGAACCACTACACACACAAAGCAAGCAGAGATCAGGTGCCTGACACTGACTACTGTAGTTCTGCTTTCATTGTCTCTTGAGTCTCATAACAGCAAGGACAAGCCACACAAATCCTTCATTGTCTCTTTCAGGACATTCAAGGAGGGGAGAACTGAGGTGCAACCTCATTTGGAATACTGTGTACAATTCTGGTCACCACACCTCAGAAAGGATATTATAGCTTTGGGGAAAGTGCAGAAAAGGGCAACTAGAATGATAAAAGGGTTGGAACACTTTCCCTATGAAGAAAGGTTAAAGCACTTGGTGCTCTTTAGCTTGGAGAAATGACTGAGGGGTGACATGATCGAGGTGTATAAGATTATGCATGGGATAGAGCAGGTAGAGAAAGAAATACTTTTCTCCCTTTCTCACAATACACGAACTTGCGGGCACTCAATGAAATTGCTGAGCAGTCAGGTGAGAATGAATAAAAGGAAGTACTTTTTCACCCAAGGAGTGATTAACACATGGAATTCACTGTCACAAGAGGTGATGGCGGCTACAAGCACGGATGGCTTCAAGGGGAATTGGATAAAGGTATGGAGGAGAGGTCCATCAGTGGCTATTAGCCACAAGGTATAGATAGGAACTCTCAGTCTGGGGCAAGTGATGCTCTGTATTCTTGGTGCTTGGAGGAGGCAACAGTGGGAGGGCTTCTAGTGTCCTGGCCCCACTGGTGGACCTCCTGATGGCACCTGGTATCTTTGGCCACTGTGTGACAGAGTTTTGGGCTGGATGGGCCATTGGCCTGATCCAACATTGGCTTCTCTTATGTTCTTATGATACTTTCAGAGAATGATAGCCAGTCCCAAGAGCCTCAAACTGAGAGCCATACAGACTAGACACCGGCTCCCTGCACTACTGAGGCAAAGAGATGGGGCTTTAAGCCATTCCAAAGGTTGACACAGTAGTCCATGATCTTCCTGGCCTGGGAAGTCAAAGACTTGAGAACTAATCACATGTTCATGTAATTTATGAAGACTTGCTGGTTGCCATCAGTATGAGTAGTTCACCATTGGGGAAGCCACCCAATTCTCATCCTTCTGCCAGCCTGATTTCCACCCACCTCTGAGACAGCAGCAGCCTTTAGCCAGAGGGTCTGACAAAGACACAGTCACTGATGTCTCATTGGAGTTCAAGGGGATGAAATATCAGAAACCCATTGCGCCCATGCCTCCTCCTGAGCTCCCCTGTATGCCAGAGACAGAGGACAATGCCCACCACAGACTTGTAGTGGAAGGCTATTCCCAGTCTTGACAAGATCAGTGCCATCTAAGACCTCTGCCTGTGCTAAGAGACCTTTGGTTCCCAATTATGAAGTGCTAAGGCCATCAGTAGTCACATGCAGATGAGTG
The DNA here is from genome assembly GCA_029375565.1 of Gekko gecko. Taxonomy (NCBI): domain Eukaryota; kingdom Metazoa; phylum Chordata; class Lepidosauria; order Squamata; family Gekkonidae; genus Gekko; species Gekko gecko. The sequence continues at coordinate 52,278,542 of JAPDNY010000013.1, read as the reverse complement.
GCCTTACACCGTACCTACAAGCAGAATCAAAAACACCTGTTGAGTATTTGCTTAGGTTACCTTGAGATACCTGCCCTGCAGACACCTGATCTCTGCTTGGACCAACCACAACCCTTTGGCCATAGTGAGCAGCTGACTATAGCACTGCATCTGTGCTGGCCAGTAGAAGGGAGATTCATTTGAATCCCAACCACCTGCCACAGTCAGCTAATCAGAACAAAAAACTGAAGCAGTGGCCACAAACCAACAGTGCTGAAACTGTGGGAGTAGAGGGTGGGGAAAGCATCAGCTTTTAAATAAAGGGTTCAGCATTGCTCACACTTCGCTGATGGTAGCAGGGATGATGGGTGGGTCTGTGTGTTCTGTCTTGTTCTATTTTTTGCCTCAATGTGTCATCTGCGGGAGGAGGTGAAACCTTTAAAGCCCCGCGCCACTGAGAAGCAGCAAATCTGATCTTCATTCCTATTAACAGCAATGTATGTTTATACCCATCAACATTACTACTACTATTCAAAAGGTGAAACTCCAGTATAGTGACTCTCCAGGATTTCGGTCATGCGTGACTCCATACAAAACATGACGAATGACTAGAGCTTGGGTTCTTAAAAATTATTTACTTTTAAAAACAGCCTCTGCAATCTAAGCTTTCATGATTCACATGTATATATAGGTCATGATACCACCGTTTCTTCCCAGGCACCCTGTATGTCAAGTCAGCCTATGGATTTTGAAGATCTGTATATGATGTTGAGATCTCAAGAAAGAACTGAGGTTCTTCCTTGGTTCCTCCATCCCACTGTGGAACAGATACTCTTCCTGAGTTGGCAGAGCTGATCTCAGTACTGGTGCTGCAGACTCCTAGGCGATTAGTCCTAAGGGACTTCAGCATGAATGCTGAGAAGTCGCTTTCTGGTGTGGTTCAGGAATGCATGGCTGCCATGACAACCATTGGTCTGGCTAACAAAATACCTGATCCCACCCACACAATTGGTCATATCTTCATTTTGTGTTTTTTTGCATGATGTGAAACATCGGGTCTGGAGCTGTAGGAAATCAATGTTATTTCATTGGCATAACCACTTACCTGAAGGGATTTTGACTAAAGGAAAATAAAGGCCTCTGCGGGAGTGAAGGACCAATTAGAGTGGCCTGCTGACATGTTTGGTAGTCATGTGGAAGACTGGAATGGGGAGGCTCGAAGCGATTGCTCCTGAGCATCTTCTCCCTTGCCCTGGAGCTTGCTTATCCCCCTTTTATCACAGGGGGATTAGGGCATACAAAGCACCGATTATTAATCATGCATTATAGAAAGGCACCATGCCTGTAGTGTTAAAACAGACTCTAGTCCAATTCTTCTTAAAGAAGTTACCACATGTCTAAATAATAGGCCACTATCCAATCTCCATTTTAAGCAGGAAGATATTGGAAAGAGTGGTGGCCAAGCAACACCAGACATTCATAGATGAAGCAGAGTACATAGATCTTTTTCAATCTGGACGGAGACCAATATCCTCTCCTCCTTGCTGCACCTTTATTCACTGATCAGTTGCTGCCTAGAAAAGGCAGGTTTTCAAACCTGTTCTGAAGGCCTTCAGGGAAGAAGCAATTCTCCGCTTTTGAGAGAGGTCATTCTACAGTGGGGGTGGTAGCCATGGGAAGCAGCCAAAAAAGCCCTCTCCTGGGTTCCACAGTCAAGCCTCCTCTATGACTGGTTCTCAGGGGAGAAAGCCCCCAGGCTCGATCTGAAGTCTCAGGTAGGTTGATATGAATGGAGGCAGTCCTTCAGGTACTCAGGGCCTAAGCTATTTATGACTGTAAAGGTCAAAACAAGCATCCTTTATTGAGCCCAGAAGCAGTATGGTAGCATGTGTAGTTGGTATAATGCTATATGCTTTTTCTACACAGCGACTGAGTAGGATCAGTGAATAAGGATGCAGCAAGGAGAAGTGGAAACTGGCCACTGCAGTGCCAATTTTTTAAATGGTTTTTATTTGTTTCTTGAGTATGTTGTAAACAGAATGGGGGGGGGTTAGTTGAAAGGTGGTCTATAAGGAAGCTGAACAAAGTCCTGCAAGCAACCCCAATAATCTGGGCAGCAGTGTCCTTTATCGGCACACCTTCTCCTGTCATGATGTTGTTCACTGGCACAATATTCTAGATGCTGCAAAAAAATCAGCTACTAATTAATGTGTGAGTCACATCAATTTAAAACATTTAAAGCCATTTTTTTAAAGTACAGAACTTTCATTTTTAAAAAAGGCATTCAACTTTCCTGAACTGTCTGATAGATTTCTGCCTTAGGAAAGGTTCTCATTTCAGTCACTTTTCTCTCTGAGAACAAAAATATGTCACAAGCTGATCAAAGGCTATTAATGGTTCCCACTGTGGTAGCTTAGGAACAACAGAGGGCATGCAGAAGTTCTCCTATGCAAGGCAGCAGAGAACAGCAAAAAACCAAAAGGTCACATAGCACATATATGGTGAAGCCTGGTAAAATGATTGCCACAGCTATGCCCTGCGCTGGTAGCAATATCTCAACAGCCACCCACTGCTTGAAAAAGGCCTAGATGGAACCAAACTAATCATCCACTCACAAAGATTTATCCCCTAACACTCTGCCACAGTTTAGCAAGATCCTCAAAACTAGTCAGACACCTATTCTTAGAAAGGGCAATGAAGAAGTGCTAGCCATTGCTAAGCAACCAAATGTGCCCCCACTACGAACACTTTCCTATCTTCCAATCAAACCCCAGGTGATCACAACAGGGCTTAAAAAAAAAAAAGAAGTATACAAAACTAGATATCCTTTCAGAAAAAAAGTGGTGGACCCCAGATACTTCCTTGTTCAGGGCCCCTAAGAACTTGGGAGAAAATTCATGCCAAGGGTAAAACTGTTTCACTAAAACAACCAAGTTTCAAGCAAGTCCAGAAACTGTATGAGATGCAGTTTTGGGACTTTCCTAGAACTTCACCAAATAAGCACATTGCAAGCACGGGATTTCATGGAGATGACCCATCCACAGGAAAAACAGATCTACATTTATTTCAGTGGTCAGGGGCATTCAAATCATCTCTCTGACAGTGGCCTACAGCAAAAAGAGTTCCATCAAAGTAATTAACTGTGAGGTCAGAAACACTGGAGTGTGATGACAAAGGAGTGAATTGAGGACGACGTGGAAGATTTTGTACGAGATGCTTCTACTGACAGATGACTGGTAATGGAAAGTATCAAAACAGGAAGGGAGCATTTCATGAAAGTCAGCGTGATTCCGGGGAGGAAGGGGGAAGGAGAAATAATTCTGCCCAGCGACAGAAGCCTCAGTCCTCTTTGTGTAAGGCTCTGTATACCCATCTTCACACGAATGGACACACACTTAGATTTGTTACATTGCCACAGATGCACTACAAGTTTCAGAATTAGGCTCCCAGAGTTAATGTAATTCATTCATTCATTCAAGTGTCAGAAATTCTAGTTGCTACTAGATTTTTTAGAGATATTTTTAAAAGCAAATTTCTCTATATCAAGTCAAGCCAAAGCCTCCCTGGAAGTTAAACTGAGGCTACCATACTCTGGTCACATTACAAGAAGACAAGAGTCACTGGAAAAGGACAATAATGCTAGGAAAAGTTGAAGGCAGCAGGAAAAGAAGACGACCCAAAGTGAGATGGATTGACTCAGTCAAAGAAGCCACAAGGGCCCTCAGTTTGCAAGACCTGAACAAAGCTGTTAATGACTGGACATTCTGGAGGTCATTAATTCATAAGGTTGCCATGAGTCGGAAGCAACTTGACGGCATTTAACACAAACAAGCAACTTTATAGCTTTGATGTTGGGGCAAATAAATTTTTAAAAGCTATAGATGGTATCTCCTGGGGAGCTAAGTCCTGAGAAGGCTGTAGGGAAGCTTCCCAGTAGAAGGCAACACCACTCTTCACAACCCCATCTCCCTGACCCATGCCAGAGTCCAAAAACATACCATCAAAGCCCATTCCTCCTGTATTCCAATGGCACCGTTTGGAAGCAAACTTGCAGCTGTCGCAGCATTCTGACTAAACTGTAGACAGCGCTGCCAATGATAAAACGGCGTTTGAGTCCACTTACACCAAATGATCACTGATACGATTTGTGCAATCGGTATTACTTACATTGCTAATCATGATTTGGATTTCCCTTGTGGTTACAGAATTTTTTTTTCAACTACAGGTTTCCCACTTATGGCCTTGGAATCACCATTAGGAATTTAAGAATGTAAACTTTCCAACATGTTCTTTCCAGTTTGGTGTAGTCCTTAAGTGCACAGACTCTAATCTGGGAGAACCAGGTTTCATTCCCCAAACTTTCACTTGCACCTGCTGGATGACCTTGGGCAAGCCACAGTTCTGACAAAAGCTGTCCTTAAAAGGGCAGTTCTTGAAAGAGCTCCCTCAGCCCCACCTACCTCACAGGGTGTCTGTTATGGGGAGGGGAAGGGAAAGGAGTTTGTAAGCCAGTCTGAGCCTCCAAGTGAAGGGCGGGGTATAAATCCAATCTCCTCCTCCTCTTTCCTTTTCCTCCCTATTCTCAAGCCTACCTCTCCTTGAGCACAGAAAACCATATCAATCCCTCTTCTTTGGCCTAGAAAACGCAGCCTCTCTCCTTTGCTTTCTCAAAAGCAGGTTTTCTTCACCAGCCATCATATTCAAGCCTAATTAGATGTGAGTCCAGGAGCACCTTAGAGACCAACTTGAGTAGGAAAGGAACTCTGACTCTCAAAAGCTTATAAACTCTTGTCGGTTTCTAAGGGGCTACTGGACTCAAATCTACCTGCTCTACTGCAGACCAACACGGCCACCCTCTGAAACGATACTCAAGTCTAGGCTTTGCTTACATTATTTCCCAAAGATTTTATTCAGAATAAAATATGCCATATGGTCATTTTCCCCAAAAAGATCCCACGGAGCTTCAAGTCCATGCATAAAAAAACAACAATTAGTTGATACATTACAGATGAAAAAATTTACTTTGCCAAAAAAATTTACTTTGCCATCAGAGGGTACTCCATCAGATACACAAAGTATATACCTCATCTTGTGACACACCAACAAACACTGACTTTTGAACCTCCCCTTTTGTGAAAAAACAAGTTCTTTTTTCCTTCCAGCTGTATCTGTATAGACAGACTCACTCAAGAGACCATTTCATACATCCAACGAAGTGAGCTTGGGCCCACGGAAACTTATGACAGAATAAACACATTAACCTCACAAGTGTCACAAGATTTCATGTGGTCCTTGCTGCAACACAACACAGCTGTCCCTGTAAAATCCTTATGCAGTTGCTTAAAAGAGCAGAGGATTACAAATTAATAAGGGCAATGTAGTTGGCATGAGAAGGCGCTCCTCTGACTATAAAGGATACACTTGCACCACCTACTGGTTACCAATGGAAGCAGCAGGCTAGAGAGTTTCACTAGGCCCTGGGCCAATAAGCAACAGAGGCAAGGCCTTCTTCACCCTTGGAGTTCAGAGGAAGAGCATGAACACATTTGTGGTGGTGAATTCTCCCTGCAGGAGGATTCAGACTAAACAGCATGCTGCCATGAAGGATGTGCAACAGGCTGGAAAACCCTGACACCACACATTCCCAACTCCCCACCCCCAGATGACAGGATTAGAAAAGTAACTATGTTATCTCGGAAATATTCTTTTCTTTAAACTTAATTTTCCCTTGTAAGACTTGCCACTTTTAAGCAAGCCAGGGGACTTGGGATTTTGATTCTCTAATCTTTTTTTATTTAATAATTCCCCATTTGTAATGGGTGAATTGTCTTAAGGGGAATTAAAGTTGCATCTTTTAAGTAACTGCTTCTAGTACCAACCCTGCACCTTCCTGAAAGTCATAAGATACTTCAGGGACTGTGCCAGCAATAAATCTTGTTGCTTCATTTTTTGCAACGAGAATAAATAAATGGATGAACTAAAGTTCTAGAACATCAGCATCTCTGCAACTGTACGCTGTGCTATTTCCATACTTTAAGAATCACATGCTGTTACGTACTTGTTACCTCTTTTACTCCTCATTAAGCAAACATCAGATTAGGCAGGTCCTCCGTGCTTGTCCTGGAATCTTACTGACCACAGGAAAGCAAAAGCATGTAGAACTCCCATGTGTAAACAGTAGGATGAAGTGCTGACTCCCCAAATCGAGGAAGTGAGCTAAAAAACTAATCAATAACCAGGTGTAATACATCTCAAATCACTCCTTTCACACTTGCATTGCAGTAACTAAAGGCCCAGATAAAGAAGTAACAGTTCAGATGCAATCGTAATAGGGAGAATAAGAGCACAGATAAAAGCGAGTGGACCTACGATCACTCGCAGCCTGTTTACCCAAGTGCCCAGCAACACTCAGTCAGTGTGTGGCACAGAACATACAGATTAGAGATACGTGGGCTATCGGAAAGATTAAAGTAGTGTTTCTTCTGAAAGGAGTCTAGGAAGGGTTTCCAGCAGCTGCAGTATGAGATTTTTCTATTTTTTACAGCTCTCTGCTGCCTTGTTGGTGCCAGAGCCCCCACCCATTGCACTCCGTACTTTAACCTACTCTCCAACAATATCCTACAAGTCTCTTGCACAGTATATTAAAACCAGGATAAAAAGCTTAACCTCTCAGATCTTTTGCTGCAGCCCTTCCACAAACATTCCCTCTACTCTGGCAATGGCATATCCATTACACACCACAGACTGGCACATCAGATACATCCCAGTGCCAGTTCCATGTGTCAGTCAAAGTAGGTGTCCAGTATAAGGCTTGGTAGAGTCCAAATGCTTCAATGAATCAGAGAGCTTTCTATTTTGCAGTGCCTCAGCAGTCATTATGTTTAGTCACAATTTCAGCACTTTGCTTGTTCCATCTCAGGAATAAGCCTCTACGATGAGTCTTAGGTAACAAAAGTCACGGTGATAGGGGAAAAAACGCAGCAAAAGCTGCTGTGCTAGCCCAACTCAGGTCTCCATGACATGAGAAAGCAACTCCAGGAACAGACAGAAATTTTAACACTCATGGAGGGAGTCTCTTGTAAAAGGCTCATAACACCAAAGCCGGAACCTATCCAAATTAGGAAACAGGCTACGAATCCTCTTTCACAATTGGATTTATTGCTGTCCCTAGAAGGAGGTCCGGGGGCTTGGTGATCCTCCATAAGTTATAAATACAGATACTAAGCTACCAGGCTTTTGCATTATTCCATTGATTACTTTGCAGATGTTTGGGAAAATATGAACACCTCCAAGCTGGCTCCTTCCCTCCTTTTGTCAATGCAGAACCCCATCAAAGGACTCCTTTCACTACTCTGATTTTCCATATCTTTATTATCTCTATTAACCTGATCTTATTGACAAATATGCAAGTGTGTTAAATGTGGGTTAATTACTACTCCCCCTCCTTGCTCCCTGGTGATAGAAACTGCTGTCAAGTCACAGCTGACTTATGGTGACCCCGTGGGGTTTTCAAGGCAAGAGACATTCAGAGGTGGTTTGCCACTGCCTGCCTCCACACAACCTTGGTATTCCTTGGAGGCCTCCCATCCAAATACCAGCCAGGGCCAGACCCTGCTAAGGTTCAGAAATACTATTACATAGTCGGCTGGGCCCAGGGCAGGATTTTAAGAAACAGCTGCACATGCTGTGCCCTCATAGCCTGCTCAGTGAGCTCTTGCTACTTAAAAACCTGAGTATTGTTTTGTCAGTATCAGTTTAGAAAGCTCCCTTTTATGTGCTTTTATGCCTTGGCTTGCTTTTAGTGGTGGTTTTAATTGGTAGGCGTTTTTATCATTATTGACTTGGATTGTTCGATTATGTTTTTATTATATGCTTGATTTTCTTTTATTGTACACTGTCTTCAGCAGATCTGAAGAGGTGGCAGACAAATTTTCTAAACAGAGATGTGTACCTTTACTAGGCACACTTTTTCTTGAAGGTTCCGGTGAGTTGTCATGTTGCCCTGCAGTAGAAGAGCAAGATTTGAGTCCAGTAAAACCTTAAAGACCAACATGATGTCCATGGTATAAGCTTCCGAGAGGCAAAGTTCCCATCTCAGATTTCCTACTTGTTTCAGATGAAGGGAGCTTTGACTCTTGAAAGCTTATACCCTGGAAATCTGATTGGTTTTCATCAAAACCTAACCCTGGAAATCTGATTGGTTTTCATCAAAACCTAACATTTCCCCGTTCAAAGAATATACTTGTGCTCAGAAAACACACAATTAACATGCAGCAGAAGAATGAAAGCAAGTGACTTCAAGTTGGAAGTGATGGTATCACTTTACTCTGCTCTGGTTAGACCTCACCTAGTGTATTGTGTTCAGTTTGGGGCACCACAGTTTAAGAAGGATATAGAGAAGCTGGAACATGTCCAGAGGAGGGCAGCAAAGATGGTGAGGGGTCTGGAGACCAAGTCCTATGAGGAAAGGTTGAAGGAGCTGGGTATGTTTAGCCTGGAGAGGAGACGACTGAGAGGTGATAAGATAATCATCTTCAAATACCTGAAAGGCTGTCATATAGAGGATGGTACACAGTTGTTCTCTGTTGCCCCAGAAAGTTGGACCAGAACCAACGTGTTGAAATTAAATCAAAAGAGTTTTCAGACAAACGTTAGAAAGGACTTCCGGACAATTAGAGTGGTTCCTCAGTGGAACAGGCTTCCTTGGAAGGTGGTGGGCTCTCCTTTGGAGGTTTTCAAACAGCGTCTGGATAGCCATCTGACAGCAATGCAGATTCTATGAACTTAGGCAGATCATGAGAAGGGAGAGCAGGAAGGGTTGCATCAGTGTTTAGTTCTTGAGGCCCTTTCCTGCATTCTGAAGGGAGTTGGACTAGATGACCCTGGATTCTATGATTCTATAATTCTAAGTTATTTATGGCACAGCTGGCAGCAAGGACTCGACTACTGAGTTAAAACACAGCTTCTGGCAGGCAAAAGAATTCCATGAAGTCAGTGTCAGAAGGCTGGACTCCACTGCCACTGAAATTTGGGCCAAGGGTAGGAGGACACACTTCACTGTTCACAAAATGCTTGCATAGCTCCAAGTTCTTTGGAAAGAGGCTTTTAAAAAGATGGTAAACAATACAGTACAGCAGAGTCTGTTTGGAGGCTAAAGAGGACAGATTTACTTTTTCCTCCAAGGCCAATTCAAACCAATGCATCCCTAAACAATGCACAAGGGGAACTAGCTTAAATGACCCACTTCTGAAGTGATAATGCTGCATTCACAGGGCTGGAGTTTGTTTTGGAAAGGACTTTTCCTGGCATCTTCCCCATTTTGAGGAGCACAGACTCCAGCGAAACAGCCATGTTTTATTTAAACCTGTCACAGGTCGTCCTCTTGCCCGCAGCATGGGAGAGTTTTCCCTTTGTTAGTGGAAGCAGCAGTGAGAGAAATAGAAAATATAGGTCCAGCAATGTTTAAGTTGGGCTCCGTGGCCTCGTTTCCAAACTTAGGCACCCAGATCCCAAAGCAAATAACTGCAAGACGGAAGAACTGATGTGCTTGAGCTCAGCAGCCACATTTAGGGTTCTGACAGCTGATTAAGCTTCCTGCTCTTGACAGTCTGGCCCTAGTTGAGACTGCACAGCTGTAGTCAAGGTCTCATTATTACAGTGGAAAGGAAGGGCATCAGGAGCAATCGCCCAAACAGCCTGTGAAGTACAGAGAACTGATTGCATTCTCTATAAGCCCGGGGTATGGATGGAGGACAAAATGCAGCAACTTTGCTAGAGCTAAGCAGATCAAGCTCTGGTCAGTGCTTGCTGAAAGGTCTACATACCCTGTGGAGGACAGAAATGTGGGACAGAAACGTATTTACTTATTCACTGGAAAAATCTCATCCCTCAATCTGACCACAGACAGGATAGGGGCATATTTCTGTTGAACTTATTGACACCCACTGCCCCCATTCCTCCCCCCACCCCCCAATATCATACCACCAACATTAAGCACTGTTGCATCCAGGGCACCATTCTTCAGAGACTTTCCCAAGAAATTGCAACGAAGCATCACACCCTCTTATCTGTTTCAGGAGAGAAATGCCACAAGGGTGGAGTCAAGAAGCCACTTTATTCTCAGCACACCAAGAGGGTGAAAGAGTATATAAATGTATCCCCCCCTCTTCTGAAACTCTTCCAGCACCTTTCCTTTTGGAAGCGCTTCCAGTCAAAACATCTCTCCTTATAATAATTCTGTTTTGGAGTGAACGTTCCACATGCTCCCACAGCATTTGGATTCCTCAGTTGTCCCTCGGAAGGTCTGCCAATCCCCTAGCTGCATTGCCTCACTGCGTTGCCTCCGTCCCGCCCACAGAGCCGGCAGACAGCATCTTGGCCTCAGTCTGGAAGGATGCTCCACTGGCTGGAGCCTTAGGAGGCAGCCCAGTGTGGTACAGGAGAGCTCTGCACTGATTATGAGTGACGGGGATTCCCTTTTCTCCTCTGCGCTTCCTCCTCAGGTATTCCTTTGTCCCCCCCCCGAAGGGAAATGGAGGAGGGTCCGCCAGGAGGGATGCCAAGGGGCAGGAGCCTTCATAAGGCAATCCTGATGACTGGCCAGAAAGGCAGCGGGGGAGAAGGAGACAGACCTAGGGAGTGACGGCAAGTGCAGGAAGCACTCATCTTCGCTGCCTTTCACAGCCCCTCTCCCTTGGCCACAAGGCCAGCACTTCCTCAAGGAGAGAGCTCAGCAGGTGGCCCCACAAAGAAAGGCTCCCCCCACCTTCCTTCAGCAGCAGGGTGGGTCTGGCCAAGAGGAAAGGAGCTGCGGTTCCTGGAAAGCTGGACACCAGGAGGGGGAGCAGGAAGGAGCTGGCGACTAAAGTGCCGTGGGAGCTGCACATGGCACTGTGGACAGAGCACAAAGTGCACGCAAGGGGTGGAGGAAGCCCTGGCAGGAGCCGCCAAGGGGCTGCCAGGCAGGCAGGCAGCCACGGTGGCTGGAGGAGCTCCCCCTCTCGCCTCACTGAGGCGGCCGAGCACCTTGGGGAGGCTCTGGGGCTGACTGTCAGTCAGTGGCCACCTCTGTTCATACAGAAAGAGTGGGCCGGGCACAAAGGTTTCTCCCCACACTTGTCCCCCCCATCGCTTCTCGCAGAGATGCGGCTGAGCGAGCGCTCTCTTTCTCCCTCTCCGGCCAGGGCACCGTGGAGAGAGGGCTGCCACTCTTGAGGGAGGGAGACGGGTGGGTAAAAGAGACTGAGTGCCCCCTTCATGTGGGGAGGCCCCTTTGCTGCCCTTTTGGTGGTGATGCACAGAACCAGGCGTGATGAGACCCAGAGGCAAGGCTTGCGGCACCTTTAAAAGACTTGCCAAGCAGGGGGGCCAGAACGACATCTTGCTTGCGCCCATTGTATTCCTTTTACAACAGGCTTTGCTACTAGTTTCTAATAAAAGAGAGGAATAAAGGCATGCCTGGAAAAGAGAATGTACACACCTATGAACAGAGATACAGCTATGCAAGTGAGTGGAAAATGCTTGAATTTGCCCAAAGCTGAATTTGCCCAAAGCTGATTTACAATCGGCCATGCCTTCCCCCAATAACTTTCCTTTAGTCACAGATCTAGCATTTACAACCCATTTAGGCTCCATGGGCAAAACAGAAAGTACCAAGATGTGTCAAATGGCAATGGATACAGTTCAAGACCACCTCTCTAGTTTGCATGATACCACAGACTTATCCTAATACTATGTTAAACAATACAATGAAGCTCTCAGTCTGTTTTCATCTTTGCTCTGCTATACCAACCTACATCCAACTTTAAAGTCTCTACTCCTTCAGAACTTGCCTTAAAGATGCCAGCCTGCTCAGTCGGCTGAGCATCCGCAGCTGAGATGCTCTAATTCAATACCATGGTGAGAAATGGCAAGACAAGCCTATCAGAAAGCCAAACTCGGCAGACATTGTCAGAATCTGCCTAGCAATAGTCAGGCTGCCCTACTTACACATGCCAAAAGTAGCATGTGGTGTACTTGACAGAACACATTCAAAGCCCCAATACAAACTGCATGGGCTCAGCCAAACCTCACCTTGAACAGAGAACTTAAGAGGAAAGTGGTTACGGATGGAACAGCTTGTTAGTTGTACCTGAGGATTTGTTGCTGTTTTAACCCGATACAATTGTTCCCATTCTGATTCCTTTGCCTTGCCTTAAAAAGAAATGTAACAAACTTCTAGAAACCCTTGCTTATCAAAAACAACAGCCTCTTCTCAAATACATAGGTCAGTGGCAAATAGCAATCATGGGCATTTCTGGTCACCCATCTGTCATTTTCTTGACAAGTTAACATACTGCGTACAAAAACCATTTGACAATGCTAAATATTTTGTGGTTAAAAATACCTGCATTTATAAATAACTGCTTTCTCCATCAGTGAAAGCTACCTTTTGATTATGCATGACAAGAATTCTTCCTAACTCCAAAGTTGAGGGAATATTTTCTGTAGGGTGGGCAGCAATGCTCCTTCTAAGCTGGGGAGTCTTGTGAGCAAAAATTTTACTTTGTGAGCTACCGGCATTAAAGTCATGAGCGAGCGATTTGGCTGCTGCATATATTAGTTTGCTCTGGAGCCATCCTTCCTGAGCGAAGACAAAAATGTGTGAGCCTGAGGCTAAAAAATGGTGAGCTAGCTCACACTAACTCAGCTTAGAGGGAACACTGGTGGGGAGGCATCAGGGCTTGTGCTTAAGGCCCTAGAGTCAGTCCCTGGCTTCTGCATTGGAAGGGTTTCAGGGAGCAGGTGCTGGGAAAGACCCTCTCTTTTGGAGACCCCTGACCAATCAGAATAGATAATACAAACCAAAAAACTCTCAATCATTTGAATCAATGTAAGGCAGATTTCTATGTTCAATGCCCTGTCCTTCCAAAAACATGAGGGATGCTCCATTCTGGGTATTTCATTTTTGGCAAGTTAGATGAATGGGAGTTCATGGCAGGACATTCTCTACTGAGGAGCCAAGTCTATGAAATGTGCACCGAGGAAGGCCTCTCAGGTCCGAGCCATAATGGAATTTTGGCAATAGAATGAAAACACAGTTCTTTCATCAGGGCTTTAAGGCATAATGCTTAGGTTAATTATGCTTTTATTGTGAAGAGATCTGGTTTAAAATGTGCCCATCCACAAACCTCAATGGAAGAGCCTTGATCATCCTCAATCTTATTACATAACATTGAGAGGACAGAGTCAGTGGAGCTCTTTGAGAAAGATAAGCTTGTAAATTGACCATTATGTAGAAACCTCATAATATATTAATAGTGATTGGGCATGTACCACAGCTCTGAACAGAACTCCTGCTGCTGTATATACATTCCAAGTTATTCACTTTGACCAGCCAAGATATAGATTTTCCCATAATAAAATATGAGTGAAAGCTCCAGCATTGTGCAAACATTTGCTGCTAGTAATGTGCACCAAGGAAACTTCAGAATGCAGCAGCCGGGTCCTTACAGGAACCCCTATTAGAGCCCATATCCAACCGCTGCTCCTCCAGCTGCACTGGCACCAGATTGAATACCGGATCAAGTTCAAGGTGTTGGTTTTAACCTTTAAATGGTCTGGGACCAACATATCTTCGGGACTGCCTCTCCTAGCATACCCCCCAAAGAGCTCTACGCTCTTCAAATAAGAACACAATGACAATCCCAGGGCCAAGGAATATCCGCCTGGTCTCAACTAGAGCTAGAGCCTTCTCAGCAGTAGCTCCAACTTGGTGGAGTTGCAATTCTGAGCGAGATCCAGGCCCTGCAGGACATGGCTCATTTCAGCAGGGCCTATAAGACAGAGATGTACCACCAAGCACATGGGTGAGGCCAAGGGAATTCCTATTCATATAGTTCTTTCTGCTCCTTCACCCCCTATTTTCTTCCCCTGGGAACAGTGACAGTATTATTACACACCATTTGATTAAGTGGAAATATTTGAATCTGAATCTGTGAAAGATACGTTTTGACTGTATTTTTAAACTATTATATGTTGTTATCTGCTCTGAGCCCCATGATAGTGGTAGAGAGTGGAAAAGAAATCGAAAGAATAAATAAATAGTCAGATCCCTCTTCTCTGCAATGCCCCTGAGCCATTTTGCTTTGTGACTGAATGCAAGCCATCAAGAGCCACTGTTGGGCAATCAATTGAGTCTCCACAGTGCCATAAGCAACATGAACAGCAAGGGGCATTCGCACAAGAGAGAATTCACTTGTGTTTCCTTGATTTGCCCTCTAGCTATTCCTGAGATATATACAGCAAAGCAACACAGATACATGAAATGTATCTGCATAGCTGTCGGATAGGAAAATAGCAAATAAAAACTAAAAAGTGTTAGATGCCACCTTGTATGATTATGCCTGCATTCTACTCCCAGGATATGACCTCTCTCTCCTGGACGTCAATGAAAGCCACACACAGACCCATATATGTTCACATTCTCCTGTCTTAGCTTCTAAGCCACTTGTACAACATCAAGGGATTGTCATTTAGGAACTAGCTGAGGTAAGACTCCCCTCTCAGGCACCTGCTGTGTAACCAACATTTGTATAAACATATAGTATGCAACCAGCAGCAGTCCTCCACTATGTCAGTCTAAACTCTGTACACTGCAAGAAGCCATGCCTTTGCAAAACTCACAGGCCCCACCACAACAGTTCTGCTGCAACCTATTGGAGTAACTCCAACAGCTGCAGGTCAAGGAAAAGGATATGGGGCTTCGTGGTTCCTTGGTGCAGTCTGTTGTGACTCCTCTTAGTCCAAGCAGAAGTGCCAGCTGTTCCCAGCCAGTTGAGCTATGCAGTCCCTGGGTCCTCGATACAACTGGGGAATCCCAAGACTTAAGGAACTACGTCAGTGCAAAAGCATGCTCACAGAACTCCAGTGTTGCCCACTACAAATTTACTGATGCTAATGACATGTCTGGAACCCCTTTATGGAAGCCACCTATTTAGAAAACTGTGCCGGTGAGACACCTCTGAACTGATCCTCTGTTACAGCTTCTGATACCAGATGGCTTTTCCAGAGCAAAAGGAATCTTTCTGCAGAGCTCATTAAATGCAGTATTCATGTGACAGCTGCAAACTGTCAACGTGAAGAATAAACCCATGCCACTTTGCACTACAAATCCTGGCTACAAAATGAGATGTTGGTGCCCAGAGAGATGACATGCCTACTTTGCTTACCTGACCCTTTACAATTTACTGTCCCAATTCTAGGTCATGGGAACCCTCCAGGCATGCAATGCTTTTGGAAAAGGAGCAAGCCACAAATGGGTCACACAGGTGTGTTAATTCTGCTGTTCTAGTTTTGTAACCTAATTTTGCTCCATGTAGCAGCTTCAGCTACTCTCCCTGACATGGAGAGGGCAACAGCTGAGTTTGGCTTGCATTCCACCTGGCTTTAGTTTCCACCAGCACAGCCTGGTTTCCCTTTGTAGTTTCCTGCTTCTTCTCATGCCGCACTTCAGGATTTCCAGGAGCACCAAGATCTTACAGTGAGAATCTTCCAAGAGTGCATTACTGTCAAAGTAGGTCCTAGGTTGGGAAGCTGTAAGGAAAACATTTCCTTTATGGGGCAGCAAAAGAAAACAGCGCTTAGAAAATAGTTTCTCAGCGAGCAGCACTACCACATGATTCCTGATCTCCATTTTGTCTCATGTGCTAGTACTGCAGCAGTAACCAGACAAATCAAATGTGACTGCCCTAGAAAGGAGGTCCCTGCTTTCTCAACCAGTCTTCACCACCCTGTAAAAATACTTCTCCAGTTTAAGCTTCTTTTTTAGCCAGGCTTTAGAGAAAAGAAACAGGTGGCTGTGTTTTGACCACGACGTAACATGGTACAGACGCAGCCTCTTCTTCATGCAACTTTCATGCTGAGAAGACTGAATTTGCCAAGTATCTTTCTGCTGCGGCAAATTACAACAACTCTGTAAGCGATAGCACAATCCTGCAAGCTGTCTAGAGGGATTATAGCAACAGATTTTTCGCATACATATTCATCCCACCATCGCTTGCCCACCTAAAATTCCCTTCCAGTGAGTTTCCATACCATTCTCAACACCTCTCCACACAAGTATGTGCTCAGTACTGCAATATTTTTTGTCATGGCAGTTTTGTGGCCCTTATCTCCACCCCACTTTGGTTCATGACCAGCCCACCCCTCCTGCTCCCTCAGAAATGCCCGTCTTTGGCTAAAGGGCAGAAGGTATGTGTGGGAGTGGCAGACAAAAGGAGGTGAGCCTGGCTAGCGGAGAAGCAGAAGGGAGCCCCATATGCAGAACTGAGTTTTAATCATGGAATACAATGGCCACTTAATTTGGCTATGGAAAGGTGAAGTATCCTGACATAACAGAAGCCTAGAGAAATGATTTGATCAGGTACAGCCAACTCCCATGACTAGTATACTAAAAACATTTCAATGCGATCAAAGTATAAGGCCTTCTTGTCTGGACTTGATCTGGACTAACAATCAAGACTTCCACTGATCGCAGCCTGTGGCAAAAAATGGCTATTCCTGATGATGCCATAAGTCTTGTCTGGAAAGACTTTTACTTTGAAAGCCTTTCCTGAGTACATCCCCTAAGTGCCTCAAACCTTCCTCCATTCTTCCCACGCATTCAATCCAGAGACTTCTTCTAGGCAACAGAAGCCAGTGAGGTGCAGAAGTAAGAGTGCTGGACTAGGATCTGGGAGATCCAGGTTTGAATCCCCACTCCGCCATGGAAACTTACTCGATGATCTTGGGCCAGTCACCCACTCTCAGCCTAAACTACCTTACAGGGTTGTTTTGAGGATAAAGTGGATGAGAGGAGAACGATATTAGCTGATTCAGGTCCCCACTGAGGAGAAAATCAGGGTATAAATGAAGGAGTACTCCACTGCCCAGCAGTCATGCAAAAAAAATCAAAAATCAAACTTGTGTTTCGATTATTCCTAGTGCCCATAACAAGAGCTACCCATCAGCCTTCCAACTCATGCTCATCTCTCCCTCAACTATGCACTGAAGGTCCTGAATCGCTTGTAATTTTCAGGCAGCTCAACATTCTGTCTTCTGGACCTCCTGGATTACTACCTGATCTGCTGCCTATAGTTCCGCCTGGCACCCTCACCAAGTGACCCCCCCTTGGAATTCCTAACCTTTGGATTGATGTAGGTCTGTTCTTCTTGTCATCCTCCTCATCCAGCTCCTCCTTAATCTTCTGCTCTTTCATATAAAGCATTGCAGTGTGGATAAAAATTGTGTAAGTGCTGGACCTGAAGACCAGGTCCTTGGTATTTTTACACTGCAAGGTATTTGAATATTTTTCTGACGGCATGCTAATACCTTGATTACGTTCAATAAACTTTCTCCAACTATTCTGTTAAATCCCTGCCTCTGTCTTCTTTCTAACCTTACACTGATGGAAATGGTATAGCGCCCCTGAGCTGAGAGTGAAAACCTAAGGCAGCAGCTCCAGCTTAGGACAGCAATCAAGAGATGGTGGAACAGAGGTTATCTTGTTTGTCACCAAGGTTATCTTCCTTGGTTATCT
Source organism: Gekko gecko (assembly GCA_029375565.1). Taxonomy (NCBI): domain Eukaryota; kingdom Metazoa; phylum Chordata; class Lepidosauria; order Squamata; family Gekkonidae; genus Gekko; species Gekko gecko. Next base: position 52,261,006 of record JAPDNY010000013.1, on the reverse strand, counting down.
TGCTCGTCACCAAGTATAGTCCAGGAAGCATTCACATGAGACTTGTCTAACTGACAAGTTCAGAGCCTGCACATCTTCAACATGGTCAGCTGCAGACTGCAAATGCAAAATACCAGTACTGCAGCATTAAGAACACCCCCCCAAAAAAACTGAAATGATTGGCTCTTCCACCAACACAGGAGAAAGTTCTTCAGCTGTCGTATTCCTAATGTGCACATTCCACCCCTATACTCCAGTATCTATCTATCTAGTACTGCTCATAAGGCTATCGCCTTAAGAAGTCAGAACAAAAAATTATTTTAAAAGACCTTACTCAGTATTATTTCTTATACTTTATTATTGTGTCTATGAATTTTGCCACTGAAAGGATGACACAATCATTTGTATCCGATAGTAGACAGGACACCTGGGCTTGTATACTTGCATACTTAGCAATTACGTATTTTTAAGTAAAGGGGTGACTAAATTAACCCTCAACTTGTTGAATATAGGGCACTCCATAATCATATGCTCGATGGTTTCAATTTTATCATATGAGCATCTGCATGTTCTATTGGAGTATGATACTCCATTATATCTGCCCTCCAAAACCACCAGGCGAGAACATTCATTCTTGCCAAAGTAAAAGCTCTTCTTAGTTTTGGGACTCTCAATTGGTAAAAATATTTCGACAGTTGCATTGGGAGGGCAATTCCCAAATGGAGGTTGAACATACCCTGCGTGCACGAATAGATGTACTTGTAATTTGTAACATCCAACTTCCTTACATACTTTTTTATTTGTCTTATAATGTCTTTAGTTTCTGTATTCTTAATCATATCATTTGTTGTTCCTAGGCATTTCATTATCTTTTCCAATAGTTCATCCCATTGGCTATAATGTTTATCTGCCTGGATAAGCCTGAGTAGATCTTCCCTCAGATTTTAGATACTTTGCAGAGAAATGCTTTAATCTAAGCCCTAGTTGATAATTTACCTAGTCCCACTCTCAGTGCTATGTTTGAGACACATCTAGGAGCAGTGTTCCTCTAAGCCTCTGGCTCACAGATTTTTGTCTTAGCTCAGGAAGGATGGCTCCAGAGCAAACTAATTTATGCAGTAGCCAAATCACTCGCTCACAACTTTAATGCCAGTAGTGTACAAAGTAGAATTTTTGCTCACAAGACTCCACAGCTTAGAGGGAGCATTGTCTAGAAATAGTAAATAAATGTCAGAAAAGATCTTACTGGATGGAATCCATTTTTTCAGAAGCAGCCCGAATCCAAATTTTTGCTCTGTACAGGAATTGTTTTAGAACCTTAGCATTAAATACCTTTAAAACCGAGGGGATGAATTCATCTCTCGATTAATAGAAGTATTTTACAATTTTCCTCCCTAGTCTCAAGGCTGTGTTTCTTGCTAGATCCAAATGTACTTTCCATGTAAGAGATGCTTCAAAGTGGATTCCCAGATATTTAAATTGATTGACCTGTTCCATAGGCTGGCTTGCTATATCCCATTCGAAGATTTCCCCTTTTCCTTTTGATAAATACTATGACCCTGGATTTTGCCATGTTGATAACAGATAAAAACCCTCATGATAACAGTAAAGCTCAAATGTTTTAATCAGGTTGCGGAGGCCCACTATGGATCTAGACATTATCACTGCATCATCAGCATATAGAAGAATTGGAACTCCGTGCTTAGATAAATGTGGAAGGTGATGTGCTTCCATCAGGAGACAGGGGCTGAGGTCATTTATATATAAACTGAACAACAGAGGCAGAAGTAAACATCTCTGCTTGACTCCTTTGTCTAGGATAAATTACTCTGATAGTTGTCCTAACTCCCCGCATCTAACCCAGGCAGAGGGGTGGTTATAGAGCTGTTGAATTAAGTAAAGGAGATTTGGTTTGATGCCATATTTCCAGTAGATGTCTTCGGCACACAGAAGGAAATCATGATCTAGATATACTTTTTGCATCATCCAGCTGTGGGGCCCAGCAGAGAAGCAATGCAGACGGGAACAGGAAAAGTGATCCCTTCAGTTACAATCTTCATAAAATGGGAAAGGAGAGATTGAAGGACCCTAAAACCACAATATTAAGCCTCACTTGCTAGGATTGTAACCAGCTGCATATACCCATCGACAGCGCCACTGCATTTGTCCAAATATTGCCACCCAGTTCTAAGTGCATTAGCTAGCTAAGAAATAATAGCAGCATCAGAAATGCCAGAAGAAAAAGGAAAGTATGAAAGTTCAGTCTTGCACAGAAAAAAAGAAAAAAATATGAAGGAGGAACTAAGAATCAGAGTCGAGCAATGTAAATAGAACTAAGGAGGCAGACTGCTCTGTGGTACACATGACACTATTTTAAATGCTGAGAGGCAAATGTATGCACAGTAAAATCTAAAAAGGGGGCCAAGTGAGAAGGAAGGCACTCAAAATAAAAGAAGGAGCTGAGCTCAGACATCCCGAGTTATGGAAAGAACCACTTGTCAAGGCAGATGGGAATGTCTGGGCACAAAACGGGGTGAAATTCACAGTCATGAACAAAACAGATGGCTGCAAAACATGCACTCTTTCCCCCCTCGCCTGGATCCTTCACCAGTTTGAGGCATAAGAATCACACAGTGACACATCTTGCAACAGACCTTGTAGGGATGCAAATCAAGCTATTAGGCCTAGGCAAGATCACCAGGAGAAAGGGATACACCTTCTTCTTACATTCATTAAACTAAGGCATTTGTTATAGAGCTCTGCAAAGATATGATGTCTTGCATACAAACCAGAAGGAGTGAGAAAGAAAGGAGAGAAAATATTGATCCTAGGATAATGAGAGGGTTCTGTGCGCCTACCAAATTATGCTTACCTTGATGATCCAGCCAGGTCTCTCTGGGTTTGATCAAGATTTAAACTCACACTCAGTCTTGCCAACTGCAAGAAGATGAGCACAAAAGTCTTTATATTTATCAGTGTGTCACATGGTATAGCACACATATTGATCACCCACTGGAGTTCTGCAGAATTATACAAACTCTCTCTCTTAACCGCATAGCAGCTCAGGAAGATTAGCAGAACACCAGTCCTGCAAAGAGGTCCTACATATTCATCTGTTCCTATATAAATTTAGAGCAGGAAGAGACAGACCTTTGATAAAATAAGCATGAAAACACCACAACTATGGCATTGTCTACAAGACACTAGTTTCAGTTTTTTAAACCTAAAACAGAAAATCCTGGAAAATTTAAGGGAGTTGGTTCTATCCAATTTTTAAGAAACAGGAGATCTGGACAGACAGTTTTTCCTTCCATAAAACCAAAAGCTCAGTACTGGCTGACAATCCTGAGTCCCAGTGACCTACCACTACTTTGGCAGGGCACATTTCATGAACTGCTTGTCTCATTACCATCTATCATCTTAAAACATCTTGAATTTGAGTAAGAAGTCACATTCCTGTGGTCAGAAAAAAGCATACTAGATTTATTCAAAGGTATACCTTCATATAAAATGAGCTGCAGAACAGAGGTACACGCTAAATAGCAACAGTCTATGTGCTAAACAGCAAATGAAGTCTGAAAGGTATCATATCACCTGTAGCTAAAAAAAGCCCAACTTTCTTTTAATCAGACTTGGAAGAATAGAAGGCTAACAGTGCAATCCTATCCAGAGTTATTCCAGTCTAAGCCCAATAATTTGTGCTACAAACCATCTACAGTAAAGTTTGGTATATGAATATTTTCATCTCCAGGTAAAATGGGAGGAAAATATTCTCATTTGCATGTTTTTGTTGCTTAACATGTACACTGTTCATGCAGTATTGTTGACTGGTTTTGTCTAAGGGGGGCTCACAGAATTTACTGATTCTTCAATATGCATTTGAGCCGGTGATATCCATTATATGGATGGCAACACCACCCAGTGGCAAATGGAGACCAACGACAGCAAATCTGACAGAGGAAGTCTGATACACCAAGACTGTACACCAGTCTCTCAAAACTGCCAAGTACAAATATTTCAGCTACAGATATCTGCTGATTAGCTAAACAAGATGAAGGCCTTTTTGACCAAAAATCAGTCTAGTCAGTGAATGCTGTTAGCAGACAGCACAACTCCTATACATCCATCTAATGTATATATGCATTTAAGAGAAAGGACAGCCCAAGTGGTTCTGAACTGAAGAGGCCAAATCACACAGCAAATGAGAAACAACCACACTGCAGGCAGCTCCACAGCAATTCTTCATGCCAGAATGAACAAGTGCCATTCATACAACTCATTTGGAGTCTTCAGAGTAATTTGCATATATACACTCAGTAATTTTTACAGAAGTCTAGTATTATCCTCCTCCTCATATTCCAAATGAATACACAGAATAGTGCTCGGCCAAAGGCAAGTTAATGGCTGAGCCATGATTTGAACTAGGAACCTGGCCAACAATTCAGCCTCTTAGTCACTTTGCTAAACACAATACTGCACACACAGTGAAAAGTCCTCCGTTAGAAAAGCATCTCCCAGCTTGATCCTTTATAGGATGCTATGTCCCTTCTAACAAACGAGTCTGCACTTCCAAAGACAATTACAGGAAAGTCATTCTTCTGGGCATGCAGGAGATTTTGAGAGTAATAATTTATGTTTAAACACCACTACCACAGGGCACGGGGACAGAAGCTCTCCCCAAAGTCCAGTACAACAGGGCAGTTTAATAACGGAACCACTCACTAGGTCTTGGAGCGTGGAGGCTCTCCCTTGCTGGAGGTATCCCAAGCAGAGTCTGGAAAGCCATTGGTCAGGGATGCTCTAACTTTGGACTTCCTGTATTGATCAGGAGATTGGACCAGGTATCGTATGAGGTCCCTTGTATGATCCTAGCAACGTGGATCATCTACAAAATGCAGATGATTGGCAAGTGCTGGCATTAAGCATGCAGCCTTCTCCAACTGAATCAGAGCAGCAGACATTACATACAACTGGGTTCTAAGAGATCCCCACAATAGTATTGCAGTAAAGTTTCATACACATTCAACAAGGAACGACCAAAATGAGACCTCTTACTTGTTTATAATTGTCTAGATGGCAATGGCAAGAGATAAACAAAGATGATGCTCACCAACACCCCTATTTTCTGATTAGCAGCTGGTCACTCTGCTTAAGTCTTACAAAAAAGAAACTCCCAGACTTAGTGAAACACCATTTATAGACTGGCAGAAAGTCAGGTTTATTCAGAAATCACAGGGAAAAAATGTGCTTTGTGTCACCACTGAACCTTCAGCAGGGGACAATTTGTTTCTAATATAGTGATTCTTGACCTTTTAATCAACACTGCTCCCCCAAAACACACATCAAATGTCCCCCCCATTTATTTATATGCCATCCTTCCCACTGATCAAGGCAACTCAAGGTAGCAGACAAAACCTTGTGTGCAGCAGGTATCAGATAATCAAAGTCAAAACCAGTATTAAAACACAGCTATACAACTTATAAAATTAACTGCAAGATGCCCTCATAAGAAGAATAGCATTACATTTCCTGTAGAAGGTACATAGCACAGGAGTCTTCTGCACCTCATTGAGGATAGTGTTCTCCTCTAATGCTGCAGTTGTCACCAAAAAGAAAAAGAGCGGATCCATGCTATGACCAAACAGACAGCTTCAAGAAAGAGCTCAACCTGGAGGCAGCTCTGAAAAGATCTGAGATGACAAACTCATAATAAGTAAAAAATATGGGATATAACGATAGCATTCCAGACTAGGCTACATTATTTATATAGGAATATTTATGATGTAATGCATATAATATAAAGACTTCAGCCCAACCCTTGAATCCAATAGCCATCAGCCAACTTCTTAATGGTAGGCTTAATTCTGGTTTGCTGAGTACCCCTTTAAGGACCTGGAGGGAGAAATGTGGGATTTGTGATTTTATCCTCCATTCTCGGCACTGTTGACCAGGACACTGGACTAGATGGACTGCTGGTGTGATTCAGAATGGTTGCTCTTTTGGTCTTATATACAGTAAATATAAGACAAATGGTGAATAGTGATAATTTTCCAGTAATATCTTCCCTTTTATTAATATAACATTAAAGCATTTGAAGAATAATGTTCCCTGTCATATTCTCCCTGTTCCAAACTGCTCCTTTCCCTCTTCCCCTTCTGTACTTTCCCTTCAAAATGTGGAATACGATTCCTTCCTCAGAGGATCTGCAGAAGTGACTATTGACTCAACAAAAGCTCATGCTGGAATAAATGTTGTTAGTCTTTAAGGCACCACTGGACTTCTGTTTTGCCACTGCAGCTACCCTTTGGGAATTATCAGAGCAAAACAGGACATAGGAAGCTTCCATCCGTAAAGAAACAACAGCTTCCTTCTGAAAGTACATGCTTTATATAGATATACAAACAAAAGTTTTAAGCTGAACCGGTCCAGAAACAAGCCACAATACATGTAACATTGTTTTTTAGGACCAGCTACAATGATACACAACAATGTGCAATCTTTTGAGTTCTCCAGAACCCTTCTTCAGGCTGGATGTTACAAAACAAAACAAAAGAGAGAAGATGTCGCCGTCCATAATTTTCAGGAACTTTTCACATTAGCGTTTCTCCGCTCCATATCAGCAGGCCAGCAGGCATACACCAGTGTCTTTGGTATCATGTTGCACCCTAATTCCTCTGCACAAGAAAAAAACACTGTCTCTCACCATCAGAATTACGAAGGCCAGCAGACAACTGTTTGTTCAGCTGGATGCCATAGCTTCAGCCTTCACCATTCCATGCTTGGCCATTAGAATTATGTCTTGTAATATCCAGCCCAACATTGCAGAAGTGTACAGTGGCTGTAGGGGTGTCAAACTCATTTGTTAGAAGGGCTGGATCTGACATAAATGTCTCTTTGTTGGGTCAGGCCATGTGTGCCATAAAATGTAATGCCAGGTACTGGAGACAGAAACTGTATAAAGGATAGCAGCTGGTATGCTCTGAGTTGGTGTGTCTGCACTGCAAGGCCCCCTGGGGTGGGAGGGGGGTGCAGAGGAAAACCCACAGAGGCGGACCAGAGAGGCAGCAGTGCGACACTGGGCAGATGTTCCCACGCTGCTTGATTGCTGCAGACAAGGTTATTCTGCTGTGCTCAAGCCACACTGGATTGGCTCCACCTACTCCCCTCAGCACTCCCTCCCTTGTATCAGTTGCTTGTGGGCCGCATAAGTGCCCTGGACAGGCCTGATCCGGCCCCTGGGGCCTTATGTTTGACACCCCTGGTTTAGTGTATGGGTGGGCAGGTGGTCACTCCAGAATGATCCAAGTCACTCTCCAAGCAACTAAATGTAGCTCTCTGACACTCCTTCAATGCTGTTGTAAACACTTTCTCATCTTTCCCTTTAAAACTACTGCAGCAGTTCTCTCCACTTTTGCTTGTATGCCCACCCCATTTCTCTAGATAGGAAAATGACAGTTCCAGCAGCCTTTTAATCAACCTTGCTGCCCCCTCCTTTGTGCGTACATACACACCCAAGTCCTGGACAGGAAAGGAACATGCTATTGACTCTCACCCAACATCAAAGCTGCTGTTTGCCTCTTCCAAGGAAAATATAGAGGTAGCTGTATATTTTCCCCCTGCAGGACATGTTACAATTTAGGATGGGGGCTTGCTTTGAGAAAATGACACAGGAAAATTTTCCCCATTAGAGTACAACACGCCTGCTCTGAAATGCTGTAATTTTTTTTTACATGCCACCATTTTGTGACTGGCCCTACTTGCCAAGCCGCTGTTTTGTGACTGTTTGCTCTCCTGGCTCTTGAAAAAAAATTAAAGTAGCTCCCAGAAACACAGAAGTCCTAGTGCCAGGTCATTACGGAGCTCAGAAATTTCATTGTGGGGCCTAATATTTTCAGCAGTTATTTGTCTTTTTGTACTGACCCTCAGCAATTTTTTTATCACTTCATTTCAGAATATATGTTGTTGCTATGACATAAAAAGGCATGTGTGTAAAATTCTTGGCATTGTGAGTTTTTATGTTAACTTCACACTATTTCAACGCTGGTAGGTGTATTCATTTCTTAACCAGTTGATTTCTATTTTGGCATCAGAATTCAAATAAATGGAGCTTTATAAAGCAATAACGAAATTATGAGAAACTGAGGAGAAATTGGTTAGAAGTTAGTTTTTCTTGTGACATTTGAAGTTTGCATAAAACTTTCACTGTATAATACCCCTCACTCTTTTCACTTTTTAAATGTGCCCATGTGTATATGTGTATCTACCAGTTGAAGACCATGCATGCAATATGCTTTAGCTTGCAAATGCTCACGCTGAAGCAATCTTTTCAGCCTTTCAAGTGCCACAAAACTACTTTTTGCTCTCTGATTGCTCAGAAGTCACTCACCCCAACTGGCCTCAGCAGTAGTAATTTAGACATTTTATTATTGAGAACTTGGGAGTATATGACAGTCACACAACTGACTTTTCAGTGCAAGTGACTTCTGTGCACATTTAAGCACTCTTGCAGGAAAGTCAGTTCCAACAATGTCAGCTGGAGCGACTTATATACTCCAAGTTCTACATAATAATAAACCAACCAGCCTCTGTCTATCTGTCTGTCCAGGATATTTTTATTCTGCTCTTCCGTCAGAGAGCTCAGGGCAACTTACATGGTTCTTCCTTCCTCACCATATATACACAAAACTCCTCTGAAGTAAACTAGACTGAAAGCATGTGAGTGGCCCATGGTCACCCTGCAAGCTTCACTACAGAACAGGGATCTGAACATAAGACCCACAGATCCTAGTCCAAAAATCTAATCACTGACTGCACTACTGTCAAGGGGCACATCCTAGTCCCTCCCACATGGCCTCAGATGGAGAGGGAAGATGGTTCTACATCCTCTCCTGGAGCAGGAAGTCAGTGATTCCCACTTGCCCCCCTTCCCTGTTTGTTTGAAAGGCAGGACTATAACCTGTCTGTGCCCCATTGAGTCTTCCCAGCCCTTTCAAGAGAGATCTAGTTCCTTGTGAAAGGCAGGGAGCTGATATGCTGGCTGGCACAGCTCCGTCTCCCCCAAGTATCAGCTGATCCAGATAAAAGCTCAGAAGTGCCTATTTCTCAAAATCATCTCTACTGACAAGAGTTCGTGACCAGACTTCTCTTCAAATGCTGAAAACAATTTCCCAGCATTATCATTTTGTATTAGTAGAAGCTCAGAAACCGAAAACATCAGCATGATGCTAAACATTAAGCAAGGCAAGAGGGAATATTTTAAAACTAATTTTGAAATGAGTTAGCAAAACAAACATTAGTTTTGCTCCACAACAGATAGGCAGGACCCAACATAGAATTTTGAGGTGCTCCACAAGATAAGCTGGAATTCCCACAAGGAAAAAAAAAGGCAATGCTTGTCTGACCTTTTGGTTACATCCATCAGATGTGAAAGTTTCAAATGCCACGTGCTTCAGAACTCCAATTGCACAGCAGCTGGGAGCAGTTGCCCTGAACACTACAAATTAAAAGAACTCTCCCTAAAGGCTTTTCACAGCAATTGACTCATCTTACTGACATAACTAGTTCGGAAAGTACACTACAATATCTAAAGACATTCCAGAACACGTGCTCTCACATATGCATGTGGCTACCTCTCCTCTATTTCTTTTAGGCAGGTATTGAGGCAAACCCATTGCTTAAAAATGTAATTAATTAAGCTGCCCTTTGACAGATGCATAAGCACATGCAGACTGAAATGCTGCTGGCACATTTTTTAAACCACTCCAGAAGGCTGTTGCATTAGGCCAATTCGCTGGAGCAAAAAGACTGTCCCATGCTCAAAATGGACATGTTTCTTGAGCTGTCCCATCTCTTTAAGCAATGATCCCACACACTCATCCACCCAAGCTTACAGAATGGCAGACTAAACCAGATCCATAGCTGGACCACACCACTTCATTTCCATTTAGGCAAAGCATTTTACCAAGCACTGTAGCAGCCACTCACTTTGGTGGTTCTGTTGGCTGAGCTTCTACAGGACAAGCTGCTACTGAGAGAGTTGCCGCTGTGCTGACAGCTTCTGCTTCTGCCGTGTCTGGTACCACTACAGACTCTGCTGCTTCGGCAGCCTTTCCATCACCTGATGCAGAGTTCTGCTCCGCTGCTGAGCTGATCTCAACCTCCTCAGCTACGACAGGCACCTTCATCCTCTCTGCCACAGCTGCTGCAGCTTCCTCCTCCTCCCTCTTCTTCAACTTTTCCTCAAGTTCGCGCTGTCTTCTCTCATCATCATGGCGAGCCAAATCTTCAAAATTCTTGAATGCCTGGAAGTGAGACAGCAAATCACGTAACAGCCTACTGCAGAGAAGTAGTAAGGGTTTCAGAAAGGCAACAGTGCCATGATCACCTTGCTTGTTTACATTCCTAACTAATAGAGTAATGAAGAATTTAAAGCAGTGTTAGTGTATGATATTCATATCAATTGGAAACCACACTAGGAAGGAAAAACTAATGAGCCAATCACCAGGTAAACATAAGCTCCTAGTGAGACGCTGCATCAAAGAAGCTTAATATGCAAAAGTAGAGATGGTATTTTTTAAAAGTTTCCAAGAAAAAAACCAAGTGCAAAAATAAACATAAATGCACATACTTAGGACAAAGATCATTATCCGAAACAAACTGATATATGCATTACTTAACATCTACCTTGGACACGTTATACTGAAGTCATCAATTGAAATTTTCCCTGTTTGGAAACATGCAAACTTTTAGGAAGCTAGTGAGGGCCAAGTGCAATGCAGGATGAGCAGCATTCCACTGGTGAGCAGGTTTGCCTTCCTGGAGAGCCAGGTTTCCTGGAAAGCCAGTTTGGTGTAGTGGTTAAGTGCGCGGACTCTAATCTGGGAGAACCGGGTTTGATTCCCCACTCCTCCACTTGCACCTGCTGATGTGACCTTGGGTCAGTCACAAGCTCTGGCACAGCTGTTCTCTCAAGGACAGTTTCTGTCAGAAGTTCTCTCAGCCCCACCTACCTCACAGGGTGTCTGTTGTGGGGAGGGGAGGGGAAGGGAAAGGAGTTTGTAAGCTGCTCTGAGACGCCTTTGGGCAGTGAAGGGCGGGGTATAAATCCAAACTCTTCTTCTTCTAATAACTACCATTTATTTGTATCCATCTCTCATCCAAATGAGACCTGTAGCTAAAACCTTCTAATCACCACACATCAGCCGTCACTGGCTTCATAAATATAACTGAATCTACATATTTTGTATGTATGCTTGAAGCTCTATGCCACACTGGCTTCCAATCTAACAGAGTTGTTACAAGGATAAAATTAAGAGTGAGGTACCAATAAAGGTACAGGTGGCATAACTTTAAGTCCAGGCTTGATCATAGACACAATGGAGACCACAGTCCCCTTCTACAACCTATTTGTTATGTCCTAGACAACTTTAGTAAAAAGCATTTCCTAGATCAGTTACTGAACAACAATACGTGCAAGACAAAGGAAAGCCCGGGAAGTCATTTTTCAAAACAAAGTTTGTTTCTTCCACACTACGTGCAGCTGTCTGCAGATCCAGGGAGGCTCTGAGAGAGACCAGCCATTTCTCTCGACCCGGATTTGAGGGGAGAAGAGTACAGCAGACGGCCGGCTGAGGGATCAAGCCCGCACCTATACCCACCCTGACAGTCATACTCTTCGCCACGCCAGGAGGGAAACCCAGCCGGTCCCCTGGCTGCAGCAGGAGGCGGTAGAAGTCTGTCTTGCGGTAGAGGAAGCCGAAGAGGATATTCAGGAACTCCTGGACGTTGCCCACATGCTGCAAGATACCCAGCAACGCCTGGTCGTACATGTCCGTCATAGCAGCGACGTGCTCCATTGTCGGAGCCGGGGAGGTCACCGGGAGGACGCTCCGCGAAACTAGCCGACTTACAACACCGAGACTAGGCCCAGGGACGCGGTGCCAATACCACCATTTGCCAGCCTCGCCTCCCTCAGCAACGAACCTCTGAAGACTCGAATCTTCCGCTGTCACGGCAACCCCGAGTCCCCGGCGCCAAACGCTTCCGGTCCGGTACGAAAAACATTCCGCCCAACTTCCGGTTACACTGACCATAGGAAAGGGCTTTCATTTTTGGTTATTACATGGTTTATAGGTTTAGGGAAGCTATCCACTTATATAAAGCTATCAGCTTTTAAAAATTATTTGGATACAAAAGGCTTTCCGGTGGGTTTTTTTTTGCTGGTTTAATCAAGTTATTGGCAGTTGAGTACAACGCTAGAAGCTGTCCTTTTAAACCATTATTTGGATACAACTGGTTTGCTGGCTCACCCCCTCATTTATTTGTGGGTGGAACTATAGCTCATTGGTAAGAGCATCTGCTTTGCATGCAAAAGGTTTTAGGTTCAATCCCCAGCATCTCCAGCTCGAAGTATCAGGTAGTGCAAGGGTCTGATTCAAAAGACAGCTTCGTGTGTTAACGTGCCAGCTTTTGGGAGCTACTGCATATAATTTTTTTAAAGGAAAGAGCCTGTAAAAAGTTGAAATCTACAATTGGTAGGTTTGTCAGTCTCCAGGTGAAACCCAGAGATCTTGGAACTATGCCTAATCTCCAGACTACGTGCATTAAGTTCTCTGTAGAATATGGTTGCTCTGGAGGGTTGGCCTTATATTCTCCTGAGGTCCCTTCCCAGGCTTCACCCCCCAATTTCCAGGGATTTCCCAACATGGAATTGGCTGCACTAACCATTGGCCATGACTCCCTATGGGCACCTCACATAACTTTAGCATCTTCAGAGAGATGAAAGGCCTCTAAGTTTTGCATTGGAAGTTGGGGTGGGAAACCAATGGTATACTGGAAGCATCAATGCCTCTCCCTTCCATTGCTAGGTATCTTTACCCCCATACACACACAGTCAAACTGAGGATGAGGGAGCTACAGTAATTGGCTTTCTAGGGAATCTACTTCCAAGTAGTGTCATCGATGCAACGAACATGAAATTAAGCAAACTTCAGCGGACAGCGGAAGACAGGAGTGCCTGGCATAATCTGGTCCATGGGGTCGCGAAGAGTCGGACTCGACTGTGCGACTGAACAACAACAAGGGGAGTTTCAAATTCCAGATTATCTAGGCTCTCCTGCAGGTCAAGGAAAGGTGGCAGATGTAAAACAGGATTCATTATAAAAGCTTACCTAAAAGAAGCAGGATGAGTTCATTTCCACTGCAATGCTTTTGGTAAAAGGGAAGGACTGTACAGAGATGTGTACCAGCAGTAGCTGTGTTTATATATTATTTTCTTTGTTTACACCCCAATAAGGACCTAAATCAGTTAACATAATTCTCCTCTCCTACATTTTATCCTCACAGCAAACCTGTAAGGTAGGTGAGGCTAAGAGAGTGTGACTGGGCCAAGACTGGCCAGTGAGCTTCCAAGGCAGAGTAGGAATTTGAACCTGGGTCTCCCAGATCCTAATCCAACACTCTAGTCACTTCTCCAAACTCCCAAACAATGCTTTAAAAACTGATTATTGTGCTACAAGGTTTCGTAGCCCTGAATCTACTTCATCAGATGCAGCAATAACATTGTTCAGCAAAACATGCAGAGCAATGTTTTCAAACTGTATTGAAGAGAGCTTTTCAGTCAGCCTAAACAGCTGCACTTTTAACAAGCAGCTTAATCTTCAAGAATTAGCAGGTGAATCTTTTTAGTGTGTGGAGGTAAACCCTGTCATCTACTAAATGCTGCCTGTGAAATCTGTTGTTAAACGTACAGCTACAAAAGTTATGTGAAAAACTGGCCACCTAGCTTTCCTTGCAAACGTACACACATGCAACTGCTCCCATCTACCAGGTACAGTTCCTGTATTCTAGTCCCCATCTCTAGGAAATCGCTGTCTGTTTTGTTCCTGTTCTTTTTTTTTGTAGGGGTGCTTAGTTAAAATGTTGTGTGAGTTGCTATTGTTGTCATTCTCCAGGTTTTAGTTCTTTCCCCAGATTCTTTCAAAGTTAAATCTCTGAGTGGGAAATGGATGCATCGTATCTCTAGCACAAACACATAAATAGCACTGACACCAGGGAGTGCATAGCCCCCTCTTTCATACTCTACAGCTGCTAGGTCAAGTTTTGAATTGTTGATAACATACCATAGGGCAATTTTAGCTTTTTAAATCAGTGGTGCATAGGCTTCCGCAGAATAAACCAGTCTAACAGGTAAAGCCTCCAGTGATGTGTAATAATGATGGGAAGCCAGACCTTTGGCACTGATCCTTGCAATGAGAACTGGAATGGTACCAGTATATCCCTCTTTGCACCTGTCAAATGTTGGGAGGTATGAACTTTGCACACTGATTGTATTGCTGGTTGCACTTTCAGTTCTTAGCAGGTGATGGGACAAGTGCAAGTGGAGAAATACAGCCCACAAGCAACTGCTCATTATGTTTACTGGCAGATGACAGAGGCTGTGCATTATGTTCCTGTATACAGTCCCAGTGCTAATGTGTAACAGTCGGTGGAAGTGGGAGGGTGGGCATCAGGAAGATACTTTAAGGAAATACTGTAAGAGTGCTAATGTTTTAAACATGTTTGTATTTTTAGTAAAAAAAATAATATTGTTAATTGGGGTTGCCTGTGTCCTTTATAAAGCTTATATCTCCCTTATCTGGCATTGCATTTTATGGCACACGTGGCCCAGTCCAACAAAGTGACATTTATGTCAGATCCGGCCCTTGTAATGAATGAATTTGACACCTCTGAGCTAGGAGGACATACATTGACAACCTTGCAAAAAAGTGAATGTACAAGCTATTTTACTGCATTTGCTGTTACTATATTTTTATCTCACCTTTTTTCCAAGGAACTCAAAATTTTATACGTGGTGTCCTCAATGCTTACAACACCCCTGTAACTTAGGATGGACGGTAAGAGAGTGAATGGCCCAAAGTCACCTAAGGAGCTTAGTGGCTGAGGGGGCATTGAAACCCAAGTGTCCCCGTCCCAATCCAGCACCCTAACCTCTATACCACAGCCGCTCAGAACAAACATCTTTAGACATATAGTTTTAATTTAGAATGAATGTCTGCCTTCACCCTAAGCATATACCCTAAAAAAAGTCTCCAGGATCTACAGTGTGCATGGCAGATGTTCCGGCATTCCCTGGTAAACAAGTTAATGTAGAAGAGTTCTGTGGAAGTTGAGAGTTTGCAAAGTGCTTTGCTTATTGTCAAAAATCAAGAACACCACAGAAGAACTGCAGGGTTTGCAAAGACAGTTTCTCCCCCTTGTCACCTCCACTCTTCCTTTGCAGTCTTGATTTTCATCAGTTGTCACATGCCAGCAACCTCTGAGGCTGGCAATCAGCAGAGTGTCAAAGAGAAAGAAACACAGAATGCTAAAATGCTTAAGCACAGTGATTCTGATCACTTCAGTTTTATTTAAAACCCCTCTAAAACAGCAGGAAACAATTATATTTGTTGTAGAACAGACCACCTAGATCCAAGGCTTCTTTCTACCCTGCAAAAATCACTTTTCTTTTTAAAAAGTTCCCCAAATCATGGTATCTACAAAAAATATGCTTTGGATGGGGTACTGTGCTAACATGTTTCAGCATAACCAAAATTGCCCTGTGATATCTTACAAAGAGATTTATTGTGGCACAAGCTTTCATGGGCTACAACCCACTTAATCAGATGAAAGAGGGCTCTAATACAGTATATATCACAATAACTGCGGTAGTTACTAAGGTACCAAAAACTCTTTGGGGAAAAATAGGACAGTCCCATATGGATAAACATTTCACTGACACCCGATTCATGTACTGGGATGAAATACAACCAAAGATACTGGAATTCTGTTAAGATATGCACCATCTTTTGGAATGCAGTACATGAGTGCACAAATGTAGCCAGGTGGACACTAGAAAACAGTGATGTATGGCTGTCTAGGATGCTGTTGTGACTATATAATACCTAGACAGTACGTAAAATAACTATAGATTACCAGGAATGCTCCTATTTACACATAATGCACACCACCTTAGATTGTCTTGATTACCTCCTAATCCTGTATGCATTTATTTGGAAGTTATTATTTACTTTATTTATATCTTTCCTTTCTCCCCAATGGGAACCCAAAGCAGCTTACACTGGGCTCCTCTCCTCTGTTTTATCCTCAAGACAATCCTGTGTGATGCGTTAGACTGAGAGGTGTGACTGGCCCAAGATCACCCAGCAGGCTTCCCAGGCCCAGTGAGGATTTGAACCTGGGTTTCCCAGATCTTAATCTGACAGTTTAATCACTACAACATGGTGGCTCTCTGAAGAAGAAGAAGAAGAAGAAGAAGAAGAAGAAGAAGAAGAAGAAGAAGAAGGAGAAGAAGAAGAAGAGATTAGATTTATACCCCGCCCTTCACTTGGAGTCTCAGAGCGGCTTACAACTCCTTTCCCTTCCCCTCCCCACAACAGACACCCTGTGAGGTAGGTGGGGCTGAGAGAACTCTAACACAAACTGCTCTTTCAGGAACAGCTGTGCCAGAGCTTGTGACTGACCCAAGGTCACATCAGCAGGGGCAAGTGGAGGAGTGGGGAATCAAACCCAGTTCTCCCAGAGTCCACACACTTAACCACTACACCAAAATTCACTACATTCAAATGGACTTACTTTGGCTTAGGATCTCTCTCTCCAACATATACACATACAATTTCAAGAGTACAACTACAGCACTCACCATTTATTCCGTCAGATTTGTTTTTTTTTTTTTAAATCTCATTTGTGTTCTTTTCTACAAACCCATAAACATGGCCTATCTTTACAACATCCTAGCCTGTCCCTCCGGCTTCTTTTCCCTCACCAGGAAGGATTCGGGAATCTCTCACACTTTGTCTTTCCTTCAACATTTTCCACACACAGACTAGCCCTGACACGATCACATCTCCTCCCAGTTTTTCTGGACATTTCAGTGAGTACTGACCATGAAGGCTTTTTACCACATTCATCACAGAGCGCTAAAGTCTAGCTCTGCCATAAGCCAATCCCACCCACGACTCAAAAGTCCTCATCTAATTCTCTTCCACAAGTGTTCTTAGATGGTTTCCATTTGGTCCTGCAAAGAGGTGCAATGCCCTTTCACCATAACTCTCTTGCTACCACCTACCAGGAGGCTCTTGGATTGTGATGTGCTTTGTCAACACCACCTAAACCCTTTTCCAGAACTGCAACATGCCCTGAGACTTGTGCTTCAGGAGAAACATCATTACCATATCCATACAGCAATCACAGAGGCTCTTGAACCCCACTGCCTTCCTCGTGCCCACTGACAACATCACTGAATCCAGTGGTCTCTGTAAGGGAACACAAAGGCTTTTCTGTCCCAAATGGACTGTGATGGCATGGAGGCACACCATGGCTCACTTGAGGGCTATACACCATGGCTGTGCTCTCGGGGATAGAAAAGGAAGCTTTTTCTCGTGTCTTTCTCCACCTGGTGAGAAATCTGCAGTACCTGCAAAGAGAGACAGAGAAGTAGTGAAACAAGAGATAAAAGAAGGGGACAGCCCAGCAAGGCTGATCTAGAGCTTAAGGCATTGACTATTGCTAGGGATAATGGATTCAATCAGATCCAAATTTGGAAGATCATCGGAGGGCATAATATTTACCTTTTCTCTAGAACCAGACAGTGTACATGTGTGATCCTCTCTCTGTCTATGCTAGAAACTTCTCTCTGACTCCTTCTTCTCTTTCTGTGCTTTTGTTCTCTCTCCTCCTGGTCTAGCAGGGAGGCTAGAAGTTTCTGCCAAACTTTCTTGTGCATGCAACACAGGACCACAACTCATGATCTCATGCCTGCACACACATGCAGTCATAATATGGAATAACAACATTTAATTCAACTTTCTTCTTCTACAACAAAATGCATGTGAATGTGAATATGCTTTAATAAAAGTAAGTTCTTTTTTCATTTGCAATTAACTAAATTGCAGTGAGTTTACTGCACACAATTCCGCACTTTCCTGGCTGTGCAGCTTTGTGATATTAAATAATTACATATACCCAATACCCTCTTGCCATGATGCACTGCCCCCTGAGAAGTCACAATGCCCTGCATATGTTCCCAGGACTCTAACCACATCCATTCTCCTTCCCTATTATTTACTCCTCACTCTATGTCACAGTTTTCACTACTCCCTTACAGTGTACACATTATTCCTTTCCTCTGTCTGTGTGTACTTTACTAGGCAGGTCATCCCAATTCCTGTAATTCTTTGCTGGGAAATTTGAATACATGAAGCTGAAATTTTATTGAATCCCACCACTGATCTATCCTACTGCCCAGTATTTGCTCTGAACAGAAGAGATCTGACAGCCAGCCCGTGGATTTCCTGGCACCCATCTGCTTCTTCTGCAATGTTTTACTTCCTTCAAGTAAACACCAGTCCTGGCTTTTCCTTCTTCTCATTGGAGCAAGAGGGGCTTCAGAAGAAGAAGAGTTGGTTTTTATACCCCGCTTTTCTCTACCCAAAGGAGTCTCGGAGGAGGTTACGATCACCTTCCTTTCCTCTCCCCACAACAGACACCCTGTGAGGTGGGTGGGGCTGAGAGAGTTCTCAGAGAACTGTGACTGGCCCAAGGTCACCCAGCTGGCTTCATGTGGAGAAGTGGGGAATCAAACCTGGTTCTCCAGATTAGAACCCAGTTCTTCACCCATCTACTTTGTGTCTGCAAGAAGCACCCATTCAGAAACAGCTGTCTCCTTCAGAAGAAGGCGCTCAGTTTGTAACCTCCCAACATTGTGCGATTGACCGCGATATTTCACGGCAGCCATTTTGTGGTGGTGCCCACTCCCCATCCTCCACAGGCTTTGTCAGAAAGGTTTCAGGAATTGAACCTGGGACCTTCTTCATGCCAAAGCCATGGCTCTTCTCCTTTAGGGTGACAGGATCCTGGATGTTCCAGGAGGATCCCAATTCAGGTCCCTTTTTGGATTGGTCCGCTGAGAACCACAGATCTGAAATGCTGGATAATGTTAAGTTTATAGGCTTCCTGTCAGGATAGGCTTCCACTGAACCTCTTCCTACCACATTGTTTCTTTTTCTCACCCCCACCTGGATTGGGCCATCCTCTCGTGGAAGAACTCAGTGCAGAAAATAACCAGGATGGGACTGACGCAGCTGTGGGCGTAGCTGAGGCATATAGTAGCCTGGTACAAGTAGAAGAAGGTAGCAGAAGGTGTGGCCGTTAGGTTGATCAACTGCAGCACATGGTAAGGTGTCCAGCAGACAAAAAAGGCAGCAATAATGGTAAGCGCCATGCGGGTCACCTTCCGGCTGCGAGCAGATGCCTTCCTATGCACGCGGCTCATGGCTCGGAAAAGGTGGTGCAGAGTCAGCGAATACAGCACAGTAATGACCAGCAAGGGCAACACGAAGGCTACCACCGATTGGTAGAGGGTGTACCAGTACATACTGTGGGGACCAGGTAAGTCAATGAGACAGATCTCGGTCTTGTTGTCCCAGTGCACCCGAGTGTACAGCATAGCAGGTGTGGCCAGAGCTAGGCTTCCAACCCATACACCGGTGTTGATCAGAGCTGTACAGCGCAAGGTCCGTTTCTGGCCAATGGTAGAGGAGTACACCACTGCCACATACCTGGGGGGAGGAACAGAGAGAGACTGGAGTCAAAGGAGCTATCAGGCTCTCTACAGGTCAGACTCCAAAAAAGGGGGGGGATACCCAGCCCCAAAATTGAATTAGGTACCGTGAAAGTTGAGCACAAACAATATAAAAATGAATTCAACAAAATAAATAATTTTATAATACATTGCACTTAAAATACAAATTTAAAAAAACACAGACCTTGAATTTAGCTTTTAGACTGAAAGTCACCTAATGAAAGTACTGTATATCGTATACTAAGGACTACTTAGTTTGGTGACTTCCAATCGAAAGGCTTAATTCAAGGCCTGTATTTTTAAAATTTGTATTTTAAGTGCACTGTGTAATAAACTGATTTATTTTAATTCATTTTTATATTGTCTGTGCTCAACTTTTGTGGTACCTTATCTCTACAACTTTTGATGCCTCCAAGGGCCGGTGTGCTCTAGGCCAACGCCTAGTTCGCCTAGTGAGTGAGCCAGCCCTGTCTACAAGGCAGCCTATTCCACAGAACACCCAAGCAACTGGCGTCTGTCGGTGTCTTCTGTCGGTGACTGAACACTTTTTTATTCCATTTGGCATATCCCCAATAGCACTTACTAGCCCTCCTCGCTGGTTTTGGCGTTGTTTGTTTATGTGTTTTATTGAATTATTTTATTGTTTAAAATGTTGTTTTTAATTGTTCAGACGTTTTAACATTTGCCACTGTGGGGAGCCCTGATCAGGTTGAAAGGCAACATTAAAATGTGTTAAATAAAATAAATAATAAACCACAGCAGACATGCATATTATCCTAGACAGCCTGTTCAACTCAGACACTTCCCATTCTAGCTCCACATTCTTTTAAGACAGCACTTATTCATATATATCCTTAAAGACATGCCTACTTCCCCCATTCGGGTTTCCACGGCAGAAACATCTTTCCTATTTCCCACTTGTCACTGCGCACCACCAAAAGGTGGCAGGGGCTATTGCTGGCCCAGTCCTCTGCAATACGGAACATTTGCCCCAAGCAGTAGGGGCCTGTCTTGTAGGAGTGCATGGCAGATGCCCCATCACAGCCCATGTCCCCTGGTAATACTGCTGTCTGCTAAGGCCACGCTTCATTTCCATCTCAACAGTGTCTAGCTAAGTTGGGGGTAAAGAATGGCAACAAGACACAGGGTGGGTGACAGCTGAAGCAGGAAACAAGGAACAGGGAAAGAGAGCAGAGAGAACACCACAGAGCCATGAGGAAAAAAAGGAAAAGACAGAAGGGGTATGTCCTTGCGTGTAAAGTGCCACCAAGTCACAGCTGCTTTTGGCAACCCAGCAAGGGGCCTTCAAGGCAAAGTGAGAAGCAGAGGTGGTTGGCCATTGCCTTCCTCTGCAGAGTCTTCCTTGGTGGTCTAGAAGGGGGATAGCCCAACGGAAGCAGTTGGACTGTGATCTTAAGGGAGGGCACACAAGGACCTCTATAAATGGAAGGAGGAAAAGTCCAGGCCAAGCGGGCACGGAACCAGGCCACTGCCCAAATCCTTGCCACCTGCTTTCACACTAGTCCTAACTTCCTCAGAAATTAGACCTCAACAACACGTAGTGTTCAGGCTGTATGTAGCTATTACTGTGAAACCTTCCAAAGGCTTTATGGCTCCCCCACGTACACCCCAAGGACTGAAAACAATCAAGGAAATGGTAACTGCAGCCATTCCTGCTATAGGTAACAAGCCAAACCAGGAATCCTGCTATAGGGATAGAATTTGGCTAAGCAATATCTGAGTCTCAACTTCCAAGGGTAGTACCATATAATACCCAGCAGCAGTAGTACAAAACAGATTCAAATATCCACTGGCTTTCCTATTTTCCAAGGGAGAGTGGACTGTGCTTCGGTCTGTCAAGATACCACAGTGCACATCTGCTCTCCTGGGTTAGGCTTAAACTAACATTCTGCAAACAGCGTCTTGAATCACTGTCTTAAATCTGTAACATATTGCCAGTAGTTCTCCTAGCATGCCCATTATTTATTTATCTGATGAAATTTTATCCTTTCTTTCCTCCAAGGAGCTCAGGGCAGTGTAGTTCATTCTCCCCTTTCCCCAGTTTTATTCTCACAACAACCCTGTGAGGAAGGTTAGGCTGAGAGAGAGTGATTGGTCCAGGCACCCGGCAAGTTTCCATGGCAGAGTGGGGATCTGAACCTGGGTCTCCCAGATCCTAGTCCAGCATTCTCCAGCAGCTTCCGTCCTCTCCTCACCCAATCACATTGCCTTCTCGTCCCAGGAACTGAAGAATCCCAATTTACCCATCCCGTTTCCTTTCCTTCTCCACTCTCCCAGCCAGTACCTGTCTATGCAGAGCAGAGTGATGATGGCCACACTGCTGAACTGGTTGTTGAGATCGATGGTGGTAGCCGCCCAGCACAGGAAGTCCCCAAAAATCCAGCCTTGCTCCTGAAGAAGCTGATGAATGATGAACGGCATCCCAACCAGGAAAAGCAAGTCAGCCACTGCCAAGTTGAGGATGTAGATGTCAGACACTACCTTCTGCTTGCAGCCCAGCACGACGGAGATGACCAGTCCGTTGGCCAGGACGCCACTGGCGCAGATAAGGGCATAGACGATCGGCAGCACTAACGAGATGGCCGGCCCCAGGGAGCTGCCGCCTGCCTGAGATCCCTCAGAGCAACACAAGCCCAGCTCACAGTCTCTCTGAGACTGGTTCAGCAGACACGGGCGAGGAGTCCCTGGTGAGACGCTGAAATCTGTGGAGGAGTCATGGATTCTGTCCAGCAAAAGGCCCATGATGGACCCGGGGGGAGAGGTATTGGTGTGTGGCTGCCCTGGGAGCCAAGAAAATGCCAGCATGGCCACCCCAAGGGACAAACGGGAGTCAGAGGAGCTCTGTGGATCGGAGCTGGACAGTAGCACGATCTTTGTGTTCAAAATCCTGACGGAGCACGATTTGTTTTCTTCTTCAACAGAAGCCCTCTGATTTGGTGCCGGTGCAGATAGGCACAAAGGTTCCCTCGCAGGGATGTTCTGGTGGGAGAATTGGATTTCTTTTAAAGTGGGACGTTCTCAGTAGCTAAGCCCCCTGGTTGGGGGGGTTCCTCTTGTGTGCGCCGCTGTCCATCCTACATGCTCGTTCTAAATCTGTCTCCATAGAAAAAACCTGTCATTTGCAACCTGGGAGATAAATCAAGGATGCAATTAGTTAAGGAAACCCAGCAACATAAATCAATACACTGCCAAAGGTACCAGCCAGAAGTGGTCTATGCATCAGAGGAATAAAAGAATAGGTAAGGTGTTTGGACATGTATGCAACCTGCCTTGAGACTGGTGTGGCATGCACCTCTCTTTCTGCTGCAAAGTTGCAACAGACTTACAGCAACCCCATAGGGTTTTCGAGCCAAGACTCATTCAGAGGTGGTTGTGCCACTGCCTGCCTGTGCAGGCAACCTGGGTCTTCACTGGTGGTCTCCCATCCAAGCACTAACCAGGGCTGACCCTGCTTAGTGACTGAGATCTGATGAGGCTGGGCTAGCCTGGGCCATCCAGGTGACATCAGCATGGGCCTTACCCAGTTTTAAGCTAAATTTTTGGATCCAAAAAATGTTGTTCCACATCCTGAACCCAGTTCCACGGGGCAAACTAAATGACATGAAATCCACTGAACGAGAGTTTCATCTGCCTTTGTGCCAGGGTCCAGTTTGCTTAACCCAAAGCTACAATATTCACACACAAATATCTCAACGCCAGTGGCCACCAACGTCAACTCTGCAGAGAATATTTAGATCCTACTTCTGTACAGCAGGGAGCCTGAAAGAGCTTACAACTCTATCTTCCCTTTGTTCATTTTACCCTTACAATAGCTACTCTGTGAGGTAAGCGAGGAGGAGGAGGAGAGTTGGTTTTATACCCCACTTTTCACTACCTGACGGAGTCTTGGGAGCGGCTTACAATCTCCTTCCCTTCCTCTCCCCACAACAGACACCCTTTGAGGTAGGTGGGGCTGAGAGAGCTCTGAGAGAACTGCTCTTGAGAGAACAGCTCTGAGAGAACTGACTGACCCAAGGTCACCCAGCTGGGTGAAGGAGTGGGAAATCAAACCCAGTTCTCCAGATCAGAGTCCTGCTGCTCTTAACCGCTACACCAAACTGTCTCTCAGGGGAAGTGACTGGCCCAAGGACACCAAGCTTCCATGACCAAGTGATGATTCAAACCTGGCTCTCCCAGATCCTAGTCCAACGCTCTAACCCTTATATGACCCCGGTTAGTGCTTATGATTGAAATCATGGGTCTGGACAGAGTCTCCCTCATGAGGAGGAGGGCACTGAATCCGCCAATCTCGGTCTCACAGGCATTGGCAATGATGGGCAGAGGATCAGTTAGGAACTCATAGAAACGGATGGGGCCCTCTCAGGCCCTCTCCTTCACTGTCACTGCTTAGCAGGCCGTCAGCATCATGTTCCACAAGTAAGCTTGTCAACCTCCAGGTGGCAGCTGGAGATCTCCTGGGATTACAACTGATCTCCAGGTGACGGAGATCAGTTTCCCCGGAGAACATGACAACTTTGGAAGGTGGACTCTGTGGCATTAGACCCAACTGAAGTCCCTCCCCTCCCCAAACCCTGCCCTCTCCCCAAAATCTCCAGAGACTCCAGGAATTTTCCAACCTGGAGCTGGCAACGGTATCCATAAGGCATAAATCCTGCCTAGTTACAGCAGCTCCGTTGTCCTTTGTTGTTTTTGCAATTTTAGTCCACTGCTACAGGCAGAAGGTGTGGGTGTCCCTAGTCGCGCCTAGCAGTCCCCACTCCCCGGCCTTTCCCTTCTACCGCAGTCAGAGCACTCCTTCCTTAACACGGCGTGCCTGCAACGTGAACCGGAGCTTGCCTCTCCCCTTGGCCCTATATCCGTGCTCTCTCTCGCTCCCCAATTGTTCGTCCCTGGCGCTTCTGCTAGGTTCGCAGGGGATGGAGAGGACTCCCCTACGATCGGGGCGCTGGAAAGGCTTTAAGCGGGGGCTGGTAAAGCTGAGCAGCAAAGACACCCCCCCCCCTCCCATGGCAAATAAAGAAACGAAACAGGAGAGAGCAAGCGGCGTTAACGGCGCGAGGGACGGACCCCCTGGGCAGCCACTCTTGACATCCCTCCCGCCACCCCTCCTGGCTCTTCCCTAAAGCAGCGTCACTCCGTTTGGGGCGACCTTCTTGGCGTCCCGGGGGGTAGGCAAACACCTCTCCTGCCCACCCCAAGCTACCGGCAATGACTTCCCTGCATGGGCCCGAAGAGCTGCCGCCGCCGCTCCAAGATGCTCACCGCGTGTTCCTGCCGCCGTACCGTACGCCGCCGCGCTAAATGCGCGCGCGATCATCTGGACTGGCGCCCCAGCCCCGGAGCGCGCGGTGTTGTCTTGGGCAGAGCCGTTTGCGTGGGCCAGCACGAAAGGCGTTCCGCCGGCGTCTCTTAATTGACTCCCTCCTGCCTTTCCTTCAGTTGAACCAAGACTTGGAGGGGAAGATTGCAGCCGTGAGCGGGTGGATTTTTTAAAAATCCCCCCGCTATCCAAACCGGAACCGCTCCCCCTTTCTCCTGTATCCGTTTCCCCCCTGAAATGAGAGGTGCTGGAGCTGAACCTTATCTGAAAAGTTGTATCGTCCCCTGGAACTCTTATATCCAGACGGCTCTAGGAAGAGAGTAGCGGTTACCCTTTATTCCATGCTGTGAGGAGAAGACACTCTGTACATGCTCAGAATCTCTTGCTGCTTTTTGTACATGCTTACTTGAGTCCTGACATGAGAGGAGGCGATGCAAAGCTTGTAGGTAAGTCTGCAGAAAAATTCCAAAAGCAAAGTCTTCAACACCTGAAGCTGCCTGATCCTGAATGGGGCCATTGGTCCCTCAAGGTCAGTATTGTCTACTGGGACAGGCAGCAGCTCTCCAGGGTCTCTGGCACAGCAGGTCTTTCCCATCATCACCTAGGCAACTATCCAGTCTTTTTAAGTGGAAATACCAAGGATTAGAACCAGGGATCTTTTGCATGCAAAGCAGCTGCTCTTCCACTGAGCAGCAACAAGGCTCTGAATTATGTCATGCCTTTTATTAAGACCATTCAAAACATCACAAAATAAAGTGCAAAACTGAGTTATTCAAGACAGCACTGTACTAAATGATTCACAAAGTTACTTAGATAAGTGATTAGAGACTGCGGGGTATGCTACTGTGTTTAGCTCACTGAAACTAGGAACCTACTGTGTAATTTTTATATCATTTAAAGTGTCATGTTAAGACTTATGCTTTGCTTCATTTCTGTTTTTAGATTTCTAATTGGTTCCCAAACCCTAATCCTCTATTGCATTGAATACAGGCTTCCTGTAAAACCTGGATAGCCCAGGCTCGCCCGATCCTGTCAGATCTCAGAAGCTAAGCAAGGTCAGCCTTGGCTAGTACTTGGAAGGGCGACCTCCAAGGAATACTAGGGTTGTGACGCAGAGGGAGGCAATAGCAAACCACCTCTGAGGTGTCTCTTGCCATAAAAAAAACAAGTCTAGCTCGCCACCTAGTGGTGCAGAATGCTAAAAGAGCTAGTACTTCTGTCTGCCAGACAATCTTAGGATCTCCTGGCTATTCTATACACAATTCCATACAATAATTAATTGCCCCCACCCTGTTGATTGTATTAACTCACTGTGTAATCCGCCTTGACTGCGAGTGAGAAAGGCGGACTATCAACAATGTAAACAAATAAAATAAAAATGCCATCAAATTAGATGTTCAGCAAAAAGGAGGCGGGGTAGGGACATAAGGGAATAATCTATGCATCTGCAGTTAAAATGGATTGCTACCAATAATCTTTTGGGAAATGGCAATTCAGCCATCGCATACTGTACTCAGACTTCAGGGTACTCTACCTGCAGACTCCCAGAATATCCTGCCATGCCATGAACCTTTGTTGTCTGCTCCCATCCATTGCTTAGACTTTTAGTACTGAGTGTCCATCTTGATGAAGAGTTCTGGTGGACTCAAAAGCTTGCGCCCAGTTTTGTGATGTACATGGGTTTTGTGCTATTTCAATTGGCCCAAGTAAAAAGTATTCCACAACTTTTGCTTTTTGGGGTTCCAACACTCCCATTGTCCACTTTGGCTTAGGGTCCTGCTCTGAAAATACGCCTATCAGGAACACATTCCCATGAAAATTATACTGATTTTTAATAGTGAATGCATCGGGTGTGTTCATGGGACACTTCAGGACCTATAGAACTGCCTTATATGGAATCAGTACATCTAGCTCAGCATTGCCTATTTTGAGTGAGCGCTGAGCAGCAAATGTTCAAGTCTCAGGCAGATAAATTTTTTTCTCAGCACCTGAGATCCTTGAGAGATAATGCCTGGGCCTGACCTGGGACTCTATACATGCAAAGCATGTATTCTACCATTGAGCCACATGGTAATGGAGCATTACATGAAGATACACCCAGGCCTAGGAGTGCTAAACTTGGGGCTGAGCTGTTGCCTTTTCAGACTGCAAGTGAGGATTGACATTTTGGAATGCTCAAAAAATCTCAGCCTTCTCCCTCCACACAAAGTTGGAACCTTCCTCTCTGACTCCTGCGTTAAGGGAACTCTCCTCTCCAGGGGTCATTTCGTAGAAAAAGAGGTGCAGGAGCTCATTAGCACAACTTATTTGCATATGCTACACACCCTGACATCACCAGAAGTGTGTCAGAAGGCAACACCCGCCACTCAGGCTCCACCCCTAGGGACTGTCTTTCCACTCTGGAGGCTGTCATTCCAGTCCCAGAGTAGCCTATCTGGGCCCAGGAGGAATGCTACACATGCTGTTTTGTGCTCCTGCTGGGAGCTGGGGGCAGGGCTTGCCACCTCCTGTGCTTCTAACTGCTGGAGCTCCACTCCTGTGCATTCCTGCTCCAAATGACCCCTGCTCCTGACTCCTGCATTAAGAGGATTTTTCTGAATAAAGGAGGATACAATCAAGTGAGCCCCGATCTGCACTTTGAAGTGGTACAGCCCAAACACAAGAAGTTCACACCTTCCTGAGAACAGGGTTATGATGACTAGTAACCCCCCTGAGGAACCAACTCCTTGAGGAAGAATCAAAAGACCACCAATTACAGATCAACATATGAACACTGATCTGCAGTTTTATTAGAGAGTCAAGTTACTGGAAGGCTGAAATTCTCCTGGCACATTTACACTTAGCAACCAGATATGCATGCATAGGTGAGGCTTTTTCCTCTGTGCAGGTATGATAGAAAAGGGTCTGGCTGCTTCCTCCCTGCCTCCCCATACATCAGTCTGGCCTTTGGATTAACAATGTGTGTCTAGATTTGGCCCAGGTTCTGACAGTTGCTGATTCCTACCCTATTTACAATCTAGGAAAAAAGGTCCAAGAGAAAAGCCTTGATGAGCTCTGGCAGAAATTAAGGCTGTACTTGAATGTGTGATTGTTTGAAAGTAAGCCCCATTTAACAAAGCAACATTGAGTAAACATGCATTGAGTAAACATGCATCAAATCAAATTGCAAGGTCCCCAATAGTGACTGGTATTGTCAACACTGATATTACACTGAACAGATGTTAGGGACACATTCCCAATCCTGCAGTAAGAACCAGACAAAGACCAAGCAATTTGTACATTTGGAAATCGGTCCAGGAAAGGATTAGTGCCTAGGAGAAAGCAAATTGCCTGTCTTGAATTGAGATGACTTTTTTGCACAGATTCCAGAACACTTTGTTAGAAATATACTTACTTCATTTTCCAGAAACATGTAGGATAAAGGGCGGTGTGGGGGGGGGCAGAAATATATTCCATGCAGCCACCTACTACAAGATCAGAAGTTGACAAGTTGCATAAGAAAAAAACACTACAATGTAAATGCTCGAAAAAACATGGGGGCGTAGTACTTCTATTTGATTTTTTGTGCTATGGATTATGACCATATCCAGAGGGCTAGACCATTGCCAAGATTTAAAACATCTAGGTTCATAACTTAATTTAAATTAGTAACTTTCATAAGTGGGCACAGCGGGATATAAATAGAAAGAAAGAAAGAAAGAAAGAAAGAAAGAAAGAAAGAAAGAAAGAAAGAAAGAAAGAAAGAAAGAAAGAAAGAAAGAAAGAAAGAAAGAAAGAAAGAAAGAAAGAAAGAAAAAAGAAAGAAGCATTAGCCCGTGCCAGTAGTTTACCTTTCTAGTTTTCTTCTCAGCCAGTCCTTGAGAAGACAACCTGCATAAGAACCAACTAAGATGGGGGTTGTGTGTGTGTGTTGTGTCTACATGCACACACTTAATTGCAGCCATGTTACTGTGGTCCAATGCAACCTAGGACTGCCACCCTTTTTTACTTAAAGTTCCTATGCTTTAACAACACATGACATGTAGTAGCAAGTTAGCTCATTTTTAGACATCCTTTCAACTATAAAGTCCCCAAGGTGGTTTACAACACAATAAAAAGCCAGCAACATAAACATTCAATTAAAATTAAATTAAAGACAGTAAAGTAATTAAAACAAATGCACAATATACAAAAATTCAGAATGGAGATTCAGTTGTGCAAGAACATCCTACCCCATTTTAATTAATGGCTGGCAATGCTATTTGACCTGGATGGCCCAAGCTAGCCCAGTCTTTTCAGATCTTGGAAGTTAAGCAGTTGGCCTTGGTTAGTACTTGGATGGGAGACCACCAAGGAAGGCAAGGCTTGCCAGGCAGAGGTAGACAGTAGCACACCACTTCTCAAAAGGGCTCTCACACTTACGTGGTATAACAGGGCAATGCTTGGTGGGGTGCTTTCATTTTGTGATTTCAAGCATTTGTATAACCCCCCTCCTTTAAAGTAGAGTGGTTTCCAAACATGCATCCAGTCTGCCATTAAAAACATTTAATATCTGAAAGAAACCTGAGGCCATTATTGAGGAGTTTACAACCCATGTATTATGTGCCATCAAGTTGTTTCTGACTTATGGCGACCCTATGAATTTATATCCTCCAAAACATCCTATTTTTAATAGCCATGCTCAGGTCTTGCAAACTGGGAGCCCTTGTGGCTTCCTTGACTGAGTCAATCCATCTCACTTTGGGTCTTCCCCTCTTCCTGCTGCCTTCAGCTTTTCCTGGCATGGTTGTCTTTTCCAGTGACTCTTGTTTTCTCATAATGGGACCAAAGTACCATAGCCTCACTTTAGTCGTTTTAGCTTCTAGGGAGAGTTCAGGCTTGATTTGATCTAGATTGTAACCCATACACAGTTGTCAAAAAGCCCTAAGAATAGCCCCTTTGGTCTCCTAAAATAGCCTGCTAAAAGGCAGCATAGACAATGCAGCTCCATTTCAGAGAAACGGAGCTGCTGCAGGAAAGGCTCTAGCATGGGCTTTGGCTAGTCTGACATTCCTCAAAGAAGGAGCTGACACTATACATTGCTGGGAAGAATGGAGTTGTTACACATATTTCTATCAAATGGTCCTTCTGGTCCATCCATCCCTGCATGGATTCTCAAGTACAGTGGTCTTCAACCTTTCTAAACCTGGAACCTACCTTTAATTTCCCAAGTGGCAACACAAAACATAAGACGAGTCCTGCTGGATTAGATCAGTGGTCCATCTAGTCCAGCATCTGGTCTCAAATGGTGGCCAACCAGTTTCTCTGGAGGGCCAACAACAGGACATAGAGGCCAAGATCTTCCCCCAGTGTTGCCTCCTGGCTCTGGGATTCAGAGGTCTGGTGCCTCTGAACATGGAGGTTCCCCTCAGTTATCATAGCTAGTAGCCACTGATAGATATATCCTACATGAATCTGTCTAATCCCCTTTTAAAACTGTCTATTCCTGTGGCCATCACTACATTCTCTGACAGCGAATTCCACATTTTAATCACTCTCTGTGTAAAGAAGTATTTCTTTTTGTCCTTCCTGAATCTACTGCCCATCAGCTTCACTGGTATTTGAATACAGGGTTCAATATGAGCTGCAAGCATGTGACAGGAAGTTATGTGATGTCACAGCACAGGAAAGCTAGGGATTTGGTCCCCTTGTGATTAAAAAGTGTGCTGTTACGAGCAGCTAAATGTCTCCCACGCTCATTGCTCAGTGTCCTAGTATTTTATATGAGTATCCCCCCCACCTTAGTTTTATAACATCCATCTTGATAAGAGTTTTGGAGTACTTAAAGCTTGCCCATTTTTTTGTTTTTATTTTTTTTTCCTAAAGAGAGGTATGTGGCTTACATGGCTTTTGTTTGGGGATTCTGCTTTGAACCAATGCAACTACCCTCAACCTCTGGAGGGGTGGAGTTTCTTACCTATTTTCATCCCTGTGGCCACAATTAAAAATAGTCACCAACTAAGGTTGCGGTCACATGTGCCAGAAAAAAATGCAGGGGGGAGCAAGGCTATTTCCTCTGGAGGAATTTGACCTGCATTTACACGATCACACCTCCCTTTGAAGCTGCGGGCACAGTCCGTCAGTGTGTGATCAGACGCCACTGCAGGTGAGTCATTTTTGTGTGTGTGTGCTGTTTGTTCCCCATGCACTTAAATGAAGGATCAATGAATCGCACCTCCGCCCCGAGGGCTCCCTATGGAGTTTGCGATGATGTGCATACTGCGAAGGGGGAAAAACAACGGTCCGGAGTTGGGTTGGCCTGATTAGACCATCCCGACGCCAGGAGAGCACACTGGAGTGATCAGACGGGAAAGTACATCTGTGGCCCGTCACAACCTATTTACTACCGGATTTTCCCCAGTGTCTTTTAACTCCTGTGGCAGAGCAGAACGGGCTGCCGACGGCTGCAGGGCACTTCCCAGATGCTGCTGTCTGATCACGCCCTTTAAATCTGCACAGCATTCACACCTCTGTTGGGTCTGATTGTGCGTGTGATCGCAGCATCTGTCTTTATGTTACATCAAGGTCTCCAGTGTGGTGTCCGTGGCTGCCATAGCACCTGCCAACACCTTTTCTGGTGCCATAGCACCTGCCAACACCTGCCTAGCATTTTTAGAAAGTGGCCACGGCCAGGAGGGAGATTTGATTGGCTGTGCAGATTTTAAAAAAACATTGCCTTGGCAGCAGCTGCCACCACATCACAAGGCTCTTCACACGGTGACTGAAGGTAAGCTGTGGCAGCAGCCATTTTGTGGCTGGCTCCAGCTCCTGTAGCAGCCATTTTGTGGCAGCCATTTTGGAGCTGTGCCTACCATGCTGTGTCAGAACTCCAAAGGTGCCTGCAGGCGGAAAGAGGTTGGGGACCCCTGCCTTCCATATTCCTGTTCTGACAGGCTGTTCCAGATGGTTAGTCTGTGGCATCAAAACAAGCCCAGGTGTCCAGCAGCACCTAAGAGGCTAACGGAATTTATATCAGTAGCAGCTCTGGTGAGTCAGACAGTGTATTTTATCAGATGCATCCAGTGAACTAAGCTCTGGCTCACGAAAGACATTGGGCTTTTGGTTTATTTTACTGGCCGAAAATGGTTGTATTAAACAAACTGTCAGTATTCTCATCTTCGCCAGCAAAATCACAACAGGCAGGGCCAGGCAGACAGCAGACCAGGGATTTTTGCGGGTCCCATTCTTGCTGTGTTAACTGCACCATCCCGGTAAAGAGAAATAGCTCTTGCTCCAGATAATTTTATGTTGGGCCCTGCTTGCTCGTGGGGAAAAGTGTATGTTAGCACTGTCTAAGGAGCATCCCTTTCTTCTCTCCTCCAGGGCAGCTGTGTCAGACACTGACCCGGTAGGGCTGGAATGCCGTAGAGACAACAGTGCAAACTAGAAGGCCCCTGCTGCAGCGGAAAAGCGGGGAATCAGACTGACTCATCTGTTCTTGCTGGCACCCTGGTAAGAAAGGGGAAGGCAAAAGCATTTAACGGTTCATTCTCTGCCTGCGTGGGCGAGAGGTTGGGATATTTTTTTTTAAAAGCAGTAAAAAGAGGGTTTGTTGAACAGCTCAAGGAACAAATTGACAGGGATGATTATTTGCAACAATACGCAAAGGCCTTCATTAGCCTGTCTTTCCCAGACGCAGTCCCATCCCTGGACTGCACCAGCAGCTCAGCTTCATCGAAGCAAAGGGCAAGTTCCAGAGCTTGTGTTCAGTTCGGGTGTCTGCAGACCGCCCTGGCCTACGTGATGCAACCCAAAAGAGCGCCCCTGTGCATGTGCCTTGCCCCTGTGCTCTGGTGCTCCCCGGTAGGCCAGCCAGCTTCTAGGCAGACCATTTCTGCTCAGTCTTCACCACTCAGGACTGGCTGCGTGGGTGGGAAACGAGGGGAAATTAACAAGTGATTTGGTTCTTGCTGCAAAAGCTGGAGGCCACGGCACTGAAGACAAACAGAAAAGGTATAAAATCTAGTATGCTATTATACTGAAGGCATATAGAAATTACCCAAATGAATAGTGTTATATTTACTCGAAAGGAAGACAAAGTTCTTCCCCCACCCCTCAAAAAAAAAGGGGGGGTGGCATCTTAAATTGACCTGTATAAACACTTTAGGGTCATCATCTTCACAATCTGGGCCATCTTTCTTCCATGTAAATAGGGTAATGAGAAAGATCTGCCACCACATCTGTACCAAGGCTCAAACAAAATCAACCCTGGGACCATTCCAAAATGGAGAAAGGGAAATGTTCCCTCAAGAAGGTGGAGAGATGTCCTGCACACCAGGCTGGAGACAAAACCTGGGCGACAACCGTGTTCCACAGCAACAAAAGATGACAGACAGGGTCCAGCAGTTAAGCCCTAGAGTCACAGTACATAGGCAAGTCCAGAGTCAGGGAGTGTAGTCCAGAAGCAAGTCCAGGGTTCCCACAACAAGGATCAGAAGACTGGCAACGCCCATATAAGTAGTTGGTAGGCTAGTCAACAAGGTTGCAGACAAGCTGATCGCACACTGGCTCTGTTGTGTCCGTGGACCGCCACTAGGGGTCTGCGGTCTGAATCCCTGAGCTTGGCTCCTAACACAATAGGGGCCAAGAATCCTAGTCCACCTTTTAGTCCACCAATGGGGAGTTTGGCGGGAGATTCAAACCCCCCAATAGGACTGTGGGTGTGTCTGGGGTGTGTGTATATAGTGGGCCGCTGCCGGCCAGTTCTCTTGTGTATGTATTCAATAAACCAGCATAGTTCATCATATCATGGTCCGCCTCTCCATGCAGCGAACCCAGTACTTTTCATTGGCGACGAGGATGGGATCCCGCTGAGCGAGCCAGGCTTATGGCACCACAGGAGACCAAGTGCCGCCACCACAGATGAGCAACGGTGACGGGCAAGCCACTCCCCTGCCTCAACTGATCAGCACAATGGCAGTCGCTCTGGGAACAGGGCTGGTTCCGCCATTCAACCAGTCCCTTCCACATCAATGGGGAGCGTGGGTCACCGAGCTCAAGTCCTTCCTGATTTTCTACCAGGTGACAGATGAGGAGAGGAAGAAAGGGCTCCTCCTCGGGTCATGCGGACCCTCCATCGTGGACCTGGTGTGACGTCTGCTGTCCCCAAAGATGCTGGAAGAGGCGACATTCGAGGAAATCGTAAAGGTGCTGCGAGACCACTTCATTCCGCAACCCTCGGAGGTGGCGCGCCACGTGGCCTTCCACCAACAGAATCAACAGACCTGGGAGGCAGCCACCGACTTCTTGGCAGAACTCCACCGCCTCGCCTCTGAGTCCGAGTTTGGGACGCAATTAGACACAACCCTCCGAGATCGCTTTATCTGCGGCCTCCACAAGGAGAAGCTTCGGCGCCAACTCATGGAGATGGAGAAATGCACCCTCTCTTCTGCTCTCTCCACGGCCACAGCATGGGAGAGATCCCACCCTGACAATGAGGAAGTCCATCAGACTGAACAGCCCCACCGTCGACGGGAGTCCGGGCCGCTGAGGCGATTCCTCCGAGTCGAGGACACCACAAGACCGGAGTGCGCCAGTTGCGGTGACCCCCATGAGACGAAGACATGCCGCTTCAGGGACACAATGTGCAGAAGCTGCGGGCGCTCAGGCCACATTGCACGGGCTTGCCGATCCAAGGGGGCCAGGGCCCTGAATTCGCAGCTGTCCCAACAACGCTGAGCCACCGCACACTACGAGGCCGATGTGTCCACAGACGAACTCTACCTCCTCACAAGCCAGCCGGAAGTCCAGGTACTATGCCCCCCCAGCCAGGCTGCACCCCCCAAAATCCAGGTTAGGGTCGAGATTGAAGGGTCCCCCTGCCCCATGGAAGTCAACTTGGGGTCGGCCGCATCCATCATATCAGTGGAAACTCTCAACAGACTGTGTCCTAATGGAGGCCCCCGCTTGCGACCCTTGCATATAAACCTGGTGGACTTCCAAAGAAACCAGGTCCCGATTTGGGGGGTGGGGGCTTTCCGAGTGCGGTACCGGGGTTTCAAGGGGTACCTGGACTTAATCATGGTAGAGGGGAACCTAGTTAGCCTCCTGGGGTGGGCGTGGTTTGAGCCGTTGGGTATCACCATTGAGGGTATAAAGCACTGTACCCCACGGGACTTTGGTGATATGTGTGGGGAATTTCGGGCCATTTTTGACGGGGCGTTGGGATGTTACAAGGGTCCTCCGGTGTCTCTGCAGCTCGACCCCAAGGTAGCCCCCATCTGCATGAGATTCCGCAGTGCCCTGTTCACTCTATGGCCAAAAATCGATGCGGAGCTGGACCACCTAGTGGCATAGGGGGTCCTGGAACCAGTCCCGCACGCGGCTTGGGAAACCCTCATTGTCACGCCCGTTAAGCTGAATGGGGATATCCGCATCTGTGTGAACTATAAATGTACCCTGAATAAAGCACTCCAGGACCATGCATACCTGGTCCCAGTGGTGAGCCACGTGTTGGCAACTTTAGCAGGGGCAAAGATATTTGGTAAATTGGATTTGGCCCAGGTGTACCAACAGTTGCCTGTAGACGACGCCACAGCCGCCGTCCAAACGATTGTCATGCACCAGGGGGCGTTCAAGGTGAAGAAACTACAATTTGGTGTAAGCATGGCCCCAGGGATCTTCCAGCACCCAATGGACTCTCTTTTAAAAGGGATCCCTGGAGTGACGCCATTTTTTTGATGAAGTCCTGATTGCCGCGGCCACGCTGGAGGACTTTGCCGCCCATCTCTGCGCCGTCCTCTGCCGATTCAATGAGGCTGGGCTCAAGGTGAAGAAGGAGAAATGCCTTCTAGGAGTTCCCAAGGTGGACTTTTTGGGTTTCACGGTCAACGTGGATGGCCTACACCCCGCAAGAGGCAAGGTTAAGGCGATCGTGGAGGCCCCTCCGCCGCGTCGAAGGCCGAACTTCAGGCATTTCTTGGCCTCCTCAATTTTTACCACACCTTCCTCCCCCACAAGGCTGCGGTCATGGAGCCCCTGCACCGTCTACTGGACAAACACGTGCCTTGGTCCTGGGGCCTCTCCATGCAGCAAACCCAGTACTTTTCATTGGCGAAAAGGGTGGGATCCCGCTGGGCCTCTCCATGCAGTGAACCCAGTACTTTTCAGGCTCCTACCTCACTGCCAGCTTATATAGGGAGTTTCCCTAGGCTTGCTTCACAAGCGGAGTGAAGGAGTAGCAGGCCCCAGACCTCCTGTGCCTGGCCCAGGCCTCCGCCCCAGCTCTTTGCTGTGTCTGCTCCTAGGGGAGAACGTAGCCTGTCTGGCAGCGGGGGCCTCCTGGCTTGGGGGCCTTGCTGGCTCAGGGGGCAGTGCCGGTGCTGGCAGACACTGAGACACCTGCCACATAGGGTGCATCCACCAGCGTGGGCCTTGGGGGCCAGTCCTCCTCCTCCTATGAGGACATCTCCTCCCATGCTAACCCAGGGTGGTCCATGACAAGAGCTAATAACCCTCCGTAGCAAAATATGAAGGAAATGGAAGGATATCATTTGTACCAAGCCACCACATGGGGTATATCCACTGCCCTTCCCCTGTGAAGCCACCTGCTGTTGTGTGTGTAAAGTGCCGTCAAGTTGCAGCTGACTAATGGCAACCTAGGTTTGCCAGCTCTGGGTTGGGAAATAACTGGAGATTTGGGGGGTGGGGCCTGGGGAGGGACCTCAGAAGTCTATAATGCCATAGAGTCCACCCATCAAATAAGTCATTTTCTCCAAGTGAACTGATCTTGGTCATCTGGAGATTGATTACAATAGCACATCTCCAGGTGTCACCTGGAGGTTGGCCAGACTATGGCAACCCCAGCAAGGGGCTTTCAAGACAAGTGAGAAACAGAGGTGGTTTTTGCCAGCACTTTCCCCTGCAGAGTCTTCCTTGGTGGTCTCCCATCCAAGTACCCACCCTGCTTAGCTTCTGAGATCTGACAAGATCGGGCTGCACCAGGCGGCCTTCCCTTCTGCATCTGCCTGCTGTTACAGAGGCTAAATTTGGGCTGTTTTGCTGGCGACCTGTGGCTTTAATGAGTCATACCAGGATCTGCTCCCCCCCCCACCCTCCGTACTCAGCATGCTGGGCCCAGTGGGCCTTTCTCACTCCATCTTTCCCTGCAGCTCCAAAATGCCACTTTCACAGAGTGCTGTTGTCAGTAATTGGGGCTCCATGGGCTGTCGACAGAAAGTGTAACTTGCCACCTGTCCCTGATCTCAAGCAACCGTTTCTTCATTATTCCAGGAATGCTCATGGAAAAAGAAGAGGTGTGACATAGCTGCCAAAAGCAATGGATCCCTTACAAGGACAGCATATCACAATGTCTCCCTTACGTTGAAACTCTTCATTTATTTACCACACACACACACACACTTTTATCCCTAATGGGGACCCAAAGCAGCTTATAACATTGTTCTTGCCTCCTTCACTTAATCTTGACAACAAAAATCCTGTGAGGAAGACGAGGCCAAGATAGTGCACCTGGCCCAAGGGCACCCTAGGAAGGTTCCATGGCAGACGGGGGATTCGATCCAGGGTTTCCCAGATTGCAGTCTGACATTTTACCGATGACGCCACACACAATTCTAACAGGAGACATCCCAACAGCTCCATACACATGTTCAAAACCAGTGTCACATTCAAGGACTAACCTGATGATAACTGGACACGAGACTCCGGTAGGCACCAGTACAGTTATAATTAGAGAACAAATGTCGTGTTCAGGACAAGGCCTGGCACTTTTTACTCTGCCTGGGAGTTCTGGGAGGCACAAATGCAAACACAGTTCAAGGCCAGTGATAAGAGCAAGGTCAAACCACCACAGAGTCAGCAAGCCAGGAGTTCTGTCCAAGAGGTGAGATCTGAGATTCAAGGGTCAGAGCTGGAAAACCAAGGCAGGAATCAGGAGCTGAGTATCTGCCTGAAAAAGCAAGCACAAGTTACATGGCAAGGCACAGTATACAAAGGGGTAGCAAGCCAAATTGCTTCCACTCTGGCCAGAGCTAAGCATCTTCCTTTTATCAGCCTCCCCAGAGCACAGGTGTTACAACTCAGTTTCAGAAATTAGTGCTGATGTTGAGCAATTAGCCTGGCACTCTTTTGCCTTTCCACAGCTGCCAAGCATTCTTTACATCTTGTATGCTCTGCTGGTTTGGGGGATGCAGGAGGTGAGTGGCACTCTGATATTTGTCCTGTCCCCTGCCAGAATAAGCAACACTCATCACCTGATGTGTCTTTTGCTGGCTCTGCCTCTAAATCCAGCTGTTCAGGCAGACATTCTACAGGTACAGGGCCTGACTCCTCCATTTCTTCATCCTCAGAGGAGGAAGTAGCTGACTGGCTCACAACACCCAGTAGCAACGGCCCAAGAACTGCCCAAGTCAGAAGTGCTGATCCATTATTCAGATCCTGAGGGTCTACCAATCCCAACCTCTAGGTTAGACTGAAAATTTTAAAATGAGGCATCATGTGAAGCTGGAAATCATATTTATGCATCTATCGTGTGTAAATGGAGTGTCCAGAATATAAAATGCCCTGACTTCTGAAATCGGAAAAGCACAATTAATGGGCAGCAGTATATTTTTGTAATTTGAATAGTTTTACAGAGTGTATTCACAGTGAACAAAACTGGACCATTTTTGTACCGGTTGTATAGTTTGGCAAAGACAAGAGGTGCACATGCAGGAAATATTAGGGCAAGTGGTGATTAGAAGTGGCATATTAGAAGCAAGTTAACAGCTGTGCAAGAAACAAAAACAAGACTGTGCCCAGCTAG
Source organism: Gekko gecko (assembly GCA_029375565.1). Taxonomy (NCBI): domain Eukaryota; kingdom Metazoa; phylum Chordata; class Lepidosauria; order Squamata; family Gekkonidae; genus Gekko; species Gekko gecko. Next base: position 52,222,267 of record JAPDNY010000013.1, on the reverse strand, counting down.
GAACTCTTTTATTTGCAAAAACTATCTAGACAATCTACTGGACTCTGCAGACTAGTTACACAATCTATGTCTAGCTTTCTTTTTTAGGTTTCTCCTTGTGTGCTTTAAGATGAAACAGCAACTGGCTACCTGCTGGGGGAAAAACAATAGCACTTCAGCTTATAGCCAAAAACTGCCACAAAATATATTGCTGGAAAATACTGCAAAACTCAATACAAAAATCTTCTTGGGGGGTGGGCCAGAAATTGAAACTCAGATTTTGGATCTCTTAGTAACTGCCACCTGATGGAACAGTTAGTCTCTTCTGTGCAATAGAAATGAGACCAACATAGTTAAGGTACTGGACTTGAACTTGGGAGACCTGGGTTTAACCCCCCCCTTTAACCCTGAACTCAATGCTCAGCCCTGTAAAAAGGCATAGTCTCAGATCTCCCCTTACACCAACAGAGGCCAAACTTGCTCAACATAAGAGCCACATAGAATAAACGTCAGATGTTTGAGAGCTGCAAGACGTAAACAAATATTACACACACATTTTTATTAAATATATATGCAAATTTGCTTTTTATTAACATTAAACGTGACTGCCAAAAATAAAAACCAAAGGGGTCAAAACAGATATTGATAATGATATTTATTTGTCCAATGATACTTATTTGTTTGCTATTGATATTTATTTGTCTGAGAGAGAAAAAGAGAGAGGTGGAAAGAAAGAAGGAAAGAGGTGAAAAGAAAGAGAGAGAGAAACAAAGAAAGCAAATAAATGGGAGGGAGGGAGGGAGGGAGGGAAAGCGTGGCTCCCCTTCACTTCCCCAGCTGCCCTGCTGGGGGCCCACAATATGTGTGAAAGAGCCGCATGTGGCTCCGGAGTCACAGTTTGGCCACCCCTGCCTTTCACGGAGGCTTAACATGAAGCTGCTTGAGTGTTAAAAGTGCTGTATCAAAGGGCTACTTTCGTATTGCAGAAACTGAATGAATTGAGCAGAGCGATTTTTGTGCAGCAGAAATGCAGCATATTAGCAGATATAAACAACAGCTTAACCCCTTCATGACAGGAGTGATACTCGCAAAAACCCAACAACATGGGATTCGATCCTATGGATCATGAGCACAAGATGGACCTGGAGGTTTCTCAGCGCCCCCTTCCCCCAGCAGCTTCCTGAGATTTAAGTTGATAAGTTGATGCCCAGAGGTACAGGAGCCCCATGGAAAACCTCATGGGATAGGGAGTTTGCTATGAAGAGGGGGAATCAGGCATCATCATCCTGACCTATTTTCCTCTTGCATTGCTGGAACATGTTGCATCAGTGGCAAGTGGAAGAGGGAAGGCGTGATGTCACCTGATTTCCTCCCCATCTTCTTAGCATCTCTTGATGGACCTGCCATTTTGTCCTCAGGTCTTCCACAACTGAACATCAGTTTCCTGGAGCTCTCAGAAGCGGGGGGTGAGTGGGGGCGGAGGAAAGAAAGACCCATGACAGCACTATGGAAATGGCGAGCAACCTGACTTTTTAAAATATTGGAGCTTTTAGAGTTTGGAGGGGAGGGAGGAATAACCAAAATGAGTATGGCACATAGGTCCCTCCTTATATACCTGTTTTCCAGTCTCTGTTTGGATCGTTTCTGCATATAAAAGTCTGGCAGGGCTTCTAATTGCATTTTCTCTTGGCTGAAGTGGATACAGAACTTGTTAATAACCTTATGAATCTGACAGTCTTGCATAAATTGCCATGTAGCTTAAGCACTGCGGCACAAAATTGAGAGGTGACCAGGGATTTAACAAAAGAGTTGAATGTTCCCCAGTGCCGCTAACCTTTGGAATGTAATAATACCCATAATAGTTTGGCAGTGGGACACAGAAACAGCACGAAAGAAGGCAATTTGAATTTGGGCAGAGAGAGTAAGAGCTTGTGAATTGGCTGGCAGTGAAGCCTTTTGAAATGTAGTTACAGTCTCTGGGAAATCGATGCAGGGTTAGAGGTAGTACTCTCTGCTCCCCAAATGTTCAGCCTGTATATCCATAAAAATCAGTCTATTGGTGCCCTTTCTAGTCCAAAGGAAATCCTGCTTTGCTATTGCTGGACTTCATGGTATGGGGAATTGAAGTCACATTTAATAATAATGTGGTTGAACCAGCAATATAATCTTATATCCACAGCATGATTATACCATGAAAGCATGGAAATTAAAAACTAATTTTGCATTTTGAAACTTGTAGACCAAGCTCCTGTCCCGTTATGATAGTGGAGATATGATGAAAAGTCCTCAAAGGCAGTGCCCGCCTCAATTTTAGAAGCCTGAATGAGGATTTGCAAGATTTCAGGTCATCTGTTTCCCCTTCCTCATGGCTGCCGGAAACCAATAAATTAGTTTAAAAAAATGAAAAATCCCTGCGTGCAAATGTATTTTATTTGCATAATCTGCTTCACTGAGATAAACGTAGTTTGCAGAAGAAATCCTTTTTGAGGACCAACTTGTGGAGCTGTAAGATTGGTGGCTGCCATTTCATTCCTTGCGTTAGAAACAAAAATGTTCGGGTCAAGAATTTTAAAAAGATGTCAAAAATTCCTGACTGGTTACGTAAAGGAAGGGGGGCTTTATGGACAGGATTTAATTATTACCCTTTTAAAAAGACTATAAAACATAAAGTCATTTAGGTGTATTATAACATACAATCATAATAATTGTAGCTTGCAACATCATATCTTTGAACTGTTACATGTCTCTAAGCAGAATTTGTGGACGTTTTCTAAAAAGCTGTACAGTTGGAGCTGCTGTTATGCAGGAGGGAGATGTAGTGCTGCTGAAAGGCACATTAAAAGATCCTCGCAATTACTGTTCTTTAAAAATCTAATTCTTTTTGATGCTTAAATTTTTAAAAATAGTTTTCACACCTTGTCATTCTGTGTGCAGATTTGACTCATGATACCTTTTTGTGAGTTGTGTGTCTGTGCCTGAAAGTTATGACTGACTTCTGGCAACCCCTAGTGGGGCTTGGACTTTTCAGAGAGGCAGCTTACTATTTCCTGCCTCTGCGCCCCACCCCTGGTATTCCTTGGAGGTCTCCCATCCAAGTACTTGCCAGGGTCAGCCTGTTTAGCTTCTAAGATCTGACGAGATCAGGCTAGCCTGGGCTATCCAAGTCAGGTCAACTCACTATGCTTTTGAGATAGTTTCTGGCAGATCTATGACATCTTGTGTCTTCCTGCCTGTCTGTTTGCCTATCTGCTTTTATTCTACTCTTCTCCTATGGAGCTCGAGGCAGAATTCCTGATTCTCTCCTCCTCCACTCTGTCTTCAGAAAAACCTTGCAAGGTAAGAGGTGAGAGAAAGAGAGAGAGAACCAGGCCCAAGATCACCCAAATGAGCTTCACGGCAGAGTGGGGTCTCCTCAGTCCTAGTGTAACAAAGTTTGAGTCCAGCGGCACCTTTAAGACCAACAAAGTTTAATTCTGGGTATAAGCTTTCATGTACACGCACACTTAATCAGATGCCTAATGTGACACTTTTAATGGTCTACCATCAGTACATGCACAGCCACCCCACCCAAAAGGCAAAGAACACCTCCCCTGGGACATTTCATTTGGGAAAAGGAGCAGGGAGAAGAGACTTCCCTCTGCACTGTGGTCTGGACCCAAATTGTGGCCCTATGAAACTGAGCAACAAGTTCCCTCGCACCTGAAGTGCGACTCGAGTCAAAGTCAGGTCATGTTTAAAATCACAACCCTATACTCTGGTCCCTCTAAAAGTTACTTCCTATCTAATAGGCTGGCAAACAATGCTATTTTAGAATGGCATTCAAACACAGCATCACGGGATACATCTGCTTTCATCAAAGCCTTTGATCCACATGGGGAATTAAATCAAATCACCTAGGATTATAGAACAAAACAAAAACCAAGCTGTTGATGGAGAGGTAGCCAGGGAGAGATAGATAAGCATTAAAGATTAAAGTCCCATCTTAATTAAATGTTTCCTCGATCCAGGGGAAGGGGGGAGGGGACCAGCCATATAGCACACAGAGTCCTTTTTGTTGGCAATGGATGCTCTGTGGGAGAAGGCAGAAAGAAACAACAGAAATAGCTGTGAAAGGGGTTGGGAAAACAGCAAGGGAGCAATTATTTGAGACTTTTTCAGCTCCTACTGAGGCGGGGTTGTGTGAAATACTAGCACAATGAGCTGGGCTGTAGGTTGAAAGCAAAAGCTAGAACAGTTTGATAAAGGGGTAGAAATAGAGGCGGGTTGTCCCCTTCCATCCTCTTGGGCTGTCTTCCTCAATGGCATCAAGATGTCATAAGAACATAAGAGAAGCCAATGTTTGGATCAGCCCCAATAGCCCATTCAGTCCAACACTCTGTCACACAGTGGCCAAAAATACTAGGTGCCATCAGGAGGTCCACCAGTGTGGCCAGGACACTATAAGCCCTCCCACTGTTGACCCCCCAACACCAAGAATACAAAGCATCACTTGCCCCAGACTGAGACTGAGTTTCTATCTATACCTCGTGGCTAATAGCCACTGATGGACCTCTGCTCCATATGTTTGTCCAATTCCCTCTAGAAGCTGTCCAGGTTTGCAGCCACCACCACCTCCTGTGGCAGTGAATTCCATGTGTTAATCACTCTTCGGGTGAAGAAGTACTTCCTTTTATCCATTCTAACCCGACTGCTCAGAAATTTCATTGAGTGCCCATGAGTTCTTGTATTGTGAGAAAGGGAGAAAAGTACTTTCTTCTTGACCTGCTCTGTCCCATGCATAATCTTATAAACCTCAATCATGTCACCCCTCAGCCATTGTTTCTCCAAGCTAAAAAGCCCCAAGCGCTTTAACCTTTCTTCATAGAGAATTTGTTCCAACCCTTTTATCAGTCTGGTTGCCCTTTTCTGCACTTTTTCTGATGCTATAATATCCTTTTTGAGGTGTGGTGACCAGAACTGCACACAGTATTCCAAATAAGGTTGCACCATTGATTTATACAGGGGCATTATGATACTGGCTGATTTGTTTTCAGTTCCCTTCCTAATAATCCCCAGCATAGCATTGGCCTTTTTTTATTGCAGTCACACACTGTTTCAATATTTTCAGTGAGTTATTTCCCACAACTCCATGATCCCTATTTTTCTGATATTTATTGTATCATGCTATCATGGCAAAGTTTGGGTTCTTTTCTGAAGTGTATATGTGGCTCTGTCGGTTATAGCTGATGGCATGTTTGTTAGGCCTCTTGTCATGTGTTCTGAAGGAAAGCGTTTCCTTTCCTCCAGCTTCACAGCGTCAGAAAAGTTTTTAATTCCTATCATGGTTTTTGGCACTCCAGATAAGCATTAACAACATTGTAGATGCCTGTAAAGCTTGAGGTTGTACTGTAGACTCAACGCTCATGTTGTTTTTGATCTCTTATGCCTCCTCTTTGCCCTCCTTTGGTTATTGTTTTATTTTCTGCTTGCTGCTGTTAAGAATTGACACTTGCTGTCCTTTTCCTCTCCAGTGATTATAATATCTGGGAGATAACCATGGTATAACTCCCATCTTTAAAAAGGGTTCCAGAGGAGATGTGAGAAATACCAAGAAATCCTGACATTTACCAGCAAATCTTAAGATCCACCACATCACAGCCACATTTCTTCATGTTCTGTGCATTCTTTCTTCACATTTACGGACTAGTGGAACCCTTCCAGATGTAGTCTTTTGTAGGTGGTTGGCACATTGACCAGAAGACTCACTCAGCCATATCCTGTATGCTGACCTCTGTGGCAACCGCAGCTAGGTCATGCACTTTAACGGGATCAGCACAGACATGATATGACAAACCAGCCATAGGAGCTGCAAAAGCCCCTGCAAGAGGAAGTACATTTTAACAGAATTTTGTGTTCGCGTAACCATCTGGAGTGGTATCTAGAAGTGTTCTTCCAGGACCTGTGTTAAAGAGACTACACATCTCACCATCTGCCTTGGAATTTAGAACTACTGGCTCTTAAAACTATAAGGGAGAATGAGCTAGCAAGTACATGTAGCATTCACAGTACCATCCTAGTTAACATGGAGACCTGCAGTGTGGCTCTTGCTAGGTCTTCATAGTACTTCCCTTGATGTGTCAACAGGCCTGTTTTAAACAGGCATTCATCTTTGGTCAGCATTAATATTGATTAAAGTGGAGAAGAAATATAGCCGTGATGTGGTAAATTTGGGATAGTCACTTTCTCTTAGGGTTGTCAACCCTCCTGGTAGAAGTGGTGGTCCCCTGCCGCCAGGCCCCATCCCCTAGCCACTTATTAGCTAGTTGGCAGGGGAACTTACCTGGAGAAAAAGAAAGGCCCAGGCCTCATATCTGGCATCACACAGGAAGTGATGTCATCAAACCAGTGATGTTCAGGGGACGCTATGGTATTTGGGCAAAAACTGTAAGGTAGAAGCCAGTTTTACCAGAGTTTTTGCCCAAATACCAGAGTATCACCTGGCTGTCACTGGTGTGATGACATCACTTCCTATGTGACACCAGCAACAAGGCCTGGGCCTTTCTCTTCCTCCAGGTAAGTCCCCCCCATCCCCCACAAGCTGCTAGGAGGGACCTGGCAGCCTTACTTTCTCTCAGCATCACCTACCTCACCACATCGTTATAAAGATAAAATGGAGGGAGAACTACACCTACTATCCAGAACTTCATGGAAGAAGATGGAGGAGAAAGTGTGGTAGGCTAGGTAAGTAGATGTCCTCCAATCTGCAGCCCACAGTTGAACTTGTCTCAGGAAGGATGATGGATTCTTCCCACTCAGGGCTTCACACTGTTCCCACCTGCCTCTTCACATTGGGTTTGGGCTTTCTCAGCAGCCACCACACAGGCATGAATTCTTTTACCTGGAGAGCCAGTTTGGTGTAGTGGTTAAGCACACGGACTCTTATCTGGGAGAACCGGGTTTGATTCCCCACTCCTCCACTTGCACCTGCTGATGTGACCTTGGGTCAGTCACAAGCTCTGGCACAGCTGTTCTTGAAAAAGAGCAGTTGTTGTCAGAAGTTCTCTCAGCCCCACCTACCTCAAAGGATGTCTGTTGTAGGGAGGGGAAGGGAAAGGAGTTTGTAAGCCGCTCTGAGACGCCTTTGGGCAGTGAAGGGCGGGTTATAAATCCAATCTCTTCTTCTCTCTTCTTCTTCCTCCTAGTGTCTGAGACAGGACTGTTATTTTATCAGTGTTTTTGTCTTTCACCTTTTCCGCCTTGTTAACCTCATACGCAACACATACACACAGTTCTTCCTCCACTGGCACCAGCTGGTTGCTCTTGGCTCCCTAGATTACCAGCCAAGTTGCCACCAGCTGTCCCTTTCTGTACATAGTATACGATGATACTATATTACAAGGCTGATTCTCAGCATCGTTTGTGAAAATGCCTTCACATTGGGCAAGAATACTGAGCATAGTGCACCACGCTTGCTTTGATGGGGGGAGAAAACACCTGTGAAGGAATAAGGAAAGAGTTAAAAGCATCATAATTATATTGATACACTCTCCAAGGTAAAATTAAGGGCCCACATTGGTGTGCATACGGTTGGTTTCCTCAGTTACTGAGGAATGTTCTTATTTTATACCTAGCAGTGTATATGCAGCATGACCTTGTAAATGACATAGTAAAATGCCATCCAAATTCTTAAGATTATTTATAAGGCATCTGTCACTACAACTATTTGTGTCAGTGACTCAGTAAAGCTAATGCATTCAGATTAATGCATTTCTATTCACTCCACACAAACAACTCAGACTTGGAAAGCATTATTGTAATTAATTTAAAGACAAGAAATCCAAGACTGAAAACAAAGTGACTTTCCTCTGAGATGGCAGCCAATCAAGATTACATTTCCGATCTACTGAACTCTCAGAGCTACAAGTGTTCACTGAATGTACGGTTCTTAGGCCTTGTGGAACAGACAGCAGAGCTGGGCATATGGGCTGGATCTGTCCTAAGTATCTGAACTAGCAAAGATTCCAAGTTCATAGTAATTTCAGAATCCAAGGAGGTCCATGAAGAAACAAGGGAAAAAAGAAGGCAAAACAGAACATCCATACAAGCTAACTCACAGTGCCTAAGTCATTTGTTGAGGAGATGGGTTGAGTGGATTCATACAGCTGGCGCACCTTGGGTCGAATTGTGAACTGAGCATGTAATGAAGGAATAGCCTGACTGCTACCAAAGTTTCATAACACAGTGAGAGGAATGTAAGAATCATTTTATGTAGTAGCTAATAATCCATTTAACCCAAGGCTTTCCACATTTTGTCTCAACCTGTTCAAACACTTCTACAAGCTATATCAATTAGGAAGATCAAAGAACTCTCCAAGCTTATGCAATTAAACCTTCAGCAGATCTTCTGTGTTGTGCAAGTTAGAGGACTGCAAGAGAGAATTTTTAACACTTACTGCCTACCTTCAGAGTTTCTGGGATAACACACAAATAGACTAAAAGGGAAAGAGAGCTCTTGCGCCCATTTCACATAACTTCCTAGCTGGACCTCCCATGGCAATTGTCTAAGATTTTTACATTGACTATCTTTAACAAAAGACACTGAGATTTGCTTGTAGATAAGACAACAACCTAATATTCCCATAATGTTGTAGGCTGAAGATTTATTTATACTTATTTATTTATTTATACTTTCAATTTCTATACCGCTCTAACCCCGAGGGGTCTTTGAGCGGTTTACACAAATATCAATCGGTACAAGTCCTAATCTAGGGCCACATACAAGGGAGGGGGTGACTAACCTACCAGGCACCCTTTGTAGCGAGTTGTTGTTGTTGTTTTTTCTGTTCTGTTGTCTGTGGACGACGTCGTCCTGGTGCTGGTCTTGATTTATTACGACCTTTGAGTCTGGGCCAAACGCGTGTTCGCGCATGCTCGCTGTCGGCCTCTGTCCATCAGGCTCTGGCCTGTCATGTCACCCCGCCTCCGCACCTGTTGGTCAGCCTCCTCTCGCCAGCTGCTGCCGTACTTCTCTGCTGCCGCTTCCCGCTCACGCCGCTGCCGCCGCTGCTACTCCACAAGGGACAGGTGCTCCCCCGCTCTAAGAGCAGGTACCCAATTTGTCTATTTGCCTTTTTTACGGGCTTTCGAGCCGCTGGGTGGGCGGGACCTGGGACAAAGGGCCGGGAGCTCACTCCGGCTGCGGTGGGGCTCGAACAGCCGAAGCTACTCGGCCAGATGTTATGCAGGCTTAACTTACTGCCTGCGCCACCGCAAGCATCTGAAGTTGTGGTTCAGTGGGAAAACATCTGCTTCATATGCAGAAGGTCCCAACTTTGATCCCTGGCATCTCCAGTTATAAGGTTCAGGTAGTAAGTGGTTTGAAAGGTGTCTATCTGAGACCCGGGAAAGTTCCTACCAGTCAGGGTAGACAATACTGACCTTGATGGGATAGTGGTGTGGCATGGTATAAGGATGCTTCGTGTGTTCATGTTTTATTCTTACTTTCTTTTCTGTGGCAAAGAATATATTGCTTCTTTAAAAAAATTTTTTTTTGTTAATTTTGAAGACTGACTACTACAGCATAGCCCCATGGTTCCTAGTGCTCAGATTTGGCAGATGTGGTACAGAGCTCTGAACTGGAGGTAACCTTGGATCTTGCATAACATCACAAAAGCTCTACACTTCTAACAAGGACAACACAACTCTCAGCCCAGCCAATGAACTGTTGTGTTGTTTTAATTTTCTTTGTAAATCGCAAGAGCAGCTTATACCTCTTAGGATCCTCCATCAGTCTCTAAATTATGGCCTATCACAAATTGTATCCAGCACCACCATTAATGGCAAAGAAGCAACTGACATTACTGCACAGAAATATTGGGGAGGATGGGCGTGCAGTATGAGAATCTTTGAAATCACTCAAGTCCAGCTGCTTTCATTTGTAACCAAGATGAAATTTCTGCCTTGTAGAAAGGATAGTTTTTCCATTGTGGTTTTATAACCTTTGTAGATGTCTCGTCTGAGTACTGAGCGGAGCAAAACACAGAGACAATATGTCTAGTCACTGGTGGCAACACAGTGTTGGACTAGACTGGACTGTTGGTCAGGTCCAACAGGGTTCTCCTCATATGACTACAAATATGGGATCACATGGGATCACACAATCAAAAATGGTACCAAAATGCATCTTTATAAAAAAGTGGCAAGGCTTCTCAACATACCATGCAAAATAATGTGAACTGGTTAAAGCTGATTTACTAATGAAAGGGCAAACAATGGGAGAGAACAGTAAGCAGAGACAGGTTGCGGCTGGTGTACCTAGTTTTTTGAAGAGCTCCGTTTTGAAGACCAAGAATGCTTAAAAGGAAACAGAACGTGCAAATGTAGAGAACTTCTCTAGTCCCAGGTCAGTTACGAGGGTGTGAATGTAATCAATCTAATGAGCTCTTTGTTTCTGTGTTTATATGTTTTATTTGTTTTAAATATGTTGTATGTATCTGTATTGTCAATGTTGTTTATATCATTTCCTGCCTTGGGGGCCTAAGTTAGGTGGAAAGGCAGCATATTCATTTTTTAAATAAACTTGCCTTGTGTCTGTAATCAAAAGAGCCTAAACTACCCTCCATCACCCTTTGCCAAAACTGTGTTCTACTGCATTTAGTTTTAAAACTGGAGAAATGGGAGACTAACAATATTGTACGTGGTGCTTTAAATGGTGTCCAATGCAGTCAGCTTCTGAAGCCAACAAGTTGCGGCCAACCCTGTAGGGTTTTCATAGCGAGAGATGAACAGTGGTGGTTTGCCATTGCCTCGCTCTGTGCAGCGACCCTGAATTTCTTTGGTGGTCTCCCACTCAAGTACTAACCAGGGCTGATCCTGCTTAGTTTCTGAGATCTAATGAGATCAGGCTAGCCAACTTGGCTATCCGGGTCAGTGCAGAGTATACATTAGCAGTCACATTTTCAAGGTTCCCTGGATGCTTTCAAACACCCACGATCAAGCAGCTCCATTCAGCAAGAACAGCTGTGGGTCCTTGTCAAGGTTTTAAAGAAAACATTATTCTGTATTTATTTGATCATCCAAAGGTCAAAGCCCTTATTGTGTGTTGCTTTAGTTGGGCCACAGGCAAAATATGTTTTTCAAGAGCCATTTAGCAGAAGACCAATAATAAAGCAATCTTCCCTCCCTCACCGCCCTCCCTTGGCTTGCAGGAAAAGAGCTCCCAATGAACAGATCTTACAGACTCCAAGGTTGTTGTTTTTCAAATGTTTATTTCACCCATTGTTCTTCCCGCTCATTTTTTGACCTTGCCCTGGGCTGCCACAGCCTCCATGGCCTTCCGCACGGTCTCTTCGTCGCCCAGGAACTGCATAGGCTTCGTCGGCTTCAGGTTGTCGTCCAATTCATACACAATGGGAATCCCGGTTGGGAGGTTGAGCTCCATGATGGCCGCGTCGGACATCCCTGGGTGGGGAAAGGAAGCAACGTCAGACAAGGTCCTGTGGCACCATGCTCTTCGTTGGCCATCAGCAGCTCGGCGATGGGCTGTCAATGCCTGGCTCTAAAATGCTCAAAGTTATTCATTTACTTTAGATATTTAAACCCCCGCTTTTATCCTTGCAACTACTACCCTGTGAGGTAGGTGAGATCAGAAAGAATAACTGGTTTAAGGTCACCCACCAAGCTTCCATGGCAGAGTGGGGGCTTCAAACACAAGGTTTCAAACCCCGGTCTCCCAGATCTCAGTCCAGTTCTCCAACCACTGAACTGCTATCTACTGATCATACGCACAATGGAGAATTCCTCTGGCCATAAGGAACAGCACTGGAAGAGGGAGTCAAGGGGCCCATGGAGTGTCAAGACAGCAAATTACTAACCATAGCTATCCATAAGCAAAACACTTATTGTATGAAGCCAAAGGCCATTACAGTTAGGACGCACACAACTATAGCAAAAGCAAGAACATAATAAAGTTGAAGGCTCTGAAAAACACAATCAAAAACACGCCAACACCTTCACAATATACATTTAAAATAGTTCAGCCTTTAGACACAGCTCTGGCCCATATTTTCTTGGCTGTCAAGGTGAATTGTGCCACTCTATAAGAAACATACTGGTCTGAATGGGAAAAGAAGGAAAAATCAGTTTCTCCTGCACAGAAGAAGAATTTAAACCTTTTTAGAATGTCGACAAGAAATTTATTTCTGGGTTGTGTGTACAAAGGACAAAACAAAATATAATGTGGAAGATCTTCTAGGACCAAGGCTGCACAAATACATAGATGAACAGCGGTCAGTATTTTTGTATAGCGGCCTGCTAACATGGCAGAAGGCATAGTTTGAAATCGCACAGAAGTTACAGCCTTTGTAAGATTGGGGAAAGTAACATTGGACAAATAAGAAGTTCTCCCTTGGTCCTTTTCAAACAGTCTTAACCAGGCAGAAAATCTAGAGTAAGAGATCGTATGTCTGCCCAGTGTAGCACCAGTCTAAAAATCCAATCTCGTATACTGAAACCCGGCAAGGGTCATCCTGAGAATAACCCACTAGGGAATAACAGCAAAGAATACAGCAGAAGCCATCTACACAAGTGGGATCCGAGTGCAGCAGTGCAATGGTCTGCTTTAAAAGCAGACTGATAGAAATATTCCTTTGCTTTCTCTAGAATCTGAATAGGGTGACATGTGTGCAGGCTCTAATTGAGGGTTAATCCAAGTTCAGCCAGCACTAAAGCCGCTGGAGTACTGTGAGGCAAAGCTAAAATTCTCTTTAAAAAGAGACTCTGAATAGGTTCCAGGGTCATGATCAAACGTTCATTCCAGCCCCAGAGATCTCTATACCATATAGAAACTGCAGAATGGGCTTCCTCTGGAACAGTTTCAAAGGTGACTCAATCAGAAATCCTCCTTTCGAGCTGTAAAATTTCTAGATGGCACCTATGGTTATCAGAGATGGTTTCATTAAAGCTCATACCCACATATTTAACAGTTCTGGATTGTTCAATGGAATTGCCATCTATTGACCATTAAAACCTTTAAGGTCTCTTTCCCAAAGATCATTATTGTCTTGGCAAAATTAATTTTTAAAGCTTCGCCCTTACAGAAATTAACCAGTTTGTGCAACATCCTTCTTAAGTCAATACAGTTAAGGAGACCAAAACAATAGTAATCACTCACCACCTCGACCTGGCGTTATCAACCCCGAGGCCCTGCCCTGCCTTGGAAGCATACTAAGAGCAGCTCAGCCAGGCCCCTGAGGCTCCACGGCCCAGAAGCTGGGAAAGTAAGGGATGGGAAGAGCCATAAAAAGCCTAGTGAGGATTGGAGATAAGGGCACCCCAGGACAAGGTTTGCAGAAGACAGGGACTTCTCCAGTTTAATTCTAACAGTTCTATTCCATTTATGTAAACTGCATTGGTGAGCCTTACAAACTGAAAAACAGGAAAGAAATCCAACAAAATCCCAAACCAAGGGCCACATGTCAGTCTTTGCTCAGTCCCCAGTTTCTGTTTGCAATGAGAAATCATAGGCCTCAATATGGGGAAAATAAACACTAGCTTAAGAGAACTCGTACAGAGAACACACCAGGTATGAGAGGAAGGGACTTGCACGGTAGACAGGGTTGCCATTCCCCTGGTGGGGCCAGTGGATTCCCCTATTTCGGGGGGGCCAATCCTCCGTGGCCCACTTGGACAGTGGGGGAAGCCCCACCCTGAGAAGCCCCCACCTGGTGCCATTGGCACAGGCATGATGACATCACCTGGGAGTGACATCATCATGTTTCCGATGTCCGAGGTGACACTCTAGGTTCTGGTCAAAACTCTATGGTTTTGAGGCTCAGAAACCACAGAGTTTTGCCCCAAACCTAGAACGTCGCCCCAATGGCAGAAATGTGATGATGTCACTTCTGGGTGACATCACTGTGGTGCTCACACTTTGCATGGCTGCCAGAAGTAATCCAGGAAGGATTGGGAGACCCCCCCTCCCCACCAGCAGCCAGGTAGGACCTGGCAACCCTAATGGTACATGACATTCCAAAATGCTTGAACCTGGCCAGCTTTTATTTCGGAAGTTCAATGCAACCCACACACCTGCCACAGAGTTGGCTCACACCCTCTTCCACCCCTCCCACCAACCCAGTTCTTAGTAGGCTGCTGTAGCTTTCTCACAGAAATATTATTTTTGGTTGTATGCCCAAGTGTTAAAAAACCTCACTGCAAAGAAAAGCTGGCACAGCAAGGAGAGCAGTTTTAAGAGAGCTAACTCCATACAAATCAGAACAATTTAAAAAATTCCCACACCACAGCAGCACTGCGACCGTGAGGAAGCCGAGTCAAAACTGCTTTTCTTGTCTGAGGGTTTTTTTTGTTTGTTTTTAGGTTTATTTCCCCTTTTACCGAGAGGAGCAATCAAAAAAACCTGTTTCCCACCTGTGGCCTGAAGTGGGATAACCCTTTCTAACATTCCTGGATTCTGTCAACTCATTCTATGTAAAGCAGACCACAAGCACAATTCTAAATAACTCACACACCCAAGTTGTAACACCCAAAATACCAGCTGCAGTGGAAAGGTTACCTCATATCTTAGGAAGACACAAAGCTGTCCTGTGTTGACTTTTCAGTTGAGCCACAAACACCAGTATACAAATGAACATTCTCGGCTAGCCCAAGGCAACCTATACTTCTTTAAAGGTAAAGGTAAAGGTTCCCTTGCTCGAAAGCCAGTCGAATCCGACTCTAGGGTTGCAGTGCTCATCTCCGTTTCAAAGCCGAAGAGCCAGCGCTGTCTGAAGACGTTTCCATGGTCATGTGGCCGGCATGACTAAACACCAAGGTGCACAGAACGCTGTTACCTTCCCACCGAAGTGGTACCTATTTATCTACTTGCAATTTCTTGCTTTTGAACTGCTAGGTTGGCAGGAACTAGAGACAGGAGCTCACCCCGTCATGCGGCACTCTCAGGTCTTGAACTGCTGAACTACTGACCTTCCACAGCCTGCAGTTCAGCATCTTAACCACTTGAGCCACCACAGCTCCTTCTTTAAAGGTAAAGGTAAAGGTTCCCTTGCTCGAAAGCCAGTCGAATCCGACTCGAGGGTTGCGGTGCTCATCTCCGTTTCAAAGCCGAAGAGCCAGCGCTGTCCGAAGACTTTTCCGTGGTCATGTGGCCGGCATGACTAAACACCAAGGTGCACAGAACGCTGTTACCTTCCCACCGAAGTGGTACCTATTTATCTACTTGCAATTTCTTGCTTTCGAACTGCTAGGTTGGCAGGAGCTGGAACTAGAGACAGGAGCTCACCCCGTCATGCGGCACTCTCGGGTCTTGAACTGCTGAACTACTGACCTTCCACAGCCTGCAGTTCAGTGTCTTAACCACTTGAGCCACCGCAGCACCCTTCTTTAGCAGGTGGCAAATTACTACCCAAGGAAGGTAGGGAGTCTCTGGCTGGAGTATCTAATGCCACCTCATTCCTACCTGTTGAAGGCCCAGGAACTCTGCTAGGAGAGAAGCAGGGAGTTCTGCCTTAAATGTTCCGGATTTGCTGATGCTGCCCTCTATTAGCACTCCTCTTCACTCAAGTATTTTCAGTGGCTGTTCGCTGAATTACAGCTATAGAGCTACATCCGTGCCTTCTCTTCTGGACACTGGTGCCATTCAATTGTGGGAACCTGTCCCATCACCACAGGCTCTCGCTGTTGTACATTATCTCTCTGTAAGAAGAGTCCTGTGTCACCTTAAAGACAAACCCTCATTCTTGCAGCATGTGCTTTCTTGAATCGAGCTGGCTTTGTCAGATGTACTTCACTACATTTAATGATGAAGTCTAGTCTTTTAAGGCGCCGTGGGGCTCTTTGTTTGTTTTTGCTGCCTTCCAAGGCATACTGATGCTCCCCCCACACAAGAACTTCAAAGGAAGAATGCAAAGGGAAACATTCGTCAAGAGGTTTAATGCTATCTTTAGTTGGGTCTTAACAGGGACCTGTAATTTCTTACTCGCATTTACCATCTTATAGAGATGTTAATAATCCATTATATCTCTGAACCTTCCTTTGTACCTATTTATCTCCATCATGCACTGGATTTTTCATTTTGAAAATCTAACAACAGCGGAAAGTGGTTCACTCTCCTGCTGAGTGGGCTGTTTGCTCTTTGGACTGGAGCTTGTTGTCTTTTCAGAAGCTCATCGATTTACAAATCTTGAGCAGCAGAAGGAAATTCTTATTCTTCATTTTTCTATGCAAGGAGCTTGTTTTGAACTGGCCTCTCTTTGTAACACGCACACCCCTTTCTGTTGTGGGTGTAAATTGGGTCTGATGGATTTACCTCCCTAGGCATTTGATGAAATGAGCTCTGACTCATAAAAGCTTATGCTGAAATAAATTTTGTTAAGTCTATAAAATACCACCGGACTCCTGTTTTGTTCTTTTTTTAAAAAAACCAACATGGGTTACCCACAGGATTAATTCTTATCGTAAAATAATCAAACCAGAAGAAAAATATTAAAAGGATAACCATAAGGGAAGAAAGAGAACAATAGCTGCTTTGCAATTCAGCTATCATGTTTGAAATACAGAGAATCTAAACCCTGTAAGAAATGCATTTACCTGCAAGCTCCGCCTACCAAGGCAGTTACAATCTCCTACCTGGTGATCCATCTATATGAAGAGAAAAATGTTCCCTCTAAAGTCTTAAAGATAGCACATGGGTTCTGCTCACTGCAAGTACACCAAGAGCACAGATAACACAAGCAACATATTGTATGGAAATGCAGCCTATTGCATGGAAATGGTTATGGCATATGGCAGCCCTGAGAGGCAGTCTCAGCAGCAAGCAGTAGAGGGCACCGTGGAAGCTCTGAGACCACAGACCTCTCTTCTTGCTCCCTTTTTATAATGTAGGCTGCCCTCTCTTCCTCTTGAATTGTGAGAGACCTCCTTGGAATGCCCATGACCTTTTGGGCCAGGGCTCAATTCATAGAGGCCAAAGAAACAGAATCCCGGGGTAGATGGAAGGCTGCAGGCAAACGCCGGTAGCCAAGCATGGGAACCAGACCTCTCAAGCCTTGAAATGCGACTCTGGACTGGAAATAGCAACACAACCTTCAGCAGCCTGCAGAGCACCCAGCTCTTGTATCAAGCGGCTGAAGGGTCAGGTTTGACTGGGAGAAAACCCAGGCCCACTGTGCTGAAAATCTGAGGGCACGCATGCCCAGCTGGTGGAACTTCTGGATCGCAGTGTTGCCAACATCCCGGTGGGAATGCAAAAGTATATAGCACTGTGCATAATAGATGTATGTTCAAGGTAGATCAATTTTGTGCTTTTTCTTTTTTTCTTTTTTTTTGGGGGGGGAAGAGAGCATATCTCTCAAGTTCTATCAGGTAGCTGCAAAACCCCAAATTTGTGGCTACCTGATAGAACTTGAGAGATATGTTCTCCTAGATTAGTTATTATGTCTGCCACAAGGGTTCTGATGGGACACTAGAAAATATGCTGCTACCTTAAGAGTTTTTGTGCTCACAAAGAGAAATGATTGCACCTTATGTCCTTTATATACATCACGGTCCTTGAAAAAGACTGTATTCAAAATGGGTAAATTATTAGAGTCCCGTGATTGCGATACTGAGAAGGTGCTGTCTGAATATTTGAACAGAATGTAAACCTGCACTTTGATGTTTTGTTTGGGTGAAACCTATTTTTGATAATATTTGACACCAATATTTATATAACAGTATAGAAAAAGAAAAAGCACAAAATTGATCTACCTTGAACATACATGTGTTATACACAGTGCAATATACTTTTGCATATTTTCCTAGCACTGTGACCCTCAGTTTTTGTAACACCCAGGTGGGGCCCAGAGATCTCCAGACCACGGAGATTAGTTCCCAGGAGAAAATGGCTACTTTGGAGAGTGGACTCTGTGGCTTTGTACCTGCTAAGGCCCTTCTTCTTTCCAAACCCTGTCCTCCCCAGGCTTGCACTCCCAAAATCTCCAGGTGTTTCCCCACCCAATGCTGGCAACCCTACCTGGATGTAATACAAGGCCCAAATCAACCACAGAATACCCAGGACATGTAGAATTAACTTGAGAGAAAGAGATAGGCTTATCAGCCTTCTGCTCAGAAGCACTGGTGGTGCAGAAGAGAGGCTTGCCAGCTCTGAGTTGGGAAATTTGTGGAGATTTGGGGATGGGGTTTGAAGAAGGCAAGGCTTGGGGGAGAGGCGGCGCCTCAGCAGGGTATAATGCCATAGATTCCACTCTCCAACGCAGCTGTTTTCTCCAAGGGAACTGATCTGTTGTCTGGAGATCAGTTAATTCTGGGAGATCTCCAGGTTCCACCTGGACGATGGCAACCCTATCAGAGGAGAGCACACTGAACTCAGACACAGAGACTAAAGCTGTGTCTTAGAATCACAAAACAGACATCTAATGTCACAGAGCAAAGCTGTTCACTTGGCTGCACACCATAGATCAATCTATGCAATCCCAAACATCAATTCAGAACCCAGAGAGCAGTTCCAGTGCAGAAAAGGGCTTACAGACCACATACTCACAGGTTACTCAAGTAAACATGCCAAGTCCTTTTTCCTGAATTTTCAGGTTTTGTTAACAAAAAAGAATACATCTAGCCTTGTCATCCATAGACACATAAGGTAAGCGGACACTACTCTTCCCAGTTAAAAAATCCGGGATAAATAGTCATCCCAGGCTACGTTTTCTTTTGGCAGAATGCATAGAGAAGGTTCCATCTGTTTTTGCAAAGGAGAACTGATCCAGGGAAGCAGTGAACTAAAGTGCTACAGTCATCTGTGGGTTAATGCAAATAATGGGCAACATTTAGGACCTCACCACAGACAGACGTGGGAGAAAAATGATTCCTTAAATACCAATGTTAGTGATTAACAAGGATCAGTCATAATAGATGTTTGAAATAGGACCAAACTATTGTGAAACATAGTGACTTCTGCAACCACAAACACAAATTTTGGAAGGGTGACATTTTACTACCCAAAGATTCCCCAGAATTTGGCTTGGGGCAGTGACGATATCCCTAACACAATTTGTGTAAGTTTTTGCCCACACTTCTCGACATGTTTAAGCAAAGTTGCTTCCATTTTGTGGCCTATGAGTAACCAACACGCATTAGGTGTGTCATAAAATTATAAAAGGTAAAGTGTTAGCAATATTTAATACAGTTAAAGCACTTGACGCTAGACTGCCAGTATTTAAATTTCTGGCTCTTCTGCATTGATCCCCTATCTTGCTGTTACACCCTTCGGCCTCTTCATCACAAAAAGTGGCAGAGTGTGTGATGTTGAGTTGCAAAAAGCAAGGGAAAGCCCAGGGGGACTAATAAACAAGTTTTACAGCTTTTTAGTGCTACTCAGGTTATTGTCGGTAGTTCTTTCATTCCTTCTTGCTGCTTTTTATTAGTTTTCTGCCACCATTTTACAGAACATTAAGAATAGCCTTGCTGGATCAGACCAAGGGTCCATCTAGTTCATCCTGTGTCCAAGTGCAGCCATTCAGATGCCACCAAGAAAGCCACAAGCAGGGCCTGCAGGCAAAGCAGAGGTATCCCAGAAGTCCCATTTGGCTATCATGGCTAAAGGTCAATTATGGACCTAACCTACATAGATCTACCAACCTATTTTTAAATCCCTCTATGTCAGTGGCTACGGCCACATCTAGTGGCAGTGAGTTCCACAAGCAAGTTCCTGTGCAATGCTACTTCCTTTGGTTAGTCTCGAGACTGCTTTTTGATGTTTTATGAGTGAACTTTTATATATGCATTTTTTTAGGAATTCTTTAGTTTAACACACTGATTTTTTTAAAGCATTCTTACTTTTGGTGCAAATACCTTGGGCAATGCTCCCTCTAAGCTGTGGAGTCTTGTGAGCAAAAATTCGACTTTGTGAGCTTCTGGAATTAAAGTTGTGAGTGAGCGATTTGGCTACTGCAGAAATTAGTTTGCTCTGGAGCCCTCCTTCCTGAGCAAAGGCAAAAATGTGTGAGCCAGAGGCTAAAAAACTGTGACACTAACTCAGCTTAGAGGGAACACTGGCTTTGGGTATTCTTGGGAATGGAAAGGCAGACTATCAACAACAACACCACTCCAACCAACCCAAGCATTTCAAGCACACACACACCAAGACCTCTACCTGGTCTGATCTATGCAAATATGTCTTCCTGATACCACTATCCTCGGCTCATCACGTCACAAAATCAGGATAATAAACCAGCCCAGGAAAAACCGTAGATGGCCGCAAGCCAACAGGTTGGAGAATGGAAAGGAAGATGCCCTGTCCAGTTCATGGCAGCAGCTTGTTATTACACAGATAAACTAGCTCTTTGGGCTTTTCTACACCAACAGTGCCAAATTTGACATCTCTTCCATCTAAACGAAGTGATGATAATTACCCACTCAAGCAGCCCTTCAGAAAACAACTTGGACCACACTTAGGGTGTGACCACCCTCTAATGCCGAAGGAACACAATGAGGTTGGGTTGCAAGGTTGGAAGGTGGAGGAGGACTTACAGTGTTCCACACACCAGGCCAGGGAGAAGCAGGGGAAAGGAGAGCTCAGATGAAGCGGTAGATTTAAGGGTACAGAGCGATCTCTGGGTGGTAACCCGGAAACCTTATTAGGAGAACAGTACCACGTTCTTCCTGGAAACTACTCCAAAGTACATTCCTAGCCTCAGCCACTCGCATATATGTCCAAAAAACCTGGTGCTTTTGAGATGGTAGACATTTCACCTGCTGGTCCCTGTACACAGCAAGGATGCCCCATGCTCCTCAACTATGCTTCCTCAGAAAATTCTGCAGAAAGGTTGGGTTTTTTTTCAAGAAGCAAGCAGAAGACTTAGAGATTTGAGTGGGAAGTAGGCCAGGTGCATAGCTGGGAAGCCACAAGCCTGGCACTCTGCCCAGCTAAAGGTCACCTGAAAGCGATATAGTTCATCATCATGGCCACAGTCCAGCTGTCCGCTCTGGTACCCTGGTCTCGGGCATTCCACGAGCATCCCTGCAAGATCATTCTATGGAGTTGAACGAACCAACCATGGCGTAAAGCAGGCTGCGGGATACAAGATGCATCTCTGCACTAGATATCCTTAGCAACAGATTCCACATCCCAGAGTGTTGCATTATTGAATTAGTTCTGTGCTCAAGTTCAGGTTGCCACTGCCGTGGAAGGAAGGACTCAGTACTTTCAATATATAGATTTTCTAAAGATAGCAATTCTGCAACCCAGCTTCCAGGAGAGGAAAAACTGAGCTCCACAAACTCCGTACATAATTTAAATTGATCGAATATTCATATACCCCCTGTTTTGCACAAGTTATTCTGCTTCAGTTCCTGCACAAGGTTTGTAGGATAGGTCACTGAAGCCCCAACCACCAGCTACTGGAAGTCCTGCTCAGATACTTCTCTAGATTCTGAGATTTCATCAGGCACTCTATTTTCACAGCCCTTATGGGCCGGAGACTTGCTTTTTTTAAGAAGGAAAGCTGAGATTTTCAGGAAGCTAGACTCAGAATGCAATGTCAGTCTCTGCTTTCACAAAGAGCAGCTGAAGAACCCATGCAAGTAGCAGCCACAGCCCCCTATACTAGGAGGCTTTCCCCTCTGAACCAGACAATGTGCCACTTTAAGGCAAGGTGGGGAAACAAAACAGAACCACCAAGGCACAGAATGATTGGCATTAACAGAAGGCAGTCCCTTACCTTCCAGGTGCTTGACAATCCCCCGAAGGCTGTTGCCATGAGCAGCAATAAGTACCCTCTTGCCAGCTTTGATCTGGGGCGCGATCTCATCATTCCAGAAGGGCAGGGCACGGGCGATGGTGTCTTTGAGGCTCTCGCAAGAGGGCAGCTCCCCAGCCTTCAGACCTGCATAGCGCCTTTCCTGGACAGTGCAACAAAGAGATAAAAAGTTATACCTAGAAGGAGGGGTGGGCTTAGAAGGGCTTAGACAGTCCTCAATGCAGGAAGAGGAAGACCAAGCGTGTTCCTGCTGTTTTAATGTCACAGTGTACAATCAAAGGTTGGATCTTACCAACGTTGGAAACAAGAAGATTTCGTCTCCTGCTCCTCACCCCAATCTTAAACAGTGCCTCTCTCGGTGAAGTGAGATGACTATAAGCCACACAGTAGCCACAGTCTGTAGTCCCTGACCCCCTGGTCAGTCCCAGCAGTTCCACCTCCTCCTCCAAATCTAAGGAATTGGAAGTAATGCTGGACTTGGATGGTGGACGTCCCACCTGTTACAGATGCCATGCAGCAATGACTGTGTAGGGCACCCCAGTTCTCTGAATTCATCTTTGGACCAGTTAAGAGATCTGCAGAGATCTGGGATATAAGATTCCTCACTCACCATCATGTTTATAAGCCAAATCGGTCTTTGTTAACAAGAGAAAAGTCACGGCTGAGAAGGAACTCCCTACAGCTTTTATAAAGGGGGGGAGCAGTACATAGCAATATTCCTCCAGAAAGCAAGCAGGAACTAAGGCCCAATAGGCTTTCAAATCACTGGTGGTTTCCAAAGGAGATCCTGGTGTGCCACCTGAGGGTTAGGGAACTATTGTCTGAAGAGTTGAAGGAGCATAATAAGAACTTTGGTGTGCATAAAACAAACAGGTGAATTGCATGGTGAACAGGAAAGAAAACGTAGGTTAAAAGGTTTTTGGCATCTTGAAAAAAGGGGAATGTAATGACTAGGGACAGGACAAGATCCCATGGATGCTATACTACCAGCAGGAAAAACCTCCAACTCAAGTTTTGTAACAAACTCATCCCACAAGTGGACTCTTTCCCAAGATATGCCTTCTGGCTATAGGCTGTTTGGCTATGAGAATCGAGATCCAGCACATACAAGAGAGAAAAGAATCATCTCCAGCAGGTCTCTGGAAAGGCAGCATATACATTTCCTAAATAAATGTATCCGTCGTAGAAAACACCTCACCAACCTAGGGTTGCCAATCCCCAGCTGGGGGCAGGGGATCCCCTGGTTTGGAGCCCCTCCTCCTGCTTCAGGGCTGTTAGAAAGCGGGGGGCAGGGGGGGCGGGAATGGCTGCTCCATTATATCCTACAGAGACCAGTCCCCACAGGGTATAATAAAGAATCAATATGGGAGTATCTGAGGCTCTGAGGGGGCCATTTTTTGAGGTAGAGGCACCAAATTTCCAGCATAGCTCCTGGTGCCTCTCCTGGGAAAAAACCCCAAGTTTCAAAAAGATTGGACCAGGGGATCCAATTTTATGAGCCCCAAAAGAAGGTGCCCCCATCCTCCATTTAAAAGGAATGTGGTCACTTTAAATGTGATGGCCAGAATTCCCTTTGGAATTCAATCACCTAGTGACTTCACAAAAGTGATGTCACATCCTTGCTCCTGGCTCCACCCCCAAAGACCCCAGATATTTCCTGAGTTGGACCCGGCAACCTTACATCAACCAGATGTTGCCACTATAAACAGCAGGCTATCACTGAGGAGTTAAGAACCATCATGTTCCATTTCTCCACTGAGTAAATTCAAGGCCACTTTTCCTCTTAGCATCTGGTGGATGAGAAAACCAGTTCAAAATCAATTTTAGGGGCTTGGTCAAAGTGGCCCTGAAAAAATCTTGTCTTCCCATCCCGAGCTGTACCTTCTTGATTCTATGACTCGCTATAAAGTTAGGCAGATCATGAAAGGGAGGGCAGGGAGGGATGAGCTAGTGCCCAGGGTAATGCTTTCTCATATGCCCAAGGTAATGCTGATCACCACTCTGGGGTCAGGAAAGAATTTTCCTCCAAGCCAGATTGGCTCAGGGACACTGGAAGGTTTTTTGCCATCCTCTGGGCATAGAGCAGGGGTCACTGGGGCAGTGTGTGTGTGTGTGGGGGGAGAGTAGCTGTGAATGTCCTGCATTGTGCAGGGGATAGGACTAGATGACCCTTGGAATCCCTTCCAGCTCCATTTTTCTAGGTTTCCCTCTTCTGCCTTTCACTACTGCTTCCATTGTCCTTGGAACGTTGTAGAAGGGCAGTGTGCTGTAGTGGTTACAGTACCATTCTAGGAACTGGGAGACCCCTTCTCTGTCATGAAAACTCACTGTGTGACCTTCAGCCAGTCACACACTCTCATTCTAACCTACCTCGAAGGGTTGTTGTTACGATAAGAAAATGGAGGAGGGGAGAACAATGAAAGAGCCATTTTGGGTCCCCACTGAGAAGAAACCCAGGGCATAAATATCTAAATCAATAAATACATTATCTCCATTCTGATCACATCACCCTTTTTTTAAACATATCTGTACCCCAAAATCCTGCAAAGACACACACGGCATATTTTGCTACCACAGTTTGGATTCTGCCAAATAGTCAAATTTCCTCTCTGGGCGACCACTTCTCTTACAGGGTTATGCCAGCACTCACCTTGCTAATCACTTGATAATAAGGATGCTTTTCATCCATTGGAGGTGGGGGGATGTCATAGGACCGTCTCCAGATCTTGACCTGCTCCTCACCGTGCTTGGCTGCGGTCTCGGCCTTGTTGAGGCCTGTCAGGCCCCCGTAGTGGCGCTCATTCAGGCGCCAGGTGCGCACTACGGGCAGCCACATCTGGTCAATGCCATCCATGATATACCAGAGCGTGCGGATCGCCCTCTTCAGCACGGAGGTGTAGCAGATATCAAACTCATAGGCGGCATCCTTTACGGCCTGGGCCCCGCGCTTGGCCTCCTCTCTCCCTTTCTCGCTCAGTTCAGCGTCGAACCAGCCACAGAAACGGTTCTCTTGGTTCCAGGTGCTCTCACCGTGCCGCACGATCACAAGGCGGTGGGTTGGCATGGCTCTGGTGGAAAGGGAGAGGCTCAGCAAAAGGCCAGCACTGATACAGGAAGGAGGAACTCCAGCCCTGCCCTGAGCACCAACACCCAGAATGGACGTGCTCCCACTATTTATACGACTCTTCCCTCCCCCCCTTTAAACCTTCTGGCCAATCAGTGCCTACTTTGGAGTGGAAAGACAGCTGCAGACAGCCAGTCACACTTTCCCTCTGGGCTACAGGCAAAAATAGCAACTGTGAGAGGTTCCCCTTGCGTCTAGGCCAGAAATAGCTTGGCAGGCCTGTGACCTTCTCTCTGGGGCTTTTACTGAAGGAGAAGACAGGGAAGGGGGCCGAATCTGGGCTCCTGGGATCCACCTTGCTCGTACTGTAAAGAAAGCAGCCTCCAGTTTCAAACTGCCGCTTATTCCCAGGACTTTAAAGTGCCCGAAGGCAAAAGTAGAAGCCAGGGCTGGATTCTCATGCGACTTGCTATCACCTGGACAGAGATGGGAGCAAGGAGATCTGGGGCTGATTAGGACAGCGAGGGAATAACACAGACAGAGAGAAAGTGGGGTTGCGCAGGAGCACAGGGGATCTGGTCAGTCCCCCCCAACGTCCCTGCTCATACAAGGAATGCTTCAAAACATGCATGGAATTAAGAGCCTTCAACATAAAGGCAAAGAAAGGCAGGGATATTTTATAAGGTTTTTGCAGTCAATCTTCTGATGTTTGACTTAAGACCTGATGGGGATAAAGATAAGGCTTGCAGCTTATGGTTACTAACCTCCAGATGGTGGCTGGAGATCTCCCACTATTACAGGTGACTGAGATCAGTTCAGCTGGAGAAAGTGGGCCACTCTGGAAACTGAGCTCTGTGGCATTATACCCCACTGAAATCCCTCCCCAAACCCCGTCCTCCTCAGGCTCCACCCCCAAAATCTCCAGGTATTTCCCAACCTGGAGCTGGCAACTCTACTGCAGCTGGTTCTGCAGCACCCGGACGCCCCTAAGGAGTTAATGGTGGTGACTCCGAGTTGCACCCAAATGTCTTATGGTGACTCTGTAGGGTTTTCAAGGCAAGAGCCATTAAGAGGTGGTTTGCCATTGCCTGCCTCTGCACAACGACCCCAGACTTCCTTGGTGGTCTCCCATCGCAATGCTAACCAGGGCCGACCCTGCTCACCTTCCAAGATCTAAGCCATCCAGGCCAGGGCACCTAGGCAGTTCGCAAACAGCAAGCCCAGTGTCCAGTCCTTAACCCCACCCTAAAATCCATCCTTGCCTGCCATGATCCTTAAGCCTGATGATCAATCTCTATTATGCCATTTTTTTAAAAAGGCAACTATTCTTTATTTTTAGAACTTGCATTAAGTGACTGGACTGAGAGGGACACAGGAAACAAGTGAAAAATTGTGATTGAGCCTACAGTTCCCAGACTGCCTCACTTTCCAAAGGAGGAGGTGGCTTTTGGGTCCTAGTGCTCCTTTTTTATTGAGCTAGCTTGCAGTGATAATTGTTGTTTGACCTATGGGGTAAAAATATCCACAAATATCATAACTAACCTTTTCACATTGCATCACTTGGCATACCCCTAACTATGTACAACAAACCAGGCTATTTTGTGCTGAACCCATGACGTTCCAGTGTGCATTTACACAGAGGTCATTTCCTTCAGGAGCGCACAGGAGCGAAGCTCCGGCAGTAAGGAGTCCATGCAAGCCCCACCCCCTGCTCCCAGCAGCCCCCTTCGCCTTTCCCAGCCTGCTGGCCGACCCAGCGGAGCGCTGCCGTGAGCTGGCCCTCAAGCTGCTCCACCACTGCCTGGGTTGTGGCACCCAGCCAGCCCAGGCTCTGCCCATCCTCATGCGGCCCCTGGTGCAGCGCCTCTGCAAGGCAAGCCCCAGAGACTCCCATGAGGCCTGCGAGGAGCTCCACCCAGGCCTCCTGCACCTCTACCCTACCACCACCCTGGCTCCCTACCTGCTGAAGGCCATGCACATCTTCCGCACTGCCCTCCTCGACCCACAAGCAGCCACACATTTTCCTGCGCTTGCCAGCCATCCAAAAGAGTCCAGTGGCACCTTTAGGACCAAGGTTTATTCAGGTACAAGCTCTCCCTCCTCTGTGATGGCAGATCTGCATGCTCCCCCACCCATAGCTAGCAATCTAAAACAGTCCAATGGAGTCTGAGTAGTGGGTGTTGCCTTCTGACACGCTTCTGGTGATGTCAGGGGGTGTGGCATATGCAAATAAGTTATGCAAATAAGTTATGCTAATGAGTTCCTGCACCTCTTTTTCTACGAAATGACCCCTGCATTTACATGTTACAAAACACAGCTGCACGCCCTGGTTCTAGAAGCAATTCATAACAAGCAACCTGCTTGAGAGTTTCATGCGTACATATGTCCAGCTGGATATGCACAGTTGCCAACCATATTTCTGGCCTTTCCCTGGGGTGGGGTGGGGTGGGAGGGAAAAATCAGTGAAGGAGGCTTTGCCCATCACTACATTTCCATGCTGGGGAAAATAGTCACCTACTGAATTTCTGCTTCCCATGCAATTATTAAAAAGCACAGTAGTTTGTAGCAGGCAAACAAAGAGGGTGATGAGCACATGATACAGTTGGATTGCCATAGAAATGCAAGAATCTGCTGGGTCCATTTCACTTTTACTGACTCAGCCGAACAGCACCACAGTCCATTATCACCTCAGCCCTCCACTTAGTTCTAGCATCAGTCATTTATTTCCGGTGGTTAATTGCACAATGGTGTTTTACAATATGATGGGAATATATTCCCCCTACTCACCTTTTTGGAACCTGTGGGAGCTCGGATGGAATTATACTCACCTTTACCAGCATGATATGGATGTTAGAGTGTAAGACTATGATCTGGGAGACTAGATCTGGGACCAGGTTCGAATCCTTATTCTGCTATGGAAGCCCTCTGGGTGGCCTTGGGCCAGTCACTCTCAGCCTCCCCTACCTCTCAAGGCTGTTGGGAAATATTGATGGCACAATCTACTATAGATCCCCAGTGGGGAGAAAAGTAGGATATAAATATTTAAATAAGTACTGACCACCACTGTATCCTCTCACTACCCAGAGGTTCTTGGAGCTTCTATTCCTTTAGTGGGGAACTGTTAGACACGCTGAGAAAATGGAACCTCCATATTCAGAAGTAGTATACTTCTAACTACTAGGGGCAACAAAGAGGGGAAAGTGCTATTACCTTCCTGCCCTGTTTCTGGGCTTCTTAGAGCAATTTGGCCGGCCATGGTGGAAAATGGATGCTGGACTACATATGCCTAATATCTAGCAGGGTTCTTCTTAGGTTCTTATGGGTGAAAGGGCCATGCAGAAGAACTGCATTTTGATAATGAGACAGCGTTGTTCTGATGGGATCCAAATTCTCTGACTTCCCTTGCCTGTTACAGGAAAGTTTGGTCGAAGAAGAATTCTGTGACTAACTCGGCAAAATCCAGCAGGTATAGTTTTCCCACCGATGATTGCAGCAATGCAGAAAGCTCATTATAATGGTGGAAGCAGCACAGGAGTCTTCCTCTCAGGTGTCAACACCGTATTAAGGGCTGCCTTTCAACTACTTCAGCAGCACTGAACTGGATACAAGTGTGTGCAGCCATTCCTCCAGAAACATCAAATGCCCACAGTGATATCAACATCTAGTGGGAACACTTAGGCAATCGCCCACCAGGTGGCACCATTACACATGCTCAAAAAAGTAAGGAAACTCCTGACCTGTTCTTCATTGACCCAAACCCCCCTCCATCGCCAAGTGCTACAATGCACAGTACTTAGGATTTTAGTAGGCACCAATTCCCTCCGTCTTCCTATAGGTTGCCTGTAATTGCGCTTGGTGACATTCTTCTCTCCTCAATGCTACACGTAAAAGTACAAGAGACATCTCAGATCTGGCAACTTGGGTTCATGCTTCAATCCCCCTTTCTTGCCAAGATGCAAGGCAGATTGCAGGATATAAAGCAATGTGATCAGACAGCCTAAGACAACCAACAACCAACGCAACAAGACGAGGATTACAGAATTGGAATACAATGTGAACAACATACTATTTAAGGCAGAGGCGTCGAACTCATTTGTCACGAGGGCCGGATCTGACATAAATGTCACTTTGTCGGGCCAGGCCATGTGTGCCATAAAATGTAATGCCAGGTACCGGTATAAGGGACAGCACCTGGTAAGCCCTGAGTTGGTGTAAGGCCTCACGGGCTGGGAGGGGGTGCAAAGGAAAACCCACATGGGCAGATTGGAGAGCCAGCGGTGCAGCACTGGGCAGACACCCCCCCCACTGCTTGACTGCTGCAAACAAGGTTGTTTCGCCACGCTGAAGCCACAATTGGGGTGGCTCTGCCCATTCTGCCTCAAGCAGTCTCCTGTTCCCTCCCGTATACTAGTTGCTTGTGGGCCATGTAAGAGCCTTGGGCGGTCCAATTCCAGCCTCCAGGCCTTATGTTTGACATCCCTGACCAAAGTATACTAGAAATCAGGGGTGACAAACATGCGGCCCGCGGGCCGGATCAGGCCCCCAGAGGGCTTCTATCAGGCCTGCAGTGGAACTGGCTGTCTTCTGCTCCTTCTTCCAGTTCTGCTGCTGCTGCGTCATCATAGGTTTGCAGCTTACAGATACACTCCTGAACAGCATACTCAAGATTGCAACAGCACAGACATTTTGATGCAATAATTCAGAGCAAGAGGAGTCAGATATCAGATACTGTTTTAAATAAACAAAATATTTCAAGAGTTTTAAGCATATTTTTAAGTTAAAAAACCCCTTTGTATTTGTGTCCTTTATAAAGTTTATATCTCTACTACCTGACATTACATTTTATGACTAACATGGCCTGTCCCAACAAGATCTGGCTCTCGTAACAAATGAGTTTGACACCCCTGTTATAAATAATACAGAAAGTGGATTACCACTTCAGAGAAGTACTATTCCATCCACTCCAGCATTTCAGCATTATTACTAATTAAAACACTTATTGCACCTTCAGGCTTATTATATGGCACCATTGTAAGGTATTTATTGCAATCTATATATTTATCTCACCTTTTTTGCTCCATGGAACTCAAGAATGCTTAATACAGAATCCCCAGGAGCTTCCATCCAAACACTGACCAGATCTAGGCACATTTAACTGTTTGGATTTAAACAATGCTGCTCGATCACGTGACCTCCAACCACACACTGAAACTCTATTGCATATTGTTCCAGATAATACTGTAACTTGCTCTGAGCCCACAGGATACAGTGGAGCATAAATCTTAATAAATTTATTTAACCTATAAAACACATGCATAGGACAAAAGCTACAAACTTCTGCTGGCTATTGCTAGATGTAAAAAATGCATGTCTGTCCATTTTCTCTAACGAGGCATATTCAAAAACTCAAAAGGCTGTCTATTTTCCCACTGATAAAGCATCAATTCTGATAAAGATATCACTTTTGAGTGTTTGTGTCTGCCTTGTTTTCACAAACCCTGCCTCGTTCCAACTTCAGAGTGTATTTCTGGAAAGGATCCTACATATTTGTATGCAGTCAAAGATGCTAAACCTTTGGCATAAAAGAACAGAGCCATTCTAGAAAGTCCACATAGTCTGATCGTCCTATAGTTGCCAACCTCCAGGTGGGGCCTGGCAATCTCCCAGAGTGACAACATCTCCAGACTACAGAGAGCAGTTCCCCTGAAGAAAATGGCTGCTCTGGAGGGTAGATTCTATAGCATTGTACTCAGCTGAGGTCCCTCCCGTCCCCAAACGCCACCCTCCCCAAATCTCCAGGAATTTCTCAATCCGGACCTGGTTGCCCCTACTGGTTAAATGAGCCAATTTGATGAAAAGGAGATGAATTAACACTGGGCTGACAGACAGGAGTTAATTGGCAGGTTTGCATTTATGGCAGAAAACAATTGTGAGACTGGGTCTGGTGCATATAAATTTAGGAAGGGATTATACCTAAAATGAATGAACTATATATCCTTACAAAAATCCATCACTTACCTAACTCAGCTTTCTCTGTCCTGCTGGCTTTGTAGCCAATCACATTGTGGCATGCCAGATCAAAGGCCTCCTGCATTCCTAAGAGACCATTATGTCCCATCACAATCACCAGTGAGCGAAGCCCCCACTATTTCAGGTATACACTAATGCACTAGGAAGACCTCATAGAAAGACTTTCCCTGTGTGGTTTGTTTGGCCTCAAGAAGTTCCTCCCACCATCAATGTCCTGCAAAGAGGATACTCAATCTAGGCTGCCTCTTTTGTTTCTAGCAAGGCTCAATGGATCTCCATGCCATTAAAAGCTACACCTCTTGAATTTCTGCTTGTCATAAAGCTAGCAAAGGGACATAACTTCTGATAGGAAAAAGTAGCAGTTCTAATCTTAATGTTTTATATGGTTTATATTTGTAAAGCCTTGAAATGTATGAAGACAGCCTATACTTGCGCATACCCATGCAGATATCCCTCTACTTAGGACAGAAATTTAATGGCCTGAGGACCAAAGCTCACAGTTCTTGGGGATGTCCGTTACTGTTTTCCTGATTCTTTTTTTAAAATAAATGTGCCAACACCGAACTGTCAGTGAGAGTAACAGAGACTGATTTGATTTTAATTTTTCCCCTGGAAGCCATTTATTTCTTTACTTCATTTATACCCTAACTTTCTCCCCAATGCAGCTTAAATCATTCTCCTCTCCTCACAACAACCCTGTGAGGAAGGTTAGGCTGAGAGCGTGTGACTGGACCAAGGTCACCCAGCAGGCTTCCGTGGCAGAGTGGGGAGTCGAACCAGGGTCTCCCAGATCCTGGGTCTAACCCTCCAAACCAGGGGTGTCGAACTCATTTGTTATGGAGGGCCGGATTTGACACAAATTGGACTTTGTCCGGCCGGGCCATGTGTGTCATAAAATGTAATGCCAGATAGTGGAGATATAAACTTTATAAAGTACACAAACACAAAGGTTTTTTTAAACTTAAAATAAAAACATGATTGATACTTTAGCATTCTTGCAATATTTTATTTAACAGTCTCTGATAACTGACATTCTTGCTCTGAATTATTGCATCAAAATGTCTGTGCTGTAGCAATCCGAGCGGGGAAGGCGCCTCAGCCCAGTGCAGGGAGCAGAAGCTTGCCTATCTATCTCTCCTGAGTGATTGAGAGAGTCTGGGAAAGCAAGCTATGACACAGCAGCAGCAGCAGCAGAACTGGAGGAAGAAGCAAGAGACAGCCAGTCCCTTGTGGGTCTGATAGAAGCCCTCTGGGGGCCTGATTTGGCCCCCGGGCCGCATGTTTGACACCCCTGCTCTAAACCTTGCCACACCACAGTATTCACATTTACACAACCAAAATCCCTCCCTCCCTCCCAGTGTTAGAAGCAGGGTGAGATGCCATCCTCTTATAAGTGATTGAAACCATACCGGGATGGATCACGGCCACACCAATAATGCCAAGCATTCAGTGATTTCTGATTTCATTTATAGTTGCTCTGCTCATAGTAATCACTAACCATAACGGTTCCAAGTGTGAATTCCTAATTTATGCTTGTTAGCAAGCAGTTCACACCTGCAATCAGAGACCTAAAGACAGCCAATGGATCTCTACCTAAACTGAGGCCGGTCTAATTTGTTTACTTCTGCATCAAGCACTGTCCTTCCTCTTGCTGGAGTTTACCCTATGGGGCAAAAATATCACGGGGGCAAATGGAAGTTGGGAGGAGGTTGTTTTTGAGGGGGGAATGGCTCATGCAAGCAGCCAAACTTTCCTTCCCCACTCCTCTCCCTCCCTCCTCCAGAGCTGTATTCGATTTAAGAGTCAGGAAATCAATCACAGATCAACCCCCCAAAGGGACAGTTTGACCCTCAGCTTGATTCAAACAACTTGGACCTGAATTTTTCCACCTCGCCTCCCCTGCGTTCTTCCTGCACCTTCATGATGGATGATAAAAAAGTTGTCAGCAGAAATAGAAACAAAGGCTAAGAAGCAGAGAGGAAGACTGGAAAATTTCAGCTGACAAAGCAGGATTCTGGAAAGTTACCAGCACTGCAAACAAGGTGTTGGGATGCAGGGGAAACCAAATGGGAATTCTTTTGACGCTGCTAAGCTCTGGGCAATAGAGCGGTGAACAGCTACAATATAATATCCCAGCAGATCACTGCATCATTGGTTTATGATCAAGCTTCATCAGCATGACTGCAGCTCTTTCAGCTCTTTAATTTATATTGCAGTAGTTTTAGTCAAAGCAGCCCAAAACTCCTTTGGGATCATTTTACTGTTTATAAAATCTGTATCACACTCCTCCTTAGGGAAGCTCAGAACAACTTCAGTAGGGTCCTCAACAAGACACTGACCAATCTGAGACAGGCTTTGTTATAATAGCGCAACAGCATTTGACCACTCCTAGCTTGGGTATTCAAAAAGATCAGCAAGTCAAATGTGAAGATAAATATACAAATGACCAACATATCGAATACGGTTGCTGGGTCCTCCCTGGCCACCAATGGGGGATAAGGGAGCAGGGTTGCCAGATCCAGGTTGGGAAACTCCTTGAGATTTGGGGACAGAACCTAGGGAGGACAGAAGCCTCCATGGGGTACAATGCCATACAGTCCACCCTCCAAAGTATCCATTTTCTCCAGGGGAATTGATCTCCAGGCCAGTTTGGCTGGAGATCCTGGAGGGTTTTTTTTGTCATCATCTAGGCATGGAACAGCAGTCTCTGGGGGTATTTGTGAATTTCCTGCATTGTGCAGGGGGTTGATGACCCTGGAGGTCCCTTTTAACTCTATGAGTTTATGATTCTATAGTCTGGAGATGAGTTGTAATTCTGGGAGATCCCCAGGATCCTCCTGGAGATTGGCACCCCTAACATCAAATAGCAGGGCAGCTAGTCCTCTGTGCAGACAAGAAACGGAACAAAACTAGGCTACCCAAAGCCAATTCAGAGGTCCTCAACATACTCAGGTGACTCACGGGGCTTCCAGAAAACATCACTTTGAAAGTAGCCTAAAAGAAAACAGCATAATGTGGACTGAGCATGCTGAAGGAGGCCTCGGCTAACGAGAACTGCTAGGATTCCGTTAAATGGGGAGGGAACTGTGGGGAGATGAAAAAACTAACCTGTTTAATGCATTGAGAGCTCAGGGTCATGCAGGGAGATATTGTTGAGGGTAGGAAAGGATTTCCTTGTTGTCCCTGCCCACCTCCTTGCAAGCCTCCAGCTTGCGGGGATCTATATTAAAAATTGTATTTATATTGTCGGTTCCTTAAAATCCTACAAAATTGCATGCCCTGGCATTTCCAGTTGAAAGGGCCAGGCAGCAGGTGATATGAAAGACCTCTGCCTGAGGCCTTGGAGAGCCACTGCCAGTCTTGAGTAGACAGTAATGACCTGGATGGACCAATGCTCTGATTCAATATAAGAAGAAGAAGAGATTGGATTTATACCCCACCCTTCACTACCCAAAGGCGTCTCAGAGCGGTTTACAAACTCCTTTCCCTTTCCCTCCCCACAACAGACACCCTGTGAGGTAGATGGGGCTGAGAGAGCTCTGACAGAAACTGTTCTTTTTCAAGAACAGCTGTGCCAGAACTATGGCTTGCCCAAAGTCATCCAAACAGGAGGAGTGGAGGAGTGGGGAATCAAACCCGGTTCTCCCTGATTAGAGTTTGCGCACTTAACCACTACACCAAACCAAATAAGCCAGCTTATTAGTTAGACTAGATGGCCATTGGCCTGATTCAACATTGGCTTCTCTTATGTTCTTATGTTCATACTGAATTAGATCAGTGGCATTCCTGGTCTAGCATCCTGTTTCCACTAGTGGGTCAGATGCCCCATGGAAGCCCACAAGAAGGATCCACAGATGACTGCCCTCCCTCTTCTGACTGCTCCCCAGCATCTGGTCATCAGAAGAATTTTTTTCCTTGTAAACCCAGCTGGCCCCCTTCAATCCCCTGAAAAATAACCAATGAGAAATCTACTTCCATATGTCTCTCCAATCCATCTAAGCTGGTGACCCGGTGACCATTGCCACACCTTGTGGCAGTGAGTTCCAAAAGTCAATTACTATAGTGTGAGAAGCAGGGTGTCTTTTTGCCAATCTTGAAATCTACTGTCAAATCAGTTTCATAGGGTGATGTTCCAGTACTATGGAAGAGGGAGAAAAGTTTCTCTCTGTCAACCATACACAGTTTTGCAGTCCTCTATCCTGTAATCCCTCAGCTGCCTTTTCTAAATAAATACAAAAACTCCAGATGCTTAAGCTTTGCCTCGTAGCACCTGTGCTCTGCTCCCAATCCCATGATCATTTTGGTTGCTCTTCTCAGCACTCTTTCCCCCTCTCTGATATCTTTTTTGAAATGCAGAAACCAGAGCTGCATCCAGTATGTGCAGGGGACTTGTGTTATATATTTGTATGTAAAACAGATGTTCGGCAGGGCAGGAGTGCAGGCAAAGCTGACCCCCTACAAAGCAGCTGTTTTTCTATCTAGGGTTGCCAGCTCCCAGTTGGGAAATACCTGGAGATTTTAGCGGTGGAGTCTGAGGAAGGTGGGGTTCGGGGAGAGGAGGGACTTCAAGGGATACAGCACCATAGAGATCACCTTCCAAAGTGGCCATTTTCTCTGGGTGGACTGATCTCTATCACCTGGAGATCAGTTGTCATAGCAGATCTCCAGCCACCGCCTGGAGGTTAGCAGCCCTACTTCTATCAGATCCCCAAAGAGATTCACAGTTCACAGCTGTCTGCCAGTCTTTCCAAACTCAAAATGGCTGTATCTCCTCTCTCACACACAGACACACTCCGACCTGCTCCCTCCCCTCAGACGGAAGCAGGCTTCCCCAGAACTTACTGTAATTCGACAGGGGACACATACTTCTTGGCAGGACCAAGCCAGAAAAGGGCGGGAAAACAGGGACTGTCCCAACGTGCGGGGCGGCATCAATATAGACTGCAGCCCATCCAGGGAGGAGGCTGTCTTTGTCCTACAGGAGGTTAGGAAAGGCTCCTGCTGCCTGTGCTGACCAGGTTGTCCAGGCCCCAAGCCAGAGACATGGGGGAACCCTGGGAGGCAGCAGAAATTCAGCCACTCCACAGTTGGCTGGACTGGGGAATGAATGGAAGTTTCCCTGCTCTCTTGGGCCAGAGAGAGAGAGGCTAGAGCAGAGAGCCAGAGGCCAGTGTGTAGGGAAAGAGGATGGTGTTTAACCCCTGTGGATTTATGCCCTGTTGGTTCATAGTGTGTGCTTACTCCTACAATGTGTGTGTGCCCCATAACTGTGTAAATAGTTAGATAAATTATTTTATTTGGGCTAATAATCTGTGTTGTGCTCTGACCACATAGTCTCCCCCAATCTGCACAATAACAAAAGGAGGGGGTAGCCCAAGGAGGCAAGGAAAGGCCAGACCCTTGGGTTGCCAACTTTCCAGGGATCCCCCAAAGATTGGGGATTCCATCTCCAAATAGGGAGATTTGCCCAGAGGGGTCTCACTGTCCCTCTAAAAAGGCAGTGACAGTTCAGTGAGTGGCAGCAGCAAACTTAAGGAGTGAGATATGCCCACGGGACAAGGGTGGGAGGCAAACAGCTCAATTGTAAACTGGAGCCCATTTCGCCACAGAGGGCAACCAAGCTTGGCTCAGACAAAGGAAAAAAACCCTTCACATGCCTTTGTGAGGAACTTATTAAGGCCAGTCTTGACTAGGGTTGCCAGCTCCAGGTAGGGAGATTCCTGGAGATTTTCTGGTAGAATCTATGGAAGCCAGGGTTTGGGGAAGGGAGAGGCCTCAGCTGAATAGAATGCCATAAAGCCCACCTTCCAAAGCAGTTATTTTCTTTGGGTGGGGGGGAGAGATCTTTTGTCTGGAGTTCAGTTGTGATACCTGGTGATCTTCAGGCTCTACCTGGAGGTTGGCTACCCTAGGCATAGCAGTCAGTGCTTCAGAGCAGGGTCTCTGAGATCCAGGTTCTTGCTGTAGAAGTTGAGTGGGTGATTTTGGACCAGTCACAGACTTTCAGTCTAACCTACCTCACAGGGTTGTTGTGCAAGTCAAAAGGGGGAGAGGAGAATGATGTAACCTGCTTTGGTCCCCATTGCAGAGAAAGACTAGTTTTCCTCCTGTGAAACTATTGTTGCCAATCTCCAGTTGAGGGCTAGAGATAACTCAGAATTACAGCTGCTTCCAGATGGCAAAGATCACTTCCTCTGGAGAAAATAGTGGACTCTGTGTCCTTATATCCTGCTGAGATGCCCACCCCCCATGACAGCCAATGTGACGTGGCTGTCAGAGCTTCAGAGACAGTGGAGGCTGCAGGTGTGTGGGGGAGATGGAAAGCTGAAGAGTGAGGGGGAAATAAAGGTAGGTGGATGATTGGCTGGGAAGGAGATAGGGTTCACTCAGAATTACAACTGATCTCCAGCAGTGAGGGGGGAGGAGATGGAAAGCTGAAATCAGAGGGACAGATAATGGCAGGTTGAAGCTTGGCTGGGAAAGAGATGCCAACTCCAGGTTGGGAAATTCCTGGAGATTTGATGGGTGGAGCCTGGAGAGGGTGAGATTTGAGGAAGGGTGGGACCTCAGACAGGTACAATGCTATAGACTCCACCCTCCAAACCTGCCATTCCCTCCTGGGGAACCATTGTTGCCAATCTCCAGGTGAGGGGTGGAGATCACTCAGAATTACAACTGATCTCCAGGAGAGAGGGAGGGCAGAAGTCAGCTGCAGTCAGAGGGGCAGATAACCACATGTGAGACGTTGATGATTAGCTGAGAAGCAGAATTTTTTCTCACAAGACTCCACAGCTTAGAGGGAGCAATTGAGGGTGCCCAATTGTAGAAATGACTCCACAGAGACCTGTGTGCTGCATTTTCTGGCCCACATTGTGTGACCCTGGACACCAAGTATTGTGTAACATAAGGTATGTGAGACTTTACTTCCACATTTGTGCCTTTCTATTACATACTCCTAAAATGTACTTAACCTGCTTCCAGCCTATGCATTCGTTACACATCACATCTTTCTACAGCTCGTTGTATTGCCTTCACAACAGGCTTTACTGCTAGTCTATATATAAGTTTGAACTGGCTAATGACCACAGACTTAATGTAGTCAAATGAAATCACAGAAGACATCAGTGGCCATTAGCCATGCTGAGCTGTTGGAAACTCCCTGTTCAGGGCTATTATGACTGGGATCTATTGGCAGGAGGTGGGGACAGCAGGGGAAGGCTATTTCCTTCCTGCTGTGCCTGTGGGCTTCCGTGAAGCATCTGCCTTGGGGTGGGGGGGGGGGCGGCAGGATGCTGAATGAGAGAGCCAATTCAGAAGGGTTCTTCTGATGCTCTTTCCCAAGATACACTTTATAACTGGGAAATACCTTCAAATGTCCCCCTACTCAGCTAAAACACACAGTTCTTTACTGAAGGGGACTTGCCCTCACTAGAAAGTTTCCCTAAATGTTTCATTCCCTAGCAGAGCTAAGAAGAAAAATATACACACAACAAAATACATAGAGATGCAATGGCCAGCGGCTCTCACCCTCCAGTTTCCCAACAAAGGAGGTCAAAGACCACATGCCACTAGACTCAAATTTAGTTCTGATAAGCACTAAGAATTTATTAATAACACCCGCCTACAGTTTATAAATCATAAGCATATTTAAAGCTGAAACACGTTACATTGCTACTTGAAGACAGACTCCAGCTAGGGGGTATTATGTCCTTAGGCTCCCACTGGGGCCCCCAATTTGGAGTTCTGGGCCTATTAAAACCCGCTATTAAATGAATGGATGAGGAGGCTTTCTATAGTTGTGCTGCTCCCTGGGCGGGGGGGGGGGAATCCAGAAGCAAGAGTTAAGTAACATCTTTCAGTTAAGGCTGCACGTTTAATTTGGATGCAAGGCTCTCTGAAGTCATTGGTACTTACTTCCGAGTAACGACCTACCGGATCGCGCTGCGAGGGATTAAACGATCTCAAAATTGGAGGGGCGGAGCATTTTCAACCCTTCAAAGCGGAAGTGGAAGAACGATCAAAGGATTCGACCTGCGAACCGAAGCCAGGCCTCGTTCCAGCAGTGAATGAAAACCCCGCCGGGCTGTCTCTTTAACCCATCTGGACGCGCAACGGGAGCCCCGCCAGCCTCGCCCACAACTCGTCGCTAGATGGCGCTCGCTTCCCACGCCACTTGCAAGCGGGTAACTGCGGCAGCAAAAGGAAAACAGGCTGAAGGTTAACAATCGCAGAGAAGAGGGCGGGAGCTGTAGATTTCCACTGGCGCGGACGGGGCAGGGCTAAACCACCGCCAGCTTGTTCGACCCCGCCCGCCCACGGAGCCGGATGAGTCATGGGGCGCCGGCTATGCCTCTGCTGCTGGGGGCTTTTCCCGGCTGCTTGCAAGGGGGGCAGGGTTTGATGGCTGCAAACCTTCAGTTGCCTGTGGGGAAACCTTTCTTTGCGCTGCAGCTTGCTGGTCGTTCTCCCTTGCCTGTCTATTTTTGCAGCCGGGGTTTTAAGTGGGGAGACATCGATCAGGTCTCTCTCCGCACAGCCCCCGCCTTCCTTATGGCACATGAATCTGGCATAGAAAGTGGAAATCATGGCTCCTCGCAGGACTCGCTGTGGGGGTGAGGGCACCACACAGAACGCACACGTGGGCAGCGCCGTGTTGCATTGCAGCAGGCTGCGGACAGAGCGAGCAGGCGCCTAGCCGAGAGACTGAAAAGCACAGCACCGGAGAACAGAGAGATGCGGGATACGTGATGCAGTAGCCACAGCCACGCTCCCGCGGAGGTGGTGAACCCGGATCAGGGCCTTCTCGCCCCCTCCCTTAGACGGCGGGAGATGCCGAGAGAGAGAGAGAGAGAGAGAGAGAGAGAGAGAGAGAGAGAGAGGGGGGGGGTCCCTGCTGCCAGCCAAGGTGGCGTGTAACCTTCCCCCCTAGTTTTATCGGTGGAATATTAGGTAAGGCCTTCCCCTGCATTGTGAACCATGAAGTTCAGGTACAGATTTACTGCACGACAAATAGAACCTCATTGTGAGGGGGTTGCGGCGAGGGGGGCTACTGCTCTTAGCCTAATCTACCTCACAGGGTCGTTGTGAGAATCAACCATGTCCACGACTCCGAGCGTCTTGACAGGAGAGGATGAAAATACACCAC
The DNA here is from genome assembly GCA_029375565.1 of Gekko gecko. Taxonomy (NCBI): domain Eukaryota; kingdom Metazoa; phylum Chordata; class Lepidosauria; order Squamata; family Gekkonidae; genus Gekko; species Gekko gecko. The sequence continues at coordinate 52,182,303 of JAPDNY010000013.1, read as the reverse complement.
ATGCAGACAATGCTCCCTCTAAGCTGTGGAGTCTTGTGAGCAAAAATGCTACTTTGTGAACTACTGGCTTTAAAGTTGTGAGCAAGTGATTTGGCTCCTGTAAAAATTCGTTTGCTCTCGGGCCATCCTTCAAGAGCTAAGACAAAAATCTGTAAACTGGAGTCTAAAAACCTGTGAGCTAGCTCACACTAATTTGGCTTAGAGGGAACGCTGCATGCAGACAAACTTTTTTGTGTGAATCCCTGGCCGGGTTTTCGCTTTTGAAATAAACTGGAGGCATCAAGGATATGCCTTTTGTTCTGACTGTATCCTAAGCAGGGAGACTACCAAACATGGAATCATATTTTTTCCTTCCGTTCTGACCGTGAAGATAAACTCCTAGCTGGGCAAATAATATGGCCTCAAGACTGGCCACTTTGGCACAACAAACATGGCAGGGGCAGGAGCTGGAAGAACTTGGAGCGGGGCCACCTCCAGAAGCTAGGTAGCCCAATGGGTCTGGAGCAGCAAACTTCACAGACAGGTTGCTGAGATTTCTACCCGTCACAGACTTACTGGGTTGCAGCAAAATAACCGAAGAGGAGCACCTCTCAAAAGACCTTTGCCTTGTGCAGAGCCAGACCTTTGCTCTAGCTAGAACGCTTCTGTGTACGGGAAGGGGCCATGGCTCTTCAGGGACTCTTGGCAATTTTTATCGGTGCTACCATTGGATCCTTTAAAGAAAAGCCAGGGATTGAGCCTGCATCTTATGCTTGGGTGGAATGTACCGTACACATAAGCTATAGCAAAACAGGGAACAGAGATGGCCAATACCAAAATCACCTGTTACCAACTTGGGTTCCTAAAACGGATGTCACATCCATTATGGAGCTAAAATCATTGGGGTGATACTTGGACCCTTGTGTTGCGTGCAAGCGTCTTGTACTGCCATTATCTTTAATGCCCCGACAGGCTACCTAGAGGCCCCCAACCTGAACCATGGCTAGATGTTTTCTATCTGAAATTGACAAATGCAACCAACAAGTTTTTACCTGTCAGTTTTTTCTCTGGAGACTGAAGACCAGTGGGGAATCAGTTTATAAGGCACCTTTTCCGTGCTTGGTGTGGGTGAATACTGGGGGATGGAGATCCTGCAGAGAGGTGCAGAACAAGGCAATGATGCCCACCTTTGTATGCAGCCTCAGTGTCTAGACCAGCTGTTTCTGTCCAGTGTATTTTATTGGATTGGTATTTTAAGACAGCATGTTCTCTTCCCCAAAAATGTTGCACGTCAGCCTGGGTACCTTCAGGCAGAGTGCAGCTCATAAAGTGCAAGGTGGGGGAAGAATTCAGGAAATAATTACTTTGACGACACTCAGGGCACAACAAAAAAGGCTCCATTATACTTAATACTATTGAATTTTCTTCATAGTGCCTGCTGCTCTTACCAGCTTTGCTGGCGTCTCAGTGCTACAGATGCTAAGGATTCATCTCTAAGAGTTCTCGGGCAATGTATGCCAAATACAGCTGTTCATCAAGCCAAATGCTCTGGTTTTTAAATACTGGTGAGTCAGAGGCCGCCCAGATGAAGCCCTGCTTCTACCTAATGAAATTAGCTGCCATTTCCTTAGGATGCTTTGCAGCAAAAGCAACTGTGTAGGCAGCCCAGCTCTTAGGGTAGCAGGATCAGTGAATGACGTAATGCACAGCAGTGGCTCCCTCCTGCTGTATCCTCCCTCCCATCTCTATTTCAGCCAACCGACAGAGAAGGGATCTCCCTGTTGTGTAATGTCTGCAGCACCTCCCCGAGTTGCCCCAGCTAATGGGGGGGGAGAGAACTGTAGACATGTTGGTTGATTCACATTATTACTCCTGCACCTTTTCACAACTGCCCTTCACAGATGAATTACTGTCCATGAAGCTTCAGAATCCAAAGGTATAAACATGGGATTCATTTTCCTGCACTAGAAATGGAGCATGTGGGGCTTGTTGCAGACACAAATTTATTTATTATTTCGATTTATAGCCGGTCCTTCCCACAAGCGGGCTCAGGGCGGCTCATAAATAGGGCACATGCCGATACATAAAACAGGTTAGGTAAAGGTTCCCTTGCTCGAAAGCCAGTCAAATCTGACTCTAGGGTTGCAGTGCTCATCTCCGTTTCAAAGCCGAAGAGCCAGCGCTGTCCAAAGACGTTTTCCGTGGTCATGTGGCCGGCATGACTAAACACCAAGGCGCACGGAACGCTGTTACCTTCCCACCAAAGTGGTACCTATTTATCTACTTGCAATTTCTTGCTTTCGAACTGCTAGGTTGGCAGGAGCTGGAACTAGAGACGGGAGCTCACTCCGTCTTGCGGCACTCGGGTCTTGAACTGCTGAATTACTGACCTTCCACAGCCTGCAGTTCAGCGTCTTAACCACTTGAGCCACCGCAGCTCCTTAAAACAGGTTAAAACAACATAAAAACAATCCTTTACTATATTAAGTGCTCTGGGTGTTCAGTCTTCGATAAAAAGATGGCATCTTAAAGGTGGTGCTCCCAATTCAGTGATGTCAGTTCCACGCAGCGCTGTCATTCACTCCTCACAGGGCCTGTAATAGTGATGGTAAAAATAGTGGCGGCTCCTACTCAAAAGCCTGGCGGCAGAGCTCCATCTTACAGGCCCTGTGGAACTGTGCAAGGTCTCACAGGGCTTGGCTCTCCTCCGGGAGCTCATTCCACCAGGTAGGAGCTGCCACCAAAAAGGCCCTGGCCCTGGTTGCAGCAAACCTGGTCTCCTTGGGGCCTGGGGCCAGCAGGAAGTGTTGCGTCCCCGACCATAGTCTGTTGGGGAACATATGGGGAAAGGCGGTCCCTTAGGTACATTGGACCCCGGCCATATAGGGCTTTAAAGGTAAGAACCAGCACTTTGAAGCGAACCCAGTATGCTATTGGCAGCCAGTGCAGTGCTTTTAGCACGGGCTGGATGTGCTCCCACCTAGGGAGGCCCATCAGCAGCCTGGCTGCAGCATTCTGCACCAGCTGCAGCTTCCTGATTTGCGATAAAGGCAGCCCACGTAGAGAGCATTACAGTAGTCTAGCCTCGAGGTGACTGTCATGTGGATCACTGTGGCCAGGTCATCGCGGTTGAAAGGGGACCAACTGCTGAGCCAGCTGGATGGTAAAAGGCTGACTTAGCCCTGGCTGCCACCTGGGCCTCCGTAGTTAGCGAGGAGTCCAGGAGCACTCCCAGACTCCTAACCTCCAACACTGGCACCAAAGGCGCCCCATCAAAGGTCAGGAAAGGGAGCCCCAGCCCCAAACCATGACAACTCAGGCCCAGAACCTCCGTCTTCGCCGGGTTTAGCTTCAGCCGACTTCAGTCAGAGCCAACCAGACACAGTTTGCAAAGCCTGGTGCAGGTCTTCTGGGCTGGAGTCCGACCGGCCACTCAACATCAGATAGAGCTGGGTGTTATCTACATATTGATGACACCCAAGCCCTTACCTCCAGGCAATCTGGGCAAGGGAGCGCATGTAGCGATGTTAAACTTAAACAACATTGGGGAGAGCACCGCCCCTTGAGGCACCACACATTCAAGGTGTCTCCGGGACTGCTGTTCTCCTATCACCACTCTTTGTCCCCAGCTTTGGAGAAAAGAGGCAAGCCATTGAAGGGAGAGTCCCTGAATCCCCAGGTCGGGGAGGCAGTGGGTCAGCAACTGGTGGTCGACCGTATCTAATGTGGCTGACAGATCTAACAGTGCCGCCACACCGGCCCAATCCAGTAAGAGTGACCAGTACTGTCTCCATCCCATGCCCTAGGCGGAAGCTGGACTGGAAAGATCTAGGAAGGAAGCGTCATCCAGAAAGCTCTGCAGCTGTAACGTCACCGCCCTCTCCTACAAATCCTACAATCTATAAACTAGGAAGCCAACTGTGATATCAGGTCAATAGGGAGATCAAGTAAACCAGCTGATTCCCAGATTGCAGAAGATTCATGCTCAGAGTTAGACCTATTGATCCTATTGGAGGCATTACAATTTGTTAGGTAGGACAGCTCTTGGATTATAGAGCCACTCTGTAAAAGGCAACAGATGGCCCTTCTCTCTTATGTAAGGTATCAAAACACAGCCCCCACCCCATTACTGTCCAGCTGTTAGAATTTGTGAGAGCATGGTGGTAAGCGCTTTCAGGCTGAGAGTCAAATTTGAATCCCCGCTTTGCTATGGACAATCTCTCATTCTACCACTCAAGTTGGTTGTGAAAATGGAGAAATGTTGCAAGCTACTTTCCCCAATGTGAAAAAGTAGGGTAACAGATAAGTAACAGTATGCATACTTGTGGCATATCCATGTAAAAATCAGACACTGTTACATGGCTATACCATGTTAAACCTGCATCTTCATGGCAGTTTGGTATAATAGTTAAGAGAGGGGCATACTCTAATCTGGAGAACCAGGTTTTGATTCCCCACTCTACATGCAGCCAGCGGGGTAACCTTGGGCCAGTCAGTTCTCTGCTTTCTTGGCCTCACCTACCACAGGCTGTCTGTTGTGGGGAGGAAAGGGGAAGGAGATTGTAAGCTTCTCTGAGTGAAGGACAAGGTATAAATCCATCTTTTCTCTTCTTTGCAATACCAAATTTCATGAGGACAAATACAGCAACTTAACTGGTCGTTGTGGTTGCAGCCTAAAATGTTTTGGGCCTAGGGCAAAAGCAAGCCAACTGACTTAGTAAATCTAGGCCCCTGTAGTAATAACTTGTTCAGTCGCACAGTCAAGTCTGACTCTCCATGACCCCATGGACCAGACCACGCTAGGACCTCCTGTCTTCTGCCGTTCTCTGAAGTTCGCTCAATTTCATGTTCACTGCATGGGTGACACTGTCTAACCCCCCCCCCATGGTTTACAAGGAATTGACAAAATAATCTCAGTGGAAGGCAAGTAACCCAATCCTGTAATTCATACTCACAGCTGTTTCAAAGTGTATACAGTATATTCACAAAGCCAGATGGGTCCCAACTTTGCACTTTCAAAAAAAGGTCCAACTGCTACTCACACCTCAAATATTGCCGGTTTGGAATCCGATTTCCTGCTTGTGATACTAATTGTTTAACCTAGGCAGAAGAGCCTACAATAGCCTAGTAAGTAGCTGAAGTAGCAGAGGGAAAATTCCCTTTCAGGTACACACAGAAAGCATTTAAACACACGAGGAGCCAGTGAAGGACAGGCAGAGTTTGAGTCCTTTATAAGCCTTAAATTTAAAGATGCCCTTTTGTGGGCTCTAAAGGAATACACAATTGAATTTGCTCATGTCCATGTTGAAAGCATGCACATTTTAATATACAGAACACTGCATCTAAGAATGTAGAAGAACACTGAAGCTAGTGGAAATGAATATGCCAGGTCACTTCCCAAGTGAGCTTTCTCTGGAGGAGTACATTAACTTCTAATGCCTGTTGGAATACTGTATTTCAAGAACTGAATGGAAGCAGTTATCTACTAGTCAGCAACACCTTTTTCTGTGAATACAAGGAGAAGCATCAAGCCTGGAGAGCTGAGCAAGTGGAACCTTACCCTTGCCACGTACAGGTACCAGGTTGGGAGGAGTAACAGTGGTTTTAATTCAGTTATGTGGACATGGCCAAACGTTTACAGTGCTAACACATTTTGAAACTTCATGTTGAAATGAGTCTTAACAGGCCACGTTTCTTGTATCTCTCCCAAGTCAAACTACTTGTTCCACTGATAAACTTTCATTCCCCCCGTTCGTTAGACAAATAATTGCTCTTTTACAGAAGTTGGTTACCCATCAACACTTAACTCTGATATACAGAAAGGTCTTCATTCAACACTTGGCTTTAGAGAACTGGAAGTGCCAGGGACTGAATCTGGATTGAATCTGCTACTCTCTGCAGCCAAAGAAGGTGCCATGCCATCAAGTTATAGCCCTTCCCCAAACAGGAAGAATGGAAGAACCTTTACTAGAAGGATTAATTTCTAATAGATTCCAGGATCACCCAACACCTAGAATAAATTCCAAGACTGGCAACATTCTTGAGAATAAGATTTAATCATCCAATTACCTCTAAGGCTTGGTCAGTGCAGAACACACCAAACTAGCATGTGGTTTAACTTGTTTTATTCATTTTGCAAACAAACTTGTCTTCAGTCCAGCTGGACTTGTGAGGGAGCAGAAATTGAAACCCAATAAAAAAGCAGCAGTAAGTCAGGAGCACAAGGGTTACAGGGGACTAAAGCACTCCAGGTGGTGTGCTAACCCCAGCTACAGAAGGAATGGTTGATTGGTTAAGACAAAGGAATTTTATGACAGCTGCCCACAGTCAGAGATGGTGATCTTCTTGCTTGTCTTGCCGTTCCTGGATCCAAAGCGTTCCATTGCTTCCACAATGTTCATTCCATCTTTCACTTGGCCAAAGACCACATGTTTCCCATCCAACCTAAAAAAAAGACACAGCTCAAGCCATTCTTGAATCTCTTATGATTTATCTTGTTACATCCCCTCATGAAGCCATTTCAAACTCCATCCTCCTTACAGCTACCAATTGGTCAACACTCAAAAGGTTCCAGGCCAGATGCAGAAAATAACTAGATACTAGGAAGTGATAGTTACAGTTCGACTTTGAGTAATTTTAGGCAAGACATTCCATAACTAGATAGCAAGCATTTTGAGTAGAAGCTCTGGTTCAATGACTACTCACCAGTCAGTCTTCGCAGTGCAGATGAAGAACTGAGACCCATTTGTATTGGGACCAGCATTTGCCATAGACAAGATGCCAGGGCCTGTGTGTTTGAGGAGGAAGTTCTCATCAGCAAACTTCTCACCGTAAATAGATTTGCCACCCGTTCCGTTATGGCGAGTAAAGTCACCACCCTGTAGAAAGGTAGAGCAGTATTTAGCTGAAGTACGATATTATGTTTTAATGTTCAGCATCTTGGGGACCTTGCATTGGGTGGAATGGTGGCACATAAATGTTTTAAACAAAGATAAAGGACCCACTTACTATGGGATCTTAAGGAAGAATAGCCATTGTATTAGGACACTGGCCACAGCTATTTAACATACAGTCACAACAAAAAATATGCTAACACGAGAGATGTAAGTTTTGACAACAAATTGCAACATCACCTTATAAAACTCACACAGAACTGCTACATACCTGGCACATGAACCCCGGAATGATTCTGTGGAAGCAGGATCCTTTGTAGCCAAACCCCTTCTCTCCAGTGCTCAAGGCACGGAAGTTCTCTGAAATAAGAGGTAAGCGTTTGAATATATGCTTTCACATACATTTAAATATTTAACCAAACAAAACTAGGCAAGCAGCTTTTGGCACAATAGCATCTAGATCAACAAGCACAGTGATTTAAATTATCAAGACATTTACAAACCTGCTGTCTTTGGAACTTTGTCTGCGAATAACTGGGGAAAGAAAAAAAAGGAGCTTTTAGTGAACTGTGCCTTTAGCTTAGATATGCATACTTATTTGCACACTGTGGCCTGCATGAAAGACAGCAATTGCACACTCACATCTCCCAGTTACTAGACTTGAAAACTTAATCTCACTGCTTTTTTAACCAATACAGCTAGATAATACAGGCTAACAAAAAGTCGTATTTGTCCTCTACAATATGCCACATAGCCTTCATTGTTCAAGCTAGTTCAGCATTATTCTTTACAGGTTGGGCTTACATTAGGGTGTACTGACAACCATATGAATACCACCTGGGTTGAGGAATTAAAATGCTGCCAGTGTCCATTAAAATGCAATGTGAAACAACTACTGTAGTCAGTCATGTCCCAACATCTACCACCAACTCTATATATGAGGAAGAGCCAAGCAGTGGCAGAAGCAAATTTAAGCTTAAGTAATTCTGATGTTCAAGCCATACATCAATCAATGGGATCAAGCTACAGGATTCTGGCACAGCATGCCTGTGGGTCAGTGAAGAGCCCTAGAGGGAGCTCCAACAAAAAACACAGAACTTGACTGAGGCACACTCCTGCTAAAAAATGGCAGTGGCTTGCCATCTATGAAAAAACAGAGAAGTCCAGCTAAACTGGGGAGGAAGCCATTTATTTGTTCTCTGTATACAGAATCATCCTGTCCCATCAAGCGTTTATGGCTTATGCTTAGGTGACTGACCATGCCTGTTGTTACAGGAGGACTTATCAGTTTGCCTCTCTTTCAAATTAATGATTTCTGGGTTTCAAGATACAGCTGCAGTCACAGCAACCTTCAGGCCACTTGCTGTAGATGTGCTTGGAAAGCACACTGCACATTTTGAGAGATAAATTTCTTAGGGCAGTTCATAAAGTTAATCGGGCATGTCAGACACATGTAAGTTTGACAACTAGTGTGCTCCTCAGTTCCAAAATCCAATTTCCCTGGCCTCTGGTGCCTGGCAACCTAACTTTTCACACAAAACCGCTGCAGCACAACAGTTTAGAGTACCCTGAAATTCCGTACACTAAAGGGATCTCGATTTGACCATGAAATTAGAAAGCGGCAGGTATTTGACAGTAGCAGGGCAAAATATTGATTTCAAGACGAAACCGCCTCGACCACTTAACAAGCTGCGAGAAGGTTCGGGCTCAGCACACCAGCAAGAACGAGTGTTTGGACACGCGCAGACTGCAGCCGCACCCGTTAATAATTCTCTTCACCACCCCCCACACCCTGTGCACGTAGCCGAAGCCTTGCAAAGTGTACGCCTAAAGATGGTTCAAAACAAGGAATAGTAAAATCCACCTGGAAAAGTGCAACCGAGAATGGATTTAGTGCGTGTGGCCGCAGGCTACGGGTTCGGTGGCACAGCCCGCGACAATCTCGCAGAAGCTAAGCAGTCTGGCTAGCTGCTCGAGATCGCCTGTCCTTTCTGCGTTAGCAACCGAGAGAGCCACAGAATCGGGAAAGGTAGATGTATGCACTCTCGGGTTGTATAAGCTATTTAACGAGTGGGAAGAGGAAAGGCTTGCGCGGCGCCCCCAGGCACGCTGCCTTCGCGCACAGCCAAGGCCTCTAGAGCCCCGCCGGGATTCCCTCCTCGGCTGCTTCGCCCAGCAGAAAGGGAAGCGCGCGCGCCCCTCCCGTCCCCTTATTGCGGCACGAAAGGGAGGGGCGCGGGCAGCTGCTCCAGTTTTTTCCGGGGGGGGAGAGAGAGAAGAGGCGATGAAAAAGAGAGGGACATTTACACCGGATGCGGTGGAACGGCCTAGAGGTAATCAAGCTTTATTGGGGAGAGAGAGAGAGCAGGAAAAGAGAGGGGGAGAAGCCTTTTAAAACAAAGGTGGCGAAAGCAGCAGCAGCAGCGAGCGAGGTAGAGACAGCTCCCTCCGGGCAGGCTGCGGAGGCCACGTGGAGGCGCCGCCCGCCACCCTGCGCGCACTCCCCCTCCCCCCTTTTCTTCCCTTCCTCCCGCCTGCCGGAGTCGCCCGCGCTCCCCCTCGCCGCAGAGAGGCGGCCTTCGCGCGCCCCCCTTCCATTCAATACTTCCGCCCCCTTCCCCGCAGACCTTCTCGCCACTCGCTCTCTCCCTCTCTCGCGTCCCAAAATGGCCCCGGCACTCTCTCTCCCGCCCGCCCGCCCGCCCCACCAGGAAATGGCGCCCGCCGCCTCAGGCTGGCTCCGTCTGGCCTCACGCCATTCCCCTCCTCGCCCCCAACCGTCTTTTATACCTCGAAACTGACGCGCCCAAGATGTTCGCCATCGGCGCATATGTCGAAGAAGACGACAGGATTGACCATGGCGGGAATGAATCGAGTGAGGAGGGAGAAGAAAAATAATAATAAAAAAACAGTGGTGGCGTTAGCACCAGGAAACGACGGCTCTGCAGGGGCGAGCGCGGCGCAGCAGAAACAAAAGCGGGCGCCCGCGGACTTTATATAGCCGGCGCGGTAGCCGTTCCTTCCTAGCCCTCCCGACCTTCCCTCACGCGACCTTTCGCCAATCACGGCTTGAAAGGTAGGCAGAGTGAAGCGTCCCGTCAGCCAATCTGCACTCGAATTTAGAGCCATGGGCGGTGCTTCAGCGTTCCGCGCCTTTCAGTGAGGGTGGTGTCTCGGTGACAGGCGGGAACCGAGAAAGGTATGTACTTTGGCGCATGCGCTGCACTGGGCGGTTGTCTGCTGAAGGGGGGAGGGACTGGGTGGGGGAGGGGAGTCGGGCTCAGATTGCGCGCTGTAAAACTGGGATTGGGGATTAGGAAGGGGATCCCTTCCGCAGTATTTATCCTATTCATGTTTACTCAGAAGTAAATCTCTATAACCTCAGTAGGGTTTACTGCCCAGAAAGTGTGCATAAGATTGCAGCCTACATAGAAAAATGGCTTGGGGCAAAGGGGAAGGACGGGGGTGAGCCAAATCTGAGATTTGAGCTCCTATAACGGGATGGAGAGAAGAGAAAGGATTGAAACCTCGAGAGGAACAGCAATGTGGCTGGATGAGACACAACAATTTACCGGACAGCCCTGTTCAGACTCACTTCTATGTAAATTCACTGATTCCCCAAATAAATTTAAATTAAAAACCGGTTGAAATCAAGGGGTTTAGATTGGAATGATTCTGCACAGTACTGTGGTGCTTAATTATGTTTGTCCCGGTTATGTGGGGTGCCACTACAGTATAACTCGCTAGCTCATCCCTTCAACTCATGGGGACACAATTGGGATTTAAGCAGTTTTTGAGGTCTGAACCCATAGGCTATTAAAAACACACACACACACAAACGTACATACATTGCACATTCATAACTGCTATCCTGTACACAGTAATAGCACTGCCTGGTGCTGTCTCTCTTCTCTCCCCAAAATAGGCACTGGTTCTTCCTGAGGTATTTTTGGCATGAAGTCATAAATTTCTCTGGCATTTTTTTCCTCCAGTCTCAGATTCGCTTGCTCCTCAAGGAGCCCCATTGGTTTTGGTGAGATTACTGTGCTGAAAGACACTGGAAGGGATAGTAGCAGCCTGGTTCATATCAGAGGATGTGGAACAAAATGGATATCTCTGTTTCAGGGTGTGTTCAGCCATTTACAGTGTCACAGCCTGCCCTGGTGATATCTTGGGTTTCAACTTTGAAATCATTCTTCAGTATCAGACATTTAGAGATGTTCATATGTCCCCTTGCATTGGACACCTGTGTGAGGGTCAGTGTGAGAGGCAACTCATATGTTAATGACAATAAGCTGGCACTTTTAGTGTCTTGGTGAATGTGCCACTTTTGAGGTGAAAATGACAAGGGACTTTCCCACCCTTTGCCTTGAAACTGTATGTTATGTGCAGTGTTCCCTCTAAAATGAGTTAGTGTGAGCTAGCTCACAGTTTTTTAGCCTCCGGCTCACACATTTTTGGCTTAGCTCAGGAAAGATGGATCCAGAGCAAACTAATTTATGCAGCAGCCAAATCGCTCGCTCACAACTTTAATTCCAGTAGCTCACAAAGCAGAATTTTTTTTCACAAGACCCCACACCTTAGAGGGAACATTGGTTATGTGTTGTATGTTATATGTCATCACGTTGCTGCCAAATTATAGCAACCCCATGAATTAATTATCTCCAGAATGTCTATCATTAACAGCTTTGCAAATCTAGGCAGGTGCAATTCTCATGCCTGCCTCATTTTTTCCTGTAATGGGGAACCTGTGGGGAAGGCGAAAGCTGCTGAACAGCCACTTCCACCATCCATTGTGAGGAGCCTGGAGATCTGCTAATGCCTTTAATTTAGGATGTAGGCCAATCCCACGAAGTCTAAAGCAGAGGTGTCAAACTCATTTGTTACAAGGGCTGGATCTGACAAAAATGTCACTTTGTCGGGCCAAGTCATGTGTGCCCTAAAATGTAATGCCAGATACTGGAGATATAAACTCTATAAAGGACAGCAGCTGGTAAGCTCCAAGTTGGTCTATCCTCACTGCAAGGCTCCATGGGCTGGGAAGGGGGTTGCAAAGGAAAACCCATACAGGCAGACTGAAGAGTAGTGGGCAGCACTGGGCAAACACTTCCATGCTGCTTGACTGCTGAAGACAAGGTAGTTCTGCATGCTGAAGCCACAATCAGAATGGCTCTGCCCACTCCCCCCAAGCAGTGTCCTTTTCCCTTCCTTGCACTAGTTGCTCGTGGGCTACATAAGACCCCTGGATGGGCCAGTTCTGCCCCCCAGGCCTTATGTTTGACACCCCTGGTCTAAAGTGATGGGGAAGGATACATTCTGAAATGCTTGTTTAAAGGCAAATCTTCAGGTATACAGGGGACTACCAGCTGGTCAAAAGAGTTGTTACTAGTCCAGCAACAATTTATGACTTGGTAGAAAGTCCCCAACCCAGAGGAGCAGCTTGTAAGGGAGGGGTCAGAAGCCCACCTGCAAGGAAAGAGCAACAAGTACATATTAGTTGTGCTGCACATGCATTGTTTGGGGAAGGTTTCTGAACTGTTGCAGTCACTAAAGCTGTGACATCAAGATGTACTTTAGCCTATAACAGTCTAAACCAGGAATTCTCAAGCTTTTGCAAAGTGAACCAGCTCTAGGTAGTAGTCCTAAATAGACTCAGTAGGGAGCATGTCCCCTTGAACTCAGTGGGATTTACTTCTGAGTATGCATGCTTAGGAGTGTACTGCATACCAAGAATATGGTTGCATCCCAGAGCAAATGTTCATGCCTCCTTAAAGACACTCACTGCACATTTTGAGAATCATGGTTGAAGACAATAGAAGTGTAAGTGAACCTTCAGTATGGGGGAGGGAAAGCCCCCCCCCAGTCATCATCCCACTGGGACTTTTCCCAGTGACCTGAATGGCCAATCTGCCTGCAGACCAAGGGATACAAGCAGGAAGCCAGTTTGGGGGTTTGATGCCAACCTCCACTGATCAGCGAACTAACAAAGCATTATAGGTATTCAGACAAAAGATGTTACCTACTTTCATTAATGTTTGTAGAGTTCTGCACAATTTGTTTAGGATAGAGTCAAATCCCATTAATTGCAGTAGGAAAGATCCCCTGCGTTCTGGAGAAGATTTTATTGTCTTATGTAATTCTGGGGACATCTGAGACTGGCCATAGGCATCTTGGCATCCTGGGCAAAATATCAAGATGGAACCCCCCCACCCTACCTTCTCGGTAGCTCCTGGAACTCTGGGATCTCATAGCCACTCGCCTCACTTAGTTTGTGGGGACCCAACAAGATGTCTGTCCACCCAGACATCTTCCCACAGATGTCCAATGAAACCTCTCTGTAATGAGGGGAAATCCTCCTGGCTCACAGCTCTGTATCTACTGAGCTCCTGTCCCTCAATTAGCAGGCTGTTACTCATTTGGACTTCCCTCATATCCAGGCTTCAGTCTATTGCTAGGCTGTTCTCTCTCCTTGCTCAGTCTTCTCATGTCCCTGTGTACCATCAATCTTCTCCTTGGTGCATTTACCTTTGCTCCCAGAATGCACTGGGAAGAGAAAGCAGCCCCCAAGTCCCTTGCCTTTGGAGGAGGTTGGAGCAATGGCAGCTCCAGCTATTATACTTTTGTTTGGGGATTATACCCAGGACCAGTAGATTATACCCAGGACCAGTAGAATGACCAGGCCCATAAGTGCATTATTGGCTCTGAAGCCAATAATGAAGGGCTGCAGAGTGTGACTTTGTTGCTGTTTTAGTTGCTGCTCCAGCAGTTTGAGCATCTTGGGGTTTTGATCTCTCCCTCCCCCACCCGGCCACCTTGCTGATTAAGGTCTTTTTCTAGCATGTGCTGCAATTATATGTAGGTGACCTGGTGCTTTGCAGGGAAGAAGATGATGGCTGCTTTGGCCAAGGTGATAGTGAGAGCTCAAATCCCACTTCTGTACGTTGAGAAAGAGTGATAATTAGTCATGGCGGATTCTCAGCTCTGGAAGTAGAATTTGTATTGCTGAATAGATACAGCCTTTCCCATAATGCAACACTGTTCAGAGAAGCCACGCCTTCCCCAATATCAAATTCACACAGACTAGCTGAAGCACTTTTGAGCCCCTTTCCTTCTGTTGGTGTGCACATGTGAAAAACGGAAAATTGGTATTAAATGTGTTCAGGTTTTTATATTGATTGATGGCGAGGCAGGAAGGTTGAGTTATAACCACATTGTAGTGTATGTCTGATTATGGCCTACAGTTCCTTAGTGTGCAACTTTTAAAGGTTCAAGAGCACTGTTCCATTTTGGATCTGGTACCCTGAGGAATTAGCTTGAATTTCTTCTTTTGGTGTAGCCATAAACATTGTTCTGTTTGATGAGTGTGTTTTAACTCGAAACATATTCAGTCTAAATTATTACTAGAGTGCCCAGCAGGCCCATAGCTATAGTGGGGCTTTTGGGGGCCCTGCCCCCTTAATTAAAAGCCCTTCCCCACAAATAGCCATGCCAGAAACCTTATTTTTGAGGAGGGACCCCAGCCGCCTGTTGCAGACAGTGGCCAGGGTGAGATGCAGCTTGCCTCCAGGGTTCCCTCTCGCTCCAACTGTGGAATTTGCAGAGGAGGGCATCATGGGACACGCTCAGAGGGCATTTCAGTGCCTTTTGAGTTTCTTTCCAAAGGGAAGAAAGCTTAGAAGGGCACTCAAGAGTGGCACCTTCAGTACATCTCCAGCATCACCATGAACCTTTGGGACTCACCAGGGCTTTTTTTGTAGAAAAAGCCCAGCAGGAACTTATTAGCATAATAGGCCACATCCCTGACAGCACAGCTCATTAGCATATTAGGCCTCACCCCCATGTTACCAGAAGTGTGGTCATCCAGCCACACTCACCTTCTGCTTCTTATTCTGTTTACCTTGTTTGTTGTCAAAACCCAGGACTTTTTTTGTAGCAGGAACTCCTTTGCATGTGAGGCCACACACCCCTCATGTAGCCAATCCTAGTGAGTTTCTGCTGTTGAGTGTGGCCTGTTATGCTAATGAGTACCTGCTGGGTGTGGCCAACTTGGGAGCCAGCCGGAACTCCGTTCCTGTGCGTTCCTGCCCAAAAATAGCCCTGGGACTCACCATGACCTGGGTAGTATACAGCAGGACTGGGCTAGCAGAAAGAGGGACTTGTTGGAGATGTATTGAATGTGCCACTCTTGAGTGCCCTTCTAAGCTTTCTTGCCCTGTGGAAGGGAACTCAAAAGGCATTGAAATGCCTTTTGAAGGCAATTAAATGTTCCCTGAGCTGTTTTTCTTGTAAGAACTGACATGCTCACTGCCCTGTCCCTTGAAGGGAAGGGCTAGAAACAGGTTCAGAGCTTCCCTCTTTAAAGACAGGCATTCAGATTAATTTAATTAACTGTAATTTAAATGCCCCCTTAAAAATTTAAATGTCCCCTGAGCAAAAATATCCTTGCAACGGGCCTTGTGCCTAGACACAAAGAACTCAGTATTTGACTAACCATATTGCCATTTTATCTGAATAGCAGGTTGGTGGACATTTTTTAAAAAGGCTAATATTGTTAACATGCTAACAATCAGCTTCAGATAATACAGGTTTGCTAGATGGGTTTCTGTCCAAGGTTTATTTGTATCAGTCCAGCAGGTTCTTAAGGCTGGTACCCAGATTGTACTTTGGTGAAATAAAGATTTTTTTAGTGGTAATTTTATACAGGGAGGAAAGAAAAGTGTTTTATTGCAGTAAATTAAATACTTTGTGGAGAATGAATTTATCTATAAGCTTCTAATAGCAAGTCCAACATTTTTTGTGATATCAAGCTCAGGTAAGCATGAATGAAATTGTCTCTACCTTTCACTTTGATATTGCATTTTGCCAGGATAACTCAGAGAGCTTGTGGACTGAAATAGACTCCTAAAAATAATCCACGTTGCCCCTTCATATAAAGAGATGAGATGATGGTATTAATTTATATACTGCTTAGAAATAATGCTTGTAATTATTTTGCCGTTCACAAGTAATGACAGCTTGTGTTTCTGGCCTCATGCTTTCATGTTCCTTGTTGGATTGGAAACACACAGGTTGGATATAAGTGTGAATTGGCAGCATGATGCACATCTAGGAGCTAGTCACCAAACGAACCGCACACCATCTTGTTATGTGCAAAAGCCTTTATATTGTGCCCCCCCCCCCCCCATGTATTCTCCACTGCACTCCTTTGCAAGGAACCATGTAAGGATTTTTTTCAAAACTACCCTATTTCATTAGAATATTAACTAGTCCTTGTGATATGTTGATTTCTAATTCACAGAGTTCTTTGACAGACAAATTGTGAACTTCAGCACATTGTACAGAAAGTGTGGATTGTCTACAAGGAAGGCAGGGTTACCAGAGAACAATCCACAGGCTGTCAGTTATGCAGCAATAGGATGTAGGGGTACCTTCCCAATTTTGTTCAGTCCCATCACTCACATCTTCCTGTCTGCAGAAAAGTTATTTTGCCCCCAGTACTGTTAACAGCAGCTGTTTAATGTTTCAGTAGGGAAGAGGGCTTACAGCTCCGATCTTCTGATTTAGCCATAATCTTTTTTAGCTTCTCCATCTGCACTCCCTAGTGGAAGACAGTGATGTACAGTGGTTAGTGTTGCATTTAGACTTGGTAAGCCCAAGCCTCAGATTTCTATCCAGCTACAGCCCTTAACCAGGGATGTTTTGGCCTTTGAGGGAGGGATCACTGGGGCCAGGCCTGGCAGCAGCTACTGATGACTTGATGCCATAGAACTTGCGTGACTCACTCAGGCCCAGCTGCTTGCTATTATTCTCCAGCAGCCACCACATGAAAGCCAGTGTGGTTTGGAGTTAGAGTTTCAGACTAGGATCTGGGAGACCCAGGTTCGAATCTCCATTCTGCCATGGTGCTCACTGGGTGACCTTGGGCCAGTCACACACTCTCAGACTAACCTATCTTATAGAGTATTTATGAGGATAAAATGAAGGAGAGGAGAATGCTGTAAGCCACTTTGGGCCTTCATTGTGGAGAAAAGCTCGGTATAAATGAAGCAAGTAAATAATCAATATAGCTGAAGATGGTGACAGATAAAAGGAAGTTAGTGATTGGGAAGAAGAGGAAGAAGCAGGGAAAGGTGAGGATATGGGGGCTGCCAGGAGGAGGGGAAGAGGAAAGTTTGTGGGGAGAAAAGTGAAATGCTCCACACAAGTGCTTGAGCGTTCCCCAGTGTGTATCTGGGCTTTGTTATGTATGCAGACCGCCACCAGGGGTCCGCGGCTAAAGTAAGGAGCTTGGGTCCCAAACACAATGGGACCTCGGATCCTAGACCACCTAGTGTCCACCAATAGGCCATCTGGCGGGAAATTCAAACCCTCCAATGGGACCAAGGGGGTACTGGGTGGAGTGTATATAGTTGGCCCTTGCGGGGCCGGTTTCTCAGTCTTGTGTGTGAAGTACAATAAATGCATCTGCATGTCGTAGTCTGAGTCTCCATGTGGCAAACCCAGTACTTTACAGGCTTGGTCCAGCCTTGTGGCTGGAACGGTGCAAAATTTCCCATAGGAGAGGCTGCCAGGGGGAGGAAAGGAGGGAAAGCTGAAGATGTGGGTTGGGGGGGGGCAGATAAAGGTAAGTTGGCTGGTGGGTTGGAAATTCAAGAGGAAGGAGGAAAAGGGAAGAGGCTATAGGGGCTTTCAGGGAAGGGAAAGAGCAAATAATGGAGGAGGGAGAAATGAGATGCCCCCAGAAGTCATTGCAAGTCTCCTGATTGTAGCATACAATCCCTGAAGCACACTCTAGTATCCTTTACGGAATCACAGAAGTACTTCTCCCACATCATACAATGCTTCCATCCTCTCTAGGATGTATGAGGAAGAGTATTAACCAGGCTACAGCAAAATATCATGATTTCGTAGAGAGTTGGGCACAGGTAACAATGACCAACACCCAAAAATGCTAGTCTGTCACCCACTCCCAGCAGCCTTGGCGCTATAAACTTGTTCCAACCCAGCCTCCCCATTTCTCTGCCCATTGCTGATTAGTGGTGTTTATGTATAAACAAGCTGTTACTCATGAGAAAGCTTCTCTCAGAACTAAGGAACTGGCTGACGGGGGGACAGGGAGCCCGCTTGCCACCACTTTCTGAAGGCAGGCTTGCTCCTTTCTGACATTATCCTGCTCTGCTGAGCCCTTTGCCTTCTTCTCCTATCCACATCATGGGCCCCACTGCTAAATTTGGAGGATTTAGTTCAGTAAGATGTGATTATTTTTCTGAACCCCACACCAACTGACAGAGAGAGAAAAATATAACAGAAACAAGTAAAAATGGACCTTTGCTGCACATTAGACTAAATATGGGCCCCATGCCCAGTGAGGTTAAAGATTGCAATTAACAAAAGAAATTGGCTTCCCATCTCTTTCTGTTGTTACTTGTGGTCCAATTTCATGCATGTTTACTTGGGAGTAAGCTCCACTGTGCGGATAACTGTGCACTGGATTGCAGCCTTCATCTGAAAGCTCTTGCGCAAGTTTCTTTGCCGTGTTTGGAATTGCTGGATTACCCCTAGTAACTAAATCAGCTTCAATATCGCATTGCCACTGATGAGTTAAATATAATTCTTACAGTGGGTAGTACCCTTCCAAGCAGTCATTCCAGCAATAAACTAGTGGTATCACGGACACAGATTCGTTTTATGTATGTTACGTGACAGGAACGTATAGTTCTACCAGGTCATATGTTGCTGAGATTTTACTCCAAAATTTAGGCAGGTCCCCACAGCAATATAAAACATAGTCCTTTGATATTTTAAGCAGTTTAAGGTTGCAATATTATGCATGCTAGTTTAGGATTAAGCCCCGTTGAAAACAATAGGTCTGATACAGGGGATCAAGCTATAGGTGCTGCATCCTTGTTGCAGTGGCTGAGAACATTTCCTTAGGGTGAAGCTTGCATCTGAGCTCAGCGGCTCTGATCTAGCGCAGGTGGGGAGACGCATGTATTGGTTAGAAAATCAAACTGCTTTCAGTTGTCTTTTTGCCAGCCTCTCTGAGTCAGACCCTGTATTTAGGGACGGTACAATGGACATTGGTACCTGCCCACACTGTGTGATGCCTAATTTAGCTCTGGAAGAATCTTGCCATTCATTAGTTCATCTGCCCTAGTCTTACCTATCCTTCCTCCAAGGAGCTCAGGACAGCATTTGTGGGGGTTGCCCTATTTTTATTTCTGTGCGAAGAATCAAAACCACTGGCAGTTCTGACTAAAATACATGGTGAGTATCAGCTAATTATCATGTGCAACACAAAGAGCAGGTGGGCATCTGTGATGCCGTATACTGAGCCAGACTATTAGCGTGATTGGCAGTGGCTCTCCAGGGTCATGGGTGAAAGTCTTTTGTATTATCTTCTACATGACCCTTTTAACTGAAGATGCAAGGGACTGAAATCTGCAACCTTTTCAGTGCAGCCTTTGCAGCTTTGTCACTGAGCCCCAACCGCTGCCTCATTGATAAGGTAAAGGTAAATGTTTCCCTTGCTTGAAAGCCAGTCAAATCCGACTCCAGGAGGCAGTAATCTCCTTTTCCAAGCCGAAGAGTCAGCGCTGTCTGAAGACATTTCCGTGGTCATGTGGCCAGCATGACTAAACGCCAAGGTGCACTGAATGCTGTTACCTTCCCACTGAAGCTGTACCTATTTATCTACTTGCAATTTCTTGCTTTCGAACTGCCAGGCTGGCAGGAGCTGAGGCCAGAGATGGGAGCTCACTCCGTCATGCAGCACTAGGGTCTCGAACTGTTGAACTACAGACCTTCCAGACTGCAGCTCAGCATCTTAACCTTTGAGCCACCGCGGCCTCACCTCGTTGATAAGCAATTTGTAATTCATATGGGATCTTTCCCATTCAGACTGAGAATGGAAATTTATAACGGTGTGCCACTGTGAAACAAAAATGGTACAGGGCCACACGCAAATAGTGTGTTGGACTGGGATCCTGGAAACTCAGTTTGAATCCCCAATCTGCCATGCGTGCTGAGTGACCTTGGGATAGCCTAACCTACCTCACAGGGTTGTTGTGAGGATAAAATGGAGGAGAGCTGCTTTGGGTCTGCCTGGGGGAGAAAGGTGGGATATAAATTAAGTAAAAAAAAATAAATCCCACTGATCAAGGGCAATACAGCCTTTAAGGTGGACATCCTCACATACTTCTGTGGGCTATGTTTTCCATGGAAGCACGCTGCATAACCTCAGCTTTTTTTTGCCCAATGACCTCCGCATACATCACAGAAGTACCTGGGCAGCAAAAGTCAAGCGTAGAGATTGCATTGCACTCTGTCTATGGGCTGGATATTAGCAGTCTATCACGAGTGGTATGGGAATCTCCCTGTGTCAGGTAAGCACACCAGTATTATTCTTCCAGTGGCATGCCATCATACTTTTATTTAGAAAATTTGGGTGCCACCTCTTCAGATCTGCTTAAGGTGGCTCAGAACAGTTCTCTCTAGAAACTGTTGAAAACTCTATAGTTTTACCACTGCGATCCTAATTAAGTAACTTACGCTGAGCATGTGTGACAGGCCCGGGGTTGCCCAGCAGGTTTTCATGGCAGAGTGGGGATTTGAACCGGGGTCTCCCAGATTCTAGCCTGACACCCTAATCACTGCACAGCACTGGCTCTCCTTCAAATTCTTGTTCAGAGATTACCTCACTTGGTGACTCAGCTGGATCAGTTCCCCACCTGAGCAAATAGTCCTAACAGTCAATTTCATAGAAGAGGTAAAGATGAGTGCACATTCCCGAAGTACTTTCTTTTCTCAACTGTCTCCTTTCTCTGCTTTTCACTATTTGTTTTATAGATTCATCTGTATTAGGTATGCACACTGTATGATTCGGTACACAATTTGCAAGATATTCTAAATAATGACATGCATTGTACATACAAGTATGTGCATAATGTTGGTCTGGCAAACAATGTGGAAAATGTGTACTTTTATGGGAAGGGGAAACAAATGACCCCTAGATAAAGAACTGTGGATTTAATTTACTCAAGGGAGAAATGGAACAAATATTATAATTGTTGAACCAGAAAAGAAGGGATAAGAAATTCAAAATCATCACTGGGTGGGAGCACTAGGAAGGACCAGGGTCACTTTGCACCATCAAATGCTGTGAAAATCTTGACAGAAATCACAGGGCCTTTCCCTTGTGCCTGACTTTTTGCTCACAAATAGCCTTGCAAAGCTATGGCAGACTTATGGCTTTTACCAGCTCTGTTAGCAATAAGACTGTGCCTTTTGGGGAAGGGGACAGCCATGTTTAATTTTGCATTGCCTTGGAGATCATCATGGGAGAGATTAACAAAAAATGAAGAAACTCGAAAGAGGTTCAGAAGACGTCCCCTTGGGGAAGGAGAGCTGTGGTACTATAGTGCAAGCATTAACAGCATTAAGTCCGCCACAAATGCTGGTGGATAGGAGCACTCACGGGGGTTGGTCAAGCCTTGGGGAGCCCCATATCTAATTAACCAAAACAGTGGATGTGAAAAATGCTAAAAGCCTTTCTCAGCTGTGCAGGGTCCTCTGGGCTGAATGGCAGAAGCTACCAGGCAGTGCTTCTCTCTCAGCTGCAGCTATCCTTAAGTAACATTTTTAGACGATGTAGGTATAGTGGGAGGTGGGTGGGAAGGTTCGGCACCAGCAGGATCAGAGACTGAACAAAGAATAAGGATGCAGGACGAACTCTGTTCTTTCCTGGCGGATAAAGTTGACCCTTGGAAAGATGGGCAAAGGAGTTGGCAGCTTCTGATGCTGAGATCTGACACAAAGCGCACAAGACCCCACAATTCCTGTTCTGTCATTTCACAGACACACGAAGCTGCGTTATTCTGAATCACTCCATCTAGCTCAGTACAGTCTCCTCTAAACAGCAGTAGTTCTCTGGGGTTTAAAGCAGAGAAAGGCCTTTCCAGTATACTAGCTGAGAACCTCCAAGATGCCCGGGATTGTGCCTGGGACCTTCTGCCTCACTGCTCCACTGCTAAGCCATGGCCTGTCCCCAATATAACTTGGGGACCAAGCATGTTTTTGTGCTCCTTGTGCAACTTTACTTATTTAGTTGCTGTAGATTTTCTGGGTTGCGTGGCCGTGGTCTTGGCATTGTAGGACCTAACATTTCGCCAGTAGCTGTGACTGGCATCCTTCGAGGTATAACACAGCTACTGGTGAAACGTTAAGTTCTACAATGCCAAGACCACGGCCACATAACCCGGAAAATCTACAGCAACTAATGAACTCCAGCCATGAAAGCCTTCGACAACATATTTACTTATTTGATGTATAAAACGTGGTGGAAAGTGCCATCAAGTTGCAGCCGACTTAATGGAGACCCCATAGGGTTTTCAAGGCAAGAGATGTTCAGAAGTGGTTTGCCACTGCCTGCCTCTGCGTGGCCAGGGCCGGCCCCAGGTGTCTGGGCGCCCTAGGCAGGACATCTTGGGGCACCCACCCCACCGGGGATGCCAACCTCCCGGTGGGGCCTGGAGACCAGGGGAGGCAGCCAGGGAAGAGGCGGGGGTTACCCCTGCCCCTTCCCTTGGAGCGCCGGCTTTCCTGGGCGCTCCACAGCTGCAGGGTGCCCAGGCAAGCCAGGGAAGGGGTGGGGGTTCTAACCCCCGCCCCTTCTCTTGGAGCGCTGGCTTTCCTGGGCGCTCCGCAGCTGCGGGGTGCCCAGGAAAGCCAGAGAAGGGGGGGAGGTTTAAAACCCACCTCTTCCCTTTGAGCCGAGCGCCAGTTTGCCTTTGGGGTGCTCTTCGCTGGCGGTGGCGCCCACTGCCCTCACCTTCTCTCCCCCCAGGGGGAGGGGGAGGGTGGGCAAGCTCTGCCGCCGCCTCCTGAGCCCCACTGGGGCACTCTTTGCTGGCGGTGATGGCGGGGACGCGGCAGTGGTGGTGGCTTTTCACTGGGGGTGGGGTGGGGGCAGTTTGGCACCTCTGTGTGCCTGGCGTCCTAGGCGAGTGCCTAGCTCACCTTGTGGGCGAGCCGGCCCTGTGCATAGCAACCCTAGGCTTCCCTGGTGGTCTCCCATCCAAGTACAAACCAGGGCTGACCCTGCTTGGGGTGTATAAAATGCATACCTTTCTATGTAGGCACCACATCTAACAGGGTTTTTTTAAAATTACTTGTTGCTTTTTAATTCTATTTCTGTTTTCAAAGCTTTTTTTAAATAAACGTTGCTATTCGTAGCATTAGCCCCTGGAAGGAAAAGCAGGATATTTTAAAAATAAACTTTTCTAGTTAATTCATCCCCCCCAGTAGCATTTGATATATGCGAATGTGAACAGGGTTTTAGCCAGCAGAGAAATTCAGATGGTGAAGTATTATAGTGCGGAACTTCAGCAGAATCCCCCCCCCCAGGTGGCCATTTTCTCACATAATATCAAACAGGCAGGTCTTTTTGTCATCTGTCAGGTGCTATAGAGCATGGACATGCCGAAGGTTATGATGGCCTTTTAAAGAAAAACAATCTTCTCCTTTTATGACAGCATATTTTCTTTTGCAGAGGAGGATCCCCAGACAACTTCTTCACATGAGCAATACTTTATAACATGGATTAATTTTTCAAAAGAGAGGGACACGAGACTTGACCCTGAGAGTGAGTCGTCCAAGGAAGGCCGAGTCCCTTTCTCTAAGAGACGGCCATTCGTGGGTCATGGATTCAGCATCACTGCAGGACACCCTAAGCAAACAGCGGAATAAATTATTAATCAAAGTGAAGGAAACACCCTACAGAGGCGGCACCTGCCAAGCTGTCCGGTAAAAGGCTGGCGTGATTGAGAGCTATTCTGCACGTGCCGCACAACAGGCTGGTCCAGTCCTCAGGGGGTTAGGGTGGGCTATACTATCCCAGATGGCAAGTGGGAGATAATTAAGTGCTTCCCCCAACAAAAAAAAATCCCTGCCAAACAAAAAAAAATGCAGCAGAGGAAGAAAAAGCCCTAGGCCAGCCCCCGTTTCCATTTTTGAAATAACTGGGGCATCTTCACCTCAAAAGGTGGGGTCAGGTCAGGGAAAACGTTCCGACGAGGTGTGCTTCTGTAAGCCTGCCTCACGTTCTGAAGTGCTGCAGATGTGAGCATCTCTTGCAATGTGGCTTTTTTCGGAGACAGGCAGAATAATCCCCTGAGATTAGACGCAGTGGAAGTGAGAAGGGCATCTGGCCCCCACCTGTTCTCTCGAATCTTCCCCCTTCCCCAAGCAGAAGCAGCAGCCCTTTACCTGTCACTTGGAGCTGAGTTGTGGCCATCTGTTTCAGGGTTGGGGGGGGGCCCTCTTGTCACTGCAGCCAGGCGTGCAAAGCAGCCCCGGTATGCAATGTGCAAGCTTCTGATTTAATCCACCCAGCAGCTGCCAAGATTTTTTCGATGCTACTGACTAGTAGACAAGTGGATTGCTCGGCTCTGTCTCCCGTCACCGGGCTCCCTAGGGAGATGCCTTTTGTACGGGGCCATGAGTGAGAACGTGAACAGTATCCCCCTCTGCAATAGATAGCTTGAGTGCTTGAAGGGTTCAGATGTGGAAGCACTGCTTCCCAAGCAGGCAGCGGCACACGCTACGCCATCTTCATTTGGGATCCGATTCTTATTTTTAAGTATTACGATTTGGAAGTGGAAGCCCCATAGGCAAACCAGCGCGGTCTAGTGGTTTGAGTGTTGGTTGAGAACTGAGGATACGCAGGCTCCAATCTACAAAGCTTCACTGGGAGACCTTGATTTAATCCCTCCCTCTTGGGCGAACAAACCCCACAGGGTAGTTGTGAGGATGCAGTGGAGGAGGGAGAATCTTATATGCCACCCTGAGCTCTCCAGGAAAGGTGGGAACAAAAATCCAATCAGCAGATTTCTGGGGTTCTTGTTTTTCTTAACAAACACTGAGAGAAGCCTGGGGACCAGCCCTAGAGCTTCCTTAGCCTACAGGCGAGCCTTGGAAGACTATTCGCAAATTAGTTTCTGAAGGCTGTTAAGCTTTACCCACCAAGAGCTGAACCATCGGCACCCTCCAGCCGGATGGAGCTGAATAATGTAAGGGAAGGAAATCAAAACCTAACCAGTGTCTGCAATCCAGCTTGCCGTGCAACTGGTTTTGCCTTACTGCTGCTTTTTCAGGAGTCCCTGGGAAGAGCAGGGTGATGTTCAGCAAACTGAGCCGCCTGCATTGTTGCAGGCCATCCCTGGGAAATGGGAAGTACGACGCACATCCCACAAGGCTGTGTGATGTGTCAGAGGAGAGACCCCAAAACACAGAAATGTATTGTTTGGCAGTATGTGAATATCGTAATTTCTTCCAGATCACCAAACACTGAATTTTTTGTTAAATTAAGGCAGAACTGAACCCAGAAAGCAGGAATGAAAGCATCAAAGCTGCTCCTTAACCACAAATGTAATGCAACCGAGTCCTGTCTTCAAAGACAGGGCCTAACTCTTCTCTTGGGTACCGCATCCTCATCAGCTACCCAAGTCTCCCCTCTGCCACTCTGGCAAGCCTGGGCAATTCCCACCTCTGTCAACTGAAGGACATTGAACTGAATTGCATGGAGGGAGGGGCGAATTTTCGATCATTCTCCATTGGTAGCTGATAGGAATTCTCCATTGTTCGTAGGAAGCTGCTGGATGCTGAGACCACAAGAAAACAATCCCTCGCTCAGTGAGGCCGTGGCTCATGCCCCTGAGGTGCGTGCATGTGGGGAGGGGGGGCATTACATGGAGTGAATGACCCAGATATGCTCTTTCCCAGGAAAGAGGGAAAGAGGGAGGGAAGAAAGAGCCAGAACAGTCATGAAAGGTGGGAATGAGCAAGATGATGCAGTGGCAGCGCTTAGTTGTCAGGTTGAGAGAAATGGGGGTGCTGAGGCTGGTGACAGATGTCATGAGTATTGCACCTGCTTTGCAGGGTTGGGGGGAGATCAGCTCTTCACTGGGACTGATATACAATCTGGGCAAATAAGGGGTGAAACATCATTTTCACTGATGATGTGCATTATACAGAGAGAGGTTTTTGTATGTATCACAAAATAATTCAAACTGATTTCACAGTGGTATAGGCCTGAAGCCACAAGGCAGTGGGAGGAACAGTGCAAAGACTTTTTTTTGGACAAAGCTGGAAGAGGAACTCTCGGGCTTTGTCTGGGATATTTGGACTGAGGCATCTTGGAACTATTTACATTCTTATGAAAGGTGCTACATACACTTTGGCAGCATCCATGCTATTATGGATGAATGGAAACCTGATTTGTTGACATGGAATGGTCTAACACCCTTGAAATAAAATTCATGACAGTCCTTGGAAGTCCCCATGTGACGTAGTGAATGTCAACAGTGAACACAAATACAAGTGCACAGAATTAAGAAATGGAGGAACTTTACCTTAGAAAGGGGGCTGGTATGTTAATAACTGACGGACATCTGGCAGGCTGCTGACCAGAATTTAATGAGATTCTCTTGGTGATAAGCTGATCTTCACCTAGAAACCTTAAGTTATGAGCTGACTCATCAACTAACTGGTCTTTGAACTTTCTTTACTCACATGTGGGCTGTATATCCAAGTAAACAAATGCTGGAGTATGAAAAAAAATTGTATATGGCAGGGTAAATGAGGGACTGATCATCAGATTAAAGAGCAGAATGTTTGGCATATGCAATGCCCCTTGATTTTGAGAACAATAACACTTCTCCAAAGCAGAATCTGCTGGTCCTTGTCGACTGGAGAAGCTGCAAGTCAGCTTTGATCCAGTGTGGGACTTCCTATGTCCTCCTCTAGGCAGTTAGCGCTTTTATTTCTTGGCATGAATTTCCTGCATCTCACTAGAGGGAGGGATCACCCGGCTGCCAGCTCATTTCCAGGACAGCTGCACTTACCTTTTTGAAGTCTGGCACGTTTGCATGCATGTCTTCCTTCCCTGAACAATCCAGAGCTTTCTAAAAAAACGTCATCACATCCAAAAGTTTCCAGGATGCAGAACACGTGGCCCAGATGAAGCCATTCTTGTTCCATGGTGCCTTCTAAATGCCTGTCATTTCCCCCCTTACTTGTGAAAGATTTCAACCATCAGTATATGGCCATTTAAATTCTTAGTGATTCCACCATCTTCTCCAAAGAATTTTATTTGAGCTTAAAAGTTTTCTCTGAAGACAGACATGTTATGTTGTTCTTCGTTAGGAAAACTACCTTATTAACATTTGCTTCCCTTTGCTCTGCTTGCCACAATGCATTTGTATTCCCTCTGTCTGTCACATCTGTGCTCCCCCCTTTTGGATTCCAGATATTTTCCTACCTGTTTGAGCAGAAAGGATTGCCTTTGGCACCTCGTTCTCTCCTCAGAACCACCTTCTTCAAATCCCCCACCACCTGCAGGACTTTTCAAGTCTCCCTTCTTGCTTGACACACTATCAAATTTCCACTCTTCCTCTCTCCTGCGCTGTATTCCCTAGATCTTTTTTGTTCCTCTGCATTTCCTTTTAAGCAGTCACACTGGCCTTGTACCGATTTCTGAATTTGGCTGCTTTGTAGTCAGCCTTCATTTACACCCAGTTCCCTTTTAGCTAGAAACAGATCTGGACACATTCTCTTCTCGCCTCTTCTCCTTGGATCACAAAACTATCAGCCAAGGAGCTTTGATATGGGCCAGCTTGACTGTTACCCAGAGGCACTTCAAGTTGACAGCAGAATCTCATGGGATTTTCTGCAATAGTTCACATTCCAACCTAGCATAGTAACAAGATGGTGGTGGACAGTTTTGATCACTGAGTGCTGCCTCTTCTGATTTCTTTCACCCCCATGCGGTATTTAAACAGGGTATGGAGACATCTTTGACTAGGAGATGAACCCTAATCCAGGTCAGGGACCCTGATCCATCAGTAGGCTTGTATCTTGGGGATGGCCAGGATAATCCAGGCACAGCATACAGAAGCTAGGATATAAAATGTTTCTGTGGTGAGACTGAGGGCATCAGGAAGAGAAAAATCCCTTATGCCAGTTTCGACGAGACATGTGTTCTGTGGTATTTTCTCCAATTTGTGGAGGATTTTTCTCCTACTGTCTTCACTGCCAGGTTTTACCTCTGTCCCTCTGCAATACCATGTTCAATAGCCTTTTCTGCTCGGTTCCTTTTAAGAAGAAGCAGGCTATGGTCATCACAGTGATGTTTCCAGTGACTCCTTAGTGCATATAGACTTCTTTAATATTTTTGCCTAGAGGGCAGAATCTTAAATAATCAAAGTGCACTATTTCCTGGGGAATAAACCTGGGCATTCCTTCAGTAGGAAGGAAAAAGTATACCCCAGGGACTCCCTCCCCCTCCAAATTCTAAAAGAGCTTAATGATTCTGCCGATTAGCCCCTTGAAACTGCAAGCACGGATGCTTTAAAACTGACAGTAGACAGGTATTTGGTGAGCCCCACCAAAAAGAATCCTTTAATATATAGCAATAATGAAACAGGATACACAAAACTCAACAGAGCTGTCAGCACTTGGGACACAGGGACTCCTCAGCTCAAGAAACCTGGCCACAAACCACAGTTTGGTTCTTCGCAGTCAGGTAACCTTTGGGATCTCTTTGCTACCATCCCAAATGCAACCTCGACTCAAGTAGGTTCCTGAGCGGGATGGAGGGGAATAAATGGCAGGCTCACACGGGCACACACACTCATTCGCACGGATGCCACGCACACACATTGTTTTGGACTGACTCGTTGCGCTTATTTCTGGGGCTCAAGATTAAAATGAGTTAATACTCAGCATCCAGATCCTACTTTGGTGGGACGCACAATGTCAAATGCAAGGGACAGGCCCTGGCTATGGCTAAATGCATCAAGTCTCTGGATGGTGCACGCAGCCCCATGTGGAATGGTCTATATTACAATCTAGGAAGCTTATGCACATTTATACAGAGGACTCTCGCCCCAAGGCTGGGAAGCCCCAGAGACTGTACAACAGAGTGATGCGGTTTGCTTTTAAATATTTTTCCCCTCCCTTCCCTCCCTCTCTTTCCTTCCACCCTCACTTTTGTTTCCTTTAGTGTTTCTACATTATTTACATTGTTGTGCTTGTAGACGATCCATCGGCAGATGGAGACAGTCTGTCGGTTGTGTCCAGGGAACGGTCTGTTCTTTCAGCCAGAGATGCGTTGCTGTGCTGCTGTAGTCCGGTGGGAAGCAATGGAAAAAGTTTCCCAGCTCAAGCACTCGTGTGGCTCTTTGATGAGAACCAACACTTTGGAGCCGGGAATGTGGACAGGTTTTGGATCAGGATTCTGGCTCATTCTGACACATCCAGGACACTGGGTGCTGCCAAGACAACCCCAGCTGCTATGTCCACCTCAGAACTGTGGAGTTTGGATAGGCAGAGCTGGTTCCTGGGGGGACTCCTGGTCCAAAGGCATGCAAGAGCAAAGCAAGCAAGCGCCGTCGACTTCTCCCAGGCCCTGCAGATCTCTGCCCTTCCTGGCAGCTGGTGGCTGAAGAGCATGAGGGACATGTATAAACAAGGAGGTACCTGTTCCACTGAATAGCTTCACGTGTTCAGGCAGATCTGATCTTCCCAAGACTAAGATACAGCAAAATGCACAGGAAGAAGGTGAGAGCCATCAGTCCTACCAACATTTGAAGGAACTGTTCAGCTTTGTTCCTTCCTTCCTTCCCTGGCTGCACGTTTACAGGATGTAACTTGGGTAGACCAGCAGGGACAATACAGCTGCCATGTGACTGACCAGTTCTTTTAACCTGGTCTGAGCCTCTTGATAAAACCAAATTCTTCATGGACAATCCCCACCACCAGCACCACTATTTCTCCTGGGCCAGAAGGCATCCCAAAACAGCTAGAGCAAGTTGCCCCAGTGTCCACAGGACCACCTTCTTTGGGGTAGAGGCAATTCTGACAAAATGGGATTACTGCCTGGAAAAAGTTCCTGGGCTACCTTATCATTGTTCTGATTCGCTGGTGGGACCCGGGGGGACAGGGACTGCCACTGTACAAGGCAAGATCTCTCTCTTGATGAGAGAGCCTGGGAAGTTATGGGATGGATTGTGTGAGCATGTGTGTGTGTGAGAGAGAGAGAGATGTGTAGGTGTGTGTACATGGTGCGTGGAGCTTGGTGACCGTGTTCCACAAGCGGCGATTTCAGTTGTTCTCAAACAAAGAAAGCAGGTCATCGTTGCTGTTGTTGGGGAGATCGGGAGGTCCCAAGTAGGAGAGCAGCTCATCTGGATTCGTCAGCTCAGGAAGAAGCTGAGTACGACACACAAAAGAATGGGGTTACTGTTAAAGCACAAATCACATTTGGAAGATAAACTGGGGGAAGGAGCCCTTTGGAGCAGGGAGTGTGGACACCAAGCATCTTACAGCATCCAGAGAACTGTTTGTGACTGCTGATGGAAGAGCCATCCCATCTCCTACCTAACAGCCAAGCCGTGGCCCCTTTGTCCTGTCTTATCAGTATGATTAGAACAGAAAACACTCTCCCTCCTGAATGAAGCATCATGGCTGCTGGGACTGAGCTCAGAGCAGTATTCTACCCTAACCCCCTGCCGATGTATACAGACTCTGCTTTTAGAGGAAAAACAATAACTCTGGCACTTTAGGGGTTCTACATGCCAAGGCACACCTGCAGGTTCTGTCATTGCCAATATGCAGAGAAACCACTTAGGGTTTGTAGGGGGAATTCATTTCACCAGTCCTGGGTGTTCCCTTTAAGCTGAGTTACTGTGAGCTAGCTCACAGTTTCTTAGCCTCCGTCTCACACATTTTTGTCTTAGCTCAGGAAGGATGGTTCCAGAGCAAACTAATTTATGCAGTGGCCAAATCGCTCGCTCATAACTTTAATGCCAGTAGCTTACAAGGTAGTATTTTTGCTCACAAGACTGCACAGCTTAGAGGGAGCATTGGCTGAGACCTACCCAAGCTCCTGAATACCCCTCATTCCACCTTGCAAGACAGGTCTTTCCTGTGTGCGTGTGGCTTTCCTGGTGGAAAGGAAAATGCCTGTACAACAGAAGGAATTAGCAGAGGAGTGATGAGACTATTAGAATCTCAACCTTTGCCCCAATTGGAATGTCTAGAGAGTCGGAATGGGAACTGGCATCTAAAGGGATGATCACTGCTTAGCCAGACCAGGATATTTTTTTAGGAGGGGGAATTCTGCATTGTCTTAACACATAGCAATGCTTTGTAGTACCACAAAAGAGCTACTGAAATGCTTCCAGAAAAAACTAAATAAAAGATAGTATTATGCTTTAACAACAAGTTTGAAAAAATGGGGGAAAGAATCAGCCCTGAGAGAATGAACTGAAAGCTGTCTGGAGAATCCTCCCACCTAATGCTTCAAAATATCAGGAGCTGAGGCAATGTCATGTTGACAGGAGTGAGGCAGCCCTGAGCAAAGGCCAGGTGAGAGAGGGATTTCCAGTTCCAGTGGCTGGAAAAGGCAGAAAGATTAGCAGGTAGCTATAGATACTTGGGACAGAACAGCCTTCCTTTTGTACAGTGGACTGATGCAGCCCACTGCCTTGCCTCCTATGGTTTTAGTGTCCCAATAGCCACCACTCAGTTCTCAGGCAAAATCAGGGTGATATGTGATGTATGGTGTTAACTGGATCCATTCCAATGCAGTCTCCATCCAGGTTTCAGAACTGAGACTGCCTTCATTGTTCTGATGGATAACATATACTAGGAGATGGATGGGAGAGTGTGCACTTTATGATTCTCCCGCCCTCTCAGTGATCACAGTATCCCTTCTGAAGTGCCAAACTGGGTCTGGGCAGCACCGCATCCAGGTGGATTTGTTCTTTTCTGAATGACAAGTCTCAGAAGGTGATGTTGGAAAATTAGTCCCTTGACCTCGAGGCCTCTAGCTTGTGGGGACACCACTGGTATCTATGCTGTGCAACATGTTACATGCAACAGCTGGAGGAATGGAGTGGATGGGGGTGAACAAGATAAATCTTAATCCATGCAAAACAGAGATAATTTGGGTCAGAAACACAACTGGTCCCTTGAAAACACATGCCTGTAGTCTGGGAGCCCTTGTGGATCCATGCTGCTCTTGGATGGTGAGGAGCAACTTGCACCAGCTTTGGCTACTTTCCTAGCTGTGCCTCTTCCTCGACAGGTTACTCATGCCTTAGCACTATCCAGACTGGACTACTGTAAGGCACGCATATGTGGGCTGCCTTTTAGGAGTGTTCAAAAACAGCAGCTGGTTCGAAATGTGCTTACCAGATTACGAGCTGGATTGAGCCGTTGGAAGCACTTGACCTGTGCCAGCAGCCAGTCAGGTTCTGGCTGAGTTCAAAGAGCTGACCATTACTTTTAAAGCCCTGTATCACCTGGAATCACAGTGCATTGTCCTGCCCAGGTCTCATCTTCAGAGGTCCTTCTCTTTGTGTCCCTGCAATCTTTAATATGGTGGGTAGTGCAGGCACTGCAATTTTGGAACAGCCTTCTAAGGGAAGTCTACCTGGCCCCTTCCCTTCTGACCTTTCAGCAGCTGCAGAAATCAGTTCTCTTCAATTAGCAAACTGCCTACACTGCTAACCAACTATGCTCTTACTGGCTCTAGTGATGATTTTTGTTCCATTTTGAGCCACTACATCTCATTTATCAGCTTTGGTCTTTTAGCAGATTTTCCAGCTGGTTGTCAGTGTGATATACTGTTAATTTTATGTAGAGTATGTTGCATGTTTTATAACAGCTGTATATTTACAGTTTTAAATTGATTCTAAATCATTCTAAGATCCCTATTGGGATGGATGGGATAGAAATGTTTCTAATAAATAAAGAACGAAAGAAATGGGCAGCCTGAGGATAAACATAGCCTTTAATATGGGGTAGGGAGAGACCAACTTGTAAGGCACTGCTGATCGATGAGAGGGTGGATTCTAGTGGGTGTGGATATGGAAAAAGTGAAGAAGTGACCTCCAATCCCTGTGTGTCTAGGGAACAACACCTAACCTTAACCACAGTATAATGCAGGAAAGATCCACACATACCTCAACAGAGAGACTAAAATGTGGCACTCTTGTATCAGATTGCCATCTCACAGAGCCGTAGCTAGACAGGGGCCCTGGGGGCAGTGCCCCCTCCCAAATCTGCAATGCTCCCCACCCCTGGAGTATGCCAGACTTACCCACTCATGGTGTGCCATGCTCATTACCCCTTCAGGCAGTCGCCACAGCCTTGCTGGTTCTTCTTGCTGCTTCCTGATGTGGCAGGAGGGGAGGGAGAGGGGTGGCCTCACCAGGTTTTCTTTCTTCCGCAGCCGGCTCCTCAAAGCCCCTCTCCCTCCTTTCCTGCTGGGTCACAGCAGGAAGAAGGAGGCAGCAGGAAGAGCCAGCGAGGCCACATGGCAACTGCCCGCTGGCAGGTTAAGGAGCTACTCCTCTCCCTCCGCTCCACTGTGCGGCACCAGGGCGGGCCATTCTTTCCTGCCTGCCAGCTCTTGCAGCAGCCTTAATTTAATCAACAGAACTAATTTAATTAACCTCCCCTGAAAAAATTCCTAGCTATGGGCCTGCCTTCTCAGAGCTCTCAGAATTCCTGAAGAATTGTCCTAAAAGAACAGAAGATTGCTAGAAGAACAGTGGGACATGGTGGGAATTAGCACCTCAACTTGGCTCTCTTTGATGCAACAGGATAGCTAAGGCATCAGTTTAGGGGGATTACTGAACCTTTCTCAAGGAAGCACCGGAGATCACCCATCCTGGCTGCCAAGCTGTGGGAGCAACCAAGAAGACAGCTTTGCAAGTGCTTCCCTGCAGAAAATTCCATCCTGTCCATCTTCTAGGGCAGGAATAAACCCTTATTGGTTAATGTCTAGCTGGACCTCTACTCCATGACTTACACAAATTGCCATCTTAGCAGTGATATAGAAGATAATTAGTCAGTGCGTGGATTCCACCATCACTTCAGTCCTGGTTTTTCAGATCTTCATTACCGGCCACTGCTCCAGAGCAAGGCCTCTTTAATTCCTACAGTTTAGTCAAAATGGCTTTATTGCCTGTTGCAAGGCTTATAATATGCTAGGAAAAAGAGATGAGAGGGTTAGCTTGAAAAAGGAGTCTCATGCTACTTACATCAAGGGAAGGCTCTGACCCTTCCGTGGCTCCGGGCATCCCTGGCTGTCCCACCATCCCAGGGCCAGGATTGAAGGAGAGATCCCCTCCATGTGCCTGACCTCCCGACCCTGACTGTCCAATGGGCTGTCGTGACTGTGGTGGGGGAGGGTTCCGATGATGCAGCTGCTGCCCTGGCTGGCTGGTGAGGTTGGGGTTGTTTAACCCCTGCTGCACAGGGTTGTGGGAAGGATCCATCCTGCTAGATGGAGGCATCTAATGGCAAAGAAGAACAAAACAATAAGGCACAACACTGTGAGCACAAGCTGTTTTCAGGGCATTTCTGGGTAGTGTATCCACTCTCATGCCTTCATGGCCCCTGACTCCTTCTTAACACATTAAATGCCAAACACACACAGACACTCTCAACTTCTCTCCAAAATGATAAAAGAGGGAAGTTCTATTATGATGGATCTCTGCTTCTGGGTTGTGGCTCAAAGAAAGATACATGCATATCAACTCCACTACTGGAAGATGCAGATTCTATCCCTGCACTGAGAAAACAGGCATTTCCCTCCTTCATGTGAGACTGGGAAATAAGGAGAGAAAGCATAACACACATACAAAGTATCCCAAGGATGAATGGCATCTTTGTCAGTCAAATGGCCACAATGTCATCCAGAATTTAATGTTACTCATCTAGAACTTGTTCCAGTGTCATCAGCTATCAAATAGCTTTTGCATAATTCTGGGGAGAAGCTGTTGCCCAACTCCTGGTTGTCGACAGGCAAAACACCTGTTCTTACAGAAGGCCCAGAGAGAGGGCCTACAAGCACAGATTTCAAAATAAGAACTATTGAAATTTCAGGGCTTTTTTAAGCTTGATGTTTTCCTGCTGTACAATTTCCCTAAATCCCATAGAGATGGCCTTATAGCTGACACTGACTGCAAATGCTGTTGGAAAAGAGACAGAAAATGTGAAAATGTTCTCATTCTTCCACATTTCTGTACCGCGGCTTCGTATCAGAGTGGGTCTGTTGGTAGGAGCTGAAATCAGCATTTGAAATCATTTGGTTGTGTGTCACTGTCAGACACACGTAACAGTTAAGAGAACCAGCAGTGCCACCAAAGGGAGCTGAGAATGTGCAGAGATGCTAAGCTTGGGCTGTCGCTAACATGAAAAAAGAGACAATAACTGAATTTACTTATATCCATAAATCCTGCAGGTAGGAGGACATGGACCTTGTTTCATGTTTGAACTCCCAGAGGCAGCAGCAGTTTGAAGGAATGTCTGAGCAGTATGCTGGAGGATAACTGGGTAGCTGCTGGGGACACACTGGGAATCAATAAGGGGCACTGCACATCCCTCTTCCATTGCCCATTTTAACTATGGCAGGCTTTTCATGATAGAACAACACAACAGTGGCCCAAGAACCGCTACTGCTCATACAACCCAGCTAAGGGAAAGCCATGCCCCAGCCAATCAGAGTTCCTGGGAGAGTGAGTTAAAAGTGTGATGGTGGTGGATCGGTCTTCTTATACTGCTGGCAAAAACAAATGATTGTGACAAAGGATGGGAAAGAGTGCCCCAGGACTGCAAGGGAATGGCTTGGGGGTGGCTGGGGGCAGCAAATGCTCAGTATTTGTCGTTGTCGTCGTCCCCCGCTCTAGACTAGTCATACTGTTGTGGGGGTTTCTTTAAATGTCACAGATCTGACATGATGCACATGCAAAACTTGTGTCTAGAGTTGCAACATCCCTCCTGAGGCTCTCAGGCCTGATTTTGAAGAGGGAAAGATGGGGATGAAGCACTAAGCAGACACCAGCTGCTCGTGAGTGCTGCCCCATCTGTAGCTGTACCTAGGTACAGCAGTGCTTTTCAAAAATTCCTAGTTTCAGCAATGCTTTACACACTCAGGGAGCTCTGTCATGGAACCCTCTGGGAACACTCAGTTTGTGCCTCCTAAACACCACCACTGCTGTATAAACTGAGCACACTTAATGCCCCGCTGCATCTGCTTATTTTAGAGGATGACTGGAAGGGGTGGGAAAATTTCCATGGCAGCTTTGTTACTACTGTCTTCCCTTGAGAACCCTGAATAAGCTTCTGAGAAATTCCACCATGTGAAAACCCCCTGGGCTACAAGGGTAAGGATGCACCATCAGCCCTATCATGCCCCCTGGTGGCTACTCCAGGTAACAAAAAAATAAAAATTCGGGAATCGTCTCATTCACAACTGTGGGAAGAATCTGCAATCAAATGCATCAGTGTCACATGAGATGCATGGAAACTGATGGCCTAAGAGTAACTCTTCAAATCCAAAGCTATTTCTGAAGCTGTAAGCTTTACTACAAAGTCAATGCATCTATGAACAGATCCTCAAGAGAGCCACCAGTACATCACGTGTTCCCCTTTTCAAAACCCATGGAACCTTTCATGCACCTACAATGCAAAAGTTATACCTTCACCCACTACAGACTCCCCAAAATCCAGCAGCATCTGCCATGCTGAGAAAATCTGGCAACCTGTTCCAGGTACATCCAGGAAAGCTGTGGATGGCTGCAGGGTAGACATCCTGGAAAAAACAGCTGGCACAGACACATGCCTGCTCTTCTCTCCCCACCCCCTCCTCAACTCTTAGGGGAGTTTCTTACTCACCTGTCCAGTGATAGAGGGAGCCGGCGGCTTTTCAGGAGTCAGCAAACTGCTGGGAATGTCTGATTGATAGGAGATTGGGGGAGGTCCTGGGTTGAATTCGGTTAACGTTGGGGTGCTGGGGTTCACAGCAGGGAATGAATCTGGGAATGTTCCAGGACCAGAAAAGCTTGAATCTGCAAAACAGATCAACTTAACAACAAGAATAACCAACCCCAAGGTGCATCTTAACAACAAAGGTAATTCTCCCAGCACAAGGTGCAAAGGCAGAAGACAGGGTATCTGGACATGAGGCAGGGGCACCGGTATTAAAGAAATCACTCTTCCAAGCTGACTGATGGCACTGCCGCACTTTTTAACCCCTTATGAGAAGCAGAGAATCCCTTTCAAATTGGTTTCTGGTGCCCAGCAGTCAGGAACTCAAGAGGCCTTCCCTCATGCCCCATACAGAAGCTTTCACGTCTGACTCACTTTGGCTGGTGTAGTCGCTGCTTCCACTGCCAGCAGACGGGGGCTGCAAGGGTACGAATGGTGCGGGTCCGGGTCCCAGGGCAGCAATCATCTCCATGACATTAGGCATCACCATGTGGGTGGGGCTCATGGTGCGGCAGCGCTTCAGCACCGGCCCATCCTGCTCCTCCTTGATGTGGATGTCAGGCTTGATGGGAACAGGCTTCCAGCTGCACGTTGGGTCGATCGTGATCTCTTCGTAATCAGAGCTAGATGAGAGGACAGGTGCAGGTCAGAGGAGAGGCCTCAGGCTGCGGGGGTGTGGGTAAAGTGCTGTCATGCTGCAGCCGACTTTTGGCAACCCCATAGGGTTTTCAAGAGAAGAGACTAACAGAGATGGTTTACTAGTGCCTGCTTCTGCATAGCAATCCTGGTATGTCTTGGTGGTCACCCTCCAAATACTGATCGGGGCTGACTCTGCTTAGCGTCCAAGATCTGACAAGATGAGGCTAGCCTGGACTATCCACGTCAGGGTCAGGCTGCGGAAACCAACAGGCAAGGCTTTCTTGATCTGTGTGTCCTTGCACTCGGCAGTCATTTCAGGCTGCAGTGGCTTGGTTCTAGGCTTGGCAAGTGTGGTTGGTAACACAGCAGGAGCATTTGGGGAGGGGGAGATAATTATTTTGGCACTGTGCCAAAGTGTAAAATCACTTCCAGCACAAAACTGGAAATGACATCATTATGTCGGAGCAAAGATCAAAGATTCACACATAGGTTTGAGGTGAATCCTAGGGCATCGTGCCAGTGTGATGATGTCACTTCCAGTTTTGCGCAAGAAGTGATGTCACATGTTGGCGCACAATACCGAAGAGCCCCCCTCTCATTTCCACCCATTAACCTGTTAGACAGCAGCAGGGGAAAGAGGGCCCAGGCTGGGAGGTCTCCTGCTATAGCTGGAGACTTGCTCCCTTGCACCTAGTTGACATAATGCAAAACCGCAGTTTGTTTTAATAACTGTGAATCTACAAAACCAGAATTTGGCTCAGCAAGAATCACGCAAACAATGGATGGCCTCAACAAACGTCAGTTTCATTGGCTAGGCGTTTCTAGTGTGTGGGGGGGCAGTGCTATGCAATAGTCAGGAGCCCCTCGTTTATACATCACATGAAATCATCATTTCATTCTGTGATTACTGACCTGTGGTTTAATTAACTTTAAGCCATGGCCGCAAATCTTGGTTTGATGGTCCCTAACTAACCACAGAAAGTGGAATGTTTCACATTTGGATGATCACACTATAATCACAGTTAAGTTATATCAGGGGGTGTGTGCTATCCCAAGTGAGTGGAAAAACATACCCCTAAGTTGTGATATTCTGTTTTTAGGGCAAAACTATTTGATCACAACAGAGGGGCATGTTCCTCCCTTCTGTCGTTACCCATGTAACTTTGCGAGCACGCACTCTCTCACTCTTTTGGGATAGCACACAAACCCCTGGTATACCCTTGCTATCTGTAAGATGCAAGACTAGATCTAACACTACCAAGTCATATCTTGCAAATTCCAGAGACCAATGACCCCCTGTTAATAAGTTTCCTTAGACTGAGATGAACAGCTAATCATATCAAAAGCTTTTGATTCATTCCAAGTTGGCCTTATGGGTTTCAGGAAGGGCCTCATTGTCTAAATACCAGAGGCTGAAGCGAGGTCAAGGGCTTCCATTGCAAGAGAAAGACCTTCTGTAAGCAACTGCGCTCTCTCTCTCTCTCTCTCTCTCTCTCTCTCTTGGCAGAGCCCTTGCATGGGGTTGGGTCCAGTGTTCCTCTAAGCTGCGCTAGGGAGTGCTGACACAAAAATTTAGCTGCCTGTTCAGGCATGTTAGCTTCCAGCTCACAAGCATTTTTCACTCCATTGGAAACAATGGAGGATGGGGGCACCTCCTTCTGGGGCCCACAGAACTGGACCCCCAGTCCTATCGTTTTGAAACTGGGGGGGGTTGGAGGAGAGGCACCAGCAGCTATGCAGCAATTTTGGTGCCTTAACATCAAAAACAGCCCCCCCCCAGATATCCTCAGATCAATTCTCCATTATAGGCTATGGGGCCTATTGACTATATTGGTCCCTCTAGGCTATAATGGAGCAGGAAAAAAATCAGTGTGTGTGTGTGTGTTGCACACTCCTATTATGCTTGTCAGAATGATTTGTATGCTGCCTTAAGTCACAGTAAAAGTGGTATACAAAAATTTGAATAAGTAGTTTGGGATGATAACATTTAGGCAACTGCCTGTTTGCTAGGTTAGGCAGGGTTTTGACAGTGATTGTTCCACCTCTGTTATATTTGACCTGTAAATTCGTCATATTTCATGAAAGAAAACCCAAAGTAGACTGCAAAAGTTCCCCTTGCTCCAAGTGCTGGTGTGTTTTCTAAGGCTCATTGCAGGGCAATGGTCCAAGGCCAGGTTTACCAATATAGTGGAAAGAGGTGGGTAGACCCGTTCTTCAGAGGCCAGGTCTACCAACATAGTGGAAAGGGGAGGGTAAACCTGCTCTCCAAAGGCCAGGTCTACCCCCATAGAGGACATTTTCTGTAATGAAATTTGACTTCATTCTGTTTTCTCTTATAATGTTTAAATTATTCTTAAAATATAGTTTAAATATAGTTTAAAATAATTCATTCTGAGATTTTTACAAGGTTATGGAAATAATCTAAAAAACTGATGCAATAGTCAAATGTGGACTTTCTCACAACTTTAATGCTACTAGCCTTTTTTGCTCATGAGGTAGAATTTTTGCTCACAACATTGTGGAGCTTAGAGGGAACAATGGTTGAGTCTTCTTTGCTCAAAGGTTTGTCCTTGGTAGTGTTAGGTCTGTGGGAGATGCTGCAGTGGATGACTCGCCAAGGCCAGGACATTGCTGCCTCAGTGCCCAGCGGGTTTTATCTGGTTCCTTCTTGTTTATGTAAAGCAATGCTATCTTTTCTTTTTTAGGCAGTGGAAATTTGGAGCAGGAGGCCCTCAAATGGCAGAAGGGAAGTTCTGCATGCTAGCTGAACCACTGTACAAATCAGGACAGGAAGGCTCATCTGTGCTGATTGGTGTGGCTGGCAGTAAGCTAGCCAGATCTTGGAGGCTGAGAGAAGACTCAAAATTACCTCCCTGTGAAGCAAAGGAAAGGATGGGGTGGGGGGCATCTGCAAGAGGCAGAGCAAACCAGGAGGTGGCCTCGAGCCTGTGTCAACGAATGGGATGAAGATGCTTGTTACAATTCACTGTCAAGGGCAATGCTTCCTCTAAGCTGTGGAGTCTTGTGAGCAAAAATAATTCTTTATGAGCTACTGGCATTAAAGTTGTGAGCAAGCAGTTTGGCTACTGCATAAATTAATTTGCTCTGGAGCCATCCTTCCTGAGCTAAGACAAAAATGTGTGGCTCGGAGGCTAAAAAACTGTGAGCTAACTCACACTAACTCAGCTTAGAGGGAACATTGGCTGAGCGGCAGGATCTCTGAACACGGAAATCAAAATGTCTGTGGGGTCTTTCAGTGTACAAAATGCTTTCCAAATCAGATATCTTGTAAGCAAAAAAACAAAACAAAAACCAGGATCAGAACTGTAGCAGGGTCCCATACCCACTGTGATTTAATCTCCCACCTCCCAGATACTTTTCCAAAGTGGCATGCAATTGCTTATTTATGGGCATGGTTCAGACAGACTGTGAAACCATGCTTTAATTTTAACTTTGGCTAGATTGCAAAACCAGGATTTGGCTTGCAGATGATCATTCAAATTCTGATTTCTCTTGACAGCCACCTGCTTTGTTGTCTTTGCTCTCTCCCCAGCCGTCCTCACAGGTACCCAGCTAGTATCCTGGCCTACATTGTAGCAATGCGTAATGTGTTCATACATCACGAGTCTGGTTAATAAACCAACCAAACCATGATTTCAGATTTTGGTTTGATAATGAACCACAGTTGATAATGAACCACAGTTAGTGGAATGGGCTGCATTTGGACAATCACACTAACCACAGTTTAACAAAAGCACGGTTTTCTGTTATGTCTGAACAGAGTCCCTGCATTCAAGAATTGTGATCTCAATGAATGGCAAATAGGTCTGCCAAAAGCAATTCCGCACAGCTGCCTGGGTTCTAGAGAGCTTTCCCCTGCTCCTTCCCAATACAGTAGTTTCATCTCAGTCTGAACCCCAGACAGGAAGGGGTTTGGGTAGGAGATAGAACTCCAGCCCTTGTCCGTCCTCTGGTGATAAAACAGCATGGTCATGAATACAAGGAACCAAGGAACAGATAAACCACAAAACTTACTTCTGAATATAGATCAGAATCCCCAACATGTACTGATCCACCTCGAGTCCCTCCAACAAGGCTGTTTTACTGAGAATAAAGCAAAAGGGAGGGGGGTCAGTTAAAACACGGGGAAATTGGCATCCTGGGGACTCCCTTGGAGAGTCTGACTAAATACAACTGTTGATTCTCAGCAAGTTCTTTTCTCTTCCCCCTCTCTGCACACAAGCCCTTGATATTACTGCACTGTTACCAAAGTTTATCAGACACAGCAAAGGGCAGGGAATGTGAGACACCTTGCCAGAGTTACACAGCTGGCAAATGGACTGCTGAACCGCTGGTCTGTGCTGCTAGATGCACTGTTTAAGGACATAAGTGGCCAACCAGAGGCCCTTGAAAGGTCTATAAGCAGGGCATGGAAGCCAAAGATTCCCTCTGTTGTTGCCTGTTAATGTCTAGTATCCCGAGGTGCGCTGCCTCTAGACGTGGAGGTTTTATTTAGCCGTCAAACTAAAAGCCATTGACATACCTCTCTTCCACAAATGCATCTAATCTGTTTGCAAAGGCACCTAAGCCAGTGGCCATCGCTACCATCCTGTGGCAGTAGTGAGTTTCACCGTGTTTGGGTTCAACATCTCCAGCATCTCTTTCTGCCAATGCCGTGGCCCAGCTATGAATACTCACTTGCAAACAGGACACCTCCATGTCCCCCTTTCACAGTTCAGCTGCAAGTAGGACTCCAGGTCGAAGCACTGAACAAAGACAGAAAGTGGGACAATATAGGTGGAAAGTGGCCATCAGAAGTTGCAGGGGGTCCCCCTCTGGCAGGGAGGATTTGGATATGGGGGCCAGCGAGTCTAGCCTCAGAGCATCAAAGGAGAAGATGCCCCCCAAAATGCAGGCTTCCAGTTAGTGAGAATGATCTGAAGGGCAGATGACGATGTGGTTCTGCTGCTGAAATGCAGCAGATTTGGGCCCTATAAGCTGCCTGGGATGGAGGGTCACCTGAGAAATGTATAGCCACTCTGTGATCATCAGAGGAGAGCTGGGACAGAAGTAATAGATAAAATGCAAATGCGGCTGGCCGGGCTTAATAAGGCATGTCTGTAATTCTGCTTCTGCAGAGAGACGGGAAGCAGGGCTGGGGCATCACCTGTATGTGCCTGCAGTCGTGGCCCCTTGCAGGAAGCTGAATTCTCCGGAAAGTGATGGGGCACTTCAGAGACACCTTGATGGCCGTCTGCTCCACACCATCTTCACCATTTGGACCGGGAGTCCCGGGGATTGTGCCGCTGCTGAAGTTTCGCTTTACTGGGATGTTGAGAAAGAAATGGGGTTGCAAGCCGCAAACGCTCCGGACAGGTAACCAGCACACATCACAGGCGATGGGGCCAGCTTTCCAGAGCTGCCGGGAACGGCATTTCTCGGCTGCAGCTTGGAGATCTCCCCCATCTCAAGTCTGCCCAGCCTCCCTTGCCCCAGTCCCATCACCAGAGAGAGTGCAAGGTTGCTTCCACAGGAGGATGACACACTGTTCTTCTCTCACTGCGGAGGCATTTACAGTGGTAGTGAAACTTCTGTAGAGGGATACTCCATGCAGTATCTTGCGCCTGCCACCCACCCTCCACCACTGCTGGAGTGCTTTTTGCCCACTTAAAAAAAAATACGGTGGCAACTATATTGATACAAGGATGCTATGGTGACGTATCTATTACTGATTTTAAAATAGCTGGCAAAAGCTTGCCAACAGCGTGTGTGTGGGAGAATAGTGGACGCAAGGGGTGTAGCAGAAACCCATACTTTTCTGTTGACACTTTCCACAAATTTACTTTGGGAATGATCTTTTGGGAAATATTTTATCAAAGCAGGGCTGGGAGATGAAGCAGAGCCAGGGAAAACATGGAAGGAGGATGACCCCACAATCTCCTGCAGAAGCCCCCCAAAGAACTGCTGCAGTCTGTGGGGAGGAAACGCAGAGGGAGAGCTCCATGCAGAAGGTACCCGGGTTTTTCACACGGCTTCCTTATGCTCTGGACACTACTTTGCCTTTCTGCCGGCACAGATGCTTTTGTTTCTTCTATTCCTCATCAATCAACTTCAAGAACACGATCACTGTCTAGCTCTAAAGTGGAGGAAGGATGAGACATGCTGTAGCACAGTCACCAAGAGACAAGTTCGCGCGTACAAGGCTTCTGGGTCCGTTCTCCAACACTTGATCTCATAAAGCAAGACGGGAGAAGGGCAGTGCCTGAAATCCTAAACAATACACTGTTTAAGTCTGACGGTACTAGACTACATGGAGTATGCATGTTCATTCGCTCTCTACGCAATGTTCCCTAAAATACAGAGGACCACTGTGGCCAAAGGAAGCAAGGC
Source organism: Gekko gecko (assembly GCA_029375565.1). Taxonomy (NCBI): domain Eukaryota; kingdom Metazoa; phylum Chordata; class Lepidosauria; order Squamata; family Gekkonidae; genus Gekko; species Gekko gecko. Next base: position 52,138,561 of record JAPDNY010000013.1, on the reverse strand, counting down.
ATCATTTTCAGTGCCATACTTCAGACAAACAACCGATGCTTCCTGTCACCAAGTCGGACCAATTGCCTGATACTGTGTATTTCCCAGGGTTTCAAGTTCTTCCATATATCTGATGCCATACTTATTGAAGGTATTTGTATTTTGCCGTCTCCCCGTCCATAAAGGGAACCAAAGTGGCTTTTAGAATTTTTTTTTTGAATGATAGTTTATAAATAAATCAAATGCCACAGCTGCTTGCCAAACCAATATCACAAAAATCACAGGAACCCACCCAAAAGACAAAAGCTATCTCAACCAGACTGAAATGGGTCGAGGGCAGACACGTCACCCGAGGGATACTTTTATCTGGTGGTTTCAGAGGATGAACCTGGGACCTTTGGTATGTGTAATCATGATTCCTTCCCTCCACAAATCCTGCCCAGGTCCTCAAATGAGTTCCGCTGCCATTAGAGGCTATTTTGTGGACCGAAAGATTCAGGATTTCTTCAGCGACAGTCCATTCAGCATGAAATGCTAGGAAAGTCTGCTGGACCAGCTCACATTTAGGATTTTAAAAGGCTGGCCCAAGTCTTCTGTCGAACAGGGGTTTGGATTGGAACGGCTAAACTGATTTGTGAATTCTTTGCCACCAATTCTCTGCTACATTTCCAATCTGCTTTCTTGGTTTCTATTGTAGTTTTCTCTGTACTGCTTTTTAAAATGTTTAACGGTTGCAGTTTTTATCATTTATTTGTGGTTTTAACATAAGCTTCCTCAGCTTGGATTAAATAGCAGGAAATTGTAAATAAAAATCAAAGAGCACCATAAGCAAAAACATCCTTCTTCTATAAGACAGGAATCAAAATCACTCTGGAACAGAAAGAACTCGAGGGCTGTAAGGCCATCCTGTCAAAGCACTTCACGTTTCTAATGCCACGAAGGCCCTGGAAGAGACTTCACTGCCTTGAAGACTCCAGCAGGAGAGCCATGGCTGCCTGGCCCCAGTTAAGAGATGATGCAGAGAGCTGCATACTTACTTTTGGTGATACAGTGCTCGGCTGGCAGCAGACGCTTTTTTATCAAGCCTTGCAAAACAGACCGCACAGAGGGCCTATGCACCAGCTGCAGGACAAAGAGGTGAGACTACAACAAAGAAGAAAAAGAAGAGGAGGCGGTTAGCTGCGCCAAGGAGGATCCTATGCATGTGAGCTGCCGCTTCTCTGCTTCAACCGTCACATGAAACATGAAAGCCGCCTTATACTGAATCAGACCCTCGATCCATCAAAGACAGTATCGTCTATTCAGACTGGCAGCAGTTCTCCTAGGTCTCAGGTAGAGGTCTTTCACATCACCTACTGCCCAGTCCTTTAGCTGAAGATGCCAGGGACTAAACCTGGGACCTTCAGCATGCCAAGCAGATGCACTACTACTGAGTCATGGCCTGATCAGCTTTCCTGCATTGGGTTGAGAGCTAGGCTAGTGCCACAGCCAGGAACACGAGCTTGGAAGCCCGTGATTCAAATCTCACTTTGAAATGCAAACTCACTGAGCAGCCCTTGACAAGCCACTCTCTCTTGCTGTCTCAGCCCCTCCATCTGCAGTACTGGGGTGATAATACTGACCTAACTAGGGGCTTTTGTAAGAAGTACTGAGAGAATGTATGTGCAGCACTTGGAATGCTATAAGAATACTAACAGTTACTGCATGTTTTGCAGCACAGCTCACAGTGCAATCTGGGAAAGGTCACACTGCAAATGAGTATGAGACCGTCTATTCTACATTGGTGCAGAAGTTGGTCTCCCGTGAAGTTTCCTATAATGTTTCACGGCAAGGCTGTTTCTGTAGCGGGCGGGCATCTTTATCATCAGTGTCTCATTTCTGTTCTCTGGAGAAAGGAGCCTGGAACCCAGACCGTAGGTGCTTTGATCAAGATGGGTAGCTGTGTTAGTTTCTTTGTAGCAATAGAAAATAGTAAGAGTCCAGTAACACCTTAAAGGCTAACAAAATTTGCGGCAGGGTATGAGCTTTCGTGAGTCACTGCTCACTTCTTCCCTATGACAAATTTCGTTAATCTTTTAAGGTGCTACTGGACTCTTTTCTACTGCTGTAGGTGCTTCCACATGGAGGTTTGCCTCTGCCCCCTACCTCAAGCACGTCCATGAAATATCACCACGCAGTCACCCCAACTTCCAAGTTTCCCCCAGCTTCACTGGTTCTTCCAAGCCTGCTTTGGTTCAATTTCCTCCCGAAAGATCATACTCAAAGTATGTTTATGGAGCGTGGATGGGAACACACAGATTTCTGCACTTCCCTGCCGACATCTGGCTCCATTTCTTCTTTCATTTCCCCTTGTGCATCATCCCCCCCACCCCCATCAGTGGCAGGTTTTCTGGTGTTTTTTTAAAAAAATGTATTTATGCAATTCACATGTACCCTGCCTTTCTCCCCAATGGGGACCCAAAACAGCTTACAGCATTCTCCTCACTTCCATTTTATCCTCACATCAACCCTGTGAGGTAGGTTTGGCTTGAGAGACAGAGACTGGCCCAAGGAGCTTACATAGCACAAACAGGGATTCAAACCAAGGTCCAGAGAGTAGTCTGACACTTGACCACTACACCATACTAGCAGTAGCTATATCATTATAGCAGCGAACTGCTTCATGCTATAGCAATATATCGAGTACCTTTTTTTAGAGCAGGCAAAACCACTCTTATGGCATAGGGGAGGTGGCAGGCACAAGGGGAAATACAACAGAGAACAAAGAATCCCTCTGTGTGGAAGATCCCAGCAACAATGAGAGTACAATCAGAATCATCTCCACACAGAAGCAGCTACGTTATGTACTGCCTGGGGCTAAAAGGAAGGCAGCATAAACATCCCTGTTTCCCTAATATAATGTATGTTTATGTTGGATTTCAACTCTTTTGCTTTGAGAGCGCTGGAAAGCAGAGGATTCTTACCATATATAAGTAAGAGGTGCAAAATAAACAGCTGGAAGCCAATTAGCGTAACTTAACTCAGCAAATAATTTGAATTTCTTGCCGCAGGATAGTTGTTCTTCTCAGTCTAGCATTCACACAACTGTGGCTGGAGGAGCTTTTAAAGTAGGGCAATGGATAAGATGACATTTGGTGGATGTTTTGTATTAATTGGAAGGGGGGAAATCAACACAGTGGTATGGCTTCAGGCTTTCTCCAGGACAGACAGTCATCTCAAGAACAGTCAATAGTTCAAGAACTTACACAGCAGCAAGCGGTGACAGTGATCTGGATGGTGTTTCTCCCAGGCTGGCACACCTGCTTTAGGTACAGGGGCTTGTGTGACGTCTTGTTGTCGCCCCGCTCAATGGTCAGGGGTGTTGCATTCACGCTGACCTGGACTGAGGCTGGCCAGTTGGTATTCATTTGTCGGTCCTCATGGTGGTAGCATTTAAATTGCAGCTCCAAGTCAGGCCTGCAACAAGATGAAAGACAACTGAGTAGAGGCCTGTGTGTAGGGAAGAAGACTGAAGAACAAGGATTCCGGGCCGGTTGAGAGGCACTAAATGTTTGGAGTGCTCCTCTTTGGAATTCCCTAGTGGAGAAAATGGCCTCCTGTGCAGAAATATCCCACTTTTCCCACACATGATCAATGCCCCAAAGTTGAGGGGCCAAGGCCCTATTGGCAGGGAACAGATGAAAACTTCTGATCCTACAAAATGCCAGACTCAGCCCTCCATGTCACTTTCACTTTGTGATGACAGTTCTCAACTGGCTATGGCTACTCCTGGGATACAACATTTACAGCTGTCTTAAAATCAGTCAGCCCATTGGTTCATCTTCACAGGCTTGTTTATCGACTAGTAGCAACTCTCTGTGTTCTTAGAGAGAGTCTTCCCCAGCACCTGCTATCTCAGATCCAGGGATTCTACTTGGGACCTTCTGCATTCAAAGCACGTGTTTTACTGCTGCGCAATGCCCCTCTCCTCCCCCAAGGGATACTAGGAAGCCCAAATAGTACATGTTGTTGCACCCAAGCTGGAAGCAACCAGTCACGGAATGGTACCGGAGGCTTCATATTTGTCAAACGATGCCTCACAGATGTCAGGAGATAGGAGCATCTTAGCTGCTTCCGTAGAATATAAAATATTTCTGCAAGCTAAGAAACATCCATATCTATCCTGAAGGACACAGGCAGATGACAACTTGTTCTTAAAAACACACACACAAACAGCTGGTTCAAATAATCCCCTGCTTGTTTTAATAATAATAATTAAGCGCCATCAAGTTGCAACTAACTTACTGCAACCCCCTCATGGGCTTTTCATAGCAAGAACTGAGCAGAGGAAGTTTACCACTGCCTTCCTCTGCACAGCAACCCTGACTTCCATGTTGGTCTCCCGTCCAAGTACTAACCATGGCCAACCTTGCTTAGCTTCCAGGCTCTGACAAGCTCAGGCTAGTCTGGGCAATTCAGGCTGCTCTGCTTGTTTTAGAGCATGCCAAAATATCTCCTGTTAGTGCTTCAGAAATAAGCTCAGATTTGGCCTATGGCAAACCTCCAGGAGAAGAGAGTTTCACAAAAATATCGAGCAGTTCCTGAGAATGCCCCTCTGTATGCCCGGGTACATGTCTGACAGTGAAGAGGAAACAAGGAAGGAAAGAGCCATTCCAGTGTGGACTCTGAAGTACTGCTGCAATGTATTTCCCAGTGGATTCTGCCCTTCCCTAAGGCACAGTGGGGTCCTGTGTCAGCTACACAGTGTCTAATCAAATGCTGTCCTATTTCAGTTTCAAGGCCAGCTCTGGATTAGACAGATAAAGGTGCAGTTCTCCTGTTGAGGTAGAGGTGGTTAGAAATAAGATCATGTGAAGCCCCACTGGACCAGGCCAATCCAGGTGCTGTCAGGAGGTCCATCAGTGGGGCCAGAACTCCAGGAGCCCTCCCACTATTGCCCCCCAGCACATGGCTCTCACCTGAGCATCAGGGTCTTGTAAACGGAGTCCCTGAGCTGGAAGACATGGTTGCTGACCGCCAAGTTGTGCTGGAGGCGAAAGGGCTCCAAAACCACGCCATCCCGCACGGGGAAGGTCAGCCGCAGTTCATCACACGGGTTGCCTAATGGGGCAACGGGAGAGAAAGAACTGGTGATGGGATAGGGGGACTGGAGGCACAGGGGTACAGGCACCAGGAGGCACTGCAGAGGCACAAAAGTGGGCCCGATGTGATCTGGCAGCCAGGGATGCAATCAACGGTAGCCAGCATCTGGGAACCAGCAGTCTGAGCCAAGCAGCAGATGATACAAAGAAGAGCTCTCTTGTGGTGCCAGGGGTCTCCTTTCTCTCAGTACACTGAACTTCCCAGGCATCGGGGCAGAGGGGAAAGATTCTGCCTTCTTTTTATTCCAGACTCCACACAACCCAAGAGATTTCTAGGTGCCCATCCCCCCTCTGGAGCACAGCACTTTGCCCTTCACCCAACTGTCTCTTCCAACTATCAGTCCTCAGGTTACCAGCATTCTGTGGTATTCCAATTTGCCTCTTCCAGCCGAATCCAGAGCTAGCAGATCCCTTCAGCAGAACAAAGCACTACAGCTTTTCCTGCCGTGTTCCTTTCTGGGCTGCAGGGTTATGTGTGTGACATTTTCAAATTAAAAGCAAACAACTTCCCACTGATTTAAAAACAAATTGTTCAAGACAGCTGAGCTGAACACTTAATCCTTGACAGATCTGTTTTCTAGAGGAAAAGGGGGGTATTTACTTATTTATTTAGCGCCATCCACCTACTTGGCACTTTACAGAGTACAAGACAGATCTCTGCCCCAAAGAGCTTACAGTGTAAAATTTGAAACAAAGAAGGCATTGAAGGGGATGAAAGGAGGTGGGACTACATTCATTCCACTGCATACTCCTGGGCTTGACAGGGGAAGGACTAAAGGGTTGTGCCCAATTTTTCTTGAAAAAAAATGAGGGAAGTTTTCAGGAAAGATGTGAAGGAAGTGGGTGAGGTGGCATCATGCGGGTGTTTTAGGAGACAATTCCAGACCTACGGGGCAGCAAGGGAGAAAGGGAGGAGTCATTTGAGAGGGTAAGAGAGCACTGAGTGAGGATGTGGCGCTTGAGGAGCCAAGGTCATGGGCAGGAATATATCCCAATTTGAGAGTGGAGAAATAAGAACCAGAAGGCTGCAAAGGAGTGGAAGGGCAAGGAGTCTGTAATGGAGCTGGGAGTGGACTTAGAAAGCCAGGGTAGGATTTCACAAGGGGTGTCACATGGTCCAATCAATGAGAGAGGTGAACAGTTTGTGGCAGAGATAAGACAATAGAAGGAGTGGTGGGAATAATCAGATAGGAGAGGACCAAAGTATGAAGCACAGTTTTTGTTCAAGAAGCAGAAAAGAAGGGCTGTTTGAAGGGGGGGGTCCCCAGGCATGCACCCCACCACTAACCAGGAGCCTGAAGCGACAAGCCCCATGAAGAGCCTTATCACTTGATTTTGTTGGATGTATAAACCAGGTCCAAATATACTCCAGTAAAAGGATTCCAAATGGAATGTTCCCCTTGCCTACCACTGGAGCTGTGTGTGTGTGCATGTTTTTTTTATTTAAAGCAAAGCTCCCACAGTCTTTCCTTAATAAATGCTTGGTGAAGCTATTTAATTACAGCTTCAGAGGCTCCAAACAGATAAGAACAGTCTATTACCGTTAACATTAAAGCAAATATATATTACAATTTGTCATCCAGCAGCACCAAAAGACTGCACAAACAAAAGCTTCTTAATCACATAAAAATATACCCAGTTTAGGACTTGGGGTGGGGGGAGAACCCATGGGAGGGGATTCCATAAACGTGTGGCAGATACAGAATGCCTGTCCACAGTCTTTATTGTTCAAACTTAGCATAAGGGTGGCATTAAAAGGGCCCTCTTGTTTCGTTCGGGGGGTGGCAAAAGGACGCACAGGGAAGGAAACAGTTTTAAAGGTTAAGATGTTAACTTTTTGAGGGAAATACTGCTTTTTGTATGGCAAAGCAGACTGGTCAAAAGTCTTGCTGAATTACTGACCTGTAACCTCAAAGGTCAATACAGGTCATCAGCCTATTAGAAAAAGAAGTGACTACTTAGAGTATTTCTGTGAAGTGGTGTGTAGGGGAGACAGGAAGAAGAAAGTCAAATCTGGCCGCCGTGCCATAGTCGTGGCAGACTTTGAAGTAAAAAAAAGCGAGTGTGAGTGTGTGTACGTGTCTATGCAAGCTCACATGTACATGTATGCCCAAGGGCACTGACAGGGTTGTCTGAGCCCAATACGCTATTATCCCAGTCCACCAAGCAAAATCTGAAGACTTCCTTCTGCCTATGGAGTCTTTTTTCAACTTAAATGGCTCTTCCTCCAAAGGAAGAGGAAACTGGTGGAAGGTTCCTCGTAGGACCTGCCTCAGGCCCATGGCAAGATACTGCACAATATCTACCTAGAAGAAGGAGATAAATAAGTGGCGCATTCAAGGCCGCATAAGGGCCCCCCATTCCTCCACCCCAGTCTACCGGTTTGTGTGAACACATGCAATTCAGTCAGAATTCTGGGGTCTTGACTTGAGACTTACCAGAGGGGAGGGGTGCAAGGAATTGATATTGGGTTTGATGTCTGGAAGGAAGGGTGACTTCACATCTTGCCCTGGGGACATGTATGGAGGGATGTTACTTCCAGGTGTCATTGGAGGCGTGGGGTTGCCAGGTAGTGGGGAGCTGGGGTAGCCAGGCATGGATCTTCCAGGCTGAAAGGAGAAGCAAACATTAGGCTAGCACATCTCTGAAGAAAGCTTGGTGCTTCATGAGAAAAGGTTCTTCATGGTTTGTTGTGAGAATGAGGGAGGGCACAGATGTAGTTCCATCTAAAGGAACTGAATGAAAATGGAGGACAATGTTGGCAGAGTGACTTATTGATTTATTTTATTTATTTCATTCCAGTTATTAATCGCCTATCCCCACCAAGTGTGGGGCTCTAGACGATGTACAAGGGACTAATGCATACTCAGGATTACACAGCAAAGAACAACTTTGAAATTTCCTTTCTCCATCCTGTCAAGGAATAGGGGAGGTGCTGTGGCTCAGTGGCAGAGCATCTGATTGGCACACAGAAGATCCCAGATTCAAAGGACAAGGTAGTGGGTGATGTGAAAGACCTCTGCCTGAGGCCCTGGAAAAAGCTATTGCCAGTCTGAGTAGACAGTTCTGATCTTGATGGGCCAATGAAATATAAGGCAGCTTCATGGGTTCAGACCATATTAGTGACAGAACATGGACTGATTAACAGAAGACTGTGAGTAACCTACATCTGTGGAAACAACAAGTGCTGTTCAGTAGGGCCATTTTTAGGAGGCACTCATTTGGGGTCTTCATCATAGCTAAGCACCCAGCTCAAGGCGACATATATGGTTCCTCCATCTTCTCCTCACAACAACTCTGTGAGAAATGTTAGGCTGAGAGAGTGATTGGCCCAAGGTCACCCAATGAGCTTCTTGGCCTACTGGGGATTTGAACTCCCTATCTTCTGAGCCCGAACTCCACACCCTTACCACATCACACTAGTCCTGGACCGACACAACAGACTCACCCCATTCATGGTAGCCTGTCCATAGCTGTTGAAGTTGCCTCCATTGAAATTAGCATTTTGACCATTGAACTGATCAGTAGGCTGAAAAAGAGAAAATCCCAAAAACCAGTGTTACCACAGTAGTCTACACCTCCTAGACAACTCCTGTTCTCAAGACTGAAACTGGCTCAGCCTTAACCACACTACTTTTCTCCTCAGCTTTTCAGAGTGGGAAAACTTACTACATCTCCAGGTCAGTACCTGGCTGACAGTGACCAACAAAGTCATCCTAAGCAGAGTCACACTCTTTTAAACTAGGTGACTTCAGTAGAAAGGTGTAATGGACTAGGTTGATGCTGCAAGTGGTTTTATCATATAAGAGAGGCTAATTTGGGGACTAAACTCTTATTCTTTTTATATTCCCGCCACTGAGTAGCACAGGATGGGGACAAGAAAGAGTACCTCCCCGCTTCTGTCCTCCTCATTGAATGATTTGCAACTATTTTGTGAGTTGGCTGAGGAGAACAAGAAATGTTAGCTATAAAGGGAGAAAGGGACTCCCTGGCAGAAATAATGAACATAACCTAACAAGAGGAGCTCCAATCCTGTCAACAAAGGCCCAGACTAAGCCACCTTCATCTGTCGGTGAGATGGGCATGGGTGGAGGCGGAGGGGGGATATATATGCCTGACTCAGTCAGAGTGTAACTTGCAGCAAGGGAATTTTTTCCAGCTCTGCCAGCTCCGCTCCATTTCCCCCTTCCATCCATGTTTGTAATACCTATTTATTTTAGAGCTCTACCTTCTATCTAATTTGACAAAAAAATTACTATTCATATTCACCAAGAATCTTGGAAGCTGTTTGTAACTGGGTACCTTATAATATGGGCCGCCAGTGCCAGCAGCAGAAAGATACTGGCTCATTCCCTGTTGAATGGGCATCCTGTGGCCAGGGTATGAGGGGGATGGAGCTGATGCCTGAGGTGCATTGGGGGCGTATTGTCCAGCTTGGGAGGGGTACTGGCCACCTTGTATGTACTGCTGTCCTGGATAGCCCTAGAAAAGACAAAGGACACAAGACAGAATTATAACAACTTGCATACCAGGGTTACTAAAAGATATTCCTTTGAGACCAACAGAAACTCATTGAAAAACACACAACGCTCACAGGCTGGGACACCTCCTGCCCAGGATCTTTACCTGACATGGCATCTAAGGACAGATGCAAACAATTTTATCTGCAGAACACCTTGCAGACAAGGCACTGAGAGTGCTCCTTGTGCTCACCTTGTGCTCCTTAGAGGAAGGGTGGAATAACGACACAGAGTTTGTGGATATTAGCATATGGGTGTGTGTGCTAATCGTTATTCTGGAAATGAATCAAAATGACTTTTGCCAGGTTTTGCTCATCACTCTCACATGGTTACTGCTTTGTGTCTTGCCAAGGGGGTACAGCATCATGCTAAAACCCCTGCATCCCCCTCTCCAGGCTGGTCTCTCTTTTTTTAAAAACCTTCTTTTACTGTGGCCAAATGTAAACCTCCCCTCCTTCCACAATCGATATAATTTCGTCACCTAAAAGAGCTATTAAGCACAGGACTGGAAAAGTTCCTGCTGAGGATTTTCAGAGGTTCTGTTAAATGTGCCTCATACTAAAGGAATGTCACGATTAAAGTATAGCTGCACTGTGTGTATCTGTATATTATTTTCATTTCACTTTAAATTCCATTTCTCCAAAGCTGTCTCAGTATTAATCGTCACAAATGCCTCCTTTATACATGTCTGCTCTTCTTAGGATTCCAGAACGTTTTTTTCTTTCAAAACACAGATCGCACGCAATTGCACCTCTACCAAAAAGGGAGCCAGGAGGGGAAGAGCACTAGGAGATGTCTCTGTTGGCTCGTAAAATTAGCTGGGTTAGTGCAAAGTCAAGACACAACACTCTCTTCTGCCTCTTGGAAAAAAACCTTAGTGCTGTCATTTATGGGAAATGGCTAAATAAGTACAAAACAGCCCCCTGGTTCTTTTGAAAAGGAAAGAGGCTCTGCTAATGGAGGTAGGTGGGGAGGAACAAAAGACAGGATGGAGAGCATCACAGGCCATTTGGACCTAAATGATCCAGGGAAAGGACAGTGCCTCTTTGATGAGTGGGGAAAAGGAAGGAGAGTGCTAATCAGGGGCAATCTTGGACAGGAAATAGGATGGGAGGCAGACGGCACAACCTTCTCAACCAGATCCCAAGATAATGACCTGGCGCAGATACAGCCTTGGGCCGGTAGTGGCCTTACAGCAGCAAGCGGCTAGTTGGGGGTGGTGGACAAGAGAGCTCCCATCACAACCCACAGATGGCCGGAGTGCTTTCTTCTGTTCTTGCCCACCATGTTCGTTTGTTTATGACATTACAACAAACATAATAATAATATGATATATGAAGCCCCAAAATATCAAAAAAGACAATAAGAGCACATTCCATCTTTAGCTTTATCACTCCAAGGTATAATAAAGAGGCCCTCTCTCAATAAGCCTATCAGAATTCTTCAGAGCATCTCTAAGACTTCTATGTGAATTAAGTTTTCATAAAGGAATTATTTTCCAGACAAGGGCTAACTTAGCTGATGTGCCAGGTGCTTCTTTAGGCTTCCAACACATTTGCTATACAAAAATCAAACTGATTAGCAGTTCCAGGTATATGATCAGTTAGGTCCTCTCTCAAACAGCACAGTAGAATGGCCATCGGGTCTAGGGGAATTTATAGCCAGCGAGTTCAAATAATCAATTCTAAAACCTTATTCCAGAGAAGCCTGCTTTGGGAACATGACTAAAAAAATAACTACCACTTATCTGAGGATGTAGGATATATATATGTGCCTGCTTTCTGTAGTGCCAAGTACCAACAATGCCTAATTTTGTAAAATTCTTTTTTAAGCCAGAAGAGATCACATTTAGTGTCAACTTCATCCAAATCCATTTCTAATTATTTCTTGACTATATTTACTACTTTTCCCCCCACTCATTCTTCAATGAACTTCAGGCAGGGGCTTTCCTTGTATAGAATCAGAGTATAAATGTCTGCAACAATACCCTGAATGCTGCTGTTATCAAATAAAATTTCAAATGTCACTTTTCTCCAGTAGCCATTGTGCTTTCTAATTGGACTAGATAAAACTTGCCTCAGCTCAAGATACCAATCAAAGGTTATCCTCAAACCATTTACAAGGGGAAATGTTTCATGATACGATAAAACAGATCATCCTATGGTTATAACAAAACAAAACATGCCCATCTTGTTTTTAGCTTCGCAGCATGAATGATCTGGCAGTACAGGGCATTTGGGCATTCCTCTAGGACTGTATAAGGGAGAAATCCACTCCCTTAAACGATCTAGAACCTCTCTAAAAAGCTGCCACCAGGGTGCACTCAAGGAGAAGCAGGATGAAGCAGGTGAGTACAGCTACATGCCAAATCTGTGCTCATCATGGAATGACCTCTCTTTATGTCCAACAGCTTTCACCCACCAGGTGATCTTTACCCTATACACAAGCAATCACCTTATGGGGAAGAGCCATCACAGGCATACTACAATGCCTACAAGCATTGCCATGCCAAGTTTAATGAAGACTAGGAGGATTCTTTGGAAATCCACCAAGTGCAATCGATCCAATTCCTAAGCACCTTGTCCAGAGGGTCCGTTATGTCTTTTCCAAGCAGCAATTTCCACTTTGGATTTGAATAAAAGAGGTTAGAATAATGTTGAAATTAAGGTCGATGGCATGGGACTCTTTGTGGCACCGTCTTTTCCTTTAGTATCACTCATTTAAATACATAAGTGCATCATCCTAGAAGGCTTGGCAGGTTGAGTGGTAACGCTTGCCAAAAGAGTCAGAGCATGCTCCATATTCATGGGACCTGGGACAGATGGAGAACAGAACTGCTGCGCTTCACTCTACACCTAGACAGAATTCAAAGATTTTCCTGAGCCCGGAGGAGATCTATGTGGATGAATCTGCAGTTGACATGAGTGCTGTGGCTCCACACTTCCCAGCAGCAGGGAGCGAGCATTCAGCGCCCAAAATCTGCATGAACATTTGCCTGTGGGGTGGTGCCTGATTGCATTTTCCCCAGAGAAACAGCTCAGTGGCCTACAGCATCCCTGTGTATACCTAGGGAGGGGCTGCACCCTGGTGACAAAGCATCTATTTTTGCATGCAGAAGGCTCTGGGTTCGGTCTTCAGGCTCTCCAGTTAAAAGGATCAGGCAATAGGTGATGTGAAAGTCTGCTGCTGTCAGTCTGACAATACTAGCCTTGATGGACCAAGGGTCTGATTCAGCTCCATGTGCACCCAGTTGGTTCTCACCTCACTGGAGTAGGTTCTCTTGACGCTCTGCCGGGGGATCTGCTGGCCTTGAGGAGGGCCAGGGTATCCGTGCTGGGGCATCCGCTGTCCACCGTACAAGGCATTTATGGCAGGAGCCCTGGCTGCATTCATGCTCATGGGAGACATTCCAGAAGCACCCATCACGCCACCCATGTTGGCGGGATTCATCCCAGGGGGTACAGCTGGCCCTCGGGGCCCCGAGTGAGGAAGGAACTGGTTGTTGAAGGGCTGTCCAGCCCCCATCTCCACAAAGAAAAAAAGAAAGAAGTTTAAAACAAGAGGACGTAAAATAAGGTCAGGGGTTAAGAGAACACAAACCATTACACCAACAAACACCATGCAAATTGTCATTCCAACCTATCAACACATGGCCAGCCTTTTCTCTGTTACGTATGTACACCATGTATACCACTGCAGCTATAAAAACACCAGCACCATGTCCTCCATTCTTACAGATCGTGCAATGGTGCTAATTAAAAAATTCATCTTTTTAAATTTTGGTTACTAGTTTTCACCTCACAAATGCATCAATCATGTGAGTGGCAAATAAAATGAAAAGTAAACTCAGAAGGAAACCACGAACACAGACTAACACAGCCTAATAATGTAACACAATAGTAAATCACAGCGATATGAAATAAGTCCAAATGTGAGCCTCAGAAGCTTCTAACCAATATGGAATTCTTCGTCTCTGAACAAAGGCTTCTGTACCACCTGAACGCTATGAGCCTAATGACATGACACACTTTCCCAAGGTCTGTCCCCTGCTTGGGTCGGCCGCTGAGTCCTGATAGTCCATGCCTCCTAGGTGTGTGTGGACCCAATTCAGATCGGGACCATGATGTGTGGGAAGAGGGGCTTAAACTCAAACTGAAATAGCCCTGGGAGGCACTGTTTCCTTCACTGGGAGCTTCACATGTAATGATGGGGTATACATAGGTCTCCCCAGTGGGGAAAACAGAACCCTTTGGGACTGTTTCAGGTCTGGAAAAGGGCAAGAAAAGTTACAACACCCTCCTCCCCACACACCATTGTCCCATTCTAAATTGGGCCTGTGATGGTTCTGGAGGCATAGACTCCTAGAACCTGCTACTTGGGATGTAAAAAAGATGTATTGCGTAACTAGGCCCAACTATGATATCAAACTTGGTTAAAAATCTTCCCTCATTTTGAGAGTCTGGTTCTCTGGGCAAACTCAGTAGTAACTCTTCCAGAGGACCAACAAAAGAAAAGCCAAATAATCCAACAAAGAGATTTTGGGGTGTGTACATGTGAGAACAGAAAGACTTCTTGCACAGCTTGGTCTATTCCCAATGACCTTGCCAATCACTATGACCAATTATTCCAATAGTCTGATCTGGGTTAAAATGCTCCTGTTCCCTCTCACTGAAAATATCTGGATTCCCCAATACTGGTTAACAGCTAGTGATAGTTTTTACAGCCCAAGAGATCTATCAAGTGGCACAGGAGTCATAAATTTCCACAGTCAAAATCTGGCTACTGATCTCTTTAGCATGCTAAGGTAGCAGGTGATATAATTAACCACTGGAACAGGTTTTTCTGTCTGCTGCCACTGAAACACTGGTGCTTGGTGGATAATCTGAATTTGTTCTGGCAGTAGCTTTAAAAGCCTGCAAATCCTGTCTCCACACGTATGAATACCACAAAAAAGGCAAGTGCATTTGGAACCACCCTTGCATATCTTGCCACCTGAACTACCCCACAGTAGACACCTTGTTCTCTACACCTGCTCTGAAGGCATGTGTGTGGCTGAGGAGGGCAGGTGCATGAACCTCCAGAGCTGTGGAGCAGTAGATTCCGGGGAATGTTCTTATTGTCTGCCCATTTAAGTGTACCGCTGATCTGCTGCTCAAAGCAGGGCCTTTCTCCCCACTTCATCCCAAAGCTACAACTGCTTGTATTTGCATCTGTATGCCTCTCCCTGTCCTTTACCTAGCAATACCCTTTGGAGAGGCATCATGGCATGCTAAACAAATTTCCATACACACACACGCACACAGAGCCCCTTATAAATAAAATCAAACCCCTTTCCTTCTTCTTCCACATTATGCTATTCCTCAGTGGTCAAGTCATATTCTGTTAGCTCTTTCCTTCGCCTCCCCCGAAACTGAGAAGCCCCACACGCTCTGAATGACGCATCTTACCGCTCCATACTGGCTCAGCTCCTGGCTCTGCTTCTCTTGCAGAGCGGCGACTGTGGCTGTAGCCGTGGCCGTGGCTGTGGCAGCTGCTGCTGCAACGGCAGCGGCAGCCGCAGCTTGGGTGAAGTCTGCAGGGGGCCTCCCAGTGTGTGAGGGGATGCCCATTCCCCCAGGGCCATTTGGGCTTCCTGTGTAACTGGAGAGGAAAGGAGGTTACAGAGAAGGACGCGCACATTCCTTGCATCTGGAAGACAGGTAGAATCTGGCACCTGAAATGGACTCTGGTATCCTGGCACGTGCAGATTTGGCACGCTTTTGAAAAGCAAGATTCTAGCCCTTGTGGCCATCTAATGAACATCATAAAATCACACAGAAAGTTCAAAACCCAAAGAAGAGCCTTGGATGGGTGGCTATAAAACCTAGAAAGCACATGCCTTCTCTGTTCATCCTTACAGCACCTGGTCTCTCAACAGGTTTTTCCCCAATTGTCTGTATTACTTAAAAGCTAATATGATGTAATGATTCTGTGGATGGCAGAGACCTGGGTTCGAAGCCCCATCCAGCTGCAAGTAACTTTTCGGCCAGTCATGACCTCTGTATAACCTACCTCACAGGGTTGTCAGAAGAATAAAAGGGAGGGAGAACATGTATTTATCCATCCCAGGTTCTTTGGAGGAAGGTTGTGGCAAAACACAAAAACATAAAGCTTCCTAGACCCTGTTCAATGTACCCCTAATTTCCTTAAAACCCCAAGACTACAATCAGAACAAATTTTAGAAATGAAACAATAACTAAAGCAAAGGCATATGGGAACTTGGGCTCGCTTGATTCCCAGTGCACAGCCCTCGTTGCAAGCAAATTTGCCTCTTCCCCCTTCCTTCTTCTGATGATGCCTGTCAGACAGGTCAGATTGCTTTGCCCAGTCACCAGCCAGGGTGGCAGCACAAGCAGAAGCCACAGGATATTAACGGAGATAATCTGGCCTGGTGATACACGCCCTCCTCCTCGTCACAACCAGATCAGCCGACTGCAACATGATCTACTCAGGGGCCATCTTTCTGAAAAGTGTTTGGAAACGGCAACTGACAGAGGACATGACAGCAGGAGTCCCAACCGGGAACCTGTTTGGGAACCTCCCCAATGAAGCTGATGGGCAATAGACTCAGGACAGACAAAAGGAAGTATGTCACTCAATGAGTAATAAAGTTGTGGGATTCACTGCCAGTGGATGTATTATCATTATTATCAATCAAATATTTATATCCTGCTTTCCCTCAGGCTGAGTGAGGGCCAGTTTGATGTAGTGGTTAAACGTGCAGACTCTAATCTGGGAGAACCGGGTTTGATTCCCCACTCCTCCACTCGCCACTGCTGGTGTGATCTTGGGCAAGCCATAGCTCTGTCAGAGCTGTCCTTGAAAGGGCAGTTTCTGTCAAGAGCTCTCTCAGCCCCACCTACCTCACAGGATGTCTGTTGCAGGGAGGGGAAGGGAAAGGAGTTTGTAAGCTGCTCTGAGACTCTGAGTGAAGGGCGGGGTATAAATCCAATCTCTTCTTCTTCTATAGTGATGACCACTAGCACAGATGGCTTTAAAAAGGGAAGTAGAGAGATTCATGGAGACTAAATTCATCAGTGACTTCCAGTCATGGCGGACAAAGAGAAACTCCACATCCAGAAGAAGTAAACCTGTGAATACCAGTGGCTAAGAGGGAATATCAGGGGAAGGCTTTGGCCTCTATGGACTGTTTGTTGGCCCTCCAGGGCAGCTGGCTGGCCACCATGTGAGACACAGCATGGTTCCTCTCATGTTTTAATAAATGTATATTTATTGTCTTCACTAGTTTCCAATTTGTTTCTGGAACCATTTCAGAGTTTGTTTATCTATAAAGACCTGAATGGCTTAGGATCAGGCTATATGAAGAACCAGAGGGCACAAAAACTTTTTTTTTAAATTAGGAACCAACGTGACTGGGGGTGGGGGGTGTTGTATTTTGTGTGTGTGTGTGTGTGTGTCTGCACCCGGAAGCCATGGTGACCTCTGGTGACTGACCCCCACTGGGGCCTGGAGGATATGCAGAGAGGTGGCTGAATAAAGCCTGCCCCTGTCCTCTAGACTGCTGGTATTCCAAGGAGGTCTCCCATCCAAGTACTTGCCAGAATCAACTCCGCTTAGCTTCTGAGATCTGTTGAGATTGGACTTGCCTGGGCTATCCAGGTCAGGGCTGAACCACTGTGATTTTTACTAGCCAGAGAGGATGATAAGCCTGTTACCAATGTGAAAGTGACCATCGCAGGGGCTCAGTGTTCGAGGTGCCAGCAGCTACTGGGCTTTTGCATCCCAGTAAGGAATACTGATAAATGCAAGAGTTCTTTTTTGTCCTTTAGCCTGTGGGAAGAAATGGGGGCGGGGAGCTGCTGGACAGCAATTAGAGGCCCAGACAGGGCAAGATGACAACACAAGGATGGAGGTTATGCAACCAGGGCTGATGACTATGAGCCGGCAGACATTCTTACTCACATACACGGCCCTCCCCCCACCATCAGTAATGACACTAAGAGGGGGATGACGCCTTCTGCAGCTAGTGAGATGCGTCTGAGGGCTTAGTTTTCCATGCATGCACCTCATCTTAAGTCCTCTTCCTCCTTCACACAAAGAGCTGATTCACATATTATCCCCTTAATAAGGGGAACAGCGTTTCTTTTTCAAACATAGGGAAATGGAGAAGAGGAGGACCATTTACTTGATTTTATTAACTTCTTTTATACCCCAGCTTTCTCCCCAATGGGGACCCCAAGGTGTGCAGCCCTGGGGAAGAGAGAGAGAGAGAGAGAGGGAGGGAGGGAGGGAGGGAGGGAGGGAGGGAGAGAGAGAGAGAGAGAGATTTGTTGGCCTCTGCTTGTTTTCAGACCCTGAAGAAAGAAATTGACCTGCAGGGTATTTGGGACAGAAAGCACTGCCTCGTACAATGTATTTATTAACTCGTGGACCTTGCTCCCACACGATGTGGCAACAACCACTCCTTTGGGTAGCTTTGAACAGGGAATCAAGCAAATCTGTGGAGGATAGGCCCACTAACAGTTATTAGCTAGGATGGCTAAACAGAACCTCCATGTTTGGTGGCAGTACACCTTGAAATACCAGCTGCTACAGCCAGGGAAGAGCCGAGGGGACTTCAGAGACATGTTCTGAGAGATTATGATACTGAATACCAGTCACTGGGGGAGGGAGTAGTGAGGAGAGATGGGGATTTATTGTTCTGCTTATAAGCTTCCCAAAGGCATTTCATTGGCCACTGGGAGAACTAGGCACCTTTAGTCTGATCCAGCAGGACTGATGTCCCATCTCACCAACTGGCAAAAACAGGCAAGGGGGGACTCTCAAAACTGGCTTGCCTCTTGGCTTTCACTGAGATTCCCGGAGGGAAAGAAAGCTGTTTCAGACTATCACTGCCTTATTGACTAATGGTAGCAGCTGCTATCCACTTCCTACCAGAGTTCAAGCACACCACAGTCAACCAAACCTGCCTGACGGATCCAAATTGGCCTGTTCCACAGGCCATCTACCTGCCAAGTCCATCTCACCACAGCACATAAAAGAGAGATGCTTAATGGAGGCCAAGCAGTTGTGAACCTGCCCGATACTCACGTCTGACAAAAGCGATGCGACATATTCTCATTCAGAGCAAGTTTTAATGGCTGGGTTAAGCAGGTATGGGCGATTTTGAAATGGGGTGTGTGTGTGTGTGTGTGTGTGTGTGTGTGTAGAGAGAGAGAGAGAGAGAGAGAGAGAGAGAGAGAGAGAGAGAGAGAGAGAGAGAGGCAGCATCAAGTTGTTTCTGACTAATGGCAACCCACAAAATGCCAGCGTTATGTTTTTACCATGTTTACTGGCTTTATCGGGAGGAGGTGGGGTGGAAATATACAGGAAAATCCTAAGCAGAGTTGCCCCCTTCTAGGTCCATTGACTTTAATGGATATAGAAGGGTATAACCATGCACAGGACTTCATTGTTAAATAACTTTGTTTATTTCTTTATTTATACCCTGGTTTTCTCCCCAAAGCAGCTTTCATCATTCTCCTCCCCCCCATTTTATCCTCACAGTCACCCTGTAAAGTAAGCTAGGCTGAGAGTGACAGGGCCAAGGTCGCCCAGCAAGCTGCCATGCCACAATGTGCACATACTGTGGAAGACGGTTAATGTTAAAATCAATTAAACCCTAGCAGCCCATGGGCACGGAGACACTCAAGTAACGGTGCAGGAAGGAGAACGCACTTCTTAGAAAGAATCATTATTGAATGAGACTGTGGATCTAATCTTACCTTGTGGTGAAGCCTGGCCCTCCTGGGTAAGTGGTGCGCCCATACATTCCGGGCTGCACGTAGCCCTTGCCGGTGGAGCCCTCCTGGAAAGGCTGCTGTCCCATAAACGGAGGAGAGTTCATTCCAGAGCCACTGCTGGCCACACTGGGCATCATGGGATTGCCAGAGGTGTTTCCCCCAGGGCCCATGGGGTTTCCAAAAACCTGCAAGAAGTTACAGCCAAAGAGATGTAGTGTAAGGAAGCAAGAGAGCACAGCAAAGACTTTCACCAGCTTTTTTTTTTTTTAATAAGACGACAAATCCCATCTTCATTTGGAGTGACAGGTATTATTCTCCTTATTCTATACAAGCAATAACCTGAGGGTGGAGTTAGGAATGCTCTACCATTTCTTCAGTGTATTTATACAGTGACCCAAGACACAAAAACGTAGCAAGTGAAGCTTTCCCCATGCCAGAAAAGGCTTCATCTGTCTAATTTCCATGCAGTTAAAAAAAGGGCAACCCTAGGTGGAATAAGACAAGTGCAGTAGTGTGGGTGAAGCAGAAGAAGAGCAGCATCAGAAGGATGGATGAATGGTGCACAAGAAACAACAGAGGGCACAAAGGAAATGATGGCGATCTGAGGTTAGGCTCCGTCTGCTACATTTGCTATTCCCCACCATCTTGTCCCCAGTTTATCATCTGATGCTAAAAACTTAAAAAGTAGGGTAGAAACTCAAAAAATATCTGGATTCATACAAGACTATCATCAGATGACCAAGCTGTACGTCACATTGAGCATTTTACCCATTTTTACAAACAAGAGCAGAAATGTTCAGAGGCCAAGATGGAAAGGATACGAACCAAGAGATTAACAGAGGCATCCTCTGCTTAACTTGCTAGCAAAAGGAGCCAACCGGAAAAAAAACCTCTGCTAAACTTTCACCAGCTAACAGAGCTTAAAGGACTAGCAATACAGCCCTATTTCAATGAGCTCAGAGCAGAGTAACACCTCACAGGATTGCACCATTGATATAAGGTATCTGAGAGCTTGCAGAGGAGCTGAGCTGAGCTGTGGGCTATTTATGTATTTGCTTTCTTCTAGCACTGGGCTTCCTTCATTTGTTTATGCAAAGCATTTTCACCCTGCCTTCGAGTCCAAAGATTTCCACAGCAACAGGTTGAAATTTAGACCCAGTCTACAA
The DNA here is from genome assembly GCA_029375565.1 of Gekko gecko. Taxonomy (NCBI): domain Eukaryota; kingdom Metazoa; phylum Chordata; class Lepidosauria; order Squamata; family Gekkonidae; genus Gekko; species Gekko gecko. The sequence continues at coordinate 52,117,973 of JAPDNY010000013.1, read as the reverse complement.
GTGCAGTGTAAAGGTGATAAGAGGTGAGAGGTGGTAATGGACTCCATCACTTGAACCTGCAAGGTGGTGAACAGGAAGTGGGTCACATTAATGGGGGCTTCCCTACATAAACAACTCCTTGCAAACAGAAAACTAGCAGAACACAGAGCAGGTTGGGTTAGTGCCTCTTTGGCCAATGAGCTAGCTTTGTTCTCCCCCCTTGCAGGCAGTTGTTTATGCAACTGGTATCCCTCACCTAGTCTGAAGTGGCACAATTCACTCTACCAGCCCAGGTTCCACAACTTTAGTCTGATGCATATAGGCCCAGCTTTTTAAAAAAGGAGATCTGCTCCAAAATGGAATAGGAAGAAGAGGAGGAGGAATTCTAAAAATCAGCTCCCTCTTTCCCAAAGGGAAAGGTCTGGTCTGTTGCAAGTAAATAAATCTCTCTCTCTTTTTTATTTGTTTTAACATGTTTAGTAACAGAAAGGGCTCCTAAGAACGGGAAGCCCCTCTTGCCATCCACCTTTTAGCTCAAACAACAGGTTATTTCTGCTCGGATGATGGAAAGCAGCAGGTCCTGGTGGGAAGTGAATTTATCTTATCTGTTACATTCTTTGCAACCGAAGGGGAATCCTCTTCCCTCCTCCCCACCCACCAGCTTTTTGTTTAAAGAACAGGGGAAGAAGATAGCAGCAGATCTCGCTCCCCTCAAGTGAATCAGCATTGCAAGGCCGGAGGAGGGGGGAAGGTGGTCTGTGCCCCTGTCCCCATGAAGCCTGCAGCTAAATGAGGAGCCTTTAGCCTCATCTCCACCCAAAAGTAGGAAAGAGGGCCAAGGCCTTTGTTCCCACTTATTCCCTCAGACAAAGAGCACAAGATTCCCTCTGAGAGCTGTGGGGGTTTGGCTCAGGCCCAGCTACAGGAGGTGTGGGGGGGGCAGGCACGGTAGGCATCACCCCCCTCCCCCTGGACCTTTACTGTAGTGGACCCCTGCTGCAAAAAATGTTGAGAGCCACTGATATATAGAGTCCCTTTCGAGGAGGAAAAGCAGAATATAATTTAAAATAATATTAATAACCACACTGACACCCTGGAGAGAAAGAAAGTTTAAAAGAAGGGCTCAAAGTAATAACAAAAAGGCACTGAATGCATAGGGATTGGAGGTGGCAAGGGAGAAGGGTAAAAAACAAATCAGCAGCAGAGTAAGAGGAACACCAACAATAAATACTTAGCATGCATATTTCACTTTCAATGGTTACAGTGTATCAAGTGCATTGTCTTGTTGAATAAAGTAGGCCAGTACTATTATACCCATATTACAGATGAGACCTTGGAGGGGGAGGGGTTGCTTGCTTAAAGGCCATGAAAAGATTTGACCTAGGGATCTCCCAAACCACAATTTGCAATTCTAAGCACAGTTACACCCATCTAAGTACCCTGACTTATTGGATGGCCCAGGCTAGCCCAACCTTGTCAAAGCAGGATCAACCCTGGTTAGTATTTGGATGGGAGACCACCAATGAAAGCTACACAGAGGCAGGCAATGGGAAATTACCTCTGTTTTGTCTCTTACCTTGAAAACCATACGGGGGTCGTCACAAGTCGGCTACAACTTGATGGCACTTTCCATCAAGTCAATGGGCTTAGAAGGGTGTAATTCTTCTTAGGACTGAACACTTAGTCATTATAGTACACTAATTCAGGGAATGGTTTTGATGGAGAGGAAAAGGCAAGCGGATGTGGAAAAGGACTGCTTAGGAAGAAGTGACAAGGCTTTACTTCCTCATCCAGGGCAGATGTTAAAACAGTTTTCCCTTTTTAAAAAAGTGCCACGCTGCAAGAACAATACAGATCCAGGAGAAGACCCCACCAAATATTCCAGGCTATGTATCTTTGAGATCAAATATTATAAAAACTGCTTTGTGGAAACAATGCATTTCTGAAAACTGGGATAAAAATAAAGGCTGTGACTCAGTTAAGGAGATCCAGAGTTAATTACTAATTATATATAGCACTGAAGCTGTATGAATTTGGGCATGAATAAAAGAATAGTTCTACAAGGGGAAAAAAAGTACTCTTTGTTTCCAGATCTTGTAAGTTATGTGTTGCTGCAGGCAATCTCTGAACAGGCATTCCATCCTGTGTGAGGGAGAAACAGGAATGCCTCCCAACAATGTGCCTGTTTACATTAAAAGTCCTGAACAACTTTTAAAAGCTTGGTGTCCCCATTACTAGGGCTGCAATGGTTAGTCAATTTCATGTATTAAAGAATGAAATTTTTAAATACATGAAATTGACTGACCATTGCAATCCCATTTCTAAGGTGGACCTTAGATAAATGAGTTTTCTTTGAATTGTGAGCTTCAGGCAGTAAATTGGGATTCTAGAGCTACTCTGTAGGATACTCAAGAATATGCAGCTCAGATGCCCCCATGCTTCAGCCCCCAATCTCCCGATCTCCACCTCCCCAAGTCTCCCTCTCTTGCACACACACACACCCTTGCCCAATCCCACCATTTTGGAAGGCTGTCCAAGCTACCTGACTCTGGGATGTGTTGCTGACTCCCCACACCGTGGTTACCACTGAGAGAGATCCTGCAGGTTGATTGGTATTCTGTTGCCAAGGTACTGACTCGTAGGCATATGAACCATCACTAAGGGAGAAAAAACAACAACACAGGCGCAATTTAATTAGGAGCCTTTGGGGAAGTGACAGGAAAGTAGCGCAAAAGAAAGGTGAGGAGATTTCTAGCCAGGCAGGGGGAAGGAGTGGGTGAACAGCAGGAATGAGGAGAGATAAGAGAATTCACACATGGAAGTCGGATGCAATATCAAAACTTGCAAGTGTGAAACACACATCACGGACAGAACCTTTATTTTCTTTATCGGAAACAAACCTGAGAGCCTCGTTTAGGAATAGACATGAAATACGAGATTATCATAAAATATAAAACATACCATACAATTCTTTGAAAACCCTCCATTCTAGGCACAACAAAGCAGCTGACACAATGTCATAAAAGCATAAAAGCACATAAAAGCAACCAGAATCTAGGCATCAGCAGACAGCATAAGAGAAACAGGAAAGAAGAGTAGGTTTTATACCCTGCTTTTCTCCACCTACAGGAGTCTCAAAGTGGCTTATAATCACATTCCCTTCCTCTCCCCACAACAGGCACCTTGTGAGGGAGGAAGGGTTGAGAGCGTTCTGAGAACTGTGACTGGTCCAGGGTCACCCAGCTGGCTTCATGTGGAGGCGTGGGGAATCAAACCCGGTTCTCTGGGTCACAGCCCACTACTTATAACCACTATACCATGCCCTATGCCCAAGCCAACCCCACCCGCCCCTTTAAGAAAAGGTCTGGTATGGCATAGTGGTTACTGTTGGACTAAGACCTAGAATGACTGTTCAAATCCCTTGCTCAGCCAGGGAGGCCTGCCAGGTGACCTTGGGCCTGTCACAATCTCTCAGCCTAACCGACCCTCACAAGGCTGTTGTCATGAGGATTAAGTGGAGGAAGCGGGAATGATGTGAAAAGCTGCCATAAATAATTTTTAAAAAATAATAATAATAAATAAGCTTGTATGAACAACTTCATTGCCTGCTACTGGAAAGTATCCAGATCAGCCATCTTCCTGTTACCTCAAGCACCACAGTAGAGGTCGTTCACTTGTTCAGGGCCCAGCTAACACTGCTGCTGAGGTGTGTATATACATAGACAGTGAGAGAGAGGTTGCTATAGGGATGTTGATCCCAAGAGAAAGTTCTCCACCTCTAAGACCTTACCACATGATGTGGCATTATCATGGCAATTATCCCCACCCATGCCAGGGGCTGATACTCTGATGGCTGTCGCAAGGTAAGAGCTCAAACACAAGAAACATATGAAGCCGCTTTACACGGAGTCAGACCATTTGGCCTGTCTAGCTCAATGCTACAGTTTTTTCAACCGGGGTTCTGCAGAAACCTTGGGTTCCGTGAGTAAATGGATGTGGAAGGATTCCACCCAGGATTCTGCACATCATCCCAGTTTTTCAGGTGTTTTTTTTTTTAAAAACTTGGGCAAGGCGGAAGTTTTCCTCTTCTGTGGTGGTCACTTCCTCTACAGCTAGCACTTCCTTGTGTGCAAGATCAATGTTATTCAAAGAACCCTTGCATACGTGGAAGGAAGTATGGCGTTGGAAGAAAGCTTTCACAGTGGCCAGAGAGAAAGGAAAGGGGAATGACATTACAAGATCTAAGAGTAAGATTTCACAGGGTACCATATGATGCTCCAGCGGTTCCTCATCCAAAAAAAGGTTGAAACCCCCTGGGCTACTCTCCCAGAAGCAGTCCAGATTCTTATGAAGAGGAAGATCCTTCCACAACACTGACTGCCCAAGAGCTTCACACCTGAAGATTCCAGGGGTTGAATTTAGGATTGTCTGCATACAAAAGGGTGTGCTCTACCAGCAAGCCAAGGTCTCTTCCCTAAGTTTTCTGTTGGAAAAGGGATTCGTACATGGAGAGAGTATTCAAAAATGTAATCTTCCACCTGTGCTCTGAAGTGGTATAGTCCAGAAAGGAATCTGCAATGAGACTTTTCTGAACACATAGCTTCAGTCCTGAATTCTTGAATGGGAGGGAAATGGGAAATTCCCTGGATGGACAGAGGCAGCAGTGGGGAAACTGAGAACTGGGTTGGGAGACAATACTTAATTTGGTAAGAAATCAGTGCCTGTTGAGCGCATGGACTTGACAGAATTCAAACCTGGGAACCGGTAAGAAACAAGCACCACGGTTTGCTGAAAACAGCATATCAAATCTATGGCTAGAGAGGAAGAACTACTGATGCAAAAGCATCGGGGGGAGAAGATTTGGCTGCAAAGCAAGATCTGCAGCCAAAGATGAATGGTGGTATACACACATTGTGGGCAGAGGGGGCCTGAAAACAGAAACTGAGGTCAAAGCGCTGTGTGTCTGTACACACACACACACACACACACACACACACACACACACACACTTTATCCTTGACTGCTGGTTACTACAGGGAAATGGTGAAGGACCAGCTATGGATACTTCAACTGCAGGAGAGTTGGTGTGAGTACATTCTGACCACCCCAGACTATGCAATGCCGTTCCAGACAATGGTGGAACTGAGCTCTGAGGTTTCAGCATCACTGGAGGGCGTGGGGCAGCTTTTGGCCCTCTGCCCACAATACAAGGAGACCATCCCAAGAGCTTTTGCACCTGATAAAACTTTTGCTCCTGGACAGTATGAATGTGGTAACAAGAACTTAATTCAGTGACCTGCACAAATCAGACAAAAATCAAACCAGTATAACTTTTTCATTTTTGCTTGTCTAGGAGAATGCACGGCTCTGAAGCCTTGTCCCAACTACTGAAAGGTCTCTATGGCTTTTTAAGATTTCAGGGCAATGTGTTTTAGTATTTATTTATTTGTCTTCCTCCCCAGCAGAGACCCAAAATGCCTTACATTGTTCTCCTCACCTCCCTTTATCCTCAAAACAACCCTGTGAGGTAGGATAGGTGGAGAGCGCGACTGGCCCAAGGTCAGCTAGCAAGCTTGACAGATTTGCACGTACTTTCATGCTTCCTGGCTGTCCCTGAGGGCTAAAAACTGGGGTTTCCTTAAAACCGAACCTACATTTCTCAGTCTGCTGAATTCTGTGCCCAACATCAAATTCTCCTGAAGAACCACAGGATATGCCCAGCCCAATTCGTTCCCAAGAATGACAGAGGCAAGCAGATGGACAGAGCATGAGGACGGCGCAGGCTGAGCCATACTCACCCATGTGGGGTGGGTGGGAGCGATGGTTTCATTGGGTTCATTGAGTTCATTGGCTACAGAAAGCAGAGGGGATGGGTGCGGGATCTTCCAGGGCAACCACGGCAACAGCAGCAGCCTCTGAGTGTCAGCTCCAGCTGGGCTAGAGAAAAAGAGACAAAAAGAACGCGAGACATTAACCGCCAAATGACAGCAGCCATGTTGCACACAGAGAATGCAAAGCTGTCTGTCCACCAGGAGATTCATCAGGAAAGCGTGCAACAGGAATCAGTCCAAACCCTGGCTGTTGCCGAGCTCTTCAGTCCCACCTACCCGAATACCCCAGGAGGCTCCAAAGGAAACAGACCGGCATTTCTGGCTGTTCCCAGACCCGTAGTAAAATGACGATATGCAGAGAAGGGCTGTGAATCACGGAGTGTTGTGCCTCGAGGCACAGGTGGTTGAATTTTCACTTTTTGGTACTCAAAGCAAATTTTGCTCGAACATTTTAAGCAAGGAAAGGCTCTCACAGGCCTAGCTGAGTATTAAAGATGGGGACTGTTTTTTAGTCTCCCTCAGCAAACAGACACACAGTGGCATTTACAATACATAAAGCTCTCTAAAAATATCACCCAATGGCAGCTGATGCCAGAGGCTCCACCCAACAGATGCTTCCTAATGCCACCCACCAGAATCTCCAGTATCTCTGCCCATGAGGCCCCATCTCTTCACCTTCCTTGGCAACTCTACTAGGCTCTCACTGCATGCACGCACATATTTTAAATTATCTTTTGCTGGGAGAAATACAAAAGGTACTTGTGAATCAGGATGAAGAGCTCAAACAACAAATAATTAACAGAGGTGGGGGGATGAAATGCCAACAGATCTGTGAACAACACTGTTCTGCCTGACAACTGCAGAATTTGCAGATCTAAGGCAGACTCTCACCAAATGCAGTCTGCCAAGTGAGAGCTGAGGCAGGAAATTCCTTTTACTTTGAAAGGAGCGAGTGTGCATCCATTGTGACAAAAGGCAGCACCAGGCGCACAAAGAACTCACAGCTCAGCATATCCTAAGAACAGACATGTATTAATTTATGCATTTGCAAACTCTTTGTAGGTCATCTTATTTCTCACTAGACTGTGCATGGATTGCATCGCAGGTTCACCCTGAAATCACTTTCCTTATTACACACACACACACACACACACACACACACACACGTGTTACAAAATACATTGTGGCAAACTTGTGCTCCAAGTGAGTGTACCTATGCCTGCTAAGGTCACCCCCACTTCTTTCTGGCAGCAGCCTTCAGCATTTCAAAATGGAAGTGCATCCAAGACTGCTCTGGTGTCATCTCCAGCTGCAGTTTTAATCTTTGCTGCTCTCTTCTGGTGCATACACCATCAAACCAGGGCTGCATTTCATTCACAGGAGCACAACGGCCACAAATCCGAAGTCAGATGCTTTAAAACACCCCCCTCCAAAAGAACCCCTCCCTAATAACCACAAACTGAGACAAGTGTCAACAACCTAAACAATGCAGAGTCTCCGTCTCTAGGCCTTGATTAGGTGATTAGATCTCCCTGTCCTTATGTACCCTCCCTCTAAGACCAAGTCAAGGGCAGGACTGGGTGGCAGACCTGGGGCCTACTCTGCATAACTGCCTTTTCACGCTTTTGTTTCAGATCCCCACCACACCCCTTCCCCGCACCTTTGCCTCGGGGTCACCACCATAGATTTCCATGTCCCCCGCCCCAGACCCCTCTGGCCAGCTAGAAGGCATTCCTCCTCTGCCCCCTCCCCAGTGACATGCCTGCCCCTGGTTTTCCTGAGGGGAAGTGGTCACATTTGTTCAGCAGAGGCTTTTGCTCTGACTACGTCAACTTTATACTGCGGCCAAAAGGAACTTGGCGTACTGCCCAGATCTGGCAAAACAAGGTCCTGGCAGGAGCAGGCTGGAAGGCCTGGCCTAGTTACACCAGATTAACTCTCTACTGTCCATGGATTCCTTACAGACAGGACTACAGCTAGCTAGACAGCCGGAGTTGCAGACTGACTATTGTCTTGACCAGACTGAAAACCCCATCAGGCCCTGAAGGTTGCGTGAGGGCCAGTTAGATGATAAAATTCTGGACTCTTTGTACGAAAGAGGGGGTATTAATAATCAAAATTAATCAGGAATATTAGTAGGACAAAGGGGGGGGCAAGTTTCGCCAGCAATGGGTTCTAAAATGCAGCCCATCAGTTGGAATACTCTGGGCAGATTATCAGTAGTACTAACGAGAGGTAGTTGAACTCTCTCTTGTATTTAGTAAAATCCTTGGTGAACTCTGATGCTTACCTTGTCTGTGAAGAAGTATCAAAATCGTCAGGGGACGGGAAGAGACACCTGGCATCATGGTGACTCGCCCAAGGACAGGCCACACAGGAAGGATGTGGTGGAACTGCACTTAACTCCAGTTAAAGTCCCAAGTTGTCTCTGTTTCTGCTTCCCCCTCCCCTCCTTTGCTTGTAGGCCTCAGCTTTGAGTGAGATAGGAGAGCGACTCTGACTAGAACCGCTTTGTCAAGGTCTTGGATCCTGTTTTTTTTAAAAAAGCCTCAAGCTGAAGCCAAGCGCCCTTGGCTAAGAGCTAAGGAAGCAGAAATCTCTTTCTGCTGCCGTTCTGTCCGCTTCCCAGATCATCTAGGCCATGGGAGTGAAGAAGAGGGATGGTGAGTCAAATGCCACGCTCCTAGGCTGGGACTAAGACATGACCACTTAGGGAGGCCAATCCCAGATGCCTCTGCTGTTGGGGTGGGGGAGGTAGGGTTGCCAGGCCCCACCTGGTCACGAGTAGGGGATGGGGGTTAGGCTTGCCAGATCCAGATTGGGAAACTCCTGGGAATTTAGGGATGGAGCCTGGGAGGACAGGGACCTCAGAGGGGTACAACGCCACAGAGTCCACCCCCTAAAGCATCCACTTTCTCCAGGGGAACTGGTCTGTGTAGTCTGGAGATGAGCTGTAATTCCAGGGGATTCCCAGGTCCCACCTGAAGGCTGGCATCCCTAGGGAGTAGGCAATGGGAATGGCAAAAAGAGATATGCCAACCTCTGGGTTGCTTCTCACTACACACCTTTCTGTACTAACTACACTTTAGAGGCAGAGGCCCAAGTGGGAGAGTCTGCATTCTCCTGTGGACCCAGCACCAGAATCCTAACGCTCCTGGTGCTGGCATTCCAGAACTTTCCAAGCATATTCCTTTCCTGGGGCAGGAAAGATTCCACCAGCAAGAAGGCAGAGGGGACATTCCATTCCTCCATCTGCTGGGTGAAAGAGGAGTCACTGGAATCTGGATTGGAGGGGGGAGGGAGGGGAAAAGGCCTTGGAGCAGCCCCAAAGGCAGGCCCCTCATTTGCTAACATAAGGGGGAGGGGGCCTGCCCAAGGCAGTCTGCCAAGCTCCCTCCTGTTTTTTCCCCCAAAAAAACCCCAAACATTTTTATTTCGCAATGCCTTTGAGGCGGGTTGGCCAGTTGCCGATATTGTTAACCTGGTAACTGCATGCTCTCTCGCTGGCAAAACTGGTGTAATAATGGGATGTTTTTCATGGTTTTGCAGAGATTACATAAACCTCCTTGTGAATATAAAGGCAGGGTAAAACCTAAGCAAAACAAGAAAGGCGAGATGCTAGGTCCTGTGCTACAAAGGGGGTGGGAAGAGGAACTGTAGTGTAGGAAAGCCCTACAACAGCGGGCTATGATAAAAAACAACAACTCTGTTGACCTCCGCTTCAGAAAAGAGGAGTAGATTTATGGAATTCACATATATTTGACATTTACATGGATTTCATTTCCCTCAAAAGCCCCACGACAACTCTCTGAATTTTCATCAGAAAGAGCAGTCCCGTGATGGGCTCCTAGGCAAAGATCCCCTCCGGGTTCCTCCCTCACAGGCTGAACTCAAACATCACATGAGAGCACATCATATGATCCTCCCATCTCTATGGGCCCCCAGGATCTCCAGAATTTTAGCCTCCTAATCGCCCTGTGTTCGTGGCCCCAATGAGCAGCTTACTCCGCTGTGGCTTTCCCTTTTTTAGAAAATGGCCAGGGCCCTCTCTTTTTCCCGTCCTCATACATATTCATTGTGCACCCTTCAAAGATGACGTTTCAAATGAGAGGCACTCATCCTTACCGTGGGGAGCGTATTCTGCTCTTCTTCCAACGAGCTCAAGGCAGAATGCACGGCCTTCCCTTAGGGTTGGCAACTCCAAGTTAGGAGATTCCTGGAGATTTGGCAATGGAGCCTTGGGGTGGGCGGGGTTTGGAGAGAGGCAGGACCTCAGCAAGGTATAATGCTCTAGAGTTAGGGTTTGGAAACACCTGGAGATTTGAGGGTGGAGCCTGGGTAAGTGGGGTTTGGGAGGGGAGAGGCCTTGGTAGGGTATAATGCCATGCGGCCCACCTTCCAAAGCAGCCACTTTCTCCAGAAGTGGGACAAATGCTTTAAATAAATAATAAGCAACTAATGTAGTCTGGAGATCAGTTGTAATTCTAGGAAGCTTCAACCCCCACCTGGAAGCTATACAAACAAATAAACAGAATAATCTGTCGTGCTGTACAAATCACACTAGAAACTACTGTCTTCTTATACAGTTCTACTTACAACCAAAATTAATACGCATAACAAATAGTTTTGCCACCATGCATAAAGGACAACTGCACCAGTTGAATAGTGACCAAATAGTCCTTGAAATGGAAAAGCAACCTAGGTGTGCCGTCGCCGCTCCTTTGGTTCGCACTACAGCTAGTCCAGAGCTCATGCCGTCTATTGCATGCTTTCTTCTGGAAACTCTTCTCTGCCTCATGAGCCGGTGACCACATCAAACTGAAGAGAGACTTGTACTTTCAAGGACTATTAGGTCACTATTCAGCCGGTGCGGCTGTCATTTATGCATGGTGGCAAAACTTATTTGTTATGCGTATTAATTTTGGTTGTAAGTAGAACTGTATAAGAAGACAGTAGTCTCTAGTGTGATTTGTACAGCGCGACAGATTATTCTGTTTATTTGTTTGTGTAAATGCATTTGCTGTATTTCCATTTTTGTGTGTTTGCTCACCTGGAAGCTGGCAGCCCTCCACAGAGTCCATCCCCCAAAGCAGCCATTTTCTCTAGGAGAACTGAACTCTAAAGTCTGGAGACCAGTTGTGATTCGAAATCTCCTGGCCCCATTTGGGAGTTGGCAAGCCTATTTCCCCCTACTACATGCCATACAATAGATAAATAATAATGGTCTCCTACTACACTTTCTCCTTGCAACAAGGCAGGCAAGGCTGAGAGAACTGCCCCTGAACCACCCAGGGAGCTTTAGAGAGCAGCATGAAGATCTGACCCTGGGACTCCCCTGTCTAGCACTCTGGGCACTACTGTACCGTACCGGCTTCTTACAACTAGCTTCCTACTCTCTGTTTCTCATCTGTTGGGTGACAGACCCCTTTGAACCAAACCCTCATGCCACCAATACTCAGAGGGAGTGTGCTAGAATCAGATGGCAACCATCAGGCAATCAATCAACCTGGTGGTGCAGGAACATGCATGCCCACGGGACAACTGATGCAGTGGCCCCTACTGTGGTTTACCCAGGAAGCAAAAGCAAACTGATAAATAAACTAATGCCGGGCCTTCCTCTGAGCCACTCCTGTAGAACTATCACTGGCCTTCTTTGAGAGAAATGTGGGGCTGCCCGTGTCACACTTCCAGGTGAATCTTTCACTAAATGAATGGGGAAACCAGCAATTTCTCTCTAACTGACATTGATCTCTATAATCCTATCACCAAGCCCATCATACTGGCCTTAATAGCAAAAAAAAACCCCCAAAAACACACACACACCAAACCCCTTACAAGTTTACATGCAGGAGCAACTGAAGTTGCCAACTGGCCAGGAAAAAATGTCCTGCCCTCTTAATAGGGATTTAATAAGTGCAAATGGGCTGTTGAAGATTTTCGTGACATAAAATTAAATAGCACAACCTGATTATTGTTGGCAGAACTAATATTAAAGGTAGAGTTGGAAGGACTAGTTTATAAGTTGGCAACTCCAGGAGCTATTTGAAGTGCAGTCACAGCCTGAGGATCCTCCGAGCTCTGAACTATTCCTGTGTGTACTTGAGTAATCATCAGTGCAGTCCTAATCAGAGTTACACTGTTCTAAGTCCCCTGAAGTTTCTGAAATTAGAAGGGTGTAACTCTGTTCAGGACTGCACTGCATGAGTGTCAGAATCATTAAAAATAACTATTCTTATTTAAAGATAAAGCTTGCAACTACTTATACATTTTCTTTAAATCAAGTGAACTACCTTGTCACCACCACTATCCAAAACACCTGTCATGTTCACAGTCATAAGTAGCTGAAGAGAGAAGTCTTTTCAGGATGACTTGTATATGAGAAGAGTAATAATGCCCTGAGCAAGGGGAAGCGTGGGTGAGCAGAGAGGAACAGGTCAGTTGGGTGAAATTTGGGGAGCACCAGGTAGAAAGATTCCAGCTCCTCCCCATTTACCCAAAACCAGCTCTCCTCCTTTAAATGGAAACTGCAATATCACAAATGTTTAACACCTGTTTTTCCAAAAATTCCTAGATAGGCCAAATCAATGCTGCAGGTAGGATGGGGTGCAGACACACCTATTCCAGGAATTGAACTATGACTCCACACTCTGAAAACTGCCTTATAAACCATCTAGAAATCCTTTCTCTAGTTAATGATTTTATGCCCCAAAAGCCCCTTGAATGAATATATCTGTGAACCAAAAAAGCAGAACATGGAAAGGAGTTCTCAGTCTGAGCTAAACAATATATAATCTGACACAGTTCCCAACTGTCAGTTCAAAACCCCACTTCCCCCAACCAAAGCCACTGCCTCAGCTGGGAGTGACCGCAAGCTCTCTAACGGCTTTTTTCTGTGCATTAAACAAGAAGGATGCTCAAAATAGGTCTTTTGCAAAGTGGCACAGGACTGCTTGCAAACAGAGAAAGAGAGAGAGCATATGGCTGATGATGTTCAGAGGGAAGTCCAAGCCTCCTCTCCACTGGCGGTGGAGAGCATAGTGGTAAGGAGACACCTGGCAGCCCCAAAGAAGCAACAGGGCTGCACAGCTCAGAGTGGCAGGCATCTTGAAAGGCAGAGGTGTGGGGAACAGGAAAGGCTCAACAGAAAAGAGGAAGCAGAAGCCCCCGGATTTCTCCAGTATACAGTGGTGCATTCAGATGCTGCACTGCAATCCCCCCCCCCGGAAGAAAGACAGACACAATGGTCGCAGTATAATCCTAATCGGAACGACATTGTCCTATACCCATTGATTTCAATGGCAGGGTATAACTCTGTTTAGGATTGCGCTTTTTATTGTTTCATAAGAACATTAGCAACGACCCCACTGGATCAGACCAGCAGTCCCATCTAGTTCAGCATCCTGTCTTACCTAGTGGCCAACCAGTTACTCTGGAAGGCCAACAAGACAGAGAGGCCCAGGCCTTCAGCTGATGGGGAAACCCCACAAACCTGCCCTGCACTTGCCTGTGCAAGCAACAATCACTCTGCTATGCTGCTATTGCTTATATCCACGCTAAGAAATGGGGACACCCACTGATTTCTGCATGCGAACAGAGTTGGCAGTATTACTTATTTATGTACCTTATTCTCCCCAATATTCATTATTATCATCACAACAACCCTACGAAGCAGACTAGGCTGAGACTGTGTGCACCCCCCCAAGTGAGTTTAATGGCACAGCAGAGGTCTGATCTGAACCTGGGTCTCCCAAATCCTAGTCCAACCACTCAGCAATACATCAGAATGGCGCTCTCTTCTACCCCTCTGCAAGCCTTGCAATGGCCAACAGCATAGTGCAAATTGGGTTGCTCTAACAATAATAAAGCAGAAGGAAGAGGCAAGTAAAATGGTACGTGCTGAGCTTCTTGGGCAAAGGGCAGGGCAAAAATGTTCCTAAAGAGAAAGCCAGTGTTGTGCAGTGGTTAAGGGCCTCTGACAACAATCTGGGAATTTCAGTTCGAGCCCCGCTTTGCCACAAAGCTTGCTGGGAGAGCTTGGACCAGTCACCTAATCTACTCCACTGGGTTGTTGTCGAAAGGATAAAATGGAGGATGAGAGAATCATGTACTCCTTTGGTGGTATTAAATAAATAAAAATAAACCACAAAAAGCAAACTAGTGACCTTTCAAATGAATATGTCGGGAAACACAAGCTCTCATCCCATGGCCATCTTGCATGTATTAACTCACTAGCATTGCGTTGCTCGATTTTATGTCCACATCAGGTGGCGCAATCCACATCAGGTGGCACATAGAGCTTGCAGGGCAGTTCCCTCCCCTTTCTGTAGGATCTTTATCAGCCGAAACACAGCCACCACCACTGCATGATGCCACTCCTCTGGAGCAAAATCAAAGACCCAGCCAACACCCACAAACGTATGAAGTGGCTTTATACTAAGCCAGACCATTGGTACCCCCAGGCTAATGATTGACTAACAGCAGCTCTCCAGGATCTCAGGCACAGAAAAGTCTTTCTTGAAGACATTGTTATCTGAGGTTCTTTTCCTGGAGCTACCAGGAATTGAACCTATGACCCTCTGCTTGCAAAGCACATGGTCTGCCACCAAACCACAGTCACACTACAGGGGACCCCAGAGAAGTTACACTAGGCCTTATGTGTAAGAAAGCTAAGTGCATGTCCTCTACTGAAGGATGCATCATACTGGAAACCTTATGCACAATCCTTTGCTGGGAGAAAGCCCCAGTGAGGAGACATGAGCATAATTCTGAGTAGACCTTCTTAGGCTTGCTTTCTTAATGTCACATATTTGTACTGGTGGAATACACAGATTTCTTCATTTATTAAGAAAGTCATTTGATTGCAGGAGAAAAAAGCAATATGATTTGTGTACTGAGGAAAACGTATATTTTTGCTCTGTTTTTTGTCTAAATGAAGGCTGAGTTAACCAGAGTGGTTTTTGTTTTCTTGTTTTTTAAATGGCACTTCCAAGGTTTTTCATCATGATAAAAACTATTGCTTCTGCAAATTCTTTCAGACAACTGAGTATGCTGAAGCTGCAGCCCACAAGTAGTTTCAAGATTAATCTGCAGTCTTAAACTAGCTGCACAAACTGACAGACAATAAACTTATTTCTCTCTTCCAGACTCCCCACCGCTCCAATAAAGTTAGCTAAATATCCTAATTCCCTTCTTTCCCATAGTAAAGATGCACTCTTTGCAATAACACACCACAATCCAGGACCAGAAAAACAACAACTTATATTTTAAGAAATGCACAGCTGAGAAAAGGAAATGCTAAGGGAAAGCTTTGCTGTCCACACCTTACTGAAACTAGAAAACAGAAACCAAAGGACAGGATTAGTTTAAGATTCACTCCCTGTAGTAATCACTGGAAATGATGACTGCAATTCTGAGTATTCAGGCTTTCTCTGGCATTTTAAAGGACGCCCCCTCAAGTCAGCCAACTCAAGTTAGCCAACTAGCTACCCTTCCCCACTTAGGAGGGATGTCATATTTCCAGTAAGGGCTTCAAAGAATCTCATAGAAAAAGCAGCAATTCCTTCACAATCTGCAGAATCTCCTACAATTCACTTGCCAACCTTTCAAATCTACACATGCCTTTTAAGTTTTTAGGCATCTTTAGCAGAACCACATATACAGAATACAATTTTTTTTAAAAAAAACACAACCCTTTACCCTTCTGATAATAAGCACCTTTCTTAGAGGGCTCCTCATCACATCTGATGAGACTTTGTTTTTAAACTAGAAATGTTCATGTTCCAAAAAGCAGCTCTCTTTTGTTAAATGGAATTGCCACAAATTTTAAAAGCCTGTTGTTGATTCTTATACTTCCCTCTTGGTTTTGCTAACTCTGGCTATGGCTGTGCCCAAGATCTTGGTTGGAGGTCTTGCCCTGTATGCCCCCATCTTCTGAGGTTTCCCCATACTTCTGGCAATAGGTAATTTTTGTTTTGTATCTTCAAGTTCTTGCTCTGCTTTTCTATTGTTATAATTACAACAACTACTGCTATGATTTATGAGGAGGGGCCATGGTTCAGTGGCAGAGAATCTGCTTGGCATGTAGAAGGGTTCAATCTTTGACATCTCCAATTAAAAGGGGACATGAATGACCTCTACCTGGAACCCTGAAAAGCCACAGCCAGTCTGAGTAGACAAAATTGACCCTGGAGGACAAGATGGTCTGAGTCAGTATCAGGTACTTTCATGTGTCCATGTGCTATTTTGAGAAAGTCTCTTGTAAGTTTAATTTTTTGTGACAAGTCAAGTTACAGTTGACTTATGGTGACCCCACAGGTTTTTCAAGGAAAGAGGCATTCAGAGATGGTTTGCCATTGCCTGCCTCTGCTTAGCAACTCTAGACTTTCTTTGGTGGCCTCTAAGGACTAACCAGGGCTGCTCAGTCTGGACTATCTAGATCAGGGCATAAGTTCAATACTGGTACTTTTTATTACTGGCTATTTATTGTTTTTCCTTTGTTTTAAACAGGAACTGTGCTCTGAATTCAGAATTTTGGTGACATATAAACATGTTCAATGAAACAAATAAATCACAGGTGGCATTGCAATGCACAGTCTGCCTACACTTCACGTGAAAATGGTAGGAGTATTCCACGGTATCACAGTGAATCAGCTGTATGGGTTGAATCCTATGACTTCCTTCCACTAAGCCTTCCATTCAGGGAAAAAGACTTGCTTCCATGAAGAAAGGAGAGAAAAGACTTTCTGTTGGAGACAGGCTTCCCAAGAACTTACTGTAATTCGGCGGGGGACACATAATTCTTGGCAGGACCATTCCCGGTGGGGGACACAGCACACAATGCCGTCGCCAGGAAGTGATGCCGGGTGACGCTCTGGCAATGGGGCTGGAAACTTGATGGTGCCATCGAGTTTCCAGCCCCGTTGCCAGAGCATCACCCGGCATCACTTCCTGGCGACGGCATCGTGCTGCATGGGTGTTCCAAGGAGGAATGTTCCGGCTGCGGACTGTGTGTCCCCCACCGAATTACGGTAAGTACTTGGCAACCCTAGCTGGAGAAAGACTAGATCAGAAAGAGTTAGTAGATCCCACTGAAAGTGAGTGGATCCAATCCAATATTTCTGGAGGGATATGAATTATCTGAGCATGTACACATGCACCGTAATCCAGTATAGCATGTCCAGGAAGGAAATACTGTGTAATACAAGCAGGAAGTCTTACCTAATACTAAATATTGCTACTTTTTAATCTGTGGGATTAATATCCTTGAAATACCCTTTCTTTAAAGGGGAGGGATGTAGAAACAAAGTCATAATACCTAACAACAGTAAGGTACAATTGAACTCTATGGCTTCCAGATCATATCTCCTTATTTAGATATCTATTCCCTCATTTTTCTTCACAATGGAGACCCAAAGCAGTGTGAAGTAGGTGAAGCTGACACCGAGTGACTGGCCCAAAGTCATACAGCAAGATCCATGGCATCACACCTTGGTAAGGGATCAAAAAAGGTTTTGAATTAATTTATTGGGGTAAACACTGCAGCGCTACATTTTCTTCCTTTAGTTTAAATACAGGTTTAAACTAAATGCTGACTGTCTGTCTTACAAATTCTTTAGTTTATACTGTGACCACATTAACCCTCTCATGACTAGGCTCAGTGTTTAGTTCCTTAAAATGAAACATGGCAGCACTCAAGATGAAAGTCATGCAGTTCCTTCCTACCCTATTCATCAAAGCTGCACAGAGGCAAGGCATTCAGCACAGAATGAAAGGTGTTCTGCACATGCTCACTGGCACTCTCTCCTATTTATTATTACTTTGCATCTCCTTGGAACTGAAAAGCAGACTAGAGAGCCAAAATCCTGGATCAAACTGAGCCATGATTAAATTGCATCCCCTAATACTGCTTTTTCCCCTCTTGTGTAACCAGCAGTCTTCCAGAAATCTTAGTGGAAGATGGTTGAAGCTGTCTCTTGTTAACTCAGATAATAAGATTCTTTTCCTGGTAGAGACTGGCCTACTCCCAGGGGACAGGGGTTGAAGCCAAGGAGTTAATCGAGGACAAATATATCCAAAGTCCAAAGTATAACAGCTGTTTATGACCCGCCCCCACCATCTCTGAGTTCTACGTCTGGCACTTTTTTCCATTTAATTCAATTAAAAGAAGCTTTATTATCTTCCCCTTTCTTGTTCGGGTAAAACTGCTATTCTTTTCTAAAGGGCCTGTCTGGGGTTTTTACCAAAAAACAGCCAATACTGGCAAAAACTGTAAAGGGTGGGGGGGGGAGACACAAGAGACACTTGGGTTTTCCATATCACTCAGTGGTATAAAGGCACAACCCAAATCCCCACCTTCCACACCCAGGGACAGGAAAGGAGTTTCCTATCTCACTCTATTTTTTTGAAACTGAAATGACAGCAATTTGGCAGGGGTGGAGGTAGAGCACAGGGTGGTTAGATGAAAAGGGTTCCTGATAAAGTGGCTTGTGCTACACTAATTTTGTTAGCCTTTAAAGTGCCACAAGGCTCTGTAAGCTTTTTGCAGTAGATTTGTAGGTGAGCAGTGTGGTATAGCGATTGTACTGTCAAAACCCAGGTTCAAATCCCCACTTGGCTGTCTGGGAGACCTTAGGCTGGTCACTCTCAGCCTCACCTACCCCACAAAGTTGTTGTAATGTATAAAATGGGGCAAAAACCCCCAAACATATAGAAGGCCCTGAAGTCCTTGGAGAAAGTTCAGGATTGAAAAATATATTTAAAAAAAACCCCATCACCCCACTTTGTACCACTGTTCTATGAGAATTACACGCTAAAAACCATAGAATTTTTAAATAGAATGGGGGGGGGGTGATACGGGAGCCTCTTAAACTCGACATAGCTGAGGGCCTCAGTGCAGACCTGCTCTGAGGAAAACCAGAGCGAGGAGAGGGACAGGCTCCCAAGCCTCTCACACTGGAAAAGCCAGCAAATGGCTCCGGCACACGTGTGAAAAGGAGTCCTCCCCTTGCCTCCGTAGTCACCCTGCCGGGACTGGCTTCTCGGCGGCAATGGCAGTGTCGTCCGCTCCCCCTCCAGGCCCCAGCCGCGTCAGGCAGCCTCTGGAACAGCACGTCCTGCTCGCTCGACTCGGCCTCCTCCAGCTGCAGGGAGCCAGTCAGCGAGACCACAAGGAAGCAGCACCCGGCTGCCCTCTCCCCTCCCCCAGACAGTGAGGCAGTCGAGGTTGGAGAGGGCCGGGCGGGCGAAAACACAGCGCGCCTCTCCCTGTCCCTGACATTCCAGAGAAAGAGCAAGAGGCAGCCCCGGAGAAGAAAGCAAGGCCTTTGCACTGCCAACCTTGGGTGTGGGGTTGCCCCCCTCCTCCCGTCAGCAGCGGTGAAATAGGATTCCGCAGGCTCAAAATGCCTGGTGTTGTCATTCTAAAAAAACACGGTGAAATGTACACTTCCCTCGTCTACCTTGTCCCTTTTACAATTCAGCTGTACGTTAATACGGGGTTCTTGGGTATCATTTCTTTATTCAGTGTACTTAAAAAAAAAAATCCCTCCTAAGAGCTCAGGTCGTGGGCAGCCTTTCCTTCGTTTTACCCACACAACCTCCCTGTGATGTGAGGGTTGTCGGTGCCCAATTGGTGGCTGGAGATCTCCTGCTATTGTAACTGATCTCCAGGCGACAGAGATCAATTCACCTGGAGAAAATGACCACTTTCAAAGGTGGACTCTATGGCATTATACCCCATGGAAGCCCTCCCCTCCCCAACCCCATCAAAACCTCCAAGTATTTCCCAACCTGGAGCTGTCAACCCTACGTGAAGGTACAGAGACAGACTGGGCCAGGATCACCCAGAAAGATTCATGGCAGAGCACTGATTTGAAGCTGGGTCTCCCGGATCCCAGTCCATAACCCTAACCTCTACACCATGTTGGTGTAACATCTGTTGTATGCCTTGCAAGGGATCTGGGACTCTCGAAGGATCAGATCTAGAATCTACCAGGTGCCACAGGAGGTGGTGGCGGCTAGAAGCATGGACAGCTTCAAGGGGGAATTGGATAAGGATATGGAGCAGAGGTCTATCAATGGCTAGTAGCCACCAGGTATAGATAGGAACTCTCAGTCTGGGGCAAGGGATGCTCTGTATTCTTGGGGCTTGGGGGGCAGCAGTGGGAGGGCTTCTAGCATCCTGGCCCCACTGCTGGACCTCCTGATGGCACCTGGTATTTTTGGCCACTGTGTGACAGAGTGTTGGACTAGATGGGCCATTGGCTTGATCAAACATTGGCTTCTCTTATGTTCTTAGAAGCCAGATTCAAATAATAATTGTACCTATAATTCCAGATGGGCTAGTTAATTAACTACAGATGTTAGTCTGTAGTAAGAGCTACCTCCCATTCCTGGTACAGCAAATGGCTCTGGCGCAACTATCAGAGGTGAAGCAGGTGGCAAGGCAACTAGAGACAGGGCATTTTCAACACTGGCACCTCACATCTGAAATGCCCTCCTCCCTTGAGGCTCCCCTGCCACCTAACCATACTGTATTTTAGGCATCCAAAGCGCCCAAATGCACTTACCTAAGAGTAAGACCCTGTCCAATTCTGAGCAGATAGGCATTGGATTGCTCTTCAAGCCTCCCCCATTCCGTTTCCAGAGGTTTCAAACATCAGGGACTGGAGAGTTTAATCACACCTGGCAGCATCTTTTTGTTTCCACTCCCCCTCCATTTTTTGTTCTTACTTCAAATGCAGTCTGACAAAGGGTTGAAAGACGCACCACTGGTGGCACTTTCATATTCTTTATCAGGGGTAAGATCACAAAATGGTATTTTAAAAAGTCAGAATTTCACAGGGTGGTGGGGGAAGGGGAAAGTCCTTTGAGGTAAATATTTTGGCTGCTTCCACATGGGGACAACTCATGGGGAAAGCAGAGGCAATCGGAGCAGCAAAGGAGCTACCATGTGGGGGGATCCTTGGACATTTCTTCCCTTTTCCCCTGTATCTGCCATTCCCTGCCTCCCACGGTGCCAGAGGGCTTTAAAAAAAATAGCAGTAGGTATATTGCTATAGGGTGACTACCAGTTTGGTGTAGTGGTTAAGAGCACAGACTCTAATCTGGGAGAACTGGGTTTGATTCCCCAATCCTCCACATGCAGCTGCTGGTGTGACCTTGGGTCAGTCGTAAGTTCCTTCAGAGCTGTTCTCTCAAGGGCATTTCTCAAGAGAGCTCTCTTAGCCCCACCTACCTCACAGGGTGTCTGTTGTGGGGAGGCAAAGGGCGGGGTATAATTCCAAGCTCTTTCTTCTACCATTTTTTAAAGTTGGAATAAAGCCTGCTGGTGGCTGGAGAGGGGGAGTGGTGGATACAAAGGACTGGGAAAGGAAAAAGGCACCAGATATAGGTGTCCGGTTTAGAAAGTCACATCTTTCCTGTCCACAGGTGGGCTAACCCACTTTGACTCCAATGTTTCTGGAGGCAGCAGATCAAAGCAGGCTCCGTGAAATACCAGAGCAAAGGAAGAAGAACCACAGAAAGGAAGGACAACACTGTGTGGATGCACCCCCCCCCCAAATCCTACTGCAACTGGACAGCAGGAGTTGAGCAAATAATCTGTGCGGAAGCACCCTTCTGCTCAGTGGTGAAGTAACCAGATGCAGAAGAGTAGATTCCCACACAAGAGCAGAAGAGGGAATTTCGACAAGTGTGACTGCTTCCCCCCCTGCATGACAAAGTTGCATCATACCCACACCTACACAACAAAGGTACTGGGACATCTACAAGGTATCCTTGAAGAGATCCAATCTAGTAGCTCCCAATACAAGCCCCTTCCGTCCCCTCCACCACCACCTTCCACATCTTTACACAATAAATTCCTCCAATAATTGGTATGTCTTCTATTTCTTTATTGCCTACATTAATTAAGGACACCCAGGACTCCAAAGGCTGTGCTGTGTGGCACAGCGAGCAATTTTATATCTTCCTTTTAAAGCTGCCGAGCTGGCAGGAACACCTTGCAATGTCTATGTACCAGGAAAAGGCCAAAGTAGTCTGGGAATGTTGAATCTACTTCCTTGAAAGATGGCATCAAAGGGGGGGGGCAGGAGTAGAAAATGAAGCCTAGTAAATGCTGTTTTTAAGAGGGTTTTGCAGAGGTAACCCTGTTTTTTTTGTTTTCGCAAAAAACAAGGAAACCATTGAGACTCAAGAGATTTGTACACAGGGCAATGTGATACGGATGAACGGATGGCAAAATATTGTCTGTGCTTAATTAATCCCAGTCGCCAAGGAAGGGTGAGAAGTTTCTTACTCAGCCAGTACAAGAAGGGGCTGCATCCGAGCAGATGCCGGGTGAATTGTTTCCCCCAAACCCTCCATTTCTGAAAGGGGAAGGAGACAAACCTCATATTTCCTCCCTTGCCCCCATCATTACAGCATCAAATTACCAAGCGCTAGTCTCAAAATATGAAAAAGAAAGACAGCCATCACAAGGCCTGTGTTGACATGAACTAATACTCACATGCATATGTTAGGTGGGTTTTTTTCATATATACACTTACATTTAACCATTACTGAGGCTGAATCTGGTGCCCAGTTTCCTACTTCCTGGTTCCCTATTTGCAAATCTAACCACGAACATTATTTAAAACAGCCCTGCATCCCCAAAATAAGCTTTTGACCACCATACATCATACTCCCCTACTGGAATCAGGACAGAGGTGGCACTCTGCAAAAGGCCATAGAGCAATGCCTGGTCCAAAACATGGATTTTGTGCAATGTGCTTCAAAGCAGAGTGCCCCAGCAACCCCATAAGGTTGCTAAAAACTGAAGAATAAGGAAGCAGAATCTTTAGACCACTTGAATTCATACATTTGCAGAATCTGGAGATGGCATCTTACTTCAGCCAACACCAGCCACATCCGACACCCTACCTTTAAATTCAAGAAGGAAAGGAAAGTTTTCATTGGGGCTGGTATTTTGGATAGACTGGGGAGTTTCAACTTTTCTGCTTGGTAATTTTTACCTCCCACTGTTATATTGGGGGCATTAAAATAAACTGGGCCTTTAAACATAGAAACACTCCCTGTAAATGTGTTCTCTGGAAGATCAACATTTAGGACTAAAAAAACTGATATTTACTTGGACTTTCAGGATGCCAAGAACTGGTGTATTCTTCCCTAGTCTTCATTGGGCTGAACTAGAACTTCTTCGTAAACCTTAAGCCCATCCTATGGTAAACCCTAAACCAATTCCAGGTGAAGCTTTCCCACCCCATTCCTCCAGATCAGTTGATTCTTCTAATCAAACCTACAGGTTTCAATTAGTGATTTTCTGCCTACTTGGAACGAAACTGTCCATAATCTGTGCTTCCCCCCCCCAGCTTTAAAATGCTCACCCACAGAAGTAGTGACATGTGGGAAGAAAGATGGGAGAGCGGGAGTACAGGTTAAAACAGACTAACTAGAAAAGGTCATCCAAGGAAGTTTCTATCACAAAACTCCACCTTAGAATGGGACTACAGAACATGAGCTTGCCTGCAAGATCATTAACCCTAGTAGAAACCCCCAAGGACTCATACCCAAGAACACATCCAGCCGTGAGCAGCCATGGATGAATGTGTGAACCAACTTTATTGCAAAATGTGTCTCAAGCAGATATGGAATTCTCCCAGTGGAGTTTTATCTACAATATTCATTCACTTCCAACCATTTTCAACCTGGCCCTAATTCATATGAACTTCCACAGGAAAATTCTGTTTTGTTAGATCTGTAGCTCCCTCTTTCCACCAAGTGAGTCACCTGGGGGCTTTAACAGCAGGCAGAAATTCACCAGCTCCATCTTTTCTGCATCCCAGCATTTCAGAGGGGAGTGTAAAGCTACATCTGCAAAATTTAGACCTGTCACAAAGCTGTTAAAAGGACATAAGATTCTGTCCAGAAGTAAGTGGCCAGGAAGGAAATGCAAAGGAAGACAGGGATTCTGTAACTTTAAATAGGTGTGTGGTTTTTAACAGGTACAACTTGTCATGCAAAGACTCCACCTGCTTCTAATACACCTTTTGCAAGATACTGGGCAGTCATCCTCTTTTGCATACATTCATCCTATCCTCTGCAGTTGGAATATCACTGAAAAGGCTGCAATCCTATGCATACTTACTCAGAAGCTGAATAAAACAGAGTTAAACATAGGAGATATAAAGACCATTACAGTCTTTACTTATCCGTGAAGAAACTTCAAAAGCACATGGTTATAAATTCCATTTTACAGAGGGTGAACTGAGAATGAGAATCTGTGACATACAACGCCAAGAGTTATAGAAATTGAGCTGGTATTTCAGCCTGGCCTGTGGAAGGGGGGCACACAGGAGAAGGGAGAATCACTATCATGGGTGGAGCCTTCTCACACAATAACAGGGATGCAAGAACCAGGCACCAATGGGTTAAGGGTATGAGATTCTAAGCATCTGAAACTCATTGAGCAAACAGGCTCAGCAGCTTTGTATGCACAGAGGGTGGATAATGTACTCCAAAGTAGAGACAGAGACAAGGTTTTGTTTGTTTTGGGGAAAGGCTGCAGATAATACAATCACTGCTCCCCAGTATATGTCCAAGTGTTTGCCCAAGCTGGATAAAAACATTTAAATCTTCTTCGTCTTCTAGTATTGCTATTATTTTCCTTGCAGAAATCCAGTGGCAATGAGTTCCGCAGCTCAGATCAATATGCTTAGTTAAGAACTTCTCCAGCACACACACATACACACTTACATAATGTTGCTTCGTCTAATTAATAAGTTACTCAAGATGTGAGTACGCAAGAAGGATAGGTTCTCTCTCTTTAGAATGGGCTGATTCCCATAAAATAGTCAACGTGCTAAACAACAGAAGGGGCTCCTGCGCAGAAGTGGTTGCACAGAAGGAAATATTTCGGCTTCTAGAGTTACAGAGCTGTATTTGGTGTGTGAACTTCCATCTGCAGAAAACTATCCCTTCTAAACATAACACGGCTATTACAGGCACACAAGCTCTGTCCTGAATCTGGAACTCTTGGATGAGATGGATTATCATGACCCATTTAAATCTGGCTTTTGGCCGAGTTTTGTGACTGAAGCTGGTTTGGTCACCCTGGCTTATGACATTGACCTGGAAATGGCCACAGCATATAAGCTTGCCAATTCTCTTGAACTTCTCACAGTGGCTTCCCAATAACCATCATATCCTACTGGATCGCTTGCTTGGGATGAGAGCTGGAGGCAGCACATTACATTGGTTCTGCTTCTGTATGACAGCCAGATTTCAAAAGATGGTATCAGGAGATTTCTGCTCAACTTCACGGGAAGTATCTGGGGAGAAAAGCTAGATTTGAATCCAGGAGCACCTTAGAAACCAACAAGATTTTTGGGGCGGGAGTATTCAAGAATCAAAGCTCCCTTTCCATAGGTATTTGGCGAAGGAAGCTTTGATTCCCAAAAGTTCATGCCCTGTTGGTGTCTTAAGGTGCCACTAGACTTGAACCTAGCTGTTCTACTGCAAACCAACATGGCCACCCTCTGAAACTATCTGGGGACAAAGTTCCATCTTTTCACCTGTGCTTACATGTCCTTGAAGCTCCAGGATGGGATTCTGGGGGGTTATGCTGTCCTCAGCATATTGATAACCCCCAGTTTTATTTCTCCCTTTCCTTCAAAAATGGACCAGATGGCTCAAAACAATCCTTAGGATTAATGAGGGAATGAAAGGTTAAATGAAACCCAATTCAGGTAAGATGAATAACACATACATGAAGCTGCCTTATATTGAGTCCCATCAAGGTCAGTATTGCCCATTCAGGATGGCATTTGCTCTTCAGGATCTCAGATAGAGGACTTTCACATCACCTATTGCCTTGTCCTCTTTTAACTGGAAATGCCAGGGATTGAACCGGGGATCTTTTGCATGCCAAGCAGATTGCACTACCACTGAGCCACAGCTCTTCCCCTCTGAGCCAAGTAGGTCAGCACCTTCCTAATGTGATCACATTCTCCCTGAAACATAAACGCCACAGTTAGGTTCTAGATCAGTTCTACAGTTTGATCAACAGATAGTATCTGTAGTATTCAAGTTGCCAAAGTCCCTGTCTCCTGGCAAAAGGCTACAGATGGAAACCAACCCCCACCCCCAGCTTTGATTGGTTTACCAGCTGTACGCTCTCGCTAAGAGACAGGGACTTTGGCACCTTGAATACATATGACAGTAATTTTTGGATTGGATTACTGCTATGTTCTCTATGGGGGTCTACCTCTGAAGAGCAGTAGAAAGCTGCAGTGAGACCCAAACGCCAGGGGTGGAGGGCAGGTTGCTACCAGGAGTCAGCTGTACACACCTGGTGTAACAGTTAAAAGTGGTGGACTCTAATCTGGAGAACTGATTCCGCACTCCTCCACATGAAGCTTGCTGGGCGCCCTTGGGTCAGTCACTGTTCTCTCAGCACTCTCCCAGCTGCACCTACCTCACAGGGTGTCTATTGTGGGGAGAGGAAGGGAAGGTGATTGTAACCTGCTCCAAGACTCCTTTGGGTAGTGAAGAGCAGGGTATAAAACCAACTCTTCTTCTTTTTAAGATGTCTCTTGAAGTGCTTTTATTGCATTGCTTAAAGCAAAAACACTTCACCATAAGTACTGGCATCCAACCGCAGCTGAGTGTCAATTGTTATGGAATAGTACTATTGTCCATGCAAACATCTCTCTTTCAAGGATTTTTTTAAGGTAACCACCTTTCTCCTCTGCCCCGTCTTGAACACACCTGTACTACTCGTTGTGGGGATGAAATGGAGGATGGAAGAAGAATGCATGCTACCCTGAACTCCATGAAGGAAAGGCAAGATAAACAGGTATTAAATACTACACTTTAAATGTGGAATAGGCAGAAATTCAGTAGGTAAAGTTTTCCCCACCACTGCAGTTCTCTGCCAGGAATGGCTGTATTTGTTCAGTTTAGGGAGGAGCCATGGCTCAGTGGTAGAGCATCTGCTTTGCATGCAGGAGGTCCCAGGTTCAAACCTGGGTGATGTGAAAGACCTCTGCCTGAGACCCTGGAGAGCCCCTGCCAGTCACAGTAGAAAACCTTGACATGGTCTGACTCAATAAAAGGCAGCTTCAGGGGTTCTCATGGATTTCCACCTGTCAGAAACCATTTAAGACACAAGAGCCTCGCCAGAAAAAAGTAGCCATCTAAACCAGCTCAGAAAAATACCATTGCAGAGAAGATATAGGACACCACAGGCTGCAGGGAGGTATGAATTAAAGGTTCACCCTAAACAAACAATGAAAAAGAATACCTCTAAATTTAGATTATATGCTATCCAAATGTTGTAAACATGGTAGTTTTTGCACATATTTTTAACAGCTGAAGGATAAGGTGTGGCTAATAATCCACAGAAGCACAGAAAAGTTTGCAGGGCCCTTGATTTGTGACTTTTCCTGGTGTGTTTTGGAAGACCACTTGTTTGGATGGAATGGCTCCCATCTGAACAAAGGGGGCCCAGTGGAGGTCCTCTGACTGCTTCCAGCCGCCTCTCCACAGAGCGTGTGAGGTAGCTCTGGCACTGCAGGAGTTAATCAAATCTGTTCCAACTGGCAAGGCTGGGTGTGGGAGGCTGGGAGTTTGGAACAGAGTTGGACATGGTATGCAGAGTCTTCTAGGGAAGCAAAGAGAGGGGGGGAAGGGGGGGTTGTGGCAGGATCGGCGAAGGAGGACTGGAGACGAGCAAGCCCATCCTTTGCAAGGGAGTATCCCGGAGATGATTAGAACAGAGAAAAAACCATTCTGGTGCCATAAAACCCAGCACAAGCTCTGCAGCGATGGGGGCAGAGACACAAAGCAGGCCTGGCACCACAGAGCCAGGATATATAGCAGAGTGATGCTAAGTATGTTAAAGCTAGGACAGTTCACGGGAAAGAAGCGACTGTATCCCCCCCCCCATCCCTTGATTTGAACATCTGGGATTGTTCACTACAATCCTACGTACTATTACTCGAGATTAACAAAACAATCCTGAACAGAGTTTATACCCGTCCACTGAAGTCGATAAGCTTTGAAGGGATGCAACTCTTGTATAATTGCACTGTAAATTCCACAGAGATCAGTAGGACTTGCTTCCGAGTAAACACACACGGGACTGGCTGCAAGGCTCCAATAAGGATATGACCAGTTTCCAGCAAACTGGTCCTTAGAAAGGAATTACAGAAAACACCAGCCCTTTCCCAAAGGCAACAGGCAAAACACAACATGCTTTGCCTAAACTCTCAATGGGGGGGGGGTCGGACTGCACCTCTCTCCCCCACTCCCAAGAGTCCTCAAGCACTGTATTCTAACCCTAAAGAGTTATGCATTCTTTAAATTTCTAAAACAGTTGAACAAGAGTAGCTGCCATCTGTCCCTCCCCACACTGCAGACCACAGTAACCCCAGAACTGATTTGCAGGTGGGTTGGCTTAGACAAATTCCTAACCCACCTAAGAGCTCATAGCAGCATGCATATTTTTATCTTCTCAAGAACCCGTCAAGTAGGTAAGGAACTAGCTCAAGGTCACCCAGGGCACTTCCTGGCCAAGTTGGGAGCGGAACCCAGATCTTCTCCCTGTCCTAATCAGACACTCTAACCACTACAACCCACTGGCCCTCTACCTTTTGCCCACCCCTTGATGGAAGGTACAGCGCCAAAGAGATTAAAAGTGTGATGCAGGTGACAGTGACTGACAGCATCCTCTGCATTTGCCCACAATATTGTTGTGGAGTACGTGATTCAACATTAGAGAGAACCCAGCTGTGCCCAATTCTAAGGAGACCAAAGAAAAAAGTGTCACATTGTGTTGTTAGTTACTGCAAGATGACAAACAATAGAGCTCAGAGAACACCTGGATACCTCTTGGCACCTCCACCCCCCTATTCCTTTCCAGTTTGCATGTCATGCCAACTTTCAATATAGCATCTCCAATTTAAGCTGAAACTGAATCACGCTGGGCATGACTGCTCCGGAGTGCTAAAATTCAGCACGGAGGAGTCGCTCATCCCCTTGATATGCAGGGCCACACACCTCATGGAACTTATACCCATCTGTGTTATGCAAGGGATGGATAGATGTGGATAGAATGAGTCTAAGTTCCACCAGTGCTGGAGAAGAAGCCATAGGCTGACCTTGCGCTGCTAGACTCAGGCAGATCCTCTAGCCTTCTTCAATAACTGGGCTTCAGCATGATATCATGTTCCACATGTTATTCCTGCATCCTGGCTTGTATCATCTGGAGCAGAGCACAGCATATGAGAGGGATCTAGACTGGCAGCAGGCCACCTCTTGTTTTATTTCCTCAGCCAAAGTATAGCAAGCCACATTGGCCTTAAGCCATGAACACCACCAAGAACAACGCTACTGGATCAGACAAGATGGAGCAGCCAGTACCACAGAGTAGTCAAAGGTCCCCCACAATCATCCTCCCTCTCACATTCAGAAGCAGGGTGCCTCTGGAGGAACCACTTAGCCATGATGGCAAACAGGCACTGAATGGACCCATCTACCATTGTTCTTTATAATGCTCTTCTAAAGTATCCAAGGCCATCTTCTGACACTGCATTAAAATATTGCCTTTTTTTTTGCCTAGCCCTTGAGTTCTAGGATTATGAACGAAAGAGACAAATTTCTCTCTGTCCATTTTCCCCATAAAAATGATTATAAATATCACTATTACCTTTCACCTAACCAAAAAGCTACTAAAAAGAATAACAGCATCCTGAATGAACTGAGGCAACCACAAAGGCACCTGGACCTAACTTAGCCTCGCTAGTCAGGACCTGGTGAAGAGCTTGCAGAAACGTTAAGAACAGAACTGCAGGTCCACTCTAGGATCTGGATTGTGATGCCTGCATCCTGTAGTCCCCAGTGAACAAGGGCTGCATTTACAAGAACGTACGACAGCCAATGTGGTGTAGTGGTTAAGAGTGTTCTGCTAGTATCGAGAAGACCCAGGTCTGAATCACTTGTGCCATGGAAGCTCGCTGGGTGATCTTGGGCCAGTCACACTCCCTCAGCCTAATCTACCTCACAGGGTTGTTGTGAGGATAAAACGGAGGGTAGAATGATGAAAGCCACTTTGGGTCCCCATTGAGGAGAAAGGTGGGGTATGAATGAATAAAATAAATAAATATATCCGACCTGCCTCACAGTTTCTTTGAGGACAAAATGGAGGGGGAACCATGCATGTACTCTGAGCTCCTTGAAGGAAGAGTAGCAACATATTAAAATAAGAGAACAGAGTTCCATTGGGTTGTTGTTTTTTTTTAAAGGAGGGAATGCCTATGCTGTTCATGCATGTTTTAAATAGCGGAGTACATGACAGGGTTTATTTTTTTGTCCTGGAGGATCATGTTCCGTGAAGGCTATTCTGAAATTGTTCTTGGCTCTGTTTCCTACGGCACAAGTAACCATTCTCTTGGTAACAGACACAGGCACCTGAGAGCGGAGAACAGCAAGGCATTCTTCCACAGCATTCACACAAAAAACCTAACAGTTTTAATCTTTTTTTTTTTTTTTTGGGGGGGGGGGGGGAGAGAGTCTGTACCGTTGATCGTTTGTCAGTTTAATTCCTCTCTCAGTGTCAACAATACAGAAGCCAGAATGTTAAAAGTTTGCCTTCAATATTATGTATTCACTTGTGTGTGTGAATGTAGCCAAATCTGCAGAAGTAATGACAAAGGAAAACTGAACCTGCCCAGCTGTCTTCAAATGTTGTTAGCCATAGGGCTAGCCTTCAATGACTCTCTGCCAACAAACAGCAATTTAGTGGGCCTCTCCCATCTGGGGTTGGGGCCTTTCTCTACCACTGGACAGAATGGGATTTCTCCCATTTTCGGAAGCCCAAGACAGTGGTTCTTTAACGTCTTTCAATTTCCCTTCCATCTGTTCTCCTTACTAGCTACTCCGAACTAGTGGGGTGCAGCAGTTTGAGTGCTGGACAAGGGAGGTTTGAGTTCAAATCTCTTGTCAGCCATGAGTCTTTTAGAGTGTTTTCTCTCTCCCTCTCTCTGGTCTTGTTGGGATTAAATTGGGTGGGAAGCTCCTTGGAACAAAGGTATGATAAACATATAATACCAATAAACTAGGCGCTGCATTGGGACTTTCAGCCTGTAGGAGGAGGGATGCTGGCAGCCAGTTTCAGAGGAGATGATGCTGGAAGCCATACTTATTTAGGTTTGATTCCTAGACAGAGGCATGGTGGGACAGCTGAACTACCTCCATTAGATGGAGTCTGCAGTTATTTCAGGCAATATGGCCCAGGCATTTGAACTGTCATGGCCGATTTATACATGCTCATCACTTACCATCACAGAGTGCCAAACAAATGTCTGCACACAAACTCCTTTACATTTGTTTTATATCCTTGGCTGGTGGGAACGGAGCCTGCTGGGGTGGTCAAGTGATGCTGACTTGAGCAGCAAATGTCCCCAGTAGCAGAGCTGAGTCCAGAGGGTCCAGCTGCCTGACGCCAACCCACTGCATGTGACACAGCAAGCACACACACTTTCTCTCCGAACACCAAGTGCCTCTGTGCAGAACATGTTCCGAGAACAAGGAAAACAAACTGTTCCATCCCAGAACTGTAGCCTGGAACTACAGCACCGCAGGAGGTGACCGACTAGTCAGGCGGAGCGCTTGTGTGTGTGTGTGGGGGGGGCGGCGGCACAGAATAGCCCTCTCACTTTAATTCACACTGCCCACCACCCCTTTTCCGGGCCAGGTCCAACCAAAGCCATGTAAACCACTTACTCATATTTTACTGAGACTTGCTGAGCAGGAGTGGAAATCTATTAAAAGGTTCCAGGACAGAAGGCAAAGGAGGAGAGCCGTTTCTCTCTCTCCCTCGCCTAGTTAAAAATAAAGCAACATTCGTTATGTTTGGTAGAGCTGAGATATTCCGCAGGGATGAATATTCCTGAAAAGTCAATCACATCTAAACAAACATACCCTGCTGCTCACCACCAGCAGCCATTTGCATTTAGTGCTTTCTGTCTAAATCTCACCCTCTTTGGCTTTCAAAGTTGGGACGATTTCCCGTGCTTGCCCATTTCCAGAACTGCTAAATATGCTGTCACTGTCTCTACTGGAAGATGGGTTTTGCTATCTCCAAAAAATTAGCCCCAAAACCACGTGCTATAAATGGAACAAAGAGGAATCTTGCCTCCAGGAACATAAGCTCAGCATCCCTCCCCTTCCATGTAGCTCCATCGACACCACCAACCTCTCATCTTACTGAGATCCTAGCTATCTACTAAGCCAGCTGGGGCGAGGATATAGCATTGGTTCACCTGGTTTCACAAAGCAAGTCCATGTTACAAGGTTCTGCTTGCATAATGTGGCAGCAAAGAGTGACACAAGGCCAACACCCCTTTAGGATACAGTGCACTGGGCGTTTAAAAACCCTGCTCCAAACAGTGGAGAATAAACTCAGGCCATTAAACTAAGAAAGATCCTCCCTTTCTAATTCATTTAAAAACTTGTCTGGGAGTCAGCCACGGAACACACCTCCTGATGGGTTCCCCAAAGAGGTCGCTTCACTTTTCAAGGCAAGTTGTATCTGGCCAGACTGGAAAGGTAAGGAGAGTTAAGAAAGTGGATGATCCAGCAGTGTGATAAATTGGCACATTTGTTGAGAGCCAAAACCCAAGAGTGACAAGGGATGAGGTT
Source organism: Gekko gecko (assembly GCA_029375565.1). Taxonomy (NCBI): domain Eukaryota; kingdom Metazoa; phylum Chordata; class Lepidosauria; order Squamata; family Gekkonidae; genus Gekko; species Gekko gecko. Next base: position 52,085,463 of record JAPDNY010000013.1, on the reverse strand, counting down.
TAACAGTCCAATAAAGGTAAAGGTAAAGGTTCCCTTGCTCGAAAGCCAGTCGAATCCAACTCTAGGGTTGCGGTGCTCATCTCCATTTCCAAGCCGAAGAGCCAGCACTGTCTGAAGACGTTTCTGTGGTCATGTGGCCGGCATGACTAAACACCAAGGTGCATGGAACACTGTTACTTTCCCACCGAAGTGGTACCTATTTATCTACTTGCAATTTCTTGCTTTCAAACTGCTAGGTTGGCAGAGATGGGAGCTCACTCCGTTTTGCGGCACCCGGGTCTTGAACTGCTGAACTACTGACCTTCCACAGCCTGCAGTTCAGCGTCTTAACCACTTGAGCCACCGCAGCTCCTTAACAGTCCAGTACAGAGGCGCAATCCAAGGCTGCACCAGGGTCTAAGAATGGTTTGCTGTGAAATTCATCAGCCAGTTCTCTGCCACACAGTTCTCTGCCTCAGCTTAGATGTAAGACATACTGACATACCCATGAGAGGATTTTATCATATATGTTTTTAAAGATCTGTACCAGATTTCATGCACAGAGTGTACTCTCGTTCATTCCCTATGTTAGATACTATCACCTGACAAATAGGTCAGCCTTTATACAACAGAATACAAATCTGAAATAAATAAGGGGAACATTCAGAAATCAAATAGATTACCTTTCAATCTCTCAGGATGCTTTGCTGCTGTCTCAAGAGCTACCACTCTTCAAAGGGATACTCTGAAGTGAAATTGCTTAACTAGAATTTATTAGCACGTTTGATTAGAGCTTATTTCAGACCAGGGATTTCTCTCCTATTACAGGTGTTAAATTTATACCACAATGCTAGGATGTCTGTGTTACTGCCAAACACCGGTTTTGTCAATGGTCTCTATGATCACCTCCAAAACATCTGACATTTGGATAGAATTTATCTAGCTTTATATCTTCTGTCTCTTGACTTTTAAGCCTGTTTACAAACACACACACTCATGTCCATATGTATACCTGTGTACATCTATATACAATTTTATTAACATATATGCCAGCAAAGGACATGTGCAATAACCCACAAAAACTTATGCTACAACAAACTGCATTCGCCTTTACGATACTGCAAAAGATTCCCCCCCCCTTTAAATCGCTAACCTTGTATCTGTAAACCACCTTGGCTACTGTTTAGCTCCAAGACAATAGGTGCCCTTCTTAAATAAAGAAAACAGGGAAACTCAGTCCTTGCTGCCTAGAACCTGACCCTGGAATATGGCAGCTAATAATGCAAAAGAACAATTACTTGCTTGTCACAAAAGTAACCATAACCATCCTCTAATACAGCTAGCATTCCAGGCCAGGGGGCATTAAATTTCTGGCATGTTTGAAACTCATTTACGAAATCTGAGCACTGAGAGTCCAGGAACCCTACACGGAAAGACAGAGCATGAAATTTCATTTACTACCTGCTGGGCCCCTGGAGGAAAAGGGAGCAGAAAGGGTTAAGAGGCCAGGAAGTGCCTCTGAGGCTTCACTTCCTGTCGTTGGCTGTGGTGGTCCCCCACCCTAGCAAGCCAAAGCTGTGCGTGTGAGAGGGTGGTTTATGAAAACCCTAGGGAGGGAGGGAGGGAGGGAGGGAGGGAGGGAGGGAGGGAGGGAGGGAAGGAAGAGCAACAGAAACTGTGGTGGGCTGTAATCCAGTAACTCCAGGGGGAAACCGAGGAACTCGGGACCACCCCCTCTCTGTTTGGACCTGTGCCATCTCCCTTTCTCAGCAAGACAAAGCTGAGAGGGACAAGAATCAGGATAGCCACAGAGTACTCTACCACACGGACCCTGACCCTGCCTCAGCCAAGTCCATTCCGTTTAGGTGATTTGCTAGACTATGGATCAATAAATACATTACCAAAATATAAAGGAACCTGCTGTAATTAAGACTCAGTTACCTATTTACAAAAGGAAGGGGGGGATTCCCCAGTGTTCATTTTGTTTAGTGTACTTTGCACAGGCTGGCGGTCTTAATAGGGTTCGGCACAGCAAGAGCTGGAAGAAGAGGAGGCAAAGAGTGGAAGAGATAATCCTTGGCTTATGATGTCCTAGCAAAATGTGGGTCTCTCTGTTCAAAGGAAAAGGGAGGGATCCAAATCAAGGACAGAGAAGCTCTCTCAGTCTTTGAGGCAGGAGCCAAGAAAGCCAAATGTAGCTGGTGAAGTGGACTCAGGGTCCAATCTGGGGTCTGCTTCACAGGCTATAAGAAATGGGTGCAAAGATGACACGGGTGACTCAGGAATTCTCTTTCAATACTCCTGGGCATTCTTGAAAGCATTCGCCTTTCAACACATGAAGGTGGGGAGATGCACAGACTAGACCGCTCCACTCAAGTGTGCACATCTTCTTATGGAGTGGATGCACTCGTTCTCCTTCTCCCTTTGCACATTTCCTGGAACCATGGAAAGAGAACATGCAAGTCATAAATTCCACATAGTTCTAGAGCATAGGATTGCCAGCTCCAGCTTGGGAAATACCTGGAGACTCTGGGGGTGGGGCCTAAGGAGGCCAGGATTTGGGGACGGGAGAGACTTCAACAGGGCATAATGCCATAGACTCCGCCTTCCAAAGCGACCATTTTCTCTGGGTGAACTGATCTCTGTCACCTGGAGATCAGTTGTAACCCCAGGCAATCTCCAGCCGCCACCTGGAAAGTGGCAACTCTACTGATGCGTACTGCTACTGAGGTCAAGGCTATGTGGGGAAGGGCAGCTTGGTTTGTTCCCAGCAGGGGGATGTGGTAGAGAAGACTATTCTCATCTCTAACCAAGTCTCTTAAGCCTCAAAGCTGTATTTCCTAAGCACAGCCCGGCCCTGAGAGGCTGTCAGTCATGAATTCTCATCCTGAAAGCAGTAGTGACGCCTCACTCAGTGTGCAGCAGGCAGCAGCAGGTCACCTGATCCCAGGAACAGCGAGACACCCTAGCCTTGGCACAGATGCACCCAAGCGCAATTCCAGCTGAGAGCTTGCCTGGCAGTCTGCCAGGAGCCTGCAAGAGCTGTGTTGCGGCTCTCCTGCGTGAAGAGCAGATGGCAGCTCTCCTTGTGTTTAACATGGAGGTGCTGGCCCTGGCAACTACGAGTCCCAACATGCAATGCTTTCTGCTACTGTGAAGAAGCCTGGGTGGGCCAGTCAGAGGAAGATGCATAAGGCTGCCATCTGAGCACCTAATGTTTTCCCAGAATTCAGTTCAAAGGTTAGCGAGGGGAGAACATCGGCAACAACTCTCAGAAGAGCAAGCAAATGGCAGCAAATAATTTTTTAAAATCCCATGCTGAAGAAAACCAAAAGGGAAAAAATCATAACTAATTCTGGAAGTAGTGACGGTTCTGCAACCTATTTCAGTTGCCCCGACACTCACAAGAGTCACTGGAAAAGACGATAATGCTAGGAAAAGCTGAAGGCAGCAGGAAAACAGGAAGACCCAACATTTTGGAAGACATTCATTCATAGGGTCGCTATAGGTTGGAAATAAATTGACAGCACTTAACACATGCAACATTCCCCTCAGACGCTGAGGGCCTATCTCCCTCCAACAACTGTGGCAGCATAAAAGAGTGCCCAACACAGTACTCTTTTATACCATGTGCCCTAAAGACCAACATAGCCTCTTCACACACGGGGAAGGTTTGGTTGAGCAACCAGAATCATTATTCTACTTCCCTTAGTCCTTACAACGGTTTGTTCCTCCTGTGAGACTCTTGTTAGATAACCAACCTTAACCATTTTCTTAGTTGGCTTGCTGGGTGAGTTTTGGACTCCTTTTTTGGCCTATGACAAGGGAGTAACAGTAGCCTTCTTTAATGGGTCTGTGTGGAGAGGTGTACATCATGTAAAAGAGTGTTAGAGCACTTTCCATGCCAAGAGTGACAGAAATTATGATCAGCTGGCAAATGGTTCCCACACTTTCCTGTATAATTATTCACACAAAGTCTTTTAGGCATAGAGCAATGTGCTGAGCTATGGGAGAAGAGACCATGGCTTCTGATGACAGTCTAATTGTTCCAAGATTACCTTGCCTTTCTCCCCTTTCTGACACCAACCCCCACAACTTCCTCTACATTTGAAAGACAATAGGATGAATTACATTAAGAAAAGTGCAAGAAAATAATTACTAAGCAGTGGAAAAACTACTTCCCTGTTCTGAAATCTGACATCTCCCCCCCCCTTTTTTTCTAATAACTGCAAAAATAAAAAAGAACCTTTTTGCCTGTGACATTCAAGTTCAGCTTTGCCTCTCAGTATAAAACTGGGATTAAAAACACATCCCTTCCACTCTTATAATGGGGGAGGTCATCATGGAAGAGGCAGTCCTTACAAAGGCAATATTGCTTGGGAGATTTTAAACTCTGTTTGCTCAGGCCTCAAGTTACCAAAGGGCAACTGTCTGCAAGCTCATCAGCCTAGCAACATGTGGGCTGTTACAACACAGGAAAACCTGCCATGTATATGGTCATAACCAACGAACATGGAGAGGGAAGAACCTCATTCAGAAGTCTACATCACCAGGGGTAACTGCCTCTTTTTGACACAAATATCTCTCCTCCCACCCCAAGTTCTTCAGGCATGTATTGAATGGAAGGAGGAGATTCTCTGTACTGTGCCTGTTGACCAGTCTCACCTTCCCCATCCCACTTCCAGGATGGAGCAGAAGAGGTCTCTCTGCTGGACTTTAACGAGAGACAATTGTGCCCCTTCTATGTAGCCCAGCATAAAAAGAGATGAAAACTCTTTCCAGAGGACATTGTGGGCAGAACTAATGTGAATGAGATGGGATCATAGTGGCAAGCTCTGCCCTACTCTCACAGAGCCTAGGCACGTACGGCTCTCTCTGTGCAATTGAAATCCCTGAAAACAAAAGCCAGCATTGCAGGTTGTACGGAGAGAGACTGAACATACCCACTGGCTCTATGCACACCTTCCCATAAGTGTATGTAGGTCAGGGTGGAACCTGCTGCCAAACCTTATACATTCACATGTTTGCTCAACCCAGAAGGAAAAGAGCTAAGATCTCTTCCTTGCCACCCTGAGTATGCTGGCAGACTCACAACATATACATAACACAAGCAGAAGACAGCTTCGAGCACATGTGCACAAACACACACATGCTCTCTCCAGAGAAAACAAGACACACAAATATTCCCCTAACTACATGGATCTTCTCCACCTGCGGTCCCCTCTTTCCCCAGGGTGCAGCAGCTGGCAGTAAGACCTCTCCCAGAGGTGCTGGGAAAGTTCACTTCCTGCTGCATTTTCCTGCCAGTAACCCTGTCCTGGCCCACATCCCCTTATTCTGCTGAACTGCCCGCCTCCAAACCCCAACTGCTGCCTCTTAGCTTTTCTCAAAGCCCAAGTGCTTCAGTGATGTACAGAGTGGAATGAGATCAGACTACCCAGAAGAAAAGAGAGCCGGCGTGGAACAGGAGGTCCAGAGTCAAACCCCCACTCTGCCATGGAAAGCTTGTAGAGCGACCCTGGGTCAGTTGCACACACTCAGCCTAATCTACCCCACAGAGCTGTCGTGAGGATAAAATGGAAGAGAACAATATAAGCTGCTTTGGGGTCCCCACTGGGGAGAAAGGAGCATAAATGAAGGAAATAAATAAAAATTAAAGACAATCTGCTTTTTGATAGCCCAAACTACCTGCCCCCCCCAAAAAACACTGCTCTCTTTGAAACTGAAAAGAGCAAGGGGGGGGGACATTTGGGTCTTTGGGGGAGCCATTTTCTCCTTACAGCATCAGTTTCTCAACCACAATAGGGAGAGAATACTGACCTACCTCACAGAGCTGTTAACATGTGAGAAGTGCTTTGAACTCTATATATATTCTGATATTCTGGATACTATCATCAGCATTTTAGCTCTGAAAACCATCTATATTCAACATTAAAAAACATGCACTTCAGCTCAGGTTTCCTTCAATGATCCTGGATAGTCATTCCAGAAAGGCTTCTTATGAGTCAAGGCATCGTATCTGAAAACGTAAAGCAGTGGGAGATTTTGCTTCCTATTTGTTTGACTGTCCCTGCCTCATCTATAAAGGTAAATACCTAATCCAGTCTTTATACGGATTTTGACCAATCCAGCAGGAAATTGTGTACTTGTTAGTTGGTGGCAACAGGAATTAACAGCTGTCATCTGCCAAGGCAGCGGGTAGGGGAGTGGGGCTAGACAACACCAAAGATTTTCTGATAATATAGTTGGTTGTTTGACATTACAACACATTATTCTGGTCCTGTGTTGTGCTGCTATTGCTAACTTTTGTATATCTTTTATTTGTTATGACAATTAAGTCTTAACAATAAATTAAATTTGAATCTAGATGTGACTTGCTTCTTTTCTAACATTTCTTGTGCAATTCTTCACATTAAGCATGAGTCAGACTGGAAACCACTTCATTCTGCCAGGGAAAAGCTGGTTCTACAGGCAGGTCTACAAACACAACAATAGAAGAGAACTCAAAAAAAGTAACCACGTGAGTATGTGTAGATCTCAAACATTGGCTGCCTTTAAAAAAAAAAAAAGCAAACCCAAACTTCATAGCAGATGTACCAGACTGAGGTATATGTTTGGTACAAGATCAGTTTCCCAAAGCTGAAATCAGTTTGGGCTGGGAAACAGGGAGGAGGAAATGACATGTATACTCATACGTGTGTGTGTGTGTGCGCACGCGCCACCAAGTCACTTCCAACTCATGGTGACCCTGTGAATTAATGTCCTCCAGAACATCCTATTATTAATAGCCTTGCTCAGGTCTTGCAAACTGAGGGCCCTTGTGGCTTACTTGACTGTGTCAATCCACCTCATGTTGGGTCTTCCTCTTTTCCTGCTGCCTTCAACTTTTCCTAGCATTATTGTCTTTTCCAGAGACTCTTGTCTTCTTATAATGTCACCAAATTATAGTACCTCCATTTAGTCGTTTGAACTTCTAGGGAGAGGTCAGGCTTGATTGGATCTAGAACCCATTTATTTGTCTTTTTGCCAGTCCGTGGTATCTGTAAAACTCTCCTCCAACACCACATTTCAAATGAATCCAGTTTCTTCCGGTCAGCTTTTTTTATTGTCCAACTTTCACACCCATACATAGTAATGGGGAATATTATGGCATGAATTAACTTGATCCTCGTCGCCAGCAACACATCCCTACACTTAAGAATCTTTTCTAGCTCCTTCATGCCTACCCTTCCCAGTCTCAGTCTCCTTCTGATTTCTTGATTGCAGTCTCCCTCACAACCTTACTACACTTCAAAAACTATTTGCCAAGAAGGTGCTTCCACTGCCTCCAAGGTAAGGTGGTTACAGGATGGTTTTTGACCTGTAATCACTCCAGGTTTGGGATCTGGCTAATACCTGAATGGAAACCTGGCTTGCAACCCCAAGAATTTCATTTGAGCCTTCCTTGGTGGAGAAGTTGGATACAAAGCCAAACAAACAGAGAAAGATATGAACATACATGCATGCAGAGAGATCGTAGACTTGTCATTTTCCTTCGAAACTAACAGTCGTCAGTGAACTGTGAACATAAGAACATAAGAGAAGTCAATGATGGATCAGGCCAACGGCCTATCCAGTCCAACACTGTCACACAGTGGCCAAAAATACCAGGTGCCATCAGGAGGTACAGCAGTGGGGCCAGGACACTAGAAGCCCTCCCACTGTTGACCATCACCCCCAAGCACCAAGAATACAGAGCAACACGTGCCCCAGAGTCCCTATCTATACCTTGTGGCTAATAGACACTGATGGACCTCTGCTCCATATGCATGCAGCTTGCTTGTTTTGTAGAAGACGCCCGATAAAATGTTTTTTAAAAAAACTGCATCACACTTTCCCCCTCTAACCACTAAGGTAGTTAATACTAATGATTTTAATTTTGCAATAATATAAGTTGCTAATTGCAGAGGAGCTTTTAAAAAACACCAATTAAACAGTCAGGAGGTGGGGGGGGGAACACGACAAACAAACCCAATCCAGTCAAGTCTGTCTTTAAAAATATCTGCCAGGTGACAATCCTTGGCAAAATGTCCAAATGCACCCAGGCAAGCTATCCCAGTACTGCCTCATCCTCCCCCTCCTTCCCAAAGCAAGCCTCAACCTGTCCCAACAGGAATTAGCTGGCTAATGGAGACAGGAAGTTCTTGAGGGAGGCCCCTTAAAGCTGCCAGGGCAAGAGCTGGACTAGTATGACTTACTAAAGAATGGCTGGTTGTGAGATGAACCTCTCTGTGCTAATAAGACTAAACTATGATGCTGTGCACACTATTCAGCACGGAGGCATGGCCAAGTGAGGCACTGTTCTCAGACAGCAGGAGCCGGGAGACATTGCCTCGGCACTTTGCCATGCCATGATGCGCTGCCCACCCATCCCAGGATCTGGTGCAGCCAATCCTCCTTCCCCCCTCAGGCTTTTTTAAAAACAGTGCTGAAAGCTGTTCACGCCCAACAGCGAAGCCCCATTGGGCATGCACAGTGCGCCATGCTGTCTTTAATAGTGAGTGGGGAAGGAAGGAACATTTGTTGCTGTAGATCCTAGGTGGGGGTGGGACAGCAAGAGGGAGTACTTAGATGGCACACCCCCACTTGTTGAATTGCCACTCTATAGAGATGCACTGATGCAAGGTGGAAAACACATCATGGGGAAGTGCTAGTTCTTGCCTAACCCAATAGCCTCAGAGCACCCCAAATGAAGCAACATGGGAACAGACCGCTGGTCTATCTAATCCAGCATCCTGTTGCCTGCAGTGGCCAGCTGGATGCCACTGGGAGACTCACAAGTGGGACATGAAGGGCCTTTCCACTTTTCCTCCTGCCCCGATACCTGGTAGACCCTGCCCCAGTACCTGGTTTTCAGAGGTACATTGCCTCCATACTGGAAGATTCCCTTGAGCTAATATGGTTAATAGTCATTTATAGACCTGCATCCTCCAAGACTTCTTGTGGCCACGAGGGTATCCTGTGGCAGCAATTTCCATAAGTTAATTATACATTGTGTAAAGAACAAGTACTTCTTTTTTGTTGGTCTTGAATCAGCTGCCCATCAATTTCTTTGGGTGATGCTCAGTTCTAGTATCATGGGAGAGTCCTGTTCTCGGCTTTCTCCACTCCATGTATAAATGTTATCAAGAACGGGAAGCAGGAGGGGGAATGTTCTTTTTCTCAGGGAAAAGGGAAAGAAAGCCATTCCTCGGCCTTGTCATAAATTAGCCTTGCTTCCTAGAAATAAAACCACAAGGACGTTTTTGTCACATGCTGAGACATCTATGTACATATGTCGCACTCACTTAATGTTTTATCGTTAAGATGCACTCTGGCAAAACTCTCCCCATTTACTGTGGGCACAAATTGTCTCAAGTGCATCTAACTGCCTCCCCCCAAAATAGTTTTATAGTACTCCTGTAATAGTTCTATCAAAACTACTTCCAAATTTTGCCTTTACGTTGTAATTACTCCCAGTGTCACTTGTCCCCATCTGCTCTGCTTTCCCCCTTACAACTGATCCTAATTCCAGAACTCTCTGACCCTTTCTTTAACACTCTAAGGGATGTTCCAAAACATTGCTAGATTTTACAATAGTAAGGCTGAGGGTTAGGGTCTGTTTTGCCCACTCTCTCTTTAATGAAAAATACTCCCAAGGCAGTGCGGAAACGTTCCACTCTGCTTTAAAAACACTCCAACCAGTGATTTGCAAAACCCCAACAATTAGGAACATTTCCTGCAGAAAATCCCACAGTAAAACTTAGCAAGTAAATGCTATGTGTGAGTGAGGCCAGGAAAATATCATGTATGGCTCTAGCAAAACAGAAAAGAAAAGTCAAAACAGTGCTAAAGTGCCAGTGAACATACATCCATATAATCTCATTCCTTCCCCAACTCCCTCACCTCATTTTAGCTAGCCTTGGTGCCAGGACCTGATTTTTATTTATTTGTTTATTAGGAAATTAATCTAATATTGTAATAACTTACTACCCAGAAGACATATCATGTGCACTGGGACATAGAAGGCATGAATTAATTATTTATTTAGGTATTTATACCTTGCTTTCTCCTCAAGGGGAGACCAAAGCAGCTCATATCATCATCATTCCTTCCTCCATGTTTTTCCTCACAACAACTCTGTGAGGTAGGTTATGCTGAGAGAAAGTGACTGAGTTTTCATTTCAGAGTGGGGATTCAAGTGTGGGTCTTCCAAACCCCAGTCTGACAGTCTAACATGGAGAAAAAGAAGACTGTGATTGACCATGTGGAGAGCTGTTTATCAAGAGGTAACTCACCAAAAATTGTTCCCTTAAGCAAAGCATCAATTTTACCACAAAGGTACAAATCCTCCCCAACAGCCCTGCACCTGATCAGAAAACCAGATAAGTGGTAGAGTTCTTCTCACTGCTTGGCAGGACAATACCATCAACCATATCATCATGGACTGGATACACACAATGGCAATTAACCATCTGGTACACAGTCGACTGTATTCACCTAGCACCTCTGAGCATGTGCTAAGAGCCTTTCCATCATCAGGATGTTTAACAGGAACAAGTTTCAGGAAGTTTCATAGTCTAATAATAATAATAATGCTTATTATTAAGTGCCATCAAGTTGGGTTTTCAGCATTGGTGAACACGGTTATTTCCTGCACTTTGGTGCTTCCTTGTCTACCTGTCTCCCCGCCAACCACACCCCCTCCGGTGTTGCAACAAGAGGTGCTCCAGTTCCTCGATAAAGCAGCAATCGAGCCTGTTCCATCTGTTGAAGCCAGTAACGAGTTTTATTCTTGTTATTTCTTGGTTGACAAAAGGGACAGCAGAAAAGTGCCCAACCATAGATTTGAGGGATCTTAATAAGTTTTTAGTGGTCCCTGCATTTCACACGACCACACTGCCTGAGGTCCTGATCTTATTTCAACCCTCCTGTGGAGTTTTCAAGGCACGAGACAGAGACGGTTTTGCCACTGCCTTCCTCTGCATAGCGACCCCGGATCTCCTTGGTGGTTTCAGTTACAGCTGACCCTCCTTAGCTTCCGAGAACTGAGGAGCTTAGGCCAGTGCCTAACTTGGCTCATTTTAGGATAAGAAGCTGAACACTGGTTTTACTGTTTTAACACGGAAATGTGTATGTGTATACCTACACCCCCCTGCAAAAAAAAGAAACACAACTGTTGGCATTTCTTTTTCTTTTTTTTGCCTGGCATGACTCCTACCACCTACCTTTTCAATAATACAACTAAGCTACTCGACACAAAGGAAGGGGAGAAGCTTATTGCCTCCTTCAGCCCAGTCACGGTTACCACTGTGAGTTGTCACAGAGAGAGCAGCCCTGCCCTCGCAGTGGGGGAGGATGACACAAATCAGTGGGCTAATGCTAATCAGCACTAAGAATGTCAAGCATGAGCAAAGCCACCTTTTCTGCCCCCACCCCAGCACGGTATCCCCACTTCACCTCAGAGGGAAGGGCCTGTGAGAAAAGGGACTTTCCTCTTTTGCTAGCAGCAGCAGCAGCAGCACACAGCCAACAGTGACTTGCAGATTTCCGATTATGTATTATGTATGCATTTCAACTCTCAGCTGGGGAAAACATGTTGGCTGGAGGCCTCGAGAATCCCCCACCCTCTGAAGGCAAGAGGTGATCAGCATTTAGGAAGGACACATCAAAGACACGAGGCTCCAGCAAGCAAGCAAGCTAGCAGACTGGCATCTCCTCGCACGAACACCAGGTGCTGGACACTGTGCCCAACTTGCAAACTGTGTAAAATTTTGACCCACAAATCTTTTTTTAAAAAAACCACAGACTTAAAAGCTGCTCCTTGACATGTGTAGTTTATTTATTTCAGTACAATCACACCTCACTTTTTCTTTCTGGAGGTCAGAGCAGCAAATATAGGATTTATTCTGTTTTATTCCCCCACCCACCTTATGAGGTAGTTTAGGATGAGACTGGCCCAAGGTCACCCCCAGGAATGTCACAACCGAGGAGGAACTTGGGTCCAGGACTTCCTAGTCTCGGTCTAAAGGGCACCGAGGTAGTAAACATGTTCGGAACATCGAATGTTTGAAAGCTCCTCCATTTTTTAAAAACAGCCCTGCACATAGAAAGGTAGCGTGCCAAGGATTTATTTATTATTATAATTTCAATTTTGAGCACAGTGAATTGTACAGTATGGAGGAGACTGCCAGTCATTAAAAGGCTAAAGTGACACAGCCTAGACACAACTTTCCCACCACGTACATCAGGAGCTGCGGTGGCTCAAGTGGTTAAGACACTGAACTGCAGGCTGTGAAAGGTCAGTAGTTCAGCAGTTTGAGACTTGGGTGCCGCATGACAGGGTGAGCTCCTGTCTCTAGTTCCAGCTCCTGCCAACCTAGCAGTTCGAAAGCAAGAAATTGCAAGTAGATAAATAGGTACCACTTCGGTGGGAAGGTAACAGCGTTCCGTGCACCTTGGTGTTTAGTCATGCCGGCCACATGACCACGGAAATGTCTTTGGACAGCGCTGGCTCTTCGGCTTTGAAACGGAGATGAGCACCGCAACCCTAGAGTCGGATTCGACTGGCTTTCGAGCAAGGGAACCTTTACTTTTACCTCGAGACATTATTCCAGTCCTGTATGTAGGATCACAAATGCATCCAGCATGGTCTGGTGGTCAAGACCGGTGGGGTCCAATCTGGAGGACCAGGTTTAATTCCCGACTCCTCCTCCACATGAAGCCAGCTGGGTAACCTTGGATCAGTCACAGTTCTCTCAGAACTCTCTCAGCCCCACCTACCTCACAAGGTTGCCTGCTTGTGAGGAGAGGAAGAGAAGGTGATTGTAAGCCGTTCTGAGAATCTTTAGGGTAGAGAAAAGCCAGATAGGAAAAACTTTTCTTCTTCTTCTCATCCTCTGCTATTCCAAAAGTAGCAAAATCCTTCTTGCCCTTTGCAACATGAACTTGCAGGCCAAGGGAGCTGGTAAGTTTAACACCTTAGGCAGCAACTCTGCCTGGAGGGTTAAATATTACCTCCCCCCCCGCCCCCCAACACAAGGCTGCCAGACAAGAAGCATGTTTTGCAAGATGAGGAGGGAGGGCTAATTGCAAGGGAAGACAGTTTTCCCAAGGGATAGATGTGGCTATAAACTGGGGGTTGCAAGTTGATTACAAGGGAAGGATGTGTATTCTCTCTCACACATACACACACCCTTTTTTGCATTGGGTCGTGTTTCTTTGCAGCTGACGACAATGAGGGCCCCATTAATCCGGCACAATTATCATCCATAGTTTTCATATTCAGCAATGATACATAATTTTTTTGCAGGGGCACAGCTGCTGCAAAAGTAATTTAAAAAAGCAAACCAACCCGAAAAGATAGATGAAGATGGGTAGCCGTGTTAGTTTTGTCTGCAGCAGTAGAAAAGAGTCCAGCAGTACCTTAAAGACTAACAAAATTTGTGATGGGGTAGGAGCTTTCATGAGTCACTGCTCCAGATACAGCTAAGTTGCATTGGTCCTATTTATTGGAAAGTGGATTGATTTCAGGTGCCAAATGACATTAGTAGACAAATGACAATAGCAACTGTGATTGGATTAGGTGTGATATGCAGAGAGTAGCAGGCGTGGAGAAATCAGCATCGGTTATGAGACAGGAAACCTAGGTTTCAATTCACTCCAGGTGGGTGCATTGTCTTGAGCTTCATGACCCCGTTGAAAGGAAGATAAGAGAGACTGCTGAATTGCAACTGATAATGAGGCTCAACACAATGTATCCACCTGGATCAAACTGAGACCTAGGTTTCCTGTCTCATTACCAATGCTGTTTTCTCCATGCCTACTATACCTCTGCATATTACACCTAATCCAATCACACTTGCTATCACAACTGCCATTGAGCTTGCAGGGTGACCTTGAACCAGTTGCATTCTCTGAGCTACAATATGGTGTACTGGTTGGAGCAACAGACCAGAATCTGGGAGAACAAGGTCTGAATCCTCCGTCTGCCATGGAAGCTCACTGGATGACCCTGGGCCAGTCACTCTCTCTCTGCCTAACCTACATCACAGGGTTATTGTTGCAAGGGTAAAACAGAGGACGGGGGAATGCTGTTTGGGTCCCCACTGAAGAGAAAGGAGGGTATAAATATCTAAATAAATAAATGCCTCAGAGGTTTGTTGAGAGAATAAAATGGGATGGAGACTAAAACCATGTCTGAACACAGGAAGATGCCTTATGCTGAATCTGGCCATTGGTCCATCAAGGTCAGTACTGTCTACACACTGGCAATGGCTCTCCAGGGTCTCTGGTCTTCCACATCATCCGCTACCTGTTCTTCTTAACTTTGGATGCCAGGGATGGCACCTGGGATCTTATGCAAGCCTACAAGAAGTGGCCATTGGGAAAATGTAATGTATGTTCTCCCAAGCTGTTTAGAGAAAGAGAGCAGGTCAAAAATGTATTGGCAAGTGGGATAAAAATATATTAGACACAGGCATCTACCCCACTGGTCAGTTGCTAGAGACCGCAGGCAAACCCATCAAATTCACACAAATCAAAATTGAATAAAGCATCTCCTGAGAGAGGAAACAAGGGACAAAGCAGATACAGGGGGTCCAGGAAAAAGGGGACAGTTGCTAGAAAACAGGGGACAGTTGGTGAATAGAACTGTTAAAGATGTGCATCTTATGATGGTCTGCCTGGAAAAGCAAACCTAAGAATAGGCCAGATACCCCAAAGGATAAGGCTTGGAAGAAGAAAATGAGGGACAAGAGGCCCATCCGGCAAAGGGCAATTAGCCTGGTCCAGCATCATCTTTCAAAATGAATATTTCCCTGTCAATCACGCTGCCTCCAACAGTTCCTTTAAGCTCACTCCTCTACAATCGAAGTTGGGGGGAGGCACTTTGGTTTTTTTCTCTGCACATGATTCACCCAGGTGTGTGAGGAGAGGGGTCTGGAGCAAAGAAAACCAAGAAGAAAGTTTGGCAAGGCCAGAAGGGTCACTGATTTGAGAAGGGCATGAGGTAAGAAAGAGAGAAAGCCAGATGGAAGAAGGAGGTGGAGACGTCTTATGAAGGGAAGAACAGAACCTACAGCGTATTTGGGGTGAACAGAGATGTACATTATTACTATTATCCATACACCACTTTTAATTTACCCAACAATCTCTTGTATTTGTGTTGTTTTCAAAATGTATTTATACCCCACTTTTTCTCCTCCACAGGGATCCAAAGCAGCTTACCGAAGACCATTCTCTCCTTGTTCATTTTATCTTCACAATAACTACTCTGTGAGGTAGGTTAAGCTGAGAGTGTGTGACTGGCCCAATCACCAGCCCAGCAAACATGGAAGACTGGGGATTCAAAGCCAGGCTGACTTAGTCTGACATTCTACCTACTAAACTATGCTGGCTCTCCAATGATTAGTCCAGTCATGATTGACACTTCAGCAAAGTTGTGGTAGCTTTCATTTTACAAGTGGAGAAAGGGAATTGCCCAAGAGAGAAGTGATGGCTCAGTAGTAAACCCCCCCTCCCCGGGCAACAAACCGGGCAACATCTCCAGGATCTGAATCAGCATGAGCTGGGAAAGGCCTTTACTGCCTAGCAAGGTCCAGTCATGGGCTCCTGGCCATGAGGGCTAACTGAGACTTCTGAACAAGATACTCCTGAATATGTCCACTGCTGAGAGGCATTAACAGAGGGAAGCAATGGCCTCTACAGGCCTTCTGGGTGACCACTGCGGAAAACAGGATGCTAGACTAGATGGACTGTTGGTCTAACCCAGCAGCTGGGTGGGGAGGGCTTACATTCTCAAGAACCTGGAGAGCTGCCACCAGTCTCACAATCCAGACCTAAACAGATTAATAAATTTGATTCAATATAAGGGGACTTCACATTTTGTAAGACCACACAGAGGTTGTCACAAAGGGAAGATATGAACCTGTCTTCCTCGACAGAAGGGTCAATTCTTTTGTTGTAGAAACAGGAATCACACTGCTGTAAGAAAGATCATATTCCATCGCAGAGCCACCCCCAGGACTGCTTCATACAAAATGTTTTTCCTTTGCAGACACAGGAGAAAAGCACCATACAAACATGTTTACACCATCGGGAATGAAAGTACCACATGGGTCTACTGTGCAAACAATTATACATCTCTGAAAGCTCACATACATGTTGTATGCAGGCTTTTCTCTCAAGGCTCAGTGTAAAACAAAAGGCTCCTTTAAGACATCATGCAAAACAGTATTGAAGGGACCAAGGTCCCAGGACCAAATTTGAGATTACAGGCAAATCCTTGTAGTCTGTTTGCTTTGATGGGGGACAGTACACATCATCCATTAACCAGTCCAAACCTCCAACGTGGTTTCCCATCCTGAGATCTCCCATGGATCAGTCATGTCCCACTACAGGAATGAACAAACGTGCTAACATTGTACATTCTGCTCAGAGGCACAGACATCTTATTTATTTAGCCACTGGTGATCTGTTAAGAATGAGTTCTCTTAGATGCTAAACCATAGCTGTGTTTTCAAATCTTAGGTCAGAATTGACTCAACTGAGCCCAGGTGGAGATAAGGAAATCTGAAACCTCAGGGCATGAACAGCCAGATGGTGTAATTAGGACTCTCCCCCCTTCCCCCAAAGTGCTTAGTGTTTTAGTCATGGTAGAAGGAGGCATCTTGTTCCAGCTATTTAAATTCAGCATAAAATGTCCAAAAGATGTATTTATTAGCATTAATTTAAAATCACTGAGGTATCATTTCCTGAAAATAAATTTTAGGCTATGTTACTATAATATTTGTTAGCAAGCATATAAAGCGACTTTAATAATAAAACCAGAAATCCTACTGGGATCAACATTTTTCTTTGGAGTCCCTTTTAAGAATCTTGTATGATTCTTAAAATCTTTCTCTACAGCTTTTTAATTTACCTAAGTTTCTAGATCTCATGCGGAAGGGGGAAAAATGCTTCTTTTTTTTACAATCACCCAAAAGTCACACAAAATGGATATATACTTTGACTGTTAATTCTCTCTCTCTCTAAATAAAAGCCAACAGCTTCTCTGTTAGTTTTTATTCTTAAAAATAAACACAAGATTTAACAATTTGGGGCAAACCAAGATGTTATTTTTGTAATGTTTGAGCTGACAAATACCAAGATTCATCATCACTCCAGGCAGCAGAAGATTTACAGTGCAAATCTAAGCAGAGTTATACCCTCCCAAGTCCCCTGAATTCGATGGACTTAAAACAGTCCAATTAACAATTCAGAATTCCTGCTGGCATTGACTGAACATTAAAGAATCTGCATATCGGAAGCTCTTTGATCTCAGGTGGGGTTCAAAAGGAATGGCAAGCCATGGTGAAAACCCCCCAGAAGGAGCACTGGTCTGGGTTCCATCAGTTCTTTCCCACTTCCCCTTGCAAACCACACAGTTTAGATATTCCTGGGTTTTGACAACCCAAAATTGGCCATTACAACCAAATCTGACAGCCAGTAATTTCCAATTGCCCTGCAATGTAGGATTGCAAAATGAGAATAAACCAGTTTGCAATCCTGTTTTGCAGAATAACTGCAAACCATTTTGCCAGTTCAGATGTATAGGCAAACAATGGTTTGCTGAACACCACACAGTGGCTTGTGTCATACAAAAGGAGGAGGAAGTTCCTTCCAAGCTTTTTCACGTTGTATCAAACAAAGCTTGCCTTCACAACCATACCTCAGAGTAGTCCTGAGAAGTGAAGCAAGAGCCCAGTCCCTCAGCCCAGTGTTGGGCATCTCTTGTTCAGCACTGAATGCATTTTGCACACTTCAAAATACAAGCCAAGGGGCAACCCTTGGGTCCTACTACCATTGCACACTTCTTTTTCCACCTGAAAAAAAGGGCTGTGGCTTCCTAAGCCAAGGGTGTACTAGTCTGTGCTCTAGAGCAACTCCAACCTGTTCTGGCTTCTTGCCCGGCTGTCTCTCCTGCCAAGCAACACACAGTTCATCCAAGCTGAGCATCAGATGCTGGGGAGCAGTGAGGAGCGGAGGGCAGGTGTCTATGGCCCCTTCTCATGACCTTCCCTGTGACATTTAACTGGCCACTGTTTGAAACAGGATGTTGGGCTAGATACACCACTGGGCTAGTCTGATCCAGCATGGCTATTGTGAAGCTCTTATGATTTAAGAGAAGGTTCTTAGAGGTTGAAACAGAAAAACCCACTGACACTGTTAAGAACTCAACTGCACAAGGAATGCAAGAGTGCTCCTTTTTGGCTGGCATCTTCCTTCTCCAGTAGACAAACCAGTTCCTTTTCGATAATCCCCTTCAGAGCCCTGAAACACAGAAAGGATCCCTTGCGACAACTAACCTCCAAATACTCCTTTCCCACACAACCAGGGAGATAAAGACCAATTGTTTTAGGGGAGTGAAACCAGAATCAGACAGGGAGGGGCCTCCCAGGCATTGAATTCGGAGCACAATCGGATTGCACACCAACCACCTTGGTACAGAGCCCAATTTGTTCAGCTGGAAGAGAGGTGGTTCAGCCTCTGCACATCCCATCCCCCAGCAGAAGGAATCCAGAGCTGCTCTGACCCAGATTTCCAAAAGCCTCCCAGGCCACAGCTGATCAGATAATGATACTCCATGACCGCCTCCCTTCTCTGTTGAGCTCCTGTCCCTTGGCTCATGCGCAGCAGACTCCGCTTCTTCTCTCTCCCCTCAGAAACGCTGGAGAGTCTCTTTCTCTGCAGCTTTTATTTTAACACCTGAGTCAATGAGCTGAAAGGAGCGGAGACAGCACCCACCAGTGTTCCCTCTAAGCTGGGCTAGTGTGAGCTACCTCACAGGTTTTTTAGCCTCTGGCTCACACATTTTTGTCTTAGCTCAGGAAGGACGGCTCCAAAGCAAACTGATTCATGCAGTAGCTCAATCGCTTGCTCACAACTTTAATGCCAGTGGCTCACAAAGCAGAACTTTTGCTCACAAAACTCCACAGCTTAGAGGGAACATTGGCACCCACCAAGGAGCATTCAGTCCACTCTCCCTCCAAAGCCCAGTTCTATCTTAACATGAAGGCAGGAGTGGGGGGTCGTGTTGCCAACCTCCAGTTGGGGCCTGGTGATCTCCCAGAATTACAACTGATCTGCAAACCACAGAAACCAGTTCCCCCGGAGAGAACGCCTGCTTTAGAGAGTGGATTCTATGGCATTAGACCCCTGCTGAGGCCCTTCCCTTCCCAAACCTCATCCTCCCCAAGGTGTGCCCCCAAATCTCCAGAAATTTCCCAACCAGAAACTGGCAACCTAAGAGAGGAAAGCCCCTCCTCCAAGAGAGAACAGCCTTTTCCTACGACCACAAGATGAATCGAGTCCACATGAGTCCCCCAGTTCCTCCATGAAAATCAACAATCAGATCTGAATCTCCCCATTACTTATGTGAATGCACCCATGAGCAAGAGATAAGGCCACCCTTGAACCAAGTTTCTAACACCCCAATGGGATGGTCAGAAGCAAGATGAGTCCACACACAAGGTGCTCATTCACAAAAGTGTTTAACAAAGCCAATGGATGGTCATGGAGAAAAGGTAGAAATGATCTCACATATAAGCCCACAGTTGGAAGGTTTGAAAGTTCCCCACAACAACTACCCCTACAGAACAAACGGTTAGGGTCATTCCCAAGGAGGGAAGATGGTGGGTGGGGGAAACAGCTTGCTGTGATGAGCCAGCAATGTCTTTGGGAATCCCCAAGCACGGGGATTCCCAGAAGTGAGGGTAAACTAGGTCCCTAACATGGCCCGTTTTTGAGAGGGGCCTTTTTTTTTTTTGCTATTCTTGCCTCACTCATTTGCCTTCCCTTGGACAGGAGTAACCATGAACACCTTTTAAATCCCAAGCATTTAAATGAATTAAAATATACTATCAGAACTAGCAATTGCTCCTCCTTAGTACAGCAACATTCAGTGCTGGGCTTCCGAATTAGGGTTTTGTTTTTACCAACATTACGCGAGTTTCCTCTGACAAGTCAGATGTCTCCGCACTGACAGACACACACATGTAAATGGTTTCAGGCTGTATGGCAGCCAAATTAGTCTGCAGCAGGCAGAACAAAATTCAAGTCCGGTAGCACCTCAAAGGTTAACATTTTCTGCACGTCAGTCATTTTGAAGCAAGCCTGCATGTTCATGACTCCGCCAATGCAGAATGGGAAAAAATGTATTTATTTACATTATTTTTAGTCCGTCTTTCTCACTGGGACTTGATCTGCATAGGAATTATGTTGGATGTTCTAAATAAGGATGAGGAAGCACAACTTCTCCCCCTCTCTCCACAGTATCCCAAGCTATTCTGAAGGCCAATTTGTACTTCAATTGTTCTTAAGGTTACCTCAATACAAAACACACACGCATGACAGAAGCCTTCCCAGTTAGAGTCGGCAGATGATGACTCTTTCCCAATGGCCCTTCTCGATATTTTTAAGAGTGGGGCGTCTAAACATTTGCCTTGCACTTGACAAAGAGGCCCACGCCCTCCAGGATCCACACTCTAGTGCGAAATGCTGAAGTGACACTTGGCTTTGGGAACAGGCCATTTACCCTTTCTGCCAAGGCTGAGTCTCTGAGAACCTTGGGAGATATTTAACTGCCCTGGGAGTGCAGCTCCTTGTCACCAGCTTTGTCACCGGAGGTGCTTTTGTCATGGGGAAAGAACTTAAGTCTTGACAGAGGACAGGGAGGTGTGACAGAGCTCTTTGAACTCTCCCCAGCTGTAGCTGAGCGGATTGAAAATTTAGATACTAGTATTTAGGGGGATTGCCCAATTGGTCTGCAAACCTGTTCCATCAACCTGGTTATGTATTTTATATTATTATATGCTTCCTGTGTGTAACTCTGCCATACAATAAATAGAGCACCTTTCCTCCCTCGGCATTGTTTATTTTATTGCTGCCCTTATAATATCCCTCCAAGACAGGCTGATACCTTCACAACCCATCACAGACCAGAGGACTCCAATTTCAAGAGCACAATTTTTGTTCCAGAATATATTGCCATGATTTTGTTTTTTATAGGCTGAAACTTGAAAATGAAAGGGTGGAAGCATTCAAATGTTTTTTTTTTGAGGCCCCCCCTTTTTTGTACTTCTTTGTTTATTGAATTTTTTTTCATTTTATAATATACATAAACATCTTTAAAATAACTAAAAAACAAAAACACAAGCATAGTAAAGCACTTAACAATTACAATTTGTTTTCCCTATTCAATAACCAACATTAATTTTAATAAAAGGCAAAATCCATATATTTAGCTGGAAGTTTACTTAATACATCATTTTCTGCTTCAATATAATGAAAGAATGCAAACCATTTTTCAACAAAGTTTGATTCCCTTAATGGGTTGTAACAATTGGCTAGCAATTTTATCCTGAACTATTACATCCCAAAACTTTTTGGAACCGTTGCTTTACTGTAGGGACTTTTGGAGGCCCTTTTACATATTCCTCTGGTTGGCACAGAATTTATAGTGTCATTCTGTATTCTTGCAGCCATCTGTGTAAAGTCGTTGTGGAGTAGCTGTGTGGATTTTAACTACCCAATCAATCCCTTAGTATTCAGGGGTACTAGCTGGTGTTGTTAAACATTGCACTTTTCTCCCCAATGGGGAGCCAACAGCTTACAACATAGTTCTCTATAGTATCCTTATAACTACCACACTGTGAGGTAGGTTAGTCCCATGTGGGCAAGACCTTCAAACATTCAAACTTTCCCAGACTGAAAGTGTGCTACTTGCTCTTGGACTTTCCAAAAAGTTCAGTCAAGCAAGTTTGGTTAAGAATGTACCAAGGACAGATGGTGAAAACCGGGAAAGTAGATGATTAGAGGAAGATGTCTAGAGATACTCCAAATGAACAGTGCTCCAGTTTGGAAGCAAAGGCAGAGAAAAAATACAAGCAGCCTCTCTCTCTTTCCCCTTCCCCAACTGAGCACATTAGTGGTCACTAGGGTTACCAAGCCCAGCAACCAGTAGGAGGTAGGGGGAAGGCAGGTACTTACTGCAGGCGGGGGGTGGGTCTACAGAGAAAATCTATGGAGTTTCTAGGTGCATGCTACAGCACTGTCCCAGTGCGATGCCAGCACTTCCGGGTCACACTGGAAATGACATCATCGCACAGCAACAAAGATATCAACATCCTCACCCCCATTTTGTTGGCCTGCTTCTGCCTGCTGACCAGATAAGTACTGGTGGGCATCGGCAACAACTACCAGTTTTCCCGCCATTTGCAGGCACCCGGTAAGCCTAGTGGCCACTGCCCAGCCACTTAAGAGTAAGGCCCCTGGAAAGAGAGCATTCCCAGTAGGAATTTGTTGATATAAACACTAACCACACCAAGCCCCTTCCTCCCCACTGTCATGCCTCTTGGTGCTTTCTCCTCCCTCTTTTACACTAAAGTATGTAGATGTGAAGGTGGATCACACAACATATGTTCTCAAGTATCTCCACAAGCTGGATAGGAGCTGGTATGACTCCAACAGAAGAAACAGCTAGAATTTGCTGGCAGTTGCAGTGCATAAATATCTATTTACTCTTTTAACCGAAATGCAGCTGATGTACTTTGAGAGGCAGCTATTGATATGGCAACATCATTGTGTGACTACCAAGAACACAAGCGGATAGTTCATCCACAGCCAACTTTATAATCAGCTCCATCTCTGTAGTGATTTGACGCCTTAGAAAAGAGTAGCTGCCACCAAATCAACACATATTTACATCTTGACCTAGGTAAATCATGGCAGCCGGAACATTTATGCAAACCTCATTGGTCCTATCTTGACTCCACTGTCTTGAAAGATATCAACTGAAAATATCAGTCAACTAACTATGCAAATCCTACATTAAATTACTCTAAATCCATTGATTTCAAAGAGTTTAGACTGGATTAACTTAAAACTAAACAGGCTGGAACATACATCGATGTGGGCCAGAACTTCTGAGCAAAACCCAGGGTAAAACAGACATGGGAAAATGTGATTTATAAAGCAAAGTAAACAGACAATAGCTGCATGCAATTTCATCTATACTTTTGTCAGAGGCAGCAAAACATTAAAATAAAGGCGGGGATATTAAGTTGCCAGAATTTTTAAAATCTTACTAGGGTATTTCAGACAGTTCAAGCTCATACCTTGAATAAACCTTTGTTGCTCTTAAAGGTGCCAGTGGACTCTAAATTTGTTCAGACAGTCACTGTTATTCTCAGACACAAATAATCTAAATTGCTAGTACAAGAAAGAAAAGTCTTCTATGGGAAGGGGAGAAAGATTAAGTGTGTTTTGCGATTTCCTAAGTCAGGCTGTTTGGCCAAACCAAAAGCATTCTGGTTACATTTGAAATTAATACAAGTGTTTATGTTGGGAGTCATTGTGAAGAAGGAAAAGGGCAGTTGTCTAGCTGGAGATCAACAGCTAGAAAGAAGTATATCGGGGAAATGTCTGCTAATTCCAGTTGATGTAGAATTCTTATAGGATTTATTTATTTATTTAGACTTGAATTCCACCCTCCCTGCAAGCACACACACACACACAAAATGCAGGAGAACAAAAAAGCCAAGTCTGTCAGCAAAGATATTTTCCTTTGACAGCAACGAGTTTCCAAGTACAAATTAAGCACCCTACTCACTGGATTCCAAGTACAAATTAAGCACCCTGCTCCTCAGTCAAGAGGAACACCCACATTCATATGCAGATCATCATCTTTTTCTGCAATATTTTAGCATATATGCTTTTATGGAACACCATACCGGAATATGTCAGACGGGCAACCGTGTTAGTCTGTAGCAGCAAACAAAATAGAGGAGTCCCGCGGTGCCTAACAAAATTTATTCCAGCGGAAGCTTTGATGAGTCAGAGCGCCGTTCATCAGACGTATGATCTGTTCATCCAGTAGGCAGAAGGATTCATACACAAAAGATTACCCAGCTGATCTGGCAATCCAGCACCCACGGCCTCAGCAGGTGGGCACATCCCACAAGCCATAATCAGGTCTTTCTTGAGAGGACTCCAGGAGAATATACTCATACTGGAGTAGTATTGCCAAGCAGCTTTGCTACTGTGAAAGACAAATGGGGACCTGAGGAAAAACACAGAAGAGAAGTTTCTCTCCTCAGCCTGCTACCCTCCCTCTCTGGGACTGAGCAGCAGGGTGCTTAATTTGTACTTGGAAACCAGAGGTAGTAAACCTCTAAATACCAATGCCAGGAAGGAACCTCAGGGGAAAGCCTTGGCCTCTATGCCCTGTTGTTGGCCCTTCAGAATAACTAGTTGGCCACAGTGTGAGACAGGATGCTGGACAAGATGGACCACTGGTCTGATCCACTGGGACTCTTCTTATGTTCTCCTCAGTCCTCACCCCACACTTCCTGACTTTATTGGGTGAGCTTCAAGGATGGCCACTGAAGCCCCTCCGCTCTTGGCAGGAGGCACATGATCGAGGAGGAAGCTGGCCTTGGAGGACGCCTGCCACTTGTCCTCGAAGTCCAGTCTGGATCTTTCAGGATCCAGGACAAAGGAAAGCAAATGGTGGGGGCCTCAAACCACACACACTAGCCTGCACCATGCTCCCCACTGCCAGAGCTTTTCTCAGGCATAAGAGGGTATTCATGCAAACTCCTATGCTTTCACCTGGGAGTCAGGAAGGTATGAAAGAGAAAGTTGTTTAACCCTTCCTGTAGTTCTTATTCAAGTATGTGGGGGGGGGGATCAGATAATGGTTGACAACTCTCTCCTATCCTGCACTCCCCACCCCTCTTCAAACTGGGCATGGTGGATGTTCCACAGTACAAAATATTTTTTCCCATTCTACTTTGTAAAGAGAGCTTTGTTTCCAAAGCTTTTATGACTTCCACATTAACAGAAAGCTAGCCTAATAAAATAGTTCCAATAGTTCTCTGACATCACATATACAAGGTCAAAGTGACACTCTGTAGTAATGGGGGGGGAGAGAAATACTACCCTTTGTTTCATACAATGTGGATTAGAATTCACAATCATGCATTGTATTTTGTAATGCAGAAAAACTAAATGTAACCATTCTTTAACCTCTCTTGATTGTGAGCAACGTAGGGCAGTTTAAGGATTCACTAATCTGCATAAAATAATTTTGAATAAACTCCCTGACTTTTTAGGGCATATATTCTCTATAGCAAATTATGGGCACACCTTAATGGTGCAATTGAGCAGCAAGTTCTTTCCAAATATACCCTTGCCTCTCGGCCTATTTAGTTAGGGAAAGTATTTTACAGTGACATCCTAAACAGAATTATGCTCCGACCTGGATGGCCCAGGCTAGCCCAATTTCGCTAGATCATAGAAGCTGAGCAGTCCTAAGAACACTTTCCACTGAATAGACCTGAGTTGGCTTCTGAGTAGACCTGCATAACAGTCCATTGAAGTCCATGGGCTAAGAAGGGCACCACTCTGCAAATTCAATAATGACATCTGACAGATTCAGTCCCTGGAGTTTAAGATAATTTCCCCTGTGCTTCAGTTTTTCAGCTCACACCAGAATCATTTCACCCTTATACTAAACTTAAAACTCTGCTCTGCAGCAATCCCAGGGAGTGAGTGGGCACAGAGGGGGAGAGCTGGCAGCCACTAAGTGCATCTTTGACTCAGAAATGGAGCTCTCCTCATCCCACTGTTTTCCATTTCCTAGAGAACTTGGCACATTACTTTCGGCTCAGAGCAACACCCTGTGCCACCAGCTCCTACACTCTTTTCACTTTCTGGCCAACCACCTACACATCCAGAGGCACCATGTTCAGCAAGCAACCTACAGCAAGGGCCAAACTAATGACAGCAGAACTAGCTAAAATGGATAGCTAAATGGAACCAGAAGCAGTATACCTCTCGAAACTAATTACGGGGGGGGGGGGCAACAGGGTGAGAATTTGGCTTCTGTGTATCTGCTTTGAGGCCTTCTGTGGCATCTGGTTGGCCACTGTGGAGGAAACAGAAATGGATTATTGATCAGAACCAGCAGGGCTTTTCTTATGTTCAAGGGCATCTTGACACTACTGAGAGTCAATCCAAGTGCTCTGGTGGGATCACATTTTTATCCTGCCCTTCCCAAAGCTTCTCCCTCCCTTGTTTTAGTCACACAACAACCCTACCACCAGTTTGGTGCAGTGGTTAAGTGCACGGACTCTAATCTGGGAGAACTGGGTTTGATTCCCCACTCCTCCACTCGCAGCTGCTGGATGACCTTGGTGAAGCCATAGTTCTGTCAGAGATGTTCTTGAAAAGAGCAGTTTCTGTCAGAGCTCTCTCAGCCCCACCTATCTCACAGGATGTCTGTTATGGGGAAGGGAAGGGAAAGGAGTTTGTGAGCCGCTCTGAGACTCCTTTGGGTAGTGAAGGGCGGGGTATAAATCCAATCCCTTCTTCTTCTTTTATAAGGTAGAGTAGTCTGAGAGGGAGATAGAATGAATGGCTGGCCCAGTGGTCTTCTTGGCAAGAGGAGGGTTCAAAACATGGATCCCCCCAGTCATAATTTATATGATAGCCACAAAGTCACATTAGCTTTACCGTAGATAACAGGGGCCAGGCAGGATTTTTCATTTTGTAGGGCAAATTTTTTTCTTGTGGGGCACCCATTATGTTTATACTTTAAAACCTTCTATTGATACAAAACAAAACAAAAAATATTGTTGGGATTTTTAAAATGCAATTCCAGACTTGAGATCCCCTGGAGACTGGCAAAACGCTCTCCCCCATGCTGATAGTAGGCAGATATTGTTGGAAATGTGATCCCCAGGTCTCACATGGAGTATGGCATCCCTTCCTCCCCACCCCCCCATGCAAAAGAAAACAAGTAAACTTCCCCCTACCTGTGTGGGGCTTGACTTGCGGGCTTGGGAATTGGGTGGGGGCTTGCTTGCAAAAAAGAGAGATCACTGCAGCCACGTGGGAAGGATGGAAGGAGTTGGGGCTTACTTGTTTATTTTGCCTGTGAGAAGGGAGTAGCAGCAGCGTGCCTAGGTGTGGAGGTGGGGCTTCCTTGCTTTGCCAGCTGGGAGGCAAGATGAGTAGATGATAGAGTAACTGAGTGCCAGCTGGGTGAGGCAAGACCAGTAGACAACAGAGTCTTCTGGGCCATTGCCCAGAAGAAATACAGGCAGCATTGGTGGCCAGCATGAGGAATAAGTTGGGGGGCCTGCCCAGGGTAGTAAATTGGGGGCCCTGGTATCAGCCAATGTAGCTACAGACCTGACAGGGACTCAATGATGCCCATGGGGGAACATGCACACACACACTCCATTAGCGTACACAAACTAAAGTCCTTCTCTATACAGCAAACCAGCATATGAGGCAGGCTATAATTTATTATTTACTTCATTTATACCCTACTTGGGACAAGTGTTCCCTCTAAGCTGTGTTAGTGTGAGCTAGCTCACAGTTTTTTAACCTCCAGCTCACACATTTTTGCCTTAGCTCAGGAAGAATGGCTCCTGAGCAAACTAATTTAAGCAACAGTCAAATCTCTTGCTCACAACTCTAATGCCAGTCGCTCACAATGTAGAATTTTTGCTCACAAGACTCCACAGCTTAGAGGGAACATTGCTTGGGACCCAGTGTGGTTTACATCATTCTCCTCTCCTCCATTTTATCTTCATAACCACCTAGTAGGCCAAAACTGTGTAACTGGCCCAGGGTCATCCAGCAAGCTTCCATGGTAGAGCAGGGCTTTGGAACCTGGGTCTCCTGTATTCTAGTCCTTCAGTCTATCCACTACGCCGTGCTGGCTCTCTCTTTGAAGGCATCTTTCTATGGTTTACACACCAATACAGGTGTGTTTGCAAGCAAGCAAATGCCCCAACTCATTCCGAAATGAAAGAACAGTCCAGGAGAATCTGTCTGAAAATACAAGCTTTGAATTGGTAGCCTTTAGAAACAATTGCTCAAAGGACCAGAACTGTTTCTCTTATGGCTGCAACCATCATGATAGTCACCTTGAGGACAGATGCATCAAAACTGATATACCTGTTGTCAACTGATGATTCACATTTTAAAAAAAAACTCTGGGCAGACGACCTAAATATTCAGAGAGTCATCACAATGCTAACCGCCACCACCAAAATCCATCAATGAATCACTCCCACCAACGTAAAGCTATGGGATCCTACAGATGGCTACACACCAGGACACTTAAATCTCAAATCTCTAGATCAAACATATTTTTAATTATTTTAAATTGTATTTAAATGTTGTACACCACTTGAGCCCCAAGTACTGGGGGAGCGGTCTAAAAACTGAATTTATAAATAAACATCTAAGTAAAGATCTGTTATTTATAGCCTTGTTCCTTGTCCATCACAGAAATTGCCCTGAAGAATAAGCATCATAATTTACAAGATGCCATAGTAAGAATTACCTTTGATGCAACCATCTTCCACTCTAGAAGTGAACTGTAGACAGGTCTAAGGATGCAATCCTAAACTCACATTCCTGGGAGAAATCTCATAGAACCTCAAAAGAAGGTGGCTTGGTACTGCTTTGTAAGCAATGAAGAGTAGCATGTAAAAATCAGGCCAAGCAGACCTTGCCAAAGCACAGATTTGGCTCTCTTATTCTGCCTGAAGAGAAGATTAATTCAGGTCTGATGCTTCTTCAGACAACACAGAGTGGGTCAAAACCAGGCATCGTGTCATGCAAATACAGACAGGCATGGGCCACCAGTGAAAGAAGTTAAGAGGTTGCTCAAACTCTTTGAAAGTTGACTCCTTCAGGATTCTCAACACACTCGAGCTTCAGGTCCTTCCAAGCCCAACTGCAAGGCTGCTAGCCTCCAGGTGATGGCTGGAGATCTCCGGCTATTACAACTGATCTCCAGGCAACAGAGATCAGTTCACCTGGAGAGAATGGCCAGTTTAGAGTGTGGATTCTATGGCACTGAAGTCCCCCCCAAACCCCTCCTCCTCAGGCTCCACCCCCAAAATCTCCAGTTATTTCCCAAACCAGAGCTGGCAACCCTACCCATCTGCCAACGATCTGTCCCATGGAGGCGAACATGCAGAAAGTGCTCCCACACGTAACAATCTGTGACCGGCAGGGAGGAATGGAAAAGAGGCCCACAGGCTCTTCACCTGCCCTGGGAATCCTCATTGCCTCATCGCCTTCTTTCCGCCTAATACCACCGGGGCCCTGAGGGATCTTATGCAGTTCTGCAGGGCCTGCAAGGCAAGAGATGTTCCACCAGGCTTTTGGCTGAGGACAGCCACGGTTTTCTGGTTTTCTATAGTGGCTGGCACCCTCTCCCTTTCCCCCCTCTTCCTTAATTTTGATCTTGTGCTTCCTCTACCCACTGCCCAGAAGGTGGCCAGGCAGTCCAGAACTGGGATGTAATTTTTAAGAACACCATCTGGGACTTCTTTTAATCTGGTCTTCTTCAAATTGTCATTCTTTTTGACATATTTGAATTAATAAATCAGATTAACAACAACATCACCTCAGGGCAGTTTCCCTTGTTCCTTCTCTGAAGAAAAGTCAGAAGCCAGCTTCTGTCAGCTGTGGCCATCCTCCCCTCAACTCCAAGCTTTGCATGCAGATTCTGGGAACGTGTACAGCAGGGTTCCCCAACATGGTGCTCGTGGGCACCATGTTGACCACAGAAACCTTTCTTGGTGCCCACTGAGTGTTTTTAGAATGCGGATGGGTCCAGGTGGGGCTCTTGCCCAGCATGGCTTCTGACTGGCCACTGAAGACCTGATTGGCTATGCAGATTAAAATAACACTGTTTTGGAGGCAGCTGTCTTGAAGTGTTGGTTTTATTTCCTCTCAGTCCTCTTTCCCAGTGCATTTTTTTTAATTACCCCTCTTCTCTCTTGCACTAGGGCTTC
The DNA here is from genome assembly GCA_029375565.1 of Gekko gecko. Lineage (NCBI taxonomy): Eukaryota > Metazoa > Chordata > Lepidosauria > Squamata > Gekkonidae > Gekko > Gekko gecko. Next base: position 52,055,599 of record JAPDNY010000013.1, on the reverse strand, counting down.
CTCTGTGTCATTGGGTCTGCCTCCCATGACAGATATTTTGTGGTGAGCCCACCACCTTTTGTCAGAATTCCAAAGGCACCCACAGGCTCAAAAAGCTTGGGGACCCTTGATATACAGTCATGAGGGAAGAAGTCACATCTCTGACAGCCCACAGGTAGTGTTTGGCCAAGTGGACATCTTCAGTGTCCTCTCGTGAAGCCTGCTCTTATACTGTGTATCAAGACTAAGAACTCAGTGCCTGAAAAAGTATAGGAGCGAACTACTGGGGAAGCCCACATGTATCCCGGGAAAATGGGGCTTTGCTTAGATAGTGACTCCCTCGGGCTGTTTTAGGCTGAGGAAAATGGTGCAGAGCTGAAGCCCCTTTTCCACATGTACTGTGGTCCTGAACCAGTTAGGTGTCGACAGCCAACTTGGTTTAGTGATTAGAATGTTGTGGGAGACCCAGGTTCGAATCCTCATGCTATCATGGAAATTTGCTGGGTGAGCCTGGGCCAATCATGCACTCTCAGCCTAACCTACCTCACAGGATAAAATGGAGGGCAGGAGAATGACGCAAGTCACTCTGAGTTCCCACCAGAGAGAAAGGAGAAGTACCAATGAAGTTAAGTAAATAAATAATTGGTCACAGCACATGCAGGAATTGAGGAGAACCCCCAACTCAAGTGTACTTGTGTTACATTTGACACACAATACACAGACCCAACCTGCGTACCCAGTAGCTTGTGAAGAGGCCAAGCTCCCCTAATTCAAACTTTGACAAAGAGCCACGATTTCACATATAATACAGAGGTTACTCAATAGGGCCTCTCTGACAAAAGTCCTGGTGCCCCAGCCAAGAAGTAGGGCTGGGCTGCAAAGAGGGCAGACGAACACCATGGTGTGATCAGGGTGTTCTTTGAAAGACTGGACAATACTGTGTGATGTAATCACAAATGGGCACCGCATCCTTTTTTCACCCCTCAGAACACTGTGACAAGGGCTCTTGCACTAAAGAACGTGGGCGGCCACCACACAATTAACACCTGGAGAACAGTGAGCAGCATCAAAGCCTGCAAGGAAAAACTTGTAACAAATGCTGAACAGAACAGACAGGGATACCTGCCCACTAATACATGCCTCTGGGCTTTCTGGCCTATGGTTTGGACACCTGGTTGAAAGTTAACCTGACTGTGGGTTGTTTTCTCAGACGTGTGTATGGGGGATGGCAAGAGAAGAGCTGTTACCTCAGAGCTAGGTATCTGCAATGTGTACATAGTGCTTAAAAAAAACCCTGTATACAAAGTGCATACAGTTAAGCAAATTCATATGCTTTTCCATGGGAGCAGACTATATTTTTGGGGATCAAACACTGCTCCTTTCCTCCCTTTCCACATACTACAGTGAACCTAAGCAATTTGTGGATTTTAAGCGTATCGACCAGTCACCAGTGCAAAGCATTTGTTCCAATCAATTACATTTTTTGTCTGCTCGTCTTCTGAGGAGCTTGGGGTAGAGTATGAGGTTCTCCCCTCTTACCTTTTATCTGCACAACAACCTCACGAGGAAGATTATTCTGAGAGGGACTAATTGTGCAATCCTGACACAGAGTTACTCCAGCCAAAGCCTGCTGAAACCAGTGGGCTTAGACAGGAGTAACTCTACAAAAGGATTGCTCTAACTTAAAGTCATCCACAGTGTCATCCTAAACAGAGTTTCACCCTTCCGAGACCATTGACTTCAACAGATGTAAACAGGTGTAACTCTGCTTAGGACGGTGCTTCCAATGAGATTCATGGCAAAATGTGTGGATCTGAATCCAGGACTCCCTGGTCCTAGTCTAATACTCTAAACCACTACACCACACTGCTTCTCTCATTTAGGCTGCAATACTCTTTCACAGGACAAGGTGCTACACGGTGGGGACTCTTTTGTTTCTAGATCTTTGAGTGTTAAGCTTCAACAAACTGGCCTGGTTTGCTAGGTGCTGAAGGTATTAATAAGTTTGCTTCAAACCCAGTAACACAATACAGGGCAGGACCAGTGCACGGAGCTCCAGTAAAAATGTGCAACATTTCTTTCCTGCACATGCAGTCGCTGTCAGCAGCAACCCACCAGAACTACTTCTGTTCCACCTCCGCCGACCGTGGGCAGTTACTGCTGCAAAAGCACACCACCTTCAGAGGCCTCTGCCAGCAGCCCGCCCAGCATTATATAAACTAGTGGGTGGATGACACCGCACTTAACCTAGTTACCTAGTAAACTATTTCAGTAAATGCTAGAGCTACCCAGCAATCTCCCCAGGGTAGCAGGTATGAGGGCACCCTGCCGAGTGCTGGATGTGTTAAAAAAGGGACAGCCCCAATTTGCAGCGAAAGAGAAGAGGAAATTCATGCAATTGGGTTTGTCAGGACAAGTTTATAGGGGTTGAGCCAACAGTCCTTGCTAGGCTACCCAAGCAAGTCTTAATATCTGAACCAAGGCACTTCTCACAAGTCGTGGCCAAGTCCTTTGAAATGAAACTGTACACAAATGAAGCTGCCTTATATTGAATCAAACCACTGGTCCACCAAGGTCAATATTTTCTACTTAGACTGGAAGTGGTTCTCAGGCAGAGGCCTTTCACATCACCTACAACTGGAGATGCCAGGGACTGAACCTGAGACCTTCTGCATGCCAAGCAGATGTTCTACCACTGAGCCACAGTCCCTCCCTAATGTGATATATGCTCTTATGTGCCAATAATGCCCCTCTGCTCTGTACACAGGACAAACCAGCCAGCCTTTATGCAAAAGAATAAATGAACACAAATCTGACATCAAAAATGGCAATATCCAGACACCAGTGGGGGAACACTTCGATCTACCAGGACACTCCATCAAGGACTTAAAGGTCACCATAGTTCAACAGAAACATTTCAAAATTAAAATCCAATGGGAAGCTGCTGAATTGGAATTTATATGTAAATCTGACTCGGTCATACTTGGATTGAATAGAGACTTTGGATGGTTATCTCATTACCAGAAGTAACTGCCTTTCAGGTATTCCATTCAGATTCATTAATAGAAGGAAGGGGTCACACCCTACCTTTTTCATGACTTTTGCAACTGTTTTGCATTTATATGGCATCTCCCCCTTCCCTTTACCACCTATATATCTCTTGCCAGTTTCTTCATACCCTCCATGCATCTCGAAAGCTTACACTACAATAAAGTTTGTTAGTCTTAAAGTGCTACTGGACTTTTTACTATTTTGCAGCAACAGACTAACATGGCTAACTCCTCTGGATTTATCCCCTTTGTATGTGACCATGGGAGCCTGACTCTCGAAAGTGTATACAAAAGTGTATACCCTGACCTGGATAGCCCAATCTAATTTCTCTTGCCTTAAAAACAAGTCTAGCTTACCACTTAGTGGTGCATAATGCTAAAGAGCTAGAACTTCTGGCTGCCAGACAATCTTAGGATCTCCTGACTATACTACACACACTGCCATAAAATAATTATTAGTATTATTACTATTTTGGAAATCTTATCAGTCTTTAAGGTGCTACTAGACTTGAATCTTTCTGCCATACACTGACTTAAGATTGTTGAGACCAGTATGACCTACTCTGACTGGCACCAGTTCTCCAGGGGGAAGTCTTTCACATCACCTGCTACCTGATCCTTTTAACTGAAGATGCCACATGCTGGGGATTGAACCTGGGACTTTCTGCATGCCAAGCAGATGCTCAGCCACTGAACCACATTCCCTCCCTTCTCATCCCTGTTCATTTTGTAATTCCATTGACTGAAGATGGTTAAGCAGGACAACAGTTATGAAGGAAGGGTTTTTTTGTTGAAAATTTATAATTCCTGAAATCAATAGGATATGAGGTATGACTAATTTCTTTTTCTGTATTACATTGTGGATAAAGAGCTCTCCTCCCTTCCTCCATATAAGAAAACGATATCACTTAGCACAGATGGAAATAAAACAACTGTCTGCAAAAGAATTTATACTTTCACACCAAATCAGACAGTTTGTTCCTCTATCTCAGTACTTGCTACAATGATCTCAAAGATTCTTACCCTGTTACCTGAAACCTTTTAACTGGAGATGCGAGCTATTGAACCTGGGACCTTCAGCATGCCAAGCAGGTGCTCTGCCACTAAGCTACAGATGCTCATAAATTGTCTCAAGAGCATCACAACTGATCAATGTGAAAAGCTTCCCAGCAGCCCAGGAGTGAGGTCCAAGGCCTTGTACAAGTGGGGACCTATCTTGGTCAGAAGGTCCACAAGTGTGGTGGAGACAAAAGCATCTTGACTTGAAGGTATTCAGCAAACCATTTGTGTGTTCTACTGGCTTTTATGCACTTAACTTCCTGGTAAGTGGAATAACAAAGAATGGAAAATGAACAGTCTTAGCAGTCATGGTCACCTGAAGGCAGTTTCTCTTGAAAGTAACTGAAACCGACTTTCAACAGATGCACATTGTACTACACACAGGCCCACAAAGAGTCACCCCCCACCCCCCGCAGAAGGCATATCATTGGTCAGGACAGAACTTGGGGGGGAGGCATTATATAGGCTCTTGGCAAACAGCTGAGGCAGGTACCTCTGACTCACTGAAAGCAAACCTAAGCAGGTTTACTTAGAAGCAATACTCCCTCTAAGCTGTGGAGTCCTGTGAGCAAAAACTCTACTTTGTGAGCTATTGGCATTAAATCTGTGAGGGAGAAATTTGGCTACTGTATAAATTAATTTGCTCTGGAGCCATCCTTCTTGAGCTAAGAAAGAAATGTGTGAGCCAGAGGTTAAAAGACTGTGAGCTAGCTCACACTAACTCAGCTTAGAGGGAACACTGCTCAGAAGTAAGTCCTCTATTAACCAATGGAGCTTACTTCTAGGAAAATGTTCTTAGAATTGTAATCCAAATCCCTCCCGCCACTCACTCCAGCCCTCTGGAAGGAAAAAAAATTGTAAAACAGCTGCTAAAATGCTGGCACTTTGGGATTTTTCCACTCCAAAAGAGACATCCCCCATATTTACAAATTCAGGATTATTATATTTAAATCGTATCATATTTTCTCTATTAAAAATAAAATTCAAACTTCAAAATTCAAAACAAGCAACCAAATAGCTAGAGATGTACCTCCTCCAACTTATACAATGTCCAGAAACAGTCCCTTCCCCTCCCCTTTAGAATAATTAGAACACCCGTCTCGTTCCATATGCACCATCTCTAACCTCATCATGAATCACATCACAGCCACAAAAAGGGCATGCTGAAAGTGTGAGGAAAAAGGAAACCTGTTGCCTTCCACCCTTTTAAGCTGCATAAGAGTAGCCAGATTTTTGAAAGGCTGGGAGTAGGCCCTCTCTTCCATGGTCAACTGACTGACAAACAGAAACCAAAAAGATGAAACTTTCCCCATCTCTGAGCTCCATGCTAGGAGAAACAGCACCCACTACGCTTCATCTATTAAGGAGGACTAAGCAAAAGAAGGGGCACTTCCTGCTCTTTCTGTGCTGTTCCACTCAGCCATGTTGTTCTCCTTCCTACTATGGTGAGTAGGGCTCTAATTTTGCCTCATAGCAGATGTGTAAGATGATGGCAGGTGAGAGGACCAGTGAAGGGACAGATGATTGCATGTTCTCTCAATGCTGTGGAAGTTTGTGAAGATACAGGCACCATCTTGGGATGCGGACTTAATGTCACCCTCCCTGCACAGCTACAGGGCAAGCAGGTAAATCTTTAAGAAGAATGTTACACGATAACTGAACTACATTAAGTGACGTTCAGGGGTGGCTTTTATTCACACATACAGGTTCAGCAGTTGGAGGCCCACCTCACAGCTGAAGAACCTTTGGCACAAACTCACGAAGGGCTGAAAGGTGGCATACCTCAGGAGACACCTGTGGTGTAGACATTTAAGCACAATTTACATAAGTTCCATTCCAAGCATCGATTTCACCTCAATAATGTGGAAAAAGGCAGTTGCTTGTTTTCTGTGGCTCTGAAATGGGACCTGTTCTGAAGCACAGATAGAGGCTTCAGGCATAGCAGGTTATTACGGGAAAAGATCTCTCTGATGCAGTGATTTTGCTTGAGGGACAAGGGAGGGGGAGTCAGATTCTGTGTAGCTGCATGCCAAATAATGGCCGTTAGTGAAATACTCCTGGATGGAAGTAATGGAATACATCCTGCTAAAGTTGCCAGATTTTTTACTGTCCCCTGCTACTGTGCTTTTACAGGGGTGGAAATCCTTCACCTGCCAGTTTCTGCAGATTTAACAGCTGCTAAAGACACGGGAGGCTGTCAGAACAGAGTCTAGCACTTCTCTACCATATCTCAGTCAAATACTATGCAAAACCAACCAACTCTATGGAATCACTCATAACACCAAGAGGAAAAGCCAGATACGACCACCCTGTAAAAGCCAAACTACATAATCAGTGATTAACACACACAAGGCAAAACGGCTAGCTTACTACCAGGCAGGAAAGAACAACTTCATTGCCTCACTGTAGCCTGAAGTGTGTACACTACAACAGGTGCATCACACAAGAGTGCCAATTGTGTAGTTTGGCTCCAAGCCCTGCCCAAATCCGAGAGATGGAACTTTGTTCTGGAAGGCTGGATACCTCCAGCACGGAAATCTGTTAAGTTTTAACTGAACTGAATCTCTGCCTAGTGTGCTTTGCAAATTAATTTCCAGAGTAGCTACAATAACTACCATTATCATTCTCTTGTCTTACCTAGGTTTCTGACGCAAAGCATACTTCCTAAGGAGTAAATCTAACAGGTCAGGGGCTGCAGTAAGGATTGGAAGGAGAATTGAGTGAGATTGAATTAAAAAAGCAAAATGTTTAGTTGGGTGTTTATGATGATGCATTCAATATTAGCTAATTTTTAAAAAACAAACAGATGACCTGACCAGGGAGCCTACAGTTCAGACTTGCAACAAGATTTATTTATTTAGTTAGGCTCTGAGCACCTTTTTGGTACAAAGAAAGCACTGCATTTTCTTCACTTAAACCATACCTGCAGTACTCCTATTAGAGAGTCAATATTAAGTAGAATTAACGAAAGACACAAAAACAGTTCCATATGCCCAATTAGAGCCTCCTACACATTACCATTCCACCGCAGTTCTTTATTTCCGAGTTTGTTTATTAATTAAAATGGCTGTTATGCAACTACATGGCTCTCAAGTGCCCTTAAGTTTTCTTAATTTACTTACTTTATTTATAATTTGCCTTTCTTGTTGAAACTAAAGGTGCATCAAACTCCAGCAGTTCCCCCTCCTGCTGCAGTTTGCTGAACCCCACATCTCAGTTACTGTCATCTTTGGAATGTGGTTGGATACCGGCCAATATGTATTCCCTGCCTTTTCTACTGTGAGAGATGTGAAGGCCCAGAAAACTCTCCCAAACATTTGTGGGAGGGAGATGTCCCCATCCCCCCCCAAGGACTCAAAAAACATTCCAGCAGAAAAACTGGGAACTACTGGGGAGCACTGAAAAAACCCACCCATGAAATATTACCTCTTTTAAAAATAGTGAAATGCTTTTTAAAACAAGGTTTTGTTTACTCCAGATGTACAGCTTGGACAAGTACAAGGATTCCTTTAAATTTTTCCAGTGGAAAAACTGGGAAAATTGCAGGAATGCCAGGGGGGAACCATCCTATTTCCCCCCCTTTTGGAATGAATGACATGAAAGGCAAAGTTTTACTCAAAATGTGTGCTCCGAAAAATTTTATATTAAGAGAACCTACAGCATTAGATAATGATAATTCCTAGGTATACTGCAGACATTTACAGGTATTTTTTCAAGATTTTTTAAAATTTAAATGTAAATACTTCTGGCAACGATGTGTTGAATTGTTATATATTATTCAACAGTTAGTCCTACCTCTTCTGATTGTATGAGAGAATTCTGTCCAAACAATACACTTTTGTGTTAGGTATATACATCTTCCCCAATATATACCTCTGAAAACATTCAGAGGAAATAAATTTTATCTACTCTGTTCCCTTTCTGCTAAGGGTAGTTGACATGCAAGGCTTGGGTACAGCTGATAACCTTTTTTTAAATGTATGTTTTGTTTAAAGTTTGCATGGCCTGGGGTTGGATCCTACCTCTCTGCTCAGCCAAGCATGGAGTCTTCCTCAGCATGAGGAGCCTTCTGTATGAGGCATAACCCCAATTGACAGAAAAAGGCTCCACACTTAGCTAAAAACATCTGATAGGATCCAACCCCTAACTTTCCACTTGTGTTAATAGGGCATTTTTGTCATTTTTATCTCAAACTACCCTCAAGAAATTCAGGGCTGTGCACATGGTTCCCTCTCCCTTGCTTTTTATTCTCACTCACAAAAACTCTGTGGATCAGATTAAGTGAAGAGAGGCGACAGTCTTTCATGGCTCTCCCCAATCTAACACTTCAACAGTTTACTATTCTAGCCACTAAACCACCCTGCTGAGAAGGCACATAGGCAAACTTCAACACCATTGCTTCTATCCTCCAAACACCAAACCATGCTACGACGGCAAGACTAACTAGTACTACATGTAATTCCGCATGAGTTTTTTTTTTTAATTCACTACACAAATGGTTCCTAATCTTTTTTGGTATGAAGAAGAAGAAGAGATTGGATTTATACCCCGCCCTTCACTACCCAAAGGTGTCTCAGAGCGGCTTACAAACTCCCTTCCCTTCCCCTCCCCACAACAGACACTCTGTGAAGTAGGTGGGGCTGAGAGAGCTCTTGACAGAAACTGCTCTTTTTTCAAGAACAGCTCTTATCAGAACTACGGCTTGCCCAAGGTCATCCAGTCAGGTGCAAGTGGAGGAGTGGGGAATCAAACTCGGTTCTCCCAGATTAGAGTCTGCGCACTTAACCACTACACCAAACTGGAGACCCACAAGTCCAAATTTAGTTGGTATAGTGACCCACTTAAACAACAACAACAAAGCATGCACAAATTTAAAAAAACTACGAAAGCCCAGGGCTCACTTTCACAGGTTTCATGATCCATAAGTGGGAGAATACTATGCTAGTCCACTTCTGAACTACAGGCCTTGCTTATTATTTAACAGTTCCTACAGAACATATCCTTGCTTTTGATCTGCCCTTCACCCCAAACTTCGCTCCATGCTGATAACCTTTGCAAATCATTTCCCTGCTGACATTCTAGCTATGAAAGAGGGATGCTGTAATCATGAATTTCTATCCAGCAAAAAAATAAAATAAAGCAAACTTAATTGATCCCTTCAGACCAGGCAATTAGAGAAGAATCCCTGTGGATGCCAACTGGTGTTGGATCTGAACATTTCCCTTTTAGAAAATCTACAGGATTTTCCCCTGCAAATGATGGCTGACATGTACGATGCTGCTTTCACAGATCAAACACTAGAAACACAACAGACTAGAGAATCTTCGTATCACCTCATAGTAACAATACTTTTTGATGAAATGAGTTCAGACCTCCAACTGAGAGTCATAAGAAACCTGTGATGTTTATGCACATATGAATCAGCTTCTTTGAAATACAGGAGGAAAAAGTTATGAAGGAGGCAGCCAGGCAGCTTCATCCTGTGCACAGAAACCAGCCCTCTTTGTAAGCACAACTTGTTTGCAAATAAGGGTGCAAAGGATTTTGGCCTTAGGATCCTAGAAAAGCTGTGAACTTGGAAAGCACTACCACCAACAACACAGCTTCTTTAAAAATGAAGAAGCTGGCCTCAAATAGAACAGAAACCTTCAGAGTAGCAGGAGTAACTGAGTATCTAGACATTAAAAATCCCCTCTCTGAGCCCATCTTCCTCTTCCCTTCTTATGTCTTTAAGATACTAGTTAAGGAAGTGAAAAGAAAATGGCCAAAGACATGGATCGTTGTAACTCATGCAACCTCTTCTATACAAACACCTGTGTCTTCCACCATTTTCTTCTCCCTCTCAAATGTTCAAAGAGGCAAAAGTAAACCTCAGATTTAGTCTTTAACCAGCTCCCACAACCAACACACACCACAACATGGTTCCAGAGTTGGAGGTGACCAAGGCAGTTGCTGTCACATTGAATATTATACTGGCTAGCAACAGCAGGCAATGCGCAGATCCAGAAGCAAGACTTGGCTGCATCAACATCCACAGCACTGTGGATGAGCCCCATCTCTCACACCCAATTCACAAGGGCCATAAAAATGGCCAGCGGGGAAGGGCTTACAATTCAAGGGTATACTGCAAGCTCTGCATACACGCAGCTTTTCAATTCTGCTTCCAACACATTCTGTCAAAAAGGATCTCAAGAGTTTGCAGGTAGCCAAGCAGTTCCAAGGAAAAACCCAGACATGAAAGTCATGGAGTACCTCTTAAGAAAATAAACCCAAATAATAAAAAATAGGGTAGGAACATCGATTTCTGCCAGAACTCTCAGGTTGGAGACACATATAACTATACAGAAGTCAAGGCTGATGATGAATTCTGGCAGAACTTGAAAACTTGCACAGTGCTGTATTGTTTTTGACTGGACCTAATTACAAATATTTAAAGGATTCCAGGTAGAAAAGGTGGGGAAACCTGGTGTCTGTGACCTTGGAGAGACCCTGCTAAGTCAGAGCAGACAGTAAATGAGTTAGAGGGACCACTGATCTGTCTCGGGTGTAAGGCAGGTTCAGAGGTTTCCAGCTCTCATTCATCCCTCCCTTGGACAGGCAGGACTCATCTCAGTCAATGCCTTGTGCCACTCTAGTTGTCCAAGCAGACATACAGACGGAGCCAGATCCTGTCCTCAAGGATCAGACCACGCCTGTTACCCTCAACTTGCAACCCAGGCAAGGGACTGGGGGGGGGAAGCAAACAGTACACAAACTATCTTCAGATCCTTCCACATGCTGGTGACCCAGCATTACTGTGGCTGCCCTGCCATCACATGCACAAGCTTTACAAACCAGCAGTTTGGCCTAAAAAACCACACCACCAAGGTAAAAGAACAGGCAACAAGAGGGACTAGCCACACAGGATCACCCCAATGTCTGCTGCCATCCCCTGCTCTGCGGTTTCTCTCTTCATTCAAATTCTCATGACGCCTGAGTGCTTATGTATTTATAGACTCGAGCCACTTCCTGGGGCCATATTCTCTCCCTCTCTCCTCCAGGCAATTCATGGGCTAGCGAAACTCCAGAAGAGAAAGAGAGCATCAACATCACCTTGGAGAATCAAAGACAAAACCATCCTTTTCACATAAGCCGGAAGGATCCCTGCCTGGACATTTCTACTTTAGTGACTGTTCTTCTCCAATAAAGTTACAAGAAACTCTGAGAAAAACCCTGAGCCCAGCAGTGCCTCCAGAAGCCAAGAGGCTGGCAACCCAAAGAAGCGATTCTGTTTCCTCTGGTGGCTTCCAGCTTCCCAGACCAATAAAGCAAAATGCCAGAAAACGGAATGGTGGCAGAAAAAATAGAGCTACAGCCCTTCACGCTAGCAGACCAAACTCTGTACCCAAGGGGGGGCACTCTGAAAACCAAAAGAACTCTTTCTGCTTTAAGGAGTTTAAAACAAAAAGCAAAACCCTTAGCTACTGGAAATTAATTGGAATGGTGCAAATATCAGTGCAGACTGGCCAAAGATGTTGGGGTACTACACAGTTCAAATGATGATGCTCTGACCCCTTCCTATTCTGTCACCACCCTAGCTTTAAAAAAAGTGGTGGGTTTGAAGTGGGAAATATTCTCTTTTGATCTTACACACACACAAACAGGGATGGCCTTCAGCTTCTTGCTCACCCCCCCCAACACAGGGTCAAATACAATACAAGAATCTTCAACAAGATCACTCTGCTGGTTAAAAACAAATGACCCAATGAAGCACGCTCTAGCCCATTTATAATTGTAACTGTCATGGGGGAGACAGACTCCTAGCAGATCATAGGACACCCCCTCCCCTTCTTGGCATCGAAGTTTTCTCAACCAATGTCCCAAAAACATTGGCACAGCTGATGAAGGGAACTGCTCCCTTAGGACCAAAATTAAACAGAAGCACCTTTAGCAAAATTTATTCCAGCATCACCTTTCCTGAGCCAGTGCTCACCTGAAGTATACCACCGAGGGGCCTGATCTTAGCCACACTGGGGTTACGAGTCTCTCCCAAAATAGTGCAGGCGGTTCCATTCCCAACTTCCAGAGAATGACACTGCCCGGGAGAATACCCCACGGATTCAGCCCTCCCTCCAGAGGGCACATGGGAAAAGAGCTGGCCAGCCAGCAGGCGCTCTTTTGCAAACAACCCCGCCAAGCCTCTTACCCCCCCCAAATGCCCACATCTCCCGTGGCAGGTGCCACATCGGTGCCCACATCTCCCATGGCATCCGCTTCTGTTGCCATAGAGACCCACTTTGCCTTGGCACGGCTCAGCCAAAAAAGCACCAATAATCCAATAATCAACACCACAAAAATATTCTTCCTCTTATCCCACCCCCACCCCCAGCACCAACAATAAAATATGGCAGCTTGGCTGGGCACCCCCCAAGAACCGGGCAGCTCCCTCCCGGTGCCCAGCAACTCTCCCAGTCGCTAGAACGGTGCACCCCGCGAAAGCCCAGCGAACTGCTGGTGAGAACAGCTTCAGAGAAATCCGAAAGGGTTTCTCCGGGGGGTGGAGAGAATCCAGGGGGCTTTAAATGTAAAATACCTCGCTGTCCTTCTGGGGACAGATCCCCCACCCCTCCTTTCTTCCACCAGCCCCAATCCATAAACGCGGGTCCACCACCTTGCCCGTCCCCGAAGCGCCAGCCTTGCCCCCGCTGCCACCTCCCCCGGAGCCAGCCGAGCCACGTACCTTTGCAAGAAGACGAAAATGGCCCTTGCCTTTCTCTGCCTGGTGGACAGGGGAGGGCCCCTCGGAGCCGTGCTCCCGAGCTGGTTTCTTCTTCTTCTTCTCCTCCTCGGGATTATGTCTGCGCGCGGGTGCGTGTGTCGGCGCGTCCTCCTCCCCTCGCTCTTTCTCCTTACAGAGCTTTCTGCCCTTGCTCCATCGTGGCGGCGGCGGCGGCTGCTTCGGCGACCGTGTGCGAGCTAACAAAGCCCCGTGCCCTGCGCCGCCTGCCTGCCTGCCTGCCTGCCGCCCTCCCTCCTTCCTCTCTCGCCTCTGCCTGCTGCTGGCTGCTACTGAAGCGACCGACCTACGGGCGCATCGCACTTCCCCACCTCCATCCTGCCTGCGCTTCCACCTCGCAGCTCCAATTGCACAATAGAGCCCCGGCAGGCTCATCAATATTCATTGCCTGAGCCCTCCCCCTCGGCCGCTTAGGCGAAAGTAATGGAGCTCCTATCGCCTGGCTCAGGGGGAGGTTAGGCAAGGGCGGGGCGGGAGGAGGCCGAGACGGGGAGAGAGGAAGCCTCGCCTCTGCTGGCAGCGCGCTCGGGGAAGCGGCTGCACCGGGGAGGGTCGGGCGATCTCTGAAGAATGCTCCTTGCAAAGCGCTTCGACTAGGCGGGCTGCTGCAGCCCTGCCCGAGATGGGGAAGGGGAGGGTGGGGAGAGAGGCAGGCAGGCAGACAAAAGGGGGAGGCTCGCTCGCCCTCTCTCGTCTCCAGCCGCTCCCCCGCTGCAAAGATTACAAGGCGGCGCGCTCGCTGCGTCGTGCCAGTGGACGGTGGATGGAGGCAACCGGGGCGGGAGAGGGAAGAGGAGGAAAGGGAGGGTGGGCTGCCCTCCCTCGGCAGGTGTGGGCCACGCTTGCTTGGGAGGGAGAGGAGAGGGCGGCTGCATCACGCTTAGGCGAGAGCTACTGCAGCCCCTCTGCGAACCAGCCGGAGACTCACAAGCCCGCGGGGTGGTGACTTGGCGAGTGTCAGTCTGCGGCGAGGAGCACATTCAGAAGAAAGGCCACGGAGGTCGGGATCGACGCCGTCCTCCCTCCTCGTCAGCATTTATATAGCGCTTAAAACGTGCACGTTGTCTTGTTGCCAAACAGCCCTGTGAGGTAGGCCAGTAGCGATTCCCCTGATGCAGAGGGATCAGAGCGTAAGCTGGCTATTCATACTTAGCATTTGTATAGCATTTCGGTATTCAAAATGCTTTCCCTACATTATCCTGTTGCAAACAGCCCAGTAAGGTAGGCCAATTTTATCCCCCACCTATATTGCAAATATGACACTGAGGTGGAGTGGTTTCTTTGCCGCCTGGTGAGTTCCTGGTGTTAGCAAGATTAGAACCAGGACACTTCTTGGATTATTCTCTTAGCCATTACACCATACCGGTTTGTGCTGCAGAAGGCTTTCTTGACTTATTACATAGAAACAATAGTACTGACTTGCCTTACAGTGTTGTTGTAAGGATTACTTAGTATATGTCTGGGGGAAATGATCATGCAGAAAGTTGTCAAATTATTGCATTCAGCTAGGATCCAGAGCTGCATTATTTGGTTGTTTTTCATTTCTTCCATGCTGCCAAATATTATGTATAATGTATAATTATAATGTATAATTATGTATAATGCATGTTGTTATTATACACAAAGAGTGTACATCACACAGGCTCATCCCTCTACTACACCCTTTCTCCATCTTAAGTGTTCCAAAAGGATACATAGTGCATATGTACAGGATTCGGTAAGGCAGTGTCACGTTTATATATTGTCCTGCCTTTCTACCAAAGAGCTCAAAGCAGCCTATAGGCTTCTGTCCTACTCCAGTGTAGCCTCCCAACAGGATAGTGTGAGAGAGACTCATTGGCTCTAGAACATCTACAAGGCTTCACAGTGGAGTGGGGATTTGAACCCAGGGCTTGATAGACCAAGGGTGATGCTCTGAAATGACAAGCTTACTCTTATGTATCTGTGCTGGGGATCTGCCACAGCTCCCTAGCCATAGAGTGCATGGAGGATTTTGCTTCAGGGGCTGTGGCTTAGTGGAAAAGCCTCTGCTTTGCATGCAGAAAGTCACAGGTTCAGTCCTCAGGTTCTCCAGTTAAAAGGACCAGGCAATAAGTTATGTGAAAGACCTCTGCCTTCGACTCTGGATAGCTGCTGCCAGTCTGAGTAGACTCTACTCAGTAAACAGTTTGTTCATCCTGGTAGCAAGGTGACAAACAGGCCCTTTTGTGAGTGCATAATCTACTCACAAACCTTGAAGGGCTTTTAATATCCAAATGGGTCATATTACTGCTCTCAGGTACAATGGCAGACAGTTAATGCAGTTCAGTAGCAGAGAGAGCTGGAGGCTTGAAATTGGATTCATGAATTCAGCGTTGAAACTGAGCAGGCCTCGGTTTCTGAACTGCTATTTTAAAGCAGAAGGTGTAAGAGTTTATTCATCATGAAGTGGTGTTTTGTATGATTTTTTAAAAAGAAAGACATTCTTGCAAAAGTCTGCACTACTATTCCTGTTGTTCTGCAATACAAACTCACATGATATCCACCACACAACCTGGGCTAACGGTGAACCCTCCAAAAGCAATCCCCAAGAACAAAAGCTAAGCTGGAGCTATGTGGTTGCATCCTGTTGCAAATGCTCTTTAGATTAAGAAATCTAGGAGGGAATGAACAAGTCTCAGGGCTGAGGACTAAAAGCTGATGGCTCATTCCTCTGCATTGAACCTGGAGCCAAACTAAGAACATAAGAAGATAACAGAAGCCAATGTTGGATCAGGCCAGTGGCCCATCCAGTCCAACACTCTGTGTCACACAGTGGCCAAAAATACCAGGTGCCATCAGGAGGTCCAGCAGTGGGGCCAGGATACTAGAAGCCTTCCCACTGTTGCCCCCCCCCCAGCACCAAGAATACAGTACATCACTTGCCCCAGCCTGAGAGTTCCTATCTATACCTTGTGGCTAGTAGCCAGTGATGGACCTCTGCTCTATATGCTAGCTTATCTACTTCCCTCTTGAAGCTGTCCATGCTTGTAGCCGCCACCCCCTCCTGTGGCAGTGAATTCCATGTGTTAATCACTCTTTGGGTGAAGAAGTACTTCCTTTGATCTGTTCTAATCCAACTGCTCAGCAACTTCATTGAGTGCCCACAAGTTCGTGTATTGTGAGAAAGGGAGAAAAGTACTTCTTTCTCTGTCCCATGCATAATCTTACAAACCTCTATCATGTTACCCTCAGCCATTGTTTCTCTAAGCTAAAGAGCCCCAAGCGCTTTAACCTTTCTTCATAGGGAAAGTGTTCCAACCCTTTTATCATTCTAGTTGCCCTTTTCTGCACTTTTTCCAACGCTATAATATCCTTTTTGAGGTGTGGTGGCCAGAACTGTACACAGTACTCCAAATGAGGTCACATCATTGATCTATACAGGAGCATTATGATACTGGCTGATTTGTTTTCAATTCCCTTCCTAATAATCCCCAGCATAGCATTGGCCTTTTTTATTGCAGTTGCACACTGTCTAGACATTTTCATTTGAGTTATCTACTATGACTCCAAGATCTCTCTCTTGGTCAGTCTCTGCCAGTTCAGACCCCATCAATGTGTATTTATATTTAGGATTTTTGGCTCCAATGTGCATCACTTTGCACTTGGCCATACTGAACCTCTGTTTCCTATTAGCCAGTTTTTGATCCACAACTAGATGTGACATTAGCCCAAATTTGGTCTGGGAGTCCTCCAACCTGATGTGTATTGGTTTACAGTCACAACTCGATGTGACATTAGCCCAGTTTTGGTCTGGGGGTCCTTCAACCAAAGAGCCAGTGCCATCCGAAGACTTCTCCGTGGTCATGACTAAATGCCGAGGTACATGGAACACTGTTACCTTCCCACCAAAGCAATATTTGCAGTTTCTTGTTTTCAAACTGCTAGGTTGGCGGGAGCTGGGACCAGAGACAGGAGCTCACTCCGTCACGCAGCACTGGGGTCTCGATCTGCCAAACTACAGACCTTCTGGTCTGCAGCTTCAGTGTTCTAACCTCTGAGCCACCATGGCCCCCTCTACATTGATAGGCAACTAAATATGTACAGCAGAATGATGCAAATAATAGTAAAAACAACACAAAACAAATCATACCAATAAGAACAAATAAAAACAAAATCATTAACAGCATAACTAAAAATAAGGTAATAAAAACAGCCAATAAAAGCAAGCCAAGGAATAGAAGCCAATAAAATAGCAGTCTAAAATGATGAACAGTCCTCAGGCTAGGAACTGATGGTAAGACTGCTTAAAAATAACAGGAGCACCATTAGTAAAAAGCTTGCGTAAATGCTTTACAAAGGTGAGTTTCAACTGGGAGGGCATTCCAAAGACAAGACACAAAGGGGAGACACTACCAATGTAATCCTATGCACAGTTACTGTGCTCTAAGTCTATTGATTTCAGGGGTATTGGACTGAAATAGGATTGCACTTGACATGAATAAAGCAGTAAAAAGCAGCCAATATGCACATAAAACCCAGCTAGCAACAGTGGGAAAAAAGTCATTTATAGTTCACCATTCCCACAGATACACAAGGCAGATTACAAAAAGCAAAAACACTACAATAAAGACTATAAGCATAAGAGAAAACTAGCAACCAGTCAGGGCAAAACAAAAGCTTGCTCCATTCCAAATATCCTTCAGAACAAGCGAGGAGGAAATGGATCCTCATCCTATACTAGGTCCCATTGACCTCAGCATACCTGAATGCCCTTAAGGCTTTCCCTTGTCTCCGGAGGCTATTTTGGAGACACCACCCTTTCAAAGGAAACTCCACCCTCTCAGCAGCAGCTCTTTAGTTTTGAAATGGTAAGTTCTAACTGTGGGCTCTTGATCCCTCTCTTTGCTGGGAAGCGAATAAGAAGTTACGGGGCCAAGAGCCAACAGTCAAACCTTGGCACAAATAGTGCTGGGGGGCAGTTTCTTCTTTTCTGATATCCCTTATGACACAAATGAAACATTGACCTTCAGAAGGTGACATTTATGGGCACCTGGCTTCACACATCTGGACTAGCTGCCACTCTCTGTCTAGCACATTCCTTCGTCCCTGCAGCCATCACAACTGGAGCGATCATTCCCCTGCCCCAGTAAGTCTTTGGCCTTTTCAGACCATAGGATTCACTTTTAATCCAATCATGGAACCCATTTTTTAATCTCTTTAAACCCCATGTATACACTTTTCTCCTCTCTAGTCATGCAAGGAGGCGAAATAGAGTTACCATATTTTGAAAAGCAAAAACAGAGGACATATTCCTGACTGACTACTTCAAACAAGTGGGCACTCAATAAAGTTGCTCAGCAGTCAGGTTAGAACAGATAAAAGGCAGTACTTCTTCACTCAAAGAGTGATTAACACATGGAATTCACTGCCACAGGAGGTGGTGGCAGCTACAAGCATGAACAGCTTCAAAAGGGAATTAGATAAGCATGTGGAGCAGAGGTCCATCAGTGGCTATTAGCCACAAGGTATAGATAGGGACTCTGGGGCAAGTGATGCTCTGTATTCTTGGTGCTTGGGGGTGGTCAACAGTGGGAGGGCTTCTAGTGTCCTGGTCCCACTGCTGAACCTCCTGATGGCACCTGGTATTTTTGGCCACTGTGTGACACAGAGTGTTGGACTGGATGGGCCATTGGCCTGATCCAACTTTGGCTTCTCTCATGTACTTCTGTTCTCTTAAGCGATCACTATGACAAATCTCATTTTAAATACCCCTAAGAACATAAGAGCCCTGCTGGATTGGACCAATGTTCCGTCTAGTCCAGCATCCTGTCTCATAACAGTGGCCAACCAGTTCCTCTGGATGGCCAACAGAGTATAGAGGCCAAGGCCTTCCCTTGATGTCGCCTCATGGTTTTGGATTCAGAGGTTTAGTGCCTCTGAACGTGAAGGTTCCCCTACTATTTCTGCTGAGAAAATTGCTACTAACTAGGAATATTCCTAACCTTCCAACCCCAAAAGAAGATATTTCCATCATTTTAAAAAGAGCCCAAGAGGATGGACACCAAAAAAAGGAGGACATGTCATCTAAAAAGAGGACATCTGGCTAAAGTTAGGGTTGCCAGGCCCCCACTATGGAGCCCCTCCCTCCCCATCAATCAGCTGGCCAGCAGGGGATGGGACTTACTGGCCACAGAAGGAGAGCTAGGCCGGTGTTGTTGGTGATGAGATGACATCACTTCCCATGTGCACCAGAAGTGATGTCATTGCATTGTCAGCAACACTCACCCAGGTCTCCTTTTGCTGCCACTAAGCCCCTCACTCTCCACCAGTTTCCAGGGGGTACCTAGCAGCCTTAGCTAAAGCTCCCATGCCTTTATTAAGGAGGCAACATTGGCAACTCCTGCATAATGTCATACAACAGTTTTACAAGCAAGTGTTTAAGAATAAGGGCTCATTCATGCATTATGTTTGGGGTGATCTCCATACAGGTAATGCAATGCTGCTGGAAATCCCCCCTCCCTAAAGCAATATGAGGCATTGTGCACTGCCTAGGGTTTTCCCAGCTTTTCTCTAGCCTTCCTCAAATCCACTCTGCTGTGAAATTTTGGGAAAGATCACAGGGGAAAACTTGATACAAAGTGAATCCAACATTTCTCACCCAAATGGCAGCCATTTTCCCTCACTCTGTCCCCCAACAGCCAGCTCCTTCCCACCACTGGGGGACTTTTTAAAAAAATCTGCAATTACATATTGTCACATCAATAGATCATTATAACCATACTAGGAGTAAGGCCCATTGTGGGAAGAAATACAACAAGCTCTAGAAGGAAGCTCCAGGTGAGTGTCCCAGCTGTGGCTGGTGGGGCGGCAGAGGGAAAGGGAAAATAGAGGGAGGCAAGCTGTGTTTATTTCCTTCTGGGTAGCTATAAGGCAGGGCTGTCTCAAGTCATTTTGCTGCCTCATGGGTAGTATGGGAGGACAGCCTCATGGTCCCTGACTTAGGTTGATTTGGGGTTATGCAGTGGCAGCTAAGGTAGAAAAGCACTTCCTCCTATGCCTTGTCTTCTGGGTTCCAAGGGTCTGGAAAGTGGTTCCATAGCCAATTACATTGTTGCCACCTCTGGGTTGGGAAATACCTGTAGATTTGACAGGTAGAGTCTCGGGAGGGCAGGGTTTGGGGTGTGGAGGGACCTCAGCAGGGTATAATGCCATAGAGTCCACTGCCCAAAACACCCATTGTCTCCAGGAGAACTGATCTTGGTCATCTGGACATCAGTTTTAATAGCTGAAGATCTCCAGGTGCTGCCTGGAGGTTGGCTTATGTTAATTTGGGGCTATGCAGTGGCAGCTAAGGTAGAAAAGCACCTCCTTCTATGCTATTTCTTCTGGGTTCCAAGGGTCTGGAAAGTGGTTCCATAGCTAATTACATGGTTGCCAAATCTGGGTTGGGAAATACAGGTAGACGTGTAGAGCCTGGAGAGGACAGGGTTTGGGGTGGGGAGGGACTTCAGCAGGGTATAATGCCATAGAGTCCACTGCCCAAAGCAGCCATTGTCTCCAGGATAACTGATCTTGGTCATCTGGAGATCAGTTGTAATAGCTGGGAAATTTTCTGTAGGGGAAATGATGTGCTGTGGCTGGGGAACACAGTGATTTCTGGGAGATCTCCAGGCCCCACAGAGAGATTGGCAACTCCAGTGAACATTTAAGGGAAGATTGGAATATGTATTTTACCTCAGGACACATTCAACTCTTTAGAATTTTAGAGGCAAAGGCCAATCAGGCTGCATATGCAAAAGACCTTTGTGTTCTGACTGGCTATGGGGGGGGGAGGAACAGCAAACTGTTTAGAATGTTGGAGGCAGGACTCAGGCAACACAGCCAGGGGATAGGGACAGCTTCTGAGTGACACATCATGGAGCCAACTCATTTAGGAGTGTGTGGAATGTTCAGAAAGTGCTACCCCACTTCACAATTATATGTAAGGAGAGATGTCCTGTGAATTCCCAGCAGACAGGCTTGGGATCATCCTGGTGATGGTGTGCAGGGCCAGAACCTGGACCATTGTGCTGGTTCTTCCAATTTTGGCTACCTGCACCATTACCAGTCCATTCTCAGTTCTCCCCACCTGTTCAAGGCTGGGCAGACCAGTTACTCCTATAATTCCGATACTGGGAATGGGGCCCGTTATTGGCGTAAGTAACTGGATGGGCTTGGGATATCTAGCATCTGGGTTTCTACAGAAGTTCTTTGCCAGTACCTTGAGGGCTCTGGACTCATGGAAAAGGCCTGCCACCTTCCTAATCCTGTCTGCTAGCACTGTCTATGTGGTGGTTGTGGACTCTAGTGGATCTAACATGATTTTGGTTTGTGAACTGAGGCTGGTATAAAACATGTCATCCTCAAAGTCACACGTGCCATTCTGCAATGGTGGCAAGGAGCTTTTACCTAGCCACGAATTCCTCTGGATTTTTGCCTGGAGCCTGGCACTCCATGACATACAGAATGTCTACAGTTTGGCCAGGCCAAACAAGCTGCACTATCTCTTTCATCCACTCAATCATACTGACGTCCCTAACTGCTATGCCTGTCTCAATAGCTGGGGCATCTATGCCAGATGCACAAAGCCTTGCTACCTGCAAATGAAAAACTGCTGTCAGTCATGCAGCACCGAGCTGATCCACAATGGCTTTCACTTTGGTAGCTTTCCAGGGGATCTTTTCCTGGATCTCTTGTAGTTGCATGTGGCTGTTACTGCCTCACGTCTCTATGGTTTTATTTTTAACCAGGTGCAGAGGAACTGCACTTCCCCAATCGGGATTGTACGGGGCTTTGGGAACGGCATCCTCTGGCAAAAGCTCCCAATGAGGCAGTCCAGAGAGGTCTGGGAGAGTTTTGGGGTGGACTGAAACTATCGGGGCTCTCTGAAGTCCTGATTTTTAAGGGAAGTAATCTCTTTATGACACGCCACGCAGCTGACCTCCACATGCTGAGTTTTGGGCTGCATGCTGGGCTCGAGTGAGCTGCTGTTCCAGTTGGGCAGCCTTCTGTTCAGAAGCCAGAGCACGATCTAAAGCTGAGCAATCCATACAGGATTCAGGGGGTGGTAATTAAAGAGGGGCGTCTTGAATAAGACTGGCCTTCCACAGGAGGGGTCTGACTGCTAACAACAGTATATTGATATAATGATATGAAAGTGCCATTTAAAAAATAAAAGATTGAGAAGCCCAGTAGCCCAGGGGAGCGGGGGGCAGCCACTGCTGGGATTCTGGGACAAGAACTGCAGGGAGACGTGCCATGTGGAAGCCCTGTTATTGCTAAGCTGAACTGGCAGCTGGGAAACCATACAAGCCTGTCCCTGCGTGGAACCCATTGGGATATTTGGTTAACAGAGCAGAGTTTCCCCAGTCACAGAAGCATGATACTGAGGACAGTAAATAAATCTCCCAAGAAACATATTGCAAAATGTAAACTCACCCTTATTCAAGTAGATCCAGTTCACTCTCAGGCTGCAGTCAAAAGAAGAGAGAGAAGCCCCATCTAAGGATTCCTTTCCCTATCACAAATGGCCAGCTAAGCCAGCATCACGTGTATGAGGGCATTGTATCTACAGGAGAGACCTGCAGAGACTTGTGTCTCCATGGAAGGCCATGTAAAGAGGACAAAGGAAGAGAGAGAGGAGGGGCCAGAGGGCAGCTCCCAGGTTAAGGCAAAGGAGATAACAAATCCCATTCAAGGAGATAACACCTATACACCTTAGAGTGATGCAGCACCCCCGATGTTCAGGCATGCTGAGTCGCTCACTCCAACAGGACCCAACTGTGTGTCTTGTGCAGACTTCATCTTTCAGGGGCACATGCCAACATGAACAACATAAGATGTGAACTGGGCAACAGGTAACAGAGAGATGGCTGCGGCTCACTAACAGCACATCTGCTTTACACGCAGAAGGTCCCAGGTCTGAACCCCACCAACTGTGTCTAAAGATGGATGTGGGAGTAGCGATTGTGGAAGAATTTCACCTGACACTGTGGAGAGTCACTGGTAGTCAGAGTCCATACTAACGACCTTGATAGACCTAGGGCCTGAATCAGTATAAGTGAGCTTCATGTGTTTGTAGTTGGCAACAACCCTGGTAATGAAGGCAGCAGTTTTCCTGGCATCACGATCAAGCTTGGGATGCCAGAACCCAGGGCTATTTTGAGGCAGGAACGCACAGGAACGGAGTTCCAGCGGGCTCCCAAGTTGGCCACGCCCAGCAGGAACTCATTAGCATAACAGGCCACACCCAACAGCAGAAATTCATTAGGATTGGCTACATTAGAGCTGTGTGGCCTAACATGCAAAGGAGTTCCTGCTACCAAAAAAGCCCTGGGTTTTGACAACAAAGAAGGTAAACAGAGTAAGAAGCAAAAGGTGCATGTGGCTGGATGACCACACTTCTAGTAACATGGGGGTGTGCCCTGATATGCTAATATGATGAGTTGTCAGGGATGTGGCCTAATATGCTAATGAGTCCCTGCTGGGCTTTTTCTACAAGAAAGCCCTGCCAGAACCAGTTTTTGGACCGGCACTGCTACCTGTCTCCTTGCAGGGGACAGTCCCCAGATTGTGGAGGTGTGTCATTGGGGGGGGTCCAAAGCTTTTTGGAGGTACAGCCTAGCCCCAGTGTCTGCCAGTGTGATTGTTGTGGGGCTCCTCACTTTGAAGCGGCTGGCACAAGAACCGGTGAGGTGCCCCCACGACAACCACACAGGCAGACACTGGGGCAAGGCTGCACACTCTGGGGACTGGGGATCTTTGGACCACCTCAAATGACATCACCATGCTCTGGAGATTGTCCCCTGCAAGATGGCGTACAGTGATGCCCAGTCCAAACACTGGTTCTGGCACCACAAACTTCTATTTGGAGTGCCTCCAAGAGGCCTCTATTTCAAAGAGGATTTGAAGAAGGAACTTTTGCCCTTTACAACCAAAATAAGGTTTAGACCCCCACACTTCATACACCCCTATGTTTAGATGACCATCCACTTCAAGAGGCCATATGTCTCCTCCAGGTCCAAAGTGCAGTTTTCTGTAGCAAAGGGTAGTGTTGTAAGAATGCAGTTATGATGTTGTCCTCAAAGGCACTACACCATCCTTTCTGGCTTTCCAAGGCATTTCCACAAATCGATGATGACATCACAATAATGTAAAGAACCCACCCACATATATGAAAATGCACACGCACAACACTCCTGAAATAGGTCTGAAAAAGTAATCCTACCTAAAACAGCCACCATGGGTTATGTTTAGTGAGTTGTTTCAGGCCCCAAAGCATCCCATGGACATTTGCACCAGTCGCATGTGGCCTAATCCCCAATCACTGAGCAATCGTGCACACAGACTGCCCACAGTAGCACCTTTTGAGATCAGTTTGGTTTTGGGAATCTGAGCTTTCAACTGTCAAAGCTCATCTGTTCAGACTGAATTTGAATGGAAATCTTTGAGTTGTTATATCCAGATAACAGGAAGTAAGTCAGGATGAAAAGCTACAATGTAAGTAGCTCGACTGGAACATGGGTGTGGAACATTAGCATCTCTGGTGAGGTAAGAATCCATCAAACCCTGATGGATCCATAGTTGTGAACTTGGTAATGAATTCAAGTTCAGCAATCTCAGTAATTGTTAGCAGTAATTGCAGCTTCTCTGAGGAGTGTTAATCCTCATTCGGCAAGGGATGACCTTCACCCTAAGGTCTGCCTGTGTGATAGTCCAGCTGGAACCTCACTGGGAGTGGTTCCTTATTCTAAAGTACTTGGAAATGCAGGCCTCTTGGAGGCACCCCCCTAAAAAACCTTATGGTGCCAGAGCCAGTGCTTTCACCAGGCTATGCTGTATGTCTCCTTGCAGAGGACAGTCCCCAGACTGTGGGGATGTGTCATTTGGAGTGGTCCAAAGATTGTTTTAGGGGTGCAGCCTGGCCGCCCTGTGATAGTCCTGGGAGCACTTCACTTTGGAGCAGCTGGCAGAAGAACCACGCTTTGGACCAGGAAACAGGATATATCCTCTTGAAGGGGAGAGTCCTGTGCATCTGGGGGAATATGATACATGGTGGTGGTCCAGACCTTATTTTGGGGTTCAGAGCTTTCAAACTCTCCTCAATGCTTTTAGACGAATTCATGAATAAGATGCGAATAAGGATTGAATAAGGACCTAGGGAATTGTTGTTGAGTTGCACAGTCGAGTCCAACTCTTTGCAACCCCATGGACCACATCACTCCAGGCCCTCCTGTCTTCCGTTGTCCTCTGGAGTTGGCGTAATTTCATGTTCGTTGCATCGATAACACTGTCTAAACATCTCATTCTTTGCCATCCCCTTCTTCTTTTACCTTCAATCTTTCCCAGCATCAGGGTCTTCTCAATACATATAGGTAGAACAGGCAGGGCTGCTCTGGTTGAGAAAATTGTATCCACTTGTTCTAGTTAACAGCATTAAAACCCCCAAGAAATAGAATATTGTTTTGGCTTGCTTGCAGTATTGCTTTGTCCAAATCTGTCCAGATGGTAGAAAATCCAGGGCACCCTTTGCAGGTCAGTTTCCTTTGAAGGAAAGAGGCAGAGAGATCCGAAAACTTTTGCTTTCTTGGATTTAAAAAAAAACCACACACAGCTATTTACTACTATATACGTATAGAAATAAACAAGTTATACATATAGGCTAAGAAGAAAATAAAGGGAAATAGCAACAAGGACATACCCCGAAGTCCAACAAGCTCTGAGTGCACTAAGATCAGCTTCACAGATTTACATTTTTAGGTGTGTGCTTAAACAAACATATGTTTTCAAACAGGCATATCATACAGATCCACAGGTAAGGGCACCAGAGTTTCCTCCTGGTCACGGATTCAGTGGCAAATTCAGGATTGCTGCTCTGGAACACATGAAACTTCTTCTAGCATTTAACACAGGTAGTACAAACCTGATTTTTTTATTTTCTGAAATATCTAATTTTTTTTAGAAGTGGCTAATTGTACAATATTCATTAAGATCTGACAACAGAGTATGAACTTGCAAGTCAAAACTCATACATATGAACTATCTACAAATACACATCCCACAGTTTCCTGCCTCCAAAGGTCTTTATATAGAAGAAAGTTCAGACTTCCTGAAGGCCTGCCATCTCTAGACAAGGTGCTAGGAACACCACAGAGAAGACTCCACCTAACTGGTCTCAGCCCTTGACAACCCTCAGCAGATCCTTTCCAGTTGATCTGGATTCCCAGACTCCACCGGCAGTCCAGTGTGAGACAAGGGTTTTCCTTTTTCCAGAAAAACTGGTTGTAACCAGATCTTCAGCACGATGGCCTCTTCATCTACATGAGTAGCTGGTGGGGCCCACCCTATGTAGACACAGCTCCAGGCAGAAGGCGGTTCTCCAGTACTAGTTACCTGGCCATTTGCAAAAGAAATGTAGTGACTCCCGTCTCTGTGGTTTGTACAATAACGTCTACAGCCGCCTGGAATATTTCTCAAATCAAGACCATTCCTACTGGATTGAATTTTGTAATTGTTTGGCCCAGCCATCCCTTCTTGCCAAACCTTATATTTGTACTAACTTGACTTAGAGTTCATACGTAGCTATCAGGTACCTATTAGAGGAAATGCAGACTTACCCTCAACATTTCACAGATGAAACCAGGGACATTTGACCTGTATACTTGTAACATGCCTCAGTCATATTCAGACTTCGCTTCGTTTGCCCTTGCCACCTGAGGCTGGACAGGAAGCAACCTGAGAAAGGGCTGCCAACCTCCAGGTGGTGACTGGAGATCTGCTATTACAACTGACAGAAATCTTCACCTGGAGAAAATGGTCATGGTGGAAGGTGGACTCCATAGCATTATACCCCACTGAAGTCCCTCCCCAAAACCCACTCTCCTCAAGCTCCACCCCCCAAATTCCCAGGTATTTCCCAACCCAGAGTTGGCAGCCCTGGCTAGATGCCAGTCCAGCACTCCAACTGTCCACTACCCCATGCTCTTCACTAAGATTCTCTCCAGAACATGGACGAAGTAGTGATAATATTTCAGGACAGATGTGGGCGGTGCTGGAATGTGCTACTAACTCACAGTTGACGTACAGTGACCCCAAAGGGTTTTCAAGGCGAGAGACGTTCAGAGATGGTTTGCCATTTCTGTGTAGCAACCCTGGACTTCCAGGCCGACTCTGCTCAGCTTCTGAGATTTGATGACAGCGAGCTAGCCTGGGCTATCCCGGTCAGGGCACAGACGGGTACCAACAAATAAGAACGGTTCATGGTTCATAGGGACCATTAGATCGTATGGAAATCTCACCAATCTCTACCTGAAAATGAAGAACCACTCAAAACTCAGTATGAACACCTTTCCAAGTCTGCCAGTTTCAAACAGATGCAGCAGGGATGATCAAGCACAAGAGCCCCGCTAGAAAAAAAAAAGTTAGCAATCCAGTTTAGAACAGACACTTAAATTATGTTTAACATAAAGCTAAATCCAAATCGAAACTCCAGTGATGCTTACGTTAAATGAAGGCATTGTTTTAATGATCCAAAAGATTTTTCTAGCACAGTATCTTGCAAATATCAGGTTGGTAAAGAAGGGCAACCACTGGACTAAAATATTATAAAATGCAGTCCAAAAGCTTCAGATATCTACAGGTCACTTTCTTGGCTACACTTTCTCTCTTACATATCCAACAAATATAAACAATTGATCTTGGATGCAATAATCAGGGACCCAGTCCAGTACACGCAGAACAAAATACCATCTTGCACGGCGATATAAACCACTAAGCAAAACTATGCATTCAGTAACGTTCTCTGTATGCTGTCAACTTCATTGCTATCTATAGAATTCATACAGCACTTTCACAATTAAACTGTGATCCTTACAATAACCTGGTACTGTAGATGAGATTCTTATCCCCATATTGCAGATTTGGGTGGGTGTGCTGTGGTTCCAAGAAAGTTGCCTAAGGCAACCTAGTGAATACGGCACAGGCAGCATTTGAATCTGGGACTTCCTGATGCCTAGTTCAGTCTCTTAGCTTTTATATTACACCAGGAGAATCTAGCATTTTAAAAAAACCAAAACTGTTAATCTCACTGAATCAAGGGATGATTGTCTAGTGAAGTCTGATAAACTTCCTATGAATCTGACACATATTTCTATGTTGTTTTACTGAAGGGTAGATCTGACACTTTGCCTGGATTATATCAACTGTCACAGGAGACTTGGTGGGTGTTCCTTAATCCTTAAGATATATGGGAAAGCCGACAGTAGTTTCTGGGAGCCACACCTAGCTACAATTTCAGATGTCAATCACACACACATTGCAAAGATCAGCTCTTAATATAAACAAAATAAATCATGAGTCTCCATCCAACCTATCTCTGTGCTTGTTTACCCACAACTAATCTCACTGAACAGCATGGGATTTATCCCACGGAAGCACACATAGGATTGGAGCCCTTGTCGCAACAAAAATGAGCAAACCCGGTGATTACTGACAAGTCTGAGCAAACTTCTGAAGGTAGGTAGGAACGTCTCCTACACTATTCCTGTATCCTGGGGTTTGGGCAACTCAGTCTTGGTATGCCCACACAGATACAAATTTATTAAATTAGGAAAGCCCTGCCAAACACACTGCACTCCTCTCAGGGGTTCTGCTCACACAAGGACAAATGCTTCTCTGAAGAACTTAGATGGCTTCCACACAGGGATGGGCTTGAGTGGTTTCCTCATTGTTGATGCATCTGCTGACAAAAAGCTGCAACAATGGGGCTTCCACGTGATAGATTTCCCCACAGGTCCCCTGCCCCAGTCCCCTGACATTGGCCATCCCCTCTCCCATGGACCACCAGGGCGGTCGCTTTTCTTTAAAAAAACAACAACCAGTAACATAATGTTATATTGATACAACAATAGATATAACAGGTTTTCTCTCAATTCCCAGCTTATTTTCTTTTAAAGGACACTAGCTCTTTCTCTTGTGGAGATATGCCTTCCCTCTTATATCTCCGCAAGGCAAAGGGCAGAGGTGTTGAACTCATTTGTTACGAGGGTCAGATCTGACATTGTTACTTTGTTGGACTGGGCCATGTGTGCCATAAAATGCAATGCCAGTTACCAGAGATATAATCTTTATAAAGGACACAGGCAAACTCAATTAACAATAATATTTTTTACTCGAAATACAAGAACGTTTAAAATGTTAATACTCTTACAGTATTTCCTTAAAGTCACTCCCTGATGCCCACCCTCCCGCTTCCACTGCCCATTACACATTAGCACTGGGACAGTATGCAGGGACATAATGCACAGCCTCTGTCATCTGGCAATAAAGGTAATGACCAGTTGCTCACGGGCTGGATAAGAGCCCTGGACGAACCGGTTCCAGTCCACAGACCATATGTTTGACACCCTCGGGCTAGGGACTCACTTTTTTAAAAAAAAAAAAGAAAGCTGGGGATTCCGAGAACTTGTTACACATATTATTACAATGGTATATTGACATAACAATATTCTAGTGCCGGCATCTTTTTAAAAATAAAAAGCCTCCCTGGTAGCCAGGGGAGAAAGAGGTTGCCACAGGGACTGTATCAAGGAAAATGGCTGCAATGTAGGCAGGGAAATCAAAAATTTCCCACCCACACTGTAGCCGGTCAGGCTTTACTGTGAGCTTTCCTAAAACTTCAGAGCAAAACAATTTTGAGAAAGATCCGAGAACAGCCAGGAAAACCCCAGGAGGTGCACAAATGTACTTCTATGCTGTGGGGAAGCCTAGGGGGAAAAACCCCACTTCCCATTAGCATTAAACCCACTGCAGATAACCCATGCAGGAAAGGTCACAGAAAAGTGAAGAAACTGAGACAGGGATTAAAAGACACAGGCAAAAATGTTACTAACGTGAAAGGGAACATGCAGTGTCTACAAAGCATCACACAGAGTCTTGATTCCATCATTCCTACAGTTCCGCCCATCAGTGCAATCCTAAGAAGAGTTACACTATTCTAAGGCCATTGCCTTCAATGGACTTAGGATTCACTGCTTACTACTGCACTGTAAGAGGCACATCCTTCATAAAGTGCTGTTAAGACTCTTTGTCCTTTTAAATATATGTGGGCTAGAGAACATGGGTGACTGGTTTTTTAAACTGAAAACAGTATACAGAGCTTTGCATAAGAGCACATAGGGTGTGACTTTCAAGAGGACTTTGAGCCGGAAATATCAGTTATGCCCAACCTTTGGGATACCTGGTGCTGGCACCCAAAGGTGCTTTGAGGGCCTACCGAGCAGCCTCTAGGTTAAAACAGTTCCTAAGCCACCTTGCCTGCTTTCCTATATGGCCTAGTGGGGAAGATAGAGGAGTGACTCTGGAATTTCAGGGACAGGACATTGCTGCTGTGGGAAGTTCAAGGCTTCTGCCTGCAGGGTAAAGGACACTACAGGTGCAATGTTCCCTCTAAGCCGTGGAGTCTTGTGAGCAAAAATTTTACTTTGTGAGCTACCGGCATGAAAGTTGTGAGCCAGCGATTTGGCTGCTGCATAAATTAGTTTCCTCTGGGGCCATCCTTCCTGAGCTAAGACAAAAATGTGTGAGCCGGAGGCTAAAGAACTGTGAGTTAGCTCACACTAACTCAGCTTAGAGGGAACACTGTACAGGTGTTTTGCTGAGGGCCAAGCTACCCATTAAGCTTTCTTTAACTTCACTGAGAGGACCTGCAGCCATACTGCAACTTAGCGGCAACTCCTGTGTAAAAACGCAGCAGGGCCCCAATTTGGATTAGGACAACAGGATGGGAGGAGGAGGGGCTCCTGTGCTCACCCCTCTGCTATTTTCAGGAGTCAAAACAGCCCAGGGGTTGACGTGCTCAGGGACCGCTCAACAGGGCAAATAACCCCACCTGGTTCCTGGGCTGTTTCAGCTCCTGAAAATGACACCAGGGCGGGCGGGCGGGCGGGGAGGGGAGCCAGAAGCCCCTCCTACCCTGCACCACTGCCCAGATTGGCTCCTAGCTGCCCTTGGACACAGGAGGTGCCACAGAGACTCACAGCTGCAACACAGCTGCCAGTCCTTGTTGGAAACTCTTACGAAACGTAATGTGTCATTTAGCCCTAAGGCGCCCCTCCCCTCACCCAACAACCTATGCCCTAGCTTCTGGTCTTTGGGGTCAAGAGCTGAAATTACACTTGATATTTGTAACCACAGATGCAGCTCCCCCACCCCCTTACAAAGATGCTGTGGGGAGAATACAGCAAACTGCTCTGGTCATAGAACAGGGATGTTACGGAATCTTCAAATGTGCTGCAAATCCCTTCACAAAGTAAAGCAGCAACGTCTGCCGCCAGCCTCATCCACCTGCCCCTGCTGCTGTAGCTTTTCCTTTCAGCCAGCCTGCTTTCTCACAGCAAAGCAGGCAGCCTCCAGGTGGGGCTGCGTAACCCTTGCCACCACACCAACAGGCCTCTGGTTCCCCAGCTGCTCCCGCATTACAGCCTCACCCTGCTTGTCACATCAGCAGCCCCTTTTTCGTCCCGGTGGCCAGGAGGCAATTCTGAGGAGGATTCAGCGCTCCTCGCTACAGATGAAGGCTCCCCTCCTCCTCCTCCTCCCTCTGCTGAACGTATGTGGCAAACATCTCCAGAAGCTGAACGAAGCGTGTGGCTTTCACCTTGGATGACTTTCCCCCACATATGTCAGAGAACGTTACTCAGCAGCCTTTGCCCGACGTGCTTGCAGCCAGAACATCCTAGCAGCAGGTGTGTGTGTGGGGGAGTGGTAGAGGAGGGAGGGGTTCCGTGGAAGACACGAAGGCAGCCTCCTGCAAACCCCCCCCAGGAGATTTCTGCCGTGCCAGACTCTGCAAGGAAGGGGACTTCATGCATGTATCCTTGGCTCTCCAGTGGGATGCTGCCTATTGAATTAATGCTTCCAATCAGCACCCTTTCTTGACAAGTCTGATAGGAATTTCTACCTCAAATAGCATATCTCAATGAATAGCCCTTCCACTACCGGCCCCGTTTTCTTGAAAGCAGGAGTCACAGGCAGAAATTCCCCAGGTGAAACCCGCCCCAAAAAAGCAGCTATGAGGAAGCGGTAGTAAGCTGTGGTGAGACAGTGATGATGTTTGGGAATCTCCCCCCAATCAACATGAAGGCACGGAGAAGAGAGGAGGAAGAAGAAACACTGGATTTGGTTTCTTTCAAAGAACCACTGGAGAAGAGGGAAGAAAGAGGGCTTAGAAGACAGTGAGTCAGACAAAGAAAAGGCAGTAGGTGCTGCCTCAAGGCGACATCACTGACCAGTTTCCTGTGCAAAACATCCATAGCAAATGCCCGTGGGAGGGGCCATGGTTTAGTGGTAGAACATTTGCTTAGCATGCAGAGAGTCCCAAGTTTAATCCCCAGCAAAGAAGTTGACCTGAGACCCTGGAGAGCTGCTGCCAGCCAGAGTGGACAATACTGACCTTGATGAGCCAATGGTCTTGATTCAGTATAAGGCAGCTTCAGGTGTGTTCAAGGCATATGTCAGCTGGACTCCCTTTTGACCTGGGCCTCCATGCGGCTAAAAAAGTGATCCCCGTTAAGGCGCCTGCTAGCGGGTTTCCTGATACCCACTACTTTCTTCCCCAAAGCAAAAAACCTGTCTTGGTTTCCCTGCACTACACTAGACCCGGAGGTGATTCTGAGGACCCCAGGAAGCAATGCCTTTGGTGGTGGTGGTATTTTTTTGTATTTTTCATATCTGCATGTCTGTGAGTGCACCTGGAAGTCATGGCAGCCTCTGGTGACTGACCCCTACTGGGGACCTGGAGGATATTCAGAGAGGTGGCTGAATAAAGCCTGCCCCCACCTCCCAACTGCTGGTATTCCAAGGAAGTCTCCCATCCAAGTACTTGCCAGAGTCGACCCTGCTTAGCTTCCAAGATCTGATGAGGTCAGGCTTGGCTGGGCTATCCAGGTCAGGGTGAAACAATGCCTTTGTGTCTGCAGGGAGAACCCATTCAGAAACAGCTGCCACCATCAGAGCAAGGTTGCCTGGTTAGGGTTGCCAATAGGCCAGGAGAAAAATGCCTTATCCTTTTAACAGAAACTTGATGTGCTTTAAAGAGGTTTTACGGTGCAGAATGGGGTAGTTGTAGCCTCTCATGGCATGGGTGGCAGGAATAGCAACTCATTAAAGCCTCTATTAAAGGGACAGGGCATTTTTCTCTAGGCTTGTTGGTAACCTTAGGTGGGGCTATTAGTGGTGAACATATCAAGAGAGGAGGGGGAAACACAAGAGAGACTAATTATAATAGTAGACTTGCTGAGACTTGATCCTTGTAGATCTTAACCTAGTTTTGGTGTGTTTTCCAACATGGGAACCGGTTTGTGTGGTTTCCCTGTTGATCGTGTGGCTAACAACATAGCACAGCAGCAACAGGGCTTCCACATAGCAGGTTTTGCCACATTTTCTGCACCCCATCCATAGTAGAAGACATTCCCCCTACCACCAAAGGGCTTTAAAAAAAATCAGCAATTTGCCACACTGTTACATTATTACATTACAACAATCTATCAGGTTCTCTGAATTGCCAGCTTTCTTACTTTCCCTCCTCTTTACTTAAAAGTAAGTCTCAAGCGTCTTCCATTGTGGACATATAAGGGGAAAAGCACAACAAAGGGGGCTAGATGCTTGCTTTTTAAAAATGAAAGCTGGGAATTCAGACAACATGACAGAAAGATTGATATGATGATATGCCAAATGATTTTTTTTTAATTAAGCCCTCCGACAGTAGGTGGGGTAATAGCACTGCAGGTGCTGGGGCAGGGAAAACGGCACTAGTGTGGGAGGGACCAAGAGGAACCAGACTTCCCCATCTACATGGGTGCCAGTCTAGTTTTGCTGAGATCTTTCCTAAAGCATCACAGCAAAGCAGGTTTGGAAAAGATGGAAGAACAGGTGAGTGAAATTATGGAAGTGCACAGAAGCATCATGATGCCACAGGGCAGAAGGGAGAAAAAACTGCTTCTCAATAACATTCAATTCAGGGCAAACCACCTGTGTGTAAGTGGACCAGTACAAAAGACTGTCAGGAGTGAAAATGAGTTGGAAAATTGACCACTTTAAATAAAAATCATACGTAAACTTTACTGCTGTTAACTCTGGTGGGAACTGTTATTAGCCAACTGTAAATTACCGTAAATAAGACTGTAGCATTGTTAGACTGGCATTCATGTCGTGACTATAAAAAAACCACACCTCTTCTTGTGTTAGTGTTGTGTAACTCCAGCCTGTCTTTTACCTTGACGCTGAAAGGGCCAAAATAGAGACATGTTTCGAGGGTTGGGCCTGACTGCATTCCCCAAGCCAGCTTCTAAACCAGTCACTACACATCAAATTGCTGGAACTGTTTTTCCAAGAGTATGGTGCCCCCTCCCCCTCCCCCC
Organism: Gekko gecko; assembly: GCA_029375565.1. Taxonomy (NCBI): domain Eukaryota; kingdom Metazoa; phylum Chordata; class Lepidosauria; order Squamata; family Gekkonidae; genus Gekko; species Gekko gecko. The sequence goes on along the minus strand of JAPDNY010000013.1, from coordinate 52,021,319 downwards.
GGCTGAAGACACCACTTCCACACGGCTTGGATTAAACAAACCTAGAGTCCAGCAGCACCAATATCAGAGACTGCAATAACTGGTGCAATCTGTTTTAAATTCCTTGTTTTAATGTTTTAATTAACTATTTACTAATTAACTAATATTTAATTAACTATTTATTTGGTTTTTTGGTGATGCTGAATGGACAATGATTTCTTGTGATTTATCCTGAGCCCGTTCGCAAGGAGGGTGGAATAATAATAATAATAACAACAACAACAACAGGAGAAGGAGAAGAAAGGGCTTCAGCCTGCTTCCTCACCATTTGCCGGACACAAATAGCTCCAGGGGCTCTGTATGCCCCACAGGGCTGTGTGGGGGTGGGATGGGACTAAAGCCTCTTCCCCATCATACCATGGTCTTGATCTAAATCTGAGTCCTGCACCCCTAAGAAGTGAGTGCCCAGCAGGCTGACTTGTGGCCGATGATCTGAAAGTCAGGTTGGGGAACCCAGACCCAACCCATGAAAAATGACCCCATCTTGCCTGGGCTTAAGAAGAGCCCCTCTGGATTAGACTGAAGGTCCATTATTCCAGCATCCTCTCCATTACAGCAACTCGCATGATACTTATGGGATGCCTGCGAGCAGAGCACCAAGGCTGTTGTCCCCTCCAATCCTGCAGCTGGAATTCAATGGCATACTGCTCTTGATGTTGGAGGCTCTACTATTTAGGTTCATCTGGCCTCTCCCTCTGAGACTGTAGTGGCAGCCAACTATTCTGAAGGAAAGGAAAGGCTCCTTCTCACTATCCTCCCCTCCTTTCATGCTCTATCACAGGCCAATAATCCTACAGAATGGGGTTGGGAAACAAGGGCCCTTCTGTTAAGCAAGAGATTTTGAAACAGTAGGATATAAATATGGCAAACAAATGACATTTAGCTATCATGGCTAATAGCGATCACGAATGCAGATCACGCATTTGAATGTGTTTCATCTACCAAACGTTTGCTTTTCATGCGAGACACCTCTATTGGGGGGTGGGGAACAGGAGTCAACATTTAATACACAATAGTACACACCTCGTTTTTCTCTAGAGTAAAGAAACTACTAAGCTCAACAGGAGGCAACTGGCTGATAAATGCAAACAGGAACAAGGTCAGAAAAGGAACAGGGTTGACAGAGAGTAATGCTGGAATATATTGGTAGCAGAATGCATCTGGCACAGTGTGTGTGCGAGCAAGAGACAAAGTTACACAGAGCCTCTTTATATTTGCAAAACTAATATGAATCCTTTTATTATAGGAACTTCCCCTTTTCCACATATGTTTTGCTCCCTCTAGGACTATTAAGAGAGAGCAAAGCACATTGGGGGGAAAAATCCCTGAAGCAATAGGGAGAAATAAGTGACAAGAATGACAATGTGGAAGAGGCCCTAGTCTAACTAGCTGGGTGGATGGAGTTGCAGGAAAGACATCCTGCTCTCATGTTGCCAAGATGGAGAAAAACAGCATTGTGTGGAGAGCAAGGAAGGGAGATGCTGGAAGGAAGGAAACTTCCCCTAAGAGTAGCAATCTACACATCAAAGGAACAGCATCAGAGAGCAGTAAAAGCAAGGGTGGTCAGTGTACTGGCTATCTAGCTATCTGACTCTCTTGCAGTCTTCCCCTGTAGTCCGGGGCAAAGAGACAGCACAAACTCCTTTGCTTCCAACAAATAAAAAGGATTTCCCAGCACTTCACCCCCTTCTAGCCTCTGATTTTACTCTGAGTTTAACAAAGCGAAAGAAAAAGGGATTGCCCACAGACTCTATTTGCTACCTTTCCAAATGCAGCAGCATGGATACAACCTCCTCTGCAGAAGACAGGAAATATCCATGCTGGTCACAAGGCAGTAACGTTCAGTTTCTTGATCCTAGCAAGATAAAGGTCAGCCTTCTGCAAAAAGAAGAGGAAAAAGCCTTTTAGTTTTGCCCATAAAGTTGGGATATTTTTGCACGTAACAAGCCTTGGGTCAGAATGCTGCCATTCCTCCTGATGCACTACATCTGGTCCATGAACAAGGGAAGCGGAAGCTAAACTAGAATGGTTGAAGAAAGAGATGAGGGCTTGGCCTTATCCAGCTCATCCTGGGCATTACTGGGGCTTGACATTAGTCTGGAACAGAAGGACTAGCAAGATGCACTGCACTGGGAGCACCGTCTTTCATTTTGGCTGATTCTCATTCTAGCACCGCTCACTTCCACAGGTGGTGATGTCTTCTGTGAGGTGTTAACACGGCTTGCAAGCAGTTCACCATCACCTTGACAAAATGGACAGTCCGTTTCCATGCCAGCATACGAGACATGTTTACCTAGATGTTAGGAAGCGTCAAGCACTTTCATACCAGGCTTCAAATAGGATGCCCTCCCTGCCCTGCATGAACTATTTCTACAGACTTTTCACATGGGGTCAAAATGAGAAAATCAGCCCTAAGCTTTTAGCGCAACCCCCCTCCCAAAAAACAAAATTAGACTTTTCCTCCAGTGTGATAAAGACTACAAAATTCATTATTTTTTAAAAAGCAGATATTGATATGTTCTTGGAACATACTGTCTTCTTCACACCATGTTCCACCTTTTATCTGGCAAGCTTCCTGTGCTGTGCTAAGAAGTGTGCTGCCAGAAGAAACTCAAAAGACACAGTTTCACCCAGCATCGAAATGGAGAAACTTCACCTGTTGAATATATCCACCAAGTAGATGTTGAAGGCACAGAATGGTGCAGCAGTTCTACCTATCACATTTTTAAATCTGTCCTTCCTCAGTGAGGAAGGTAAACATGGTTCTCCTGTCCTCTGTTTTATCCTTACAACAACTCTGTGACATAAATTTGGCTGAAAGAGACTGACTGGGCTGAAGGCACCCAGTGAGGTTCATGCCTAAGTGGTATGGTTGCCAACAGGGCTGCAGAAAAATGTCCTATCCCTTTAGTAGAGACATCATGTGTAGAAAAGGGCAACTGAAACTTTTCATGGCATGGAGATAAACAACAACCCATTAAGTCTTCATTAATAGGATGGGGGATGGGGAATCACATCGCCCTGACCACTTCCTGTCCTTTCAACATGGATCTGACATGCAGAAATCATAGGCAAAGTTTATGACTGTGGATCGCTGGCACTAAAGGGATAGCTAGTGGGGCCAATTCAAAAGCTGGCAACCCTCAATGTTTCTTTAGTGGAACAAAAGGGGGCACCTTGATGAGGTTGCCGTATATTAGCTCTGTGGTTTCTGGAACCGCACTAAAGATGTCTGTCAGCCCACAAGAATAATCATTCTATTAAAAGAGGTTAGAACAGTGGTTAGAGTGTTGGACTCCTTTGAGAAACTCAGGGTTCAAATCCCTGCTCGTGTATAATACCAACATACTTAGTGCACAATTACCCTGTTCTGCGCCAGGTGACAGCTTTATTTGAAGAAATCCCACGGAGTAGGAGCTTGACAAGGCACAGATACTCCCCCCCTCCCCGCACCGAGACTCTGTGTCTTTAAAAACTGCATGATAGCACCTCAGGTAATGCCAGTGTTGGACATAATCGACTGCCACATCATGCCATGGAGCTCCTGTTACGGGGGAAAGGAGGCAAGCCTCCCTAAGATCAAAGCAGAAATCCCCAAACAACAACCCCACCACCACCGTTCAGTTCCCCTGGCAATCTGCGTGGGCTTGGCAGCCTGATTATATGTTTAAGAGACATAACGTCTGGCAAACAGGGCCTGTAGGATGTCAGATAAGTTTTGCAGAGTTTCTTAACTCTCAGCAGGCACCTCAGATGATTGTTCTCTTCTTACGGGGTCCAAAAAACAGCTTGACGTTACCTTAAATAAACAAAAAGAAATGCAGAAGTTAATATATTCTAAAATTGTGTGCCTTATATATTGTTTTTTTCTTTACATTTTTAAAAGTCGGGGAGGTTTTGTATTTTACCTATCGTATCTTTTTTTTAATCATTCCTTTCCCTCCAGGAGCTCAAAGGGAGTGTAGTTGGTTCTCCCCTCACCCATTTTACAACCTGGTGAGTTAGATTAAGCAGAGTGATAATAGTGACTAGCCTAAGGGCACCCAGTTTGCTTTCATGTCAGAGCGGGAGAATTAAATTCTGGTCCCTCTCCAACCACTGCATCACACTACCACTTTCACCCCCCTTTACATTTGCTTTCTCAGGCAAGGCAAGTTATCACAATTGTTCTACGTATATGGTCACACAGAAACTTTAGTCAAAACTCTCTATTTTTAAAAAAGATAAATAATAAAATAGATTCATTACCATTAAAGCCCTAACCATTTTGGGATCAAGGTACCTGGATCAGCCCGATGTACTGGTTAGGCTAATTAATATCTGGGAGCCCTAGGTTCAAATCCCCACTCAGCCATGATGACGTTTGCTGGGTGATCTTGAGCCAGCCACTCTTTCAGCTTCCTCTATTTATTTATTTTGATTTCTATCCCGCCTTGCCCATAAGCGGGCTCAGGATGGGTGACAACAGTAATTTACAAAACCATTAAAAACAAACATACCAATAAAGAATTAAAACAATTAAAAGACAGGGACTACAAAAAGTTAATAAAATTTACAGCCCTAAATAGCTGGATGCAACTAGGACAGAATCAAAAACGGTAAGGATCTCATCAACGTGGGCAGTGTGCAGTTAAAACCTTCAGCAAGGGAGGCCTGATTATTAGGCGCCCACCAACTCAGCCAAAGGCCTGGCAGAACAGCTCCGTTTTACAGGCCCTGAAAAATTGTAATAGGTCCCGCTGGGTCCTGAATCTGATCTCAGATGGGAACATGCTCCACCAGGCTGGGGCCAGGGCAGAGAAGGCCCTGCTGAGGCTAAGCAGACATGGTTGTTGTGAAGATGGAGGAATGGAGAATGGTATTGTAAGCTGCTTTGAGTCAAGCAGAGTGTAAATATCTATTTTTTTTTTAAACTCCTGCATGAGCTTTGTCCACCAAATAAGACAAATGTCAGAGGCCGTACCCTGTGTTCCACTGAAAGCAACTACAAACAGGTCCAAGGCTGTGCTTGAGAAGTTGTTTTAATCAACTGCATTTGCTGCACTGTTTTTCTGGTGTTTCTCTTACCTTGCTGTTTTATCCTCCTTTTTGGTTGCTTTCTGATTTTATGGATTTTAGTGATTTTACAGTATGGGCTGTATATTTTTACTATGATTTTTTTAACAGCTCTATGCTACTCTAAATATTTCCTTTCTAAGTACACAGCTAAAGATTCCAAATAAATAAAATTTAGGATACAGCTTTGAAGCTGGCATTATGCAACATTCTGTTTTGACATTTTACAAATATATTATGACAAGAAAGAAATACTACTATATGTATTCTGGTTTTCACATCTTCACTGTCATCATGAGGACTTCACCATGGGAAGAAGAGCCTGAAGTACAAGTAGACTTACACAGAAGTAGCTCCTGTTTAATTCCATGGGGCTTACTTTCCAAGTAAGTGTGCATGCTTTGCAGCTTAAATCACCCTCTTCGGGATTTCAAAACTTGGCAGCTATGGAAGGTTCAAATGGCGGGTGCTGCTTTAGGCAGTCAAGTGGATTCAAAAACATGCTGACCTCTACTGGATGAAGTTGAAACTGTGTAATGAACTACTAAGGCCTTGAGAAAATTTTTCCGTTTGAAATGGGCTTTTGGGTTGCCAAGCTTTCAGATCCATCTTGGCACTGTGTGCCAAGTTTTCAGCTGAGGACACTGCAGAACAGGGAGAAGAAAATTCAAAGGGGAGGCTGCATCCGTCTGAGATTTCCCACTATCTGGTAAATAACCAAATCTATTCAGACAGAAATCATCTGACAAAGTGGGCTGTGTGGTCCATCAAAACTTATGCCCCAATAAATCCATGTGTCTTGCAAGTGTCGCAAGATCTTCCCTGTGTTCTTACTGAGTCCTAGATTCCTCCAGACTTACAGCATTAAAACAGAAATCCTGAGTTCAGTCATGCCCTGAGCGCATGATGGCCCTTCTAGCCCGAAGCTATGTGAAAACTCCACTTACCATGCTCTTCATGGCTGCTCTGGTCAGGTACTTTGCACCCAATCATTAACTGTAGCTGCGACAGCCTTCTTGTGGCACTGTTAATGTACGTGGGGGACACGGGGGATGGACTGACTGTTTACACGAAAGTGCACGCCTGAGAATGCACTGCAGAAGATTTCTCTGTCTAAATAAGCTCATGCATTACTGGCCATAAAGGTACTAGGAATGCCTTTAGAATACCATGTGCAGTTCTGGACACCACATTGCAAAAAGGCTACTGTCGTGCTCAAAAAGGGTGCTAAAAGGGCAATCAAAATGTTACCCTACTTTCTTGCATGTATTTTTTTTAGTGTCTTCCCCAATTTTAGTTTCAGGCAAGTCGCCACGTTAGTCTTTCATGGCAAAAAATTCGAGTCCGGTAGCACCTTAAAGACCAGCAGCATTTCCAAGGGTATAAGTTTTCATAAGTCAGAGCTCAGCAAAGCTTATACCTTGGAAAAATTTTGTTGGTCTCTAAGGTCCTACTGCTCTGACCTGAACTGCCAAGGCTAGCCTGATCTCATCAGATCTCAGAAGCTAAGCAGAGTCAGCCCTGAGAAATACTTGGATGGGAGACTAAGAAACTCCAGGGTCATTACACAGAAGCAGGTAATGGCAAACCACCTCTGAACATCTCTTGCCTTAAAAAAGAACACATAATAGGAGGCTTAGAAAATTATATATGGGGTAGAAGGATTGACTAGAGAGAACTTTTTTCCCCTCTCCCAAAAGATTAGAATGCAGGGGCACCCGATAATATTGACGGGCAATAGATTCATGATAGACAAAAGGAAATACTTCTTTACTCAAAGAGTAATTACAGTGCGGAATTTGCTGCTAGTGGATGTAGCGATGGCCACCCTCGCCGATAGCTCTGAAAGGGGATTAGATAGATTCATGGAAAAAGGTTCAGCAGCAGCTTCCAGCCACGGTGACTACTTGGAACCTCCGTGCTCAGAGTCAATAACCTTCTAAATATCAGTCAATGGAAGCAACAACAGGAGAAGGCTTCAGCCTCCATGCCCAGCCTGTAAGCCTTCCAGAGTATCTGGGTGGCTGCTGTCTGAAACGGGAAGCTGGATGACATGGACCATTTGTCTGATCCAGCGCAGCTCTTCTTATGTGGCAATAAATTATACGCTCAGTTGGTCTTTAATTGCTACCACTGCACTCCTACCAATTCCTGCAGTGCCACATTAACCAGTTCTATCAGAAGAAGCAGAAAATATGTACTCAAGAGGGCCAGGTTAGATGTTATCCCAAATGTAGGCTGTAGGAAAGTCCTCATTCATGCTGAAAAGTGGTACCTAAAAGGTTGTCTGTCTGTCCGTGCTGTACGGCCCTGGTGGTGATGGGAAATGAAGCATGCAAACACTGTGTACGGGAGCTGCATATACAGAATGGAGATTCTATTTACACTTCCCACATGAAGCTTCAGTAGAATTAATGGTTCTTATATGCAATATCTAAATGGGCTCCTGAGATTGCTTCCCAAGATCAACATGGGAAACAAGTCAATGATTTATTTTAAAGATTACCTATGCTGCCTTTTTATCTCACTGTTCTGCCAAGGGGTTCAAGCTGGCATGGACAAACTTCTCCTCTTCCATTTTATCTTCACAACAACCCTGTGAGGTAGGTTAAGCTACGAGAGAACAACTGGCCCAAGGTTACCCAGTACATTTCATAGCAAGCAAGGATTCAAGCCTGCATCTCCCCAGCCTGAGTCCAACAATCTAACCACCGCACCACACTGGGGCTCGTTGTATGAGCCAGTTAAGCTTGTGCATTCAAAACTGCTGAAAACCTGTGCCTGTCAGATTTGCCAGCTTAGTATTACAAATGGCTGGCCTAGATGGAATTTCCTTTGGAAATCCCTCCACCACCACCACCGCCACCCCAAATTCCTCCTATAAACTCTCAGGGACTTGAACACTGTCATTTCCACATCTTCTCTTTTGTCCTCTTAAACAACTCTCAGGAGAAAGCGTCTCCCAAAATTCTGTGCCTCCTGAAATATATCCAGTTCTCATCAAGCTGTTGTGTGCATTTTTTTCATTTGCTTTAGCAAAGGCATTTTCCTGTATACCAGCAGAGTTCCCAAAGTATGTAGCAATTCCTACCTTGTGGGTAAATGGTCCTGTTTTGCTACTTTTATGATTGGCATGAGCCACCCACTTTACTATTGGATAAAACACTTCAGAACGTTTGTATCCCACACTCAATCCACAAATACTCAAGGAGTGTAATTAGCACCAACCATTATAATATTAAAAGCACAGAATAAAATAACCACAATTACCTCACAGCAATTAGAAATGCAGTAACTAAAAACAGTCTATTTTTAAAGCCTGCAACAGTCTGAATCAGTATAAAAACTGCATATAAACAGAAAAATTAAAAGCCACCTAAGACCAAATTCAAATTGCATTCACACTTAAGTACAATGTGCAAGGCAAGCATAAAAACAGTTCAAAAGTGCATTATAACAATCAAAACTATATGCAGAAAAAACCTCAGACAGCCCCAGATAAAGAAATATTTTTAGTTGGTATCAAAATCTCGACAGGCAGACGGCTCCAGAGAGACCATTCCAAAGCCAAGGAGCCACAACTGAGAAAGCCCTGTTTCTGGAACCTATCTTCTGAAGGTAGCATCCCCTCCTCAAAACTTCAAAGATCATCTCAATTGACAGAGAAATTTTTCTAGATGCAGGTCTTAAAGACAAGCAAAGCAGGGCTTTAAAAGGGATACAGAAACCTACCAATGCAGGAGAATAACCTCCAATAACTGTAAGAGCAGGCTATCTTGAAAATGCCTATATTCAAATATACAGTCAGGGTTAGTTCTGCAGACAGAATGAGTGCATGCAGAATGGCTGTAGCAATGCTACATCCTATGAGTATATTCTAGTCAAAGTATTTTGACCAGGAAAGGCATTTGCATGCAGTTACCCTGCTCCAACAGTTCAGAAAGGGGAGCCTGCTAACTGGAAAATATATAACAGAATATTGTGTAGATGCTCCAGCTGTTACTGCTGTATAAACTACTATTAGTAGATGGGGCGGGGAGACCACAACAGCAAAGAGCTTCCTCACTGATTTTACTCCTGGGTTGCCATATCCAAAAGTCTTTGCCTCTAGAAATCCACATCAGAAGCAGTTACGGTGTGTCAGTTCCAACATAGGTGATATAACCAACGGTATCAACGTTTCTTTAAAAAAGGTCCCACCAGGGATTCTGCGCCCTTAACAGTCCCTTACAGCAGGGAAAGCCCTGCTGAAGCTGGCAAAAGGTCCACCGAGTTCTCCATAGAGGACAGGTAGATGCTTCTGGAAAGGCCCTAAGCAGGACAGGTTCTTCTCTTTTTACCTTCAGCAACCGGTACTCAAAAGTACACTGCCTCCAAACCTGGAGGTTCCACTTAGTCTGGTTGATAGCTGTTGATTATTCTGCCCTCTAATCTGTCTAATCCCCTATTAAAACCATCTAAACCAGCAGTTGTGAATTTTGTAAATTAATTACACATCGCGTGAAGTTCTTCCTTATGTGCGTTCTTACGAGTAGGAATTCAACAGCCAAAGCTTCTCCATATTCACTGCATCCTTATATCAGCCAAAAAAAACCCCCAAAACATTCAATTCGTAATCTTTATCTGTTGAATTTTTGCCTGTGATCCAGGTGTTCCAGGCCCTTGTGTTTAGAAGCCAATTCCAGGCACAGCCATGTCTCGCACAACTGGACTGCAAGGTGGCCAAACAAGATATCCCAGGCCTATTTGCAGTCAAATAAATTCTTCTCATCTACACTCAGACCACCTTAACCGGCCTGAACGCTACTTTAACCCCCCCCCCCCCCCGAGCCCCTGGAGAACCCGCACTGCTCTGCTGAGAATGAAGACCGACGGGTCCATTCTTTCCTTTCGTTCCAGGGGGTGCTCGGAAGACACCAAGCGCACGGGACGGGGAGGGGAGCGAGGAAAGGAAAAAGAGACTTCCGCTGTCTGAAACGGAAGCAAGATTTGACTGGAGTACGGAGTGTGCAAAACGGAACGAAGGAAAATCTCCTGGCGCAGGCCCTTAAAAAGCAACCTCTCTTCGTCTCCGTCAACGTGTAGGCCGCCACTCTGCCCTTATGCTGGGTGCCTTGGCAAGAGCTGGTCTCAGGAGAAAGTGCCTGAAGCAAGCAATTGCTTAAAGAGGCAGCACCTCCCTGCTGCTAAAGTCCTAGACTCCAGAGGAACTACAGGCAGCATCTGTATGTGCTGCCATGTTTAGGGAAGGATTCTTTCGTTCACGCAGGAGAATGAGAGCGGTAGAATGGACTACACCTACAACACTACAGGTGGAAGATCACTTTGGAATGCTCCCGTATGTTAAGACTCCCTGCAAAGAGAAAAACAGTACAGCAAGCCAAAGGAGGCAGTGCAGCCTTTCACCCTGCCCTGCTTGCTTTCCGTTTGCAGGGAGTTTTCAGTGTGAAAAAAACATGGGACGCTGGAATTCACCACCCTCAGTCTATGGCAGTAACTCATTACCATCTCATTGTTTTTGCACATATTAATTATCGATAATAATGCTTTGCTTTCCAGAAGCAAACAGGCAAAAATAAGGTAGAGATGGGATGATACAATACTTTCCTTAAATAACTAGTTACTCTTTATGCATTCGAGAGTGCTGCTTCCTTTCTTTCTGGCAAGCATGCCATGATAGGAAACTGCACACTGGACAAGTCATGCAGCAGTTACAGAAAAGACATAGGATCCTTGCTAGGAAAAGGTAGAAACCAGGAGTAAGAATGGGCAGTGGATAGGACGAACAAGTGTGGGGTTGTTTCACCTTCAGTAGAAACCCAAGAAGTAATCTAAAAATCAAAGATACACCTAGGAGTGTAGAACAGCAGTCTTCAGTCCATGGGATCAGGACCTTATGCACCACCTGCTGTGGTGTAAGCTTCTGTACCCTCCACATGCTTGCTGTCTTTTAAGAAGGATCTTCTTGGCTGGTGTATTTGTGTACAGAGAATGACACCACTTTTCTACCTGCATTTGCAAGTAGGCTGATAGGAGCAGTGGGACAGCAAAGCAAGGTCAGTGGTAGAGGAAACTGGTCCATGGCCCTCCACTTTGGCTTGGTTTTTTAACCATGGGACACTCCCTGGTGCTTGGTTTTTTCTTCCTGTCCCCAGCTCTCTTGCTCCACTGCCCACAGTTCTGACCTTGATATTAGCAAGGCCTGGCTCCTCCCTCTTCCTGCCACATGACTCCGATGTAACATGCCTGCCTCTCTGTCAGTGGGATCCAGGTCTAGAAAAGACTATAGGTTTAGAATTGTTCAGAAACCCTGATGAGTTCTGGATTTATTTGGCATGGTCAAGATATAGCCTTCAAAGGGCTTCTTTCTCCCAATAATCTGTGGTGCAGCTTGAAATCTGATTCACACTCAGTGCCAGCAACTTATCCTGGATACCATCTGCAAGCTGCAGCCTTGAGGCTTTTCTGTCATACCCTGAAATATTTTCTCTTCTCCTCCCTCTGTTTTTTTTTAATCCTGAGCATCCACCCTCATGAAGAGTCCTGGGAAACTCAAAAACTTGTTTACTGTTTTATGATAGTTTGTCTGGTTCTTGAAGCTCGCCTGGTGCCTGCCCTGCTGTCCTGAGGCTAGACCAAAACTATGCTTTTTTATCACGTGCCTTTAACTGAGGGGTTCTGTTTGGTTTAGTTGTTTTTATGGCCTTGTAGCTTGAGGACAGTTTTATGGCTATCATTTTAGGCAGCTGAATGTTATTGTTGTTTGCTGTTTTTACACTTCTGGTTTGTTTCTGCCTAACCTACCTCACAGGGCTGTTATGAGGATAAGATAGAGGAAAGTTGAGTGATGTAAAGCCACTTGGGGTCTCCAGTGGGGGAAAAGAGATATAAATGAGGTGAATAAATAAATAACAGTATGGCTTGTTTTATTACTGAACATTTGTATTATTTCATTGTATTTTCTCTGTGAGTTACCTTGAACAAGTCTCTGGAGCAGTGGCATGTCACTTTTGGAATAAATAAGGAGAAAATATTTTTAAAATGGCTGCAGGTTTTGATTTCCCCCCTTGCCAGAGCAACATAGCAATACCCTTTACATACTCTTTCTTTTTTATCATACCTTTCTTCCAAGGAGTCTACGGCAGTGCACACAGTGTGGTGTAGCCATTAAGAGTGGCAGACTCTATTCTGGAGAACGGGGTTTGATTCCCCACTCCTTCACATGCAGCTAGCTGGGTGACCCTGGGTCAGTCTCAGTTCTGTCAGAGCTCTCTCAGCCACAACTACCTCACAGGGTGTCTGTTGTGCGGGGGGAGGGGGGGGGAGATTGTAAGCTGCTCTGAGATTCTGAGTGAAGGGCAGGGTATAGATCCAAATCTTGTTCTCCTTCTCCTCCATTTTATCCCCATAAAACCCCTGTGAGGCAGCTTAGGCTATAAGAGAGAGACTGGCCTGAGGTCGTCCAGTGAGTGTCATGGCTAAAAAGGGATTTGAACCAGGGTCTTCCAGATCCTAGACAATGCTAACCACTGTCACAGCCCATTCGCTCAAACAGTTGTCATCCTACTGTGCCCTCTAATTACGTTTACTCCTCTCCCAATAATTTCCCTGTTATGTATGTGTTTTATTGGCACGGGGGCTCTTCATGCAAGGCAGCTTCCAGGCAGTCACTCCTTAATCATAAAAAATTAGCTTTCATTCCCCACATTTATTCAGCCTGCTTTGAAGGTTATCTTTCTCATCCAGCCTCTTTACTGAGGGGGAGTCTTCCATGGGGAAGGGAAGTGTTAACAGATATTTCCCCCACCCCTCCAGGACAAAAAAAAGAAGGGACAGTGACTGGTATGAGAGTTCTCAAGATAGCAAGTGTGGTATAGCACTTAGACTAGGATCTGTGTGACCTGGGTTCAAATGCCCATTCTGCTATGAAAGCTTGCTGGGTGACCTTGGGCTACTCACTCTCAACCTAAGCTACCTCACAGGGCTGTTGTTTATTTATTTATTTATTGGATTTATAACCCACCCTCCCCTGAATGGCAGGGCTCAGGGCGGATAACAACAATAGTAACATAATAACGACCAGTTAAAGTAAGATTATAACAACAATTTAGAAGAAGAAGAAATTGGATTTATATCCCACCCTTCACTGCCCAAAGGCATCTCAGAGCGGCTTACAAACTCCTTTCCCTTCCCCTCCCCACAACAGACACCCTGTGAGATAGGTGGGGCTGAGAGAACTTCTGATAGAAACTGTCCTTGAGAGAACAGCTGTGCCAGAGCTTGTGACTGACCCAAGGTCAGGGCTCTTTTTATAGAAAAAACTCAGCAGGAACGTATTAGCATAATAGGCCACACCCAACATCAGTAACCTATTAGCATCTTAAGCCACACCCCTGACAGCACAGCTCATTAGCATATTAGGCCACACCCCCTTGTTACCAGAAGTGTGGTCATCCAGCCACACCCACCTTTTGCTTCTTATTCTGTTTACCTTGTTTGTTTTCAAAACCCAGGGCTTTTTTTGTAGCAGGAACTCCTTCGCATGTTAGGCCACACACCCTTAACGTAGCCAATCCTAATGTGTTTCTGCTGGTGGGTGTGGCCTATTATGCTAATGAGTTCCTGCTGGGCGTGGCCAACTTGGGAGCCAGCCGGAACTCTGTTCCTGTGCGTTCCTGCTCAAAAATAGCCCTGCCCAAGGTCATATCAGCAGGTGCAAGTGGAGGAGTGGGGATCAGGTGCAAGTGGAGGAGTGGGAAATCAAACCCGGTTCTCCCAGATAAGAGTCTGCACCCTTAACCACTACAACACTACACCAAACTGGCTCTTAATGTTACTAACAAACAATACAATGGCCCATAAAAAGGAAGCACAAAGTAGTGCCTCGTTGTCTAGAGGGGCGTAATATCATACAGATTAAATAAATAAAGAATAATGAATAAAAGAAGGGGAAGGGAAGGGAAAGGATAGTGGAAGAAAAAAGGTGGGAAGGGAGATCAGTCTTGATGGAAAGTGTTAATGTCCTCACCCGTAAGCCTGGTGGAACCTCTCAGTCTTACAGGCCCTGCAGAATTGCCTCAGGTCTCACAGGGCCCAGATCTCACTCGGCCAGGGCCCAAAAAACCCTGCTTCTGGTTGAGGACAGCCGGATACTTCTCAGGCCAGGGATCACGAGTAGGTGCTGTTGTTATTGTTAATGATAATGATTTTAATTTAATTTATAAACCACCCTCCCTGAAGGGCTCAGGGCAGTGTACAACATTATTAAAACATACAAAATTTAAACATAAAATAAATAATAATTAATTGTAGCTATAACAATAGATCAAGCAGATAACCAATGTATATTGTATTTCTCTCCCACTGTAGGGCAAATCATAGGCCGGACATGCTAAAGACTGTTGCGGTCCTCAACCATAGACCTGGCGGAACATCTCTGTCTTACATGCCCTGTGGAACTGAGTTAGGTCCCTCAGGGTGTGGATGTCACCAGGTAGAGAATTCCACCAGGCCAGTGCCAGGGCCAAGAAGGCCCTGGCTCTAGTTCAGGGCAGCCAAATATCTTTTGGGCCAGGGATCACCAGTAGATTTTTGTCTTCTCAGCATAAAGCTCTCCAGGGAACGTACGAGGAGAGGCAGTCCCACAGGTAGGTTGGTCCCAGATCTTTAAGGGTTTTAAAGGTGAACACCAAAACCTTGCAGTGGATCCAGTACTCAACTTGGAGCCAGTGCAGCCGGCAAAGCACTGGTTTAATGTGTGCTGTCATTGAGGTACTTGTAAGTCCCCATGCTGCTGCACTCTGGACAAGTTGCAATTTCCAGATCAGCTTCAAGGGCAGCTCTACATAGTGCAAGTTGCAGTAATCCAGTTTCGAGGTGACCATTGCATGGACCACTGTGGTGAGGTCAGGACCAGAGAGGAAGGGGGCCAGTTGCCTGACTTGGCGCACTTGTAAGAACGCCAGCTTGGCAACATTTGCAACCTGGGCCTCCATAGATAAGGAGGCATCCAGGAGCATGCTGAAGCTCTTGAAAGTTGGCACCGGTTTTAGCTGCACACCGTCAGGTGCGGCAGTTGGCACCCCAGTCTCAGGTCACCCCCGCCCAGCCACAGAACCTCCATCTGGGATGGATTTAATTTCAGCCAGCTCTGTTTCAGCCATCCAACCATAGCCTCCAAACTTTCAGCCAACATATCTGGGGCAGCATCTGGCCAGCCACTCATCAACAGATACAGCTGGGTGTCACCTGCGGACTGATGGTAGCACAGCCCGAAACTCCACACTACCTGGGCGAGGGTGCACATATAGATGTTAAATAACACTGGGGAGAGGACTGCCCCTTGGGGAACACCACACACCAAAGGTGAAACCCTCTCCCCCAGCGCCACCCTCTGTCCCCGACCTTGGAGAAATGAGACAAACCATTTCAAGCCTGTTGTGAAGATAAAATAGAGGAGGAGAAAACAATGTAAGCAAGCCGCTTTGGAAAGAAAAAGCATATAACTAAAATATTGCATAGGTTTCTTTGTATCCATAAAAAAAATTCTGAGCCTTCTCAGATATAATTAAAACAAATACTTATTGCCTAAGAGAACTTCGTTAAAAGAGAGCAAACCTTGTAAGCTGTGGGTTTTGGGGTTTTTTGTAAGGTTTCTAGGAAACATTTACCAGCTAATCAGAATTCCACACATTAGGCGCAAGGCATACAGCCGAAAAAAAAGTCAGAGGGGGAGCGTTTAGTCACGCACAATGCAATGGCTCCGAGATGATGTGGCTAGCTGCACTTGTCGACAGAACGGCTGTGGGAGGTTCGGAGAGAAACTTCTGCATCCCCTGGCAAATGCTGCCACCTCCTTGGGGTAGGAGGTGATTCACCCGGTGGCTTTAATCCTGTGAAGCCTGCTGAGTAATCTGTTGCTGGCTGCCTCCCATGTCTCCTGCTGCTGTGCCCAGGCACCTCCGAGCAGAGAGAACACTTTGGGAGCCAGTTAGCTGTCCAAGGTGTGGGGGTGGGGTGGGAAAGATGGAGGGAACCAACTTCTGACAACCACAGGATGCACCAGAAAGAAGCTGCGTATTGTTCCGAGTACTGTTCCTGGTGGCAAATGAAAGGTGAATCCTTCCCACCCCTATCCCCCCTTTAAGCAGTTCCAGAAAAACACACAGCCGTGGCTTTGACTGCAGTGGCAAGGATAAGAGAATCAAAGCAGTGGAAAAGAGGAGGGGCCGCCAAAGAGGAGTCAAATGAGGGAAATGTCTGCGAGCAGACTATTATATGAAGGCGCAGCAATGTGCCACAGAATCAGTGGCGGAGTGGCAGCAGGAACCCATGGGCTGCTGAGTACTGAACAAGCTCGGGCTTGTGTGTACCCGTCTTTAAGCACAGCTGGCTCACAGGAGTAGGGCAACGAATGACATATGCCAGCCATTCAGGAACAGCTCTCTCTCTCCTCTGTGTGTGTGTGTGTTCGTGCGTGCGTGCGTGCGCAGTGAGCATGGTAACAGTGTGCACTCGAGAACAATGACTGCTGTAATGCAAGTCATGGCACATATGGTGCAGAACCTGAAATCTCGTGCTGCTAGTGCTGTTTTCCCCAAACACTGCTGCGGACACCAATTTCAGCACTAGGAGGGACCAGGGAAGCTGCTCTGTCCTGGGCACAGGGAACCTGTTTTAACTTTCCCATAACCATTCTCGACTCTGGCTTAATCTACCCTAGGGGTAAGAAGAGTATTGGCATATCCTTCAGAGATGGCTTTGGGCCAGAATAGGCTGTGGAGCCTGATGGAGAGGGAAGCACCAGCAGGAACAGCATGGTTGTGTACGTTGGTGCATGATGCAGAGGGAAGAGAAGGGGATGTAGCGGCACCTTGTGCTGACTCATCTCTTTAGTTTGCTGCAAATGGAGGAGGAGATGTGGGATGGGGGAGGAAGAGGAGGAAAAGTGCAATATAATCGAAATGGGCCAGGTCTACTGATAAGTACGAGACAGCACACTGGAGGTCAGTTCAAAAGTGATTTCAGCTTTATTTCAGCTTTATTTCAGCTCCAAGTTAGACCAGCTACGGACTAGACCAGCTAGACCAAATAGTCCACAAACACAAGGGTTTAAATACAGTTCTGGCTGTAGTAGCCACACCCACAGAATGTAAAACGCGCCAATAACATTTGAACAGGCAGCCAATCATAATGCAGTTATAAGGACCAATCATATTGCATGTTAACAACCAATCATAATTGTTTCTGTACTAGCCCTCTGATTGGGCAATACTATACAGTTTCTGAATCCGCATAATGAGGCTAGCTCACTATGCTTGTCCATTATGTCTCGAGGACATAACAACTCCTCCCGCCTTAGATGGAACACACTCGTAATCAGACAAGTGGGGAGGGGCCCTTCGGCTTCGTTGGGACCGCCTCAGTTCTGGGGCTTCAGGGTCTTTACTGGTCTCAGTGCCAGGCATTGCTGGGCTGTCAGGGTCCACAGGGTCCGAGAGTGCAGGGGTCTGCCCTGCCTCAGGTTCTGGACGAGAACCAGCAGCACTCACCTCATCCGGAGGCAAGTGGGACTGCTCCCTGGGCCTGAAACAATCTCCGGCCTCGATCTCCTGGTCCGCAGGAGACCATCGCTGCCGGAGTTGGTCGATGTGGCGGCGTATCTGTCGGCCATCAGATAGCCTCACCACATACATTCGAGACCCCAATTTGTTGGTGACTTCGGCATTAAGCCACCGGTGCCCCTCAGCGTAGTTCCGTGCAAAGACTAAGTCTCCGGGCTGGAACTCCCTGGATGGAGTGGCTGGTTCGGGCCGCACGGTTCTGCTGCCATCCAGGTCTGGGTGCAGGCGGTCGAGAAGGGTTGTCAGCCTTCTTCCCATTAGAAGCTCGGCCGGGCTTTTCCCTGTAGCACAGCTGGGAGTGATATGCTGCCACAGGAGAAAATCGGCCACTCGATGGTCCCAGTCCTCGCCAGACAGTCGGGCGAGGGTCTCTTTTGCCGTCCGCACCATTCTTTCCGCCTGGCCGTTGGAGGCGGGGTGGAATGGTGCTGTGGTGATGTGCCGGATGCCGTAACCCTCTAGGAAGCCGGCGAACTCCCTAGAGGTAAGCTGTGGCCCGTTGTCACTGACAAGTACGTCAGGTAGCCCATGGGTGGCAAAAAGTTGGCGCGAAGCCTTTATTAAGTTTGCCGCTGTCGTTGACCGCATGGGAACTACCTCCAGCCACTTCGAGAAGGCATCTACGACCACCAGAAGCATCTGGCCGTTGATAGGGCCAGCGAAGTCGAAGTGTAGCCTTGACCAAGGCTTTTCAGCTCTGTTTAGTTCAGCCGGAGGGGAGCGTGGTGGATCAGCCCGGGACTGCTGGCAGTTCATACAGCCCCGAACTCGCTCCTCGATGTCAGCATCGAGCCCAGGCCACCATACATATCCCCGAGCCAGGGCCTTCATCCGCACAATTCCTGGATGCCCGGCATGCAGAGATTTCAGCACGCTTCCTCTTAGTTTTGGGGGAATAACAACTCTACTCCCCCACAGAACGCAGCCCTTAGAAATAGATAGTTCAGTTCTTCTCCCCCAATATGCCTTAAACTCAGGCTCGTTGCACACACTCGGCCACCCCCTCCACACCCAGTTTAAAACGCGGGACAAAATTAAGTCCTTTTGGGTGTATGTGGCAATGTCCTTAGACTGCAATGGAGCCTCAGAAAGTTCATCGAGTGCGAAGATGTCCGCTGTCGGAGCCGGGTCTGGATCAGTCTCAGGCAGGGGGCATCGGCTCAGGGCGTCGGCGTGAGCAATACACTTGCCCGGTCTGTGCTCTATGTCGTACTCGTATGCGGCGAGGAATAGAGTCCATCTTAACATCCTGGGCGACAGGATGTTGGGCGTGGGGCGGTCAGGGGCGAAAATCCCAAGTAGCGGCTTGTGGTCAGTAACTAAAAGAAAACGTCTTCCGTACAAAAAGTCATGAAACTTTTTAACCGCACTCACAAGCGCCAACCCTTCTTTATCAATTTGGGCGTAGTTCTTTTCAGCCCCACTCAGCGACCTAGAATAATAGGCAATTGGTGCCTCGGACCCGTCAGGCATAATATGGCTTAGAACTGTCCCAACACCAAACGGCGACGCGTCAGCCGCCAGAACCAACATTTTTGTCTCATCATAGTGCGTGAGGACACTGCTAGACGTCAACAACATTTTAACATTTTGAAAAGCTTCTTCTTGACGCTGCCCCCAAACCCATTTTGCATCCTTATTTAATAAACGGTGTAACGGTTCGGCTACCGAAGCTTTGTGAGGCAAGAACGCATGATAAAAATTAACAAGCCCTAAAAAAGCTTGTAGCTCCGTTTTGTTTTGGGGCCTAGGTGCGTTGTGAACGGCAGATACCTTCCCCGGGGTTGGGTGAACTCCCTGCTCATCGATTTTGAATCCCAGGAATTCAACACTGGGAACCCCTATCGTACACTTTTCTCTTTTTACACGTAACCCAGCTTTTTGAAAACAAAGTAAAACCTGCTTGACTCTTCCAAGCAATTCCTCCTCATCTTTCCCTGCAATAAGCACATCATCGAAGTAAGGAATTACTCCCTTGAGGCCTCTAAGCAACCCTTCCATTAATCCCTGGAAGATTCCCGGTGCGACATTAACCCCGAATTGGAGGCGCTTGACCCGAAACGCACCTCTATGAGTTACGATGGTTTGTGCTTCTGCTGCATTGCTATCCACAGGCAGTTGTTGATAAGCCTGGGCAAGGTCCAACTTTGCAAAAACCTTGCCCCCCTAGAGACGCCAGTACATGACTTATCACAGGTACAGGATAAGAGTGCTGTTGCAATGCCTTATTGATTGTACACTTATAATCTGCACAAATTCTTATAGAACCATCGGGTTTGACAGGAGTAACGATGGGTGTTTCCCATTTGCTGTATGGTACCGGTTCTAAGACCCCTTGCCCAATGAGCTTGTCGAGCTCCATTTCTATCTTTGGTCGCAATGCTAACGGTACCTTTCTATATTTTAACCTGATAGGCCGTACATTCGGATCCAGTTCAAATGAAACCGGGGGACCTGTATAGGTTCCCAATCCCTTTCCAAAAACCTGAGGAAACTCGTTATATAAGCAATCCCATTTATCACAACACACTGCATTAATGCCAGAAATAGCAATGCCCAACGGTTCAAACCAATCAAGCCCTAAGAGGCTTACCCTGTCCCCTTCAGCAACAATTAGGGACAGAGCCGCCTTCCGCTCTTTGAAGTTGACTTCAAATTCAGCCTCACCGGCCAACGGAATTCTGTGCCCTTGGAAATCGGCGAGACAGGCATCAGTTGGTAGAAGACGGCGACGGCTTCGGCGAGGAAAAAGACGATCTAGTGTATGCGTCGAAATGATGGTTCTAGCCGACCCCGAATCGACTTCGAAAGGGCAGGCCACGCCGTCAAGATACACGGTGACGAAAATCTTCTTCCTCCGGGGAACTCCCGTGGTGAGGACAGTCGACGATGAAGAGGGGTTGGACGACAGGGTCGGGTTTCGGGACGACAGGGATGAAGAGCAGGTTGTGTTGACCTTGCTTCGGAATTGAGAGCGCTGCGGAGGCGACGTAGGCGGCGATCTCTTCGACTTGCAAACTCTGGCGATGTGCCCGCGTTTTCCGCAAGCCCGACAAACCAACCCTTTGGCCCAACAGGTGTCGCGCTCGTGCTTCCCGCCACAACCAAGGCACTGACGCGCTGGCGCAGTCTTCACTTGGGTTCGCGGCTGGCTGCTGGAACAAGGCTCTCGTACGTCATCCACGGCGGCCGCCGGCTCACGGTCCTCGACCTGTTGGTGAATGCTGGATTCAGCTGCCGCAGGCCGCTGTCGCACTTCTCGCGTCGACCTTTCAGCAGCTTCAGCGGCGATGGCTTCCTCGAACGCGACCTTGAATGTCAGCGTCTTTAGGGCGAACAGGCGTTGTTGCAGCTTTGCATCGCGGTGACCGCAGACCAGCCGGTCTCGCAAGGCTGTTTCGAGATTGGCGAAGTTGCAAGCCCTTGCCAACTTCCTCAATGCCGCCACAAACTCGGCTACCGATTCGCTGGAGCCTTGCCGCCTTTCGTAGAACGCGTGCCGGGAAGCGATCTCTGAAGGCTGCGGCGCGAAATGAGCCTTCAACTTCTCCGTCAGCGTGGCGTACGGCACGGTCTTGATGTCATCAGGCGTTACCAGTGAACGAGCAATGTCGAACACCTCTTTGCCACACGAGCTAAGCAGTGCAGCTCGTTTCTTCGCAGCATCTGTCACCCCGCCGCTCTCGAGGTGAAACTCGAACCGGGTGAGGTACGCCTCCCAGTCCTCGGTCGCGGGCTCGAACGGCTCGAACCGGTGCTTGGAGCTCATCGTGGCGCTTCCTGGAGCGGATGGCCCCCTCGGAAACTCGCGGTCGATCGGAACTTCCTCCGTGGTGTCTCAGCGGGGCTGCCTACCCGCTAGATCCCATCCTCGTCGCCAGTTGATAAGTACGAGACAGCACACTGGAGGTCAGTTCAAAAGTGATTTCAGCTTTATTTCAGCTTTATTTCAGCTCCAAGTTAGACCAGCTACAGACTAGACCAGCTAGACCAAATAGTCCACAAACACAAGGGTTTAAATACAGTTCTGGCTGTAGTAGCCACACCCACAGAATGTAAAATGCGCCAATAACATTTGAACAGGCAGCCAATCATAATGCAGTTATAAGGACCAATCATATTGCATGTTAACAACCAATCATAATTGTTTCTGTACTAGCCCTCTGATTGGGCAATACTATACAGTTTCTGAATCCGCATAATGAGGCTAGCTCACTATGCTTATCCATTATGTCTCTGAGGACATAACATCTACCTTAGCTGTACTGCTTGAGCTTGGGGAGCCCTGATATATCTTCAGGGGCCTTAGATTTTATACTCTTTCTGTCATCTTTGCCTTCAGGAGCAAGGGCAGAAGTCTGAAATATGTTGTTTTTACTTAGAGGGGAGTTGTCAGTTGAGAACGTGCTGTGCATGCAGAAGTCTTCAGGTTCAGACCCTGGCATCTCCCATCCAGTGTGGTATAGTGCTTAGCGTCAGATTCAGATCTGGGAGACCAAGGTGGTTTGAAGCCCCACTCTCCCATGGAAGCTTCCTGGGAAACCTTTGGCCAGTTGCACAGTCTAACCTACCTTGCAACATCACAATTTAGTTGACTTTTATTCCCATTTTACAGGTGGGACGTCCTGTAATGGAGTGGGAAAAGCACAGCTCTTTGGAGCCCAACTCACTGTGTTCCCAGTTTTTAGACTGGTTCTTTTAATGTAGCTTTAATGTATGTATCGTTTTAATGCTGTTAACTGTCAAATTGTGTACAGTTGTCTTCATCGCATATTATTGTTGTTACCTGCCTTGGATCGTGAGTGGTTAGGAGAGAGGCAGGCATATAAATATTTTATATAAATAAAATAACTTTATTAAACTGGCTCTCGGGCTATTGTTGCAAGCAACAAAATGTTTGGATGGGATCAAAACAGGCTTTCCAAACAAATTCGTCAAAGCTAGAAGCAATCAAGCCAATCAGCCATAAAGGCCATTTTGGCAGTATATAATATTAACACAGTGGCAGCTGACTTGTACATAATTAGCGTATATTTTCTATAAAGAATTACCTCCTATGTGGAAGCTTGAATTCACCCATTTCAGGTCTTGATATATGGATTTTAAAAGGTCACGAGGGTTGAAACAAACACATTTGCCATTGAGATGTGAATAGCTGGGCTCAAGTCCCTCTTCAGTGGTGTGGTGGACTTGCTCAAAGGCCTTAGGAAGGATACCCTCCCTGCCTCAGTTCCCCACCTGCAAAAGGTTAGTATGAGAACAAACAAGGTGGAGAGTGCATTAAAGCACTTCATCCTTTTAAATACTATATCATCATATGCATATAATAATGAGATTGTTAATAAGCAGGGACAGCCTGTATTCGCCCTTGAAGTGTAGTTGCCTGTCTTGAGTTTGGTTGACACACATTGATTTTGTTAGAAGGTGATATCACAGAACTGGGAATGGAGGGAGCAAGGATGAGGCGCCTCCTGAGTGCATGGCGGCCTCCCCTTTCCCTTCCTGCAGGCTGTTGCTATGGCAACAGCAGGGCTACTGCAGGGCCTTTCCTTGTCCTAGGCCATGACGTACTCACTATCAAAGCAGCCTTAAGGGGGTCTGAAGCCCAGCCTGCTTGCAGTGATCCAGCCGGCCAAGTGTACCTGATACAGTTGGCTGAGGTCTGGCCCAAGGTGGCCAAACGGACAGAAGGGCTGCCAGGTTCCTGGACGGCTGATCTTTAGCTCAGTCTCTGATCTTGCAAGTCTCTGTATGACTGTGTGATGCTTCGAATGAGGTCTCTCTCTTTGGTACCCTCGAGACATATCTCCAATAGCCACACAGCGGGATACTCTCACGGCTGAGAGTCACATGATACCTGAGTTTGGTGAGTGGGACTCCGTCCAGACATGTAATCTGAAAAGTAAATCATTTCAGAGGGTAGCTGTGTTGGTCTGCAGTAAAAAAGAGTCAAGTCCAGCAGCACCTTAGAGACCAACAAGGATTTCACCCTGAAACTCTTGTTGGTCTCTAAGGTACTGCTGGACTTGAATCTAGCTAAGAAACAATTGTCTGTGTATATGGAAAGGAGGGAGGAATTGGCCGCCTGGACAAGGAAGGCATAAGCACCTGGAGATCTCCCACGATTACAGTTGATCTCCAGATGACCGAGATTAGTTACCCAGGAGAAAATGGCAGCTTTGGATTATGGACTGTATGGCATTATACTCTGCTGAGGTCCCTTCCCAAATTCCAGGCTCCAGAGATTTCCCAACCCAGAGATGGGCAACCTTAGGAATGCAGCATGTGGGAAGGAGGTTTACCCCCATCCAGGCAATTTCCCAATATATACCCCAGCTTTCTCCCCAGTGGAAACCCAAGTGGCCTACAACAGAACACTTCTTCTCTACTCCCTTTGACACTAACAATAATCCTGTGGGTCATGACAGGCTGAGAAAGCATGACTGGCCCAAGACACAGTAGCGAGTACTCATCTTTTCCCTGCTGGCTGGGCTTAAAGAACTCTGGGGAGCATTTTGATCAGTGAAACAGCTAAGGTAGCCAACTCTTGAAAGGAAAGACACAAATTTGTCAAGGGGCACGGCCTGCTCACCATGTAGTTATACAAAGATAAAGGGGGTGAGGAGAAAAATGGTCCTTGGCAATCCTGAAAGTGTGTGGCCCAGAGGTGCTGCCTTATTATTAGCAGATAGCCCCAACAGCAGAGGCACCCTACTACTGACCTGAACCGAAGTCCCCAAAAGTCAAACATTCTCAGCTTAAGCCACATAGTCAGCCTGCAAGCACTCTGCAAAAAAGGATTTCATACTCAGGTTTCACACAAGGCCGACCTCCAAGGCCATATCCAACCACCCCCTCCACCCAGAAGAGGTATGCATATGAAACAATGGGTTCCACCAGGTAGGTATCTGCATTTCTAAAGGCTATTCAGTTGCCACCTGGCAAACAGTCCTTCTATCTCCAGAACTTCACCTAGCCCTTCTGTGTGACCCCATGTCTATGTGAGAATCCTTTGTCTTTAAACCTGTCTTTTCCTGCTCCATCCCTCAGGATACCTAGATAAACCAATCATGCATCCAAATGTTTAGTGATCTAATCAGAGACCCATCTCCCACCTTTTTTATACTTGGGAACCTTTTCAAACTGCCGACTGGACCATTAGTGGTCAGAAAACCCATTCAACTAGCCACTCAGCACCTGGCTGATTTAATCAAGGCTGTTGTTAAGCCTGACTCTGCCTCTCTGGAACTTCATTGGTTGCATCTAGATCTGTCTCCTCCTGATGCCACACCCCCTGGGACCCAGGATTGGCCCAGGTAATCTTTTGTCTTCACCTGAGACAAGCTCCTCAAGACCATCTATTGGTCAGTATTGTTTTCCAAAGTCTATATCCATCCACACACACCCTCTTTTTCTCTGCCCCCCCCATAGAACATAACACTGGCTGTTGGCACTATTCTCTTCAAGGACTTCTGTACATCTGGACAGGTAATATTATCCAGTAACTGACCCCTCTATTCACTATTAATCACCTCTGCTTTCTTAGTTCTGTATTGCTTGCTCTTCGTGAATGCTTAGCATGCTTGTAATTAGGGAAATACTTTAATAAAAACTATTTAATTTACTTTTCAAATCTAGAGTCTTCCTGCTGTGCTGAACCTTGGTATACAAGTGGTGTGCGATTCCTGAACCCCTCTGGCCTACCTTGCCACATAGCTAACTTCCCCAAACAACAAGGCAGGCCATTGGCGGTAACAAGTGGTGTCCTAATCTTGCAGTCCTGATCATCTGCTTTCCCCTTCTTGGGGCCAAATTATACTCCTAAAGCTCCATGTCTGGAAAGCCAATGTCCGGTAAAGTCTGGCTTTAACCATTTTTGTAGACACAAATGCCTGTCTAAAAGAGGCTGACACATAACACTGTCCTTTGGACACCCATCCCCAGATGTGGTCACTCTTATAACAACAACAACAACACCACAACACGTGGCAACTTTCATGCTGATTGATTTATTCTTGTGTGTGCACATACATATCTGATATTCTTACACACACAAAGGCACACTACGCCCTCATGGGCAAGACCTACTGAAATTACTTCTGCGGATGTTTTTCAGACCCATGTGTCCTACAATATTCTACTTCCTTGTTTTGACTGCTGTGAACAGACACCAGCAGCTAAGCATTAAGCCTGTTCACTGTGAATGTAATCTTGTTATAAGCTATTCTACGGGATAGTTATGCAGTAGTGCAAGGTAGAAAAACCGCAGGAAATTGAATACACATACCGTTAGAGATTCTCATGTCTTGCTCATAGGGTTGGCAGGTCCGTCCCAGCCACCGGTGGCAGGAGGTAGGATTGCCAGCTACAAGTTGGGAACCTCCTGGAAGTTTGGGGATGGGGCCTGGGGAGGACCTCAGTGGGGTACACTGTCATAGATAGGGGTATCAAAATAGGGGTATCAAACATACAGCCCATCGAGGGCTTCTATCCTGTCCACTAGCAACTGGTCATTACCGTTATTGCCAGATGACAGAGTATGTGCATTATGTCCCTGTGTACTGTCCCCGTGCTAATGAGTAACAGGCAGTGGAAGTGGGATGGTGGGCATCAGGGTGTCATGGGCTGGGGTGCCAGTCAGAGGAAGTCCAGAACAGGCCAAGGTTAGGAGCCAAGAAGACAGTGCAAAGTCCAAAAAGCCAAGTCAGGGTCAGGAGCCAGAAACACAGAGCCAAGTCCAAATCACTAACCAGAAACATAGTCCAAAGCCAAGCCGGGATCAGGAACCAGGAACACAGAACCAAGTCCAAAGGTCTAGGTGCAAGAGCCAAGCCAGAGTGGATGCTAGCAGCACAAAGCTGACTTGTTGCTTCCACAAAGACTACTGCCCACAGTGTGGAGTTAAATGCTGCTACCAATTAGCTAGCTGCAGGATCTGTCAGGCTCCTGTTAGAACTCTGGGCTGGCTGAGCATCTTCCTTGTAGCCTGGCCTCTCTTCACCTGGTTGCTAAGTTTTGCCGAAGTCACTCCCTTAAACGAGTCACACATGGGGGTGAGTTAGGAGGACTTTCAGCTTGCAGTTCTTCCTTCTCACCTGGGCCAGGTGTGAAGACTGCTGTTACAGGCACTTGCCAGCTCTCCTCCTCTTCTGCTTCAGAGGGGCCAGCTGTGGTTTCTGCAGGCTCTGTCAGCTTATCCTCATCTATGCCCATGGCACAGGGAAATACTTTAAGCCCGTTCTAGGTGAGGGCAGCCTATACATTTGAACAAACAAACAAACAAATAAATAATTTAAGGGAATCCTGTAAGAGTGTTAATGTTTTAAGGATGTTTGTATTTTTAGTAAAAATAATATGGTTAATTAGGTTTGCCTGTGTCCTTTATAACATTTATCTCTCCGGTACCTGGCATTACATTTTATGGCAAACATGGCCAACAAAGTGACATTTAAGTCAGATCCAGCCCCTGTAACAAATGGATTTGACACCTCTGCTCCAAAGCATCTATGTTCTCCGGGGAACTGATCTCTGTAGTCTGGAGATGACCTGTAATTCTGGAGGGTCCCCTGATCCCACCTGGAGGCTATCTGGTATGGTCATTTCTCCGATCTTTAAAAGTCTATACACTTAAGAGAATTCTGAAACTCAAGATTGTTGACAAATGTATCCTAATCTTTAATACGGTATTGCAATACCACTGGAAGTCCTACTACATATAAGTAGGAACAACCTGGTAGTATTTATTTATTAACTTCACTTATACCCTGTCCTTCTCCCCAATGGGGAGACAAAGCAGCTTACATCATTCTCCTCTCTCAAGGTCAACCAGCCAGCTACCATGGCCAAGTGGGGATTCATACCTGGGTCTCAGTTTAACACTAACCAGGACACCAGGCTGGCTTTATAGTACACTCACTGAAGAAATGGCTGGGAGTAAAAAAAACAACCCCCCCAGCAAAAAATAGTGTCACGTTTCATTCACAAAGCTCATTGCTTATTTGGCTGACCTCTTAATGCTTTTTACTAATCATTAGTCAGGCGGCAGAAGGCTTTATTACTTTCCTTTTTGAATATATGAAGCTGCCATACCAAGTCAGAGTATTGGTCTCGGGCTGAATAGGGACATAGGATTTTTACCTCACTACAGATGCTAATTTTCTGCCCCTAAGCATTTCTCTTCTGCTCTAATCAAGCTATGCATTGTCCCTTTGCATCCTTTACAAAGCATTCTTTACAACATCCCCCCGCCCCCCCACTGGGTTAAAAGGACTCAGAGATCTCAATTTATATTCATGCCTGATGAAGGGGGCTTTGACTTAAAAAAAAGTTTATTTTTTTATTGAACAATATAGCAGTACTAGCCGCGAAGCCTGTTGCAAAGTCAATGCAACGAGCTCTAGTAAGACCCCGGGGGGCAAGGCCTGACGCCATGAAGCCTGTGGAAGTTGGCACTGGCGTCCTTGTTGGCCGACCTTTTACTCCCGCTGGCGGTGGCTGCCCGGTGGCTGGGTGCCCGGCCACTTACAGGCAGCCGGCCGTTCACCAGGTTCGGCATGAGGAGGCCCCAAGTGCCAGAGCATTCCCCATGGCCAGGCACTTCCGACCCCCTCCAGGCTGCTCGGTGGGAGCACCGCGGCACCTCCATGAGCGTGTGTGGGCCCCGCCCCTGGTTGCCCCCGGTGCCCTCAGCTGCTCACTGGCCGGCTGGCCAGCTGCCTGCAGGCATCTGTGGTTGAGCATGGCCCCTCTCGTGTTCTGAAGTGTCCGTGGCACCCGTTGCCTCCCAGCATACTGAGGCTGAGAGGCTGGGCACCAGGTCTGTGGGTGGGTGGGTGGGTGGGTGGGCAGGACTAACGCAAGGCATCCACCAGTAGATGGAGACAGCCTGTGATTGACAGATCTCTCAGCATATTGATTTGGGAGCATGTGGGGAGTCTATGACCAAAACAGAATTATTATACAGAGAGATTACAAACTGACAATGGAACGGGGTGCAGGAAAATGGGGTACAGCAAAAGATAAATACAAATATAAATCTAAATATCACGCTTATCTTAACAGATATAAATTAGCATTGGAACCTTCAATATAGCATGAAGAGGAATAATTACAATTCATTCAATGTGAGCAGAGAAGAGAGATTTGATTCTTGTCCAGTACATAACAATGTTCTGGGATGCCTGACCAACGTTTGCGTAACAAGGGGTACCATTTTTGTAGGGGCTTTGCCTTTTGAAAGCTTATACCCTGAAACTCTTGTCGGTTTCTAAGTTGCTACTGGACTCACTCTAATCCAGGGGTGGCCAAACTGTGGCAGCTGGGGAAGCAAAGGGGAGGCATGTTTCCCCTATTGGTCTTCCATTCCCCAGCCAGTGTTCCCCTCCCTGGGTAGGCTTGAGGTAGGGGGGGGGGAGAGAAAGAAAGCAACTTTAACTTTAAATGCGTTCTCAAAGGTCCCCCCACTCCAATCCAGCTTGGAAGAAGGCATTTGTCTCTTTAAATCCCTTTGCCAGGCCAGCCGGTGGGGGGCAGGCAGGGGGGCTTGGAGGACACATTTAAAGTTATATCTGTTTTTATCCCTTTTGGTTTTATTTTTGGCAGTCTCATTTAATGTTAATAAAAAGCAAATTTGCACATATTTTCAATAAAAACGTGTGTGTGATATTTGTTCATGTCTTGCGGCGCAGAAACGTCTGACGTTTATTCTATGTGGCTCTTGCGTTAAGCAAGTTTGGCCCCCGCGCTCTAATCTAACTGTTTTACTGCAGACCAGCACAGATACTCTCTGAAACTTGGCCCATCTAGTTCAGTTTTCACTTGCGGCAGAGGAAAGTCTTTATTGCAGCCTGAGAGATCGAACCTACGAGTTTCGCCATGCAAACCACACACGCTAGCACTGAGTAACAACGTCTTCCCCAGTGCACCACGAGGTTATCATCATATGACCCAAATGAACTGATTTATACGGTGTTGTATTCATAAGATACAATGGCAAAATATGTTTTCATTAGGACAAATTAAAATATGACAAATTAGCAAGTGCAAACTTTTGAGTTCCTTAGAGCTTTTCATCAGCCAGGATGTTAAGTACTTAAAGGGTGGGGGGAGACAGAACACCTTTCAAGGCATGCTGAAGGAGCCTGTCATTGGCTCTAACACGTTTGACTGTAATGGGAGGACATATTTCCCATCCTCAAACTTTTTTTTTTACCTGCCGCTTTTAAATACTTAATATCCAGCTCAGGAAGACTTCTGAGGAATCCAAAAGCTTGCACTCATTATTTTGTAATTTTTATTGGCCTTACTTAGAAAAAGATATAATATTTTGGATTTTCTCCCTGGACCAATAAAGCTACCTACACTTTGTTCTTTAAAAACTTTGTTTGTAAGAACTAGACCAAAGATATGTAATATATTAATTTGGAGTGGGCGGTCAGAGAGGTTAAAGAAGGTAGTGGCTCATTATATGTACTCCAGTGGTAGGCATCATGAGTTGGTCTCATCCTGTTAGAGATGAGCCAGTTTGGTGTAGTGGTTAAGTGTGCGGACTCTAATCTGGGAGAACCAGTTTTGATTCCCCACTCCTCCACTTGCAGCTGCTGGATGACCTTGGGCAAGCCGTAGTTCTGATAAGAGCTGTTCTTGAAAAAGAGCAGTTTCTGTCAAGAGCTCTGTCAGCCTCGCCTACCTCACAGGGTGTCTGTTGTGGGGAGGGGAAGGGAAAGGTGTTTGTAAGCCACTCTGAGTGAAGGGCGGGGTATAAATCCAACCTCTTCTGCTCCTAGGCACCCCATCCCACACCAAGAATCCCCTAGTAAAAAAGGCTGCATCCCTTCATTGTTGAATATTGCGATATAGCAATCAGGGACCTCAGCTCTCCCTTTGGTGTAGGGGGGAACCTCCCGCCCCAGGTCTTGCTGCTCCTGCTGCTGCTTGATTGAGAAGCAGGAGAAAATTGGGGAGGGGATCGGCATTGTGCTGACACCATGAAGTCACTTGTGATGTGAACCCAGAAGTGACATCACCACTGGTGCAACGCTCCAGGAATCCCCTGAAATCCGTCAAGTTTTGCACTGGAAATGATGTTGTGGTTTCAGTGCAATGCTGTTCAATGCAGCACAACCCCTCCTAACAATTTGCAACTGGATTTTCCTGGCATGGACAAAGAATGGTAGCTACAGCACAATGCCGGCATGACATCCAGTGATGTGAGAAGATGGCCTAAATGTGTGGACCAGGAGACTGTGGGACGCTGTCGGCTGCTAAAAGAGGGTCGGGCGAGGTTTAGCTCCACCTTTTGTGCATCATACTCAGTTTTTGATCCAAAGGTTTGTCCTCCTTTGATACAGAGCAAACCCCTTCCTTTGGTGCTTCCTTAGGGCTGCTAGCTCTGGGTTGGGAAATACCTGAAGATTTTGGGGGTGGGGCCTGAGGAGGGGAGGAGAGGGACTTCAATGGCTATAATTGCCATAAAGGCCACCTCCCAAAGCAGCCATTCTCTCCAGGTGAACTGATATCAGTCGCTTGGAGATCAGTTGTGATAGCAGAAAATCTCCAGCCATTGCCTGGACGTTGGCAACCCTATGCTTCCTAAACTTTGCAGGGGAGACCCTGGGAATCAGCGGCAGCCGTGACCCTTGCTGAAAGGAAAAGCGTTCTCCAAACCACAGGTGGGGAGGCGCGTAGAGTAGAGGCTGTTTCCCTCTCCGTTTATCTCCTTTGGGAGAAAGAACAACTGCACCCATTGCTGCCTAGATGTATAGGGAGGAATCCCGAGGGGAGGGGGACAGCATGAGCGGGAAAGGGCTTGGTGCCACCTTAAAACAGGGCACAATTAAGACAGATGCCACCTCGCAGGCCGATGGCAGCTGCAGTTTGTTTAGCGTGCAGGAGAGGCGGTGCCAGGCTGTCTTAGACAGTCCTGTCTGTGCCCTGTCTGCAGGAGGAAGAATGCCACTTGGAGCCTTGCCCACGAGCACTCCTGTTCCAGACGACTCCAAGGGCACAGGCAGCGTCACACGCAGTCTCAAGGCCCTCCCTGCCTGCTGTGCCGCATCGTGCAGGAAAGCGCCCAGGGAAAAGCAAGGCCTTCCCAAAGAACCATCTTTCCCTGTGCCATCCAAAGAGGACCGGCCGGGGTCATTGCTGAAAGGAAAACTGGCAGCAAACACACCACTTCCTTTCACCGTAGAGACGGGGAGGAGCTGGTATTTGATAAGGCCCAGAAAAGGGCAGATAACGCCTGGCATATCTTAGGGCCAAACTAGAGTTCTGGGTTTGAACACCAGGTGTGTCCTTTACCCTAGAAAGCAAGGACAGGGGGGCGGGGGGCCCGGGGCACCTGGGCGATATGAATGGAGACTACAATGCTGGGGAAAGAGAAGGGGGTTAATTGATCCATTCCATGCTGTTTCTTAGGTCAAAAATTCTGCCTCCCCTGCTGCTCCCCCCACAGCTACGTAAAGCGGGCAAAGTGAAGGGAAACAGGTGTGCAGAGATGTACTGTGCACCTCTTTCTGCCACAGCTGGTCCGTGCAGTTCAAGTGTAAGAAAGCATGGAAACCATGAAGATGCCGCCTCACAGGGCTGCTGTGTGAGGATAAAAGGGAGGAGCACAGAACAGAGCACACGGCCCCGAAAAGAGCAGGATGAAAATGTACTCAACAAAGAAAACAACCTCTCTTCTTGCTCTATAGAAGGTTAAAGCAGAGGGATGGGGCAGGGCGGTGGTGGTGGTGGGGGATTCCAATGAGGAAAACTGGCAGGTGAGGGAAGGTTAAACTCTCTTTCTTCAGTGCCACGGACCAGGGTTACACAAGGATCCTCCACAGATACTTTTCAGAGTCCAATTACACACCCCGAGTTCCCTACATGAAACCCCTGCATCATTTGTCGCTTTGGCTCCTGAATGCAGATGTTCAGATCCTGCGTTAAAAGCCCTGACATTCAACGAGCGCAACCTGCCCACGCTGCCAAAATAAATGATGCAGAGACCCAGTTGTCTGCATTGGCTAAACAGGCTCTTTGGAAAGCATTCTTGTCAGGATGATGCATGTCCTTTTTGAGAAGGCTGGAAAGGTGGGTGGGTGGGGGAAGGATCTGCACATCCCATTCTCGCTACTCAACGTCAACTCCTGGCCGATGCAGGGCTCAGTAGAAAGTGAAACTTGGGGGACATCCTCACCCCCCCCATGCTGCAGATAGGCGGCACTCACCCCTCACCTGCCCCAAGAAGCCATCACTTGCCTCCTCCCCCTAAAGAGGAAGGCGGCCAGGGCTACCCTGCCTCCCCAATGGAGAAAGGGAAAGAGGGAGCAGGTTTTCTGTCAGCCACAGCTCCTCCTGGGGCAGACCCTGATGCCACTGGTGGGCAGCCAAATAGGGGGGCAACAGGGCAATAGGGCCGTCTAGGGGACGGGCCACCCCCAGCCACTGCACGGGTTCCCACATGCAAACCAGAGGTTGCAGATCTGTGAGTTCAGCATCCAGTGGGATGCACAGAGGCCTTAACCCCACAGCCTGAAAGATGTGTCTCTTATTCTCCCAACTTTAAGCATTCTGGCTGATTGCACATAGTTTTGTGCCATTTCAGTGGGCCTTAAGAAAAGGCATCCTGTAGCTTTTGTTTTTTTTGGAAGGTCATTCAAACTAGGGAATGGAGTGGATCCATACCAGGGAGGCCCTGCTGTGCATGCAGAGCCAAAGGAGACAGGATCCTGAGCCACACGGCTTCTCCTTCCAAAGAGCCCCCCACCCACAGCTGATCCCACCCTCAGACATCAAGCCTTCAGTACAGACTGAATGTGTGCGAGACCCTCTGAAGGCATCCATTGTTGCAAGTTCAGACTGGCCACATTTGGGTTGAAGAATTCACTGTGTTTTGAAAGTTAGTTTGGTGTACTGGTTAAGCGTGTGGACTCTAATCTGGGAGAACCAGGTTTGATTCCCCACTCCTCCACTTGCAGCTGCAGGATGACCCTGGGCAAGTCCAGAGTTCTGTCAGAGCTGTCCTTGAAAGAGCAGTTTCTGTCGGAGCTCTCTCAGCCCCACCTACCTCACAGGGTGTCTGTTGTGGGGAGGGGAAGGGAAAGGAGCTTGTAAGCCGCTCTGAGACTCCGAGTGAAGGGCAGAGTATAAATCCAGTCTCCTCTTCTTCTTCCTTCACAACAACCCCACCCCCAGCAGAACATGAGCCATACCATTTTTCTCGACACTTGCAGCCATGGGGGAAACCTATCCCTATTTATAGCTAGCCTACCCCAAGCAGCGATAGCACAGATAGAGCTGCAAACAGTTCCTGTTTTACTCTGTGGACACAAGAGCCATTTTATCATTTGTGATCAAGCATCTTAATGGGAGTGAAAGACAGTATAGCGCAGGGGTCTCCAATGTGGTGTACCTTTCCTGGCACCCACCAAGTGTTTTTAGAAAATGTTTGGGGCCAGGTGGGGCTTTTTTTTTTGCCTAGCCAGGGTTCTGATTGGCTGTACAGGTTTTTAAAAGTGTTGCTTTGGCAGCAGTTGCCACTACAGCAAAAGGATCTCCACGGTGTGAATGAAGGCAAGCTAGGGTTGCCAACCTCCAGGTGGTAGCTGGAGATCTCCTGGGATTCCCACTGATCTCCAGGAGATAGAGATCAATTCACCTGGAGAAAATGGCTGCTCTGGAAGGTGGACTCTATGGCATTATAACCATGGATGTTTCTCCCCTCCTCAAACTCCGCCCTCCTCAGGCTCCACCCTGAAAATCTCCTGGTATATCCCAACCTGGAGCTGGCAAACCTAAGGCAAGGCTGCAGTAGCCATTGTGTGGCTGGTACCACCTCCTGCAGTAGCCATTTGGGGGCTGTGCCTGGCATGCTGTGTCTGAATTCCAAAGGTGACTGCAGCAGAATTCCAAAGGTGACTGCAGCAGTCGAGAACCCTGGTACAGTGCATGGTTAAGGGGTCCCCCCGCCCTTTCCTTCCAGAATTTTGCCCTGCTGTTAAGCCTATCTCTAGGGATGCCAGCCTCCAGGGGGAACAGAAGAAGAAGAGATTGGATTTATACCCCGCCCTTCACTGCCCAAAGGCGTCTCAGAGCCGCTTACAAACTCCTTTCCCTTCCCCTTCCCCTCCCCACAACAGACACCCTGTGAGGTAGGTGGGGCTGAGAGAACTTCTGACAGAAACTGCTCCTTTTCAAGAACAGCTGTGCCAGAGCTTGTGACTGACCCAAGGTCACATCAGCAGGTGCAAGTGGAGGAGTGGGGAATCAAACCCGGTTCTCCCAGATAAGAGTCCGCGCACTTAACCACTACACCAAACTGGCTCTTAACCACTACACCAAACAGAACAGTGAGGAGGGGGGTTTACTTCCTACTGTATTCAACCTTTATTTACATGTAAGTGTCCCTCCCTGCAGGAACATTCAGAGGTGGAAACCAAAGCTTGCAATTGTTTAATCCATTCAGTCACCTCAGTTCTCTGCTCCCAGACTGGAAATTGGGAATTGCCCAAGCTGCAGTCCCCTCACCAGCTTCCTTCCTGGCTGAGTC
Organism: Gekko gecko; assembly: GCA_029375565.1. Lineage (NCBI taxonomy): Eukaryota > Metazoa > Chordata > Lepidosauria > Squamata > Gekkonidae > Gekko > Gekko gecko. Next base: position 51,986,066 of record JAPDNY010000013.1, on the reverse strand, counting down.
AGAATTTCAAGCCCTGTCATCCACACTAAGCCGCACAGGCTGCCCACCACCCTGATGATGTAACCGTGCAGCAAAGGAAGCTTTGACAGAGCCACTAAGAGCCACTCATTCTTGGTCAAGAAGGTGCTACTTGATCAGTTCTTAATCATCCTTCCTAGAATCTCTGCCTCCCCCCCACCGCCAAAGGAGCTCACCTAGTAGAGTTTGCCCATTCTCCACTCTCTAGACGCTTAGGTCAGGGAGTGGGCAAGACTTCAGCTTTGGGGTGGGGGTGTTCCCCCCCTTTTGCCAGAGCTACAGGAGGCAACAGTTGGAGCCAGCTACAAAATGGCTGATCGAGAGGGTGAAGCCAACAGCAAAATACCTTCCACGGGGTGGGGCCAAATCAGGCCAATAGCACCTGGTATTTTTGGCCGCTGTGTGACAGAGTGTTGGACTGGATGGGCCATTGGCCTGATCCAACACTGGCTTCTCTTATGTCCTTATGTTAGCCATATAGCAGAGCAGCTGACAGCAGAACTACGAATTCCCCTCTGCACATTTTGGGGATTCCAGCACTAAACTGGTTCCAGGAAGTATGTTCTGATTTTACAGGTGAGAAATGGTGAGATCAAATGATAAGTGATTATCCTCCACACACCCACCCCCAGCAGGAATGACAATCAGCAACCAGTCTAGTTGTCCATAGGGAACCTACTCCTCCATAGAAACGGGCCAGCACTCGCTGGGGTGGGAACATGTACTCTTAAAACAGTTTACAACTGAGTTTTTCGTTTTATTACAAATACCAATGGTTGATCCAACAAGCTGGCTTAAACCAGCAAGGTGGCCTCCTCCAGCCAGTTTGGTATAGTGGTTAAGAGTGGTGAAGTCTAATCTACAGAACCAGGTTTGATTCCCCACTCCTCCACATGAAAGGGTGGGTGACCTTGGGTCAGTCACAGTTCTCTCCGAGCTGTTCTCTCAAGAGCAGTTCTCTCAGAGCTCTCTCAGCCCCACCTGCCTCACAAGGTGTCTGTAGTGGGGAGAGGAAGGGATTCCACTCTGAGCTGCTCTAAGACTCTGGGTGAAGGGTGGGGTATAAATCCAATCCTTCTTCTCTCCTCCCCCTCCCCGTAAAAGTAGCAGCCATTTTCTCCCAATAACACCCATAACCAAAGATAGCTCAGCATGGGGAATTCCCAACATGGGATGCAAGTTAATGTATATATTTTAAGGCGGTCTTAAGAATTTTTCAGCCAAAAGCATCTGATTTTCATCAGGAAGTTACCTATTTCTGCCCTGTCCAGAAAAAATTATTTTACAGTCTTACTATTTATCTATGGCTTTGCCTCTATGTTTTAGTGTTGATTATGGCCTTGTGCCTCTTGTTCGCCGCCTTGAGCCCATGTGGAAGGGCGGGATATAAATCGAATCAATCAATCAATCAATCAATCAATCAATCAGAAATAGGGTTAAGAGTGGAGACAAATTTTTCTGAAGCACTTGCTTAGGTGGTAGGATAAAAATCTGCCTCAAACACCACGAGGTACGTGCAAACCCATGCTATATCCTTAGCATATGAAGTGGCCCTCAGCTTGGGACATCCCAATAGGACTACAGTGGTGTTCATACTTCACCAGACTCAGTAGAAATCATCTCAAGAATCCCTTGTCATCTGTTTTCACACAAGATGGCTAGGTCTTTCACCTTTAAAGGTAGCATACATGTTAGTAATAATAATAACTACTGTATGGCACTGTGTGTAGAATAGCCAAGAGATCCTAGGTTTGTCTGGCAACCAGCAGTTCTAGCTCTTTTTAGCATTATAGGTTACGTTGGAGTAGGGAGGCAGGGGTTTAAATCCCTACTCAGCCACAAAACTGACGGAAGTGGCTGCAGCTAGTCTAACTTACTCTGACTGCTGTCCTCTTTTTTTTTAGAAGCACCAATCAAAGCAGGTCTTCAACTTGTCCTGCCCTCAACACGACGTTTTTTCCCTCAGTTGCCTCTGAAATAACGTTGCCTGAGGTGAAAGAATTAGTCTGAAGCCTGATTCAAAGGTGATGCTGATGGGACAGGACATACCTGTGTGACTTTGTATTCACCTATTACCTTGCTTAAATTGGCCATTGGGCCACTATGTGGGCAACGTTTGCACCTCAGAAAACTATAGCTAGGGTTGCCAATCCCCAGGTGGGACCTGGGGGTTTCCTGCTTTGACAACTGATCTCCAGACTACAGAGATCAGTTCCCCTGGAGAAAATGGGCACTTTGGAAAGTGGACTCTGTGGCATTGTACTGAATGGAGGTCCCTCCCCTCCCTAAACCTCCTCAAACCTGCCCCTCCCCAGGCTCCATTCCCAAAATCTTCAGGTATTTCACAAGCCAGAGCAGACAATGATATGAGCCCAGAGGGGCACCAGGCTGGTGTGCAAATGCTGCATACAAAGCAGTCCAGCTTGGGAAAAGGAAAACGGCCCTTTTGTTTTACATGTTTGAGCCGTACCTGACACACAAAGGGCCTTTTGGTACCATTTGGGTGAGCAGTACTGTAAAGCTCAAAAGCTGGCCACCTCTTGGAAGTACCCTTTGGGCCAATAATGTCTCCCCTCTAGGCTAATATTTTGCTGCCACCTAGTGGCGTCTTTGACAAAACAGTAAGAAAAACATCCACTCCTATCTTAATAGTCTGGAGGAGCATTACCTTAAGATTTCTAGCATCTCATCTGCCCAAAAGCTCTACGATTACAGAAAAGAGCTCTTAGGCAACTTGAAAGATTATTATGGGATATAAGGGAGCTGATCTTTTACATATATAAACCTCAAACCATTTCAATTGCTTCTGGTGGTCACAGAATTGCCTGTTCTAGGTTGGAAAATACCAGGAGATGGGTGTGTGGGTGGGTGTACCCTGGGGATGGTGGGGTTTGGGGAGGAGAGGGAACCTCAGCTGGGTACCATTCCATTGAGTCCACTATCCAAAGTATCCATTTTCTCCAGGGGGACTGATCTTTATAGTCTGGAAGCCCCCACCTGGAGGTTGGCAACCCTTGAATGCTGCAAGTTTTCCTCCATAGATGGCAGAATTGCTGGTAAGTGAATGTGTTCTGCTGGAGCCATTTCCACCAGAAAGAAGCTACAGCTTGTAAATTCCTGAGAGAGGTTTAGATGCAGGGCCAGCTCACTCACTAGGCGAACTAGACATTCGCCTAGAGTGCACCAGCCCTTAGGGGTGCCAAAAGCCCCCCCGCCCCCTGCCAAAAAACCTTGCCCTTTCCCTGGCTTGCCAGCACATCCCGCAGCTCGTGCTCAGATGGAAGGGATGGGGGTTTAAACCCCCGCCCCTTCCCTGGCTTGCCAGTGCGCCCTGGTGGCAGGCAAGAGGGGGAAAGAGGAGGAGGAGGGGAGACCTCCCTCACCCAGGGGAGCCCCGGCGGTGGAGAGATGAAGCGGCTGCCAGCGAAGGAGAGCAGCCAGGGGCGGCTGCGCCTCTGCTTTGGCTCTGCCATCCAAAGCAGGAGAGGGAGGGCGCGTGAGCAGTGGAGAGAAGGGCTCTCTGGGGTACACTCCGGGAGGTTGGCAACCCTGTAATTGGGCGCGCGCTGGGGGGGGCGCCAGAAGGTAACCCTGCCTAGGGTGCAAAAGAACCTCGGGCCGGCCCTGTTTAGATACAGCACACGTCAGTGGATGAGGGACCAGTACAAGGATATATATCTAGTTTTGAATAACCAAGCTTATGCCAGCAGAGGATACCCTGGTAAAACCCACACAGAATGCATTACAGTGCCTTAGCTCTAAGACTGCAATGAATCATCAGGCAGACCTGAAATGTCCAGGTCTCTAGCTCTCTTTGTTCTATAAGTGGACAGGTCCCGGCCTGCCAACAAAAGGGGAATTCATGCTTACTTTCCTCCCAAACAACCCCCTCCGTCTACTTCTATCTTAAGCAGTAAAATAATTCATTTCTGTACTATTTGTCCTGCTAGTGAAATGGCAATTAAGTCTCAGCTGCTGTTTTGTTCCAGAACAGAGAACAAGATAATGACTTTCTTTTCCCCCTTGCATGCGCACTCTCTCTTTCACACACAGAGATTTTAAAAAGGGCACCCTGCTCGTTGTGAATAGACCAGTTTCAGAATAATCTACCTTGTTTCATTCTCCCTTACTATGGGATGACTGTTGCTACCAACTGGCTAATAACGACCTCTGCAGTCTGTACAACCACCCTGTAAGTAAGGCCAGTGCTATTGCTCTCTTATTGAAGGTACGGGGGATTCAGCTGAGACGATGATTTATCTACACCCACTTCTTAAGGCAAAAGGGTCTTCCCAACTCTGTGCTTATTTATTGTTAGAAATAAAATTGATAACCGTAAGGAGCCCTTCAAATGGGAACCTGCTAGCGTGATCATAGCTAATGTCAGTAGAATCTTTATTTGGTTCCAATTAGTTCACCTCCATTAGTGATGCCCAGCAGGGTGCCCATGGGAGCCATGGCAACCACCAGTGTTTCCTGGCACCTGCTTCCTTCTTCCCTAAAGCAAAGAGCCAATTATAGTTTACCTCCCTGGGGTAGGAGTTGCTTTATTAGCATCCAGGAGAAGTCACCTTTGTGTCTGTGCCGGGAGTGTCCATTTGGAAACCCCTGCCTCCATTATAGGAGGCTGCATAGTTTGGAGTCTCCTGACATTTTGATTGGCCCCTGCCTCCATGGCAGCCATTTTGTGACGGGTTGCCAGCCACACCCCATGGCAGCAGCCATTTGTGGTGTTGACTGCTGTCCCTTCGCAAAATTCCAAAAAAAGCTGAGTGAGGCTAGGGATCCCTGGCTTGCATCCTGGTCGGAACTGTACTGAAGATTCACTAAAATATTAAGATTCAGATCAGACAGAAAAGGTGTCTCAGACTTGCTCTCTATTCTTCTCTACAGACCTCCATCCAGGAGCTTCCCGCACAATTAAAAAACAGGCCATGGAACAGAAGATGATGATATTGGATTTATATCCTGCCCTTCACTCGGCGTCTCAGAGTGGCTTACAAACTCCTTTCCCTTCCCCTTCCTGCAACAGACACCCTGCGAGGTAGATGGGGCTCAGAGAGCTCGTTCCAGAACTGCCCTTGAGAGAACAGCTCTGACAGAACTATGGCTTGCCCAAGGTAATCCAGCAGCTACAAGTGGAGGAGTGGGGAATCAAACCCAGTTCTCCCAGATTAGAGTCCACACATTTAACCACTACACCAAACTATATCAAACTGGAATGGGGGGGGGGGACTTCTGAGGATCAGCACTCCCTCTGCTCCTCTCTGACAACTCCCCAAGATGAACAAAGCAGCCTTATTTGACAAGCTGAGCTAAGACACTTACCTCTCTCCAGTCACACGTTCTTGATGAGGTTGTGGAATAATACAGGTATCAAAATATTTGCACAAAAGTGGGCCTTTGCAACCAAGTTAGGTAGAGTTACCAACCTCCAGGTGCAGCCTGGAGATTTTCTGGTGTTACAACTGATCTCCAGATTAGAGATTGGATCCCGGGAGGAAATGGCTGCTTTGGAGGGTGAACTCTCCTGGTATTGTACCCTGCTGAAGTCCCTCCCCTCCCCAGGTTCTGTCCCCCCAAATCTCCAGGTATTTCCCAACTCAGTGCTGGCAACCCAGCCCAACATCCAAACTCTGTTAGCCAACCTAAGAACCCTCCATAAATAGCTATGATTCTTGTCTGAGAACTGACATGCAACTGTTCCATCAATAGCAGTTTGCTTCGAGAGGCCTCAAGATTCATGCTTTTCATATGTGAGACTCAGGCCCAAGCTGCATGACGCACCCAACATGTGCCAGGTCACAGGTGCGCGACTGGATGCACACTCAGATATACATCAGGGGAATTCACCTTAAAGAGCACTCATTTGCTTGGGGCTTGTAAGGGGGAGGGAGCTTTCCACCCCTTTTCTCTGCGCCCTCCCCCGATAGATGTCTGACTTGCAAGCCCAGACGCACACCCATGCCGTCATGTGCCAGGCCTACTGTGTCGCTACACCCTCAGGAAAGCATCTTGCGTAGCAGAAAATTGGAGTGGTTGGTCTAACCTTGGCAGACAGGTTGGATGAGGCTAAAGGTTTTGCCCCTCCTCAGCAACCGGTATCTTCTTCCTTCTACTCTTCACCAGAGGTTGCTACAGCAGCCACTACTACCATCTAATTCACAGTGTGTTTCATATTCTCTGGAGCCAGCACTCATTTAACTCAAACTAGGCCCTCCTGTAGTGAGGCCAAGCCATAACTGTACTTGACGGGTCAGCTTCTATAAGAACATCTCGTGAAGGGGCTCTCAACTCTCAAAGCAAGCCCCTTTCTAGGCTTGGCTGTTGCAAAGAAAGCCTCACGTAAGAGTTGCCCTGCTTCTATCCAGCATCCCGTTTCACAGAGGCCAGGGCATCCTTCTGCTGTTCCCTTCAAGGCATTCAGGGGTTTACTGCCTCTGGCTGTGGAGGTTCCCTTTAGTCATCATGGCACATAGCCAATTCATGGGCCTCACCTCCTTTTAAAGCTATTATAGAGCGCGCAAACCATGGAATGTTATCCTAGACACTCGTTAGCCAAAGGGCAGCGAGAGAGAAACAGAGAAGCAATTTCCTTAAGCATCCTGTGTTGGATGTGGACTGCCATAAGCAAGTCAGGCCAAATTAAGCTGCAGCAAAGAGGCTGGTGTGCTACCATACTTACCTTGCAGTACGCTCTACTTTCGGGCACTGAGAGCCAGTTTGGCGTAGTGGTTAGGAATGTGGACTCTAATCTGGGAGAGTCGGGTTTGATTCCCCACGCCTCCACATGCAGCTGCTGGTGTGACCTTGGGTCAGTCACAAGTTGTCTCACAGCTGTACTCTCAAGGGCAGTTCTCAGGAGAGCTCTCTCGGCCCCACCTACCTCACAGGGTGTCTGTTGTGGGGAGAGGAAGGGAAAGGAAATTGTAAGCCGCTCTAAGACTCCTTTGGGTAGTGAAGGGCAGGGGTATAAAACCAATTCCTCTTCTCTTGAGTCAATCCTCTTTATGAAATTTCTAAATGTAAGTACATCTGCAACCAAAGTCCATGCCCTTCTGAAAGGACTCACAGCCAATGCACATACTTCAGGATATGAATGAGCATCTGGATCTCCAGAGGCCACGGAGAGGCAACGACCCCACCTGTTCACTTTGAGGATAAAGCTGCAGAACCACCTTGCAATTAAAGGGACTTCTGACAGCCTTGGTAGTGATGCTGTCTGGAGAAGGATGGCATACTCACTGCGAACTACCTGGCCCAGTGGTTACAAGCACAGGCACCGCTCGAGCTGTTTTTACAAGATATTTCCACAGCAGCGTGCTAAGTTGCGAGCCGAACGAAACCTCCAGAGAACTGAGCAAGCCGGACACACCTGGCCAGAAGATCAGGCTTTATTGTTTCAGCCAGACACAGTTGGTCCACTTTTGGGAACCAAAATAAATAACTCTGCATGTGGGTTTGCGGAGAGTCCAGGTAGTGGGCTAGCTCAGAACAGGCACTTTCCTTCTCCCACTGGCTTTGGCAACGCCTAGCGACACCAGGGCTCTTCCTCGGCAAAGCTGCAGAAAAAACACCAGTGCCCACTTGGGAGTCACCGATAAAAGCCCAGTTTACAACAGCCTACCCCCTCTTCCGGTGGGCATCACTTTTCAAGTGTGCTGTTCCCTCTACTGAAACAGCACGGATCCATATATTCTAGAAAAATCTTTATTCACAAGATGGCACACACTTTTTGTATGGCTGGCAGCACACACAGGAGAAAGCTAGGGGGACAAAAGGAACTGGTACTTCTCCCATTAATACCTGGAAGCTGGGCAGATACAGAGCTGGACCTTTTAGATGTTTTGGGAAGAGACACAAGGCTCCAATATGAGCGAGAAGCACGTACAGGCCTCATTCAGAAACTCAGGAGACGGACATAGAACAGACGCAGGCTGGTGGAGAAGGGCATCTCTGCATGTGCTGTCTAGGGAAGGTGGGCTCTAGTGGGCGAGGGAACCAGTCTCAAGTCACTGCTGCAGCCATTCGTGCCCACCACACTGGGCCAACTGTTCAGGGCAGAGGAAAGACCCTAAGTGCATTCTCAGGTTGCTACCCAAAGATTCCCAAGTAACTCCCTGTGATTTGAAGCCATTACCAGTGAATGGAAGAAGAAAGCCAGGTACTGTGTGTGCCCCTGGCATAACTGCCCAAAAGTCCGAGACTGCTGCTGCTTTTCAGCCTGTGGATTTGGGGGGGGGAGTATGCTGGACAGCAACACATCAGCACTGCTAAGGTCAGGGAACCTGTTCTGGTGGGCAAATGAGCAATCATGCAGAAACATTAACCCTCATCAGGGTCAAAACCATGAACACTTGGTGTTGAGACACAACCTACTTGGAACCTTGGAAAGAAAAAAGACCAGGGGGGAAAATGTGCAACCAGATCATGAGCTATAATTTTTTTTTAAAGCTACCCCTTCTTAAGTGATGCAACAAAACGTAATTGAATGAGGCTGTTGCTCCGAATGTAGAATTACAGTCGAAGACAGAGACAGATCTAAGTGTCTAAGTTTCCTTGCAGATTACCTTGATTGGTGGAAACCCAGTGAATTTTCACAATCGTGAAGGACAGCATTACCCAGCTGACAGCATTGGAGAATGGCAGCTAAGCACACTCAAAGGCCCTCTTTAGATATGGCTGTGATGACTGTCAGCAGATTCCAAGGCAAGCTGTGATGCTGGAGGATCTACAAAGGGATCTACAGCTTTTATAAAACAAGAAACCAGATCCGTGCTTGGTGAGGACAGTCCATTTTCATCAGAGGAAGTAAAGAACCCTTTGAAGAAGAGTGCCTCGATTTGAAGTGCACGTGTTCAGTAACTTTCTCTAAGGGCAAGGCAAGGCCACGGGAGACAGGGGAGGTGACGGAGGGTGCTATCCCAGGATCTTCAGTGGTGCTTAAAGGAAGGGAATCGTGCCCTCTGCCGCGCCCCCCGCCCCCAGTTCAAGTCCTGTGCTGCTCTGGAAGTATTTGACCAGGCAACAGGAATGTGAAGAACATACCTCTTGCCCTTCAAAGCTGGGCACGTGTGCGCGTTTGGGATTCAAAAAGCAATGTCTGCTTCCGGCATAATTTTCAGGCTGGAAATGAGGCGTGCTTTCCCTGGAACTGCCAGTCGCAGACAGAGAGTCATTTGGAAGGCAAGGGCCGGTCCTTCCGAGACTCTCCGTTCTGAAGGAGTGGAGGTGGCTGGTGCGGGCTGGGTTGGGTCGGAGGGGTGGGGAGGGGTTTGGAAAGGACGCTAAAATTGTGCTGGAGTGACACTACCTTGTTCCTGAGGTCTGGGCTTGTGTGAGTACAGGGAAGGAAGCGCCAGCATCCCGGAGAAGGGTGATTTAAGAGGCAGTCCCTCAGGAGCAAAACAAGAAGTTAATAACAGGGGCCTTAAGTTAGGATTGCAAGGTCTGTAGTTAAGGACACAGAAAGGAGGTGAGCGGACAAACGCACACGCACGCACACACACACAGCCACACACACACACACACGCCGTGTGCCGCAGAACCATTTCTCCAAGTGTTATCTAAGACAAGCCCTTGAAGGAGTCGAGGTTGAAGGCCGTGTCCGAGAAGCGCTGCAGTTCGGTCAGGTGGTTCTTTTTGTTGCCCGTGGCTGGTGCGGCTGCAGGTTCCCGTCCAGCGTACCTAAAAGCAAGGGGGCGGGGGGGGCGGAGGGGAGCAGAGGTTCAGGCTTTGATCCAGGGGCAACCCAAGACCTACTGGCTCCCTGAGGCGGGAGTTTCAAATGACGCCCCCTAAAACAAAGAAGCATCTGGCCACTTGCGGGCTGGGGATCTGCCGCCCCGCCCTGCTCCGGGGCAAAGCCAGTTCCACTGCAGATTGGTGCTCTCTGGGAGTGCTCTCCAGCCGGAGGCGCGGCAAGGCTAATGTACACAAGCCTGGAGAGGAGCAAGACTCGAGTCCAGCGACACCTTAAAGGCCAAAAAAGATTGCCCGGGGTGTCAGCTCCCAAGACTCAAAGCTCCTGCCGGGGGCCAGCGCAGGACATGCCTCACCGCTCCCCCTCTGGTGTCTCTCAGGAGGTCACAGCCCGGGAAATCTTCTCGGTTGAAGGTGCCGCCGGACTCAGCTCTTGCTCTTCTACTGCAGACCAACACAGCTGCCTGCCTGGAGAGATTGCCCCACTTTGGGGTTGCTCCAAAAATTTTTTTTACCCTCCCTCATGCCAGGGGTTAAGATGTTGAGCTGCAGAGCAGAAGGTCTGTAGTTTGGCAGTTTGAGACCTGAGTGCCGCGTGACGGAGTGAGCTCCCATCTCTGGCCCCAGCTCCTGCCAACTCAGCAGTTCGAAAGCAAGAAATTGCAAGTAGATAAATAGGTACTGCTTCGGTGGGAAAGTAATGGCGTTCCATGTGCCTCGGCATTTAGTCATGCCGGCCACATGACCACGGACAGCACTGGCTCTTCGGCTTGGAAACAGAGATGGGTACTGCCCCCTAGAGTCAGATTTGACTGGCTTTCGAACAAGGGAAAGCTTTACCTTTCTGCCAGGGGTGCTGCTGGCCCTGCTACCCAACTAGGAATACAAACTTGCTGTGACGCGACAAGAACGGCTTGTGCAGCATTGATCTGGCAAACTCAGACCTTGACTGACGACTGCCATGCTGAGCGAGAAGCAGGGCACCCCTCCTATTATTGAACCACACCTATCACCCACCCTTTCCCCAAGGAGCTCAGCGTGCAGCTTGTGGAATATCCCCACCAGCACCCTGTGAGGCAGAAGGGATATGGAGGGCCTGGTCCAAGGTCACCGAGTGATCTTTGTTGCTGAGCAGTTCCCCTGGTCAAACACCCCCGAGAAAACAGAGGTATCTTCTCGGAGCCATACCAATGAGCCATCGCTGAGCACCGGCTGAGCACCAAGCAGAGGTACGCCAGCCCATCATCTAGGCCTTCCCTAGAGCAAGGCAGGCCCAACGAGGCCTCCACCCACTGACCAGCGGGAGGGAGAAGCTTACCACACTGGCTTTGCACGGTCGATGGTTGTGCGGAGTCTAGGCTTCACGTAGTCATAATATCCTTGGTTTTTGTGCTCCTCCTGACACCAGACCAGGTCGGCATTTGGGTATTTATGGAATTCATTTAGTAGGAGGTCAAAAGGGAATGGAGATAGCTACAAGCAAAGGAGAAGACCCTTGGTTAAATAGCAACCAGCTCTGGGAACAGCAGACGCCAGACAGATAAACTGCAGTGGGGAAGAATGCTAACTTTTGGTCCTTAAATTCCATGTAATGGGAAACAGGGAAGGGGTTTTTTTACCTGAGTGAAAAGCTTACACATCCTAGAAGAAATATTTTGTTCCCAACATTATGATGCAATTCGGAAACTGCAAAACCGTAAGGAGGGGTGAGGTTGTTGTTCAGAAGTTGAACACAAGATTTGCATGCAAGCAGTCCCTGCTTTAAGTCCCTGGTATCAAGGACCTCAGGTAGCAGGTGTTACGTCTACCTGGAGAGCTGCTGTCAGAGCAGACAATGGTGAACCAGATGGACAAACAGTCTGACTAGGTCTGAGCCCCCTTCAAAGCCCCAAGGAGGTTTTGAGTTTGCACAGCGGGAATCCTATTCTTCTGTAAGCAAAGGTGAATGGAAAGCCTCTGACATGCCTGCTTCATGTAAGAACAAGGATGCTGGCAGACCTGCAAAGCTTAACAGGGATTGTTCATAGCTGCAAAAATCTCTGCTGACTTAAGTCCTCAGTATTCTTTGAAGTGCTGCTCAGCACAATCAGGGCCCTGATTGCTAACAGAACCGCAGAAGGCACAAGTGGTTCCACCTCAGCCAAGGTGCTAAAATATTCCCGGAGGTGCCTTCACCGTCAGCCCAGACAAGCAGTGGGAAGGGTTAGTCTTGGCTTGCGTAGCTGTAAGGAGTCTGGAATAACAGTTCGAAATCTGGTGGCGGTTTCCTTCTAAAAATCTCTTCTGGTTCAAAACCTTGGATCAGAGATACTGAAGTTCTGGAGGAGGATTACATACACATACATACGGCAAGAGTGCTGGGCCACAGAAATGGTTCTACCTGCTCCACCCTTGTAATAGCCACATCGGTTTCCATCTGCCGGGACTTGCGCTCTCGAGTAAGTTCATAATAGACTTTGCCAGTGCAAAAGAGAACTCTCTTGACCCCCTCCGGATTCTGGGCTGCAGGGCCACTCTCCGGGATGATGCGCTGGAAATGCGTGCCTGCGAGGGGAGCACAGATCATGGTTAATGCAGATGCCGCTTCTTCAAAAAAAGGACAGCAGATCTTGGCTCACACACTTCCTCGAGGCCGCAACAGTGGCACAAACGACACGGCTGAGGCTTTTTTTAAAAAACCCCAGAACACCAATACTGATGCAAAATCTAAGCAGCCTCTCAAACAGACCTTGAGGCCAGCAGACCACCCCACTGGTCACAGACAAGTAGCAGATCACTAGTTTGTGCGCTTCAGAGAGCATTTCTGGTCAGAATCAAGAATGGACTTCCCCAAAGCCTTCTGTCCTGCTGGAGGAGGAACTATGCAGAGGGACTGATCCCCTGCCTCTTCCCTTCCTGGAGGAGACACTCCCAGGTCTGAGCTGTGCAAGCACTACAAACTGCTTCCTCTGCATGCCACCCCTTGCAGGGCAAGCCACGCATCCCACTACTCAGACCAGCATCCAGTGCAAAGGAGTACAATGTCTGACTCTTACGCGTGTAGCACTTCCTAAAATACAAACGTCGCTGGGCTGTTTAGCATAGAAAAAAAGGTGATTAAGGGGAGACATGAAAGAGGCCTGTAAAGTTATGCGTGGTGTGGAGACAGTGGACGGGGAGCAGCTTTTCTCCCTCTCTTGTAATACTGTAAGTCATCCACTGAAGCTGAAAGGTGGTGGGAGGTTCAGGACAAACAAAAGGAAATACTTCTTCACACCATACATAGTTAAATTGCAGAACTCACTGGTACGTGGCAATGGCCGCCGACCTGCAAGGCTTTAAAAGGGGAGTGGACAAATTCATGGAGGACGGGGCTATCCATGGCTACTACTGGCCATGATGGATATCAGCTCCCTCCAGTACCAAAGGCAGTATTGCTTCTTTGCAGCAGTTGCTGTGGGGACAGATTTTGGGGAGGGGATGCTGTTGCAGTCATCCTGCTTGTGGGCTCCCTAGAGGCAGCTGATCTCCCCCTGTGTGAACACAATGCTGGACAAGATGGTCCTTTCCTCTGACCCAGCAGGGCACTCCTTATGTTCTCATTCAGTGTCAGTTCAGTTCCCCATCCTCCTATGTTCTTCCAGCAAAGTGAGACAGAAAGCAGGGTGTGAAGTCTTTCACACTGTATTACACAGAGGTGGAAAAAGAAGATCCTTACAAGGCAACCGTTTGGGGAACATGCTTTGCCCTACTATGTTTCCAGCTACCACATAAGTAGCACGGAGGATGGGGAACTGGGGGGAGGGGAGACCTGTTAGAATGTAGAAGTCAGTCAGCAAACTTGCTGTCTTATGGTATCAGGGGGGAAAAAGCTGAACTGTTCCCAGCTGGGTGAGTTCCTGCTAAAGGGCCCATAAAGGACGCCGTTTGCAACCCTGATAATCAAGTCACGCATCGCCCTCCCGGCAGTCGAGTACGAACTTCCTCCCCAAGGTCTCCATACCTGGCAGCATCTCGTCAAAGCTGGACCGAGCTTCGGGGTGACGCAACAGTGACTTTGGAGTGAAGACAATCAGCTAAATATAAAAAAAGAAGTAAAAATAAATACAGCCGGCGTTGCACGCCACAAGGGATGGAGACAGTTTCTGCGTAAGTGCTGAATCACTGAGACTCATGACTCAACAAAGCCCAATCAAAGTCACCACAAGGGCTTCATTTTAAGCAGGCAGGATCTGACCCAGGGCACTGTCTGCACAGAAACATGCCTCACACCGAGACAGTCAGTCAGTCCGTTTTTATTTGGTGCATAACCAGCACAATTCAGTTAAAACAGTTTAAAGTCTCTAGGGTTCGTTCATAACACATTTGTAAACCAATCTGCACTCATATCAGTCTTATCTGAGATCCTTTGGCTGAACTACATATAAATACTTATAAATTACATTATAAACAATAAAATGAAATTCATCCAATGTGCTTCCTATTTTGTCTGCTTTGGTTCTTTACTTGATCCTTATGAATTCTATAAGCTATTGCCAGAAACCTGGCACAAATTAGAGAGAGCTGAGGATTGGAATCAAATAGAAATTTCTTACACATCTCCGTATCTGGGTAGCCAAGGAACTTCCCTAATATGGGATGGAGAAACTTTACTCGAATTTCTTTATAGTACACACAATGCAATAATATGTGCTCCAATGTCTCTACTTTTCCTGAACCACAAAGACATATCCGCTGTGTCACTGGCACCTTTTTATACCAGCCTTCTACTACTGCTGATGGAAAAATATTGGGAATCAGCTTATGCTTGTAAATATAGGGAAGTTCAATTCACAATTATTTTACTTGTAGTAACTGCGTCATTCATATTGAATGACCTATGAACCTTTGGAGGCGGCTTCTCAACACCAGGGCCTTTCTCCCCGGAGGCACCCTAGTTATGGAACTCTCTCCCCGAGCCGAGAGAGTCAGCCAGTAGCATTACCGTCTTCTCAGCCACCCAGCAAAGTCCATCTTATTTGCTTAATCTTCTAATAGAAATGAGTATTAATCTGCTCTTAGCAGCTATGTACATGTTTTCTTTTTAAGCTGCAATACTAGCTTATTTAATTTATTTTATACTCTCTCAACATGCTTGAAAGTCAAAGACCTAAATGATAGAAAGGCAGGATAAATATCTTTTCAATGACAAAAGAAAGAAAAAAACCCACAAAAGGCTAAAAGGAAAAAAAGGAGAAATATACAGGGCTAACCCAATTGTGGAAGCAATCCAAATATTCCTTTCAGATGGTAAGGGGGGGGCGCCAATGAAACAGCACATGATTTCAGAGGTGCACCTTAGGGTTCTTTATGACACTGAGATTATGTGAGGGTGAAAAATCTTGGGGGTTGTGCATGCCTGTGTCAAATCTGAGGTTTGCATCCTTTGCAGTGTTGCTCAGGAACACTGGGCTGCTAAGCAGGATGGCCAATGTTTCTGAGCCGGGCCTGGCCGTAGAAGGCTCTATGTGAGGAACCCTCGGGCAGAGGAGAGCACAGCTAGCGTATCTGTCAGGGGGAGGCTTTCGTTCAGGTAGTCAGGAAATCCTCAATCTGCTGACCTGGCAGCTGGACTTGGCACAGCCTGGCCCCTCTCCAAGAAGTACATGGTTCAGCTGCTGACTTGGCCTTTCCAAAGGAACTGAACATGTAGGAACCGCACTAATATTTACCAAAGGGAGCAGCTCAAGGCGTGCAGCTTGGAGAGGAAGTCATGATTCCATCCACGGGTGTTTAACAATCGGAAATGGAACCCCTACTGGACGGGATACTCTGAAGGATGAAATAAGAACCCTAGCGGAATGATCAGCATTTTCTGTGTGTTGCAATGCCAGCTAAAACATTGCTTCTGTCTCTGGGTTGTGTTCTGTGTTTGTGTTCTACATTTTTTTTAAAAAAGATTCTTGATTTACAAATATACAAACTACATACAAAAATATACAGTCCTCTGATTCCCACGAGGATGGAGAAATAAAAACCTCAGATATAAAAAGTACTGGGTATATGAAGAGCAAGGTAAAATCTCTTGCTGAACATTATGTGATCTGGACATTTGATTCCAGCCACTGATGAATGGATACCATTGTTCTGTGGACATTTCTTGCCTATAAATATATATATATTTCCCCCCCCCCAACTATACAGCAGCTTTGTGTTTGTGTCGTGCATGTACACAATGGAACATCAGGGAGGAAATGAGGGCCTGCATGTTCAGAGTCATTTCCTCCTCTGGTGTGTTGCTCTCAGCCTGGCTTTGGCCCTTAATTACAGCTGCAAGGCTGCAGTGGGCAGGGGGAGGGGTAAGGACGCGCCCATTCTGTGCTGAGGAAGTCATTCTTCATACTGACCGGTTTCCGGAAGGGGAGAAGTAGCTGCCTCCGCACAACATGGAAAAAATTTGCTGGAGTAGAGCAGTTCACAACAATCCAGTTACAGTCATACAGCTGGCGCACATCAAAGTCATCTAGTTTCTGCAGAAGGGGAGGCAGGCAGTTTCAAAACAGTTGGAAAAGAGGCATGCAAATGTATGGAGCCAAAATATAAAAGCAAACAGCCAAAAACTGCCCCATAAAATCAGTGGTACGATACAGCGTTGTATCGCACGCTTCCTTGACTGCTGCCAGAGGGTCAAATCATAGCCCAACTATAGTCGTCCCTCACTGAGAATCTCTCTGAGAGTTCTGGGTATGGCTTCTCTCGTGCTTTGTAGCCATTCCATATGTTACTGTTTCATTTCATGAGAATGTTTCCAGAAACCCTCTCTCAGTGTTTCTCAGGAGCAATCAAGGCCTTGCACAAACTGGGGGGAGGGAGACCAATTTGGGAGTCCCCTCTCATCTTCCCCTCAAGGATTCTATCAAGGGCTCAAGCAGTTCCCACCAACCCACCCTTAATTTTTCCAGTAACTTACTACCAATTGTTCTCAACATCCTGTGCCTTCTGGAACAGAATTTTTTTTTTTTGGTTCTCCTACCCCCTTTTGGTTAACTCTTTGCTTTTCTGCATTTGTGGGGAATCCAAGTATGTAAAAATCCCCTTCTTGTTTGTTAGTCTTCTACTTTTCATCATAGCCAGACATTTTTAAAATTTAGCGGAATGACGGGACACTGAAAAGAGGCAGAGAGCCCTTCCTCACAGCTACACAACTCACCGGGAACACATCTGGATCATCGTTGCACATCTGCAGGAATCGCTCAGGTCGGGCAGATGAATGTTCGGGGCCCTGCAAACAATTAAGACTGTTTAGGGATCTGAATTAGTTTAGTTCCCTTAACTACACAGTACCGTACAGCAAGTCAGAAGCATTTAGAAGTCAGCATTTTCAGGAACAAAAATATGGCACTTGGCTCCCTTCTATTAGGATATGACAGTACAGTAAATGCAAAACCCAAATTTAAAACATGCAACTCAGAACTTGCCCATGGAGTCCTGAACATTGAAGTCTTTTGTTCCTCCTCGCTTCCTGATTGGCTACACTCAAACCTGCAACGGAAGTAGGTGTGCTCCCCACCCGCAAAGAAACATGAGCCGGTGTGGTGCAGTGGTTAGAGCAGCTGACCAGCATCTGGGCAATCCAGGTTCTAATCAATTCTCCGCCATGGAAGCTCGTTGGGTGCCCTTGGGCCAGTCACACACACTCAGCCTAACCTACCTCACAGGATTGCTGTGAGGATAAAATGGAGGAGAGGAGAACAATGTAAGCTGCTTTGGGACCCCGTGGGAAGGAAGATGGGGTATAAATGAAGTAGCTAAATAAAGTAAATGGGGGTAATCATCTACGCCAAGCCTATCCAGGTGAATCAAAATCCAAAAAACTACTTATCTGCAGCTGCCCCCACTGGGACACTAATGTGTCCGGGATGCCAGAAAACAACCAAGGACTGACGGTAAGACCTGTCTTAAGGGCCTGGGTCATCCCAGCTGAAGTCCAAACACTTTCAGGCAGAACTTCACAGCCATATAGGACTATAAACTTGTTTTTTAGGGAGAGCTGCGGTTCCTAAGAGTCTGGATTCTATACTAAATTCACCATTCTGCACTTCTTCCATGATCCTGCACCACCTCAACAGGCATACAGCCCTCCAGAGAGGAAACTCGGCACTAGTCGGCGGTGTGGGCTTTCATGGCTATGGAGCACGTGTGCTTGGATGCTATCAGGGGGGACAGCTGAGAAACAAATCTGCATTCCCACAAGAAGCAGACTGGCAGAAGTTCTTTGGTCTTCCAGAATATGCACGTGAAAGACATTTCTTTGCACTATTAAGTACACACAGCTCTGATTATGAAGATCAAGGGTGCACAGCAAAATATATTTCTCCACTTGGATCACTGACATAGAAAGTCCCTCGAGAATACAGGGGCTGTCATCCATGAATGACGAAGGCTCCAGTACTTCCATTCAGCAATTTCAACATAAAGTCCAGATGTTACCGCAAAGCACAATTTTGGCAAGGTTCTTGGTTGCCCAAGTCCCAGCCTCTCAGATGGCCTTTTAAAATTCCAAAGTTAGAAGCAGATTTTATACGTTCTGTTCCTTATGCTATGCACCCCCGTGCCATCGCCCAGCAAGGCCCAACGGGAGAGAAAAACAATGGTGTCCTTACCATGCCTTCCATGCCATGAGGAAGCAGCAGCACAATGCCATTTTGTCTCACCCACTTGGCCTGTCCAGAGCAGATGAACTGGTCAATAATGCACTGAGCTGTATTGTGGAAGTCGCCAAACTGGGCTTCCCAGAGAACTAAAGCATTAGGGCTGGCCATAGCAAAGCCCAGCTCAAATCCTGCAAAGACAACAAATTAGAACATGTGTTCTTCTGGAACGTTATCAGAGAGTAATCATAGTAATCACCTTAATATCTGCAGGGAATGGCAACGTACTCACCAAGGACTCCATACTCTGAGAGGGAGCTATTGCAGACTGTGTATGGAGCCTGGTTTGGCCACAGGTGGTTCATGGGGATACAAGTCCGCTTGTCTACGTTCTGATCATGCAAGACGTGGTGCCGGTGACTGGAAGAGTAATGACAGCAGTAAAATGTTACCCAAGGGCTAGGCAATGGAATTGGTCACAACAATTTTCCAGATAAATCTTCAAAAGTTACTAATTGTCAGACTCAAATATCTGGCTTGGGGTGGGTTGGCTAGCTAAGACTATTGTACTGTCTCTACCTGATTGCTTTCTGTATCCTTATCGCTGCCCTCGCCTGCCATTGCATTCCTAAGGGGGGGGAGAGTGCATGGAGTGAATTAGGGAGGCTTGCTTGGTAACTTTCCTAAGGGGCCCCAAAGACATCTTTCACACAAGAAATGTCCTTGGAGTAAGACTGTATCTGGCTAGATAGTGGCTGTATATCTTTCAGAGACACTGTAGTTATGCTGACGTTGATGTGCATAGAATTTTGGGGTTTTACCTATATCTTGGCTTTCCCACCTTGGCACATTAGTCCTAACAAAGAGCTTGTAGCCATAGCATCTCAGTTCTCTAAATAAAGCATTCACTGCCAAAGTGTGTGTGGAGACTGATTTGACTGGGAACCTGACACTAATCCATTAAGAAAAACAACCTTTACTAGCACTATCTGTCCACAAATACTTGCATAAACTAGTTACAAGATGAAAACAATGAATTCTCTTTTTTCTTGCAATAGCTTGGTTAACATGCAGATAACTGTCGCTTGTCACAGGAGATCAAATAAGTGGCTGTTACAAGCCTGGGTTAGAACAAGCGCATGTGCTTCTTGATCCTGTGCTGAGTTAGGTGTGCCTAAGATCAGTGAGATCAAAGGGCTTCCATGCCCCGAATCCTGCACGGGAATGCAACTTTAATACATTTACACAACTGTGATCAAGACGTTTTTGTCAGCAGTTTTAGAATGCCATCTCCTTAAGTACTAGCGGCAGACCGAGACACATTGGTACTTTGAAATGTCTTGTAAACTTGTGCATTTTTGACCCGTGTAGAAATGCTGGCTGCATACAAGAAAGTGAACAACGTACCTGAATGTTCCTCTCTCAACATCCTGTCCGCTCAGTCGGATGTGGATTCCCTCTTTAAGGAGAGAGCCAAATGACATGTACTCAGCTAGGGCCCAATCTACTGTCCGATTAGTAACCATCTCTCCCCGAGTTTTCAGAATCCGGCTTAAACCTGCAGAGATAAACACAGCTTACAGCCTGCCTCAAAGAAGCTGCAGTGGCTGCTTCCAGAATGTAGTACGATGCTAGAAGACTGGGGACAGCATCATTCTTGAACTCATGACCCTAGAGGTCTTTAAAAAAACTGGTGCTCCAGAGAACACACAGGATGGTGAGGGGGAAGGATACGACTGAGCTCAAGGTACTAAAAAGCAAAACAGTCATGAAAGCAGAGCAAAACTGAAGAGCTCAGAGATTCCTTTACACCTTAATTTTAAAAAACCCAACAACATGGCCTGGGATCTATTCTTTGTGGAATCTCCACATGTTTAAGAAAGCTTAGAGACAGAGGGAATCGCTGATGAGCTCAAACAGCTGTAAAACCTGAATCAAGAAGGAGCTTCAACAAACTGAACAAAGGATATCGTGGACTTCAGTCGCTAGGCAGCTGTGGATCATGTGCTGAATTAGGGCAAACACCATGATCTGTTCTCTGCTTCATAGTACAAAAGCGGCCTTTCCCAAGCAAGCGGATCAGCCCACTAGCCCATCTAACAGCAACTTCATGAGGAAGTTGCTTTCTCCACAATTCACCTTGCAGCCTGAGCATTCTCAATTCCTGCTAGATTCTGTGGTCCCAAAGCTTATTAGCTCCAACAAGTCTGCTGTTGCCTTTTCTCATGCAAGCCCACTTCTGTATTAAAAATGAACCCACAAAAGGACAGAACCCAACTGCTGAGCTAGAAAATCATACCGCCATGAATGGTAAAGTTCTCGACGGGTACTGAGCTCGCCACCTTTCCTATATGGACCAAATCTTCTTCATTCACACCAGTGGAAGGGCAGGTCATGCTCCTGGGCTGGCCATCCAGAGTGAAGAAACCTGGGGGAATAAAGGAGAGCACGTTAAGGAAGCTGGCCATTTACAGGACCACTGATGTTAGCTTTAGCTAACGGAATAAGTAGTAATACAAACCCACCACCATCTTCAACGCAAGCAGAAAACCTGGCAGAGAAACAACACTATACAAAGCTACTGAAAACGACATGCCCTGCCAGAGCATCTGCAGCAGGCCTCATTCATCAAGGGCCTCTCTCTTAATTAAAGAGGCATTTTATTTGCCAAGTGGGTGACATTCATCGGCTCTTTTAGTAACAGCTGCAATCCACTGGCAATGGAAACACTTCTTCGCTGGGAAGCTGCCAGCCCACATGAATACTGCACCTGAAATCGCCTTATCCTGAGCCAGACTTTTGGTCTATCGAGGTCAGCACTCTTTACTCCGGCCGCTATTGGTTCTCCAAGGACTCCAGGACAAGGTTTTTCCCTTCACCTGCCACCTGATCTTTTTAACTAGAAAAGCTCGCGACTAAGTCCGGGACCTTCCGCAGGCCAAGCAGATGCTCTCCGTTGAGCTGCAGCCCCACTCCAACTCACCAGGCCAGGGAGAATCGAGCCAGTGCTTGATGTGAAGGATTTTTTCGTCCTTGGACCGAGCATGGGCCTCTTCACAGATCTTATCATACTTGGAAATTTCTTCCTGGAAGGCAGAGGACCAGGACAGGTTAAGTGTGGTAACGAATGAGCCTAAGAACAAGGTGAACTTGAACACCAGCTCATGCAAAGTCCTAGAGAACATTCTGTCTCCATCACATCCCAGTATTTTTATATATACACAGCCAAAACAATGCTCTGTCATTGTCCTGAACCGAAGGCTGCTGCTATGTAACAAAGACTGTGCTCAAGAAAGCCACTTTTCAAACAAAGAAGAATTTTCTGAAAAGGAATCACCGTTGAAGCCCTCTTAAACTGGGAAATTCCAAGAAAGATACTGGAACAGGTACTTTGCACACTGCAAATGAAGGCAACTGCTTCCCAGGACCATGATTACAACTCCTCTTAATACATTCCACTCTGCACCGTTCTCCATCAATTAGGAAACACCAGAACTGGGCTTCTCTTAGTAAGAGGCAGTCCAAAACAGCAGTAGCTGTTGTATGTGAGACTTCACAGTATGAAAGTGAATTTTTAATTGCCAAAAGTTGGGATGTATGCTGCGGACTTTAGTGGAGAGGACCGTCTGGATCTTCAAGAGCCAGAAGCACCAATGGGATAAAATGTTTACAAACACAGAAATCTGAAAAACCTTAGGCAGCTCTTACAGTAGCCAGACACCACATTTAAATAGTACGGGGATGCTTGCTCATTGCCTCCTCCTTCCCAGTTACCTAAATGGGTATTCAGTTTGCCCACTGGGCTCTATTTATCCCTGATCCTGTATCAAGTCATCCTTCAGATGCTGCACCCTCCCCCCTTGTATGCAGTGACAGATGATCTTGCCACGCACCAGAACCAGGCGCCTTCTACTTTATGCAGCTGAACATAAGTTTCAGCTCGCACAGTTCCTGGCCTAAGTTCCCACATTTAATCATTTCCCAAAAAGAAGTTTAAAAAGGCATTTCTATAGGTTGTAATGGGTCATTGGCTACAGACTGACTGTCAACCAGAAATTGTAGTACCTCGTACTCAGGTTGATTTACCACCCCTTGAGAGATCAGCGTCTCAGCATATTTCTGCAGCACAGGCTTCTGCTTTCGGATCTGCTTGTACATTAACGGCTGAGTGAACATTGGCTCATCCATTTCGTTGTGTCCATTTCGTCTGTAGCATACCTAACACATTTGAAGGGGGGAAATGCACTTAAGTTAAGCTGCATATTCCATCTTTCACAGCAAAACATGGGGGAGGGACCTTCTCTAAGTGGCTCTTATTAAATATTTAAAGATGCTTGCTGTAGTAGTAGTTTATTGCAAATGGCCAAAGGCTGTTAGAGTCTTAAACTAAAAAAAACCCACCATGAAATGCAAATGTTAACAGAAAACAATGATAATAATAATGATTAAAAACTAGTTTAAAAGAACTGATTTCACAATTGGCAAACCTTATATGCACAGGAAAAGTTAACAACAGCTTGAGCATCAAGCATAACTTTAGCATGGATTTTCTTGACATAACAAAGATACCATATGCAATTTATGTGGTGGATTTAGGACAGCCAAGATTATTGTGAAAAATTTGGATCTAGGTTCCTGATAGAGGGGACAAAACAAGATATTACGGGGACAGTCCTCCAACATGCTCAAGAAATTAAGAGGGACTAATTAGGACCTCATAGCAGCATAAGCTAAAAGCAAGATTCATTGAAACCTAATGACTTCCTGGTGTCCTTGGATAAAACAGGAAATGTAAACGAAGAAACAATGTCTTCTAGATTGAGAGATTTACTATGGCGCTTAGTATAAATTGCACACTCTGAAGCATTTCCTCACAGTTCCAGTCACAGAGATATACCTATATCCCCAACAGAACCACCTACCAGGTCCACCACTACATCTTTGTGGAAAGTACTTCGCCATTCAGCTGCCACATTGCATACATAAACCACTGCCTCTGGGTCATCAGCGTTCACATGGAAAATGGGTGCGTTCACCACACGGGCCACATCTGTCGGGTATGGAGATGAACGAGCCATACGAGGGTCAGTAGTGAATCCAATCTGGAGAACACAATTAGAAGTTACAATGCCCACAAACAAGGAGACTACATGCACTCTTACCATTGGATTGAACACCAATACAGCCGATGGCTTAAGCAATGATTCCCAAATAGGGACCACAACCACTGAACAGAGTGTCAAGAGTCTGGTTCAAAACTAACGGGGGAACACAGAACACAACACACTATTTTCTAATTCTGTAAGGCGGACTATAAGCGAAGTAAATTAAAAAAATGAAAATAACAGCCGTAGGTGGCAGGCCCATTAGTAATGTGGTTTGGAACCACTAGGATGAAGATTCCCTAGTACAGTGATCCCCAAACTTCCTGAATACGTGGACATGTTTGGAATTCTGACACAGCTACAAAATGGCTGCCAAAGGAAGCAGAGTAGGGATGTCAGCCTCCAGGTGTGACCTGGAGATCCCCCAGAGTTATAGCTCATCTCCAGACTACAGAGTTTAGTTCCCCTGGAGAAAATGGGTACTTTGGAGGGTGGACTCTGTGGCATTGTACCTCACTAAGGTCCCCCATCTTCCCCAGGTTCCATCACCAAATCTCCAGGAGTTTCCCAACCTAGATCTGGCAATCCTACCCCCTCCTCCAATCCCCTGCCAGTGGCCAGGGGGGACCTGGTAACCTTAAAGCAGAGCCAGTCACAGAATAGCTGCTGCATCTTATCTTCAGCCACACATTGAAGACCCTTGTGCTGTGATGGCACCTTGCTGCCAAAGCAACCTCTTTTTAAAAATCTACAAAGCCAATCTAATCTCCAATGGCCAATGAGAAGCCTTGCTGGGCAGATGCTCTGCCAGGCTCTGCCCACTTTTTCAAAACACTTGGTGGGGGTGCCAGGAAAGGTGTCAGTGAGTGCCACGGTGCCCATGGGCACCACGCTGGGGACCCCTGCCCTAGCAACTCAAGAGGTGAGTGAGAATAAACTAAATCTAGGTCTGTCTTTGTTTTCTTAGTCTAACAACTAGGAAAACAGCTTTTACCAGACAAGGTTAAAATGGTGATGCGTTTGCTTTAATTTTTTTATTCAGTCCCAGCTATTTAATAATTTCTCTACATTTAAGGTTAATGATGATAGGGTGGGAAAGGTTAATAAAAGGAGCCCTAGTTATTCGACAGACAATGTTTCAAGGTTTGGCTTCAACTCTTGGCCTGATGAGTCAGTAGAGAGGGAAACAAAAAGGAACAAGCAACATGAAGACTAGTGCCCTTTAAAAAAAGAGTGAGTGGGAGAGAGTTTTTGAAGAGAGCACAGGTGAGAGATGAGACAGAAAGCAGACTAGCTCAGTAGGATGGACAACGGCTCCACGAGCGCCCCTTTCTGCTCCTAAGAACCAGCCCAGCCAATACTAATGAGAGGGTC
Organism: Gekko gecko; assembly: GCA_029375565.1. Taxonomy (NCBI): domain Eukaryota; kingdom Metazoa; phylum Chordata; class Lepidosauria; order Squamata; family Gekkonidae; genus Gekko; species Gekko gecko. The sequence continues at coordinate 51,961,258 of JAPDNY010000013.1, read as the reverse complement.
ATAATAACAAGCCATATTATTTCAATGAGCTTTTATGAGTCACTGCTCGCTTCTTCAGATATCTGAAGAAGAGAGCAGTGACTCACAAAAAGCTCCTCCCCTGCCACATACTTTGTTAGTCTTTAAGGTGGTACCGGACTCTTGCTGTTTTCTGTTGCTACAGACAAACACAGCTACCCATCTTGATCGATTATTTCAGTGAGTTAGCTCAAAGTTTAACAGTCAATTAAAAAGACCAGTATAAGAACTCAGTTCCTACATTTCAGGCAGCATCACTTGCACAGCTTGCATGGCCTTTAAATCCGCCCATCCAGACATTATTAAATCTGGCCATGAGGGGTTTCGAGGTGCTCTAAGGGAGATTATCAACAAGTCCCTCGTACAGGGGCAGTTCCCTGCGGCACTCAAGGAAGCAATGGTCCGCCCTCTTCTGAAAAAAAACATCCTTAGATCCGGCCGAATTGGCCAACTACAGGCCGGTCTCTAATTTGTCCTATTTGGGCAAATTGATTGAGAGGGCAGTGGCGATACGGCTGTAGGGTTTTCTGGATGACACTTCTGTGTTAGATCCCTTCCAGTCCGGCTTTCATCTGGGCCATGGGACGGAGACGGTGCTGGTCACTCTCTGACTGATGACCTCTGGAGAAATCTGGATCGAGGCGGATCAGCAGTCTTGCTGCTGTTAGATCTTTCGGCCGTGTTTGACACGGTCGACCATCAGCTGCTAGTCCACCGCCTCGCCGATGCGGGAATTCGGGGGCTTGCCTTGCAGTGGCTTGCTTCCTTTCTCCACGGTTGGGGACAAAGGGTGGCGCTAGGGGATCAGCAGTCCAGGAGGCACCCACTTGAATGTGGTGTGCCTCAAGGGGCTGTGCTGTCCCTGATGTTGTTTAACATCTATATGCGCCTCCTTGCCCAGATTGCCCGGAGGTATGGGCTGGGGTGTCACCAGTACGCTGATGACACCCAGCTCTATCTGATGTTGGGCAGCCGGTCGGACTCCGGACCAGAAGACCTTGACCGGGCGCTGCAGGCCGTGGCTGGGTGGCTTAGACTGAGTCGGCTGAAGCTAAATCCAGCGAAGATAGAAGTCCTGTGCTTGGGTCTCAGCGGTTCAGGGGTGGGGATCCCACTCCCGACCTTCAATGGGGCCGTACTGGTCCCGGTGCCAGAGGTGCGGAGTTTGGGAGTCCTCCTGGATCCCTCCTTCTCCATGGAGGCCCAGGTAGCGGCCACTGCCAAGTCGGCCTTCTATCATCTCAGGCTGATTAGGCAGTTGGCTCCCTTCCTTGACTGTGCTGTCCTGGCTACAGTGATCCACGCGATGGTCACCTTGAGACTAGACTACTGTAATGCTCTCTACATGGGCTGCCTTTGTCGCGGATTACGAAGCTTCAGCTGGTGCAGAATGCCGTGGCCAGGCTGTTGATGGGCCTCCCTAGATGGGAGCACATCCAACCTGTGCTAAGGTCACTGCACTGGCTGCCAATTACATATCGAGTCCGATTCAAAGTGCTGGTTCTTACCTTTAAAGCCCTATATGGCCAGGGTCCAACATATCTACGGGACCACCTTTCCCCGCATATACCCCAGAGAGCACTACGGTCTGGGTCGCAAAATCGTTTGACCCTCCCTGGCCCAAGAGAGGCCAGGCTAGCTGCCACTAGGGCTGGAGCATTTTCAGTGGCGGCCCCTACCTGGTGGAATGAGCTCCCAGAGGAGATCAGGGCCCTGCAGGACCTTTCTCCGTTCCGCAGGGCCTGTAAGACGGAGCTCTTCCACCAGGCATTTAATTAGGGGCCACCGCCGCTGGAGTGCCCAGCCCAAAATTGTACGATTGAGCAGCTGCCTGAGTGCCTATGAGCAGATTTACATCTGGAACGTCTAGTGCTCATTAACGAGTGGAGTGGCAAGCAGAAGAACACCTAGCTTCTCTGGATACCTCTTGAAGAATTTGATTCAATGGTTTTAACCGCTGCCAGTATTTTGTACTGCATTGTTTTAATTGTTGGGTTTTAACTGTGTTTTTATTGTATCTTATGTCGATTGGAAGCCGCCTTGAGCCAGTATTGCGGGGAGGGCAGGGTATAAGTTTGATAATAAATAAATAAGAAACCCGAGTCAACATCAGTACTCAGCTGCAATTGAAAGCTTCAAAACCAAAATGGTACTGAAGTTCTCACAAGAACTGCGAAGTGGAACTTCAGCTAGGTGCTTTTGGCAGATTACATGAAAAAAGAAAGAGAGAAAGCACCTGACATTGTAGCAAAAGGATCCACATATTACCTGGTTGTTCACCACTACATGAACAGTCCCATGTGTTGTATAGGAAGGCAGGTCACTCAAGTGGAACGTCTCATAAACTATACCTTGCCCAGCAAAAGCAGCATCACCGTGCAAAAGAATGGACATCACCTTGAAGGGGAAAAACAAGAACACAAAAAGCTTGTCAGGAATCTGGCAACACTAGAGAGACAGAAATGGCTGTAGCACTGCCAATGAGAGACAGATTATTGGCCACAGAAAGAACAAACAGTTCGAGCTAGATGTAGTTTCTGACACTGGGATGAAAAATACTCCCTTCCCTTTGACTAACCATGTGCAAACAACTGTGGAGAAAGATGATCAGTGACCTACATAGACTGCATGCCCACTTACTTTCTTCCCTTCAGTGTCTCCGCAATAAAACTGTTCAGCCTTCGTCTTTCCCTGAACCACAGGATCAGCAGCCTCCAAGTGAGATGGGTTTGCAACCAAGGAAAGAGTGATGGTCCTGTCAGTGACACGATTTATCCTTCGGTGGTACATTCCCAAATGGTATTTTACATCTCCTGAGCCCTGAGGAAAGAGATTAAGATTAACTTAATTCTCAGAGCCTTAAAATGACCGTTAGCATACAAACTTTGAATTCCTACACAGTTGCCAAAGATTCAAAACAGGAAAGCAGAGAAAACAGTGCTGCTGCTTACTACTTGGCTTTATTTCATCCCTCTCTACCTTATATTCCTGCTGGTGTAGAAGGAGGTTGCAGGCTTTTAGAGATGATCAATCCAGATTTGAGATTTCAGAATATACTATACTAGCACCTCCATCCCAAATGTAGATGGCCCCAATAGCTACTGTAAAGAATCACTGTGATTTCATACCACAGCTGAACTCAACTGCTATTGTTAAGCATCAAAAGATGGCTGAAAATCTCATGCAACTGATCTGATTAAATCCACTGCCAAATAGGAAGGGGAGTAACATGGTGTCTTCAATTCCTATCCTTTCCTGAAGCTTAGGTTCATATGAAAGGGAAGCTTTAAAGCACTGGGCAATTTACCCAGAAATCCAGTTACAAGGACATAAGAGCACGCCACAACTTCGCCCTTGAGGAAAAGCTACTGAACTCTGAACAACATTAAGGAAACTACCAAGTCAGTCTCACAGGACCAAAAATGCTGGAAACAAACTTCTGAGTCATACAGGATGAACTCTTAAAAACAGATGTTCAAAAGGGGGATGGGTGGGGTGAGGAAGAATACCATAGGGTAATCACCACTCAGAGACAAATAATTATGTGGAATAGGAAAGTGTAATCCTGCCCCAAACACATTAAATAACTCACCTCATCTGCAGCCTCCAGCTTGGAATCAAACTGGCAGAAAATTTGCTCTAACTCCTTCCTGATCACGTTGGCAAGAACATTCAGACGCCCCCTGAAAACCAATTATATTTAGCAAGAAACTGGTTTTGTATCAGTCTGGGCCAGTCTGGTCTTAACTACTCCTTTTTTTGCAGTAAAGAACAATTATAGCATTTTCTGTTAAAAAACTGGAGCCATATAATTCACTTCACAGTCTTTGTGTCTGCAGGGTAATGACTTATTATTTCCCAACTTAAGAATGGGGTACTGATGGTCAGAGCAAAGGGACTTTGCTGAGGTCACACAATAAGAAGTGAATGGCAGAGGGGAATATTCTACCCAGCTCTGCTTTAACACAAGTACAGCTCTCTACCCAGTAGCTCTTAGTAATCCTACAAACTTCACCCCTTCTGATAATCAGCTTTTACAAGAACAAAATTTACCTGTGTGGCATCCCCATGATAACATAATCTACTCCCTTCTCGCTTGACTTGTCAATTATCGTCTTCAAGGCAGGTATCAGCACCTCACACCCTTCCAAGCCAAATCGTTTTTCAGAAGACCATTTCCTATGAAGGAACTCTTCAAATCTGGAAGGCAGGTACAAAAGCCACTTGAAGGACCACAACTGCCAGAGAACCCCCCACAAGGATCTTGAAAAATTCCAATTGAGTTATATAAACCGATATGTTGTTATTAAAGTCACTAATACTGTAAGAATGCCTAATTCAACAGGACAGAACCGTAGGAACATCCAGATAAGAATATGCATACCAATATTTAAGAGATTAATATACAATGTCTGCCCTGACCTGGATAGCCCAGGCTAGCTCGATCTCATCAGATCTCAGAAGCTAAGCAGGGTCAGCTCTGGTGAGTATTTGGATGGAAGACCTCCAAGGAATACCAGGGTCGTGATGCAGAGGCAGGCAATGGCAAGGCACCCTGAACATCTCTTGCCTTGAAAACCCTACAGGGTCACCATCAGTCAGCTGTGAGTTGATGGCAAAAAAAAGAAAAGATGTCTGACTCTTCCTCGAATTAGTAAACACCAAGTGACTACGTGCCTGAAAGGAATCAATTTCAAAAGTAATTTAAGGAGCCATGATTGATGAAACATCAATTCAGAAAGGACACTGCAGCACTGCTCATATGAAAAGACAAAGGAGAAAGAAAAATCAAAGATGGCAGACATCCACCTCCTCCCTATCATAGTATCTGTCGCAAGGGATTCGAGGCTGCCCTGAAATTCCTCTACCCCACCAGCACAAGCATGTATTCCAGTGTTCTCCTTAAAAGCAGGAACAAATCTGATGCCAGGGACAGTTGTGATCCATCTCCTATATGTGATCCATCTCCTATCTGCCACAGCCCATAAGACAATGTGAGGGGTGTATGTTGAGGGTGTTTTCATGACCCTTCCTCCTTGATCAGGGAGGAAGATGTATAGGTCTCTGTTATAGACCAGTTGTAGCATTATTGTCATAAGTCAGTCTGTGCTGAGTGATGGCTCAGATTTCTCAGATAAAGAGCTACCTGCTAGCCTTGAGCCAGTAATTCAACAGCCGGCTGCAGCTGGCTCTAAGCCAGAAGGAGAACAAGAATAGATAAGGTTACCAGCTGATCAGGAGTCACAGCCTACGGCTGAGACTGAGCCAACACCTTATAGCTCTGAAGCCTAAACAAGTCTTCAGAAGCCACTCCCAGCCCACCTAGCTCATCCACACCCTGGCAGCACTGTCAGAGACACTTAGAGTTGCAAGAAAGGAGAAGTGTGGGACTCATGGCCTATCATCAGTTGTCAATTGAAGAGATGAATGAGTAGTTTCAGGATGACTGCCAAGAAATTTGCTGGCAGTTTAGCTTATTAAGACTTGGCTATAAATTCAGCTGGGAGAAGCAGCAGTTTGTGAATGCAACAAGTACATTCTGCTACTGAGCCATCAATCTGCTGCTACTGGACCTCCGCAACTTTGAACTGGACCTGACAACTGGCTTTTCTGGAACCCCTGACCTCAGACTGGACTTGCTGCCTGGAACTCCTTGACCCTAGACTGGACTTTGGTACACCTGCTCTCTGGAATCCCTTACTTTTGGATTGGACTTTGGTTACTCTCTGCAACCTTGCCTGTGACCTGCCCTGATGAAACCCAGCCTGTGCCTCCTGGGGAAGCTACACCAGTACAATTATGAATGTGGACACACAACATGTATTCAACACGTTGCAAACAACATGGAAGGAAGCATATTTGCTAGACTGCCTAGATAGAAAGATGAAAAAGCATCAGTCTCAAAAGGAAGTAGCGACTCCTAGTCATGGCACAGCAAGCTGCATTTTCAAAAGAAAGGGAGTTTAAGAAAAAGAGCACCAAGCAGTAAATCATGATTATAGACTTCTGGATATCTCAAAATAGCCTGGCGAGAGTACAAGGGAGGCCAAGACACAAGGAGGCCAGAAAAAGAACAGCATGGAGTTCTGCAAGTCATCTCTAGAGATGAACAGGCGATAACAGATTGTGACAATTGCACATATGTAAGATAGGACAAGTTGACACCTCAGGGCTTTCCTGAATACATTTTTAGAAGTGGACTTCCCATTTGTGCTAGCCAAAATTCAGTCCAGCAGTGATTAATCTTATCATATATATATTGGCTCCATTCCACATGTTTCTGCAGAGTGTACAAAAGCGAACACACAAACATGTACAAAAGAAGCCCCCCTGTACTTCTATTGCATTGGTTTATCTCATCCTAAACTAATTTTTACATTTTGCCTATCAACATTGGGGAGTGTCTCACACCTTCTCTGAGTGAGCGGACTACTCTTTGGATTCGGCCTTGTTTTGAACTGGCCTCTCTGTAACGTTCCCCCCCCCCGTGTGGGACAAGTTTACAACCTTTTTGCCATATTAATTAGATACTGAGGGTGACATAAGTAGAGCAGAAGACGCTAACAAACTTGAGTCCCAGTTCACGCAGTCAGAAAAAGGCAGTGCCAGAAAAAGACAGTGGAGTGGCTCCTAGCAAGGCTGAAATTTTCACTTAATGTGATGAATATGCAAAAAATAATCTTCATTTAACCACCAGACCTACACAAAGCTCTACACAACACGGGACTTCTGGGTGTTCCCTTTAACTCTCTCTCACACTCTCTCCCCACTTGGGAGGAGACACAGTTATCTGCTTAAGCAGAAAAAGACACATGCTGTACATAGCAGTGGCATTCATCCAGGGAAGGAATACAGATAGTTTGGACCTGCACCTCTGCATCCCAATTGGTCGAGAGTACCACATCTCTAATACATGGTTTACTGGAGATGGTCCTTTTGGGACCATGAACCATGGCTCCTTATTTCTGCTTTATCTGTGTCTTTTTAAGGTATGTGGCTATGAAGCTTTAAGGCTAAGAGGTTTTGGGTCAAGAAGAACCCCTACATCTAAGAAAGCCAAATTAACATACACGGGCACCATACATGCTACTGACAATGCTAACAAGCTACATTGGACCAGGCTGAAGAAATACAAAGTACCTGGTTGACCGGACTAGTCTAGCCAGCAGGGTACGTTTCTCCTCATTAGTGAACTGCATGATGCCAGGGGTCTCAAATTTCTGTCTTATCCATTGGCACTGCTCCAGGTCATTGATAAACATGAATTCTACACCGATGTGCTGGCAGTAAGCCATCTATTTACACACAGACAAGAAGGACACAAGATTAAGCTAAAAATGTGATCATCCACAAACACAAATATGAGTCAATAGTATCATGTGTCATATATTGATACATCTCGCCCTTCCACCACACACTACAGGACAATACACACTGATTTATCCCATTCTATGCAGAAGGAACAAGACAGAGAGAGGGGCCTAAAGCCATTTATTTTTTTATAATTGCCTTTCTCATTGCAATGCAAGGCAGATTATACAGTACAAGTAAATGCAATTAATAGGATGAGACAGCTAATAAGAAGTGTAATAGGACTAGAATTACATAAGTCTGAAACAAAGCATATAAAGAATTAGACATGATTATGTCAAATGATGCAGAAAATGGCATTATATAAGACTAAAACACAGCACTGAGAGTGTGATAATATATATATATATAAACAAATAATACATACTAAACAATGTGGCATAGTTCACAGTCCCGTTCCTTTCATAAAAGTGCCCTCCTGAACCATTTTATTATTACAGAGCTCAATTAGCTTTATAGTAGCCATCTAGTAAGCTTTGGCTGAGCAGGGATTTAAACCTCTTGATCACCAATTCACACCCAAACCACTATCCACTGCATCACGCAGTTACTTGCTGCTTAGTCATAACCATGTTTACCTGGAAGTAAGTCCTACTAATGTCAATCAGGCTTACTTCCTCTTTAAAGATAGGGTCATGTTGAAGCCATTAGTCATTTTCAGTCCCTCCCTGCACTTGAACCCAATTTTGAGACTGAAAAACAAAGTTTTGCATCACTGAAGTCTTCCATTAAGGGTAGCAATGTTCCAACATGTTTTAGGGGATACTGGCATTCCTTGGAAACTAATCCAGTTCTCCTCAGTAAGACAAGAAACAGTAGCTAAGCCTTCCTGAAAGATGCCCTGTCCCCCACTACCCTCCTCTCTTTTCAATGTGGCACTGCAGGGGACTGAGTGTGTTCTGAAACGTACCTAGTTTACATGAGACCCAACAGATCTGGGAAGTGCCTTGAGTGTGTCCCTTACTCTACACCATGGGTCCCCAAACCGTTTTGTGCCTGCGGGCACCTTTGGAATTCTGACACAGACAGGCGGGCACAGTCACCAAATGGCTACCGCAAGAGGTGAAGCCAACCACAACATGTCAGGGAGCAAAGGTTATGCATAACTCTTAATAGTAACTCTTTGACATTTCAGGCAGAAGTCCTCTTTAACAGGATGCCATCTAATCTGCACAGCCAGTCAGAAGCCCTGCTGGGAAACTCCCCGCCTAGTCCCTCCCACTTTCTAAAAGTGCTTTGTGGGGTGCCAGGAAAGGTGTTGGCAGGTGCCATGCTGCCCATGGACACCACGTTGGGGACCCCTGGTCTACACCGTAGGGTGTGGGGTGGGGAGAAAGGTTAATGTGGAAAGAGTTCCCTGAAGGAAAAAAACACTGAGCAAAGACTTCATAGGAATGATCATACTAGCTGAGCGTTAAGATCAGTCATGTTCAGACTCTAAACCCACACGAGGGCACTGCGGGAGATGTAAGCAGAGGAGAGAAAGAATGTTTGGCAAAGGGTGGCAAGGCTGGCCTTTAAGCAGCCTTGCTGGGAATTATTTTTAGACATAGTAATGACACTTGGAGCCAATGAAGGCAGAGGACACAAAGTTCCGTTTCCTTTACCAGAAAGAAGGTGGCGTTCAGCATGTGAATTAGAACCCTGCCATTGACTTTAGCCTAAAAGGCAGCTGACAATAAAAGAAAGAACAATGCTGAGATGTCAAGAAAGAACGGGGGGGGGGGGAGAGCCGTTCTCAGTTTGTTGGGTTCTAAGTGACAAGAGTTACAGCAAAGGCTGTGGACAGTGTTATCAGTGTCCTTGAGATTTCGTCACGTCCCCCCACCTTTTTGAGTCAGCAGCACCTGTTCTCCTGCATTGCTGAGCATGATGCAACCACAGTGGCAAAAGAAACCGCATGGCTGCTGGGAAAAGGAGACTTCTGCATCTGTCAGCAACGGCCACTAAAACCTTTAACTTCGGTATTCATACACTTTCTAGAATCCTGCAGTTATTGGCTCATGACTCCCATTCTTCCCCTTTAGTCCAGGACTGTTTCAGTTCCCTTCTGAAACAAGGTCAGTTTTAGGTTCTGGGGGCCCTTGGCAAGATGCTGCCCTGTGGGCCTCTTCCTAGATTTTGACAGAGAGAGAGACAGAGAAAGGCAGGCAAGTGGTGTCTCCTGGTGGCCATTGTCTGGGTAATTAGCAGCAGCAACCCACGCCTTGCCTTCCGACTACCTGGTGGAGGAGCCACTATCACTTCCTCAGTGGGTGGAGTGCACGCCAAGGGAACGTAGCAGCCTGAATAGTCTGGACTAGCCCGATCTCATCAGAGCATGGAAGTTCTGGTCACCACATCTCAAAAAGGATATTATAGCATTGGAAAAAGTGCAGAGAAGGGCAACTAGAATGATAAAAGGGTTGGAACACCTTCCCTATGAAGAAAGGTTAAAATGCTTGGGGCTCTTTAGCTTGGAGAAACGACGGCTGAGGGGTGACATGATCGAGGTTTATAAGATTATCAATGGGATTGAGCAGGTTGAGAAAGAAGTACTTTTCTCCCTTTCTCACAATACAAGAACTCGTGGGCACTCCATGAAATTGCTGAGCAGTCGGGTTAGAACAGATAAAAGGAAATACTTCTTCACCCAAAGAGTGATTAACATATGGAATTCACTGCCACAGGAGGTGGTGGCAGCTGCAAGCATGGACAGTTTCAAGAGGGAATTAGATAAACATATGGAGCAGAAGTCCATCAGTGGCTATTAGCCACAGGGTATAGATGGGAACTCTCAGTCTGGGGCAGGTGATGCACTCTATCCTTGGTACTGGAGGGGGCAGCAGTGGGAGGGCTTCTGGTGCCCTGGCCCCACTGCTGGACCTCCTGATGGCACCTGGTATATTTTGGCCGCTGTGTGACAGAGTGTTGGACTAGATGGGCCATTGGCCTAATTCAACATTGGCTTCTCTTATGTTCTTATGTTCTTAAGTTAAGCAGGGTCAGCCACGGTTAGTGCTTAGATGGGAGACCACCAAGGAAGTCCAGCTACGCAGTGGAAGGCAATGGCAAAAGACCTCTGCTTATTTCTTGCCCTGAGAACCCCATGAGATTGTGATAAGTCAGTTGTGACTTGATGGCACTTATTTGTTATTTTTCTGCCAAGGGAGAGCAGGTGAGTCTGAAGATCAAGTCCTATGAGGAAAGGTTGAAGGAGCTGGGTACCTTTAACCTGGAGAGAAGAAGACTGAGAGGTGATATGATAACCATCTTCAACTACTTGAAGGGCTGTCATATAAAGGATGGTACGGAGGTTTTCTGTTGCCCCAGAAGGTCGGACCAGAACCAACAGGTTGAAATTAAATGAAAAGAGTTTTCGGCTAAACATTAGGAAGAACTTCCTGAGAGTGAGAGCGGTTCCTCAGTGGAACAGGCTTCCTCGGGAGGTGGTGGGCTTTCCTTCTTTGGAGGTTTCCAAACAGAGGCTAAATAGCCATCTGACAGCAATGCTGATTCTGTGAACTTAGGCAGATCATGAGAGGGAGGGCAGGAGGGGTTGAATCAGTGCTTAGTTCTTGTGGCCCTTTCTTACACACTCAGGGAAATGCTGATTGCCACTTTGGGGTCAGGAAGCAATTCTTCCCCAGGCCAGATTGGCCAGGGATCCTAGAAGATTTTGTCATCTTCTGGGCATGGAACAGCTGTCACTGTGGGTATAGAGGGGGAGGTATTTGTGAATTTCCTTCACTGTGCAGGGGGTTGGACTAGATTACCCGGGAGGTCCCTTCCAACTCTATGATTCTATGATTCCCAGGTGGCCCAGTGGTGCCACCCAGGCACAGGCTGCACTTATTCCTGCATAGTGGCTGGCCTTCCCAGGATCACAGGACTTCCAACAGCTGCACAGTGATGGCTTGCCCTGGGTCCCTATTCCCTACCACAGTGTTTCTCTGAAAGAGCTTCTGAAGAGACAAGTTGTGCATGACGGGACCTTACCTACCTTCCCTAAAAAGAATCTGCATAGGTTTTGAAGCTCATGTTTTGAAAGTGAACTTTGTATTTCACATTAAGAGGGTGTGCAAGTCTGGAACTAGCAGGGGCGTCTGTCTGTGGGCTTCCACAGCATTCCCTGGGCAGCTTGCTCCTACAGAAGCCTGCCTCCACCCACAGCCTCCAGAAGCAACACCTATCACTAGCAGCAACACTGCCACCAGTGTCTGTTTGACTTTTTTAACCCCTAAAAAGGGTTCACAGCAAACTGCTATTGGAACAGCTTGTGCATCAACTTGCCTGGGCTCACAGGCCAAAAGAGAATTAGCCATCACAACTGATGGAAATCTTGCTTCTAATGATTGCAGCATTGCTTCAGAAGTTGTCTTGCTGAGAGTGGCTCCATGCTTGTTTTCCTCAAAAGTAATATACGTGGGAAATGCATGCATGGCAGAACTTGGGAAATAAGGTGCAAGCGGTGATGGACACTTGACCTGTGTACAGACCAACTTCACATGATTAACAGCCTTCATTCTTAAAGCTCTCCTTACAGTCTCAGTTTTTTTCTTAGTCTCTACATGAACAAGAACTTACATCTCATGTCCTTTTGTTGAAGAAAGTTTCCTGGCTTTTTAAACATCATGTTAGAAAAAAAGAACAACAGTAGCCAAGCTAGAGAAAAATATGATTTAGGGTTCAAGAATAACTTTCCTTTCTCATTGGGGGGCTGTTTGGATGTAACCCACTCAAATTCTAACGTATAATGAGATTGAGAATGAGCTTCCAATCCTTCCCATCACTTCAGGCAGTACTCCAATACTCTTTGCAGTTCTCTTACCTCTAAACGGTGGATGATTTCCCGCAGCGGAAGAGCAGACTCATTTCCTCCAATGAAAGTGGTAGTAGGCAAGTGAAAGACCTTGTCGAGGTCCGATTCAGCCAGTCCATAAAACCCTGCAGGATTTTCGTGGGTAGGAGAAGCAGAGAAGGAGCAGGGGAGGGTGTTGAATGCAGACAGCAGTACAGGAACCAGGTGTTTGTGAGGAGAGGGAGGGATGAGAAAGCAGCACAAAATAAGCATGGGGAAGGTTTACGTGAATTAAAACCAAGCAGCAATTAAACAATGGACAGATAAAGCAAGAACAAAAAAGGTTATTTATGAGGCACGCAGGATATAAACACAAATAAATACACTTGCCATGAAAACTGATAATTAAATCTGATGGAGGAATCAATACAAATTTCAGACCCACATACATACAAACCAGAATATGAGGAGAAAAACAAAAACAGGGAAAAAAATACAGAGAACGTACATTTCACCACATTTCCCATATGTTCAGAATTAAAAGGAAAACTGAAGCAAGAAATAAGAAATGACCAATTCCCAGATCCAAAGCTAGAAAAGCAGGCAGCTTCAGGGTTCTGTAGAGGACTCTCCTGAATAGCTCATCCCGGGGAACTAAGATGCACAGCAAAATTAGACTCTCTGCAAACAACAAAGCACGTTCTATAGGCCTGACAAAGGGTTACTTCCGAGAAACTGTCCAACAGTTCACTTCAAACTCATTTCTAAGGCCACATTTACTGCACAAGGTCACACACCAGGAACTTCATGTTACCACCAATATTCGAGCAGATGATGCTCAAATATAGTAATAAATAAGTATTTCATCTCAAGGCAACAAGGCTGCTTGGAGTGCAAAAAATAGTTTCTATAAAGAGCTACCGCAGCTAGCGTGAGTGGGGAGACAACACAGCACCTCAACAAGAACTTTGCAACATTCAAGACAGCCCTCTTGGCAGTTATTTGGTTGACATCTAGCAAGTCCTCCTGGCAGATATAGACCAATGGCATATGGGCATTCCACTATGTATAGCAAGCCGATGGCACACACACAAAAATAATTTTCCTCTGGAAACTCTGTTCCTGACTGAAGGGCACAACTGTCTGTTTTTGGAATAGGCAGCATCTGTCAAAAACTGCAACCCCACAATGAGTCAATTATGTGAATGCGAGGGGGGGTAGAAAAAGAGTAACAGGGGAAAGTCTGAAGAAACACTATGGGAGAGGACAAACTCAGACAAAGATGAGATTTTTGTCAGAAATCCCACTGTGTGTACTGTACTCTATCTTAATGAGGAGTGGTGGGCCATGTATTTTAAATATTTAGGCTGCCTGTCCATAACAAATAGTTGAGGTGTATTTAATTTTCATACTCTTATTTACAGAACTCAACCATGGGCTTGGAATTTCCTAGCTTTAAAACTGGTAGTTTTAATCTAGAACACGAATTCTTCCATGATGCAGTTTTTTGGCTCCAAATGACCAAACCTTATTGTTAGAAACTTAATTGTTTAAAGTTGGACTATATTGTGCTAATAAGCTGTGTGGGCCTTTCTAGCATTTTATTCTCAAGGTTAATGTCCTTCTTTAAAATGTAAAGTTTTAACTGAGCAAAATAGGACTTTAAGCTCATCTTAATGGTGGGACACATACTAGAACTGTTACTTAAAAGGAGTCCTAATTCTTTAGGAAATTCTGTGCACGGATCCATGACAAACACATGGTCATGCTGTGCTTTACAAGATTTTTATAGGGTTTTTATACTCTCTTAAGTGTGAAAGTTAAGTGTGAAACTATCTGAGTTCCTAGACAGAGGCTGCAGCAAAAAACAGAACAAAACAAACACATGCTTCCTGTGGTGGACTCAGAGCCCACAGTTGTAATGGACTTCAAAAATGTCCTCCTGGTTCCCTGAACTGACCCCAGCCTCTTCTGAAGGAAACCAGACAGTTTCATTAATACACTGTTTTAATATTTTTATACACAAATCGAGCCCAAAGATCTTTTCAAGTGTCTTGACTGTTCTTCCTCCCGGACGCCACAAGAAGGCAGATAGCTCCTCCTTCAAACTCTTTGTGAACCACATAATTGTTTTGTCTACTCCTTACTGGATTCCTCCAGAGCCACTCATCAAACGTGGTGGTCTCTTTGTACCTCACACAGACTGGTGCAGGGTTGGCTGTTCTTCTTGGAGCTCTTGCTCAGGGACATTTAATTCATACTGCCTTGCAAAGCAACAAACCTGGAAACAAATGTCACTTTGCTAATGCCACAGGCAGAAGATTAGGCTGGGGTGAAAGCAAATGTTGTGGCTCTCACTCAACAGTGTGTCAGTCAACCTCTCTATACTAAAGATGCCCAGGCAGCAAGAGGAAAAAAGTTTGCAGGTTTTTTTTTTTAATTAACTATAAAACCTTAGAGCAGTTAGGTAGAGTGAGTGGAGGCACGCACAGCTGCACAAAAGAGTTGTCTGCTTTCCAGCGGCCTTCACCTCTCCATTTAACTCCAGAATTTTCTGGTGGTTGCTGGACTACAGAAGTCCTCTATACGATCTGATTTCAGACCTTGTTTAAAAAGCCCAGATCGTTTGCTATGTTCAAAATCTTTAGCAATGTGGTAATAAGGGACATCAGAACTCAAATTACTGTGTGAACAGATCAGCTGCTGAGATCTCACACCACCAAACCAGATCAAGGTCATGGGGCAATACTAAATATGCATTCTCAGGGGAGCTTCAAGGAAGAATTATCTTAATGTCCTTCGCTTTCCATTTACCAGATGCGTCTATTACAACATAACCAGCCTAACAGAAAGAAGATGTTAAATTTTATGCATTATAGAGCATGCTCAGGATCCTTGTTTCCTAAAAGGACATTATTTCCCCCTAATACTGCCCCTTTCATTCACAGGGTTAAAACGCTTTCCATGTTTCCCAGCTGGAAAATACAATTAAGAATTTTGGCTGTTAATTAGCCACCTTTTCTGAAACTGCTCTATGCAAGACTACATGAGGGATGCTAATTACTTAGCAGTGCAGAAAAATCACCTTTCAGTCCTAAGCATTGTTACCCCTTTTGGAGCACAGTGATTTCAATGGGCACGGGAGAGTATAACTCTGTTTAGGATTGCACTGCAACCCACTGATATGGATGCCACAATGCCTTTGCCTAAATAAAGTTAGAAATTCGAGATGGAACATTTTTACTTGTGCACAATAAAGCAAGTTAACTCACACAACTGGGCCTAAATTTTACTGCACCAGGATGTGTTTGTCGAGGAACATCCAATCACAGTTGTGTTCACAGATTCTTTAAACTCCTTAATGCAGTGATCATGTTTATTCCTCCATTCACCCAGAAAAATATCTACCCAGCTTTTCCAAGCTAAACTATTCAGAGCAACTCATAACCAAAATGAAGTACAGAACACAATAAAATCACTACAAATAAAACCAGAGCAAGCAAACAATAACAAAAAGGGCTACCACTCTCAAAACGAATGTGAGGGTACAAAATCTTAAGAGCAGGACTGATGAAGCACTTTGAACACACGTATCCATTTCACTTACAACATTTAGAATCATGCTGGGGAAAAACAGGGGATACGGGGGCAGGGACAGCCATTGTCCATCATATGGTCAAGCTGTAACTTTACCGAACCTCTACGTGCCCAGAGTCAACTATTCAGAGGAGAGTCCTAATCTCCAGAAGGGTTAGAAGCCCATTATTTGCATACCTCCTACTGTTAGCACTCTCAGCCGCTCCTTGAATACTGCAAGATCTGGGGAAGGGGGGAAAGGTGGGATGCAGAAAGGAGAAGACAGAGAGACCCAGTCAAAAGTTAGTTTTTCCTTTTAAACCTACAGAATTTTGAAGTAGTCATGTAAAGAGAAAGAAAACTTTAAAAAAAAAGTATTCTCACATTGTCGAAACCACCGTAGGGGAGAGGGTTAGAAGGGAGGATGACTGAACTAATAAAGGACGAAGAAATCCTCATGGGAATCATTCAGAGCCAGCCAAAATGGACAGTGCAGAGAGTAAAAGGCATGAAGGTCACACACCGGACAGCAGTTAAGCTACATAGTTTGAGATCTCCTCTTTGTTTCCTCAGCTGAAATAGTCAAATGAAAATAGCACGGAAACCCATAAAGTAGTGAACCATCTTCCGTCTCTCAAACGTCGAGATTCAGGTCACAGTTGGGGGGAAAATGAAAGCCTTAATACAGGGTCTCTCATCCCAGTTACAAATGTCATCACTTTAAGATTTTGTTATTTATCATATTTGTGTCAGACTCTTCTGCCACAAAACACAGGGCAACAAAAATAAAGTGCTCTCCTTGTGTCCTTACTACCTTTCTGTGAAGATTAGACTGAAAGAATGTGAACTGTCCAGAGCTGGTGTACTTCATGGCCGAGCACAATTCCTCATATCCCACAAGCCACTAATGTAACCACTGGCTCTCCTGCTCTTATCTTCAGAGTTAAGTTTATCTAGGCAGGAAACTGTCCAATCATTAGCAGTGCTATGACTTTTGCTTCGTTATTAAACCTGCTAAGTAGGAACAATTTACTGGGAAGGCTTCATCAACAGCAGTTATGCTATATGGTTTGAGATCTCCTCTGTTTCCTCAGCTGAAATAATACAGCCACTATAGGCCTCAGTGCAAAACAGAACCAGCTAACTTAATACTCACCGTTAAATTCTCCTTTTTTAGATTCTCTCAGGCGCAATTTCATAAGACTGTTCTGAGGACGGCTGTGTAACGATAATTGACTAGAGATTGCCTCTAGGAATACCAAGTCCACCCCTGCAGTCTCCCAAAGGAGTACTTCCAAAACAGTCTGTGCTAATCATTACCTCCTGCATATGCTGAACTTGACAAACCAAGATCAACATTATGAAGAAGTGGAGGACCTCAAATATTGTTGATGGATTCTCCTCCTATCACAGGATCTCTGGCCCATGTCTCTGGGATGGGAAAACCCAGAGCAAGGAATAACAAAGGCAGCATTTCCAAACACAAAAAGCACAACACTGAGATAAGCATTAACCTCAAAAAAAATGCTTCATGAGGTCAAGGCAAACATCAGCTCCTCAATCTCATGGTCCACATAGTGTGTTTTTTCTTCTGCTGCTGCTCTTGTGTTTGCTGCAGATGGGTGGTACCTGAGAGACGCTGAGCAACTAGACCCGAGAGAAATGAGCAACTAAAAGGAGACTTCTTAGTTAGCTTTTCTTCAGATTGTCTCAGGTGCCACCCCATAAGGTGGGCTGTACCAAAGCAGTATATCCTAGGAGGGCAGGGCAAATCCATCAATTGAGTTTAGAACAGTCTAGATCCAAATGCAGCCTCAGCTTAGGCAGGGTTTTTATCCTGTAGAGCCTGACAGAAGAATAATGCTCAGAGGTTGTTTTGGATACCTCTTTCCCATGAAACCTGGATTGGAGGGCTTACAAAGTTGCTGCCCACACTGTAGAATGGACTAGAGTCTATCCTAGGGATGATGGCAGCACTAGATCTTGAGATGATTGAACAAACAGGGAAATCACCTTGGGTATAAAAGTCAGGATATGGCTGTCTCTGCATTTTAAGACCTGGACTACTTGCCTCTGGGGAATGAGGCCTCACCCTTCCCATATGCTCCTCATATTATGTACTCTAGCTGCAGGACTATTGCTAAGCCTTGAGACTTGCTGAGAGAATCTGCCAACTACTATAAAGATGGAAGACATCTATTAGGTGGCAGGAAAGATCCTTGGAAGCCACATGCAGGCATGAGAGAAATATGATCCATTTTTTGGAATGGCATGTGTGAATATCTGAGTGATACTCAGTGTCTCAGGAGGGACACGTGACTCTTCTGATCACTGATCCCCAATGTGGCACTTGCCCCACATTCCAGGAAAGGGCTTGTGGCCAATAGTTCCCTCCTTGAAACAGCCACTGCTGGAAGAATGGGTGAACTGACAGCCTCTCTGAGATTCAGGCATCGTGCCAGGGATGGAAGTTAATCTGGCCCTTTTGGTTGATGGTAATTGTGAATGTGGCTCTCTGTGTGCTGTGAAAGGAGGAGTACCTCTGATCCGAAGAGTGTACCAATTTAAAGCACATTTTTATGGAAACAGGAATGCGTTCTCAGAGATCAGGACCTGATCAGGATCTCTGCACAGTCAGTGTTAATGAAAAAAACCCACTGAACAAGAAAAACAGTGCGAACACAAGAAGTAAACACCAGGGGTGTGCATTCGGCATAAGCACAGCCTTCTTGGTATTTTTCAGGTATCATGTAAGCTGAATACAGACAGCCGAGCCCCCCCAAAAGCCAATTTTATGAGGCTTTTATTCAGGTTCATTTAGCTATACCAAACCCCAAGCCCAGCTGCTAGCCATTTAAACCTAACAGCTGAGGGGCAGAGCCGTCAATCAGCTGTTGGGTTTAAATGCCTGCCTGGCAGCCATTTCAGTGCTCTGTTTCACTCTCAAAGGCTGAAATGGCTTCCTCCCACATAAACCAATCAGTGTGGGGTCCACCTGCCAGCTGATCAGTTTACGGGGAGGAAGCCTTTAAAGGCCTTCATTTGGCTCCCCCCCAGCTGCAGCGCAAGGGGGAGCAAAAGAGAGGACTGAAATGGCTTCCTCCCCTGTAAACCCATCAGCTGGCCGGCAGACTGCTGCACTGATCAGTTTATATGGAAGGAATGCCTTGCTTTCCCTCCACCAGCCACCTCACCACAGCAGGGGGACTCGAGGAGGGAAGGAAGAGAGAGAGAAGGCATATTTAAATCCCTTCCCTCCCTGAGCTAGCTCTGGAAAGAAAAGAAAGGCATTTAAGCTTCCACTGGTCAGTTTAACTTCCTGCTGGCCTAAACCTAACAGCTGATCAGTGGGGAGTGAAACTGAACAGTGGAAGTGGTAAGGTGACAGGTGGAGGGAAGGGAAGGCATTCAAACATACCTTCTCGCTCTCCCTTCTTTCCCAGCAGGTATAATAGACCCAAATATATTTGGAAATACCAAATATTTCCCCAATCTGAATACTATACTGGTATCAGACTGGGGAAATGCATTATTTACTGATATTTTGGGGGTCTGATATATCCAAATCTGAAAAATCCCTTTCTTTTTTCCTTGCACTCCCCTAGTAAACACACTAAGACAATTATTTTAAATGGGCATGAATGTGCAGAAACAGATTGGCTAATCTTAAAGACTTACATGCAAGGGCTAAAAGAAAATACATTGCAAAGAAGCTGTGTGTTAAAGAGTCACAACTAAAGTCTGGCTGCAAAGTACATAAAAAGTACCATTTTCCAAGTGAAATGTAAGCCACATTCTAGCTGATTATCTAACCCCTTGTATCACTGTGATTCTTGTCTAGTATCCCCAATTAATATTTTCATATCTAGGGATGTAATGAGTTTAGAAGGCAGACGCAAAAGCAAGTCAACAATTACCTCTGCAAACCAAACTGAGGGAATATTTGTGGCAAATATCATAAGAGTTTATTGCTAGATTAAGAAGCTGTACTTCACAACAGCCTCTTTCACTGAAGCACTGAAGCACTGAAGCACTGAAGTTAAAACAGCAAGCGGATATTATCCAGCTTTCAGCAGAAAACACTGCGTTCAGCATAACGCTCACACACAAGCTCAGCACTTCCCAATGTCAAAGGACTCAAGCAATTTTAATTCATTCTTTCAGCACTCCTAATCAGCAGAAAAAGGCTCCAGTCACTCCAACATCACTCCTCAATAAGACCGTGTATTTGACCTTTATCCTGATGTAAAATTCGAATCTAGTTAGCGTTGTTCTAAACACATTACTGAGTTAGAAACTAATTAGCTACACAGGCAATCCCAAGAGGAAAGCAACGTCTGCTAAGACTTAGTTTGATGCTGGGCTGATTTCTCAAGTGACAACCGCCCCCCCTCCCAAAAGCAGGCAATCATTCAAAAGTATTCACTCTCTTGAAAATGAAATACAGCTTGCAGAATCCCAACATACTGGGCTGGAATGCAGAGTGTCCAACTATTCACAGGACATCTATCAGGAAAATCAGCTGGTATCAATGCACCGTATGACTAGCTTGTTGTATGTTTATGAGATATAGGCATCGAACCTCTACATATGTATTGCTCTAGTCAAAACAGTTCTCTGCAAAACCCTCCCCCCCAAAAAAACAAGACAAAAATCCCCAAACCCTCACATTAATTATTGGGGAGTGACCGCCTCTAAACTGGATTTGCTAAACTTTGATTCCTCACAGCACACCTTGGTTAGAAGGGAGCCTTCAACATCACCACACCTCTTTCAAATTAATGCCTAGTCTCTAGAAATGACTTATTTTTGTACTCTGTGATGGGGACACATACCTAAGTACAAAACATGCACATAGTTCATCAAATATGATATATACAAGCACAGTACTTGTTGCATCTCTCCTCCAAACACACATAAGCAGCAGAGAGGAAGTATACAGATGACTTCTCAATCCACATATCTGGCACAATACATGCATAGTACATATAACCAAGGAGCTGCTCTTAGATCTATCAAAAGGGCATCCTACAGGAATGCAGCAGTGGTATTATTCACAGAAGTTCTTATAGCTGGCTTCATCCTACTAAAAGACTCATGTAAACATGTTCATTCATGTAAACATGAGTATTTCAGCAATTCTGGAGATTTAGAGAAAAACTAACCACAAATGCAGTAATAGCATCCTGGATAACTCAAGGACAGGTTCTATCTCCGGTGTTAGGAACTAACCTGTTGTGGATGACAGATTCAAGGCCCTTCACTGTGCCCACCTCAAAGCTAGCAAAACTGTATTTTAACCATTTCCACATCAAAGGTCTACTTTAACAGGTGTTCAATCAAATCCTTCAAACAACTGAAATAGCAAGAGACTTTCATGTTAGAGCTGCAAGTTTCAGCACAATGGAGTCAAGACTCCACTAGGGAAAACAGAAAAGGGTACGGTTTTGTACCAGTTAGCTATTCCCAGGGCTGTGTACTCCATTGCCTGTATGACTCACACATAAAGATTTGGTTCAGAATTATGCTGCATCATGAGACGATCCCTTTCATTTTTAGTTAACTTCCTAAAGCCCCTATGGCAGCAAAAGTAAGCCTGGAAGGAGATGGCTAATGGGGACGAGGAGATGGTTGTGCAGTGCCAGTGGGGCCTGGATACTCACAGTCAAAGTGAAATAATGCATACATTTGTGTGCTCTGCAACAGGCATGGAATTTTAAAAATCTATGTAATGTATACATGCTGCAGTCTCCAGCTTTTCTGGATCCAGAATTTCCAGTAACTTTCATATAGAACACTGCTTTTATTTATCTTTAGCACCACAGAGTATGCATAGCCCTGGCTTTTCCACACAGAAAAAGACATTGCCACATCATATACAATTAAACACTTCCACCGTCACTCAGGGGGGTAGCCATGTTGGTCTGAAGCAGCAGAACAAAGTTTGAGTCCAGTGGCACCTTTAGAACCAACAAAGTTTCATTCCGAGTATAAGCTTTTGAAAGAAGTGTCGGTCTTCGGTTGAGTACCAAACACTTCTCAAAATGTACCGTTGCCATAGGCAATTTACCTGAATACAGTCCAGGTACTGTCCCGAGAGCCCAACAAGACAGTATTGAAAACAGTCAGACCCCACTTTTCAGTTCAGCCTACTGCCAAGGCAGATTACAGCATATCAAAATATAATAAAAACAGCCACAATAAAATACAGATATCAGATGACACAAGAATTCTCATTAGTGAAAATACCACCTTCTAAAAATGATTTTATTTTTCGCGGCCTCAGTTTCAGAACATTAAGATCTCTCTTGATTAGAAACATATAACACTATTTCCCCTCAACGCTATTTATACAAGGTTGTATTGTTTAAAATATATGAATCTCACAGGTTCAGGTGGGCAGCTGGGTTGGTCTGAAGCAGCCGAACAAAGTTTGAGTCCAGCGGTACCCTAAAGACCAACAAAGTTCTATTCGAGGAATAAGCTTTCACGCGCATGCACGTTTCTTCAGGTACTTTTTTGGTCTTAAAGGTGCCACTGGCCTCAAACTGTTGTGCTGGGGGCCACAAACTCAGATGGATTACAAGGCCGAATTCTCTGCCCTTTCTCTCAAGCCAAACAGGCAGTTCTACCTTTAATCACCACCATCCTTATTTCAGTACATCATACTATTCCTAACATGTTTACACAGGATGGCCTAGTGGTTTGACAAGCACACTTGACACATTGCAGTGCAGAACACGACTGGGGAAAGGAGTCTGCAGAACTCCAGCAGGGATCCCTAAAGGGCCTGGTCAAATTCTTCAGCCTTGTGTTTGACAGCTCTGTCCCACTAACAGATCCCCGATGGAGAAGGGGCAAGGAATCCAGAATTCCAGGTGTGTCAAACATAGCAGTTTTAATGCCACACAGTGTAAAGGTGACAAGTGCACCGAGAGATGTTCTCAGACACTTTATGGAAGTGGTACTTCAAAGGACAAGAACCACCACAGTTATTTTGTTGTCCTTCTTTGCCCTTCACTGCACCCAAAGACATTCTAGGAGCATATCAATACTAAACACCCTTATTTGCATCCATTTCATGCACCAACATTCTAATCACATTTCAACTTTGTTAGTGGTCATTATTATTGCTCTATTCTAAGTTAGAAGCATGCTACTTAAAAGCACTTGCAGAGCCAGGTTCATTAACCTGTGGAAAGCACCAGCAATTGATAGAGCTCAGCCACCATAACCTTGCTATACACTTAAAAAATGCTACAGTGATCACTGTTAGGAGCACATTGGCCTACACTGGAAAACTGAATTACAAACAAAACCATACACACACCCTCATTGGAACAAACATACACACTCGCACTTCCCAGCCAAAGGCCCTATCCTTTCAGCCTTTCAATTAGATGTGGGAATGCATTCCAAAGCTTCCTTGTCATGATCACCAATGGTCATTTGCTAGAATTTAAACTAGGTATTCAACTCCTCTTTGGATACTAAGGCAAGCTCAATAACTCAGGAATGTAACTGAACTGATCTGAAGACTTGCCTGGAGGCATTTGTATTCCCCCCCCATCACTGTAGAGCTTCATGCTGGTGAAGCAAATCAGCATCACCCTAAGCAAGAGCCCCACTTGTCTTTAGAATGGGGTGGGGGTGGGTTTGTCATCAAGGAATGCTAGAAGTAAAGGAAGAAAGTCTGAGCGTTCCGTATCCCAGACATTTTCCCCAGGAAGGCAAATCATTTTCATTACCAGCCTACTTAAAGCCATTTACAACTGAACTCAAATAAACAAGAACTGATAGGAGAAGAGAACTAGCTGTTTTGTATGGTGTATGTATATAATAATAACTTCTGGCTGCGCTAGTCAAAAGGACAGACTATTATTGCTGCTATTCAATTTTTGCTTTGAAAAAGTGATCATTATGAAGGAAACTTAAGACCTTTCCCTTTGGCCTTTAGTGAAGCAATCTACCTAGAAGCTGTGAAAGTGAGAGAGGAGCTCAAGCGATGCGGCACTAACTGCTCTCGGAGCCCTCACCCAGTTTGTCTGCGGAAGTGATAATATCGGCTGGAACGGAAGAGTCCAAATCAGCATCCAAGATGCCCAGTGGGTCCAGCTGTGCTACATGATGCCCTCGAATCTATGAAATGGGCCAGGAGTGAAAGAAGAAAGAGGATACCAAAAGAAAGAAGGGAAGGGAAGGGTGGGGTGGGCAGAAAGGAAAGGGATATAAAAGTTAAAATTACATTAGAATTAATTTGCAGAGTAATTCTCACCGACGTTTGGAGAATCGGATACTGCCGAATCATCAAAATTTACACAACTAATGCCGAGAGGATCAAGCTTGGCATGGTGGTGACCCCTGACCTAGAAGTAACAACAGAATTAGTCAGCACAAAGTTGGTTAACAAGCATCTTCATGCTGCAGCCTTTTTGTAAGTTCAAGATATCACGTTCCTGTCGACCAGCACTGCTTCACTCTAAACACTGATCCCGGCCTACATCACAAATTAGAAACCAAACTAATTTTATCTTATTATCCGGGTCATGTTATCTTAGTAAAAATATTTCACACTACAAACTCTTGGGGAAATGAGACTTACTGTCAATATATTCAAGAAGAATTCAGAAATGGGTCAAGGACACCAATAAGTCGTTTTGCTTTATAGAGGTTCTTGCTAGCAGCACCTTCTAACACTGTGTTAGTATACCCAAATACATCTGTTTAGTCAATAAATTCCTAGAAAACAGCTTCATACAGAAGAATGCAGCTTTTCTTTATATTTGACTCCGTGACTTTGATTTTCATGATATTTTCTGTGCTTGATAAAACGTCTCTTTCATAGTAACAGCCAGCTTCAGCAACATTTTCATAGCCTTAAACTGTTTTACTGCCCATTAGATAACATATGCCTGTGAAATGCTCTAGTATCCTTAGCTGCTCAGGTATACAGGTTTTCTTAGCCAGACAAAGGCTGATTCTATAGCCTAGGTTGTGCCTTCAGCTTGGGCCAGGCAAACTTAGACATTAATCTACATGGATTTCTGTTCTGGAATGTAGCCAAACCAACCTGCAGCTTTTGGAACTTAAGCATCACCTGCCAGTCAAGTGACTACATATTATTTAACTGCAATCATATCAAAAATTCCACAGATCTGAGAATACCATTTTGGAGTGACAGCTTACCATTTAAAATGTATTATGTTGTCTATTTGTTAGCAAGTGAGGACTGCCCTGCAGTCCAGTAGCAACCAGGAGCAAACTTACAGCATCATTCTAATCATATTTACTCAGAAGTCACTCTAGCTGAACTCAGTGGGATTTGTCCTTAGTAAGCGAGCTCAGGAATTCAGCCTTACTTCAGGCCTCTTTAAATAAAAAGAATGGATCTACTGCCTTCTTAGCACAACAGTCTTTGAAAATAAACCTTTGTTTTTAATAGTTGCTGTTACTTAGCTTTATTTCGACTTCAAAAACAGTGTTAATTACATTCACATCATCAAACCTCTTTTGACTGGTCAAATGCTCAACCTTACTCTGTACTAAGATAGAGTTCATTTTTCAAGAATTTGTTTTGAGTGCTGTCACTTTGATTTTTATGTCCAAGTATGATCTTCTTTATTTTCAGATTTAAAAACAGAACACAAAACATATGTATTTTCTTTTAAGGACGTAAGCTTTTCACCATTTACAAGCCAAAACAACATTTACATTTCCTATAAGAAGGTGGGGTTCCTGGAGCCAGCTTAAAAAACTGGCATTCAGGTTCCTATAAAAGCTAAAATGCCTCTCTTGTGTAGGAAAGGCTAGGCATGATGGGTAGAAAAGTTGTTTGGTGGGGTGATGCCTATTCTTGTTTGCATAGTATTTTTCAGTCTAAGGCCTACTGGTTGGGGAATGCCACAGAAACATACAACCCACTCTTCAAACCTCCAGATCTCGATTTCCTATTTTATTCATATCTCCACAATCAATGCAACTTATGTTAAAAATCTCAGGTGCCAATGCACATACTGTCCTAGTACACTGTAGTATGGCATCAATGTGCAACAGGACAATTTGTTAAGGTGTTGTCCCTGGCTATGATGAGGAATCGTCAACATCAGTTAGATACATTAAACTGTGTACAGATTCTTTCATCTTTAAAAGTGTGGTCTTTGCACAATAGTTTTCAAGGCGGCACACTTAAAAAAAGTCCTCTCAATTTATCCTCAGTAGCATCAGTCAATTGTTCATCCAGTGGTACCTCCTTCAAACCAGCTGAATATGTAGTAACAATGAAACCCGTGTTGTAGTCAAAATAGATTAGTTATGAAGTCTGAAAGTTAAAACTTAAATGATGAATACAATTGTACCCCAAAAGAAATAAGAACTATTGTATTTTATAGCTAATACCTTAAAAATTATAATGAAGGGGATGAAAGGGGAAATATTCTCTGTCCTATACATTATTATTATATTTAACAAATGTAATTATGTAGTATAATCTTTTTTTTTTCTTTTTTTCCCTTTTCTGTACCCCCACTGTTTTCCTAAAATAAAACAAAAATGGGCTGGCTGGGCTGAAATATTAACTTATGTTGAAAATAATAAAATTGTAGTGTCTGTACAGTGAAGGCATTCTGACTTACCAGTTTGTTTTACAGCTGAAGTGCTATAAACATGCAAAGCATTAAAACAGAGAGGTTACAATGAGCAGAGGTATCCCAAGGGACAGGGGTATAACTCTGTGAAGGATGCGGTCTTTTCACTGGATTCTTTCCAATAGTACATTCCCTTCTCCTTCAGGCATATCAGTAATAAAACATGCACATATAATTTCATGATAACCTAAAAGCAGGAAGCCCATTTGTAGCAAGAGAATACTCTTAACTGTTAAAGGTTAAAGGTTTTACCAAGTTTTCAGGACAATGACTACCACTCAAACCTTGGTTCACTGTCCTTAGGGACCCAGTGAAATCAACAGGAGCACTCTGATGATAGGACAAAACAAAAAATACAACATTCCCAGTGGTCCACAAGGGCTAAATCCTGTTTTGGTAACTGGATGCAAAAGTTCTCAAACACAGGGATGAAAGTAAGCTAGTACACGGCAGTACAAAGCACCAGTAAGAAAGTGACTGAAGCGGTAGCTCCCATATTCTGCTTTTAGATCCCCAGTAGAGATGGTAACAGTAAGAAATTTAAGTTACTTTCACCCTGGCTTAAAAACAACAGTTGGCTATGGGCCAGGCGGTTGTCCTCCCCCATTCCTTCAGCCTGGCTTTCTGGGGAGAAGTTCTGACAGAATTTTTTGGAAATAAGATTAACAAACTCGAAATCAGACATTACTGAGATTTATTTTCCAGCTATTAAACCAATTTGAAGTCAGCTTGAGATTGTTCTAGAAATTGCAGTTTCACATGCCATCAGATGGAGCTGCCGTAGGCTAGGCTAATTTTTGTATCTGAAACCATGTGGGCTTTTAACCAGCCAAAATGATATAACATATATACTGGCAAACCACAAAACCTACTTTAAGTTTTGGACAAACACTTTAAATACATCAAGATGGTACAATGTTCCTGGATGTTTCAACAATTTTGTTAAGTTCTAAGAACTGCTAGTAGTTAAAAGGGTGGGGGGGAATGTTTGGAATCCAAGCAACACCACACTAATGAGGAAGACTTCTTGCATGCCCTGGATATAGGGTTGCCAAGTCCAAATTCACTTACCGCAGGGGAGTCCTGCGCTGTCCCGGGAGTCCGGGTGCACGCACGCCGCCGCGATGGCGCCACGCGGAAGTGATGCCATCACATCGGCACATTGGGGGCAGGGCCACTAGGATTCGAGGGAAAACCATAGAGTTTTCCCTCAAATCATAGAGCGTCCCGCCCCCAACGTGGCCAGTGTGATGATGTCACCTCTGGGTGGCATCATCACACTGGGGATGTGTGCCGGAAGGGGGTGAAGTTCTTCCCGGGGCCCGATTTGCCAGCGTCAGGTAGCGGGCCTCTTGGGCGGGGGTTTACCCACCCTCTGGGGGGATTTGGCAAGCCTACCTGGATTAGATTAAGAGTGGCCCATGTAGCTTAAGCACCAAATTGAGAATGTCTTCACCCTGTGCAATGGTACAACCAATTAAGCTTGTGGAACCATCAGATGTGTCAGCTGTCTACTGCAATCTTATTCTAGTCCCCTCATACCAATTTTTTAGGAGAGAAGAGATTGGATTTATACCCCGCCCTTCACTACCCAAGGGAGTCTCAGAGCGGCTTACAAACTCCTTTCCCTTCCCCTCCCTACAACAGACACCCTGTGAGGTAGGTGGGGCTGAAAGAGCTCTAACAGTAACTGCCCTTTTTCAAGAACAGCTGTGCCAGAGCTTGTGACTGACCCAAGGTCACATCAGCAGATGCAAGTGGAGGAGTGGGGAATCAAACCCAGTGCTCCCAGATTAGAGTCCACACACTTAACCACTACACCAAACTGACTCTTTTAACTCTTTAACTCTCTTTTAACTCTCTTTTAACTCTTTAACAGCTGATTCAGGCTTGAACATAAGAACAGCCATGCAGGATCAGACCAAAGGCCCACGAAGTCCAGCATTCTCTTCACACAGGGGCCAACTAGCTACCTCTAGGAAGCCCACAAGCAGGATAACTGCAACTGTGTCCTGTCATCCATGCTCCCCAAGAGCTATACTGCCTGTGGTACTGCGCTCAGCAAGGAAAGAAAGCACAAGTCTCTCTAGAATTGCAGTGGACTAAAGGAATGCACAGTTTTCCATCCATCACCAGAAGAAAAGCAAAGTTAGCCTTACCTGATATGCCCTAATAAGCGACTGGACTGCAAGATGATCTTCCACCAGTTTATCTACATTTGGCTGTGCTTGAAGCAAAGATTGTGCGTGGGTCAGGGTCGACAGACTGGTACTTAATGGAGGGGGGCTTTGGTAAGCAGTACCTGGAGCAGCTCCAGCATTGGCATTGCGAAAGAATATGTCCCATGACTAAAAGAACAAAAACAAAAACAAAAGTTTGCTTGCAGGGAAATCACCAAGTCATTCCAGTCCAATATCTGCTTTCCAACATTGTCAACAATAGCTTGAAGTTTTCTTCTAACATAACTAAGCATTACCTTATACAGAATGTTAGAGTGATTTAAAATGTAGAGAAATCTCCAGCAGATGAAGTCTCGTATTCTCACCCCCTTACTGCTAAAGCACTGCCTTATATTCAGGTACCCCTGAGATGAATGGTGGTGAAAAAACCTCCTCTAAATTACCAGGCACCACCATCAAGTTTTTCAGTACCTTTCTGGTCAAGCATCTTTGATTCCCCACCCACCAAGGCCTGCTTCTGACAAGGGGAAATACGTCACATCAAATATAAATTGATTGCTTTTGGCTCCTGGGTACTCAGAAGCAAAGCCACCAAGCACAGGTGTATATGTGTGTGTATACACACACACACACACACACTCCAGTCCAAGAGAAAGTCCAATGGGTGGGAAACAAAAGAAACATTATATTTTCCGTATTTGATCCTGTTCCAGTTGTAGCCACTTAGGCAGTGACAACTGTAGTGGAGACACGGTTTAATGGAATTTTAGCAAAATTTGCCCCATTATACCTACATAATTTAAAACTAATTCAATAAACAACTGTAATATTAGCTAATTATAACCCTGCAGTTAACCTTATCATGTTCGGCCACAAGGAGAAGTCTGAGGCCAGGCTTAAAGAAGATTTGCACTTGGAATTCTCAAGACTAAATAGATTGAAAGGCTGGTTAGACGACTACTGATGCCATGCAGCATATACAGCAGCTCTGGACAAAGAAATAAACAGAGGTGACTAGGAGCCTGGCGATGTTGGAAAAATACAGGATTGTGGTTAGTGCCTCCCACTCCAGTGACCTAGAAGCCAAAGGCATCATACTATGGAATCTATTCTCTTCCCCACCCTTCAAACTTATCTCTCTTAATGAATCAGTAACCAGCACTTTCACCCCGTGATCAAAATAACATAGAATCTGCTCCAAGCAAGAATGCTATGTCATTATTGGAGGTATCTATTTCCAAAGAGATGCATACAAGACTCATAGGGAACAAGTTGTAGCAGTTTTTATCAAGGTGTAAGCAAATCTGCTATAGTGATTTACAGACTGAGCTATGAATCGGGGAGTTTCCAATTTAAAGCTAGTTTCTGCCATGGCTTTAGACAAGCTATGTTTCACAGCCTCCCCCACCCCACATCTGCACCTTGGAGATATTAATACAACCTTACAGGCTGTAAAGATAACAAGGTAATGTATGTGAAAGGCTCTGTATCCTTGAAGAATAGTCAGTACAGAACAAACTTTCTAGTTCTCCAGCCATACAGGGAAACAAAAAAGCCTCTGAACATAGGGAAGTGTACCTTGTGAACGTCACATCATGTGCTACTGTACTAATATCAATCCTGGTCACATGCTACTGCGGCTATTTCTAGCATTTCCTATTTACGTCAACTGTGAGTCACATGATGAGAGAGAGGAACAGACCTAAGGAAAGATGTCTCGGAACA
This sequence comes from Gekko gecko, assembly GCA_029375565.1. Classification (NCBI taxonomy): domain Eukaryota; kingdom Metazoa; phylum Chordata; class Lepidosauria; order Squamata; family Gekkonidae; genus Gekko; species Gekko gecko. The sequence goes on along the minus strand of JAPDNY010000013.1, from coordinate 51,930,965 downwards.
GGCCTGGACACAAAGGACTGTTGCCCCAACTTCTTTTGTAACAGAGGCAGTTTGCAATATGGCAGGCAGCAGGGTGTGCATCTGCTGCGGAAAGGAAGAAGTTAACCACTGTAGTGAGCACACCCAAGGTCTTGAAATTACACCATGGATCATGCACATGGCTAACTTTTTAAACAATTCAGAACATTTGTCAAAATAATAAACACACAAAGCCCGTATTTTTTGTCAGAAATTCAGAGCAGCCAAAACCGAAGAGCCTTATCTCTGTTTTGATTCATGTATTTCCCTACAGCACATAGCTGATGTGGTAATATCTGATAACCAGCAATGACAAGCATAAGAGGGCAAAGATTTTTTCCCTACTCCCGCCAATAAGTTTCTTCCCCTAATATTTATCTTCATTCAACTTAGAAGGCAAGCCATGATTAGCTTTATACAACACAGTAACACAGAACTCGTTGCTTGTGTGCATGGAAGACAGCCTTTTCTGGTTTGATAAACTGGTTATAGCGGTGCTATGCAAAAGACATCTGAAGCAAGCAAGGAGAGAGGTTAATGGAGCACCCTGTGGCCATAGACCATGCTCAGCTGTTACGAAGTTCCATGGATATAAAAGAGCTAGTTTGCTTATGTATGTTTGCGCTCACTGCTGATTTAAAATACACGTAGAAGGCCACATGACAGGTAATCAATATTTCTCAGGAGAGAAGAGGTGTGATCTGTGCCCTGTTTTTTTTTTTTGTTTGGGGGGGGGATAAAATAAATTCAATAATCTCAAGATAATTGAGATATGGAAGGTCATTTTCAACCAGGATATGGAAGGTCATTTTCAACCAATCACAAAAAAAATTAAGATGACTGAAAATCTACTTTGTCATCAATGGACAGTTTTCTATGCCACTGCCAAATTTCCAAAGGCTATGTATGGGAAAGGCTGACTCACTTGATAGAACATTCACAAAGAACCACCACCCACCCCAACCAAAAAACAAACCAACTGGTGTCTAGTGTGCACACAAAGACAGCTGCTTCCATAGTTTCTATTAATGGCATTTATGACACCTAATGTGCAGTTTCTCAGCTGCTCTATGCTGATGTCTCTGACTAGTGAACAGAGAGAAAGATTGCAAAGCATTGTTGTTAACAGTAGTATAGATATGATAAAGCAAATCAAAGCCAGAAACCAATGACCCAGGTTCTGTTCCATTCAAATGCAATCCAGCAGGCTGCCATTTTTCACCTTACACACATTTGCATAGTGCCCTAAGAGCTCCCAAATCAGACTAGGTTCCTAGGTCTCTGAGACAATTTCATTCTCAGTGTTACACAAATGGTAGCCTCATCCCATCACAATAGTGTAGATATCCTGTTCCCATTTAATGGACAGGGATTGCTGGAGGAAATCCTGTTGCTGAAAGACTAGTTAGTTCTCTGTCCTCACTGTCCTATAATTTTTAAAAAAATACATTTTGGATATAGCGAGGAGTATTTTTGTTTACACAAATTGTTCAAAGCAACAAAAACCCTGTCGTTTGGTGTAGTGGTCTGGTGTAGTGGTTAAGTGCGTGGACTCTGATCTGGGAGAACCGGGTTTGATTCCCCACTCCTCCACTTGCAGCTGCTGGATGACCTTGGGCAAGCCATAGTTTTCTCAGAGCTGTCCTTGAAAGGGCAGTTCTTGAAAGAGCGCTCTCAGCCCTACCTACCTCATAGGGTGTCTGTTGTGGGGAGGGGAAGGGAAAGGAGTTTGTAAGCTGCTCTGAGACTCCAACTGAAGGGCAGGGTATTAATCCAATCTCTTCTCCTTCTAAATGTACCAACTGCAGCTTTGAACATTTTTATTACTCCATTTACCACTTGACTCTTATCCCATCTACTGCTTCTCTTCTGCCATTCCTCCTCCCATCTGTTTTCCCCTACTTGCCCAGCATACATGACAAGAAAACCCAACTGGGAAAGAAGCAGGGCATGGCTTTAATCTGAAAGTGGTAGATGAAGAAGCATGAAGTCCCCTCAACCACTGCTTCTCACCTGTCAATGCCACATTTTTTTTGGACACTGAAAGCCAACATGGGATCAGGAATCCTATGACAGCTGCTAAATGTTGAGGTCTACCTTCACTGTGCTATACTTGCAGCAGCAGTAAAAGGCAGAGAATAACCAAACCTAGTTATTACTGGTTGAAACCTCAGGAACATGAAATGACTGAGCGATACAAGGAAATCACTCAGCAGTTTTCTTTACAGGTCGCTTGCAAAACTCAACACTATCCATGTTTAGCACATGTAATGAAAGCAAACTGCTTATAGGTGTTGCATTGAAATTTTCAAACAGATTGTGGTGGATTTCCCACAAGAGCTGCTCCGCGCTCACGCTTCACCTTTGCCCCGATGGTACGTGTCAATTTCACACTAAGTGCTGTGGGGACACATTTTGCCCCGTAGCTTCGGGCGATTTTCCCTGCATCTACTCAATCCTGTTTTTTGAGGATTGAGTAGATGCGGGGAAAATCGCACAAAGCTGCAGGGCAAAATGTGGCTGCGCAGCACTTAGTGTGAAATTGACATGTTCCATCGGGGCAAAAGGGAAGAGCGAGCGTGGAGCAGCGCTTGTGGGAAATTGGCCTGTATCCTGTGGCTGGGATCCAGAGACCTCTTCAGGCATATGCAGGGTGCTTGTGCTAGCAAAGCAGAATTTCTCATTGTTCTTCTCTGAGCAGCCCCTGAACCATTCCATGCTTCTGAAATTCCCCTGAGTTTTTTTTTTTTTTAAAGGAACAGCTCCTAACAAAATCAAGTTTTCAACAAGGGGCTCCTGTTCAAGAACAGACAAATCTAAATAAAGCCCCTCTTTGGATCATGGAAATACTTTCACAGTTCCTTGGATCCTGGCCCATACTTCTAACAAGCTTGGTCTAAATCTTTCCTGATACACCACCCACATCTCCTCTAGCGAAGGCTTCACCCTTGGCAACAGTTGGTGTTTAGCACATCAGTAGCCTATTTAGAACATAATACAGAGGAAGGAAAAAAGTGTAGTTCTACAGAAGCCTAATTTCCATAGCATATGACTTAGACATACCATTTCCACAGAATGCTGCTGTGAAAGTTACATATAATACTCCCAAAGGATTATCCTGGGGTTTTAAAAACACTGACAAAAAGGCCTAATTACAAATACTGAAGCTGAAGATCAGCAGATAAGAACTCCAAATCTCATTTCCCACATCTGCCATACATTTTTCTTCAAGGACAAACGTAAAGCAATTGGTACTAATATAGCTCGCAGAAGGTGGGGAAAGCCTGATATGAACAGGAGCTGAAAACAAGGCATTTCTAATGGAAAACTTAGTGATTCCTTTGCCAGAGACGACTTCTGCATGACTCTGGTATAAATCTAGAATATGAAGATTAATTTTGTAAATTGCTATAAAAAGGTGAGTGTTTCTCCTTATAACTTACAGAGAAGGAAAAGCAATGAGGGTGGATGGCTACCCAATGGCATCTCCATTCAGTAGATGGGGCAGTCCACTTTCCAAGTGCTCTAGCTCTTCTGCTGATAAGTAGTCCTTATGGGTCCGGTCACACTGCCGTTTTGATCGGGGTTCGCTGCTGTTCCCTTGCGCATGTCAGTTTCATATTCACGCGCGCCAATCCGCCTCCCGCTCCAAAGCAGGCTCACTCGCACAATGCTGCCAGGTTTTCCTGACCCCTGGAAAATCTAGTGTTTTCCTGGCACTTGCAGTTTGAATGCGCGATTTTGCCTATCTGGACAGCCCATCTTTCGCAATGATTGCGATTAGGGCCGTCTGAACGCTCTTTGTGCTTTTTTTTTTTTTTAAGCTTCCGGTTTGAGTGCTTGAGCAAACATGTGCTTAATAAATCCATTTAACGTTTAATAATGGATTTATTAAGCGCATGTTTAGTCAAGCGCTCAAACCAGAAGCTTTAAAAAAAAAAAACTGCACAAAGACGGCCCTGGAGGCGGGAACGAGAGGTGGGGTCCCCGGCAGCCTGGACGGGGCCGGCAAGGAGGATGGCGGAGACGATGGAGCCTGTTTTCATGGGGCAATGGCGGCAGCAGCAGCAGGAGACCCCCCCACACACACAGTGGCAGCAGGAAAAGCAGCCGCCCGAGCCTCCCCGTGGCCGGCAGCATCACCTGGAGGGACGGCGCAGCAGCAGGCAAGCGGGTGCTGGAAAAGAGGGGCTGGCTGCACCTAGTCAGCCCAATGCAAAGAAAAATGTTCCCGATTAAATTACAGCGGGAACAAAGCACAATTACCTTGCCGTGTGACCAGGGCCTATAAGACTAACAGTTGTGTCATAATCACATATCCATTTGACCATGCCTAGAAACCAAATGAAAAACTCTTGTCTTCTACCAACAGAACCTACACTACACAGTTCCCTCATTGACTATAGTGGCATTAAATGTACTCAGGTTTTTCACTTCAAGGAATATTTGACTTCATGTGAACACACTGGCTTGGATCCAACCAGATTTTCCACTCAGTCTCACTCAATTCCTCTCCATACTACAGCCTCCATCCCACATGGCTTTTGTGCCAAAAGGTCTCAAGATTCTCAGCACAGCCTTTATGACTGGTGAAAGAAGGTATCTCCTTCCTCTTCCTCTAGTGGAAAAGCTGGCTGGGTCCAACCCATTATACATAAGTCCATGTCCACGGTACTGACACGGTGGCCAAACAAGGCAAAGCTCTTTTCTTGCTCACCCATACTTTGCAAAATCAGTGGTTTTCTAAAGAAATGCCTTTTAATTTCATGAGAGCTTGACTTTACTTAATTTCATGAGAGCTTCAAATGGGAATGCATTCCAAAGGTGAGGCATCACCACCAAAAAAGCCCTTCTCCTGGTCGCCACCTGCCTCACCTCTGCAGGGGACAGAGAGAGATATGGAGGGGTGTAAGAAAAGCAGGGTAGGTGCAAGCTGAAAGGGGAAATTTCCATTGCAGTGATCAAAAAATCTTTTCCCGACCTTTTTCAGTGGACAGTTCCCCTTGCCTGACTTTACATTTCTCTAACCTAACCTCGTCCTTTGATTTCCACGTTGGACTGATTTTCCCGTCCAGTGTTATGACCATGTGGTTGATCTTGACTTCTGGAAAACCAGACCGAAGTGATTCTGGCAGTGTGGTAGTAAAGCCAAAGGGAAAAGAGCAGAGGATGGGCAACCCCCAAATCCCAATTTTTACACCTTCCTCTCATCCCATGTTAGAAGCACCTTGGCCTGAGCAGCACAGATCCTGGAACATTTCCCCTCAAGGAGCAGTAGTAGCCAGACCAATTTTTTGGACCTGCCTGGCACCCAAATCTACACTAAATGACAGGCTCACACACTCATAGCCAGTGTTCCCTCTAAGCTGAGTTAGTGTGAGCCAGCTCACAGTTTGTTAGCCTCCGGCTCACACATTTTTTGTCTCAGCTCAGGAAGGATGGCTCCAGAACAAGCTAATTTATGCAACAGCCAAATTGCTTGCTCACAACTTAAATGCCAGTAGCTTACAAAGCAGGATTTTTGCTCACAAGACACAGCTTAGAGGGAACATTGCTCATAGCATTAACCACTTAAAGATCTTCCTCATATTCCCTTTGTGTTTTTTTTCTGCAGGCTTTGGCTCCATTGATCTTGGCTGGGCATAAACCTGCTTTAAGAACATATGGAGATCCTCAGAAAGCAAAACTTTGCTCTAAAGATAAGATTCCTCGCTATGGTATAGCCACAAACCTAGCTGGATCCATTAGTTGCACATGTTCAGTGCTGATGGCCTTGGGCAACCTTTTAGGTTGTATTCTTAGCACTTCATCCAGAATCACTGGGCCTGCTATGTTCAATGTTTATCTTTTGTACTTCATTTAGTACTATGTTTCAATAATATTTGATAAGCACCACTGCAATAGAATTAAGTCATTTTATGTTGGCATCTCACACAACTCTAAGCATTTAATACTACTGAAAACATCACACTACCACCAAGCCCTGATACCTTACCATATTTGTTTCATGTACATGTCCCCTCTCTCCCTATCACTGCTACACAAAAATACATATTCAACAGCTTTTCATTAACCATTTTGCATGGTGCCGCCTGCACAGTACAAAGATGAAACAATCAAGGAAACTAATACTAAATTGCAAACAGCCTGTTTAAACTTGTTCTCAGTGACTGGCATTTGGTCCTTACTTAATGAGCTACGATCCTGAGTGACACTGCAGTTTAAATTAAAAGACACCGCCAAATGAAATCTTCTGCTCTCTTTGTAGTCTGTACACTTAGATTATATCTGAATGTATATCCGTTGATTCTATTTTATGAGCCAGCTTCATAAACAATCACAGGTATGTTTGCCTATAGACCTGTAGTATAACGGAACAGCTTGAGAGGCCACTTTTAAAAGGCACTAGGATTGCAGTCTATCACAAAGTTTATTGTATGTTAACAATGTTAACACTGTGCTTTTACTGCATTGTCTTATAACTCTATAATCCACTTTTTACACTAGATGTCACACCTTAGACAGTGTTCTGATTGCACTGTTTTCGAATTCTGTCATCCTATCTCTACTGCATACTTTATTGGATTGCTCATGCTGTCTGATTTTTAAAAAACGCTTTGTAATCCGCCTTGAGTATAAGCAAGAAAGGCAGGCTATAAAAGAATTTTATTTATTTACTTCCTTTTATACCTCCACCCTTCTTCCCAGTGGGGGCCCAAAGTGACTTACATCATTCCCCTCTCCTTCATTTTATCGTCATGACACCCACCGTGAGGTAGATTAGGCTGAGAGTGTATGACTGGACCACAGTCACCCAGCAAGCTTCCCTGGCAGAGTAGGGAACCAAACCGGGATCTTCCAGATCCCAGTCTGACACACTAACTGCAATGCTACACTGGCTGAAGTAAAGAAAGAGTAAGATTCCCTTGCAAGCAACCACAGAGGGAAATATTTCTAGATTAGAAAACAGCTGTCATAGGTACACCCATCAAGGTATGCTAGTAAAAATGGGCTGCATTTAGTTGCAAAGCTGATCTACGGTGCAATCCTAAACAGAGTTACGCTCATCTAAGATCACTGAAGTCCATAGGTTTAGTAGGGTGTAACAGTGGTTAGGTGGGCTATCTAGCTTCAGTACTCCATTAAAACAGCAAGGAAGGTCAAGCTCAGGACTGATAGTTAACCCAACTTTTCCACGGTGTGTTTGCCAAAGGAGTACCAGCCCCATTTCCAGTGGAATAAGTTTCTTACCTTTTAGAGGAAATCTATGTTCTGTCCTGAATCTCTGAAATTACACTTATCTTTGGGAAAGACCCTTGGACACAAGGCCTAGCATGTCACAGCATAATTAGATTAAACTGGTGGTGACTCCTGAACTTTCTGAACTTTGAGCTGCTGAGAGTTCACAATCAGCACCAGCACAAAGTGCTTCTAAACTTCTCTGACGGAAATAACTCCAGCCGGTTGAGATAAGACAAAAGTGAAAGCCAGGTGACCATTTGAAGGTCGGCGTGCACTGGCACATTAACTGGATCAGCTGGCTTAGGGCAGAGCCTAGCCTATGGCAGGACAGTTACCCAGACAACACCATCCCTTTATCAGGTTGAAGGAAGGTCTGGCAGAAGGCCAAGTCTGAGGTAGCTCAAGGACAAGGACTAGAACAACTTTAATGCCACATGGAAACACAGCGGTCAAGTAGTTCAGTGAGCCTGAAAACAGCTTGGGAAAACAAAGCAAAATGCAACTGCAGGCTGCTTTGTATCTGGAATTAAAATGCACAGTCCATAAATTCCTCCTTGCACCCTGACTAATAACTCCCGAAAACTGTGCGGCCAGACTCTTCTTAAATTGCTCCGTATTGCTCACTTGCCTTGGGGATGGCAGAATCCCAGTAAACAAAAGAATTCATGGTAGAGCTATGCATAGAAATGACTACAGGAAGCCCAGGAGCTGCACTGGGTTCTGAAATAATTGTACATACGTCTTAAACATCTGCGTTTACGTAGGCTTCACAGTACAAATGTCATGCTTTCCTACAGTAGTCATACTAACTAGCTCTGCATTTAATTTCATAAATCTTTCAAAACAAACCTTCATGGCTTTCAAAGGCGGTACTTTCAACCATGTATTCATGTGAATCTATGTGGAATCTTCTAGAGAATTTTACTTTCTGAGAATCTCAGCGTGTTCTTTTAGCAAGTATCTATCCAGTCAAGGTTAATGTAGCTAAAAGGAATATGGGAAAGATCTCTAAAAGTTCAAGGATTACAGTATCTGTGTTCCATAACTGTTTGTTGCTCTTAATTTGTAACTGCCACGTGAACAGGTCTTGCTTTACTTTCTGCTACACCAGCCCTAGCACCAAAACAGACTAAAATCCAGCTGTCGCATTACTGTCCCTAAAGTGTGTAGTTTACTCTCTCAAAAGTCTGTGCAATAGATTTTTGGCTCAGATCAGCAGATTTGCCCACATTTTTCCACAAGCATCAGCTTGGTTTACTCCATGTTTGCCATTTTCCAAACGTAAGGCTTGGCTCTATTAGATGAAAAAAAGATGACTTTGTGAGGCTGAAATTAGCTTACCTAGCATGTTTCACAAGAGAAAAGCTGATGATCATACAAAATCCCCATGTTCTCCTCTACAGAAAACTTACATAAGTACTAGTTTTGCAGACTGACTCCCTATGCCAGATAGATCCCACTGAGACATCCTGCGGACAGAGCAACGAAATCAGAAGGGGGCCACTGCAAACTTTTGCAGAACTACTGTATAACTTAAGATGGGTAGCCATGTTAGTTTGTCTGTAGCAGTAGAAAAGAGCAAGAGTCCGGTAGCACCTTAAAGACTGACAACATTTGTGACAGGGGATGAGCTTTCGTGACTCACTGCTCACTTCTTCAGAAATTCTTCCGGTATCTGAAGAAGTGAGCCATGACTCACGAAAGCTCATCCCCTGCCACATATTTTGTTAGACTTTAAGGTGTTACCGGATTCTTGCTCTTTTCAACTATTGTATAACTTGTTCGCATTTAGCACTCCATTTTTCTAAACATGGCAGTTTTAAAAAGTTTTTTTTTACGGTTGGATTGTGCAGCAAAAGCTTGGGAACATTCCTAGCTTTAGCACTGCTTTTAACTCAGCAAGCCGCTTCCACAGTGTGGAGTGTCTTTTTCCAGGTTCAGCTGGTTTACCAGCTGCAGCTCCTTACCTGGAGTGATCTTACCTCAGTCACCCACGTTCTAGTAACATCTAGGCTTGACTTCTAAAATTCATAGGATGTGGTCTTTGGAAACTTCAGAATACATTAGTTAGGTTATTAACCCAGAACATGTTTTAATAAGCGCATGACTCAATATACAATGAGGCTTTCACTGGCTTCCACCTTGTTCCTCAGAAAAATTCAAAGTGCTGTTTTTGACCTCTGAAGCCAGGCTAGAAGTTTTGGGACAGGGACATCCAAAGAGCTGCCACCTCCTCCTTCCCGAGCCTGCCTACGTGCTAAGATTATCCCTCAAGACTTTTATTTGTATACCCCATCTCCTGAGATAAGATAGACAGCAACCAATGCTCCCTCTAAGCTGTGGAGTCTTGTGAGCAAAAATTCTGCTTGGTGAACTACTAGCATTAAAGCTGTGAGCGAGTGATTTGGCTACTGCATAAATTAGTTTGATCTGGAACCATCCTTCCTGAGCTAAGACAAAAAGGTGTGAGCTGGAGGCTAAAAAACTATGAGCTAGCTCACACTAACTCAGCTTAGAGGGAACAGTGACAGTAACCATGAAATGGCTGTTGTGCCACATTCACCAAACTCGTTAAGGGCGATCTGCATGGCACCTTCTCTGTCTGAGCAATAGGCAAAGTCTTTTTCACAACAGGAGGGGTTTTATTTGGAATCAACGTTTTTATTTGCTGTTGCTTTTCTGCCATTTCCCATTCTGCAGCAATCCAGCTGTTACCTGTTCCTGGATGATTTTAAGCTACTCATCAGTATTTTCAATCAATGAAGATAACCATGAGGATTTTTAGCTATTGCTATCACATATCTAATAGTGATGGTAGGCCATGATGTGCGATTAAGAAATATAGGGGGGCATCCCCACAGAGGTAGGGCTCTGCCATTTTCCAAGCCAAAATATTCCTCCAGATATCATGAACCCGTATGCACTACAGAACTAAACCAGGATTCTGTCTTGCCAAACATCCACATATCCTAAGTGTATTTACAAGCATGTACTGAGACTTATTGCTATCATGGCAGGAATGTTCAGGTAGTACCCCTTACTGACAGGCCATGGCTTAAGAGGAATGTGTATTTATGCATCTGTATCATACAGTTCAGTGAACTGAGGTCAGAAGCTCTCTCACCAGGCATGCAAATGACTAATACTTCAGTACACTAAAGCAAGACTGTGTTAACTTTAGTTCTGCACGACCTACTGTTTTTTGACCAACTGGGATCTATATATAGTCTTGAGCAAGGCTTTAAACTAGCAAAACAAGAATGAACACTAGGATCTCTCAAGAACTGAGCAATCTGTTTTGTTATCCTGTTATGTAAGAACTTGCCTTGCTGAACTAAACCAGGATTCACCTTAGTCCAACATTCTTTACAAAAAAATCACAGGACTAGCAAGCACTAGGTTGTCCAACAGAAAGTTATCGGCCTTTTGCCCACTCAGACGCTGAGGCAGAACGCCAGCATACATCATGCAAGAGAGAATCTTTTCTTGATAACTGGAAATACATCTTTAAAAATCTTCTAACTTCCAGTCTCTTTCCATTGCATGGGCAAAAAGAGGGGAGTTATACTTAACACCAGATTTTGCACCTAATCAGATTCCATGCCAGGCAGCATGACCCAGTACATTCTTTACAAGTGTTTATATTTCCATTGTCATGGACTACCACTTTGAAAACTCCCATACCGAGCTAGGCCAAGAACTTAAAAATGTTATAGTAAGGCTTAGTACTTCAGTGGGATTGAATGCACAGTCACGTACAGATCAGGACACTGCTCTTGTTTCGAACTTACTGCAGCATAAGCAATCACATGTAACCTGTTCACAGCAAAAAGCAATGATCCCACTATCAAGGTCATCCCTTAAGTACCACTGGGCAATACAAGCCACTACTGATTATAGTAAACCCAGAACTGGCAAATAATCAGATATTACCAAAATTAAAACATAAATCCATGACTCAAAGCTACCAGACTTTGAATGTCATTTGCATTTACAGCACTGGCTCTTCGGCTTGGGAACGGAGATGTGCACCGCATCCCTAGGGTTGGATTCGCCTGGCTTTCGAGCAAGGGAAACCTTTACCTTTACTAGAACAGATCTTACAGCCTCTTTCCTATCCAAAAGGGCCTACTCCAATGACTGCAAAGAGGATAATCAACAGCAGTTCCTCAATGGACACCCGTGAGACGCAGCTCCTCTTCGTCTGTATCCATCCTGAAGCCAGGAAATCATTCCTCAGGGGAAGCAGCCGTAAACTTGCCAAATTAATTCCAGGGTCAACTATCACATGGGTATTGTCCTCCGTCAGCCGGTTTTGCAAAGCAGAATGGATTCATAACAACTCCAGGATCTTTCTCCAGCTGGACTCCACTCTGAGGACACTTGTACTTACCTGAAAAATCAGTGCTCCTATTTGCACACCAGCATGTGTGAGAGAGAAAGCTGTATCGTGGAGAGGCTGCTCCTTACCTTATGTACACTTTTGGGATTTTCCAACCAAGCATAGTACATTTCCTCCACATAGTTCGAACTAGTCCCACTCAAAAATGGCTCAGCAGCAACAGGCGCACTGTAGCACCTGATTTGTTGAAACGTCCTTGGTGCTGCTGGCTTGTTTTGAGAAATTGTCTTAACAGTCTGTGAGGCTGTTAAAGGCCTCAATTTAGTAGCACAAGTCCTTAAGTGAAACATTTTTGTTCTGCAGCAACAGACAGGTTCCTGTAGGGAAAGAAAGAAAGAATGACTTAGCTATTAAAGAAAAATCCACAAGTTGCAAAGATGCAATTATATTAGATTTCCACCATTCGCTTCCACATCTGCACAGGAACATCATAATTAAATTTCTACCTTATTTCTACCTCATTTAACTCACCAGCTACTAGATGAAGGAAGTCAAAACCTGATGCTGTAGTGAAAGGAATGATGGCCACAATCTATTGTAGGGCTGAACACATTGATTCTAGTGAGCTCTTCTGAACTCTGTCTGATAAATGATGCAGTGAATGCTTCAGTAGTTTGACTATTAGCTTGTGAAGAAGACACTGTTGGTGAAACTAATTGAAGTCAATGGCCCAGGACAAAGACCAGACAGTTGGAAACTACAAAGCCAAATGATAACATTTAATCCATGTTTTGAAATAAACTGCGGCAAATGCTGCCCAGGTATAACCTGAGACGAACCCTACTTGATCAGCCCTAGGCTAGCACATTTTCCCCAACAATGGCCAATCATGTTGTCTCTCTGAATATAAATTAGAAGTATTGACTCCTCTACATCAGTACCTTTTGGTCTCACTGGCATCAGTTCTTCTAGGTTGTAGGCACTGCCGGCTCGCCCACTAGGCAAGCTAGGCGCTCGCCTAGGGCGCTGGAGTTCACAGGGGCGCCAAAGCGCCCCCGCCCCGCCCCCGTGAAGCCGGCGCTGGGAGGGAAGGGGCGCCCGTTCAAACGGGCGCCCTTTCCTGGCTTTCCTGAGCACGCCGCTACTACGGCGTGCTCAGGAAAGCCGGCGCTCCCCCCGTCTTCAGCCGGTGCTGGGGCTGGGAGGGAAGGGGCGCCGGTTCAAAGCCGGCGCTCCACCCCCCCCCCATCTCCAGCCGGCTCTGGGGCTGGGAAGGGGCAGCCATTCAAACGGCTGCCCGTTCCCTAGCTTTCCTGAGCACGCCGCTAGTGCGGCATGCTCAGGAAAGCCGGCGCTCCACCCCCCCCAGTCTCCAGGCCCCACCGGGAGATTGGCATCCCCGTGGGGTGGGCGCCCCAGGCTGTCTTGCCTAGGGCGCCCAGACACCTGGGGCCGGCCCTGGTTGTAGGCAAACATTATTCTAGGATCACCTTAACTGGAGTTGCCAGGAACTGAACCCAAGACTATTGCGCAGGGGGTATATCACCGCAGTATGGTAGAAGCATGTTAACATCTCTGTTTGTTTCCACTGAATGTTGCCTTTTCTTACCAAACTTTCCTCACTGCGCTAGTATAACTTTTCCTGGCAAAGAAAAGTTATCTAGTTACTATATAAATATCATATAATTCTACAGTATAAGCACAATTGTTTCCTGCCTGAACCAGCAGTTTTTAAAACGTCACACTCTGGAAAATTGCATTTTTCAAATTTCATTCATTTTTTTCAAATCATTATTCATTTTAAAGGTACATGGAATACTGGATTAACCAGTATGATACTTTAACCAACTACTTTAAAACTCAGCTCCTTCTTCCTGACAAAGCCTGATTTTTCTATAGCTAAATATTCCATTTTTTGCAGAGGTCGAAAGTGTCAAAGAAGGTAAAAATTGGATGCAAATTACCTGTGAAGATTTATTTCTTCACAAAAAAGCTCTCTGCTGCCCCCCCAAAGATTTACACTAATAGTTTCCACAGAACAGCTATCATGAAAGACGTTGGGTGATATAGTAACTTTACTGCAAACCAAGCTATTTTCTGTCAATGATCTTCCTTGAATGGTACCTTAAGTAACTGCAGCACTGAAGTTATGTTAAATACAGGATTTTGGAAAACAAAACAGCCAAGCAAGTAACTTATAGAATAAATATAAAACAATGACTTTCTATCAGATCCCTGGCTATTGGTCTCTAGATTCTAATCTACAGCCAGTGTGGTACAGTGGTTACAGTGCTGGACCAGTATCTGGGAAAAGTTGTGGTACAAATGAAGTAAAATAAATAAAATTCCAATGCTATAAATCATAGCTTCCCGACCAATCTCAGATGAAGCCAGTGAGCTTAAAACATTGCACAATATTACTGGAAGATTTACAAAAATTCAATTGCATAAATCAGTCTTGGAGACATCACCTATTATGTCTTTCCTATTGAGCAAACATTAACAAGCATTATCAGTATAGCATTTCCCCTCCCTTAAAGTCAATTCTGGCTGCATAGTAATTATACAGGGCCTAATTCTGTCTAGTAACTGTAGACCCATCTAATCCTTTTCTTTGAGTCAGACCACAGAACTATTTGTTAAAGCTGCATTCAAATACAAACCAACCAACCTCTGTTTGCAAAGAACATGAACCTGGCTTTTTCCTGTGCTTATATACTGTCTCCTTCTTCCCTTCATGGGTGCAACACAGTTGAAGGCTTCCTGGTTTCAGAAACCCCAATTTGCTGCAATGCCACCATGCAGGCACCAGGGCAAATTGGTATATGCTTCCTCCTCACAAACCTGGATTCTATAGCACCTATTCCAATTTGTTCAGGTTCCTAGGAAAACTGGAATGTGACTGAATACTTCTTAAACATGTGATGAGGAAAAGGAGAGGGTGAGTAAGCATGGTAACATACCAGGTTTGAGTCTGAATGCAGCTACAGACCACATGAGAACTGAGTGATTAGAATGGAGCAGACCATTCATTTAAACAGAATGGTGAAAGATAATCCACATGCCTCACCAATTCCAGAGATAAGGTCCCAGTAAAAGGAATCAGATCAAAGGCATCAAGGCACCTACCTTAGCCCCTGCCAGTTACTCTTGCGGCTCATTTATCCCGACCGGTAATTTGCCTAAGCTTTAAATTCCACCTTCTTACATACATGAAAAGGCATTATTGCATAACGTCTTCCAAAAAGAGCATGTGTTTGGGAAATCAGTCATTGCGATAGAAAATCTGCATGGTAAGGATTTCAGTCAAAGGATGAAGAAGCGGAAGTTTAGAAAAAAAAAAGGTTTAAGGATTAAAGAAGAGAGGACACAGTTTGCATCAAGAAGACCACAAGTTCTTGAAAGAACTGAAAGACCTCCCAGCAGGTATATACATAAAAGGATAACTACAGACTGCCTCTCCCATGAGATCCTTCTGGGTGGTAAGAGCATTTGGAAAGCTTCTGTGAGCTTCATTATGCTACTAACAGTGTAGTCCTAATCAGAGTTATACCTTTCTAAACCCGCTGTCTTCAGTGGGTTTATAGAGGTATTAGTCTGTTTAGGACTGCATTATCCCCCCGATTATCTTTTTCACTGAAAGTTTGGGTTTTTTTTTAAAAAAAAGACAATAAAAAGTAAAGGAATTCGAAGAAAAAAAGAAGAAAAAAGAATTAGTAATATTACAGTGTTATTATAAGTAGCAATAATATTAGAGTAGTATTACAATTATTGTGTCAGCTTATATAATGCTGTGTCAAGACCTATCAGCATACGGAGAGAACTAATTCTTTATCAAGTAAGGACGCGTAGTTCAAAGTCTAAATGAATAAGAACTAGAGCTTTTCCAAGCAATGCTAAAGACGTGCAAACAAAAAAATCAGTTTAATTGCCTACAAGCACAATACACTTCATAGACAGAACAGTGGTCACTACGACTCTCAATTCAAGAGTTACTGTCTTCCAAGTTTCTGCAACCATATCCTAAGCACCCATTGGCTATTGCCATTCATAACACACAAAGTTAAAATGGGAATTTCCACTTTCTGAATCTGGCTACTATACGATAGTTATTTACATCATGTCTTAAAAACCTATAGTTCAGGGTGGATAAAATTAACCTAAACCCTTTAAACCATTTTTAAAATTTTAACTGTGTTATGTCTTTTAAATGTAACTGCGCTTTAAATTCAGTTTTCATGTTATACAAAGCATATGCATCTAGTGAAGGTGAATCCATAACTCACACAGTTAAACTACTTCAGGTGCGTCACAAATATCATAAAGTTACTTTTCCTGTGTGTGTCTGTCTACATAAAACTGAACTGTGTTTATCAGGGAGACTCCTTAAAGTGAGGCCTTAGCCTTAAAGTATGTAACCTGCTTAGCAACTTCCTGTACACAAAGAAACTCATTTGTTTCACAACTGCTGTCTTGCTCTGCGACTTGTACAATTCTGTACGACATAAGGCATGTGTCCTGCATGACCAAGATTTTAAATTATGGTCCTAGGTGGTATAAAGATGCCATTTAGCTGTAAGCTAATATCTTTCCACTGTTCTACCAACCAAGTAGCAAGCATGCTTGTTCTAGAAATTATGAATGATCAAAATGGAGAACTTGGTTCAAAACAATGTTTTCACATGCCTCAGCGTAAAGCAGGTCATTCTGTCCCGATCTGATAATTACCGCTTATGTGGCAATTTCCCAGCTAAGACCATGACATAAGGTTTTTGGAACAATGCAAGTTGTCCACTTTGGCAGCAGCATCTGTCTTCACGCTGGAGCCCCTTCCTTGATGGCAACATAGTTCTGTTCCTCTTGGCTCAGGAACCTGGCAAACAACTCTCTCCCCCATCACCACTGCAGAGGGATGACTTTTCCAAAAGAACTGGGCAACTAGTAAGAAGTGCTGCTTTATACTCCAAGTTTGGCATGGGGAACGAAATAACAAAAAAAGTACAATGCAGCACCACAGACTCTCAGTTAGTCATTCCTGATGCAGGAAAACAACTGATTTTAAAAGTGCTGTTTTGCTGATAAAAATAAAGGTGGTACACTCATCTTGTTAATGCAGCATAATAGTACTTGAGACGCATCCACAGAACTGCTGGTTTTTATATTTCCAAAAAGACTTGCTTCTTTATCTCAGCATGCTACGATGTAGCCTGCAATCTTTTTTGCTGGGCACAAATTAATTTAACTAGCACCCAAATAGCCTTTGTGCATCATCATTTTAGGATTGTTGCATCTTTCACATAGGATTCCCACTGCATTCTTTACTGGAAATGACTTTTGTAGTTTCTCCTAATTTGTTTGGTATCCAGCCCGAGGAATCATTAGGTGAAACTCCAAAGCTAATTCTCCTAATTTGTTTAGTATCCAGCCTGAGGAACCACCAGGTGAAACTCCAAAACTAAGTGTATTACTTTGCGACTTTTAACTGATCATAATAAAAGCATTATGGCATGGCTGCTGTTGGGATTCGCTCTGAATGAACCAGCACAGTTGCCAACATTCAGTATCTTCTAGAAGACTTTGGCAGCCATGCAGGGCAAAGGACAAAACCATGTGTGACCCGATTTCTGTTGTCCTAGGGAGGAAGAGGTTGTCACTTGTTATTTATAGCTGATGACACCCAATGCAATTAAAAAAAGTAGTCAGCCACTTACATAAGGGTGCCCTTGGTTTCACTGAGTATCTGCTATTATGCAAGGTCAAATAACCAGCAGTCTATTGACCAGCAACCCAACCCTAAGTTGTCTTCGGCTAGCATCACAAAAGATGGAAGCAGCCATTCTTTTATCAGGTCATTTTTACAGTAAACAAATGTATATATGTGTGTGTATACACACATGTATTTCTCAACAGTAACTGAATAGTGGTGAGATGTGAAGAAACCCTTAATTCACGGCAAAATCATGATTCCCGTGGTCCTATCCAATTCAGCTACTGCTATCTGAAGGCTGCCCTGGGTAGCCCAGGCTGGCTCGATCTCATTTGATCTTGGAAGCTAAGCTAAGCAGTTAGGACATGGCTGGGAGACCATGGGTTGCGATGCAGAGCCAGGTAATGGCAAACCACCTCTGAATGTCTCTTGCCTTGAAAACCCTATGGGGTTGCCATAAGTCAGCTGTGGGTTGACAGCCCTTTCCTCCACCACCACCTGAAGGCTATTACAAAAAGCAGGGGAGCAGTCACCTCCTTCCTCTTGTAATCTGAGTGCTGTTTCTCATCCAGCCTCTTTTCTGGAAGTGGATGAACAATTGGACAGTGATTAATGGAAGCAGCTCATTGGGAATTATTTTCCTTAAACAAGCAGCTACCAAATAAACAAAGGTTAATCAAGATTCACAACTCATTAGCAAGTAGTTTGTTAGTACAGAAAGTCCTGCAGAGAAAGTTCTACAATCTATTTATTCCAAAGAAACTACTTTATCAACAATGCACAGACAGCTAAGCAAATGCGGGGGAGGATCCCTTTAAGATATGTTCTTTAAGTCATCATATATAGGCTACATTTTTCTCTTTTAAGAACTAGTCAATCGTATACATTTAGTGGATTTTGATCTTTTTAAACATTCACTTCACAGAGGATATGAGACCCTTTCAAACTTCATATGCTCACTAAGCACAATTGTTAAGGGTACAGTGGAGCTTCCAGCAGCAAATGTGTGAAAATGAACATCCAGAAAACGTATGTTGTTCACACTTCAGTGTCTGCTGTAAAAACACACACATATAGCCACAGCAGTTGTGTGACTGATACATAATGTATGGCACCACTCCTACAGGGAGAACTCTGGATACTTCACATGCAGCTTCATATATTTATGGGTTTACTTCCAGATGTGTCCAATTCAATCTGCTACTACATTCTCTTCCACATGTCAATAAGAAGCAATCATTCTTTCCAGTGTGTCTTACAACATAGGTATTCCATATGTGAGGGGCTTCAACAGCTCTGCCTGTAAAGAATGTAAGTTCATCCCATAAAATGTAAGTCATAAAAACAAGAGCTGGGAGCCTATAAAATTTGCAGACTGAGGGATGAACTGCAGGGAACCCCCCCACACACACAATAAAGGAAATGGAGGTAGCTCTGAGCTCCAGTTACGCCCCACAGTTATTTTGAAGGCGGACAGGAGGGCTTAGCCTCCCTTTGTTAGTAAATCAAATGTTGGGAGGAGGATTTACATTGAATGACACATTAAGTATAACAGAGAATGACCACAATCACGAATCTAGAGCAAATTTATGTTTAGCATATGGTATGGAGTACAACTGCTCTTATTTTTTTTTACTATCAAGTTGCAGCTGACTAATGGCAACCCTGTAAGGTTTTCAAGGCAAGAGACATTCTGAGGCGGTTCACCATTGCCTGGCTCTGCATTACAACCCTGGATTTCCTTGGTGATCTCCCATCCAAATACTAGCCAGGGCTGACTCTTCTCAGCTTCCGAGATCTGACAAGATCTGGCTAGCCTGGGCTATCCAGGTCGGGGCATAACTGCTTACGTCACAAGTTAAACATTCCACATCCAGGTCTGTCAGGATGTACACATTAAACTGAGTCATTATAGCCCAGTTGTACACTATTAACACCAATAATTATATGTATTGGATACTGCCTGCAAGCTATAACTTAGTTCAGTTTTGAATAATCAGCATTTCTAATCTTAAGGTACCTGCTAAGGCGAGCAGGAAACATTCCTGAAAGCTCTGCATTTGTTTATACGCAATAACTGAAGCCACATAACAGGAAGAAAACAGAAGTCTTGCTAAATTAACTAAGTGTACCCTAGCAGAGGAATGTGCACACAGAGATGGAGCAGATATTTCAGCTGAAGTTGGGAAGTCTATCTTGATTAATAGGCTTGCTTGAGAAAGATCTAATAGGTCTGACTATACATGGACTATTTTGGAAGCTTGCTGGCAACTTGTACAGCAGCACAGAACAAACTGGGACAGGGAGATTTCCACTCTGCAGGTTTGTCTTTACTGTTGGAAAACTGACACAAGAGTACATGTATAGGACAAACAGCAGCAATAACCAAATAAAGTAATTATTTACAATCCTTAATACAATATACACCTATAGGTGAAACAGCGTGTGCTGATGTGTTCCCTGGTACTACACTTGCTTCTGGACTTTTCTAGTCCCCTAGTCCTTAGTCGTACATTCACACTCCCTCTTTTATCACCTTTCTTTCCCCCAGCAGCCTTCAGCTGAACTCTCCTGCCTGTCCCCACTGCCATTTCTCAAGATGCTCAAGGTGTTGCTAAAGGCACTATAAGAACGCGGTGGAGGCACTGAGATGGGAGGGGATGGGGGGTGGCTTTGTACAAAGTAGCCACATCTGGGCAACAGGCTCCAATTTTCTTCATCAATTGGCTTAAAATTACTTAGCACCAGAACAGCTCCATCACCAGCAGAAAGAAAGGGGGATGCAGGAGAACCCCCCACTTTGAGAAGTGAAAGTAAATACCAGAAAAAGCACAGAATGGGAAACAAAAGGAAAATAGAATAATTACACTCAGACTCTGGAACTCATCCTACCCACCCCAGCACCAGCCACAAGCAGAATACTTTCCCTTGTACATCAACTGAATTCCACCATACAGAAGCTTGTGAGTATCGCAGCATTCATCTAGATTTAGTTATCAGGGTCCTCAATCCCGCAAAGCACTGCAGAGGAGCACCTGAAGCTATATAAAACAAGGATGTAAAAAATGCTAACTTGACGTAAAAACCTAAGAGTCAGATACAAAGACCTGCACCCAGCCCCTGATTTCTTGATGCCACAAAGAGATCAGACAAGAGGAGGAGGAGGAGAGGCCAGGCACCCCTCGCTGATGGCAGCTGGGAAGAGGTGGGGGAACTGGGTCTAGCCATGAAAGACGGATGATGCAGCACCCTCTCATCATGCCCACCAGCCCTGGCGGACAGCAGCTCTTGTAGCCAGGGAATTCTTTGGGAGGGGGCCTCAGGGGGGCCCGCCAGCTAATTAAATGAAAGTACAGAGCAGGTGGTAGGTTGGAGCACGTTGGGGGCAGCCCGGGAGGGAGGGGCCCCGGGAAGAAACACTAGGGGGCCGGGCCCCGTGTTAGCGACGGGCGTTGTTGTTGGAAAACGGGGTGAAAGAGACCCCAGAGAATGCGTGGGAAAGCGGTCCGGCTCCCTCACTACCTCGCGGGGCTGGTGGGTGTCCCGGCTCCGCGCCAGCCTGCTTATGGGCACGGGCCCGCCCTCCTGGCTCTCACCTCCCCCCGTCATCCCGCTCCCAAGGACACTCCGGCCCCGGCACTGAGGGACCGACAGCGGCTACCACCCGGGACTCCCGCCAGGCCAGGGGGGCCCACGCTCCACCACCCCCCGCCCCGCACGCCGCTCCGGGGTCGCGGCCCGCCCACTCCTCCCCTCAGGCCGCTCCTTTACCTGCCAGCGCCCGGACACTCGTCCCTCTCACGACGCTGAGCTCGGCTTGACAGCGCCAATTGCTGGCCACGCCCTCCTCGCTCGCCGCCTTGCGTCACCGGAAACGTCATCGCACCCACAAACCAACCCGCTTCGTGTACGGTCACGTGAGCGAGAACGAGCCCTCGCGTCCTTCAGGCAGGCATAGAGGTAGAAAAAGGCGTCTCTTGATTTGCGGTGTGGTTTGATACACTACAGGTGCTGGTTTTTCTGCCCCCAAGCATTTCCCTTCTGCTCTAATCCAGCGGGTTAGGATAGACCCTTTGCATCCCATCTTCTGACTAGGATATAAAAGCACTCGGAGAAGTCCAGGGTCCACGGAGTCCACACAGAGGCAGGCAATGGCACATCATCTCTGAATGTCTCTTGCCTTGAAAACCTTATGGGCTTGCCATAAACCGGCTGTGTCCTGACGACTCTATCCCCAAGCCGGGTTATCCATCTCAGGACATTTACTAGCTCTGTAGTGAGCTCAACAGAGGGAGGGGAGTCCTGCAAAACGTCTTAACCCATTCCAGTTCATCTCGCACTTTTGACTTGTTGTTGAAGAATGGGGACTCTTAAGAACGCTCCATGTCTTTGACAGCAATAGATTAGACTTGGGTTATCCTAGGCCATTCCTCCTTCCTTTAACATGAGGATAATTAATAGTGAATCAGTACATTACAAAGGTGTCAAAAAGCCTGCTCCATTTGCAACGTAAAAATAATGTTATCGGACTGCTTTACATGCCTGTAAGGTCCTCAGGGTGTCACACACAGTTCCTTTTCTCTTTCAACAAACGAAGTAGGTAATGCTGCCAAAGAGTGATACTGGCTGGCCCAAGGCCACCCGTCGGGATCCGAACCCAACTCTCCCAACGCAGTCTAGCCATCACACCACACGAGCCCCGGTGTAATGACTGTTTGTTGTTTCCAAATCACCCCAGGCAAACGCCATCAATTCTGTCTTCCGGGAAGAGCTGTTGGTAGGTCTCTGAAGAGAGCAAAGCCTTCGAACACAACCCGGGAATCCGAAGTGCAGACAAAAGAACCTCCTCCCCCTTAGCCTTTCCTCGCAGGGCCTCAAGGAGCCACGTGACACGCCTCTGTCCCGGGACGCGCCCGCTCTTCGCCCCCTCCTCACGTGACCGCCCCTTGCGCCCACGTGGAGAAGGGCTCCGCTGGCCAGCTGGGTCTTGCCCTGGGCGTCTTGGCCGGGGGAGGCGCTGCCGCAAGTTCGCACCGCAACCCGTCTAGCCTGGTTTTGCTTCCAGGCGACTTGCCAGCCCCGGCAGGAAAAGACGGGCTTCTCCCACAGCTGCTTCCACCGTTTGTGTACTGAATCGTTCCACGCAGTGCGTCGAGGTTGCCATTTCCGGGCACTTCGATGTCCCTTTTCAACAGGGATAGTTAAGTAGCAAACTGTCGGGGGAGAGGGTGGTGTAGTCACAGCATGCTTGGAATGTAGACTGTGACGGGGAAACCGAGTTCAGCTCTCCATGAAGCTCACTTCCGCATTCTCTTTTTTGTCACTCGGGCCAATTCCGCGCTGTCATTTTTGTCACTCGTTTGTCCCTATTCCCCCCCCTCGACGTGTTTTGTTTCCTCTGGGACTACTAGAGAGAGCAAAACGCTTTTTTTTTGGTGGGGGGAACCCTGAAGCAATAGGAACACACAAGTGATAAAAATCAAAATGCAGACTGTAACCTTGGACTGGTTTCACCCGCCTTACAGGATTATTGTGAGGAGAAGATGAGAACGAGAACAGTGCCCTGAGCTTGGGAGAAGGGTGATGTATGGATAGATAGCAACCTTCAGGTAGCCACAAAACCCCCAGAAACGCACTGCAAGTTTTGTGAAACAATAAACCTAACTGCACAGAAATCTTGATTACTGTAGGTGCCTGAGCAGGTTGTAGGTTCTACTTTCAAGAAGTCTGGTGCCTCCGGCAGTGAGCCTCTGAGCCTGTATGGAGTTCCTTGTCTCTGAAAAGGTACTAAGGCCCCAGTCATAGGGGCCAGAAAACGTGTGTGGGGGGGAGGCGTGGCTGTTCGCCCCAGAGTAAAATAAAGCGGAGTAGCCCGATCACATGGTCCCCCGAGTTGCCACGTTCCAGCTGTTAGCGTGGATCACACGGCGATGCTGAAGTGTGGCAAAAAAGTGCCGCAGCATGATCACACAAGCCGCACTGTTTGTATGTGCGCATGCGCCCTTGGGGGGGGCGGGCTGCTGTTGGTGTCTTGTTTGTGCGCATGCGCTGTTTGGCGTTGGTGCACATCCTATGGAAACGTACAACATCCGGTTTGCTCTGGGACGTGGGCGGGCGCTGGATGCCACACCTTTGCCCCGCGTTTTCCAGAAACTAGTGCTCCTTCCTTGGTAGTTTTTTACTCCACATCTTCAGCAGGAAGCCATGCGCTGGCCACGGGAGTGCTATGCCTCCCAGATGTCCCGGTGTGATCGTGCCTGGAATCTCCGCAGGGCTACCATGCCTTTGGCAGGGCAAATGCTCCATGTGACCGGGGCCAAAGTTGGTTTTTTTTTTTAAAGGAACCTGATGCTATTTTCATGTACCTGTGAATGTTAATACAGAAAGTGAATGCTGATGGGGAAAAGCTAAATGGGTCATGTATGTTAACCCCTCTTATTAACTTAGTCCAAAATTTTCAACCAATTGATACCTCCTTCTTTCCTTGAAAGGAAGACTGTACTTTTTTGTAGGATATGGGTGGGGCCTGTCTAAAGTGGGGACACAGAGACTGCTTCTCCTAAGAGCAGCCTTGCATACATTCTTCATAGTAATAAGTTTTGTAAAAGTACTTTTTAAATCCTACCCTTTCTCCCTCTTATCCACTGTATTCTCACAGTAACCCTATGAGATAGGCTTGGTGGGAAGTGACTGGCTGAGGGCACTTTCCACACTGTTCCGTATGCATTAGTTCACTAAAGTTAATTTCTTGAATGAATCAGGTCTCTGTGGGTGAGAGTCCACTTTAGCCAGAGAACACAGAGAGATCAGGTAAATTATACATTTGTAATATACTTACAGAAAGAAAGGGGATGTGTATATATGAAGACACCATCATATTTCTGCTCCTGAATTGCTGGACTGGCCCTGCACACCCTTCAGTGGCAATTTACAACCAACTAGCTGTATAAGATGACAGTGAAGAAAGCATCATGCACTTGATGCTGGATCGCTGTAGAGGTGACTTTTGTTTGTATTCAGCATTTCATCTTGTGTCCATTTTCCCCCTGATGCTAATGTTCAGTTTGCAAGGATTTTATTATTTCTTTATTTAAACAATTTATTAGCTACCTTTCTTCCTTACAGAGCTCAAGGCAGTTTACAAACTCAGATAAAATACATCAGTAAAATACATTAAAAACATAAACCCAAAATTTAAAATCATTGCTCAGGGCTGCTAAATGGGGATACTGATCAAAAGTGAGGCAGATCTAAATAAAATGGATAGGCATGATTTTTCCTAATGCATACGTTTATGCTGGAAAGGAGGAAACAGACTCTTTGAAGAAAGCTGGAATAAGATTTCCACGAACCGTACAATGGCTTCTTGTAGCAAGTTTGAAGGAAATCATTAGTACACCATGGATCAGTGTAGTATAGTGGATAGAGTGCCAAAATAGGATCTGGGAGACCCAGGAAACTTGCTGGGTGACCTCGGACCAGTCATACACACTTGGCTTAACCTACCTCACAGGGTTGTTGTGAGGATAAAACAGAGAAGAGGGAAATGATGTAAGCTGCTTTTTGGTTGCCCCTGGGGAGAAAGGCAGGGTATAAATGAAGTAGATAAATAAGTACCTTATGGACCCTTGGTTACCTCATCCAGTAGAAAACTCTGCAACACCAATAATGATTAACTTCACTTTTGGAAGATCTAGAGCAGCTTTTCTATGTCTATCCCAAAATATAAAAAATTTGGAGAAAACACTCCTTTCATATAATTAAGTTAATGATGGGTGATGATATACCTTTATTTGGGGAGGGGCTGTGGCTCGGTGGTAGAACATCTGCTCTGCAAGCAGAGGGCCCCCCAGGGTTAAGCCCTGGCATCTCCAGTTTAAAAGATCAGCTAGGAGGTGATGTGAAAGGCCTTCAAACTAAGGCACGCAGCTAACCAGAGCAGACAAAGCTCACCTTGATGGACCAATGGCCTGGCCTGGCCTGGCCTAAGGCAACTTCATGCATGCATAAGGGGAGGAGCCATGGCTCAGTGGTAGAGCAGTGTAGCCAGAAAGTCCGAGGTTCAATTTCTTGTTAAAAGGATCAGGTAGCAAATGGTACAAAAGACCTCTTCCATAGACTCTGAGAGCTGCTGCCAGTCAAAAGTACACAGATGGACCAGTGGTCTGACTCAATAGAGGATACTTTTGTGTGATGAACAAACATTTTGTTAGGCCAAGTATTTCGCCAGACCATCACAACGGGGGCAAGCAGCAGGTAATACACTACATGGAAACAACAGTGCGTCCAATGGTGGCTATATTAGGATGATATTCCACCAGTGTACTGTACTTACGGAAATACACTGTCCTTCACTTAACAGTTCTGACTCAGGCAGAGAGTTTTGTTTTTGTTTTGCCATGGGGTTTTCAAGGCAAGAGACATTCAGAGGTGGTTTGCGTAGCAGTCCTGGTGTTCCTCACTGGTCTCCCATCCAAATACTAACCAGAGCCGACCTTGCTTAGTTTCCAAGATCAGGCTGTCCTGAGCTATCTGGGTGAGAGTTATATGCCAGCGGATAACTTTAAGTCTAAGAACAGACCCTACCAAAAATGTGATTGCAACTACATTCATCCCCCAACATTTAAGTCAGGTTAACTGGAACTCACAGTTATTTCGATGGAACCTCTCTTAAGTAGGTAGAAAGATTTCAGTCTTTGATGGCAAGCCTCTGTGGTACAGTGGGGAGTGGGTTTGCTTTAGCTGAGGCTCAGATCCCTTAGTTGTGAAGTTTACTTGATGGCTTTAGGCAGCTATCAGCTACTGGTTTAGTAAATATTCCAAATACAGAGAAACATAAGCTTTTCCAATACATTGGCTTGTGACAGGTCATTGCTTGAAACAGAATAATATCTATGGAGACAGATGTGCAGGAGCAGAGTCTATAGGAGGATGGGTTTCTGTAGAAAACTCC
This sequence comes from Gekko gecko, assembly GCA_029375565.1. Classification (NCBI taxonomy): domain Eukaryota; kingdom Metazoa; phylum Chordata; class Lepidosauria; order Squamata; family Gekkonidae; genus Gekko; species Gekko gecko. Next base: position 51,904,703 of record JAPDNY010000013.1, on the reverse strand, counting down.
CAAGTTTATTGGAGTGAGGAGGAAAAGATTCTGATTCTCAGGCATACAATACCATACCATACTATGTTATTTACAAATCTGTTATGTTATATTGCATCTTAAGCAAACACAGGACACATTCTCAGGAACACCATGTGAAATGGGGCTCAATTTGCTTTTCTCAAAACAGTAGCCCTCCCACACCACATGGGAAATTGCTTTTGAAATTGTAGGAATTTCCAAAAGGAGCTTGTTGTCACATGGCTGGTGTGGTTGTCAGCTATCCAATGTGGGATAGGGGGAGTGTCAGTGTTTCATTTTTAGAGTTAAAGCTCTGTGTCTGAGAGACAAAGCACTTTTTTGGATTTCTTCCAGAGCAGGCATTGAAACAAATAGTTCAAAATATATGCCGTTCTCTCCTTGAGGTTTAAAAAAAAATCACAATCACTATTTTTAAAACACCAACTTGAAAATAAAATCACAGTATCAAGTGATACTCCCCCCCCCCATTATTTCAAAGGTTTTCTCTTTGGGTGACTGGGTTATATAGGGCAGAAAATGGAGGGAAGGGATTTAACTAGAGCCAGACAAATGAAGGGAATAAAAATGAGCATAGAAACAGAGAAGAAAAGATGTGTAGGAAACAGCAAGATCAATGAAAGATGTAAAAAAAAGAGAGCCAGTTTGGTGTGGTGGTTAAGAGCACGGACTGTAATCTGGGAGAACTGGGTTTGATTCCCCACTCCTCCACATGCAGCTGCTGGTTTGACCTTAGGCCAGTCACAGTTCTCTCAGAACTGTTCTCTCCGGGGCAGTTCTTGAGAGAGCACTCCCATCCCCACCTACCTCACAGGTCCTCTCTTGTGGGGAGGAGAAAGGAAAGGGTTGTAAACCGCTCTGAGACTCCTTGTGGTATAAATCCAATCTCTTCTTCTTAAAAGAAAATGAAGTTTGTGGTATAGCTGAAAAAACGAGTCAGCGAGGAAACTGACCAAAGATGTGTTTGGAATTTTGGGAAGAAAGAAAGGCAACAAAGCAGAAATTAGAAAGTGGAAATGAGAAGCAGAGAAGATTGCAGTAATCAATGGTATGAAAAAAGAGGTAGGGGGAAACAAAACCATTATGATCCTTATTGATAAAGGATCAGGTTAAAGAACATAAGCAGCAAGTTTTAGCAATGGACTGAAGCTGAGGAATGAAAGCTTGGGCTTCTCTTTAAGTGTCTCCTTACATTCCTGTAGAATTAGTTAAATGATGGAAGAGCATCACAGCCATGCACATCCACCCCACTGACTGGCTAAGACCTCTATATTCAGAAGATGCTTATCTTTGAATGCAGAGAACAAGCAACAAGGGAAGGCTACTGCTGTCAAGCCCTGCTGACAGCAGCTGATTCTGCATTGGCTTTCCCCTCTGTTGTTTTATAAAGCCCACTCTGGAACAGAAATTCCCGCCTGCATTGCATGCTGCTGTCACTTTCTTTGATAATCGGATTTTATGGTACCCTCCACACTCCATGCTGCTTTCACTTTCTTTGATCATTGGATTTTATGGTACCTTCTGCTTAGATTTATGGCTGTTCAGGTGTGACTTTGCAGTCAGTATGGTGTTGCCCCAAGGTATTTGAATGTGGTCTTGAGCTGTACTTTTTCCTCCCAGCTGAGAAAATGTGGAGTGAATGCTAGATGCAGAATCGCCCAGCATCCAGGAGACATCTCGACCAGTCTTAAAGAGAAGGCTGCCTGACTCAATTACTTGCCTGTAACAAGGTTGTATTTTTGCAATTTGCTTTCATGCGGGCACCGCAGGAGGGTTGGCAGTGCTAGGAGTAGCTGAGCTTTGAACTGGATTGTCCTAAGCCAGGGGTCCCCCACCTTTCTGAGCCTGTGTGCACCTTTGGAATTCTGATACAGGGCGGTAGGCGCAACCACAACACAACTGCTGCAGGAAGCAGAGCCCCACACACAGCCAAAGGAAGTCCAACTGCAGGTGGAGGAAGAGGGATAATTTTAAAAATACACTGGAAATGCCTAGTATAATGAATCTACATTTATGGTGATAACATCAGGATTGTGTAGCTTATTATCTCTCTTCTCAATTTATTTTTTTCTTTTTTTCCTCTTCCTCGCTCTTATTTTTCCCCTTCCCCTCTTTATATTCAAGTATACTTCTGCTCTATAGATAATAGCTATGACTCAGTTTTGTAATTGCTATACCAGTTATTGTTAAATTCTTAAGCCTCTGTGTTTCATATTTATCTTTCAATAAAATGTTAATTAACAAAAATACACTGGAAATAGGAGTGAGAGAATAAAACCAACACTGGGGTGACAGCTGCTGCCAAAGTAAGGTTATTTTTTAGTTGTTGTAGATTTTCTGGGCTGTATGGCCATGGTCTTGGCATGGCAGGACCTGACGTTTCACCAGCAGCTGTGACTGGCATCCTCAGAGGTATGGAGTACAGAAAGATGGAGTACTCTCGGTTTCCAGGTGAGAAGAAAAATGGTAGGCAGGTAATTTATATCTACTCAGAAAGGTGGGGTAGGGCTGAATCGACTTCCGGTTTTTGGCAGCTTGCACTTGGACGTGTCTCATCAATCCTCTGATGGAGACGTGCCAAGCTGGGGCGATCAGGCGGGGTCTTGGCTGGTTCCAGACACTGCCGGCTCGCCCACTAGGCGAGCTAGGCGCTCGCCTAGGGCGCTGGGGCCCACAGGGGCGCCAAAGCGCCCCCGGCCCCACCCCGGTGAAGCCGGCGCTCCACCCCCTGTCTCCAGCCAGCGCTGGGACTGGGAGGGAAGGGGCGGCCGGCGCTCCACCAGCGGCTCCCCCCCAAGCCCTTGGGGGGGTGGAGAGGTGGGGCGGTATGGCGGCGGCTGCCCAGCGGGGACTCTCCCCGCTGCCGCCGCCGCCGCCGCCAGTCTGAGCGCCCTTCTGGGGCGCTTCAGAAGCCCTTGGGGGGGGTGGAGAGGTGGGGCGGCATGGCGGCGGCCAGCCAGCGGGGACAGACCCCGCTCGCTGGCCGCCGCCAGTCTGAGCGCCCGTCCGCTGGGAGGGAAGGGGCGGGCGTTCCAAGGCCGCCCCTTCCCCGGCTCTTCCCGGGCCCCTCGCAACTGCGAGGGGCCCGGGAGAACCGCGCCACCTGTTCCCCGGCGCCCCGCAGCTGCAAGGGGGCCGGGAGAGCCGCCCGCCCGTTCCCCGGCTCTCCCCGGCGCCCCGCGGCTGCGAGGGGCCCGGGAGAGCCGCCCGCTCGTTCCCCGGCTCTCCCCGGCGCCCCGCGGCTGCGAGGGGCCCGGGAGAGCCGCCTGCTCGTTCCCCGGCTCTCCCCGGCGCCCCGCGGCTGCGAGGGGCCCGGGAGAGCCGCCTGCTCGTTCCCCGGCTCTCCCCGGCGCCCCGCGGCGGCGAGGGGCCCGGGAGAGCCGCCCGCTCGTTCCCCGGCTCTCCCCGGCGCCCCGCGGCTGCGAGGGGCCCGGGAGAGCCGCCCGCTCGTTCCCGGCTCTTCCCGGTGCCCCGCGGCTGCGAGGGGCCCGGGAGAGCCGCGCCGCCCCTTCCCCGGTTCTCCAGGCCCCACCGGGAGGTTGGCATCTCCGGTGGGGTGGGCGCCCCAGGCTCTCCTGCCTAGGGCGCCCAGACACCTGGGGCCGGCCCTGGTTCCAGACCCCCCAGAGTCTTCGTAGGAGACTCCCAGCCTGGGGAGCTGGGACAAGCCTCTCCCAAGGCGACGGCTGAGGGATCGAGGCTTGCCTGTCCCCGAGAGGTCCTGACACTGCAGAGCCAGTATGGCAATTAGAGCCGACCCCCGGACAAGCGAACAAGAAAATAAGCGAAAGTAACATCTGCAATGAACAAACTCGCCTAAACAGTGAGTCAAACAACTGCAATCTTATGTGTGAATCTTGTCTTATTTTTTAGTTGTAGTGTATTCCTTTTGTTCCCTTCCCTTTAGGATGTAGTATTATTAAAAAAAACAAAAACCTTCTCCATTCAGAAAGGTGGGGTAGGGCTGAGTCATTAATCTGCACAGCCCATTCAATCACCAGCGGCCAATCAGAAGCCCTGCTGGGCAAAAGCCCCACCTGGTCCCTCCCACTTTCTGAAAACACTTGGGGGTTGCCAGGAAGGGTGACGGCAGGCACTATGACACCCATGGGCTCCATGTTGGGAACCTCTGTTGTAAGCCTTAGGAGGGAACGAGACAGGACTTTAGCATCCCTTATGCTCTGACCTGGATGGCTGAGGCTAGCCTGGATCTTGGAAGCTGGTTAGTCAGCCCTGGTTAGTCTTTGCATGGGTGACCACCAAGGAATTCCAGGGTCGCTATGCAGAGGCAGGCAATGGCAAACCACCTCTGAATATCTCTTGCCTTGAAAACCCTACAAGGGCTGCCATAAGTCGCTTGCAACTTGACTGCATTTAACACAGAGACATGAAAACAACCATCACTCTTTGTTTTCACTTTGATCCTCTAGAGGGTGTGAGAGGACCACTTGGACACCAGTTACTACCGTTTGACTTTCAAATGGCATTGTTAGGAAGCTAGGGCCCGGCCCCTGACTGAGGCAATTTTCATCAGGCAGTAATGGTGGGGGGGGGCAGGAATCAAACTACAAAAGATTGCTCTGAGATTCTTTGAATCATGCTAATTCCCACTGACCTCAACAAGGTGAAATGTTAAAAAATAGAAGAGCCACTGACCTTTAAGCTGAGTTGGCAGAGAAGGATTTTTTTTTTTTTAAAGACGGAGGCTGCGATATGCTAATGTTGCTAAGTGCATTTAGGCCCTGAAATCAGTGGGTTTGTGTGTGCTTAGCTGTGACACGGGTGGCCCAGGCTAGCTCAGTCTCATCAAATCTCGGAAGCTAAGTTGCGTTGGCCCCAGTTAGTATTTGGATGGGAGACCACCAAGGAAGTCCAGGGTTGCCATGCAGAGGCAGGCAAGGACAAACCCCCTCTGAACGCCTCTTGACTTGACAACCCTGGGAGGTCGCCATAAGTTGGCTTTGACTTGACGGCACTTTCCCTACCATATGTGCTTATCACTGCTTACCCCTGTATTGTGTTGTATTTATTTACCCACTTTTCTCTGTACAATGTGGTTTATGATGCACAAAATATACAGACGACAACTAACAATTAAATTCCACAAATATGCAGAATAAGACATTTTCATAATTACTACTTTCCACTAACAAACTAGTTTGTAAGGCGGAGAAGGTGGAAACAGCTCTGCCCTTGATGGACCAGTCTTCCCCCAGGCAGGCACTCACTTCCTTCATTGCCAATTGTAAACATCAGTGGCTCTCAAGCTATGGGATCCCAAAGACGGATGTGAAGCTTTTGCAGATAGATTGTGAGGCCAGGAGGGAGGAGGTAGAACAGGGTGAGCCAAGAGAAGAGGTTTGGGGAGGCCCAGAGGCAAATCTGGGCTTGCCTCTGCAGAAAAGGAAAAAAACGGCTCATGTCTCAATAATGCTATATTCTTTTTACAAGCTAAAAATGAAAGGGGGGGAAGCAAGCTCTGAGCTGGAAAATACCTGGAGAGTTTGGGGGTGGAGCCTGAAGAGGGCGGAGTTTGGTGGGGAGGGACCGCAAGCAGGGTATAATGCCACAGAGTCCACCCTCCAAAGTGGCCGTTTTCTTCAGGCAAACTGATCTCTGTCACCTGGAGATCAGTTGTAAGCCCAGGAGATCTCCAGCTGCCACCTGGGGGATGGCAACCCTAACTTGTTCAGTATTAACTCAAGTGAATTTCTTGTGTTTTATGTCAGGGAAGGGGGATGTTGCATGGATCTGCATTGCAAGAAGGTCCTGAAAAGTTAGGCCCCACCAGTTCAAAAAGTTTAAGAACTTTTGCACTGGATACTTCTAATATTTTAAAGGGATTACTCAAATTACATTAATTTGTACATCACCTCCAAGTGTTCAAAGAGCTTCACACAGATACTGGGATGGATCCAGCCAGCTTTTCTGATAGGGAAAAATGGGAGTCTTCTTTGACTATTCAGAAAGGCTATGCTGAGAATCAAGGAACCTACATACACAAAAGCCATGTGGGATGGAGGCTGTAATATAGAGAGAAATGGGCTAGATTGAGTGGGGAAGGTTGCTGCATCCAACCCAATCACTGCATTGCCATATTAAGTAGGTCCATAGTGGTGACCAGGGGAGGAGGAGGAGGAGATTGGATTTATACCCTGCCCTTCACCACAAAGGAGTTTCAGAGCGGTTTACAATCTCCTTTCCCTTCCGCTCTCCACCAAATACCCTGTAAGGTAGACGGGGCTGAGAAAGCTCTCTCGAGAACTGCCCTTGAGAGAGCTTGTAACTGACCCAAGGTCACACCAGCAGCTGCATGTGTAGGAGTGGGGAATCAAACCCAGTTCTCCCAGATTAGAGTCCACGCTCTTAACGACTACACCAAACTGGCTCTTTAATATTAGGGTACAACCGGATGCAACAATTGATGATCACTGAAGAGATTAAAAGGTAAATAGCTGCCGGGGGTGGGGAGACATTGGGTCATGGACAGCACAGGGAAGGAAATTAATTCTTTCCTTCCATGCCATATTCACTGTCCCAGTTACCCTCTTCAGGCTTCTGTTTGCCTCACCCAGGATGTGCGCAGGCATCAAATAGGTACGTGTATGTTTGCCCTGGAAGCGCAACTCTTGGGGAGGGGGAAGAAGAAGCTAAATTAATAAAACTGGTGCAAGCATAGAAAAGATTAACCTCTTCTCCTGCACAGTGGCCCCAATCCAGATGGCCCTTGTCTCCATGGCTGTTATATATATCTTTTAAAAAACGGCTACATCCTTTCTAGGCTGGCTTCAGATAAAGAGCCACAGTTGTTCACTACTGAAGTAAGGGTGCTCAAGAGGGAGACAAGCCCATCTTTTGATGCTTCCCATGCCTTAAAAATAGGTTCTCCCTCATGGACATTTCCTATGCTTGGAAATACATACCCAAGACAATTCCTTCTGCTTGGATATATTCAGATGACACATTTCCTCCCTGTTGCAATATTGCTAAGAGATCAATACTTGCAAATAGGTTGCTCTAATAGAACACCCTTATTGGCTATTATGAACAGAGTATTAATTACCCAATGACAAATATGCAGCCCCGATCCTAGGTCTACTAGATGAGACATTGGGAGTACCAGGAATGGAGCTCACAGTGCTTTTGTGATCTGAAAATCAGGGGTGCTGAGGCCTGACAATGATCAAAACCATGGTCTGCCATTTTCCTAACCAGAAGTGCCTCCAGGGTCTCACTATATGCCCCAAGTGGGGCAAACATATAGGTCTCCATATCAGGGCAAGGTTAACACCCCCTCCCCCGTCCTGATTGGAATCAGGTCTTATTTTTAGAGTAAAAACGTGAAGAGCTCTATTCATGGAATTCACAGTGCCTTGTCTATTTGCGCCTAAAGCAATAATTTTCAAATCTAACAGTCCCAAGTAATCCAGCCATACAGATCAAGCCAGGCCAATTAAAACTGCCAACTGTTCTTTAGCTTTTACCTTTACTGGAGACAGTCATACAATTTAAAGCTTCAGTTCATCATCTTCAATGCAGTAGTCACGCAGAGACATCTATATCAGCCATTGTTACCAGAACATGTCTCCCGCTCCTTTTTAATCTTGCTGATTATTGTGATTGATCGTGAGACTGGTCACTTGGAAATTACAGAAATATGGGCCATGGGCAACAGTTGTCATTTGCTGGAAGATTTTGATTTCAGAAGAGGACATTTCTAAAAAAAAAAAAATGAGAGGATTGGTCAAAAGAAAGCTGAACGTGAAGGTAAGATGTCATATGCTTTTGGGAGTCTGAGAAATGGTTTAAATCCATAATAATAGAAGCTCAGACAGAAAGCATACCACTGATCAGGAAATCAGAATTTAAGAGTCCAATAACCAAAGTTAAGAAGCTGTAAAAATATAGCCTTGCCCAAATAAAGGAAATGAAAAAGAGCACAGTTTCTGGCAAAACAAATGTAAGCTGGTGCTAAAAACATTAAGACATACTATAAGAATTTTGTTGAATACATCAGAAGCAAGAAACTGGCCAAGGAGACAGTGAGCCTATTAAAAGGGGTGAGAGAAAAAGGCAGAAGGGGTGAGAGGAAAAGGTGAAAGGAAGAAAAGGAATTTGCATAGAAATGGAATAAATTCTGCAGGAAATGTAAAGTTACCATGCTGGAGTCTCTATTTTCAGGAAAAGTTTCAGAAGAACTGAATCAAAGAGACAAGGGAAGGCAGATTTAAAATGATCACATCATTGGATCCAGCTGGCATACACCTGAGACTTCATAAATACAGAATTCAAATGTGAAATTCCTGATCACCTATTAAAAAATATGCAACTTATTGCTCAAATCACCTCCCATCCAGATGACTGGTGGCAGAAAGCGCCATCCAGTCACAGCCCGTTCATGGCATAGGGGTTTCAAGACAAGAGGCAAACGGAGGTGGTTTGGCATTACCTGCCTGCCTCTGTGTAGCAACCCTGTATTTCCTTGGCAGTGTTCCATCCAGGTATTAACCAAGGCTGACCCTGCTTAGTTTCCAAGATCTGACAAGATCAGGCTAGCCCGGGCCAGAACATAACATAGTTTTTGGCAAAGTTTCCCATCATTCTCAGCTGAATCATCATGGGATGGGCCACTGTAATTCCTTCCAAGAAGGACTGTTGCTAAAGAGAAGAGGGATTTCCCCTCAGCTAGCAAAATATGTAGTATGGGAAAACTCTAATTAAGTGACAGACTTAAGTACTTACAATTACATGGTGCTCAACTTTTCATCTCTTCCAGGAAGAGTCTTCCTCCCTGAGCCTTCACACACCACACAGATTCAAAAGGACCATGTACCTTGTGAATAAGAAAATTAAAGTGTATAAAAAGAGATACTCCCCGTAAGGCACTCACAAAATGGGGCTGTGTACCTTGCTATTCCAAGATCTCATTGCTCAGATAGTTCCAGGTGGTCAACCATATTTTGCTGAATTACAAGTTATTACAACACTTGGGACAAAAACCTCCCCAGGACTCAACAGGGATATGGGTTACTTATCTCATTACATATGCTAACTCATTCAGCCTTCAGATATGTATTCTCAACCAGAAGGACTATACATTCTCTTTATTTTAGTGTATTTCTTTTTCAGAGTAGTATATTAGTATACTGAATGTAATGCAAGGAATATTGGGATGTTTTGCTGACATAACACTGCACCCACCTCAAAAAAAAGAACAAAATGCTGTTAAGTTATCTCCATGCCTGAGAAGAGACAAATGGAGAGTCTCAGTTTACTTCCCACAATTAGAAAAGGTATTTTCATAGATTTATCCCCTATTTTGACATATTTATTGCTTTACTGTCCTTTCCCCCCCGCATAAATCAAAACAACTGTTGACCGTATAACCGTATATCTTAAAACACTTTGTCATGTTACATATTAATTTTGCTGTTCAGCCTCTCTCTACAAGTTTAAATTCTATCTTCCATTCCAATGTATTTGGAAAAGTGTGCATGCACACAGAAACTTGAATAAATCTTTGTTGGTATTAAAGGTGCCACTGGACTCTAAATGTGCTCAAACAGGCTGTCGTTGATGCTCTGCAAAAGCAAGAGTACAAAAAACATCCTGTTCACTTCTGCTGTTCAAATCAGCTGACCAGCGCCGAACATGTCTTCACAGTTAACCTTCTTCCCAGCTACTTTAGCAGTATTCTGGGGCTGAATAGGCTGTACTGTCCTAGGCTGCATGCACAGAACCCGTTAGAAGAATTACCTCTCTGCTTGGCCTTCTGCCCTCCCTGAGCCTCTGTTATGGACCCTGGCCAGTGGCTCCATAGGTTCACAGAAGTTCCCAAAGAACCAACAAGATATCTTTAATAACCCATCAAAATTATCAAAGCAGATTCTGGCTAAGCTTCAATCAGCTGGCCTCAAGAGTGCCACACACAGAGCAAAGCTTAGCTAAACCTTGAGACTAAGAGCATAGCTAAAACTAGGCATCTTATACCCTAAATGCTGGTTGTGAGTCAAAGAATGATTGATTAAGCTATCCCAAACACTTGGATGAGCCAGGCTGACTTGCACCTGGCTTCCCGTGGGAGGAAGAAACAACCCAGGCATGGAAGATAAGTGCTGCTAACAACCATGAGACACAGAAAATTCCACTGAGAGCAGCTAATACTGTCCTTTCCCAAGACTCAGGGCAACTAAGCACCAGCATGTAGCAATGATGGAGTCACTCGGGCCAATACAGCCTCCCATTAAGCCAATATTTGGTTTCTCATCTATTACCCTGAAAATGTGCCTGTTCCAAAAGGAAAAGAAAACATTAGACCAGGAGTCCCCAACATGGTACCTGTTGGTGCCATGGCACCCACCAATATCTTTCCTGGTGCCCACTGACTATTTGTAGAAAGTGGGTGGGGCCAAGTAAGGCAAGGCTTCATATTGGCCACTGGAGATTTCATTGGCTGTGCAGATTTTTTAAAACGTTGTTTTCACAATAGCACAGGGTTGCCATTCCCCAGTTGGGGGTGGGGGATTGACTGTTTTTTTTGGCTTCTGGCCAGTGGGAGGAACTTCCCCTTCCAAACAGCAAGGTTGCTGGAAATAAACGCAACATGCCTATGTGACGTAGGCACGTTAGTGAAATCGGGGCAATGCTCTGGTTTTTAGGCAAAACTCTATGGTTTGAGGGTGATTTTGCCTTTCAGTGGCACTGACGTGCCTATGTCACTAACAGGTGATGTACACACATCATATGACATCACTTCCCATTCCCAGAATGTCAGACTCCTGGACAAGTTATTCTCAACAACACTCTCTTTGGCAGTGATATGTTTATTGAGTTATAAGCAAGGTCCAGGTCATAACAGTACTGTGTCAGTTCTGAACAGGGCTCTTTTTGTAGAAAAAGCCCAGCTGGAACTCATTAGCATAACAGGCCACACCCAACAGCAGACACTCATTAGCTTATTAGGCCACACCCCTGATAGCACAGCTCATTAGCATATTAGGCCACACCCCCATGTTACCAGAAGTGTGGTCATCCAGCCACACCCACCGTTTGCTTCTTACTCTGTTTACCTTGTTTGTTGTCAAAACCCAGGGCTTTTATTGTAGCAGGAATTCCTTTGCATGTTAGGCCACACACCCCTAATGTAGCCAATCCTAATGAATTTCTGCTGTTGGGTGTGGCCTGTTATGCTAATGAGTTCCTGCCGGGTGTGGCCAACTTGGGAGCCAGCCGGAACTCCGTTCCTGTGCGTTCCTGCCCAAAAATAGCCCTGGTTCTGAAGATTTTGGCAGGTGCAATCATAAAGGTAAAGGTTCCTTTGTTCAAAAGCCAGTCAAATCCGATTCTAGGGTTGTGGTGTCATCTCCGTTTCCAAGCCGAAGAGCCAGCGCTGTCCGAAGACGTTTCTGTGGTCATGTGGCTGGCACAGAACACTGTTACCTTCCCACCGAAGTGGTACCTATTTATCTACTTGGAATTTCTTGCTTTTGAACTGCTAGGTTGGCAGGAGCTGGAACCAGAGACGGGAGCTCACTCTGTCATGCAGCACTCAGGTCTTGAACTGCTGAACTGCCGACCTTCCAGCCTGCAGTTCAGCATCTTAACCACTTGAGCCACCGCTGCTCCAATGCAATCATAGATATAGGTAATTCAAATGTAAACCCTCCTAAGACCCACTCATACATCACATCCACTCCACCTACTCTACTCTACCTCCCTTTCACCTGGGAAATATACGATCCCATTTTCTACAAAAGCAAGCTGGTACCAAAAGTTTCAAGGACTTTCCTCTGGGAGAGAGGAAGCCTTCTTCAGAAGAATTACACCTCTAAGATAGTGCAGCCACACACTCCACACTCACTCCCCCCACCTAAGGAATTCCCCTCCCCCAGCAAACATGGCAAACATGAGCAGGGAGATGTTTGACACCCTGCCAACGTTTCAGATAGAGTTAGCAACCCTACAGCAGCAGCCACCACAGCACAAGGATCCTCACTGTGTGACTGAAAGTGAGTTGTGGCAGCCGTTTTGCGGCTGGTTCCACCTCCTGCACCCACAATGTTATGTCAAAATTCCAAAGGTTCCCACAGGCTCAGTTTGGTCTAGTGGTTAAGTGCGCTGACTCTAAACTGGGAGAACCGGGTTTGATTTCCCTCTCCTCTTCTTGCAGCTGCTGGATGACCTTGGGCAAGCCATAGTTCTGTCAGAGCTGTTCTCTCAAGGACAGTTCTGGAAAGAGTTCTCTCAGCCCTGCCTATCTCACAGGGTGTCTGTTGTGGGGAAGGGAAGGGAAATGAATTTGTAAGTCTCTCTGAGACTCCGGGTGAAGGGTGGGGTCTAAATCCAATCTCCTCCTCCTCCTCCTCCTCCAAAAACTTTGAGGACCCCTGCATTAGATACCCACAAAGGCTTGTAGGGGACATCCTATTTTCCTCTCTCCACCATTTCCTTTTTCCTTTTCTTGAAAGCCCCCATAGCCTCTCCCCTTAGTCCTGTTTCCTTCTTGCTTTCTTACGCACCGTCAACTTACATTTATCTTCCCTCTGTCTTCAGCTTTCTCTCCATCCCTCCCCCTGGGAACCTCTCCCTGGGAAAAGTCTTGCTCAGTTGGACACTGCCAGTTCTTGGGCTGGGCCAAGATGCATGCTGGGGAATGTGGGGGGCAAGCCCCTGTGTCCCCCTCTCCACATTATTTCTATTTTCTCTCCTGACAGCCCCCATATGCTCAAGTCTCCTTCCCACTTTCCAGCCAACCTACCTTTTAACTACCCCCCATCTTCAGCTATGTTTACTATTTATTTACTTTATATATCTCGCCTTTCTCCCCAGTAGGGACCCAAAGCAGCTTACTTCATTCTTCTCTCCTCCATTCTATCCTCACAGCAACCCTGTTAGGTAGGTTAGGATGTGAATGTGAGACTGGCTCAAGGTCACCCAGTGAGCTTCCGCGGCAAAGTGGGGATTCAGACCTTGGTCTCCTAGATCCTAATCTAAAACTGTAACCACTATAACACACTGGCTTTTGTGAGATATCTGCTGTTGACCAGTAACAAGCAGCCTACCTGGGGAAGTCATGCAAGTTGTGTGGTAACATGTCACCCAGTGGTTGCTGCCAGAATTGGCCCCAATGAGTCTTACTTCAAAGGCCAAAATATTACTAGAAAGGGCTCTGCACCCTCCCCCTGCCTTTTACGGACAAAAAACAAAACAATTCAGTTGTGGTTGCCTAGCAATAACTACTGAGGGCATTCATTTCTTAAAGCTACAGATGCTGCTTCTATTGTTGGGGAGATTTACTCTCCATCATTTTTTTTAAGCTTCCAGATTTTTCTGCTGTTTTGGGGCTTTTCTCAGGTTTGTCTTCCCAATCGGTCTTCCCTTCCCCAGCCATTGTTCCCCTCCTTGAGGAGGCTTGAGTTGGAGGGGGGGAGCAGAGAAAGAAAACAACTTTAAATGTGTTCTCAAAGCCTCCCCCCCCCCGGCTGGCTTGTAGAAGGCATTTGTCTCTTTAAATCCCTTTTCCAAACCAAGCTGGTGTGGCAGTGGGGGTGGGGGGCTTGGAGTACACATTTAAAGTTAAAGCTGCACCAGCTGGCTTGGAGAAGGCATTTGTCTCTTTAAATCACTTCCCCAAGCCAAGCCAGATGGCATGGGGATTTGGAGAACACATTTAAAGTTAAAGTTGCTTTCTTTCCACCCCCTCTCTCTTCTCCCTCCCTCCCCCATCTACTTGTTTTCTTTCCACATCTTCCTTCCTTCCTTTCTCTTCCTTCCTTCCTTCCTCCTCATCTATTTGCTTTCTTTGTTTCTGTTTCTCTCTCTCTCCTTCTTTCCTTCCACCTCTTTCATTCTTTCCACCTTTCCCTCCTTCCCTCCCCCATCTATTTGCTTTCTTTGTTTCTCTCTCTCTCCTTCTTTCCACCTCTCTCTCTCTCTCTCTCTCTCTCTCTCTCTCGCTCAGACAAATAAATATTATTAGCAAACAAATATTGTTGGACAAATAAATATCATTATCAATATCTGTTTATACCCCTTTTGTTTTTACTTTTGGCACTCATTTAATGTTAATAAAAAGCAAATTTGCATATTTTTCAATAAAAACGTGTGTAATATTTGTTCATGTCTTGCAGCTCTCAGACATCTGATGCTTATTCTATATGGCTCTTACATTAAGCAAGTTTGGCCACCCCTGGTCTTATCCATCCATGGCCCCAGTCTCTGGATTTAAGTATCCACATATGGGGTCATATTGACAATCAAATATATCGATAACATTTTCATAATTATAAATATATTGCATGACTATTGCAGTCTGTTTTGTACCTTGTTGCCAAGGGAAGGTGCTCAGATTTTCTTACTCTCTGTACGCTACTGTAGTATTGAAGACTGACTGACCTAGAAGGGATTATATACATCTGCATTGTTCAGGGGGTTGGACTAGATGACCCTAGAGGCCCCTTCCAACTCTATGATTTTATGATCTCCCAGCCAATCAGGGAGCTACTGGTAGACAGGGTCTGTCACATCTTTCTGTCTGGCAATGAAGAGTGGACCAAGTGTGTTTTTGCTAGGCATTGGGATAGGCTTATTGAACAAGATTTTTGGCTTTAGACTTGAAAAACACAGATTTTAATCCTTTAGTTGACATTGTCTTTTGTTAGCCTGAGTGACAACAGCCATCTAACAGTCTATATTTTGACTGGGAACTCCCAGTACGTGTTTGCTTGACAAGACCTGGGAACAGTGTAATGTGTAGTTCCTTGGCAGGATAAAAAGGTGCCCAGGTATTATTGCATGAATTGGACCAAGCTCAGAGGGCATCTTTATATGTGGTGTTTTTGGAATCAGACACAATATCCATGTACAAAAAATTGTGAGGTTTATCAACACAAACATGGATTGTTTTGGTCCTTGACCCTTTAGGATATGCACTAAAAAGAACCACCACCACAATATCTTTTAAAGGGACAAGCACCTCAAAATGATATATGTGTGCACTAAATAGCTGACATGATGTGCATGTATTTTATATCTGGCTCTTGTCATATTTCACCTGAAACAGCCCTGAGCTGTATGGTGAATTTCTGCATACCTAAATTATATTTTTAGCAGGAGATTTTGCACTACAGAAAATATTTGGAACCTGTAAATGATTTCTATACTTTTAATTGATGTAGCTTTGTCAGATGTAAATCAACTTCAGCTTGGCATTGACGAGCCATAAGCCAGTATGTACTAGTTACGTGCTCTGAATAAAAAGGAATGATGCTGGAAAGATGCTGCATTGACTAAACAAGGAAGGAAGTCTTTAAAGTATTTTGGGAGTGGCTCTGGTGGAATATTTTACAACCCTGAAAAGAACTTTCACAGTGGGCAGATTTAGTTTTGAAAGAGCAAGATGTAACTACTTGAAGAAATGAATGCCCAAACATGATGCCCCAGTTGTTGCCAGACATTGTGTACCATTGTAATTGTGGATTAATTGCCAGGTTGGTAGGAATTAGTTCCTGGAAACAGAAGAAAAGGAGTACTGATTTTGATGCCATATTATGGACAAGGTTTATGGTGAGGTCCAAGCAGAGAAACCAAGCTGAATCTTAGCTACTATTCCAGTGCAGACATGCAAGTCAGTTCCACAACACCTGGTCCATGCAGTATGCATTGCAGAAAGATGTAACTGAGGGGTGGATATCTGTGTGGATCTGGATCTCTGAGGTGTTCAGGATTCATTGGGTGCTGAAAAAAGAGGGGTCCCAGCTGACTGTGGTTGCCAACCTCCGGGTTGTCTCAGTCATAGTCAAGAGGGGTTCAGAGTTGGAAATATCTTTGAATAAAGGCCTGTTCTTCTGGTGTGTGAAGTAGCATCAATGATTGCAGCTCACTGGGCATTGAAATAGCTTCTAAAATTGGCTGGAATCTCCCTTTAAGACAAATCATGCAGATATCACCTCCTTTGAAAATGTCTGTGTGAATCAGTTCAAACTCCCAGTGACTCAAAAGCTTAAGAAGTGAAATGTGTTTTGCATTTGGAGAGTAACCTGTAACAAGGCTTATCACAGTCACGATCCAGAAAATTGCCCTTCCTAAGCATGAAGTCACTCCTACCGTGTAGCTATAAAACGTCCTACAAACGCCAAAGGAAAGCCGAGAGAAAGCACCTTCAGGCCAAGGCACAAGTCATTCCATCCAGGTACTGTCTCCTCAGCTTCCTGCTGCCTTTCTGGATCTTATTTTCTTCATGCTAGATTGGAGGTATGTTACCTTTTGGGTCTGGAGTGTAAAAAACCTGCAATGTCTATCTATGAAGATGTCAGTGAGCTGAAAAAGAAAAGGGTGTGTGAGGGTAGTTTTTCATCAGACGGGCTGAGAACAAGCCAAGATGTAGAAGGACTGCCAGCCCCTCAAGAACTTCCTTCAGTCCCTTGGGCAGAGAACCAGCCATGTCTGCTAACCAAGTAGCCTGGCATGCTACTGTTTGGCACACGCGCTAAGGGTTGCCTGCTCCTGTGCTAAACTGTCCGCTCTCTCATGAGGAGAGAAGACTGACAAACTGTTGGCCTATTCTCCTATCCCAAGATACTGTCCAATGTACAGCGGTTTTTAACCTATAGCTTGTGCCCTGATGCAGTTCCGACACCCCAGGGAGCTCACTCACTAACCCTGGTTGACTCACGGCTTTTGCTCTACCTCTTTTACCACACAATTTCTTCCTGAAATAATTCCTGAGTTCTGTCCCTTTTAACTTTTGCCTTTGGGTGTTTGGTGTTGATGTAGAAATTCAGCTATGCACTCCTAGAGCTAAACAGGCACATTTTCTTGACACGTCCTCTTTGGGAATATGGGGAAGGGATGGTGTATGTGGGGGTCTTACCTTGCATCAAGGGAAAAAAATGGCAGAAGTGTCTTCTCTTTCTGCATAAAGGGGGTTACCAAATCCTTTCCTGACAAATATTCCTGGGCCACTGACAGTTTCCCAACAGGGAGTTGGCAGAACTTTCCCCCACAGTGGAGCAACTAAACCTATTGAATTTCTCCTTGCAATGTGGTTGGTAAAGCCACAGGAAAGAGCCAGTGTGGTGGAGGGGGCGCTTGTGCCTGAGGACAGAAGAGCACACAGCAGAATTAATAGACCTGCTTTAACAATGCTTTAGATGTCCTTTGCAAAGTTTGCAACTGTAGTCTATGGCCTGAACTACAAATTAGGGTCAGGAGAATGCCTGCTTGTGTAGCCCATCAGTACATGCGCAGCACCCCAGTGGGGCAAATAATGCTGGCACAAGGGGAAGATTGAAGTCTCTTATCCCTTCATGCCATGGTCATGATCCAGACTTGGAAAACAAATTCCTTTACTCTTGATGTCTGACTGCCAGCATCACAGTCAGTTTGGCAAAACTCCGGCCCTACACATGACCAATAGTTACAATTCGTAATGCGTAGTTCAGGCCTAAGATGACATCCTCTTTTAACAGTTCCTCCCAGGATTTGAACTGCAACTGCAGACAAGGCAACTGATACAGTACCTTGAACTAATCCTAGAGAAGAATCCAGAATATGGAAGGGACTACAACGATGATGCATAAAAGGAAGACTGTGGACCAGGAAATGGCAGACTTATTCCATAACTTTGGGAAGAACGGAGGTAAAAAATAAGTTATTTCTAACCCGGAAAGGTTCATGTATACCTTTTAAACACTAACCTATCCAAAGTTTTGATTTTATCCCGCAAAAAGACAAGCATGCCAACTAAATGCCTCGTCCCTGTGGTTACTTCCAGTGCTGCTAGTTGAACAGAAAAAACAGAGAGGTCGAGACTCATAAAGAAACACCTTAAAACTGAGAATCACAGAAGTCTGGTTGATGCCAGAATGAACACAAAAATGTTACGTATGCAAAGAAATGTCATACCACTTTGGTAAAGGATCAGGAATGCACAGCTCAGTGGGTAGTTATTGCATGCATGATACCCATGTTTTGAGGCATCAGCTGCCACTGTTCCTTTCTGAGGCTTCACTGTCTGATGATGTACAAAGCTAGTCCTGATCTTTCAGCTAAAGCTGAAAGTTTAAACAGCAAAAGCAAGAGGTGAGGTTGGGAGTCAGTCAAATACAAGGACTGCAGATAGCTTCCACTTGGGCAAACACATATGGATGTAGCCCCCTGTGGACAGCTGACGACTCCTTTATCACAAACTCCCCAAGCCAGGGAGTTCATATTTGGGGTGTGACTGGCTTGTCAAGACACACAAAACAAAAAGTTGGAACGTGAATCCACACAACTCAGGGTATCGCTGCCACCAGTCCCTTTACTACACAGCCATCTAGAAACTAAGGGACCGAGTCTCCACCCCTTCTGGGTCTAAGAATAGAAATCGACCCTGTAAAGTTGTGCACTCTCAAGGTGGGTTTCAAAAACCTGGGACAAAGTACTGGGTTCAGACTGAAGCCCCAGAATTCAAGAACACACCAAATATAATTTAAAGTGATTTATTAAAAGAATGTGCAGGAATATGCAATAAAAGAGCAGTAAGGATAAAAATAACAACGCTAAATAGCTAATTGAGATACTTCAAAACAAAGCTTGAGTCCAGTAGCACCTTTAGGACCAGAAATTTTTTATTCTGGGTATAAGCTTCTGTGTGCAAGTATTCTTCTTCAGATCTAGATACTTCAAACAATGGTTCTCTAATCCAGAGGTTACCTTAGCAAGGCAGAGTCCAAGATGGTTTCAAAGTCCAAAATCAACAGGTATTAACCTACAGCCACACAGTCTGTTGGTCACCTGCTGGGAAGCTGGGAAGCAGGACCGGCATCAGTATATCGTGAGGTGGGGCAGCTGCCGAGGCCCAGGTCTTTTGGTGGGGCCCACTCACCTCTCTCCAGTCCGTCTGCTTGTTGTGATTCCTCCCACCGCCCACACTCCCAGCTGCAGGCACTACTTAGCAGAGTCAGGAAAAGGTGGGTGAGGACTGGGAAATGAGCAGGGTGGGGGAGGATGGATAGCTATGCAGTGGAGGAGGAGAACACACAGGGGCCACCGAAACCTGGAACTGGCCCTGCTGGGAAGCTTGCCTCATCACCCCCCTTAACTAAGATCCAGTCCATGTCACAGCCCAGAGTGGAACCTTCCCTGTGCTACTTCACATGTGTGGACCTTCATTAGTTGGACTTGTCCCGGTTGGATTAAATTCCACTGGAGACGTCCAGATGACCCATTACCACAAGGCCCTGTCAGTTCTTTAAGGGCTAAAAGTCAGTTATATGCCCATGCAGTGTTTGTGCCATTTATATGCAGTTGTCATTTTATGAAATACCTACAGAGACAAAGGAGCAAACTTTGAAGGTGCATACTTTTTTTAACAGGGGAACATTCCGTACAAGGGAATAAGCTGAGTGAAAACAGATGCTCAGGAGAGAGAAACAAAATTGAAATGAGGACACTCACAACAAAGCCAGCATGCTTGCACCATTTGGTCTCCTCTAGTTGTTAGGCGGGGCAATGATTGTACAAGTTGTGAACTTGTGACACATAAAATATTCTGACAATTACTGTGTGGATCACGACCTAAAACATTCAGTGGATGCAGTCCTAAATAAAGTGCATGTATCTCCTGATGCATTTCAGTAGCCATTTTGCAGGAATAGGGGCAAATGTATTTTCCATTCATAGAAAGCTTTGGTATGCTACGGGCATGCTTATGAGCTTACCCGAAAGGCCGCCTACTGCCTCATAAACCTACCAGATTCCTGTGGTCATCTTCCAAGGTTCTACTTCAGATGCCGCAGGGAGAGGGCCTTCTTAGTCATGGCACCCAAACTCTAGAACTCTCTCCCCAGGGAGACTCATCTGCAATGCTTCCTCTAAGCTGTGGAGTCTTGTGAGCAAAAATTCTATTTTGTGAGCTACTGGCATTAAAGTTGTGAGCAAGTGATTTGGCTACTGCATAAATTAGTTTGCTCTGGAGCCATCCTTCCTGAGCTAAGGCAAAAATGTGTGAGCCAGAAGCTAAAAAACTGTGAGCTAGCTCACACTAACTCAGCCTAGAGGGAACACTGCTCATCTGTTCCTTTTTGTTGCTGTCCTCTGCCAGCAGGTCAAGACTATTTTGTCTGGGGTTCCCTCAGTGATCCCTCCTTCCTGCCCTGTGTTTTACTTGTTGTTTTTTAAAATGTTTTCTGTATGTGTGTGTTTAGCTAGGTTTTAATTGTTTTAATGGCATTTTTCTGTTTGGTTTTAATGGTTTCAAAGACCTATGTTTATTGTGTATGTTCTTAATTCGTCAGCTGCCTTGGTGGCCCTGAGGGAGGAAGAAAGGCAGGATATACATTTTGTAAAGAAATAAATAAGGTCAACACATGCACTCCTATTTCCTGCTGCATGCATACAGCATGTATAATTTGGAGCTACTGTGAGTTCATTGAATGAACCGTGTGCACCATACTTCTACAGTGGAGGACACTCCTAGACTTGCATCCAGTGTTCCCTCTAAGCTGAGTTATTATTGAGCTACCTCACTGTTTTTTAGCCTCTGGCTCACACATTATTGTCTTAGTTCAGGAAGGATGGCACCAGAACAAACCAATTTATGCAGTAGCCAAACCACTCACTCACAACTTTAATACCAGCAGCTCACAAAGCAGAATTTTTGCCCACAAGACTCCACAGCTTAGAGGGAGCATTGCTTGAATCAGAAATTAAGACAAATTGTGCCTTAGGAAATATGCCGTACCAACTAGGACACTTGTCATTTTGTGCAACCTCTTTGCAAAACTGCTGCTCATAAAATGAAAACTAAATGTGGCGTCCCACAAATCATAACACTTTCATGATGGTGTTCACTGCTGAACAACTTCCTAATTCCTTCTTTGAGACCAGTATCAATTTTCTGTGCAAGTGTGAAAGTGTGTGTTTGTGTGGCTGTATATTTATTTGTGTATATACTTCACCCCTCCTAGAATTTTCAACTGTAGCTCTGGATAAACCCTGGCTCTACAAAATTTGGGACACCAACCAGAAATTCCTTTTCCTGCAGAATGGTTTGTTACAAGCAGCTCCACTAAATTCCAATTCAGAAGGTAACAAAGTACTTCTGTTTCACTGGCACTTCTCATTTCCTTAACCTCCATGCTTACTAAAGTTACTGGTTTAATCCATTTCCCAGTTCTGGAGCTGGGTTATCAAGATATCAGAAGGACTTGCCTTGGAATTGGTTACCTTTTCCTTGCTTCTGCACCAGATCCAGATCCTTAAATCTGAGAGAGACCTCCTGAACAGCCCCTTCTTTTACCTTTCTGTTTCTTAACTACCCACCCCCACCTTGCCTACTTGCTCCACTGACCCTAACTACTTCTAAAGCTGCTTCTAGTTCTTGTTTGAGCAACAGGTTAATTCTGTGTTCCTGCTGTCGATCTTGGCTGCTACCTTTCCTTCCTGTTTGCATCCGCACCTGCCTGTTCCTTTGTTCTAATTCCACTGGTTCTGCTCACTTCCAAGGGCCTAACCAGATAAAATGTCATGTATTTTTTTTTAAAAAAAATTAAGTATTTTACCCAGCTTTTCTCCCCAGTGGGAACTCAGTGCAGCTTGTGTGTGTGAGTTAAGCGTCATCAAGTTGATTCCAACTCATGGCAACCCTATGAATTAATGTCCCCCCCAAATGTTTTATTATTGACAGCCATTCTCAGATCTCGCAAACCGCCATGGCTTTCTTGATTGAGTCAATCCATCTCACTTTGTGTCTGTTAAGTATGAAACTTAACTCGATTTCAGCAAAGTGATTCAGCTTTATTCAGCAACAGCTCAAAGTCAACCAGAACAGCAAAACTGCAGATCAACAGATGACAGACAAAACAGTGGAGCTGGGTTCCTTTTTAATATTCCTGGCTAGTCTAGCCACGCCTATTTACAGATCAGTAACCAATAAGATTACATGGATAAGAACCAATAGGGTTTGTTCCCCCCAATAATTTGAGGTTTGTCCTGATTGGACAGTGCTTCCTGGACAACCAATCCGAAGTGCGGAATTACAATCCTTGTCCAGGAATGACGCTTTACATGGGCTTCCAATGGGCAGATAACACTTTGCTAAATACATTACAGTGTCTTTCTCTTTTCTGCTGCCTAGCATTTTTCCTAGCATTATTGTCTTTTCCAGAGACTCTTGTCTTCTCATAATGTGGCCAAATAACCCCAGGTTAGTCATTTTAGTTTCTAGGCAGGCTTGATTTGCTCTAGAACCCAATTATTTGTCTTTTCAGCAGCCTACAGTATCCGTAAAACTTTCCTCCAACACCACATTTCAAAGGAAATTGCTTTTTTCCTGTCAGCTTTCTTTATTGTCCAACTTTTACACCCATAATAATGGGGAATAGTATGGCTTGAATTAACTTGATGCTGGTTGCCAGTGACACATCCCTGCACTTAAGAATCTTTTCTAGGTCCTTCATGGATGCCCTCCTCAGTCTCAGTCTCCTTCTGGTTTCTTGGGCGCAGCTCCCTTTTGGTTGATGATGGAACCAAGGAATAGAAAATCTCAAACAATTTCCATTTCTTATAGAATCATAGAATGTTAGAGTTGGAAGGGACCTTGCAGGTCATCTAGTCCAACCCCCTGCACTCTGCAGGAGCATAGCCAAAAGATAGCCCTACATACCTACAACATACCCAAAAGATGGTCGTCCAGCCTTCACTTGAAAACGTCCAGCAAAGGAGCATCCACCACCTCCCAAGACAGACTGTTCCACTGCTCAACCACTCTTATAGTTAGGAAGTTTCTCCTGATATCTAGCTGGTAATGACTCCCTTGTAATTTCCACCCATTAGATCTAGTCTTGCAATCTGGAGCAAGAGAGAATAGATCTGCTCCATCTTTTACATGACAGCCCTTCAAATACTTGAAGACTGCAATCATGTCCCCTCTAAGTCTTCTCTTTCCCAGGCTAAACATACCCAACTCTTTCAGTCTTTCCTCATAAGACTTGGATTCAGACCCTCTCACCATCCTGGTTGCCCTCCTCTGGACACGCTCGAACTTGTCAACATCCTTCCTAAAGTGTGGTACTCAAAACTGGACACAGTACTCCAGGTGAGGCCTAACAATAGCAGAATAGAGTGGAACTGCCACCTTCTGTGATCTGGACACAATGCTTCTGTTAATGCATCCTAAGATTGCATTAACTTTCTTCGCAGTCACATCGCACTGCAGGCTCATGTTTAGCTTGTGATCAACCATAACACCTAGATCCCTTTCACATGTGCTGCTGTCAAGCCAAGTCCCTCCCATTCTATATCTGTGCCTTTGATTTTTTGTGCCTATGTGTAGGACTTTACACTTATCTCTATCTTCATTGTCAACCTTATAGTTGTGTAATTCCCCAGTAGTCATTACTTTTGTCTTTTTGATGTTCAGCTGTAATCCTGCTTTGGCACTTTCTGCTTTAACTTCATCAGTAGTCATTTCAAGTCTTCACTGTTTTCTGCCAATAATGTGGTGTCATCTGCATACCTCAGTAATGTTTCTTCCACCAATTTTCACTCCGCCTTCATCTAATCTAAATCTAATCCAGTTTTGTTTATGATAAACTCTGCATACAGATTGAAGAGACAGCAAGATAAAAGACATCCTTCTCTCACACCTTGCCAATGGAAACCATTCTGTTTCTCCATATTCTGTCTGTTTTGATGCATAGTCTATACTCCAGTCGGATTCTGTGGCACACCCATTTCCTTTAAAGCCAATAATAGCTTTTCATGATCCACACAGTTGATTTTCTTCTGAAATTCTCTCCAATGTAAATTTGCAATATGATTTCTAGTGCTTCTTCCTTTTCTGAATCCAGTTTGAACATCTGGCATTTCTTGTTCCATGTTAACAGTCTTTGCTGTAAGATTTTGCACGTCACTTTACTTGCATGAGAAATTAATGCGATAATCCGATAGTTGCTGCAGTCTTTGGCATCTCCTTTTTTCGGAACTGGGATGTAAATTGAGTGTTTGCAGTCTGTGAGCCATTGTTTTGTTTCCCATAATTGTTGAAACAATTGTCAGATTTTTATGGACTCTGTTTCTGTGGCTTGGAACTGCGCTATTGATACCTCATCTACTTCTGGTGATTTGTTTCTCCCAGTTCATCTTTCACTTAACTTTCTAGAACTATAGGTTCTTCTTCAAAAGATTCTTCTTGGAAGGAATCTCTCATCCTTTTGCCTCTTTTGTATCATTCTCCAGTGCATTGTTCCTATCTTTTCTTTATTTTGTCCTGTGCATTTAATGACCTTCCATGTTGATCTTTCAGCATGCCTCATTGTGATTTTAATTTCCCTTTGATTTCTTGGATCTTTTGGAACAGATCTGTCATTCTTACAAAATATAAAACTACAATGACAATGCTCATCTATTGCTTTGAAAACCCTATGGTCATGGGGTCACCATTAATCAGCTGTAGGGTTGCCAGCTCCAGGGTGGGAAATACCTGGGGATTTTGGGGGTGGATCCTGAGGAGGGCGGGGTTTGGGGAGGGGAGGGTTTTCAATGAGATATAGTGTCATAGAGTCCACCTTCCAAGGTGGCCATTTTCTCCAAGTGAACTCATCTGTGTCACCTGGAGATCAGTTGTAATCCCAGGAGATCTTCAGCCACCACCTGGAGGTTGGCAACTCTAGACTCAGTTGTGACTTGATGACACACAATTATTGAGAACTCCTGGGGGCTGTTTTGGATCTCCTGGGCAGGGGCAGATTGGCTATTAAGGCCATTGGATAAAGTCCTGGGGGCCAACCCACTGGTGCCACCCAAACCTAAATGCCACCTCCTCTACCAGTGTCACCCCAGCCCAAAGAGAGGGGTAGGCAGCACTAGCTGGAGACGTGGGGAAGGTGGGCTTCCTGCAGCAGGGAATGCACCCTACCAGCCCAGCCCTCTGGACACTTGGCACTCCCTTCTTCCTTTAGGGGAAGAGGGGGGCAGAATGGCCTCGGCCCTTTTCCAGGGCTGTGTACCCCCCCGGACCCCCACCCCCGCTACAGTGACTTGGTACTACTAGTCAGTTGTGCAGGCTACTGATGCAATATGTAAAATCAGCAATGAGAAAATTAGCCACTGTGGATGCATTTCAAGCGATTGAAACCACAAACATAGGCATGCATTTGCTCTAAACTCTTAATCTGAGGAAGGTGTTTGTCCTCTGTCAAACCGCTGTGCTTTTTTGCCTGTTGTTTCCTTTCAGATCAGGTAATTGCAGTGACTCCAAATCAAGTCCTAGACCAAAGTAAGCGGCCTATCTTTATGGGCACTAAAGATCAGAAATATGTTCTGAATGTGAAGTCAGGTGATCGACCTCAGCTACAGTTAGTGGTGAGTTTCATTTTAGCTTCCAAGTATTTTTTTGATTCTTAAGTAAATGCTTGTTCCCTTTTCCTCCCATATAATTAGGGCTTGTGTACAGTCTATACTAACCTATTGTATTCTGTGCCAAAGTGACTCTCCATCAGGGGAAGAATAGTACTTCCGTCCAGTTACCTGCTTTCATATATAAAATTTTTGGCAAGCCATATTGGTTGCCACCTCGTGGCCAAGATTCAAATACAAGTGGATTGAGCATGGACCTCCTGAGTGTGAAGGCGGGTGTGTGTTTGTGTGTGTTTTTGTCTTTCAAGAGAGATGCCTCAGCCTGACTGAGGTGTAATTGCTAACTTCAGCTTGGGATATTCCTGGAGATTTAGAGGCAGTGCTTGGGGAGGCCAGACTTTTGGGGAAGGAATGAGTTCAGCAGTGGCGGATGTCACTGTAGGACTTGTGTTTCTCCTAATTTGCTCTCTGAGAGCCAGTTTGGTGTAGTGGTTAAGTGTGTGGACTCTAATCTGGGAGAACCGGGTTTGATTCCCCACTCCTCCACTTGCACCTGCTGATGTGACCTTGGGTCAGTCACAAACTCTGGCACAGCTGTTCCTGAAAGAGCAGTTTGTGTTCGAGTTCTCTCAGCCCCACCTACCTCACAGGGTGTCTGTTGTGGGGAGGGGAAGGGAAAGGAGTTTGTAAGCCGCTCTGAGACTCCAAGTGAAGGGCGGGGTATAAATCCAATCACTTCTCTTCTTCTTCTTCTAATCTGCTCTCTGAAGCTGCCATTTGCTCCAGGAGAACTGATCTCTGTAATGTGGATGTCAGTTGCATTCTGGGAAAACTCCTAGCTTTATTCAGCCACCTTTCTGAACATCTTCTAGGACCCCAGTAGGGATCAGTCACCAGAGATCACCATGACTTCCAGGTGTGCGCACACACAAAAAAAATTTAAAAAGAAAGAAACATATAAAATGGCAGACCCACCCTCCCTCAAGCATCTGGTAACAGCTCTGGACTTCCATAACAAATAGGTGGTCTGGCCCAAACCAAATTGTCCTTTATACAAAAGGTATTAAGTCTGGCAGGATGATCCAATGTGGAATAGAAATGAATGGGTTAGGTCTAATCTAAACCCCAGGGGTCCAAGTTTCCAGATGCTTTAGGGGGCAGTCCAGGCCTGTAGCCGCATGGAAGGGGGCTGTGGAAGGCGATGCCCCTCTTGAATGTGCCCTGCACTGTCAGGCATGCATGGCTGGGCGGGGTGGGGAACAAACCCAAACCATATGCGAGTAAACTCATGCCACTTCCGAGTTCCTTGCACATGGCTTGGCTTTGCAAAAGCCATTTAAAAAGAACTTTCCCTTTAAATGGCTTTTGCAAAGCCAAGCCACACACGAGTGAACTCACACCACTTCACCCCTCTCCAGCCATGCATGCCTGCTCTTGCTTGGAAAGAGGAGGCCGAGGGACGCCGTGGCACTGTGAGCAAGCAAGCCGGCCGGCATGTGTGTGAGTGAGTGTGTGTGTGCATGTGAGCCAGCCGGCCAGGGGAGGGGAGGGGAAAGGAGAGAGGAGGGGGCGCAAAGAGGAGGAGAGGGGTGGCAGGAATAGGCAGCGGAACCCCCTTCTCCATTATACCCTATGGGGATGAACCCCATAGGGTATGATGGAGCCAGTCCCCCTGACACTCACCCCCTGGCTGTGCTGCTGCCCCCGTGTTGCCCCCCTAACAAAAAAATTCTGGCTACGGGCCTGGGTGGCACCCTTGAGACCTAGTAAGGTTTCTGTCACAGTGTCATGTGCTCTCTGTCTCTTCTAGTGAAGAGAGATCACTAGAACGCTTATCTAAGCTTTCCTATCACAGAATAGATAGCTTTATCAATAAAGAATATCCTTTCCTTTCTTCAAGCCATAGGCCTCATGGGGACTTTATCTTAAGGCGGTCTCCACTCTGCTTATGCACAGCTAGCCCGCGCTAACAATTAAAGCCACCCCGGAAACCTGTGACACAGAGTGTGGGCAGACCCATTTTTCAAACTGAGTGATTGTTATTATTAATATATTTATATATTACCTCTCCACACACTGAGGTTTGCTACGTGATCAAATACAGATTCACAAAACCATTAAAGACCAGCTAAGCCAATTTATGCACCAAAAAGATCAGCAATTAAGAATATTAAAGGACAGTGGAACCTAAAGCCAGCAGAAGACATGCCACTGGCAGGAAATTATCTTGAAGCAACAGCATCTATCTAACCAAGCCTTCTTGTTTTCTTAGGGAAGAGATATTATGGATCTTTATGTGAAAAAGGAGGAAGCCAAGGAGTTCACTTTCTACAACCAGACCAAAGGCAGCGAAGTAACTTGCAGCTTTGAATCAGTAGCTTCCCCCGGTTGGTTCCTCAGCACTTCTCCTGAGCCAAACAAGCCTCTTGGTTTGAGTCAGGGAGGGGGTTCTGATATCACTCTTTTTTATATTGAAAGGAAAACAGAATAGCTCAAAGATGTTACTCTTGCTGAAGAGCAAGCCGTTAATACCCATTAGTGTGTCTTTCTTCATTTAGTCTGATACCATCTTTGTAGCTTTAAGTTTAGAATCTGGGAAGGCGGTGGTGGTTAGGTGGGGTGTGAGTGGAGATGTGGACAGTGACCTGCTTGAACCAAACCCAAACTGTGGCCCACTTAAGCAAGCAACAGCAGCATGTACCTTGCTCCACATCATTCCAAGGAAATGTTTACAGCTGATTAGAGCTGTTGTTGCTAAGGGTTCAGATTCGTTATCACAACTAAGGGAGTGAAGGATAACACCCACAGGATCCTCACACCTGGCCAGCAAGAGAATGCGACAATCAGCTGCAATCAATAATGTAATTAATTGGTAATGTAATCATTGCATTCAGTAAAGGGACGCCAGTGTCTAACTGCATGAAACGGTGTGCACGTGTGCTTTTTGACAAGTTTTTCTTCACATCACAGATAACAGGGATCCCTTTGATACGGAATGGGCATGTGGTACCCTATAGATTCAGAGGCGGATTGGGCATTGAGGCTACCGGGAAGAGTCCTGGTGGGCTGATGGCCAGGGGGCAGCTTCCCTACTGGGACCACCTGAATCTGCCACCCATCAGGGTCACTTTAGCCTCAAGAGAGGATTGAGTGTGAGATAGAGGCGTGGGTAAGGTGGCCAGCTCTAGGCTGGGAAATTCCTGGAGATTTGGGTGGTAGAGTCTGGTGAGGTTGGATTTGGGGAGGGGAGGGACTTCAGTGGGGTATAATGCTGTGAGAGTTGAAAATAAAGATTTTTTATTAATTAGCTGAAAATGTTAGCTTTGTATACTTTGAAAGTTTAAGATGTTGGCTTTGGAAATAATAATCAAATGTATTGATTCATGCTAAAAGATTAAACCTGCTTGCTATGCTACAGGGGATTTTTAGAAAGGGGAAATGAAATCAGACAAGCAGGCCTAACAACGGAAACTGGTCTTTGGGTCATATGGCTAATTAGCTAAGG
Organism: Gekko gecko; assembly: GCA_029375565.1. Lineage (NCBI taxonomy): Eukaryota > Metazoa > Chordata > Lepidosauria > Squamata > Gekkonidae > Gekko > Gekko gecko. The sequence continues at coordinate 51,875,839 of JAPDNY010000013.1, read as the reverse complement.
ATAGCTCAGTCTGTAAAATGTGAAACAACAGGAAATTTCTAGCTAAGAGCTGGCATTGCGGGAACTGATAAAAATGCTTAGAATGACACTTATGTGATTAGAGAAATATTCAGCCATATAAGGAATAAGGGTGCTTTTTGCTAAAACACGTGGTATCAGGCGTTCGGATTTGTTCTGTGAACTCCAGCTGATAGCCTATGACAGCTGGAGGAGGGACTTTTTTCCCCCCAAAGCATCGGGGAAGAAAGTATAAAACTGCCTGCTTTCAAATACAAGATGTGGTCAGTTCATCTGGACTGATCACCCACGCTTGCAAGAGTGTATCATTGAATAAAATATTCTGCTTTACTGACAAGGTCTGTCTCCAGAGGTTTTTGTTCTAAGTAAGAACAACTTGCATTTCTGACAATGCCATAGACTCCACCTTCCAAGGCAGCCATTTTCTCTGGGGGAACCGATCCCTGTTGCCTGGAGACCATTTGTAATCCCAGGCGATCTCCAGCCACCACTTGGAGGCTGGTAACCCTAGATGTAGGGAAAGCAGGCTCGCTGCGTCCATTCTTGCCTAGCCATATCCTTGCTACAGTGAAGGATGGGATACAACCCTTGGCCTCATGGGGAGTGATGGGATGCACCTGTCCATCCTCACCACCTTGCCCAGCAAGGGATGGGCCTACAAGGCCTCAACCTGCCCAGCCACTCATTTTGGCTGAGCACCTTCTGTTCTGGGCTGGCTGGGAAAGAGCTCCTTCCCTCCTTTGTGGGGTAGTCCCAGGCCAGGCTATGGGTAGTGGGGACCTTCTCCAGGGCCATTTCTCCCCCCTCATCATTTGCTCCTGCATAGATTATTAAGGCGTTTGGTTGTGATCTTATTTTATCATGTGCAACTGGCTTTTGCACATCCACTTGAACAGATCAGTACATAGGAAACCCTTAACAAAATACATAGGGCTTCCAGCTCTGGGTTGTGAAATTCCTGTAGATTTTAGGGGTAGAGCCTAAAGAGGGGAGGGTTTGGGGAGGGGAGAGACTTCGGTGGGGAATAATGCCATAGAGTCTACCTCCCAAAGTAGCCATTTTTTCCAGGGGAAATGATCTCTTGTGTGGGGGGACCAATTGTAAGTCTGGAAGATCTCCGGCCACCGCCTGGAGACCGGTGTCAAGGACAAGAGACCATGGGACAGGCTGAACTTAGTAAGGAAAAACAACCATGATATGATAACGAAATCTTGGTTGGGGGGAAATATATCTTCTTTAATTATCCAGTGAGTAACAAATCATTAAAGGTGTTTCCTTTGAAGTAAATTGGTCTCAAGTTTTTCTGACAGTACAGTGCTCAACAGACCGTTTCACTCAAGGTTTCATCAGATGAGACCTTACAACTCTCGTATTTTTTCTGCAACTTTTTCTGCTTCATTTCTACAAAATGATGTAAGTTAGAAAGGAAGAGGAAGCAGGAAAAAGTTGCAGAAAAAATACGAGAGTTGTAAGGTCTCATCTGATGAAACCCTGAGTGAAGTGGTCTATTGAGCGCTGTACCGTCAGAAAAACTTGAGACCAATTTACTTCAAAAGAAACACCTTTAATGATTTGTTACTCACTGGGAAATTAAAGAAGATATATTTTCCCCCACCAAGATTTCGTTACCATATCACGGTTGTTTTTCCTTACTAAGTTCAACCACCTGGAGACTGGCAACCCTAAAAATACACCATGGCTTGTACTGTCACGAGGTACAGAGTTAGGACAGGGTCCCAATCTTGGAAAAACCTTGGCGGGGGAGGCTGTGTGAGGTTCCCCAAATCCACCAGCAGGGGAATGCCCCCCGGGGGCTGCTAGGCATCTTAAGTTAGGGTTGCCACCTCTGAGTTGGGAAATTAATAGGGGGGGGGGTGGAGCTTGAGAAAGGCAGTATTTGGGGAAGGGAGGAGCTTCAGCAGGGTATATTGCCATAGAGACCGCCCTCCAAAGCAGACATTTTCTTAGGTTTGCCAGGTCCCTCTGGGCAGCTGACGGGGGATGGAAGCTTCATCGCACATTCCAGCAAGGTGCCCACGTGACTTCCAGTGTGACCCAGAAGTGACATAGGCATGGCAGGGGACATAAGGGTGATGCTCTGGTTTGGGGGCAAAAACTCTGTGGTAAATTAGCTTCTTTCATAAAGCTTTTTCCCCAAAACCAGAGTGTCATCCTCACGTCCCCACATCACTTCTGGGTCACATTGAGGTCATGTAAGTATGCTGTAATGCCAAGTGTTCCTCCCGTGTTTTGGGGGAAATCCCCCTGTCAGTCAGCTGATTGGCAGCTGAGAGGTGGGGCCTGGCATGGGGGATCCCCGCCCCGCTGGGGGGGGGGGTCTGGCATCCCTGGGGAACTGATATCTGTCAGCCAGAGGGCAATTGTAATACCAAGAGATCTCCAGGTCCCACCTGGAAGTTGGCAACCCTAAGGTGGAGCCAGTGGGGTCGGTCTGCTGCTGCTTCCTCCTGGCTTGGGCTACCCATGAGCATACCACATAGGTTCACAATGAAGGAACCCCTCCCCCCATTTTCCTCTTCTGGCTACAGTTATTTTCTCTTCTGCTCCCTGTAGGCAGAGTAGCCCAATGTACAATGCGTTTATTTTAAGACACAGCAGCCTTCACCAAGAATTTATTTAGGAATGTGACTTTTAAGCCCTTCCAGTCTTTCAACCACACCTTCAGTCAAATACATAACCATTTCCTTAATGATATTACCAAAAATACCCCTCCTCTTTCCTGCTGGTTCATTCTTTCTTTTTTTGAAGCCTGCCTCAGTGAGTGAGGCAGGGAACCAGTTCCTTAACAATGTACCAGGAACTCTCCTTTGTCTGCTGATTAGTTTATGTAACAGTGATGAAATTCGTTGCTGTGAATCTCTGCTGTCAATTGTGCCCTTTTGGCTGGCAAATTTAGGCTTGCAGCAATCAAGGAAGGTGAGGCTTTTAAAAAGTATATATCAGTATTTTTACCTTTGACAATAACGGGGAACAAATTAACACCATCTATGGGTATTGGAGGAAGTAGCAGAGGAAGTAATGTCATTTGGGCATAACCAGGGAGCTGGTGGGGTACTGGCAGCTCCTCCCCAACCTTGGATAACAAGTCCACTTTCATCCGAAGAAAGTGGGAATGCTTTGACTAGACCATGTCACCCGCTGGGACCAACTGATCAAGGAACCATGTTTACCATGGAGTGATCCCATAGCTGACTTGTAGCTACCAAGCCCTGCAATGGCCATCTGTTCCATCAGGGTCACAGGAACAATTTTCTCAGAAAGAGATATTTCTTTTTTGTTTACTAAATTTGAAGTGTTTCTTTTAAAGACTTGCTACCTTGATGTAGTCATATGGACTAGGATCACTGCCTTATTTTATTTATTTATTTATATTTATTATTTATAATTAATTTCGATTTATATCCTGCCTTGTCTGCATAGGCAGGCTCAAGACGGCATACAACAGATTAAAATACAGTGAAACACAGATGCATAGGTGCAATACTATAAAATTTCATAACAATGATGTACATAAAGCGCAGTTGGGTACAGATGGCGATTACTATAAGGTGGTTCGATGTAGCTAGGCCAGTGTCCAAGTTGTTCTAAATGCTGGTAGCATGAGGGCCATAACCAATGTTCCCTCTAAGCTGTGGAGTCTTGTGAGCAAAAATTCTTCCTTGTGAGCTGCTTGCATTAAAGTTGTGCATGAGCGATTTGTCTACTGCATAAATTAGTTTGCTCTGAAGCCATCCTTCCCGAGCTAAGACAAAAATGTGTGAGCCGGAGGCTAAAAAACGGTGAGCTAGCTCACACTAACTCAGCTTAGAAGGAACACTGGCCATAATGGTTCAGTTTTTAATAGCTTATTCATCAGCTCAGATTTTAGTTTATATTCTACCTCAAGTAGCTCAGACGTACCCACCACAGGCAAGGAATCAACTCCCTCCAAAAACACTTTCACTGCTGATCAGTTTCAGAGAGTGCTGCAAACCTCCTCCGAACCCACTCCCTATATGTTCTATATTAGAGCTCTGCCTCCTTGACAGCGATGGGTGCCTATTTGCCAGTCATATCCTGAAGCTTAGAAGGTGCCTGGGAGGCCTATAGCATCATTTACCTCAGGCCTTTGTGGAAGAGAAGCTTCCTTGAGGCCTACCGGCTGCTCATTCTTCAGCCTGAGGCCTAGGATTAGGACAGTATCTCAGGGCAGTCAGTTTAGGGATGCCAGCCTCCAGGTGGGACTTGGAGATCCGATGGAATTATGGCTTATTTCCAGACAATAGATCAGTTCCACTGGAGAAAATGGATGCTTTGGAGGCTGGACTTTATGGCATTGTACCCCACTGAGGTCCCTGTACTCCCTAGGCTCCATCTCCAAATCTCCAGTTCCCCTGGAGGAAAGGGAGCTTTGGAGAGTGGTTTCTATAACATGACTCCCCACGCACCACCCCCAAATCTCCTGAGATTTTACAAGCTGGAATTGACAGCCTTCACGTTGGGGTTGGTTTCCAGGCTACCAACAATGAATTCTTGGGGTGTGGGGGGTGTCAAAAGAACAAAGAAGCAGCTACTTAGTTCACATAAAGGTAAGTCATAAGGTGTGTCACAGTCAATGAAAACAAACCAGTCTTCCCAGTGCAACTGGGCGGGTCAGTTGCGCATCAAACACACAAAAATCAAAGCATGCAGTCTGTCCTACAGAAAGACACAAGTGGCATGATGACGTCAGCAGCAGAATATCTGCCAGGCTGAGCCACAGCACATTATTCATCTTTTAGCAGGCACATTATCTTGCTGTGCAGAGCTGCAGATGCAAACAGAATCTAAATGAAAGACAACTGGAATTACTTCACTTGAGGTGCTAAGTGTATCTGGACCAGTGTCCTGGCCCCACTGGTGGACCTCCTGATGGCACCTGGTATTTCTGGCCACTGTGTGACAGAGAGTGTTGGCTTGGATGGGTTATTGGCCTGATCCAACATTGGCTTCTCTTATGTTCTTATTGTCAGCATCCTTAGTCAGGTCACACAACACAGAGCTTCTTCAGAAGACAATGTTTAATGGTGAATCAGAACTAAAGACACGTGTACAGTTTGTGTCAGTAATGGCCACATACACTAGGGCCTTCTAAGTTACAGTACATTCAAGCACCCCTCCATGTAGCTGAAGCCAATGGATACATTTTGCGTGCACGGGCAAAGCAAGCGGCAAAGCTAGCAAAACAATTCTAGAAACCGTTGGTTCCCAGGGAAAGACTCCAGCAACTGGAGCAAACAAGGTCAGAGACCTTATAACAGATAGTAAGTAGAAGTTCAAATGAAGGGAGCTAGACAGTACTCCCTTCGCATTCCATACACATGACAGGGCTACCTGACACTTATTCATGGATTTGCTTTGTCCTGGGCTTGGTTTCTGTTGCAGGTGAGTCATACAATTAAGGTGTGAATCTGAAAGCACTCCCAAGTCCCAGATCCAAATCTGGGTCCCATCAATTTTGCAACCTTGCCCAGCTGAGCTCGATCTCATCAGAACTCAGAAGCTAAGCAGGGCCAACCCTGGCAAGTACTTGGATGGGAGACCTCCAAGGAATACCAGGGCTGGGGCGCAGAGGCAGGCAATAGCAAGCCACCTCTCTGAAATGTCCAAGCCCCACTAGGAGTTGCAGAAGTCAACCATGACTTCCAGGCATATATACATACACACACAGTACTCACCAACCTTCCCCCAGCAATCTTGAGTTGCTCAGAATTCAAATCTTGAATGGCAGTTGCATGAGTTTTACAGATGACAAATTCAAGAGATGTTTTGGGGCAGAAATAACCCTGAGCAAAAACTGCTTCACACAACATGCTTTAGTATCTTGACTATCAAAGAAAGGATTTCGGTGCCGTGAATAACATATTTTGACAGCAGTTTAAAAGTGCCTCTTCCCAGATTGCTGAGTACACAGGCTGGGTCTGCCAACCTTGTCCCAGACATAACAGTTACATATGAGTTCTCCTCAGTTCCCATGTGCATGGTGCCTAATTAGGATCAGGGCCATGGCACATGAGAAGGGGCTTCAACCTTCCTCCCTGCACCGTTTTCCCAATCTGAAAGTCCCAGGGAAGAAGTGCTGTTTGGGGGACGCCATGCCTTCCTTGGGATTCTTAAAGGTTTTCTCAACAGACCCGATAGTTCACCCGCCCCTTCATTATTTCAGGCCAGGAGAATGGATTGGGGGAAGCTGAAGCTGCTAGGTGTGCACCAAGGTCCTGAACTCAATTGATCACTAAACACAGGATTTGAAGAGAACCCACAACTCATGTGTGATTGGGATGTCTTCCACATGGAGATGGGATTTTGTGGTTTTCCCCATTGCTGGTGCAGCTGCAGATATAGCAACAGGGCTCCCACACCACAAGTTTTCCTTCAGTTTCCACCCCCAATCCCCCGGAAGTGGCCAACTACCTCTCCTGGGCCCCAGGGCTTTTGCAATTAAAAAAAATTGGCAAAAGAATATTGTTATATCGATATACCATTGTAATGATACAAGTAGTAGATTCTCTGGCTTCCTAGCTTTTTTTTTTTTTAGTAAGTCTCTAGTCTGTTCTTTTGCAAAGATATGCCTTTTCCCCTTATATCTCCACAACGGAGGGGGCAAGAGACTTTTAAAAAATGAAAGCTGGGAATTCTGAGGACCTGCTATACCCATTCTTACAATGGTATATTGATATGATATTCTAGTGTCAATTATTAAAAAGTTAAAAACCTCCTTTGGAGGATGGAAGAAATGGTCAGAGAAAATGGCTGCCACATGTGCCAGAAACCCCAAATTTACCCACCCACAGCAACCATTGAAGCTTTGCCGTGATCTTCCCAAAATTTTGGAGCAAAGCAGGTTTGAGAAAGGTCGGGGGAAAATTAGGGAAACCCCTGGGGATGCACAAATGCATCATGATTTTCTGGGGAACGAGGGGGGAAAATGCTTCCCAAAAGCATCAAACTCAGGGCAGATAGCCCATGTAGAAGACCCCTGTGTCATATCTGACACAGGTTAGGGACCCCAGATCCACCCCACACACTCCATTATGCATTAAGAGGTGTTTACTTCTTAAGTTAAAAAAAATTGTCAGAATCGACCCTTTTAAGGCCTAGTGATTTTAAAGAGTTAAAAGTGAAGTACACCATGCATTTTGCCAATAGCCTGTAACAAGGCTTTTCACACTGATAATCCAGAAAAATCTTCTCCAGTCACACCCACTGCGTAGCTATAAAACGTTCTGTTAAGTGCGAAAGGAAAACACAGAAAGGGGATCTACAGCCCAAGGCACAAGACTAGCAGTTTAGCCCAGGTACTGTCTCCTTATCTTCCCATCCCTTTTCTGAACTTTTTTTTCTTTGTGCAAGACATTTTGCAGAAAAGTTTGCAGAAAATGTCAGTCCATTCTCCTGTCTGACTTACTGCGATTTTGTGCTGACAGCTGGCCTTGTGCGGCTTGACACAAAAGGACTGGGGAATTCCACTCACAAGCCTCAGCTGCTTCATAGGGTTGCCAGGTCTGAGCTGGAAAATACCTGGAGACTTTGGGGGTGGATCCAGGAGAGGGCTGGGTTTGGGGAGGGGAAGGGACCACAGCATGGTACAATGCCACCCTTCAAAGCAGCCATTTCCCCCAGGGAAGCTAATCTCTGTCAGATGGATATCAGTTGAAAAAGCAGGCGATCTCTAGACCTCACCTGAAAGTTGGCAACCCTACTGCCTCACCACTTTTGATACAGTTTGCTCAGCATGTTTTCTTGGCTAGCTTTCACAGCACAATCCCTTTCTGATACAATTCATTGGTCTTTTATCCATTTTAACTTTGCAGGTTTTGTTGATGTTGATGTGGAAATCTAAGTACGGTCAAATTAGAACTAAAGGGAGATGCAATTTTTCTAGTAATATCCGCTTCAGGAATATGAGAAAGTGACAGATCCGCCCCCCCTTGGCTCAGACCCTGAAATAACAACATTTAGGTCTGCAAAGATGAAAGAAGATTTCCCTCCGACTAAAATGTCCCCCTCTAGGATCCTGTAAAATCTTTGGGCCACAAGCCAGCCAATTTATTTGCCCCTGCCTTGAGCAGGCCAGTTTCTTTATCCTCTCACTTCCATAGCTGAAGCTTAACTGCCCTCAGCCCTCCATACCTCCTAGAGTATGGCCCTTGCCGTTTTGGGGAGTTCTTTTTAAATTTTAAATTTACAACCCTTCCCCATATTTCCTTCTCTGAACATCCAGAGGTTGATTCTAGTGTGTTATTTAAACAAGAGTGTTTGTTTTTTTAAGCATCCTTACAATATTGTATCCCTAACTGTGCACTGTCCAGGTTTTCCCCAGTTTTGCTCTGATCTTTCTCAGACCTGGTTTGATATGATCATTTTGGAAATATAGTGCTCAAAGAACATTTGCACACTATGTGGATGAGGAGGTGTGCGGGGTTTTTTTGCAGGTCTTGCCTATAGTGGTACAAGTCCCCAGACTTTAGCCCCCTCCCCCAACTGCTATTCCCCCCACTGCACCAATGGAGACCACTGAAAAAATGTTTGCTATAGCTTCATAAGTCTGTTGTCATAATCTACAAGTTCTTTGGAATGTTTCAGCTTTTAAAAAAGGAGTAAGTCTCTATTGTTTTTGGTGTGGAGATACTTTTCCCCCTTACATTTTGCAATCAAAAGGGCTAGAGACTTTTTAAAAAAAATGACAGCTGGGAATTCAGAGTAGCGAATAGACTGAGGTAAATTATAGTTATAATGTGATAACACTGTAGTACAATAGCAATCACCATTAAAAAAAAAGCCTGTAAAAAGCCCTCTGATGGTATGTCAAGGAGAAAAAGCAGGGGAAACAGCATCCAACAGTGGAAACTGTTAATCAAATTCCCATATGGATGCTTTGTTGCCAAACTGAGTGACTCTGTATTTACAGTGGTAATGATAAGGAAATGGGGAATCCTGGCCAAGTAGATGCAGCTGGAGGCTTCTACCTTGTTAGTAGTTTGGTGTAGTGGTTAAGTACGCAGACTCTAATCTAGGAGAACCGGGTTTGATTCCCCACTCCTCCACTTGCACTTGCTGATGTGACCTGGCACAGCTGTTCTTGAAAAAGAGCAGTTTCTGTCAGAGCTCTCTCAGCCCCACCTACCTCACAAGCTGTCTGTTGTGGGGAGGGGGAGGGAAAGGAGTTTGTAAGCCGCTCTGAGACTCCCTTGGGTAGTGAAGGATGGGTTATAAATCCAATCTCTTCTTCTAGTTTCTGGCCTCAAATATTGAGTAACTTTTTCAGCACTTTATGAAATTGTATTAATAATGGAATTGTTTTATATGGTTTTATGTGGTTTTAATTGTATTTTATGTACTGATTGTGAGCCACCCTGAGCCTGCATTGCAGGGCGGGCAGGGTATAAAATGTAAATAATAATAATAGTAATAATAATAATAATAGGAATGGGGCCATCCATTTTGCTAATAGAAACTGTGATGCTGACTCTTTCTGTAATTATGGCATGAAAACCGTTGCCAGATCCTTTCTACTCCTGTGCTTCTAATGTTTGCCCTAGTGGGATACATTCAACAGCCGCACAACATAGCAACTCTTCAGTGCACCTGTCGAGTTTCTTCTTATCTCATAGATGGCAAAATGAAAGGAAATATGGCCAGGAAGGGAGCGATCAGCCCTAGACCTGGAGCAGAGGAAGAAGCATGACAAGGTGTCAAGGGAGCAGGGTCAGATTATAAAGCAGATGACAGATCGTGAATACCCCTGGGGGCCTGGAGACTGGCTATGTTAGTCCATTGCAGCAAAAAGGACAAAGGACTGTATGAGACTTGAATCTATTACTTTTTTTGGACAAGAGACTCCTTTGTCGGATGAATAGGAATCATGGGTCCTTGGGAAATGTTCTGTTGCTTTTTCTGGTCCTGGAAAGGTAGCCAGACCATTCAGGGCTGCCATTAAGTGTTTCCCTTTTTAGGGGAAAAAGCGGCACTCTTCCTTTGAACTTTTCATTCCCTTTCATAAGCCCCTTGTCCCCCACGGGCCATCTCTTGAACTGCTCCTCATATTCATGTGTTCTAAACTCAAGGACCCTTCTCTTTGCTCTACTCTGCTCTGGGTCTAGTTTCTGTGTTGCTATACAACTATGATTACATCACTCTATGCGTTCCCAGCAATAATTCCTCTTGGATGCTTCAGTCTGAGGATGCAATAATACATGGGAACAATGAATCTGCTCCAGTACCAGCTTTATTTACAATTATTTTGGATGTTCCTGTCAGAAATTATAGCCTATGTCATCCCCTTCTAACAGTTCCTTCTGAGATTCACAGAAGCAAGGGCTAACCTAAAGCTCAATCAGTTCAAGAGAAGGACTGAAAAAAGTGGGGAAGGCTGTAGAGATGGAGTCCCACAGGAGGCATGTGGACCAGGAACTATCTAACCCTATGACAAGTCCTGGTAAGAAATAGTTCTTTATAATTATATCTAATGCTGAACATTAGCAATAGAGAGTGGATCAAAAATTCACACAATGAGACCATGTAAAGACAGAGGGTATTTTTCTGCAAGCCACAGATACTCCAAGGTTTGAAGAAAAACATGAAATGCAGAAATGAATGCATGGGTTTTTTTTTTTTAAACATCTTAAAATCACAGAGCCAATGTCTGCTTCTTTAAGAAAAGTGTTCTATTGGTTGCCATTTTGGGGGTCGCCATCAACCAACACTGCTGAGGATTCCAAGCCACAGTTAGTGTCAGTGTGGTGAAGCAGGGGAAAATGCCAAACTAAAAAAGATCAAGGATAGGAGGAAGAAAAGGTAATGCTGAAGGGAGAAGGAGCATGGGGAAGTAGATGATGGGGGAGAGGAACAGAAAACAGTGAGTGGATGGGTCAGAGTGAGTGAAGGGGCAGAGGCTGCCAGGGGAGAAACAGGGAAAGGCAGGTAAATAGGTGGGAGGGAGAGAGGAATGGGGAGGGGCTGCGGGCGCTGCTAAGGAGGCAAAGAGGAAAATCAAGATGGAGAGAGGGAGATTAGATCCCTCCTCCGCAAACATTTGCAGGTCCCCCCACTTACTTTTTCTATTAATTATCCTGGACAAATTCCAAAACATGCAAATAATTTAAAATACCAAGACAATGCAAATCCATTATTGCATCAAAATAAAGAAGTATGCCAGCCAAGTGAAGGAATAATTCTGTCAATCTCCATTTTGCTTCTTCATCACAAAACAATGCTGGAAAACAGAAAAAGCCTTAAAGTGGGCAAATTCAGAAAGCTGCCTTTACCAGAATTAATACAAAATGTTGAACATACAGAACTACAGACGACAAGCCTCAAACTGGCCATTTCAGTTGGAGGCAAAGAATTTATGGGTCAGAGGCTGTACTTCCTTTGCAGGGCAGTTTTTTGTCTGTGTTGGTGTTTGCTTTTTAACAGCCATTCTGCACACACCACACTTCACATTGCGCGCACACACATTTTTGCATTGCATAATCAGTTTTTGAGGAACCAGGGCCCACTCTGCTCAGAACCATGGCCAGGATTTTTTTGTTGGGGGGCATTTACATTTTTAAGAGGGCAGTTCAATTACCGTTAATTAAATTAATATGAATGCCTGTCTTTAAGGGGGGAGGCTCCGAGCCTGTTTCTAGTCCTTCTTTTCAAGGGACAGGGCAGTGAGCACAGCAGTTCCTAGGAAAAAACATCTCAGAGAGCATTTAAGTGTTTCCCAAAGGCTCATGGGAATGCTTTTGAAAGACTCACCATGACCTAGGTGGTTGTCAAAAGTGCCAGTCCCGTCCAGGAAGGAACTTTTGGTGCAAGGGGAGTGCGTTGCAAAACAAAGTTAAAGCATCACAGAGAGTCTAAACTCACCCTAGTCTTGGTAGGCCGCCACCAAGTCTTTCAATCTATCCCGACAGCCCAGGAGAGAAAGACCAAGCCTCCTGGCTTCACAGGGAACTAAATAAGAAAAGTCAGCCCAGCAGAGCGACACTGCAGTCTGAGTTTCCAAGACAAAACAGTTAACTTGGTAGGTGGTCAAAAGTCAAGGTTTTGGATCAGGCTTTGAGGTTCATTGAAGGCAGAGTAAAAATATAATTATTTGTTTAAGGTGCAAAAATATATAAAACAAGACTTAGACGGTGAAGGAATAAAATAATCAAACCTAAGCTTTTCCAGCATAATTAAACATACAAAAACAAGGTTCCAGTTACCATCCCAGGTTCAGCAGAGGGAGGCAGTTCCAGCATGACAAAATGTTCACAGCATGAGCCAATCCAGGCAGGAATTTGTTGGGAAGCCATTCCGGGTGCTCTGGGACTATTGACAAAGCCATGTCAAAGAGTCACCAAGCTCCACCATCACAGTGGGAACGTTAACTAGGTTTATAGGAAAATGGTCTCTGACCAGCTCTAGGCATTTGAACCAATCAGAAACCCAAAAGCTGATGTAACTCTCTCTGTTACTAGGCACGTGATACCGAGATGAGCAAGAGGGGAGAGAAACAAAACCATATTGCAGCTAGGTCCGGCCCACCCCACACAGGTGTCTGTAGCTCAATTGCTTGGAATGTGCTAATTGGGAGCTCCAAGGGCAGTTGGTACCATCCTCAGCTGAAAACATTTTAGCAAGGCCACAGCACTCTTTCTGCTACCTCTAACCATCTGGGAAAGTTTCTGTAGGCCTCTTTGCAGCCTGAACCAAAGATTTTACTCTGCAAACAGAACAAGGAACCATTTTTCTTTACAATGGTATACAGCAAGACTGGGCCAGCAGAAAGGGGGATTGTTGGAGATGTATTGAAGGTGCCACCCTTGAGCGTCCTTCTAAGCTTTCTTCCCCTGTGGAAGGGAACCCAAAAGGCATTGAAATGCCTTCTGAAGGCAATTAAAAGCCCTCTGCACTGTCTTTTCCCAGGTCCTATGAGCCCCCCCCCAATTCCACAGTGGAAGGGAGAGGGAAGTCTGAGGGGAAGCTGTGGCATGGGGGGGGGGTCTCTCCTAAAAAATAAAGTTTCTGGCATGGCTATTTGTAGGGTGAGAGGGTTAATTAAAGGGACGGGCCCCCCAAATGCCCCACTGTATCTACAGGCCTGACTGTGCTGTTCCAAGGTTGTGCTGACACAGAAACAACCACCGTTTCTGCAGAGGGAAGTAAAACTGTCCTCTGCAAGGTTTGCTCTGGAACAAACCAGTTTAATTAAGACCATGCAGTTTTCAGACCATCTAAGTTGTTAGTTGGGGTCATGACATAACAAGATACAGTAAATGAAAGCCTTCAGCTTCATTGCTAGGCAGGTTACAGCTGAAAACATTCAGTTCGTATGGTAAGTGTGTTAACTTCTCTTTGTGTGAAGACTGAACCATGCATTTGTTGAACTGATCATGTGCAGAATACCTGACAAATGGAAGGCCTGTCGAGCCTCACATCAGAACGGTGTGGATTGTGCCAAAGAAAATGTTGTATGTCAACCAGGCCATTAGTTCATGAAAACACTTTGCAAAACTGAAGCCATAAAAGATAAATATTGTCACTGACGTAATGCTTGCAAGATGATACCAAGCAGCAGAAGTGGGTGATTCCGCATTAGACCTTAAATCCTGGTTCAACCCTGTCCCCAAACTTACATTCTACACTGCACGCGAGTTCATCCCTGTAATTATCTTGGGGTATTTTTTGTTTCCATATTACATTGAGGTCACCCAGTTTTGCCCCACACTTGTCCCAGGATAAACGGATGCTGTTATAACGAGGGATAAATGCAAGGTATTGTGTCACAACATGAACTCTGATAAAACCAGGGATGAGATTCAAGTGCAGAAAGGACCAAAGTAACTAATTCCTTCCCTGGGAGATGCTCCCCTTTCCTCTACTATATAAATCTATATATGTTCCCTCCCAGACTTCAATAAGAATCAAAAGTTAGAATCACCTTGGAACTTTCAAATTTGGGATATCAACCAGCAAATCTTCATCCTGCTGAACAACAGACTGGTAGCAGCCCCACAAAATTCCAGTCTACCAGGTAACTGCTGAGGCTTCAGAGCTACTTTTGCATCTGGTTTAAATGAAATTAAAATTTATTTGGAAATTCTGAAGTTGTATATGGGTTGGTGATTACTCCTTGCATCAGAGCTGATCTTTCAGTTTTGTGATTTGGATTCAGGGTGTGTGTGCTAAAATAAAACAGTTGTTAAATAGTGGGGGTTCCATGGGTGAACAGACTCACAGTCTAGTGATCAGCTCTACTTTATTCAATGATTTCAGCAAGAACAAGACTGCAGACCAGAGCCTCAGCTCAGTTATATTGTATGCAATGGCCACACCCCAACACACCCCCACACACCCCCAACACACTCCCAATGATAGGCTATTTACAAAACTTTACATCTTAATTGGTTACTGCCAGAATCCTGTTGGTCTATTGTTATTTGGCTCCAAGCTCACCCTGTCTCTGGCAGCACAGTCCTGCAATGTTTCAGTCCCAATACATAACAACAGTACTACAGTGAGACAAGTGTTTCTTTTATGGAGGAATGCGCAAAACTGGGGGAGGGGGGAGTAGACAGAGAAGGTATTAATGTTGCATCGCTAAAATAGCTGTATTTATGCACACATGTCTGTAAAATTAATAAAAACATTGAAAGTTAATCTATTATTGGATGCTATATTTCTGAACCACTTTTTAGTCAAAACTGTAGAACCTGATGAACATAAAATCCATCAAAATTAAAAGTCAGCAAGTCAAAAGCTGAAAAACAAAAACAAACAAAAAAGCAGGTTACAAACAAAACCAGACATTAAGTTAGATTCAATACACACATATATGTAATGGTCAGAGATGGTATTTAAACCCTGGTGCAACAAAAACATTTGTACCATTCTCTTCCAAATAAAAAGTGTCAAAACAACAACAACAACAACAACAACAAAGACTTGGGGAGGGCATTCCATAAGGCTGGGGCTGCAGGTAAGAAGGTCCTGCTGCTGCTTAAGAGCAGTTTTATATCCATCCACAAATGATTGTGCCTGGGGCAGTACCAGACCAGAAGGCTGTAGGTGCAGGGAGGTTCATCTAGACAAGTTGCCTTCTGTGGTACTCTGAGAAGCTGTCACACACAATCATAATAAACATTTTAACATATCTGAAATCCTAGTAAAGGTTTTTTAAAAAGGCATCAGAAAGGATGGGCCTGCAAAGTTACAACAATAATAATCAAAATATTTAGCATGCTGCTTAAAATGTTGGCTACTAAATTGTTAGCTAGCTCCAAGGCCATCACAGAACTTGTTTCTTTGTGGAGGTAGTAATTTTGCATAAAAATCCATAAGTGGAGCACAAATTGCAGGGCATAGTGGCTTAACTGAAACACCATGCCAAGCAATTCCTAACCTTCCCCAAACTGGAATTGGTATGGTGTCCAGATTGATAAACTGGTTTGTTATTCAGCCAGTAAGCAAGAGAGAATAAAAATAATACTGTGGTGGCAGCTGAGGGCAAAGCAACATTATTTTAATCTGCACAGCCAATCAGGTCTCCAGTGGCCAATCAGAAGCCATGCTGGCCCCACCTACTTTCTGAAAACACTTGGGGAGTGCCAGGAAAGTTGTCAGTGGGGATCTCTGTAATAGAGCAATGAGAAAATTAGCCATAGGGGATGTACTTCTAGTAATTGAACTTATATCTGTAGACTCATCTTAGGGGCCCTTTCAGTAGTTTTTAATTTGATTGGCAACCCTTCACAAGTGGTTACTACCTGTACCAGGAAAAGATTCTTCTGTCTCATGCATGATTGACCATGTTTGTTCCCTCTGTTCTCCTCCAGGGCATGTCATAGATGTGGCCCCAAATCTTGCCCTAGATTCCGAAAAACGACCCATCTTCATGGGCCTTAAGGATAGGTCAAAAATTCTGTCCTGTGTGAAGTCTTCTGAGGGTCTACCTCAGCTTCAGCTTGTGGTGAGTTGTGTTTGCTCATCCAAATCTTTTTAGACCATTTGGTTGTTCAGCTGCTATAATCAGGACTTGAATATATGCTTCACTAACTCTTAATATTCTGAGCCAAAATGACTGTCAGTCTCCACCAAGAACAGATAATGTAAAGTAGGGAAAGTGTAAGTATGTATATAGCACCATTAGAATGTACAGAACTTTAGAGTCATCGCAAGGTCCCCTGCCCTATGGAGCACGCAATCTAGCATTTGACAGAGGGAAAGTAACTAAGGGGAGAAGGAAAAGAGAGGGAAAAGTAAGTGGGAGGGATGAGTTTAACTAAACATATTTATGCTGATTCACACATCACAGAGTACACCAGGTTGGGTCCCCACCCTGTTTGACACTAAGATGTGAGTTGTGTGGTCTCCTTAATTTCTACACATGCAGTACCACATTTGGATAAGGGACTGTGGAGTGTGTGTTTGTATAGAGAAGGGACTTCAATCTTACTTCCCTGTGCTGTTTTCCAAAACTTAAACAGCCCTGGACCCCTGGGGACACACCCATGGCCGTGTGTATCCTGGAACAATTCAAACGCCATGAAGAAATGTATTTGTTTGTGATGGGCATGAAACTGGTTACCTGTCATACTTGTGAACTTCCTCCCTTTTCTCCTTGTGTGGCACACCAGTTGGGCTGCATCTACACATCACAAAGTCTTCACATTTGCTGGGGAACCTGAGGACTTGGCATAACAAATGTGATGGAGGTTTTGTTCTCTCAAGACTCACACTGGCTATTTTCCATTTGCAACCTCAGCAAGCAGGGAGAAGCAGGTTTAATCTTCTCCCCTGATGTTTTTGAGTGGGAAAACCATGCCATACTGATGTAGTCACATAAGTAACATGATTTTTACAATGGAGCTAGTGCTGCCAACATCCAGGTAGGGCCTGGAGATCTCTCAGAATTACAGCTGATGTCCAGACTCAAGACTACAAATATCTGTTCCCCTGGAGAAAATGGCCACTTGGGGAGGATGTGGACTTCATGTCATTATACCCTCCTGTTCACAAACCCTGCACTTCCCAGGCTCTACCCCCAAATATCCAGGAATTTCCCAACCTGTAGTTGGCAACCCTAAACTGAGACAATGGCAGCTCCATAGGGCGGTTTGCAGATGCAAAAACAGCATGAGGCAGGAGGCTAAAACTGCTACTCCCTACCCACTGTGATCACAAACAGAAAAAAAAATCTGGTGTGCATCCAAGAGGCATAAAACTTGCATCTGATGCAAAACCCTTGTGGTGTTTCCCAACAAATATGAGGACTTCGTAAGGTGTTGATGGGGCCTAAGACTGCAGATAAAAGCAACAAAGGATGAAAATGGAAGAGACATAGAACTATGCAGAAGTCTCTAATCTAATTCCAGTTAGATTTTCTCTCTGGAAAATAATGTCATTTTAATCGCTCAGATAATTTCTAACCAAGCCTTCATGTTTCCTTAGACCGGAGATATTATGAGCCTTTATAACAGGCATGAGGAATCGCTGGAGTTCACTTTCTACACCCATACCAAAGGCAGCACAACAACTTGTTACTTTGAATCTGCAGCTTTTCTGGGGTGGTTCCTGAGCACTTCTCACCCAAACAAGCCAGTTGGTTTAAACCAGCAAGGAGGCTCAGATGTCATTCTCTTTTACTTTAAAAGAATGTGAGATTATTAATAGTTCAGAGCCACAGTTTTTAAGGTGAAGAGAAAGATGTTAATACCCATAATATGAATCTTCCTGAACTTAATGTGTAAGTCTTTGATAACTTTAGGGTTTAAATTTGAGGAGTTGTGGGTTTAGGGAGCTGAATTTCTGGTAAGGACTGAGAGTAGATGTAGACGTTCTCCAAGTCCATTTTCAACATGACTGCTGTAAAGAACTAAACGAAACTATGTTCTATACAAGTAAGCAAGAATAGCACGATTCAGTTGTCTGATATGGGGGATGTCTTTCAGACCAGATGAGAAAATGGGGAGAATGGTATAAGAAAGGGCTGATTTTTTTTTTTCTTTTGCATTACATCTGAGTAGAGTTGCTTCTTAGGGAGGTTGAATAAATCTAAGGAATATAATTATTTAAAGGACTGAACTAGATATTTGCATTAATCATCACAACTATGCAAGAACACTGTCTGGAGGGTCTCCACATTTTGCCACTGAAGAAGACACCTCGAATTGGTTGTATTTGTGCAGTGTAATCACTAATGTAATCATACGCATATTGATTCAATAAACAAACATTAGTGTCTGGCAATATGAACTGCGTCTATTTTTGGCAACCTGTTTTTCTTTCTATAAATCTTTGTTCAAGCTCATTTGTAAGTTGTTTTGAAGGCCTAAATAGGGGAAAGTTGGGGTATATTCTTAAAACCAAGAAATAAACACACATATAGAACAATGGTTTCCAACCTTTTTGGCGTGGTGACCCACAAATACAAATTTACTGGTATAGTGACCCATCCAGGGCCAGCCAAAGGGTTTTTGGCACCCAAGGAAACTTATGAGATTGTCATTTGTCTAGTTCAGCACTGCATTTTTTTACAGTGGCTAATTAGAGTTTGTCGAAAAAACCAAAAAAGTGGCACAAAGGATGCAGCTGCCCCCAAGCGAGTGGAATTCCATTTCCCCCTTCCTCCAGCTACTATTACTAAGTTTCTAGTTGCTGGACAGATCCCCCCACCCCTTGTCACAAAGGGAGGTGGATGGTGAGAATGTGAGATGTTGACAAGGAGGACAAGAAGGGAAAGAATGATGCAAAGGACAGGAGAGGTCATGTGGGAGGGCTGACCTGTGACCCACTTTCATAGGTGTCACAACCCACTTTTGGGTCCCAATCCACAGACTGGGAAATCTAGGGATACCAGCCTCCAGGTGGGGCCTGGGGATCTCCCAGAATTACAGCTCATCTTCAGACTACAGAGATCAGTTTCCCTGGAGAAAATGGATGCTTTGGAAGGTGGACTCTGTGGCGTTGTACCCCACTGAGGTCTCTGTCCTCCCCAGGCTCCACCACCAAATCTCCAGGAGTTTCTCAACCTGGATCTGGCAGGCCTGTCCCTCGCCCCTGCCGGAACCTGGAAACCCTAAGAAACACTGATATAGATGATATATGATTTAGGAAGAAACATTGCCTGATTTAAAGCCATAGTTAATGCATCCTTCCTGCCAACCTAGCAGTTCAAAAGCAAGAAATTGCAAGTAGATAAATAGGTACCACTTCGGTGGGAAGGTAACAGCATTCCGTGCACCTTGGTGTTTAGTTATGTCGGCCACATGATCATGGAAACGTCTTCGGACAGCGCTGGCTCTTCGGCTTTGAAACGGAGATGAGCACCGCAACCCTAGAGTCGGATTCGACTGGCTTTCGAGCAAGGGAACCTTTACCTTTACCTAAGGCTTTATTCTTAGCTGTGACAAGCGGTAAATTATCCAAGTGTTTGAGAAGCGAATGAATGATTCTGTAATCAAAGCAACACAGAAATCTTAGGAAAATATTCAAGGAGTGGTTCAGCATTAATCACTTCTCTGGTTCCCAGTGGGATTTTAGAGAAGAGCTTTCAGGGCAGGTTTGTTTTAGGGTAAGGAAGATTCCTGAGAGCCCAAATTACTGCTATCTTTGAAGTGAATCATAAGAGAATTGTGGTTAGTTGCTTGCTAGTTTGGTGTAGTGGTTAAGTGCGCAGACTCTAATCTGGGAGAACCGGGTTTGATTCCCCACTCTTCCACTTGCACCTGCTGATGTGACCTTGGGTCAGTCACAAGCTCTGGCACAGCTGTTCCTGAAAGAGCAGTTTGTGTTCAAGTTCTCTCAGCCCCACCTACCTCACAGGGTGTCTGTTGTGGGGAGGGGAAGGGAAAGGAGTTTGTAAGCCGCTCTGAGACTCCCTTGGGTAGTGAAGGGCGGAGTATAGATCCAATCTCTCTCTCTCTCTCTCTCTCTCTCTCTCTCTCTCTCTCTCTCTCTCTCTCTCTCTCTCTCTCTCTCGCTATACTGCTAGTAGTGAATTTTGGACATCCAAGGAAAAGCAACAAAGAACAGTAACTTTCTTGTCAGGTAAATAATAAGCCTTATGGTGAACAGGCCTTGACAAATTCTAGAGACCAGCGTCCAAATTAGGAGTCAACTTTCAGGCTTTCATATTTAACATCTTCTAATGACTGTTAGGGGGCGCAGTGGCTCAGAGGTTAAGATGCTGAGCTGCAGGCCTGAAGGTCTATAGTTCGACAGTTCAAGCCCTGAGTGCCGTTTGATGGAGTGAGCTCCCGTCTCTGGCCCCAGCTCCTGCCAACCTAGCAGATGGAAAACAAGAAACTGCAAGTAGATAAACAGGTACTGCTTTGGTGGGAAGGTGACAGCATCCTGTGTGCCTTGGCATTTAGTCATACTGGTCACATGACCATGGAAATGTCTTCAGACAGCTGTGGGTCTTTGGCTTGGAATCAGAGATGAGCACCGCCCCCTAGAGTCAGATTTGACTAGCTTTTGAGCAAGGGAAACCTTTACCAAACTGATACCACAAAACCTAATCTTATCTTCTTTTCAGCCTCTTGTTATTTTAATTAATGCAGTGGCAAAAATTTTGTACAGGGTTGCAAACTTCTGGTTGGGAAATTCCTGCAGGTCCTGAGGGTGGGGAGGGGAGGATTTGAGGAAGGACTCAGTGGGGTAGAATGCTATAAAGTCCACCCTCCAAAGCAGCCATTTTCTCCAGGGGAACTGATCTCTGTAGTTTGGAGATCAGTTGTAATTCCATGCTCTCCAGGCCTCTCCTGGAGGTTGGCAACCCTAGCATTGTAGTATATAACTATAGGGTAACCATGGTTGTCATCGCTACAATAAACAGCTAACCTCTAAGGCAGATACAAACACTAATTTCTGAAGAGCAGCAGAAAGAAAAAATGTCTACTAGAATTCAGGGGTAAATTTAGAATCATGCCTAAAGGACTGTTAAAATGTCAACAAAGCTATTCTCAAGATACAGAAAGTTTCAATGTTCTAGCTGCCAGTATTTAGGGTGCATTTACGCTATGTGACTATTACATCATGCCTTTTCATGCCCTGCCCCTAACGAGCTGGACAGAGTGGAGTAGACCTGTCTGAAACTAGTAGAGTCCTCCTCCAGTTATAGCTACAGAGGGAGCTGGCAAGAACTGCTGGGAGCAGAGGCAGTGAAGCTAAGAGACAAATGGTTTGTGTTTGTTGAAAATGCTAGGCATCCCACAATTTGTAGGTGCCATGGTGGGCTGGCTCCTGGGCCTTGCTGAGCCCTGTTCCATCAGTTGTACATCAAACATGAGGCCCTTTGCAGTGCAGAAAGATGGCAGGTGTTGAGTCCACACTGTGTCAGGAGCTCTGTCGAAGGCTGGCTGTTCCACAACACATGGTTCCTCTTTAAATTGATATGTGCTACACAGTTTTTGGAACAGCTACAGGTGCCGGTTGATGGGGATCACTATAGCTCAGGTGCAGAATGGCCAGATCCTAGTGTTTGGCTCTGTTTAGACCTAGGCTTTGGTTCAGTGGGAGGTCACTTGTACAACTCTGGATCTGAAAGCTCCAGATCAACCCTCACAGGCTAGGATTTGGGTTCCCATCAATTCTGGAACCTTGTGTTGCTCAGAATTCAAATTATAATGAAACTCAAGGAGGGAAACTTGAAAGGTAGATTGCAGATGTCCTCTATGTTCTCTAATCTGTCCCTGGTAAATCACTGTCCATATTTTGCCTGCATTGTTGGATGCCTTATTAAAATGTTGTTAGTGTGATTTTCCAGGGCTTAACTCCCTTCCCATTGTCTCTAGAAGTAAAGTATCTGAATGGATACATCTCCTCACTAAAGCACATGCATGTAATTGTGTGTGTGTGAAAGAACCATGAAGTTCACACCTTGCTAGTTAACATGCTGGTGAACCACATTTTGAACTGCTCAGCACAACTATTTGGACTGTTGTTGTTGATGACAATTGTTATATTTCTAACACATCTTTAATCTAAAACATGAACACCTTCTTGGCTGTTACTATGTGGGTTACTGCGGAATAAATAAATACAGCAGAATATGTAGAGCAGTGATCCCCAACATGGCGCCCACCAACATATTTTCTGGCACCGACTTGCATCTTCCCTAAAACAAAATCCTCTCTTGGCTTTTCTCCACACCACTGGAGTAGGAGGTGATTCAGAAGCGCTCAGGAAGCATCTGTGTCTGCAGTGAGCACCCATTTGGAATCAGCTGCTTCCTTCTTGATTTGGAACCTCCTAACTTCCCAACACTCTATAACTGGACTCATACCCATTGGCATCCATTATGTGACTCACCCCATAGCAGCCATTTTGTTAGGGCTCTCACTATCTCTTCTCACAATTCCAAAAATGCCTCCCAGTTCAGTTAGGCTGGAAATTCCTGATGCAGAATCTTCACCATTGTGCCGCAGGGAGGGAAAGACCACTGTTAAATTATGGGTGTTACAAGTGTGTTCCTATTTTCATGTATGAAATGCCAGAGGATTTAAGAGCCATCAGTTTACAAACTGCAAAGAGAAAACATTTTGCCCCTTGTATTCAAGAGATGCCCAAAGATCGAAATCTTGGGACTTCGTTTGCCATGGATTTTCTGATTTTCTGTCTTTGGTGCCTATATCTGTATGTTCATTGCCTTGTTTCTTTTTCCCTGGGAATCGGGAGGGGGGAGTGTGTGAGTGGAGATGCTTTGCTATGAGTCGCGCAAGCGTGTAACTGCATTTATGCAGGGCTAGAAAACTGTGAGCTAGCTCACACTAACTCAGCTTAGAGGGAACACTGCTCTCTAGTATTGTCACTGTCTCCTCAGTCTCCTAATATTATCCATTTCAAATATTTCTTGGTCACCCTCTCCATTAAATGCTCTGGGTGGCCCTGATTTTTTCTTTCTTTTTGCTCAGTTGTCTGGTCTGTCATGAGAAGAATATGTCAGCCCATTTTCCTTTTATTTTATATCTAACGTACAGCTTATTCTGTGCTGCAATCTGATGCCGAAGCCCAGGGGAAGCCACTTTCAGTCTCTAGGTGTCTCATTGCATTTGCAGTTCCTCTAATGATTTCCTCTTTGGGGATATGGGCAAGTGATGGAGAGTATTCTCTTGGGCAAACAATTGAAAATAGCTGCAACAATATGGGGGCCTTTAAGGAATTGGCAGGGAAATAAATCACTGGGAAACTTCCTACTGATTTAAGTATTCTCCCTATAAACTCAAGAAGACCGGTACCTACACTGATTAAGGTAATGTTTATCCCTCCTGTCCTCCATGGGGCTCAGGTCAGCATAGGTGGTTTTCTGCCCTCCTGCATTCTATCTATCCTCATAAAAGCTATGTATGGTAAGTTAGGCTGAGAGAGTACGACTGTCCTCAGGTCACACATTGGTTTCATGGAAGAATCAGGGTCGGTGCCAGGTTTTTTTGTACACGAGGCGAGGCTACCTTCTGGCGCCCTCCCCCTGGTGTGCCCACCAATTTTCAAACATAAATGCATTTTAGGAAGAATGGAAAACACAAAATTTGAAATTGCTAATTTCTTTCTTTTTTTTAATTGTGAGAACAAGTAATACAATCTCTGGTTTTCTCTCTCAAACAGAAAAACACAAATCACAAAGCATTTTGAAAAATCCTGTTAATTGTGATGTTGAAATTTAAGTCTCTTTAATGTTTCCATTTCAGGCACATCAGAATCTCATTTTGCATGCCTTTCCTTTAGCAAATTTTGTCACCAGTTCCTTCAGGTCAAGCGCTGATGCTTCAGCATGTTCATTTGAAATAGCTGCCAAGCCAAGTAGTCTCTTTTGCAGCATTGTCGAGCGTATGTGTGTTTTTATAAGTTTGAGTTTTGAGAAGCTGCGTTCACCACTTGCCACTGACACTGGAAGTGTGAGAAGGATCTTTAGAGCAACAGAAACATTAGGCACACTACCCAGCACCTTTTTCCGGCATCTGCTACCTGAGATTATGGTAGCTAGAATGCCAGCTGCTGAGCTTGGAATCTTCTACTTGCCATGCGTGTGTTCTACCCACTATGCTATCAGCCCTCTTTACTAGATCAGAGCAAGGGCCATCAGGCCCAGCATGATTTTCAAGAACTGCCAGTGTTCCTTCTAAGCTGTGTGCCTGAGCGGCCACTCATTAACACAGGAATCCCCACTCAGCAGCAATCTGGAGCCATGAAGGGTCTTGCACTGCCCATGCCCATTGCCCATTTTAAGATTACAGCAGTTATATTCTGCTCAGGATGTGAACTGCTCCGCTCAGTGGGGGAGGGATTAGATGGAACATTTATTGCAATTGGCTCATAATCCATTGGTGAACTCAGGTCACCTCCCAGCTCCTACAGGAGAAATCACTTATTCAGATCAGATCTAAAACAGGGAGTTCCACAGGCACAATGGAAAACAATAAGTAAATTCCCTGCAATATAAGTCTAGTCAGACAGGAATATGGGGGAAAGACAAGCCCTAGCTGCTGGAATAGGGCTTGTAACATTTTGCAGAATCTGTCACAAGAGAATGTTCGTGACACGATCACTCCCGTTCACAAGGTTGCCGGCTCATAACCATCTCCCTCCATGCAGTAGCTGCTGCCTGGCCATCCAGTTTTATTTAAAAGTCCACTCTCCACTTGGAGAAACCAGTCTGTTTCGGGGGGGGGGAGGAGATCAAGGACTCAAAGAGAGCTGCAGTTCGAGTGGGGAGAAGAAAGGAAAAATGTGTCAAGGTAACGCATAGGAAAGTTAGGGGAGGAAAATAAGGATTGGCTCATACTTAATAACCCCCCTCCCTCTTCGTACAAAGTGTGTGTGTGGGGGGATGCCGGGTGCACATCATGTTCAGATCAACAGGCATCACGAGAACCTGAGAGAGCAGCTACCACCAACACAGCAGGTGTCAGAACAGCACAGGCCAGCCGCACAGCAAGGGGGAACCTGAAGAGCACCACTCGGCCAGAACCTCACAGAAGAGAGCAGCACCCTTTGGTCCTTAATCACAGTGGGCCACGAGTGCCTCCATTGCAACTTGGAACACCTAAACTGGAATAATGTCCTCACTTTTCCATTCTCACAGTTGCTAAAGCAGATTAGCAACACCATTTCAACCAAAAGCACGCATTCCTAAGGGTAGGAAAGCACTTGCCAATGAGGCTGACTACAGAGAGAGCCAGACGATTGGGCTGTTCAGGAGCAAGCAACCCATGGCTTTTTGTGCTCAGCCCCCTTGCCCGAACACAAGAGAGAGCTCACCCAGCCAGGAGAGAGCTGCCCAGCAGCACACCCTCTCCCTCTCCAGTGGGGACACTGCGGCGGCGCACAGGGGATAGCCTGTGGCTGGGCAGGAGATGAGATGCTGGGGCATCTGGCTGAGCTTGGTGGCAGCTGCAGCACTTACCACCACTGTGGTGGGGAAGGCAAGCTGCCCTTGAGCCAGGGGCGCCGAGGGACATGTTGCTGTGGCGCCTTTCGCTATGGTGTCAGTTCTGCACTCCTCTGATGTCTGCACTCTAGGTGGTCGCCTAGGTTGCCCTAATGGTAGCACCAGCCCTGGGAAGAATGGAATTTTAAACCCAGATCTCCCCAGGCCTACCCTAAGGGACCTAACTACACAATACAAAGGTCAGGTCTGGTCTGCTACAAGGATTGTAATTCAGACACATGCTTGCAAGCTCACTGCTACAAACACAGTTTCCAGGTGTGCAAGGTCCAATTCAGATTGGGTACATGGCATGTGGGGAGAAATGCCTCCTTCATCATTTTCCTGATCTGAAAGAGCCCCAGGGGAGAGCTGTTTGCCCTGTGTGTACATGTGGATTCCCCAGTAGGGTAAACAGTGTCCCCAATGCCATTTCAGTTCAGGAAAAAGGAGTAGTGGAGTCCATGGGGAAGATATAAACCTCTTCTCCCCATGTATTGTGGTTTCACTTCAAACCAGGCCTCGCATGGCTGGGAACTGAATTCTCAGTGGGGAACCCATGTGCACGTGTTTGATTATGCAGACCTGGGAAAAGATATAACATCACGCTACACTGGGTCACCTGTTTTCTCCCCCCACACATAATTTATTTGATGCTTAACTGCTCCCAGTGTTCTATACGTCTAAACATGCTCAGTCCTTAACAGAGCGTGTTTTTGAAAAGGAGTAATTTCTGTAAAGATGGGGAATCTCTATGCAAAAAAAAGAAAGAAAGAATAAGTCCTACCATGTCTGTGGATAGCCCATTCTGCCACTTCCACTCCTATGCATGATTGCCCAACATAGACAAAAAAAGCAGGCTCAGTTTATTTTCTCTACAGAAAACTGTTGAGTATTCCATGTCACAGAAGCGGGTACTACATGAGATTGTTTCCTGGGTGGCCAGCCGGACACCCCCCCTCCGCCCATTCTTCGGGAGCCTCCACTCAACACTGTGGTCTTTCTGAGTATGACACGTTGGGCTACCACAAGAGGTGGATCCAGCAGCAAAATGGTTGACCCAGCTGACCTTCAGTCACACAGTGAAGATGTTTGTGCTGTGGTGGCGGCTGCCGCCAAAGCAATGTTTTGAAAAACATTGTTTGGCCCTGACCTGGATAGCCCAGGCAAGCCCAGTCTCATCAGTTCTCAGAAGCTAAGCAGGGTCAACTCTGGCAAGTCCTTGGATGGGAGACCTCCTTGGAATACCAGCAGTCGGGAGGCAGGGGCAGGCTTTATTCAGCCACCTCTCTGAATATCCTCCAGGCCCCCAGTAGGGGTCAGTCACCAGAGGTCGCCATGACTTCCAGGTGCACACACACTTGCATGTGCACACTGCTGCCTCTGCCTCCTGAGCCCTGCCAGGGCGCTTCACTGGCGGCGGTGGCAGGGAGGCGGGGGGGCGTTTGGTGCCCCTGTGGGCCCGGCACCCTAGGCGAATGCCTAGCTCGCCTAGTGGTCGAGCCGGCCCTGTGCACACATACACAAACACACAATACCAAAAGAAAAGGGGGGGACCCATTGTTTGCAATTTTTGCCTCTGTTTCTTCCTACAACAGATCCCTTAGGGGGGGACTTGATGCTCTTTAATAGGCAGCTTTGGGACTGATGACCATCTTCTTTGCTGCTGCAACATTAGCTCAGAAGAGCCCTTCTGAGTGCCCCATTCTCCTTACTACCTTTGATTGCTGCCCCACACCTTTTCCATTTGGTCTGCTCAGGTCCTAGGACAGCTGTTGAGGAAAAATCATGAGTGTCATCAAAATCAGCCTCTTGTGTACAAAAGAAAGCAGTGCTGCTGAAGGCCCAGACTTTCAGTAGCTGCCTAGAACTTGCTGCTGCAGCAAGACCTCTTTTTTTGTCTCTAGCTCAACACAGCCCAATACTATGCACATTCAGTTGAAAACAAAATTTCCTGTGTTTAGTGGAATGTACAAGTAGGCATGCATAGAGTGGATAGCCCAGGCTAACCTGATCTTGTCAGATTTCAGTTGCTAAGCAGGGTCAGCGCTAGTTAGTATTTGGATGAGAGACCACCAAGGAAATCCAGGGTCTCTGTGTGGAACCAGACAATGACAAGCCACCTCTGAATGCCCCTTGTCTTGAAAACACTATGAGGTTGCCATAAGCCAACTGTGACTCGATAGCAAAAAAGAAAACAAAAGAAAAAAGACTTGGAAGCATTTATGGAGGTGCAGTTCCTTCTTTATTCCACAGTATGGCACCATTCCTCCACAAGGTGTCCAGCGGAGCAACTCCAGTGGCACCTAACAAAGTTTTATTCTAGGTATTAAGGTTTCATGCGCATGCACAATTCTTCATATATCCAGCAGATTAGCATTGTGGATAGACAAAGATCCTTTCCACCCATGGATGCTATGGTAGTGCTTTTGTATGGCTTTTCCGTGGTCAGCTAGAAGAATATGTCCCCCCCCCTTGGAAATCCAGCAACATGGAATATCCCACTAAGAGCAGATTTTCCTACAAACTCCCCACCAACCATATGACCAGTCAGTCCACAGGGCACAGGATAAGGGGCAGGAAGTGAGAGAGATCCTAGGTTACTACACAGAGTTTTTGTCGATTTAGCATGTGACGTCCAAACTGGAACAGTGACATTTAAATGCCTTATTACTATTGACATCCAGCAATAACGTATTTGTGCTAAGGGGGAAAGAGACTGCAGAGCTCTGAAAATTAATGAGAAACAGCAAGTAAATGAGAAAAAAAGTGTCTAAGCTTTAGAATATTAAAACAAATTTCACTAAAAAATAAAAATGTGAGTATGAACTATGGTGAAAAAGAGGAAACTGTCCTCTCACATTTTTAAAAAAGAAAATTTATGTCTTGTAAAACAAACTGGGATGGATTTTTTTGCCCTCAGGGATACATGCTTGTGTCAAGGCTTTCTTCATTTTATTATTATTTATTCTGTTGAAATATTTATTGGCTGCCCCTCCATTAAAAAAGTCCTTGCTACAGCTCATAGCATTAGAAAGCAAAACACAGATCTAAAATCATGACCAGTAAAATATTTATTGACTAAATGCTTATCCTGCTCAGTGGCATATACCTATTTCTCTATTCCCTTTTTGACCTTCACAAAACCTTATTGGGTTGCCAGCTCCAGGCTGGGAAATACCTGGAGATTTTGAGGGTGAAGCTTGAGGAGGAGGAGGATGGGGTTTGGAGAGGGGAGGGACTTCATTGGGAGTATATTGCCATAGAAATCACTGCCCAAAGCGGCCATTTTCTCCAGGTGAACTGGTATCTGTCGCCTGGAAACCAGCTGTAATAGTGGGAGATCTCCAGACCCCACATGGAAGTTGGCAACCCACAACCTTGTGAGGTAGGTTTAGCTGAGAGACAGAGCTAGAGAGAGAGAATGATTCAAAATTACCCAACAATCTTTCTTAGCAGATTTGAACCCTTGGGGGGGGGGTCTCCCTAACCCTAATCAAACCACTACATCCTAACCATCACATCTTACTGACAAAAGCAGAATGGCAGTGCCTAAAAATAGGAGCAAAGCAACGGGAGCACTGAAAAGGCAGGGGCTTGCAATTGCAGCTACAGCCAAAAGAAACAGCTCATCTAGAGTCTAGCTAGATTGTAGAAGATACCCCCTAAATGGCTGGTAGTTGTTTTTTTTTAAAGGCTACTCAACTAAACACAGTAGAAAGGCTGTGTCCTGTTTTGCTCTTGAGAATGCCAAGGACAGATCTGCAGTTTAGCTTTTGGGTATGGGCTTAGCATTGAGGACACACCCTGTCTTTCTCCCCATGCATGATCAATCACTTTGCCCCCCTCCCAGCTTTCTGATTTTGAAAAAAACACAACAGCAAAAGAGGCTAAGTGGATGGGGGAAGGGGAAACTAAAGCTGCTTTTTGTTTTAATTGGTACCTCTTCCCTCTCGCCTCGGTGCCCCCCACGTCTATTCCCAAGAGAGCCAATGTCACTAATCACTGATGCGATGCACGATTTGTGAAATGCGTTGACTACGGTGTTGGTTCAGCAACCTGAGAAGCTACAAACCTCCTCTTTCATTGCAGTCATTAGAGAGGCCTCCATCGCCATTAAAAAAACAAGGCACTTTGCCCAAGATAAACCCACGGATTGGGCACTGGGGTGAGGTGGGGGCCCCCCTCTGTACCACTTAAATAAACCTGCAAAATAGGATTTGGCAGTGCGTATATGGATGGATGTTAAAAATAGTGTTAAGGTGTGCTGAGCTCTCTTACCTTTTTATTTTTCATTTAACAATATGAAAAACAGGAAAAACAAAGAAGCTTATAACTACAACAAATATCCATTCACCTTTCTCCCACCCCATAGGATTGTCAGCTCTGGGGTGGAATTTGGGCAGGGGAAGGGCTTCAATGAGGTATAATGCCATAGAGTCCACTTTCCAAAGTGGCCATTTTCTCCGGGTGAACTGATTTCTGTCACGTTGAGGTCAGTTGTAATCCCAGGATATCTCCAGCCACCACCTGGAGGTTGGTAACCCTACCCACCCCATTATGTTGCTTGTTACTATCACTGTTAAACTAACAAATCTACTACAACATCATTATAAATGTACATGTGACTGTAGAATCCAATGGCAATATCAACTACATTCCAGAGTGTTTGCTGTGTTAGTCTATTGCAGCAAAATACAACAGAAGTCTAGTAACTAACCACACTTCTTCTTCTTCTTATTATTATTAATATAATAATAATAATAAATGCCAACAATGCCCTTTAGTTCTCTACATAGGGCAAACAGGTCAAACCCTATGCCAAAGGATAAATGGACACGGATCTGAAATCAAGAATCACAAGATTGAGACCCCTTCAGCCTTCCAGGACATTCAGCGGGTGAGCTCAAAGAAGCTGTTTTGTTGCAAAGGGACTTCAGGAACAGACTAGAAAGGGAAATTGCTGAGTTGCAAGTTATTACAACACTCAGAACAATGGAATCCCCAGGACTTAACAGGGATATTGGTTTCTTATCTCACTACATATGCTAACCTCATTGAGCCATTAAATCTGCATCCTCACGAATCCTCACCCAGAAGAGCCATACATCCTCTTTATTTTATTTCTTATTTGGAATAATACAGGGCTCTTTTTGTAGCAGGAACTCCTTTGCATATTAGGTGACACACCCCAAATGTGGCCAATCCTTCAAGAGCTTACAGTAGCCCCTGTAAGGAGAGCTGGCCAATCAAAGAGCAAGTAGAGCAGCCAACCACACAAGTTCTTCTCTCCAGGGAAGAGTAACTCTCTTTTGGGGGTGGTGGTAGTATTTTTTTGTATTTTTCATATGTGCATGTGTCTGTGTGCACCTGGAAGTCATGGCAACCTCTCACCCCTACTGGGGGCCTGGAGGATATTCAGAGAGGTGGCCGAATAAAGCCTGCCCCCACCTCCCGACTGCTAGTATCTCAAGGAGGTCTCCCATTCAAGGACTTGCCAGAGTCGACCCCGTTTAGCTTCTGAGATCTGATGAGATTGGGCTTGCCTGGGCGATCCAGGTCAGGGCAGGGAAGATTAACTTTTGAACTCCCTGGCTCTCTGACACAAGCAACATTTTTAAAAGCCTGCTTTTCTTTGCAATCCATCGCAGCTGCCTAGTTAGACGGTGAGCTCCCTCTTACTGGCAGTCTTCAAGCAGCGGCTGAACAAACACTTGTCACAGATGTTTTAGGCTGATCCTGCACTGAGCAGGGGGTTGGACCTGTATGGCCCTTTCTAACTATGATTCTAAGTAGGAGCATTCTGTATCCAGGAGCTTACTTCTGAGGAGACATGCATAGATTCAGGCTGCAGAGATCTGCCTCTGAAGTGTAAAAAGCAGCCCTTTATGCAAATAGAACTTTTCAGTCACTGGGCTCGATTCAGACATCAGGAGCAGCACTCATAAGACAGTATTGGGGTTCTCCAGGAATGCTTGAGGGAAAGAGAAATGTCATTCTGCTCATGCCAGCTCTAGTGCAAGAGCTGCAGCAACACACAGCGCTTCAATACATTTTTTAACTTAAAGGAACAGTGTTCATATGGGAATGTATAGCGGATGGCTCATGTGGTTTCGTTTATCTTGGTTTTCAAATTGTATTGCAAGAAATACCTTGTGCAATGTCCTGCACACCGGGAAAAGATAGTGAGTCACAAGCAGACAGGGAGGGGTAAGGTTAGTGCTTCTATTTATGTAAGGACAGTTGCACATACAGAATTCATTAGCTATGCTGGGAGGGGGGGCTTTCATTCAGTGCCCCATGACTTTCTTTGACTTGGTAGTTGAGTTTTTATTTTGATATTTATACCCTGCTTTCGCCCCAATGGCCCCCTAAAACAGGTTGCATCATCTTTCTTCCCCCTCCTCCTCTTTAATCACACAATAGCAAATAGACCTAACATAAGAACATAAGAGAAGCCAATGTTGAATCAGGCCAATGGCCCATCCAGTCCAACACTCTGCCACACAGTGGCCAAAAATACCAGGTGCCATCAGGAGGTCCAGCAGTGGGGCCAGGACACTAGAAGCCCTCCCACTGCTGCCCCCTCCAGCACCAGCACCTACTTATTTATTTATTAAAGCAATTTTATATTCCTTCTCTCAGTCAGAAGGCACTTCACAGCATAAAACAGATCCCAATAAACAAAAACAGCATGTAAAGCCACATTAATACATTATGAAGTAATATAACCTGTTACGAGTTACTTTACAATAACCCCTGACCTAAGGGGCAGTCCATTGGATTGTCATCGTCCAGGTGGGGCCTGGAGACCTCCTAGAATTACGACTGATCTCCAGACGACAGAGATCTGTTCCCCTGAAGAAAACAGCAGCTTTGGAAGGAGGTGTCTATCCCACTGAGACCTCTCCCATTCCCAACCATGCTCTCCAGGCTCTACCCTGAAATATCCAGGAATTTCCTAACCTGGAGTTGGCAACCCTACTCCAAAGAAAGTCATATACAAAAAGTAGCTAAAATAAGCAGCAGCACAACAAATGAAAAGAAGAAGAGGAGGAGGAGGAGCAGGAGACTGGATTTATGCCCCGCCCTTCCCTACCCAAAGGAGTCTCAGAGCGGCTTACAAACTCCCTTCCCCTCCCCACAACAGACACCCTGTGAGGTAGGTGGGGCTGAGAGTGCTCTGACAGAAACTGCTTTTTCAAGAACAGCTGTGCCAGAACTATGGCTTGCCCAAGGTCATCCAGCAGGTGCAAGTGAAGGAGGGGGAATCAAGACCGGTTCTCCCAGATTAGAGTCTGCGCACTTAACCACTACACCAAACTGGTAACAGAACAAAAGGAACTTTTAAAATATTTAAAATTAAAAACCAATTTAAAATGTAATGTGGTAACACTTTCCTTTCCCTCCTTGACCCTCCAAGCCTGTTTCCAAAAGAGAAACGTCACTAATCGGAAAGCTGCTGGAATGTCAGCTTAGCTAGTGGTTGGAGTGTCAGTCTAATATCTGAGAGGTCCAGATGAAATCCCCGCTCCGCCATGGGAGTTTGCTGGGTGATCTTGGATCCATCATTCTCTCTCAGGCTAACTGACTTCACAGGGCTTTTGTGAGGTAAAAATGGAGGAAAGAAGAATGAACTGGAGCCCCATTGAGTTACACTCTTCATGACCCGTTTTAGCCAACGGGTTTAGAAGGGTGTAACTCTGTTTAGGATTGCCCTAAAAGATTTAGAAGTTGGCCACCTGGGTACAAAGGAATCTCAATTTTTTCCTCCAGTTTCCTCAAATTTTTCCTTAGCTTAATCATAAAAGACTGTAAAAGTTCAGTAGCCAGACCACAATCAGAACTGCACATTTTGCGATAAAAGCATAGCACTTGGAATATTGAAGTATATTACAATTTCTAAAGGATGACAAAATAGTAAAGAACATTACTGTTTTAAAGATAAGAGCAGGGAACGTCCAATAATATTTGGGCTGAGACAAATAAAATGAATTTCAATAGAGATAAGTGCAAAGTCCTACACATAGGTACAAAAAATCAAAGGCACAGATATAGAATGGGAGGGACTTGGCTTGACAGCAGCACATGTGAAAGGGATCTAGGTGTTATGGTTGATCACAAGGTAAACATGATCCAGCAGTACAATGTGACTGCGAAGAAAGCTAATGCAATTTTAGGATGCATTAACAGAAGCATTGCATCCAGATCACGGGAGGTGCTAATCCCGCTCTATTCTGCTATGGTCAGGCCTCACCTGGAGTACTATGTCCAGTTTTGGGCACCACATTTTAGGAAGGATGTTGACAAGCTTGAGCATGTCCAGAGGAGGGCAACCAGAATGGTGAGAGGGTTGGAATCCAAGTCTTATGAGGAAAGGCTGAAAGAGTTGGGTATGTTTAGCCTGGGAAAGAGAAGGCTTAGAGGGGGCATGATTGCAGTTTTCAAATAATTGAAGGGCTGTCATGTAGAAGATGGAGCAGATCTATTCTCTCTTGCTCTGGATTGCAAGACTAGATATACTGGGTGGAAATTACAAGGGAATCATTACCGGCTAAATATTTGGAGAAACTTCCTAACTGTAAGAGTGGTTGAGCAGTGGACCAGACTGCCTCGGGAGGTTGTAGATGCTCCTTCGCTGGACGTTGTCAAGTGGAGGCTAGACAACCATCTTTCGGGTATGTTGTAGGGCTATCTTTCAGCTATGCTCTTGCAGAGTGCAGGGGGTTGGACTAGATGACCTGCAAGATCCCTTCCAACTCTAACATTCTATGATTATAAGAATTCCATTAAATTCTGTTACAGTAATGCTGCATATTTTATTTAAAAGAAAATAGTTGCAGATATTGATTAAACTAATTGCAGATATATTATTGCCTAGTTTGTGCTCTTTCCGCCAGTAAAAAAAGAAAATGCATATTGGACCCCCAGAACCTGAGATATCATATTATTTACTACATTATTTATATACCATATCATGTATATATTAAATGAGCCGCCATTTTGAATGTGGAGAATATTAAGAATGCTTCCCTACCTTAATAAGAGCTTCATACTGTCCCCTTTGTTATGTACCATGTTCACAGCATGCAGTTCTTGGGGGGGGGGGAGCTGCTGTTTTGTAACAATTCGAACCTCTACTCATTAGTGGCCCCATAGAACCTTTCTATTGTGTCCCAAACTTTTCTCTTCTGCTGGTGACAAATGAGTTAGGGTTAACCTTCTCAACAAGAGCTTCAGGTTCTCACATTCCATTCTGAGTGTGGAGGGCACCCAAGAGCCCTAGAGAAAAGGGAAATGTAGACGAGCTGTGCACCCTCCAGCCTTATTAGTCAAGTGCTAAGAAAGGACATGCAGAGCGACTCATTAGTGTCAAAGCTCCACAAGTGCTCCTTGAAACAATGCTGAAGAGCGTCTCTGATGAAGTGGTCCTCCTGGCACTGTCCTAGCCTCTTATTTTCAGAGCACTGTGAAGGTCCAGGGACAGGGCACTCAAGGGGAGATCTGATTTCCTAAGGAGATTGACATGAAGGCAGACAGACTAGACTGGCTGGCTCAGAACTCAGAGAGCCGGATAGCACCTACACTCAAGCCTCATCAAGTTGATAAATGAGCCTGGCTAAACCTATAATTTCGAAGAAAATTATGCGTCTGAGCATTCCAAAGAATGCGAGAGAATGAAGCAGATCTAAGCTAGGTAGATCCTTAGCTGGTTTTGTGACATATAAAAATGCTAAACATCAATCACAGTTGTAGCTTGTTTCAATATAAACTGTAACTATTTCCAAAATATGTTTTAAGGGGGTGGGATGCAGAGACAACTTATGCAACTGGACTGTATTCATATTCCCTGGCACTGCTAAAATGTGACAGAATAAAAATTAAGTATGTGGGGTTTTAAATATCTAAAAACCAATGGCAACGTTTTTAGATTTACCGTTACAACTTGCTGACTCCCTGAAGCAAATGAATTTAGAACTGCTATGTGCCATCTGTGAGACTATGTAAAGGAAGCATAACGAAGCTACTGAGACAGCTAAAAAGCAAGGTTGCCAGATTAATTTTCAAAATCATGTGTGCTGTACTTGTTAGGACTATTTATAAAACAACTAAGTTTGCACTAGGAATAGTGTTTCAAGTCCAACGATATTACAGGTTGGGTGAGTTCCAAAAACCCATTGCAGCCTCACCGATCTAACACTGGATGCAAAATCCTGCAAACTTCAAATATCAGCTTTTGTTATTACTGTGGTTAATTTTTAAAAAAAGGCTTGAAGAGGGGTGGGCAATTCAAGCACAAAAGCTAGAGTAGAGTGAGGGTTTTCAGTGAGGCTTCAAAGATTTGCGCCCTGTCATAGACCACAAGTAACAGAACAAATATAAAAGATGAAACAGAGGCAGAAATGCAAATATGCTTCTTTCGCATAATTTATACTAGATGAGTTACCATGGTACAGAACACTGATATTTTAGGGCTAAACTAAACATTCATTTGACATGTTGTCGAAGGCTTTCATGGCCGGAGTTCATTAGTTGTACATTTTCTGAGCTATATGGCCGTGGTCTTGGCATTGTAGTACCTGACATTTCATCAGCAGCTATGAATGGCATCCTTAGAGGTATTTCACAGAGAGAAGTATAACACAGAAATCTACGAACAGTATTCAGACCCACCAGAAAAATACGATAGATGTGATGATCAGCAAAAGACAGAAGAGACCCCGCACTTCTGCAGGAGTATACTGCATACCCTGCAGTTGTGGACAGGTTTACATTGGGATCACACAACATAGCATCCAGACAAGAATAAAATAACATGAAAGACTCTGCAGACTTGGCCAACCTGAAAAATCAGCAGTGGCTGAACATAGCCTAACTCAAACAGGACACAGTATCTATTCCAAGACACTGAAGTGCTGGACAACACATCCAATTACCATGTCAGATTACACAGGGAAGCCATTGAAATTCATAAACATAAACACAATTTCAACAGGAAAGAAGAGAGTTTAAAAATAAATAGGGCATGGTTTCCAGTACTGAAAAAACACAAAATGCTCTACATCTTACAACAGCACTACAGATAAGATTGGAATTTCAACAGCCAATCCATATGCAAAAGAACCTCCTCAGGAAAGCTCCTTGATTAGCATGTCACAGCCTGGGAAACTCCTACAAGATAATGACTCAGCTCTACCCCACCTTCCTGAGGAGATATAAATTACCTGCCTACCATTTTTCTTCTCACATCAACACAGAGAGTACTCCATCTTCCTGTGTTATACCTCTGAGGATGCCAGTCCTCAGGTACTATAATGCCAAGACCACAGCCATACAGCCTGGAAAATCTACCAACAACTAATTCATTTGACACATGCATTGTACCCTTTTGAGGTCCCTTCCCAAACCCTGCCCTCCCCAGGTTCCATCCCCAAATCTCCAGGAATTTCCCAACCCAAAACTGCCAAACCCCAGTTCAGGAATGAGGAGGGCGGTCACACTTCCAAAAGCTCCCTTGTGTAAAAAAAAAAGAATCTCTTTGTAAATAGAAAACTAATTTAGTCATATGTTACAATGGTGAGGTCTGGAGTTCATGCCTCCAAGGTGTGCAGGAACCTGCTTCAGATCAGGACTACAGCTGGAGTTGCCAGCTCTGGGTTGGGAAAAACCTGGAGATTTGGGGGGTGGAGCCTGGGAGGGCAGAGTTTGGGGTGGGGAGGTACCTCAGCTGGGTATAATGTCCACCCTCCAAAGCAGAAGAAGAGTTGGTTTTAGGCCCCACTTTTCTCTGCCCTAAGAAGTCTCAAAGTGGCTTCCAATCACCTTCCTTTCCCCTCTCCACTACAGTCACCTTGTGAGATAGGTGGGACTGAGAGCATTCTTTTTTAATTTTTTAATATTTGTGTGTATGTGCCTGGAAATTATGGTTGACTTCTGGTGACCCCTAGTGTGGCTTAGACGTTTCAGACAGGTGGCTTGCTGTTGCCTTCATCTGTGTCACAGCCTTGGTATTCCTTGGAGGTCTCCCACCCAAATACTTGCCAAGGTCGGCCTTGCTTAGCTACTGAGATCTGATGAGATTGGGCTGAGAGAGTTCTAAGAGAACTGTGACTGGCCCAAGATCACCCAGCAGACTTCATGTGGAGGAGTGGGGAATCAGAACCCAGTCTTACAGATTAAAGTCCTCTGCTCTTGATCACTATACCACGCTGGTTCTCAGCAGCCATTTTCTCCAGAGGAACTAATCTTGGTTGCCTGGAAAACAACTGTAATAATGGGGATCACCAGGTGCTACCTGGAGTTTAGCAACCCTACCTGCAGCACATGGTAATAGGTTGCTTAAGGCTATTCCCTGTACCATTTCACTCATTTATTCAAGAAAGTTTGCATAGCAGATAGCCTTTTAGACAAAACAACGTAATAGATATTCAAATACATGAGAAAAAGGAACATTCAGCACTTCAGGAAAAAGTAAATATTGAAGACATAATTTAAAATCTCAAACTAAAATAAAAATAGCCACAGCATATTTAACTATGCACTAAACTGATGACAGTAGCTTGAATTTTTAGCGCAGCCGAGATTTAATTTTCAGACAGAAGATTAAGTAAGTGATAGTCCTCCAAACGGTTGGGAAAAGGGGAGTCATCCCTGTACTGCCTACCCAATCTCAAATGGTCCCGGTACTCATTGGGGAAACTTAAACATAATAATTATCAATTCATTCAAGTTTTAAGATGGGGAAAGGGGAGCATCTCTCCTTGAGCACACCTTTGGAGTAGTAGCATCTCTCCCTGAGCACACCTTTGGAGTAGTACAGGCCAGGAGCCAGTTTGGTGTAGTGGTTAAGCGCACAGACTCTAATCTGGGAGAACCGGGTTTGATTCCCCACTCCTCCACTTGCACCATCTGGATGACCTTGGAGAAGCCATAGTTCTGGCACAGCTGTCCTTGAAAAAGAGCAGTTTCTGTCAGAGCTCTCTCAGCCCCACCTACCTCACAGGGTGTCTGTTGTGGGGAGGGGAAGGGAAAGGAGATTGTAAGCCACTCTGAGACTCCTTTGGGTGGTGAAGGGCGGGGTATAAATTCAATCTCTTCTTCTTCTTCTTCTTCTTCTTCTTCTCCTCTTCCTCCTTTTATGCAAGCCATTTTTATAAATCAAAGGCCAGGTTTAAATATCTTTGACTTCCTTCCTTCCTTCCTGTTTGGTCCTTGCATCTGTTAAACATCTTCATTATGTTGTATGCTAATTTACTGCTCTCACCATCTACCTGTATGTATGGACTGGTAATTGTATCTGAGGAAGTATGCGCGCATGCGAAAGCTTACACCTTGAATAAAACATTGTTGATCTTAAAGGTGCCGCTGGACTCAAACTTTGTTCTTCTTTCTACAAACACTATTGTTTCAGTCAAGCCTCACTCACATCCAGGAAATGTGACTTCTATGCGCATGTCATGAGTAAATGCTTACCTATCACATTCCTGACCTACAATAAAACTAGAAACTTTCCCCTTTCTTTGTATTTGAAACTCACAATTAACTGGTTGCTTTGTCAAATACCTGACAAAATCCAAGATTGCTTTGCCCCATAGTCTAAAAATGCACAGCTGTCTCCAGGCTTATGTACTTAAAGATTTATACCCCACACTCTTAAAGAATAAAGGGCTCCTGACTCCTGAGCCAGCTTCACATATAAACAGAGAAGATTAAATAGTAAAAGATAAAACCATTTAAAAACAACAGTATGATGAAAAGCAAACCTTAAATGGGAAAGGACAGCTGCTAAAAACAACAGTAGAAGAACTAAATAGTGGCATCAGTAAAATGGCAGTATGAAAGAGGACTAAAACAGTCAAGATGTACTCACTATTCCTTTGCCAAATTTCCAACATAGTGTGCTTTTTCTAGGATCTCTGCCTTTAGAGAAAACCTTTTGGCTGGATGCAGCTGGGCCAACACAGGTGGCCAATTCCTTTTGGGTGTTTTAGTGTGTTTGTGACTATTTTCCAGTTTTAAGTTCTCAGCAAGAGAGCTGGGAATCCACACCAGAACAGCAAGTTTTGACCAGAATGGGGATTTTACCTTAAAAATACATTTTAGCCAGCAATATTGTCAATATGATAGCAGTAGCTTTTTTGCTATCCAGGAGTCAGGTCAAGAGAGCAACAGAAATGCTTTATAATGACTTTACCTTCCCTTATATGAATCACTTTCAACCTCCCAATAGCTCAAACAGGACATTTTCATTTTCACAGAGCTATTCTCAATAAAAAATCTTGATAATAATTTGCTCTTACAAGAATCAACTCTCAACCTCCCAACAGGTTGAACGGGCCATTTCCCTTTAACAGACTAAATATTAATAAAGTTGCTTGGTAATAACATCGTCTTCCATTCAAGACCCCCTAATAGGGATGTCAGACCCTCCCCCGGGGTGGGGACGGGAGTCCCCCACTGCCAGGCCCCCGCCTCTCTGCCACTGATCAGCTGGCCGATGGGGAAGAATTACCCCCAAACAAGGAACACCCAACATTTCAGCAATGTGCCTCCATGACTTCATCGTGACCCAGAAGTGACGTAGGCATGTCAGAGACATCAGGGCGACACTCTGGTTTCTGGACAAAATCTCGATGGTAGAAGCTAATTCTACCATAAAGTTTTTGCCCCAAAACCACATCGCCCAAATGTCCCTATATCACGTCTGGGTCACATTGGAAGTCACATGGGCATATTGCTGAAATGTGCAATGAAACTCCCAGCTCCTGGTAAGCTCACTCCCCATCTCCTGCCGGCTGCCTGATGGGACCTGGCAACCCTAGCTCCTAAGTGCAATTTGTGAGGAAAAAGTTTTCCCAGAAATCTCCCCCTCCCCAGGCACCTCCTACTTCTCCCCATTAGGAACAAAACAAATTTCCCTCACAATTTCAACCAGGGGGCCAGACTCATTGGGTTACATAAGAATTAGCTTATAGCCTTCCACCAAGTTTCAGCAAGCTATTTCTTTCACCCCCCTGGTCTGGCCGTCAGCCTCTGAATCCCAGTGCCACGAGGCAACATCAGGGGAAGGCCTCAGGGGAAGGCCTCAGTTACTGGACCTCCAGAGGAACTCATTGGCCACTGTGTAAGACAGGATGCTGGACTAGATGGACCATTGGTCTGATCCAGCCGGGCTCTTCTTATGCTCTTATGTTCTTAATAGACCTATTATTAGTAAAAATGTATTATAATAACTTTGTCTTCCATTATATTATGGGAATCAACTCCTATACTCCAACAGCTTGCAGAGGTTTTTTTTCTTTTAGCAGCTGTTACACAACTAAAGTACCAGCGCTGCACAGAAAAAGCCCCTCTTCTTTCTTGTGTACATTCCTGTTTCCTAACCTTTCAATGCTATATTTATAGTATTATATGACATTATAGTGAGTGATGCTAGTTGTATACTGTTTCTTCTCCTGACAGTTGTCGGTCACAAGGGTTATTAGCAATATTTACTGAATTGTCCCCACATTTTTTTAAAAATGTTGAAACTGAACACATAAATAAACCCCATCTGCCTACATCAAGTGTCCTTTGATTCTTCTTTGTGGGTGATCTAAATATAAAAATGCTAATCTGCTCCTTCTCTTCCATAGATCCCTTACCATGCCTACCCAGAAAATAAATCTGGCTTAACTATCTGAAATGCAACTATTCTATAATAAGTACAATCCATTCCATTGTGAAATGAAATGTTCTGTTAAAGAAAGGTCTGTGTCATGGCCTTGCTTTTAATAAACTTCCTCCCTCCCAAAAAAAACCAAAGGGACAAGCCACTGCAAAGGAACACAGACAAGCTATTAGCGGTGCTGGTGGTGGAGCAGGACCACAGTTGCCAGCTCCAGTTAGTGAAATTCCTGCAACCTGTGGAGGGTGGAGTTTGGAAAGGGGAGGGAGCTTAGCAAGGCCATGATGCCATATAGCACCCCCCCCCAAGCTACCATTTCCTCCAGGGGAACTGATCTCTGTGCCCTGGAGATCAGCTGAAATTCTGGGAGAACTCCAGGCCCAACCCTAGGCAGGCCAGAAGCAGGGTGTGTGAGGGGCAGGGAGTCCGTTTTCATTTGTGAAGTGTTATAGGGTAGGCAAAAGTCTATCTAATCTCTTTCACTGTTAAATCAGGAGTCCTGTGCCTCTAGGACTGCCAACGATGGGTTGGGATATTCTTGGAGATTTGGGAGCCGAGTTTGGAGAAGGTGGAATTTGGGGAGGGAACTCAGCAGGGATGTGATTCCATAAAGTCCTCCCTCCAAATCTGCTGTTTTCTCTACAGGGAATATCAGAAATCAGCTAATACCATGCTACAGATGATTACAAAGCATCTCAAGTAATGTTTATATATTTTTTATTTTTTTCTGTATTTCTTATAAATTATTCACCATTATATTAATTATCACATAAACATTAACACATAGAAAGAATCATATATCCAAACATTCTAAGTATCATCTTTTTGTATAACAAAAGATATTGTGCAGCCCCTTTATCAATACCAGTCCTCCTTAATTGTACAAAAGTTTTAAGAAGGAGACTCCTTAAAGTCTATTTTGAATTAGTGCCCATTCTTCCTCCAACAGAGGTCCAGATATCCTCCTGTTTCAGGGTCTTCCTCAGGGAGTTCAACAGATATTTCCAAGCTTAAGGTTGCCAAATACCAAAATATTTATCCAAATTTCACCAATGAACGCTGCAAAAAGTCTCTCTTAGTGAGCCCAAGACTTGCTCAAAAGTGAAAAGCACTGGAATACGATCACTGGTGTCCAGCGTAGGATAGTTAGAGCAAACCCTGTTTGTAGTGAAAGAGCCCCAGGACAGTGTGAGGTCACTTGCTGATCCCAGTGTAATGCAAGCAAGGTAATAAGGTACCTTTCTGAAAGGTAACAGATACTTGCTTTTAGTCAGTAGTTTTGGAGGCAGTTCCAGTGCCTGAACGACCCCCAATCTTTCATTCTTCCACTTGCTTTTTAAAATTCCCAACCCACCTCCACCCCCAGAGTCTGATAATGGGGCTACTAGCATTTGTTAGTAAGATGTTAGGTGCTCGGTTACTATGGGAACTGGGTTATGCATCTACCTTTGTAGATAGAGAGGATTTGGATATCTATGTCAAACAGAAGCATGGTCTAGCAGTGCTGCTAGACCCAGTTCAACAATCTGTTCAGACAAAAGCAGAAGCATGCCATGCTCTCTAAGCCACCAACTAGAAGGTGAACAGCAGATGCAATTTGCTGTTCATTCTCTGGCTGTAAGTTCGAACCTTACATGCCATTCTAATATATTTGATAAAATGTGCGTGCACACGAAAGCTCATACCTTGAATAAACCTTTGTTGGTCTTAAAGGTGCCATTGGACTTTAAATTTGTTGTACTGCTTCAGACCAACACGGCTAACAAACTGGATCTGGGTAGCTGTTGTGAGGATAAAACAGAGGAGTGGGAGAATGATGTTGTAAGCTGCTTTGGATTCCCATAGAGGAGAAATGCAAGGTATAAATATCTAGGTATATAAATAAATGTTGGGAGATGCAGCTGGTTGGGTTGTTGTGGGTGAAGGAGCAATATTGCCAGGGTCAGTTCTAGGTTTTAGAAGGTACCATTGGCCCCCAAACCCTTATGGCCCCCAAACTCCGTAATGGGAGGGTGGGATAGAAATGATGATGATGAAGAAGAAGAAGAAGAAGAAGAAGAAGAAGAAGAAGAGATTGGATCTATACCCCACCCTTCACTGCCCAAAGGTGTCTCAGAGTGGCTTACAAGCTCCTTTCCCTTCCCCTCCACACAACAGACACCCTGTGAGGTAGGTGGAGCTCAGGGCAGGGACATCCAAGAGACCAGGGACCAGAAAACATCTGAAATCTGTAGGAGTCCTTAATAATTGTTAAAAACCTGGTGGAAGAGGAAAGTCTTAACCTGTTTTCTAAAAGACAAAGAAAGGACACCAACTGGGCATCCACAGAGAGAGTTCTGTAAAATTGAGGTGATGATTGCTGAAGATGCCCCACCCCTGGGAAATGATGTTTTGATGGTAGAACATGGAGAGAGAGAGAGAGGTTGGATTGATACCCCGCTCTTCACTACCCAAGGGAGTCTCAGAGCGGCTTACAAACTCCTTTCCCTTCCTCTCCCCACAACAGACACCCTGTGAGGTAGGTGGGGCTGAGAGA
This sequence comes from Gekko gecko, assembly GCA_029375565.1. Lineage (NCBI taxonomy): Eukaryota > Metazoa > Chordata > Lepidosauria > Squamata > Gekkonidae > Gekko > Gekko gecko. The sequence goes on along the minus strand of JAPDNY010000013.1, from coordinate 51,832,180 downwards.
GCTCTGACAGCAACTGCTCTTTTTCAAGAACAGCTGTGCCAGAGCTTGTGACTGACCCAAGGTCACATCAGCAGGTGCAAGTGGAGGAGTGGGGAATCAAACCCGGTTCTCCCAGATAAGAGTCCGCGCACTTAACCACTACACCAAACTGGCTCTCCAAACTGATGATGATGATGATGATGCAGCCCATTCTGGGGACTCTGGAGGGAAGGGGCACTGCTCCTTCACTGCCTTGCCACAGCACTTTCCCCTGTACACTTACTTGGGAGCAAGCCTCATTGAACATAGTGGGCCTTGCTTCTAAGTAAATATGCAGAGGGGCATGCTGTGGCTCACCCACATTCCTGTCTGCCTCCCAGCCACTTGCCTGCCCAGTGAGTCGTCTCCCCCATCTCTGGCGACCAGTTGCTTACCCATTTTTTTAGGGCAGTTGTCTTACATTCTGGGTTGTCTTCCTTTTGAGTAAATATGAGTACTATTTTACTTTCTTTAAACTGTAAGATTGTTATTAAAAGCATCGCATATCTGCAACATGTTCTCCTGCAAAGGAAACTGAATTTATAAAAAGGGATTTAAATGTTCCAGTGTTTGGGAAGGGGAACCACAAAACAGTGGGTTGGATCCCAACTAAACCGGCAGTTTCTGCCGATTCCCCCTTCCTGCTGCAGATCCTCCTCATGCAATTACTCAAGATTCCCTATCTGCCAGGAGCAGCGTTTTATGGAGATCAGTGGGCTGTAGTGGGAGGTGGGAAATTTCCATTCTGCTACTGGAAAATTCAGTCTGGATCCAACCCTGTTCTTACTCTAGTTATGCCAGTCTGCCTACAATTTTTCCCACTCTGGCATCAGTCTGATGGCCACATTTACCTTTCTTTTTTCCAACACTCCATTGTAACCTGGAGTTGTCTTTGGGGCTGCCTCGTCCGTAGTGTCATATAGATTAAGTTAGCTGATTGGACATCTACTGCAGGGACAAACTGTCCCATCTGTCCGATGCCTGGTCCAACCTGCCTCAGGGGGATTCTCTGTGTGCCATCTCAGTTTGCCAATTTTAGCACTGCAAATAGCATCAGCACAGTAATAGAGAGGACTGCTACTTGTAAAATAGTGAGTGAGACACCAGGGACAAACCCGGGACTTGGGAGGAAAAAGATCCAATTTTCTCTTTGGTGGAAGATCAATGGCCAGGTGCGACAAATACAGTCTATTAAGGCTATTTCTCCAGGTGACAAATTCTGTTATCAGCATCCCACCATGCACAGGCCTGGGATATAAATGGAAAGGTTGTTCTCACCTCTGCACAAAACTGTGAACCAAATTTGGGAGTCCCTTCTGTGGAGTTTGGTTCGTCTGATCGACCATGTGCATTACATGTGAGCACTTAGCTGGATGCTAAGCAAACAGACTGAGATTTCACGGCAGGCAGGCAGCAGGTATCCTGCTAAATGGAACCTGCTGATTCCCCCAGCTGCTGCCCTTACAGGGCTTTAAGTCTTAATTTTTGTAGAAGTACCAATTAATGAGGATAGCCCACAGGGTTTGCGCTGCAGCCATCTGATTTCAGCCCCTGGGAGAGCCAAGGAGCAGCTGGCTCTTCATTAATGGAAGAGAGGAGAACAAACATTAAGCTTTGCCCCATACCCTCCCCAAGGGAGCTGAGGCTGGGCTGGCAGATGTAAGGCAGGGAACACTGCTGAAGGAAAGCAGGGGAGCTGGGGAAATTGGCTGTGATGTATTTGCATATATATATAAAAAAGTGGGGGAGGCAGCCTCTCCTCGGCCTGTGATCAAGGTGGCTTGCTTCGGTCTGTACTCATTTTCCAAGGCAGCTGTTTTGGGGGAATTAGGGGAATCCAGCAGAAGTGCAGTGCCAGTTCTTCAGGGAAGAGAGGGAAAAAGAAACCGCCTTGCCATGTTGCTTGGAGCTAAAACTGGTCATGGCTCTTCGTGTGTGTGTGTGAAATGCCACCAAGTCGCTTCCAGCGCGTGGTGACCTTATGAATTCATGTCTTCCCAAATGTCCTATTGTTAATAGCCTTGCTCAGGTCTTGCAAACTGGGGGCCATGGCTTCCTCTATTGAGTCAGTCCATTTCATTTCAGGTCTTCCTCATTTCCTGCTGCCTTCAACTTTTCCTGGCATTATTGTCTTTTCCAGAGATTCTTGGGCTGAGTTCAGACTGGCCGTTTGCCCCGCTATAGCTGTGTGTGAGCAACGTTTCACAAGCGGATTAATGGGGCCGTTTGCACAGGCACATCTGCCTGGCGTTCGCCACCCATAGTCAACCCGTCACGTACCGCTTTGCTCCCGCGTTTAAAAGATACCTGGTGAAAGTGGTAGCAAATCCCAGAGAGCGCCTTTATCCTGCTTCATTCCGCTTCTGGGAAGTGTGAACACTAACCTGAAAAGCCGGGAACAACCCATGGTAATAATGTCCACTGGGTGTTTCCACGCATAAAGGTGCACTTGATTGCCCAGGAGAGTCAGCAGCAATAGGATTGGATGTGCTCCACTCTACTGCCCAATGCGGTGCCGGCGCAACAGGATCCTCCCCAAATCGCCCTGATGTGCTTATGCACATGAGTGCATATGCCCACATAGCCGAATTACCAGGAAAAAGCTGTTTACAGCTGCGCCTCCAGGCCAGCAGTCTGAATGCTCCCTCGCACCTCCTCCCGGTATGCTCCCGCATCAGTCCGTGCAGTGTGACCAGGAAAACCGGAACAGTTTGTTCCGGGTCTTTTTTGCAATGACTTCCTCTCGCTTCAGACTGCCAGTCTGAACTCAGCCTTGTCTTCTCATAATGGGACCAAAGTACAATAGCCTTAGTTTAGTCATTTTAGCTTCTAGGGAGAGTTCAGGCTTGATTGGATCTAGAACCCACTTATTTACGTTTTCGGCGGTCCACAGTATCTTTCTGCCAGTTTAGTGGAGAGCCAGTTTGGTGTAGTGGCTAAGTGAGTGGACTCTAAACTGGGAGAACCGGGTTTGATTCCCCACTCCTCCACTTGCAGCTGGTGTGACCTTGGGCAAGCCATAGTTCTGTCAGAGCTGTACTTGAAAGAGAAGTTCTTAAAAGAGCTCTCTCAGCCCCACCCATCTCACAGGAAAAGGAGATTGTAAACTGCCCTGAGACTCCAAGTGAAGGGTGGGGTATAAATCCAATCTCTTCTCCTTTTCTTCCAACACTACATTTCAAATGAATCCACTTTATTCCTGTCAGCTTTCTTCATTATCCAACTTTCACACCCTTACATAGCAATGGGAAATACTGTGGCTTGAATTAACTTGCTGCTGGTCGCCAGCAACACATCCCTACACTTAAGAATCTCTTCTTCCTCCTTCATGGCTGCCCCCCCAATCTCAGTCTCCTTCGGGTTTCTTGGTTGCAGTCTCCCTTTTGGTTGATGACGGAGCCCAGGAACACAAAACTTTGCAATGCCAAACAAAACTCTCTGCAGAAGCAAATAACAAATGATTTAATTATTTCAATATTTATATTCTGCTTTCCTCCCCAGTGGGGACCCAAAGCAGTTTACAACTTCACTCTTCTTTCAACCATTTTATCCTTACAACAGCAACCCTGTGGGATGACCTCTGGGTAATGGTGATGTGCTTATAATCCCTGGGTTTATAACTGCCTCTAGCCAAGAGGAATGGCAAGGTATAAGTATTTGAATTAATGGAGATAGAATCACAAGACTCACAGAGCTGGAAGGGGCCCCATACAGGCCATCTAGTCCAACCCCCTGTTCAATGCAGGATCAGTCCTGATCCATTCTGACTATAAGACACTTGTGCAGCTCTGTTTCCAAGGGCAGATCAGTAAGCCCTCTTTTGGCTTTTCCAGCGAGATTGACTGCATTATCATTTATTATCTGTAAAATCTCCTCAAACGTGCTAGATGCTGTACCATAGTAAAGCAAATGGCTGCCTGCCTGCAAGCATACAACCTAAAGGAAATGAGATACAACGAGATATGATGAGGAGAAAAGGCAAATCTTTGCACGAGCTGAGTGTGGTTGGTGTTCTATGGCTGGAACATGTGTGGTTGGTGTTCTGTGGCTGGAACTACAAATGTGCCTTTTGGTTCTAAAGAAAAGCTGGGGAGAGGGCTCAAAATGGACTGGGACCACAGCACAGAGAAACATGGAGGGGGTTAAGTCTTCCCCTTTCCAGGCTGCTTTAAGCCCTAGGAAGAGCCAGTGTGGTGTAGTATTTAAGAGCAGCAGACTCTAATCTGGAGAACTGGATTTGAATCCCCACTTCTCCAGATGAAGCCTGCTGGGTGACCTTTGGAGATTCACAGTTCTCTCAGGATTCTCTCAGCCTCACCTGTTGTGGGAGAGAGGAAGGGAATGTGATCATAAGCAGCTTTGAGATTCCTTAAGGTAGAGAAAAAAGGGGTATAAAAACCTACTGGTCTTCTTCTTCAGGAAGAAGCAAAGACAGGTTTGCCATCAGAGAAGACAGAAGAACAGCAAGCAAAAAGGATATATTTCTGCTTATATAGGATCAACAGCCATCCCAAATTCAGTAGGGATAGCATAATTATTGCTAGAAAATGGAAATTGTGTGCCATGGGATACCTATCGTGATGATCCTTTTTGGTGGAACATCTGCTAACTTTTCTGAGGAAGAATGCCCTGTCACTAATGCTGCTTCTTCGGCTCACAATGAGAAGCCGCACACCAGAAGTTACACTGACCGTTTTTAAGGATTTCCAGAGATACAAATTTGTTATAATTTTCAGAAATCCAATTCAGTCCATTAAATATATTGAAGAAAAAACTGGATTCAGTTTTCACCAGTGAATATGCAAATCTCCCTAGGCTGAGAGGATTCTTGAATAGGCGAATAGACAGCTCTGTTCTCTTCACAGAGCTACAGTTCCTAACTTTCCTCAATCAGGAGCCGCAACTGTGAAGCTACATGCCCCCCCCCCACTCCCCGCATCATCCCTTGGAATTGTCATTTCAAAAGAAGTTCTCATTTTACTGGAACACATTTGAATTGTGAGCCCAGAGAGAGTTACAGTGAGTGCAGTATGCTTTGCTGAAATTGGAAGCTAATTTCCATGACCCCTTTAGAGGCTTTATTTTCTACCTGAAGTGATTCCTTTTGTTGGCTCAGAGGACATGCTCATTTCAATCAAAACTCCCTGACACTGGATTATCAAACTACTGCTAATCTCTGTGCTGATTTTACTCCACTGGGAAAATAGTCTTCAAAATGATGCTGGAACTTTACAGGCAGGGAGGGACCAAACCAACATGTCTGGCCAGTCCTACCATTTGGAAGAAATTATTTGCCCTGGCTACTTTTAAAAACTCTGAGCCCTTTAAATCTCACTGCATTCATTTACTCCTCCTTAAAGTAAGGGCTGTGGAGGAGGTAGAGGACATGGGTGGGACAACCTGCATTTTTCTCATTGCTGCATTCTCTCCATCTCCCCCCTCCCCTTCTGCTTCTAATGGGATGTGGCCCAGGAGCCATCATTCCAAGCCCCATGCGACACAAAGGAGACTGATCACGGCAGGAAAATTGTCCTGTTATTTTTGGTGCTAATGGTATCACTTCCCCTCACCTGTCATTTTTATACAGCTGTAGAGGCTTGATTCCTGAGAGTGGGGGAGGCAATAGGGTCTATGCGCCATGCTGACAGATACATGTGACAGGGAGATGGCACAAAATGTGCTTATGCGTATGCTGATGCACATTCATGTACCTGTAAAGTCAGAACAGGTACAGGGTAAAAGGACCATCATGGCATCACCGGCAAGAACTGCTGGGATTTGTATAAGTTCTGCAGAGTAAATAAGCAGAAAGCTGAAAGAAAAACTTTACCTAGAAAAAATAAGGGAGGGAGTTCATTGGAGGAAAAACAAGAAAGATAGTTCTTCGCTAACTGACTACATCTTACTGGTTGCATGGCTAGAAGCTAAAGCTGGAATGTTGACTCTGTCTCTGCTCACAGCTCTCAGAACAAAGGCAGGATATTCTGCCATAAAAGATTAAAGAAATGCATGTGTGATCAAAGGCACATCTTCAAACCAATATATTGATCAGCCAATGACAAGACTAAAGAACACTTCAATTATACTAGTCAGTCACCACCCACTCTAGCCCGGGAAAACTTTCTCTGCTTCTAATTGGTCACAGCTTAGCTAGGTAATATCCTGTTCGCACACAACATCAGTTTAACTCTATTTTAATTTTCTCGTCTGTGGGGTGGATGCCTTGTGCATCGACTGCGAACCCCAGGAATTCGATGCGGGGCACACCCAGGAGGCATTTCTCCTTCTTCACCTTGAGGCCAGCCTCGTTGAACCTCTGCAGGACCTGACGCAGCCGTTCGGTGAAGGCGGTGGAGTCCAGTGCCGCGATGATGACATCATCTAAAAAGGGCTGGACCCCTGGAATTCCTTTCAGGAGGGAATCCATGAAGGATTGAAACATCCCTGGCGCCACTGAAACCCCAAACTGCAGTCTATTGACCCGGAAAGCCCCCTTGTGGGTGGTGATGGTTTGTGCTTCCGCAGCGGCCGTGTCCACTGGCAGCTGCTGGTAAGCCTGCGCCAGGTCCAATTTGCCGAAAACTTTGGCCCCCGTCAGGGAGGCCAGGACATGGCTCACTACCGGGACCAGATAGGCGTGGTCCTGCAGAGCCTTATTTATGGTGCATTTGTAATCTGCACAAATGCGTATAGCCCCATTCGGTTTAATTGGCGTTACAATGGGGGTTTCCCAGCGCGCTGACGCGACCGGTTCCAGCACGCCTTGGGCGACCAGGCGGTCGAGCTCGGCCTCTATTTTTCCCCGCATGGCTAGGGGAGGGGGCCGTGCCTTTATGCGGATGGGTCGTACGTTAGGGTCCAGATCTAGCGAAATCGGGGTCCCATTGTACCTCCCCAGGGTCCCATCGAATACTTTGGGGAACTCCCGGCAAACTGCCTCCCAGTCAGCGGTCCCGAGGTGGTTTACTCCTGCTATTTGGAGTCCCAAAGGCCCAAACCACGACAGTCCCAGGAGGCTTGAGAGGCGCCCCTCCACAACCAACAGGTCCAGCAAGCCCGAGAACCCTTTAAATTGGACTTGAAACTTGCCCCAGCCACGGACTGCCACTGGGTTTTTGTTAAAGTCCGTCAGTTTCAACCCCCGTGGCTTGTGCAGTCGGGGTCCCCCTTGGGGCATAGCGTTTAAGGGTCTCCGCGGAAATTATAGAGAACGAGGACCCTGAGTCTATTTCCATTTGGCAGGGGACCCCTCTATTTGGACAGTCACATGCACCTTGTCCGGGCTTTCAGGGGGCAAGTTACATATCGTCTGCCGGCGCTGTGTCGTCACGGTGTGCAGGCTTGCGGCGTCCAGCTGGGCCGTGGATCCCAGGCGCTTGCCCTTGGAGCGGCAGACTCGGGCGAGGTGTCCGGCCTTGTTGCAGGTCCTGCAGACGGCGTCCCGGAAACGGCAGGTCCGGCGCTCGTGAGCGTCGCCACAGCTGGCACAGGCAGATGCGTTGGGCTGGTTTGGTGGTGCGGGGGATCCCCTGTTGCGTTGGGTGCGTGGCTGTGATCGGCGGTTCACCTGTAGGACCTCCTCATCGTTCGAGTCATCCGAGGGGCCGGAGTCCTGGAGGCGATGGACCGTCTTAGGCCGGCGATCTGCGTGGGACTTCTCGTAGGCGGCCGCTTCTTGGATGGCGGCCTCCAGAGTGAGGTCGTCCCGGCTGACGAGCCTGCGGCGCAGCTTCGCCTCCTTCAGCCCCACCAAGAACTGGTTTAGGAGGGTGTCTGCGAGGTTGGGGAAGGCACACCTTGTGGCTGTGCGGCGTAGTCCGGCCAGGAATTCCGGAGATGTTTCGTCGGGGCCCTGCATTCTCGCGAAGAACTCCATTCGTTCCGCGAACTTGGTGGGCTTTGGTGCCAAGTGGTCAGTAAACGCCTTGACCAGCATGTCGTAGGTGGCGGCCGCGTCTTTCGGCAGGAGGGGGTTTACCAGGTCCTTCAGGAGGAGGTGTGCCTCGATGCCGCAGTAGCGCAGGAGATAGGCCTTCTTCGTACCCGCATCCGTGATGCCATGGATCTCGAAGTGACGCTCCAGCGTCTCGATCCAGGTCTCCCAGTGTGCGGGACGAGAGATGTCGAAGGCGGGGAAGCTCTCGTTGCTAGCGGCCATGGTGCTCACCCGTGGAGGTCGCGGTTCAGGCGTAGAGTTGGCGGCGTTGAAAGCGAGGCTGCTCTCGGGGTCAGCGGTGCTAGGGAGCGGTGCGGTGCCCAGGAACCGAAGAGGCGGACACGAAGCTCGGCGGCGGCGTTCGGTGCTTTCGGCGTTGGGGCGGTCAGCGGTGCTCGTCTCGTGGTCGTTGTTCATGGAGGGAGTTAGCATCCCATCCTCGTCGCCAGTGAAAAGTACTGAGACTTACTAGTGATTTCAGCTCTCACATACTTTATTAGATGAAGAACAAGACAACTGAGCCGGCTCGCAGGCCGGCTTTTATTCCCAAGTGACCCACACCCCAAACACACACACACCCGGTGATTCGCTATTTACATTGATTGGATTAACTCCTGCTCCTCCATTGGAGGGGAGTCAGGATCCACTAGTCCATTGTCCTTCGGGGCGAAGCTCAGGCTCTTCGCCTGGCCACATGGTGGACCGGTTAGAACCAGTCCAAGCACATGGCTGTCCAGAGCCCATGTTCTCCTGTGGATACATTACATCTATCATGACTGGAAGTGTTGACAACTTGGAAAGATTCCAACAAGAACCCTCAATGCTGGCAGATTCCACTTGGGAACTGTTGTTTCAATGGTTTATATTATTAAAATACGATTTATACACCTAGTATTTAACATTATGAACTAGTCCTAGCCATGCATAACATAAAAGAAACCAAGGGCAGGTAAAACTTGGAAGGAAGAAGAGTCTGCGTTGTGGTTAGGGCTGCCGGCTGACCTGTCCCTTTAACAGAGGTTCAATGTGTGGAAATGGGCAGTTGAAGCAAAAGTAAACAGCATCACCTGCTTCTGAGGCAGAACATTTTTCTCCAGGCTGGTTGGCAACTTTAGCTGTGGTCAGATTGCTTCCTCAGCTTTGATATGGAAATGTTAAGAGATATCTGATTCCTTATTAGAGTAGTGAGACCCTGGTTCATTCTGCACTTTGATCATTTACTGCTTTGATGTAGCGGTTAAGTGTGCAGACTCTAATCTGGGAGAACTGGGTTTGATTCCCCACTCCTCCACTTACAGCTGCTAGATGACCTTGGGCAAGCCATAGTTCTGTCAGAGCTGTTCTCTCAAGGGCAGTTCTGGAACGAGCTCTCTGAGCCCCACCTACCTCGCAGGGTGTCTGTTGTGGGGAGGGGAAAGGAAAGGGGTTTGTAAGCCACTCTTGAGACTCTGAGTGAATGGCGGGGTATAAATCCAATCTCTCCTCTCCACTTTTATCGTTCCTCTGCAGTCAGATGGAAGCAAATTTCCAAGTGTGGTTCCACACAGCACAATGTTCCCATAACAATCCTACAAAGTTGACCCCACAGCAAAGCCGAAAGGGGGTGGGGGTATTATTGATCCCACTCAGATTTGTTGTCAGCCAAGAAAATCTGAGGATTGCCTCCCTCCCTTCCCCTCCCAATCTCAGCAGTGGATCACTATAGGGGGGTTCTCCCCATGTGTTTTACAAACCCATAAAGACTCGAGCTAGGAATAAAATGACCACTGAACCAGCTATTTGTTGGCATCTGCATCTGTCTGTCACAGGCTCACCTCCAAATAGTTCCAAGCATGGCTCTCCTGTTTTGCCCTGATCCTCACGGCAATCCTGTGAGGCAGGTCAGGCTAACAGAAAGGGTGACTGGCCCAGAGTCATCCAGCAAGCGTCATGGATTTGAACTTGGGTCTCCCATCTGGACAACTTAACCACTACACTACGAGGGCTCATCTGCCGTATACATTGCAAAGACAGGATGAAGCCAAACTCATCTCAGCCCAGGAAAAATGCAATCCTGCTCCACTCTTCACATTATCTCTGAACGGTGTCCTTTGAGACGCCCATCAAATGACAGCAACATCCCAACATTAGCTGCTGATTAGCAGTAGATAATAAAACTAGCAGAGATCGTGTGAAACGTGGTTCCATTGGACATACCCTGAGAACTTGCCAAGCGTTTGCAACGGCAAGCTTCCTGTATGCACAAAGCTGTGCAACACACTGGAAGGAAGCCAGGATGACACACGGAAAAGCTGCAAGTATTGTGTTTTTCTCACCCTGCTCGAGATTATCACTGCCCAAGACTGAAAGCATTAGGGAGTAGCATATGTCCTTTGCGTTAAATGATTCCGTCAGGCAATCACAAGGCCGCTCTTTCTTGTTTACTCCCGGAAGGTTTTACAGGTAGCAGATGGGGTTCCTGATAACGAAGTCACAGCTCACGCCTGCTGGTGGCTTTTTGCAAGGGAGAAAGAATGCGAGGAAGGAATCATGCACATGCATGATTGCATGTGATGAGCAGCATCTGCCATTAGCAAATATTCCAATCTGGCTGTCACAGCCAAGACCCAGAAACAAGGGGCGAGGGGGGGAATCAATATGTCAAGCCTCCCCCGGGCTGCCACTTTCAGCCTTATTATAAACTGCAATAGCTGCTTCATCGTTTCACTTGCGTAACCTAAACCTACTGGGGGTGAGGGTCACATCACACACTGGAGGTCACTCTGGAGTGCGTTGCTTAGTTCCCCATGACCCCCTTGTTATACACCTGCCCCTCACAGTGGGATATGGGACTCTGTCAGCTGAATTTTTTGGGTTGCAAGATTGTGACTCTCACAGCTGTGATCTGATGTAAAGACTCAGGGCCGACTCCACTCATGTCTGTCTCAGGTGGCAGATTTGGGGCAACATTAAAAAAGGCAGGAAATAGTCAGCTACCTTAATTATGATAGGGGGAAGGAGACCTTTCCCACCCATCATGGACTGTTCTTTCTGGTTCTCCCTGTGTATTTGCTCAGAAGATAAGGAACCCAAAACACAAGATGGCAGGAAACCTGTGAATGGATCTCGGTGCACTTCTGAAAAAAGAGAGGGTCCCTTGCTTACCGGGACAGATTTCTTAAAATACAAAAAAGTGTGGGTAGTTGCCGCCCTCTTACAAGAGGCATTCTCTTTTCTGCATCACACAAGAAGAAATACTTTCCCCATGGTGTGGAATGTAATGGAACAGAGTTAAGAGTTCAATAGACTTGGAAGGGTGTAACTCCCCCAAGGATTAAGAGAATGTATACGTTTGCATAGGGATAAAAAAAATGCTGCTGGCATGCATGAGTGGGAGGGGCTGTGGCTTAATGGTACAGCATCTGCTTGGCATGCAGAAGATCCCAGTTCAATCCCCAGCATCTCCAGTTAAGGATCAGGTACTTGTGCACTGTCTACTTGCTCTCAGGCGCTTCATTTATCTGGGGCTGCCTGGACTTTGGATCTCTAGCATGCTAACAGAGCCACTGTGGCTGCACTGGGCAGGTATCAACCCAGTTTACACAAGCCTCTGGAGATGAGCAGAGTCACAGAGCTAAGTTCTTACATCACATTTATGTCCCATCTAAGATTGTCTTTAATCATGTGACAGCCCACTCGTAGGCTCAATGTTCTAAAGGTAAAGGTAAAGGTTCCCTTGCTCGAAAGCCAGTCGAATCCGACTCTAGGGTTGCGGTGCTCATCTCCGTTTCAAAGCCGAAGAGCCAGCGCTGTCCGAAGACGTTTCCGTGGTCATGTGGCCGGCATGACTAAACACCAAGGCACACGGAATGCTGTTACCTTCCCACCGAAGTGGTACCTATTTATCTACTTGCAATTTCTTGCTTTCGAACTGCTAGGTTGGCAGGAGCTGGAACTAGAGACGGGAGCTCACTCCGTCTTGCGGCACCCGGGTCTCGAACTGCTGAACTACTGACCTTCCACAGCCTGCAGTTCAGTGTCTTAACCACTTGAGCCACCGCAGCTCCTTTTTCAATGTTCTACCAATCCAGAAAATTTAAGAAAAGAAAGAAACCCAAGAACATAACTCTGGTTTTTACAAATTTATTTATACATAAAAACATAGAATTAGTTTACATTGTTCACCATTAATAACATTAAAAATATTAAAAACTGCCAAGAACAACGTTAAAGGGGCGGGGTGGGGGAGACAACTCTGATATTTACAACCTCCCAGGCAGGTCTGGGATGGGACGGGTGATGAGTGATGTGGAGGCAAGGCGTACTGTCGAAAGCAAACACAGCATTGTGCAATGACAGCAAGTCAACATCCCCAGGCATTGTCACGTGGGGGGGGGAACATATGGCTGGTGACAGGGGGGATTGTCTGAGGTGCCCTTAATGCTTTGGGGCGATGGGCTGGAGCTAAGTCTTCAGGTGCATTCCCAAGACCATGGGGGAGATTTGGCTCTCTCTTAATAGCTACAATGATGGTGCCGGAAAGCAGAACAAAGCTGGAGTCCAGCGGCTCCTTTAAGACCAACAAAGTTTTATTCATGGCATAAGCTTTCATGTGCAAGCACACTTCCCCTTTAATGCTGCTTGAAAGTGGCCGTCACAGGTGATTTATGGCAACCTCATAGGTCTTCAAGGCAAGAGATGTTCAGGGGTGGTTTAACATTGCCTGCCTCTGGATAGCAGCCCTGGACTTCCTTGGCAGTCTCCCATCCAAGTCCTAACTAGGGTCGACCCGGCTTAGCTTCCGAGATCTGACGAGACTGGGCTAGCCTGGGCCATCCCGGTCAGGGTTTAATAGCTTCACTATGCTTGTAATCAGAGAGCAGTAAAAAGGACATCCTCCTTATGACCCTGCATGATCTCAGTACGTGATTATGGTGGTGAGGAGATTCTAACCAGTATCCACACTTGCAAGGCGTGAACACAGCAGTACCATATTTACCCCAAAGGAAAACGACCCTCGATGGAAGACAATCCTCCTAAAGAAAAAGGCTATCCACACAAAAAGAGGGTTTGTGAAAATCATGCACACAATAGTCATGTCCATGTGAATTTAAGATGCTCCCACCCCCTTCTTGATGGCACATGTGGGCAAAAATCTAGTCTTCCTTTCGGGTAAGCTGGGTAGCTGGTGAAAGTCTACAGTTCAAAGGATACTGAGTTGTTGACCTGGGTTTTAGTCAGTGTTCCCTCTAAGCTGAGTTAGTGTGAGCTAGCTCAGATTTTTTTAGCCTCCGGCTCACACATTTTTGTCTTAGCTCAGGAAGGAGGGCTCCAGAGCAAACTAATTTATACAGTAGCCAAATTGCTTCCTCACCACTCTAATGCCAGTAGCGCACAAAGTAGAATTTTTGCTCACAAGACCCCACAGTTTAGAGGGAGCTTTGGTTCTAGTCCCACATCTGGGATAGGCTCATTTGTGTAGTCACACCTTCTCATCTGCAAAATGGGAATCATAGCAACTGACCACACAGGCACACAGAATAGAAGACTGCAATACACTTTGCACAGTAAAATAAGCTGCATAAACACAAGCAATGGCCTGCGTTGGAATAGCACACCCGTTTTTGTGATCTTGTGCATATGGCACCAACCTGTGTCTGCACCATTTGTGGCAAACCAGGCAGATATGGCCAAGGGATCTTTAAAAACAGGAAAACCGTGGCACAAGGGGCACAAAGTGTGGTGCACCAAACACAACAGTGAGAGCAGCAATAGTGCAAGTTTACTGTGCAGATGCCATGGCTCAGTCGCAGAGTGGCACAAAGGCAATGTTCAGTATGGACATAGGGATGGCACTTACCCACTTCTGGCAGGAGGCTTCCACTAATCCTTCCTGGTCCCCACCACTGTTCTTATGAGCAGTGGGGAAGAAAGAGGGAGAGGGAAATGCTGTTGCACAATGCCTTAGCACCATTTCCAGCCAAGAAAAGGAAGTGATATCACCATGTTGTCGTAGCGCTCTAGGAATCCCTGGATCTCTATGGTCAAATTGTGCCGATCTGCAGGGCTTCTTGAGCATCACCACATTGCAGTCATGGCAATTCTACTTTTTTGGCTGGAAATGACATCAAGGCATCAGGGTGACACCGTATCTGCTCATTCCCACTGCTGGAGCCTTCCGCCATGGGACCGTCAAGGCCTGGCAACCCTAATGGGCAGCATGAGGCAGAATGCAGAGGTCAGCTGGGCATCAGCATTCAGCTCTTGGAACTCTGACCCCTGGACTCTGAATCTGATAACTAGCTGCATTGGAATAGTCTGATCTATACATGCAGGAGACTAAAGTCACTTACACATGTATTATTTGGCTTGGATTGGATGCTGTTGTGTCCCCCCCCCGCTTCTCCACAGAATCATAGTGCTTGCAGCCTTGCATGCAACACCTGGGTTTTCCTCAACTTTTCTGCAAGACTTTCCCAAATCCACTTTGCTGTGATGTTTTGGAAAAGGTCACAGCAAAGCTGAGCTGACTACCACGTGGGTGGGAAAATCTGGATTTTCCTAGTCCTCCATTTTCCCTTCCCCAGTCCCTGTGGTGGCAGTTCTTCCCCTACACCATCAGAGGGCTTTTTCTGAGGACTGCTGAGGAACTGCATTTTCAAACACTGCCTTGTGAAAATTTCCCTGCAAGCAGAAAACCAGCATAACAGGGAGTGAGCTGGGCTAGAACTGCCCTGCTTGGAGGACTAGATTGTGTGGCTTTTTTAACCTGGAGAGAGCATTTTACATGAATATTTACATATAGCACATCCACAAGCAGTCCTTTCCTGTCCCCTCAGAACTGTACCACCAAATTCTTGTGCGCTTTAGACCAAGGAGAAAAGACCTGTGGAAAGTATCATCTTTCTGCCCAATTATGCATTTCTGCAATGTACCTCCCCCTCCATTTTCAACTCAGGTCGGAACCCTGTCATAGCAAATGGCTCCTTACTTGGTTACGAGGCAACATTTAAAAAGCCCTCTAATGGAGAGGGAAAAGGTGGCCACAAGGACTACGGTAAGGGGAAAGTGCCAATGTGGGTGGGATCTGGAAAAAAATGTTCCCATCCACATGGCATGCAAAGGCTACAAGTGTAGAAAATGCATCAAACCACTGCAGGGGAAAAAACCCGAAGCAGGATGAAGAGGGTGACATCCTGTGGATGCTCCCCAAAACAACATGCAGTAAGAAAACCAAGGCAGAACAAAACACTTGTGGGGAACCAGCCATGGCTTGGGGAATCTTGTATTTGCCTCAGAACATGTAGTTCCACCCTCCGTTCTACCCTTCATCTCAGGCCTTCAGGAAAGCAGGTCTGTCGTGAATGCCAACCTTCCATCCAAATCCTCATGAGCAGCTTTCTGATAAACCGAAGAGCCCTAGAATTCCCTTCCAGGCACTATGGACTAAGGATGTACGCTCAGTGTACACCATCGAGCTTGAAGCGCCTACACACATCTACTCCCTATCTTATATACATGGGCAGCCACAACTCTCTGGTACATGTGCCTCATAGCAGAATATGACCTAGCTGCTTCTAATCGCAAGCAGTGTACATTCTTAATACAGAACACGTGACACAGCTCCAAGCCCTCTGAATTCTGGGAGTTGCATGACATTCTCACCTGTTCCTTATAACTTCCTAGTCCTCCAGTTGAAAATGTGAAACACTGAAGCCAAACAGAAAGAAACAAGCCCAACAATCCTCACCCCCCAAATGAGGTCTTCCCATAGGACTCTGGTGACTTTTCAAGGCCTGAAACCCTGCTTTTGAGAGAGCAAACGGCAGCAGAAGGAAGCTAGCATCCTGGTGGCGCACCCTGACATTCTTTAATAACAAAATAGTGGGATGCAGCAGAGCGTGTAGCTGTGGACTTGTTCCCAGCCAGGATGTTTTCCCAGGAAAACCAGATGCTCCCTAAAGCAGCTAGAGACAGCGAATGCCCTCTCAGAGCTCTCTTGCTGCTTGCAAACATGGCTCTGGTGCCTGAGCTCTGACCCCAGGGACTGGGCCAGGGCTTAACTAAAGGTCATATTGCAGAGGCACATAAAGGAACCTTGATGGGCTCTTTTTTAAAAAAGAAAAAGGTTTTGGGAAAGGGGATTTAGAGTGGGGAAACTGAGGGGGGAGTGTTCTGCAACCCTTAGGGATGCCAGCCTCCAGGTGGGGCCTGGGGATCTCCTGGAATGAGAGCTCATCTCCAGACTACAGAGACCAATTCCCCAGGAGAAAATGGATGCCTTGGAGGGGGGGTGGTATGGCATTGCACCCCCACTGAGGTCCCTGTCCTCCCCAGGCTCCAACACCCTGAATCTCCAGGAGTTTTCCAACCCAGAGCTGGTAACTCTATGCTTCTTGCTGGTGGTGCATTAGCAAAGGTGGAATAAGTACAGAACACTCATGGACAGGAAAGTGGCTGAAGGGAGGAAGATCTGGAACAGGGAGGCAGTGGGAATGGGAAGATCTCAGGGTACTCAGCGTGCTGTACCCAGAGTCTTGGGGTGTCATCTCTGCTCTAGGAAAGAAGGGGAAGGAGTGTGGCTCCGTGGTAAAACATCTGCTTTTCATGCAGAAAACCCCCCAGGTTCAATTCCTGGCATCTCCAGGGCTGAACCAGGGAGTAGGTGACAGGAAAGACCTGAGCGCCTGGAGAGCTGCTGCCAGCCTGAGTAGACAGTTCTTGCCTTGATGACAGACCGATGGTCTGACTCACTTGAAGGTGACTTCCTGTGCAAGTCTGTCATTGGACTTGATTGCATTCTACGCTCAGCTGGCTTATAATAAATCTGAAGACACAGCACCGTGCAAACTGGAATGCTTCACCTGTTATGACTCACTCCTTACCTTTGCCTGAAACCTAGAGAACTGTAGATCTGCAAAACAGCTAGGGATTGCCCACAAAGAATTCTCCGCAGCCTCACAAGGCAGTCTTTTCCATCAAGCTTAAATGGCTTTTCAGGCCCTGTGCACTGGCAATATACATAAAAAACCACTACATGGCTTTGCACCTGTTTATGGAAAAGCAGTATGGAATTTTTTTTAAAATAATATTGACAGCGTAAGTACATTTGGAGTTAAAGCACATCCAAGGTGACAGAAATACAGCAATCTGCAATTTGTCAGGTTTCCAACAGACAGATAAGAAAGGACAGTTTGGAAGCAACGGTGGAGGAAAAAATCTTGTGTGGAAGCAGCCCATCAATCCACCTTCCTTGCGAAGCAAGGAATGACAGCAGCCTTCCAGGTGGGCGGTCCAAGAAACTAATGGAAAACCAGTTATTTCCTTACAGCCTCCTCTAACCACCTTGCCAAGCCGGTGTGTCTTTTAGCACCTGTGAATCATTAGCATTAGGAAGATCTATCCAGAAGAAATTGAAGTTTGGAAGCTCCTTAAGCAACCTGCTGTGATCACAGCAGCTCAAGGGGGGATCTTTTTGGGATCATTTCAATATAAGGATCTTGGCAAATCCACCAGGAGAGATTCCTAGCCTGGCAGAACAGGGTGGAGTTTGGAGCGCTTCCACTTTCAGAGGGTACCAGCTGCCACTGGTTATTTTTAAACCAGAAATATTTCTATTTGAAGACAGTATCTGTTTTTAAATGGCAATATCAGAATGGGGTGGAGGGAAAGCTGTTCTTCCCCCCCCCGCCCCAAGTCGTAGGTGGGGTGAATCAATGTTCTAGGTGGGAGGCGCGGCGTTCCCACAGGCAGCATCCCAGCTACAGACCTAATATAGAGCTCTCACTTCAAATTCCAAATCTCAGCCATAACTTTGCTGGGAGATGGGAAAGAGGCTTGAGGAAACCAGCTTCCATTCCCCGTGCACTGAAGGGATGCAGCTATGGCCACTCTCCACATTTGTACCATGCAAGCACAGGGAGAAATGGCTACTTCGGCATCCATGCAACCTGAACCTCTGTTGTTCACGCTTAAGTCAAGGGGCTTGTGCTGTCACCTCATCTAAAGCCTTCTTATGGGTTATGGCCCTCATTCTGCTCTTTCCTGCCAAAACATGAAATTCTCAGAGCTGGAAGGTAATGCCCAACAAAAAGTGCCCAGCAGCAGGAGAAAGAGAAAGGTGCCGCACCTCCGGCTTCCATTCAAGAAACAATTCCCAGATGCTGGAATCCAGCTGTTGGACATAAGAGTCAATCTTAACCCCGCCCCGCCCTGCCCCACCCCCAGCCCAGAACCAAAATATCACCGTGTGTTTCTCCCATTGCCAATGCCAGTATAAGAAATAAAACCATGAAGCCGAGGCGGAGGGAGCCTCGCCCGAGTAGCATCAGTACAAATGAACTCAGTGACCGCACAGCAGGGATGATGTTTCAGTGGGGCTGTACATTTGTGCTGGAAGCATTCTGCCGTCTTGTTGTAAAAGATGCCCGAAGGTTTCTCTCAGGGGGAAAAAAAAACCAAACCAAAATGATTTCCTTTTATCTTAATGAAGCCTGCCGACAGCTGTTCCTCTGCCCCTAGGTGAGGGGAAGCGGGGGGGGGGGGGAGGGAGAAGAGAAAGAAGGGCAGGCAGCAGGGGAGGCACCCAGGGAGAGCAGAAGAAGGAAGTTTCATCCCAGCAGGACATGACAGGCAGGCGGCACCGAGTCCCTCCCACCTCGAAGTAATTAACCCCAAGGGGCTCATTGGCGGTTCACCAGGGAGCAGGACTGCGTTGGGATTGCAATTAACAATGCAAATTTTGTTAATCAGAAGCATATGCACACAAACCCAATTAGCTGAGGAGCAGGCAGCGATGTGGAGGAGAGAGGGTTTACATTCACAAGCCCAAGAATGATTTTTCTCACTGCAAGCTGGGGGGTGGTGGGTGGGAGAGACAGAGACTGCTTCACAGTCCTTCAAGGCTGCCAAGAAGCAATGGAGTTTTCAGCATCTCTCTCGAGTCCTAGATGCAAAATAAAACAGCAGTCCAGGGGCACCTTAAAAACTAGACCTGTTTTGTTTTGCTACAATAGGCTAAGTCGGCTACCCCTTTGGAATAATCTAGATGCCAAAAAATGCAAAGCGGTTAACTTCCCGGAAGTGGAACGACGCAGCACTTTCTCCGCCTTGCACAAACGGAAGCACCAGTGGCGGCGGAAGCAGGCAGCTCTGCTGGAGCAAAGTGCGTGTGGACTGCGGCCACCGGGTCCAAGCCCAAGTGTGGATCCCCATCAAGGCTCACGGGGGGCTACCTTGGCCCAGTCACTCATTGTCAGTCTCATCTACCTCGCGGGGTTGCTTTGAGATCAGAATGGGGAAGGGAGAAGCACGTGCGAAACCCTCGGACAAAGGGAAGGATAAAAATGAATGAGATAAATCTTCTGATGTCCATTAAGTGCTGACTTTAAAACTGCAGAATATCCAGCCGAGAAGGGGTAACAGTGCTGGGCGAGAGAGATCTGGATTCAAATCCTTGTTCAGCAGGCAAGTTACTGGCCTGTACCCAACTGAAGACTTGAGGGCACTTCTGTTTTATTTCAAGGGAGGCTGCCAATTCCCCTTTCCCACGGATTCCCCCGCAGTTTTGTACCCGGGAGGTTAGTGGACCCTAAAGAACAGCATAATGCAGTTCTACAATGGGAGGGTAGAATCTGCAAAAACTGCTGCCCCCTTAGAGAGCTGCTTAAAGATGGCTGCACATGCACAGTGGTGAAGTAAAAAGCAGGCTGGATGTGCTGATCCTTCGCCACATGCCAAAGCCTTCATGGATCTGTGCCAAAGTCTTCATGGATCTGCGGCATTCATTATCTCAAGATGATAGGTGGACGTGCCAACTGATTTGTGTAAATCGACTGACCCCCCCCCCGCCACACTGCAAGCTTACCTTTGCAGAAGCACATTCTTTACTGTGCAACATGTTGGGGGGTAATACTTATATTGGTTTATGCAATACCACTGCCTTGTTTATTAAATTCAATTCATTCAGATTTTTTTTTTTGGGGGGGGGTTAAAGCAGAGCCAGAAATGCTGGGAGCTGCTGCAGAGTGGCAGGGGGAACTTCTCAGCTCCAATGGGAGTGCTTGACAAGAAATCCTCCAGGGTCACAGGAGAGGAGCTGCTATGGTTTAGGATGGCAAAGTTGTTTGTCATCGAAATAACGGAAGCAGCTGAAGGTCCTACTCCGGAGCACCTGGGAAGGCCAATACAGCAACCCTAACATCAGTGCTCTCAGGCCACTTTTAAGATGCTCTCATTCTGAAACAAATGTCCTCAGTTTGCTCAAGCATAGGTACAGCTTGCTGGATCAAAGAAAACTGGCTTATACTGAGCTGCCCCCCCTTAATAGTAATGGGCAGCAGCCCTCACATGACCTATTACCTGATCTTTTTAACTGGAGATGCTAGGGGTTCACCTGGGACCTTCTGCAGGCCAAGTGGATGGCCTACCACAGAGCCGCAGCCACTCCCCAAAGACTCTCTCCATTGTCTTCATCACAAAACAGTCTTTCCCAATACTTCTACTCCAGACCTCTTTAACTGGAGATGACCATGACTGAACCATGGGATCTTCTCCATGCAAACCATGTCCTCCACTAGCTACAACCCTCCCCAAAGAAACAAAACAACTTTTATACCAAGTCAAACTCGCCCAGCACTGTATTGTTTACTTTGACTGCCAGCTGCTATACAGGGGTCCTTCCTAACACTTCTTTTAGCCAGAGATGTTATGGACTGAACCTAGAACCTTCTCCATTCAAAGCATATACTGTCTCGCTGATCCCCACAGAAGAACAACAAATCGGAATTGGAAGGCTAAGGAAGAAGGGGAGCACTGAAGGTCGATCAAGAGAACACATGCAAGGTCTCCTAGGGAAGAAGAGAGTCCTTGCATCTCCCTCGGCATTCTGGGTAAGGCTGCTGCTCCCAAAAGTCGCATTCTCCCACAGACACCACACGCGATTCATGAGAGAAGGGAGAGGACAAGAATGCAGAGAGCTCCCTGGAATGTCTTGGATTTGTAACTCACTCCTTCTCCAAGAACGCAGTTATCTTCTGATCCATCTGCCTGCATGATGGAGCCTCTTGCCACGTTCCCTCCTGTTATCCGCCCATCTGCTTCCATTCCTCCTCCACCCTTCTACCGCATTTATATTTCACAGCCCCTGGAATGTCTGGCTGGACAAAGGAGGAAGGGGAGGGGGCTGTCCTATACTTAGCTAGAACTGCCCTGGTCAGTGGCAAAATGTACAAAAAGGGGAAGAATGTGGGAACATAAACACTCAATATTTGCAAAATTAAAGAGATCCATAAAACATTCACATTGTAGAGAAATGAATACAAACATTCCTGTTCATAATACGAGGAGATTTCAGAGCCCCATCCCCGCAAATACTCCTCCCAACTCTCACTGGGCTATGGGAGAGAGGTCTTGCTAAATTATGAGGAAGGAAGGGGGAAGATCCAGTGGCTGATTGCCAGATTATGGCTTCTAGAAACCTAGGACACTAACCCATTTTTTCCTGACTGGAGAGCTATCCTGGTAAAAGAGGCAGTTAGCAAAACGGGGTTATTTTCTCCTAGACAAGGAAGGTCTTGCCTGGCAACCCGATTATGGATGTCTGTAAGCGCTGTCAAGTTGCAACTGGCTGATGGTGACTTCAGCAACGGGTTTGCAAGGCGAGGGAGAAGCACGGGTGGCTCGCCAGTGCCTCCCTCTGCAGAGTCACAACCCCAGCCCCATTGGTTCTCCAGAATATCCCAGAATCCTCTTGCACCTCTCCTCCTCATTGAAGGAGATCAAGCTACTTGCATGTCTTCAGCCAATCAGACTCTAGAGGATACCTCAAGGACCTGTGATGCGGTCTCACCAAGCTCTCTCTCTCTCTGTGTCACAACTGGAGGCACGACGGATCAAAGGCTGCCCTTCTTCCACAGTCCTCCCACACAACAATTGGGAGGGTCTTGAAGCATGAACAGTCCTTGTGTTGTGGCTTGGCGGGAGCAAGGGAGCTGCAGGGGCATCTCCGAGCACCACGGTGGGTGGCAACAGGCTGCTCTTCCCTCCTCTACCAGCCCCTTGGCAATCTGGTACCTGGCTGGCAGGTAAGAGGGAGTCCCCTATTCTACCTGGCACAGGGATTGTCACATATTCTGTAGCAAGGCAGTCCCTGTGTTGACGCCACTCTGTCTGAGCAGTCAGCTGGTGAAAAACCACCCCTTCTCCTTTCTCAACACGATGCAGTCAGAAGCGCTGGGTGTGACTGGGGAGAGGAGAGTGCTTGACAAAAAAACAAGCAAAAAACCAAGGCATGACAACAGCTGGAGATCCACTTTGGCCAAGCAAGGACCTCAGCCAACAGACAGGTGCCTTTCCTGGACTGTACACCCCCACCCCCAGTTGAGAGAGACCCATCTCCTTCACCGTGGGCAGAGGATGCAACATGCTTCAGATCTCAGTGGCGATAATGTCCTCATAAGGGACATCTGTACCCTGTAGGTCAAGCTCGAGGGGCTCTTTGCCATCCTCCCCTGCAGCCAGCTGCTGGAGCATCTTCTCCAGATTCTGGTTCCTCTTGTACATGTGCAAGTAGCTCTGCTGCAGCTGCTTCTGGTACTGGATCACCTTCTCCTTCTCCTCCTTCCAGGTCTGCCGTTCCTGCTGGAAGCCCACTGTCATCTGCTCGTTGTTGCTGTGTTCCTCCTGGAGCTCTGCCTTCAACCTCTCCACTTCCCTCCACAGGGTTTGCATGTCCTCTGCCATGCTCCCTTCCGGGCCCATGGAGGCCGCCTCGCATTTCCTCTCCTCCCTGAGGATGGTGAGATCTGTCCTGAGCTCTGCAATTTCCTCCTCCAGCAGGCTCACCTTCTCCCTCAGGAGCTCCGACTCGTTCTTCTTGCGCTGGAGCTCGTTCTCGCAGACCTCCAGCTCCATGGCCTTGGCACGCAGTGAGTCTTCCAGGTCCTGAATCTTCATCTCCAGCAGTTCCATCTTCCCCCGGATGTCCTTCAGCTGGGCCTTCAGGTTGAGCACTTCATTGGTCTTGCTGTTCAGCTCCGACTGGGATTCCTTCAGCTGCTGCTTGAGGAGAGAGATTTCACCAGACTTCTGGCATACCTGCAAGGGGGCACAGAATGGAAGAGCTAAGGAAGTTGTCTAGAAAACAGCCAACCCAAGACCTTGAAGTGCAACCTGGCTTGGTGTTGGGATTGCCTGTGGCACAGAGGAAGACCAGGATTTCATCTGAGGGCTCTATCAGATGCGGCACATGAAGGTCAGACCACCATTTTGTTTTTTTGAAGGCTCCCCAACTTTTCAGAGTGGGACCCATTTCTAAACTTATGGCAGTTTTTGCAGAATAATGACAGGCTACTTCCCTCTTTCCCAATATAAAACACAAGAACCTCATTTCAGTTAACAATGAGCACATTTATATTTTATTTCTTCATTTTGGTATTTATGGACAACCACCTCTGCTCATCTCTTGCCTTGAAAACCCCACAAGGGGTCGCCATGAATCATTTGAGACTTGATGGTACATCATCATCATCATCATCATCATCATCATGAATAACATCATTGAGCAATGGGCTGTATTTCAGAGTCATTTCTGTATGTAATGGGGAGTCAAACTTGCCCCTGAGCCTCTCCCCTCGTCCACCTTGTTCCAACCCTTTGTTCTTGTGACCCACTTGTGAAAGAGCAGGAGAGCCAGCGCGGTGGTGTGTCAGGCTAGGATCTGCGAGTCCCAGGTCTGAATCCCCACTCTGCCATGGAAGCTTGTTGGAGACGACCTTGGACCAGTCACTGTCTCTTAGGCTAACCTACCTCACCAGGTTGCTGTGAGGATAAAACGGAGGAGAGGAGAACAATTCCAGCCACTCTGAGCCCCTGCTGGGGAGCAAGGCAGGGTAGAAGAGAAACAAAATTCAAAAATACCTCCCCACAACACACATACACATGTTTGGGTCCCCGCTCACAGTCTGAAAACCATCTGACTCCATATTGCCTGCTCTGCCTGGTGGCAGCTCTCCAAGATCTCAAACTAGATAGAGGCCTTTCCCAATGCCTGTTGCTTGAGATCTTTTCACTGAAGAGATCAAGAACTGGAAGCTGGGCTCTCTTGCCTGCAATCCTAAGAACACTTTCCTGGGAGTAAGCCTCTCCCAATAAGATGAGACTTACTTCTGAGTAGACTGTTCTTATGCTCACTCCTTCTGACTGCAAAGCATATGCTCTAGCACTGAGCCATGGAAGTGCTATTCTAAGCACAGCTGACTTCAGTGGACTTAGAAATGTGTAATTCTGTTTAAGGCTGCACTGTGGGTCTTCCCATAGCCTGCCAATTTGCTTAATTGTGGTTATGGGCTGCATTTAACCTTTTACCCCTTGCTATTTCCCTGACCTAAATCCCATTCCCAAGCCTAAGCTCCTTACCTCTGCATGGGAATATGCAGTTACTCGTGTCATGTTTGTACTCTTTCCTCCCTCTGCAGGAAACAGCAGCTTGGGAAGGCTGTTTACAGGGGTCTTTTCGTAGAAAAACAGCTGCAGGAGCTCATTAGCATATGGTATGCTAATGAGCTTAGGCTATTAGCATATGCCACACCCCCTGACATCACCGGAAGTGATGTCAGAAGGGAAGCAAAAGCGGGGGAGGCATCTTCAAAAGCCTCCCCTTCCCTTCCCCAGCTGGTCTGGGTGGGGGAGCTAAGAGAGAAGGGGTTTAAAGTTTAAACTCCTTCTCATGAGAGTTGGGCCACAGAAGGAGGAAAGAGGGAAAGAAAGAGAAGGAAAGGGGAGGGAAAGAAAGAAAGGGAAGAAGGGGGGAAACAGGGAAAGGAGGAAAAAGAGAAGAGAAGAAGGTGGGAAAGAAAGAGAGAAGAGAAGAAGGAGGGAAAGAGGAAAAAGAGAGAAGGAAAGGAGGGAATGAAAAGAAATTCAGCGGCAATTCAGCCCCATTATATCCTATGGGCCATTGAAGTCAATGGTGAAAACATAGGGTATATTCTGGGAGCTGGAGGAGGGTTTGATGGAGAGGCTCCAAACTCACAGGGTAGCTGATGGAGCCTCTCCCCAAGATACCCACCAAGTTTCAAGAACAGTGAACCAGGAGTCCAATTCTATGGGCCCCCAAACAGGTTGCCCCTATTCCTTCCATTGTTCTCTATGGTGGGAAAAAAGTTATTTTTTCCCACCATAGAGAACAATGGAGGGAATAGGGGCAACCTGTTTAGAGGCCCATAGAATTGGACTCCTGATCCTATGTTCTTGAAACTTGGTGGTCTTGATCTTTGGGAGAGGCTCCATCAGCTACCCTGTGAGTTTGGAGCCTCTCCATCAAACCTCCCCTCCAGCCCCCAGAATATACCCTATGTTTTCACCATTGACTTCAATGGCCCATAGGAGATAATGGAACTGAAATTGACATTCGGCTGCCTGAAAGACTCCCCAGGACGCCGGCTGGGGGCGGGGCTTGGCTCCTGAGCTCCCGGAGCTGCGCTCCGGTGAGCTCCCCCCCAAAGACCCCTGGCTGTTTATACTGGGAAGATGGCAAAAGTAGGAAGGGGTTAAGCGTCCCCTTCTCCTATCACTGCCCATGCAAATTGGCAGCCCACTCAGGGGCTGCCTTTAATCAAAATGTGGGGAGAGCAGATCAGGGTGATTCTGAGCAGGCCCTTGTGACTGATGGTTCCGCTCCAACCCCAGAACTCAGCCAGTTCAAAACATTCTCCTAAGGTGGGGGATATGGATTTTAAAATATCTCCATAAAAGGAAATCAGGATTGTTATGCTGTAGCTGCAAAAATTCATCATTTTTAGATATTTACATGGGATAAACTCAAGCAGGGAAAAAAATTAGTAAGAGTGGATGTAAATATAATACCACTGAATGAAAAAAAAAATTCATGGAAGTGGAACAACAATCTCCTGACATCAACTTCACCTTAAATCTCCCATGCAGGGAAAAGGGACACACACCAGTATCTTTGCCCCTTCCCACCCTCCCCTTTGAGTAACTTGCAGGGCTGCATACTAGATATAGTAGCCTGCTGCAGTCCAGACCTTTAACTATAAAGTTCTAGAGAGCAAACAGACAGGACTATCCAAACCCTCTGCTTCTCTGCATTACGGTGATCAACTCCTGTTGTGGTTTCTTCTGTTATAACAGGGTTAAAAACACCATTTTCCTGGATGGCCCAGGATGACCCAGTGTCATCAGATCTCAGAAGCTAAGCAGTGTTGTCTCTGGTTAGAAGTTGGATGGGGGACCACCAAGGAAGTCCAGGGTTGCTACACAGAAGCAGGCAGTGGCAAACCAAATCTGAATGTCTCTGGCCTTGAAAACCCCATGGCTGCAACTTGACAATTTGGTGAGCCAGTTTGGTGTTGAGAGCCAGTTTGGTGTAGTGGTTAAGTGCGCGGACTCTAATCTGGGAGAACCGGGTTTGATTCCTCACTCCACCACTTGCACCTGCTGATGTGACCTTGGGTCAGTCACAAGCTCTGGCACAGCTGTTCTTGAAAAAGAGCAGTTGCTGTCAGAGCTCTCTCAGCCCCACCTACCTCACAGGGTGTCTGTTGTGGGGAGGGGAAGGAAAAGGAGTTTGTAAGCCGCTCTGAGGCTCCCTTGGGTAGTGAAGAGCGGGGTATCAACCCAACCTCTCTTCTCTCTCTCTCTCTCTCTCTCTCTCTCTCTCTCTCCATGTTCTACCACCAAAACATCATTTCCCAGGGGTGGGGCATCTTCAGCAATCATCACCTCAATTTTACAGAACTCTCTCTGTGGATGCCCAGTTGGTGTCCTTTCTTTGTCTTTTAGAAAACAGGTTAAGACTTTCCTCTTCCACCAGGTTTTTAACAATTATTAAGGACTCCTACAGATTTCAGATGTTTTCTGGTCCCTGGTCTCTTGGATGCCCCTGCCCTGAGGCTTTAACGTAAACCGTGCTTCCTCCCCACTCCCAGTGGTTCATTTAAACTGTTTTCAAAGGTGGGTGGATCTGATCTTAGTTCTCCCGGGGTCTCATAGAGTTTGATATGCAGATCAAATGCAGAAGGAAAGTTACCAGCGGGAACGCCAGATGGGTTGTCCAACTCTATCTTAAGAAGCACCAAAGAAAACTGATACAGCACTTGTGGGAAGAAGGTGGGTAAGAAATTATATCTTTCCTCAATGGCCAACAGACCATGCCAGAGGCACCCTACATAGATGAAACTCATGCAAACTCCTCTTTTGAGTGTACAGGTGTTCAACTTGTGGGCACCACAAATAATGTGCAAGTACGCACTTGGGTCTATATGCACACGCAAGAGGCTGGATCCTGTATATTATGGGCACTAAGACTTCCTGATTCATACCTACCTCCCACTGTGTTTCCTCCAATGCCGGAGCAAAGGTGGTCTTCTCCTTCTCGTAAGACCTCAGCTTGTTCTCCAGCAGGTCCTGCTCCTTCATCAGGTTTGCCAGTTCCTCACGGAGCTGCCTCTTCTCCTGCTGCAGCTGGAACACCTGCAGCTGCAGCAGCTGCTGTGCCCTCTGCGACTTCTGCGACGCCTGCTTGAGCTTGTTGTTGCATTTCTGCTTCAGCCCTTCCATCTCCTCCCTGCAACGCCTCTGCTTTTCCTCGAAGTTCTGGCAGGAGGTGATCTCCTTCTCCTCGAAGCTGCACTGGAGGTCCTGCAACTCCCCTTCCCTCTCCAGCAGCTTCTGCTCCAGCTCCTGAATCGTTGACTCGTCTGTGGAGATGGGCGAGCGGATGCAGGAGTTCTTCTCCCCGGCAGGGTGGTGAGCAGAAGGCCCTTTGCCAGGATTGAGGATCTTGGTGCCCCCGTCGGAGAAGGACAGGGCTTTCAGGCTCATCATGTTACTGTCCTGCAGGATCGCGCTCTGAGTGATGTTGTGGGCTGAGCCTCCGAACCGGTTGATGGGCCCGACGGGGGTGACGAGAGGGTCCAGCTGGTAGCTGCTGGCAGTGCTGTGGGTGGGGAGGCTAGACATGGAATTCCTCCCCGAATCGGAGAGCCCTCCCGAACAGGGAGCTGGTTTGACTTCCAGGTCCTTGGCTTTGTCCTGGGACTGGAGCTGCTGGGAGGGGTGGCTGCCATGTTCCGGAGAGGAATGGAGTACTGTATTTGAGCGAGGAAGTACGGGCTTGAAGGCTGTGGGCCTTGAAGAACTTTTGTCCGTGGCCTGGAGAGATGGAGAAACCCAGTCAGTCAGTGCAGAAGCATCACTTACTTAGCCCGTTCTACCCCCTGCCAGAGACTCCCCCCCACAGATTTGCCAGTGCTTGTACACACAAGGTTGGCTTCCACACCTAGCTCTTGCTCTGCATTTTTATTTCCCCAAATCCCAGCAAGTGTGGTTTTTTTGGGGGGGGAGGGGGTCTTCTGAACAACACTGTCACACAATTGTCCACCTTTAGGGTTTTCCTTGGCTCCCAAGCCTGCTTTGGTATGATCTTTCCTGAAAGAGCCTACGCATAGTGGGTTTGGGATAGTGTGGATGAGAA
The DNA here is from genome assembly GCA_029375565.1 of Gekko gecko. Lineage (NCBI taxonomy): Eukaryota > Metazoa > Chordata > Lepidosauria > Squamata > Gekkonidae > Gekko > Gekko gecko. The sequence continues at coordinate 51,803,753 of JAPDNY010000013.1, read as the reverse complement.
GGTGCATATTTCCAGCATACCCAAAGGACTGCCTACTCCCTTATGAACCCCCCCAACTACTATGGTCATTTTTGGAGGGCCTGCTTTGGGTACCCCCACCTTCTGAGGGTAGGCAGGTGGCAACAACCCAGGAGAGGACCTTCTCAGTAGTGGCACCGAACTCTCTCACCAGGGAAATCCGTCTGTCCCCTTCGGTTGCTGTCTTCCACCAGCAGGTGAAGACTTTTTTGTTTCTTTTGGCATTCCCTCAGTGACTCCTCCTTCCTGACCAATGTTTTAATTGCCGTTTTTATGTCTTTGTATATAGGGTGCTTTTCACAAATGCTAAATAATGCAGTTTCAATCCACTTCAGCGACCGTTTGCAAGTGGATTTTGCCATTTCACCCAGTAAAATCCAGTCGCAACGTGCATTGAAAGTGGACTGAAAGTGTGTTACCGAACGTCCTGTATTTCAACTCTGTTTTCAATTTGTGTTAATGGTGGGTTTGGAGGTGTGGGATTTTTAATGGTTTTAAAATGCAATGTTATCATGAATGTTTAAAGTTGTTAGTTGCCTTGGTGGCCTTTATGAGGGCAGAAAGGCAGGATATAAATTTTGTAAATAAATAAATTTCCACGTTTCCTTGCCCACATTTGATGCCCTTTCTTCTCCATTTCCCCTCACACCCCCTGCCACCTTTGGGCTTGCTGTTTTCCCTTTTAAATTCTATAACAGATAAATAGCTGTAGTATCATAACACTACTGGATATACCTCCCACCATTAACCCCCCCCCCCAACACTGGCAAAAAGCCTCCTGGAGGCAAGAGGGAGGGGAACAGCATAGCCCAAGGGGAAAGCATGTAGAAAATCTCCATATGGAGGCTGAACGCATGAAGCTGTCTTATACTGAATCAGACCCCTCGGGCCATCAGAGCCAGTACTGTCTACTCAGACTGGCAGTGGCTCTCCAGAGTCTCAGGCAAATGTCTTTCACTTCACCCAGAGCTGGATCCTTTCAACTGGAGATGCCGCAGGAATTGAACTTGGGACATTCTGCATGCCAAGCAGAGCCTCTTCCGCTGAGCCATGGAGGTACAGCTGTTGCAGATGCCTCCTACACAGGCAGGTTCCCTCCCGACCTCTTCAATACACTTCAGCACAAAAACCTCAGCTCCGCTCTACAGAGAGTACTTAGCTTAATAGTTAATCCAGCATCTGAACGGATTCTCCTAATGCTGCCTCCCGAGGCCACTAAAATGCATTGCCAGGATTTAAAATGAGCCAGGGTTGATTGGGCAGAAGCCATTATCAGTATTAGGGCTCACCTCTGGGAGTCACAAAGAAGATGCCACTGAACAAACCACAGGGATTGTCTTGACCTCATCACTGAACAAGCATGTGGGTGGATGTGTGTGTGTCAGAGGTGCAATGAACAGAACAGGCGGGCTCATTTCCCAAGGATGGGGCATCTTCAGCAATCATCACCTGATCTCTCTTGTTTTAGAAAGTAATTAAGCACAGCAAGACAACAAACTAGATTATTTTCAGGGGTGTGTATATGCGACTTGGTTGCTGTAGTGGTTTGTTCTAATTAGCACAACTGCAGCCCCCCTCACTGTTCATAATACCAGGCACAGCTCTCTGCAATTCACAAGGCCTGTGACTGAACCAAGCAGGAGCAGAGGTTAATTGCAATGTGGAAGGGACTGTAGGTCAAGGGGGTTGCTAAGACTGGCTGAATTTTCTTTTGAGATGTGTGCAGAGGGACCAGTTCTCTCTCTCTCTCTCTCTCTCTCTCTTTCACACACAGAGAGAAGGAGGAGGAGGAGATTAGATTTATACCCCGCCCTTCACTACCTGAAGGAGTCTCAGAGCGTCTTACAATCTTCTTTCCCTTCCCCTCCCCACAACAGGCACCCTGTGAGGTAGCTGGGGCTGAGAGAACTCTTTTGAGAACTGGTCCTGAGAGAACAACTCTGAGAGAACTTGTGACTGACCCAAGGTCACACCAGCAGCTGCATGTGGAGGAACGGGGAATCAAACCAGGTTCTCCCAGATTAAGAGTCCATACTCTTAACCACTACACCAAACGGGATTCAAACTAGGGCAAAAGTTCTCAGTATTCTCACATTATGCTCACCAGAAGGGACAGAATTGCTCCCAATGCCTATCGCACTAATGGAAAACTATTAGAATAGTACAGCAATATGGACAGGACTCTCTGGACACTCCTGTGGCTATTACACCATGCAGCTCCTGGGACTGTAGAAAAAACTTCCCTGGAGTCAGAAAGGATCGGGGGTATATGTTGGATGTCTGCCACCATTAGTGCTTTCTGTTGACAAGTTGCTGGCTCCATCCTCATGATCATGCTGCTAACAATCCGTAGGCTCCATCCTCATGATCAAGACTGAATGGGAATGAACATTCCCGATCATGGAGAGAAAGCCGATGTGGATAGAGCTTAGATTCAGATGGGTAGCCATGTTGGTCTGAAGCAACAGAACGAAGTTTGAGTCCCACGGTACATGAAATCTTATACGCTGAATTAAACTTAGTTGGTCTTAAAGGTGCCACTGGACTCAAAAACTTCATTCTGCGGATAGAGCTTGCACATCTGTATTTGGAGGGCAGGGCCAGCATGTTCGCTCTTGCTCTCCATGTGCTGTCTTGCTTGTGGATGTGTACAGGGCTCACCTAGAAGATATCCTTATTCTAATTCCAGACTTTTTTTTTCCTGTGCGGATACCTATTCCCTCCAACAGGGGCCTCACTCTCCCCCAACAGCTTTTCCTACATAGTCAGTAGACTTCCTGGGTTTGTAGAAAAATCTGAAAAGTGAGAAAATCCCTTCAGGGACAGTTGAATTCCCCCCAAAACCTTTTGAAATGGCCTCTGGAGGGACCTGACTCCAGGCAGCAACGGTGAGAGATTAGGACGTTGGGGGGGGGGCGGCGGAGAGGCTTCTGACTGGCTCTGTCAGTCAAAGGGGGGGGAGAAGGGCCCTTTCTTTCCAGGCCTCTTTCGGCCTTGGAGGGAGGGGGAGGGAGGGAGCCTTGGGCCAGGCTGGGGGATTCCTAGAGGTTTTGGGGTGGAGTGCAAGGAGGGCAGGATTTGGGGAAGGGGAGGCCTCAGCTGGGTATCATGCCACAGAATCCACCCTCCAAAGCAGCCATTTTCTCCAGGGAGACAGATCTCTGTTGTTCACAAATCTCTGGAGTTCACTCTCCAGCAGGCCCCAGTTGGAGGTTGCCAACCCTAGGCCTGGCAGCAGTCTAGGGTTGCCAGGTCCCCACGGGCACTGGCAGGGGCTGGCAGGGGATGGGGTAGTGGGGTTGCCAGCTCCAGGTCTGGAAACTCCTGGAGATTTGGGGATGGAGCCTGGGGAGGACAGGGACCTCAGTGGGGTACAATGCCCTAGAGTCCACCCTCCAAAGCATCCATTTTCTCCAGGGGAAGTTATCTCAGTAGTCTGGAGCTGAGCACTAATTCCAGGGGATCCCCAGATCCCACCTGGAGGCTGGCATCCCTAGGCAGCACCCTCTGGGTGACTTGATACCACCTAATTTGCATGACTCAACTTGGCCTGGCTGCTTGCTGCTGTTCAGCAGCCAACCTATGAAAGCCAGCAGTGGTACAGCAGTTAGAGCCTCAGAGTAGGGTCTGCAAGACCCAGGTTCAGATCCCCATATTGCGGTGGAAGCTGACTGGGTGATTTTGGACCAGTCACATACTTTCAGCCTAACCAACCTCATAGGGTTGTTGTGCAGATAAAAAGGAGGTGAGAATAATGTAAACTGCTTTGGTCCCCACTGTGGAGAAAGACTATAATTTTCGTTGGTAGAAGCTGTGGGGGAGGGGGGTGGAGACGAAAAGCTGAAGACAGATAAAGGTTAAGTTGGCTGTTGGGTGGGAAGGAAATAGGGTTGCCAACTCTGGATTGGGAAATTCCTGGACATTTAAGGGGTGGATCCTGGGGATGGTGGGGTTTGAGGAGGGGAGGAACTTCGGACCAGTATAATGCCATAAACTCCACCCTCCAAACCAGCCATTTCCTCCATGAGAACTACCATTGCCAGCCTCTGGGTGAGGGCTGGAGATCACCCAGCATTACAACTGTTGTCCGGGTGACAGAGATCAGTTCCCCTGGAGAAAATGGCTGCTTTGGAGGGTTGAGTCTATGGCTCCACCCCCAGAAGGGAGAAAGAGTGTGAGATAGGTAAGGGTAGAGGGGAGGAAGCAAAGGTGTGAGGAATGGGATGACCATCCCGCAAGTTTCTTGCGGGTCTCCACTTGTATGGTATATTTGCAGTTTGGTCTTCCTGTTGGCCAAGAAACTCACAAATGCAGGTAAGCCTAGACCCCTCCATGCACCAGTGGAGACAATGGGGAGCACAGCCACCTTCATTGGGGTTTACCTGATGTTCAAAGCGCGCATTATGTGGGAGACCAACAACTGAGTCTTCCTTTAATGCAAGGAAGCAGCTGCGTTCAAATGACACCTCTTTTCCTCACTGCAACTATTAACCACTCTGAGCAGCAAATTTGAGTGGAGAAGTGGTTGCGGGGGGGAGGAAGGTTAACCTCCCCTCCTCCAGTGCTGTAATCTTGATCCAATCCCCCCCACACACCATTTTTTAATGTTAAAAGAAAATATTTGGCAATCTGATTGTGACTCTCTCCCACGTAATTGGTCCCAAAGACTCTGCTGATTGGTGCTGCTGCCTATGACTCATTTTTCCTCACAGGATCACAGCCAGGGCACACGGGGCAGAACAAGTAGAAACTGTTACGCTGACGGCATTAACAAAAGTAGAAGGCATTAGGAAGTGTGTGTTCTCACAACAGCTACGTAATTTCCCTTCAACAGGTGAACCCTCACAAATGTAGACCTCAGGGGGGGATTTCAACTTGAACAGAATACCGCAGCCAGGTAAACTGGGCCCTATCCTGGGGAATTTATATTTCTCCAGTTTTAAATATCTTCTTTGGTTTCCTGTTTGTTTCTGTGAACAACTAAAAGTGCTGATCTTGACCTATAAAGCAACAGAGGAGCCAGTATGGCATAGTGGTTAGAGCGTTGGACTAGGATCCGAGAAACCCAGGTTCAAATCCCCCCTCTACCGTGGAAGTTTGCTGGGTGACCCTGGGCCAGTCAGACATACTCAGCCTAACCTACCACAGGTTTGTAGTGAGGGTAAAATGGAGGAGAGGAGAACAACATAAGCCACTTTGTGCCCACATTGGGGGAAGAGCCAGGATGTAAGTGAAGTAAACGAACAGTCTGTTGACTGAAGCAACTGAAGGACCATCTTCTCCCATCTGAACCTGCTTGTCAGCTAAGATCTTCACGTAAGCACCATCTAGCCTTTATGAGGCCTTTTTTGTGGTGGTGTCCAGGGCTCTTTTTGTAGCAGGAACTCCTTTGCATATTAGGTGACACACCCCTAATGTAGCCAATCCTCCAAGAGCTTACAGTAGCCCCTGTAAGAAGAGCTCTGTAAGCTCTTGGAGGATTGGCTACATTCGGGGTGTGTCGCCTAATATGCAAAGGAGTTCCTGCTACAAAAGAGCCCTGGAGGTGTCCTTGTTGCAGGATTCGCTCCAAAAACACATTCGTCTGCTTTCATCCTTAGTAACGTCTTGACATCAGTCTATCTTATTTGCCTGTGCTTTTAATGGCAACAGGTGCTGGCCATCTGTGATCTGCATTTTATGCTGTTAACTGCTATTTGCCTGCAATGTTTCACCTGGTCTTTATTGTACTTAATCTGATGTTTATGAAATTAAAAGCTCCTGCTAACTGTTAGCAAGAAAGACTACCATTATTATTCTCCTTTCGGCTCCTTAGGACAGTAAGAAACCACAACTAAAATATCCTCAAAAGAATAATCTGCTGTCACCTACTGGTTAATTTATTGTTCAAGCTTAGAGTCCTTAAACTGTGCCATTTACAACTCACCCCTCCTGTACAATCTGGAAAACCATGTCGTCTGCCTTCATTATTTCTTTGATGCAGCTAATGCATCCCCAAAAGGAATTAATTAGCTGTGCGATTAATGTGCCTCTGTTTATTCCATGCCTTCAAAACCCTATGGAGTTGGCCTAAATTGGCTACAACTTGATGTCACTTTGCATCACCACAATTAATATGCAGGGCCCCCCCCATCAATGCAGCAGTTGATGGCTCTCCAGTATTTTGCCCAAATGAGGACATAGCTGCACTGAGACTAGATTTCACATAACACAACTCACTAGTTCCAGCTGGTTGGAGCCTGGCTTTGGTTTGGGTGGTGTCGGGGTGCCATAATCAACGCTGCTCCTGCCCGCCTGGCTCCCCAGCTCCCCACCAGAGAGTGGGGTGTAGTCCGACCGATGAGCCTTCTGGTTGACCTTGATGTAAAAGAAGTCCTCATTCTTGTTCCCCTTAGAGCTGGACTTGTTGTGGCCAGTTTCCTGGGAGAAGCCAAATTTCAGCAACCCATCTGAGTACCTGTTCAGCTTCTTCAGGTGAGACGATTTGCGTAGCTTGTACTGTGAGGCCCGGCAGTGCTTACTGTGAAAACTGTGCCCGGAGATGAGGCTACTGACACTTCCCATGATGCTCCTGGATGGAGGGCAGGCACAGAAGGGAGATGGGCCTGGCCGTGCCTTCTATGGGGACAGCCTGACTGCTGGGAGAGGAGTCTGGTGCTGTGGTCATAGCAGAAGCCTCACAGCACCAGGAAGCAATGAATCTGGGAGAGATGGAATGAGAAACAGTGAGAAAAGCAGAAAGGTAACCAAACCCATGCAAAAACAGTCAGAACGGAAATAAAAGTTGAACTGGATTTGAGATGACCTACATTCAAGTCCTGCTTCTGGCCAGGGAGACAATGCAAAGCAAATCACTGTGTTCAGTACCTTACCTAGATATCACTGTAACCTCATACATGCAGAGTATGCCCACCCCTATTTTTTGGTCTTACCCAAGATCTTTACCCACCCCCATATGTACTATCTTACCATCCCATGTTATTGCAGAGGGGTTTTTTGTTTGCAGGACCAAACATTATAACTACAACGGTTTTGCAAGAGAGATTTTTGAATAGGCCCTACACTGACAGAATTTGCCCTTGTGGCCTTAACAGGATTGATACATCCTTTCACGCCCTGCTGGACTGCAGATTTTTTGAGATTAGGAGGGATTACTATATTAAGCCTTTATTCAACCAATCATCTCCCTATACTCCGGAAACCCTGGCTCTTTTGCTCAGTAATAGGGATCCTAAGCTCATTCTAGCAATTGCAAAATTTGTCCCAGTCCTTTTAACCCTTGCAACTAGAAAACAAGAAATAAGTGTCTTCTGCTGCTCAAGATTCTTGAATCAATGAGCTTCTCATGGTACAAAAGGAAAATAAAGGAACCTTAAACAGCTTTGCGACTTTCACAGGACTAGTACATAAGTGTGTTGTATTTAGGCTTCACAAAAAAAGGTATCATAAACTCCAACAAAACTTTTATTTGGAGGACTGTATTTTTAATGACCCCAAGAACAAGAGAAATAAAAGACGCAAACATTTTATAACACATTGCCCCAACAAGGACCTGGTGCCTACTTTACTTTCTTTAATGTGCCCCATCAAAGCCCATCTTTCTCTGTGTGTGAAGTGCCCTTTCAAGTCGCACATGACTTACGGAGACCTCACAGGGGTTTCAAGGCAAGTGAGAAACAGAGGTCGTTTGCCACTGCCGCCTTCCGCAAAGTCTTCTTCAATGGTCTTCCCATCCAAATACCAACCCTGCTTAGCTTCTGAGATCTGACAAGATCGGGCTATACTACATCATTCCAAGTTCCAAACACACAGTTTTACCCAGACTTTTAATTAGGGATTTTATTTTAGCAGCTTTTCAAAAGGTCTGCCTCTGTTTTATAGATAGTTTTCAAGCTGTTTATGTCCAATGGCTTGTTTTTAACAGTTTGTTTCTATACTGCTTGCTGTTTTAATGGTAAACTGCCTGGAGCAGGACTATGAAGACACAGCATAGAAATCTCCTGAATAAAACAGATGACTCTGTTTACTTTTCACATGGTTATTGGGCACTTTTAACCTCAGCTATGATAATATAGTCTGCTATGATAATATTGCATAACTTCAGCTGCACAGACCATCTTTTTTTCAACTGCACATCCGGGGGGCTGCACATTTTGTGTTTGGCTACACATTAAAGTAAACCCTGGGCCAGGAGTCAGGGGCAATGTTCCCTCTAAGCCAAGGAGTCTTGTGAGCAAACATTCTACTTTCTGAGCAACTGGCATTGTGAGTCATTTGGCTGCTGCATAAATTAGTTTGCTCTGGAGCCATCCTTCCTGAGCTAAGACAAAAAATCTGTGAGCTAGAAGCTAAAAAACTGAGCTAGCTCACACCAACTCAGCTTAGAGGGAACACTGGGAGGTACTCTAAGCATGGGGTATGTACAGAAGCAGATGTTCATGAAGATACTCTTGCCCCAAATGGTCCAAATCTGTAAGTGTACGCGTGTAGTGGGGAGCAATACATTTTGTATTCTGCCCAGAAACTAATGTATTGCACTGGAGTTCTTTAAACAGAGGAAACGTGTTTTCTCAGCAGCCAACCACAGTTAATAAGTCTGGCTGTCACTCCCCTGACTTGTATGGTTCTTTCAAGGCCTCCAGTAGTCATCCTCAGCCAAGCTGGGAGTGCGTGGAGCTCTTTTAGCCTTTATTCCAAAATCGCCTCCTTGCTCTTTGCAATCCCTGTAATCTTCAGTGCTTTTTAACTTGCCCCATATAGATGCAGCTAACACTTAATTACAGCTACTGTCTGTATAGCATTCTCCAAGACAAGCGGCATTCTATGCAAGTGTGATGTGTTATTACCATCATTACAGTTCAGAGGTGCCCAGCGCTCTAGCCTAGTTTCCTTCGCTTTCAGAAGGGGCTGGGGGAAAGCAATATGTCAGCATAGCTTGTTTCTAAGCTGGTGTGGGAGCTCAGGAGCAATCTACCTTCCTGATGCAATTTAAATCTTGGGGACCACGTACAGGTGGGTAGAAGTTAGCACACAATCTGGAAGGGAAAAAAAGGAACTAAATCTCGGGAGAATGAAAGGGGGAGCTGTTTGGAGGCTGACTCACTGCAGCCCGGCGACTGAGCGGAAGTGGTTTGGCTCCCCCGCCGCTCACCAAACCCACTAAAAGCTTTTCTGCCACTCCACTCCACACCGTAGGCGTTTGAGGGGAGGCTGTCTCCCTCTTCCTGGCAGAGAACCCAGCCCCGCTCTCTCCACGCAGGCCTTCAAAGTTTAAATTTGGAGATAAGCACAGGTACAAAATAAAATCCTCCTCCTCGCTCTCTCTCTCTCCCCCAACCAAGCTTTAAAACAAACGGTTTTCCACACACCAGCTGCAGAACTCTGCGTGGGAGAGAGCAAGGATGGCAGGGAGAGCTGGAAGGGGGGGGGAGGACTGCTTTGGTGGATGGCAAAATATCACCGGGAAGGGGAAACTGCAGCAGATGGATCCTGCTCACCCTCCCCCTTTGCACCCTGGTTTCCAAGGAAGGAGATATTTCCTTTTCTCATTGCTTCCCCATGCACTGCTTCAGAATTAGATGGCTTTAGGCTGCTCTGTGCTAGACAGCAGTTGCTGTGGCTGAATTCTCACACTCGTGACAACACTGGGTGTTACATGGGACACTGTGCTACTGTAACAATTCACTTCCTGGATTTCCCTTGTCTGGGCATGACAGTCTAGGAGATGTACTTTCCAATAATGTATGGATCCAGCCAGTGTCAAGGCAGCACCCTCAGCCCCTTGATAGTTAAAACTGTGCAGCTGTAATTTATTTAGCACGCCAGACTGTATACAGTTGCCTAGTAGCCGGTCAGAAAATCGGTTCCTGTAGCTCAATATTGGCTCTTCTGGCCAGCGGTGGCTCTCCAGGGTGTTTCACAGAGAAAGGTCTTTACCAGCACTTACAGTCACATGACCACATGAACCTGCCTTATACTGATCAGACCATTCATCCATCAAAGGCAGTATTACCTTTTCTGACTGATGGAGGCTCTCCAGGGTCCCAGGCAGAGGTCTTTCACATCACCTGCTACCTAGACTGGAGATACCAGGGACTGAACATGGGGCCTTCTGCATGCCAGGCAGATGCTCTTCCACTGAGCCAGTCCTCTAAATGCTAAAGATGGTACAAGTAAGAGGCTAAAGATAACCTGGCATCTTCTCTAAATGAGAGCAGGGAGGAAGGCGCAACAGTTTCTCTTCCCAGAGGTTTTATCGGAAAGGTCTTCTTGGAATCAGAGTTGTAGGCACAATTCATATGTTCTTGGATGCAGGTAGTGCTATGGTAATCAGTCACTTCCTCTTTGTACAGGAAAATCCAGGAGGTGAATGATTTCTGTGCCACAACACCCAGTGATATTCAGATCCAGCCCAAGTCTGACCTCTCCAATTCAGTCTCCAGCTCTGAGAGCTCGAGGAGAAGACTTTCAAGAACACGGGGGAACATGAGAAAGTTCTCCAGCAAGGGGAAAGTGTCACCTAATTAATTCTCGTTTCAGTGTGCTGGTCCACAGGAGAACAGCTGGATTCAAGTCCTGCAGCATTTTAGAAGCCAACAAGATTTTGTGGGTATAAAATTTTGTGAGTCAGAACTCCTGGATGAAAACCTTGTTTGTTTCTAAGGTACTACTGGTCTTGACTCTCGCTGTTCTAATGAATTTCTGTCCAGTATGCGGATGTTAAATGCACAGTAAAGGCGGCAATCCTACATACAGCGTCAGCCATGAAGCCTCACACTAATTTCATGGCAGAACAGATGTGTCCTCCTGTTGAAGACTTGCCTCTTTTTTCACCTTTTCCATACAGCTGGTGTCAGTTCCCCTCTTGCCGTTCACACAAGAGGTTCAGTACTAAAACCACTTGGGCTTATGGGACCCTTCTTATGGGAAAGCTCCAGTCCAACGGTTGCTTTTGCCTGTCTGGGTTCCACAGCATGCTGGTAGCACCTCTCTCCATTTGGGTTCAACTTCACACTGATCAGGTGGGTGGCAAAGCCCAGTGGCCTATCAGGCATCCATCCCAGTAGGATCTGCCCATTTCAAAGGCTATCTTTGAATTCTTGGGCCCCACCAGCTTCCCCACCTCAGGGTATGTTAATGCCAGTCCGGTCCCTGTCGTCAGTAGTCTATTCTGACAATGAGATACAACAAGATTGTCTCAATTCAAACAAGGGCCTTTTCTGGGGCATCTCCAGTCCTACAGAATGTGCCGCCTGGTTAAATTAGGGCAGTAATGTCTTTGCCATTATTTAGGTGAATGTGCAAAACACAGCTGTTTAAAATGGCTTTGGGGTGATTAAATACGTCCTGGCTATTCCAGAATGTATTTCTGAGGGCTGTTTTTGCAGACTGCATTGTTCTATCGTCTGTTTACGGAAACTGCTTCGACCGATGTGGAAAGGCAGCACAGGAATATTTTTAATCAACTAATTAATATGACTTGATGGTGGGATGGCAGGTATTGCCTCTTTGAAGGGTGAGCTACAGATTCAAAGAATAAACAAACCGTGTTACAATCGCTTTACCATTCTGTAAAACTGCCCATAGATACGGCCCACTTTGATCCCACGAGCGACTTGCTTTCTCGGGGCGAGGACAGAGATGACTGTCTCCCTCCCCTCCCTGAGCAGACTTTTCCAGGACTGCAGAGTTAAATCATTTTCCTGCCTGGCCCCAGCCCAGGCTGATTTGCAGGGCTAAATATGATTAAATTAAAACAGGATTCAGCTTGTCATTTCTTCTTATCCTCATCAACTGGGGAGCAACACAAGCCTTCGCCCCAGCTGCCGGAAGTGGAACTCACCCAGCTACGCGACACCCCTCGGTTCATTATGGCAGAGCTGCCCAGCGAAGGGGGAAGAAGAGCTGACCCATTATCATGTAAATGGTTGCACGAGCCGGTGCAGAAGGGGAAAACACACAATGCTGGGATTTGCCAACCACTGAGATTGCATCTCCCTGGCTGGTGGGTATGTTAGCAACATATGGAGCCCCAGGAACTTGGGATGCGGCTCACTAATACCAGGGAGGCACCTGGCCTGGGTTGGACCTTCACGCTTATAACAGCAAGCCTGTTATTAAAAAAAGGAGATGGCCTAGATCTCAGTCTCTGTGTTTCGAGGCAGGAGCCGCACTCGCCTCCAGCTGGATGACCCTTAACAGGATATTCAAGAGCCTGTTAACCAAATTAATCAATGCGGGAGAATAATGAACCATATGCGGAACTTGTTATCAGGGTCCTGAAAGCCACACTGCTCATTTGTCGGTGAGGGAGACAGGCGAAGGGCTGGGAACGTGAATGGCGGAATGCTACTGAGGACGCTAAATTCTTCAGGATGATGGTAGCCCAGACAGGCCGCAAAGTCTCTTGGAACTCGGCAACTGAGTGTTCCTAAACTAGAGTGCTGGGTCTTGGAGCATTCATATAACATTCCCCCCATTCTTGTTATGTCCTTTTCCAAATAGGGTTGCCATACCTCAGGTCTGGGCAGGGAATCCCCTTCCCCCAAATAGGGACGTTGTCATGCAGTGACATCACACAGACGTGACATCATCACACTGGGACGTCACACAGTGACACTCTGTTTTTTGGGCAAAACTCTATGGTTTGAGGCAAACCCCCCATGTGACGTCAGTGTGTTGGGGATGTCACACAACATCCCCACACGCTCCTGGGAAACCTCCCAAATCCCCTTGCTGGCAAGCCGAGGGGACCCAAAAAACCTGTTTCCAAACCAGCTTTGCTCCAGTCTTCTGAGGATGAATGTGATCTAAGCACAGCAGCTTGGCATGCATTTTCAAAAGTCCTACCTGCGCTGGAGCCGTTTCCTGCTCTCAGTCCCTTGTGGCCATCATTTCCCCCATTGTACCACTGGAGGGTATTTTGAAGGCCTTTAAAAAAGGATATTGCTATAGCACTAGAATGCTATAACAGATACTGGTGTAGCCAGTTTGGTGTAGTGGTTAAGTGTGCGGACTCTAATCTGGGACTCTCTCAGCCCCACCCACCTCACAGGGTGTCTGTTGTGGGGAGGGGAAGGGAAAGGAGCTTGTAAGCTGCTCTGAGACTCTGAGTGAAGGGTGAGGTATAAATCCAATCTCCTCCTCCTCCTCCTCCTCCATCTTCCAAAAAAAGTCCTCTGGTGGCATGGTTAGGAAGAAAAACAAGGAAAATTATAGTGCATGAAGGAAAATGCACAGATGCTCCATTGCGAGTTCACAGTGGTAATGAATGCACGAGGGAGAAATGTTGCCGTCTGGATGCAGTTTGAACAGCCTCATGAGTGTAAAGTCCTATCTATGTACATCCTGCTGGAGTCTGAACTCACTGTGACTAACCGGGACAGAGATTCTGGGTTTCTGAAGGATAGTTCAATGAAAACTTTAAGTTACTATGTGCGCAATCATTATGAACAGGATTGAAAACAAGACTGTCATGACTATCATGCTGCCACAGCTGAGATACTGTGAACAGTGGCAGTCTTAAAAAAAATATAGGAGGGAGATGGCAGAACTGGAAAAGATGCAGAAAAGGGCAACCAAAGCAATCAGGGGGCTTTAGCTTAGGAAAAAAACAACAACTAAGGGAAATCTGTAATAGAGGTTTGTAGAATTATGGATGCTGTGGATAACACACATAGAACTTTTTTCTACTGTAATACCAGAGCTTGGGACTGTTCATTGAAACTCACTGGTGGTCGATTCAGGACAGACCAATAGAAATACTTCCTTATACCATGCAGACTTAACTTATGGGATTCACTGCCAAGAGACATTAGTGTCAGCTACCAACTTAGATGGCTTGCATAGGATAGACCTGTCAACAGGTATCACTCATGATGCCAAATAAAACCTCCATGTTCAGAGGCTGTATATCTCTGAATATCAGTTATGGATGGCAACAGCAAAGAAGCACAACTGCTTTTATGCCCTACTAGTGGGCTTCCTGGAAGCATCTGGGTAGCCACAGAACGGAAGCGGGAAGCATGCTGGACTAGACAGACCCAGCAGGGCTCTATTTCTATCCATATGTCATGTTAAGGAAGCTGCTGAGCACTTTCCAAGTACAGTAGACAGTGCACAGATACTGGGGGCTGGACTTCCAAAGCGCCCACTGCATCTTTGCTCATTTCCTCCCACCTCCCCACCTGGACCCAGCAAAGGATTCAGTGTGCAGACTGGTGTGTGTGTGTGGGGGGGAATCCCACAAGGGACTCAAAGACCAGCAAGACTTCCAGGGTATAAGCTTTTGAGAGGCAAAGCCTATACATCTGATGAAGGGAGCTCTGACTCTTGAAAGATTACACCCTGGAAATCTGGCTGGTATTTAAGGTGCTACTGGACTCCGATCTTGCTTTTCTACTTCAGGCCAACATGGCTACCTTATCCGGAAGTATCCTCCGAACAAGGAAAGGCAAAAGAGACAGCACCCAAGCATTGGACCTGGGGAGAGACCTCAGAAAGGATGCCTTCACCAAGGACATTTTAACTGATATGTTCATGTTCTTGTTTCAGTTTCCATAAGCTGCTTTGGTGAGTCTTCTTGTTTTCTTTTGATCAAAGCACAATAAGCAAATAAAGGTGAAGAACCCCTGGGCCCACAGCAGTTTGGCACGTGCTCTCCGCTTGCCAGTTATTCCATTGTCTCCATTTCAGATATGACTTTGTTGCGGGTACACAGAGAAAGCGACTTCCTCAGTTGCCTCTTGCCAAAACACACTCAAAATCCATCAATTCAAATGCAAATCAGCCTGGGGTGACAGGCCTTCCACTCTTTTTTCCATGCAGCGTGCAAAAGTTAGTGTGGTCCTCGACAGCCACACCGGTGCAAAGCCTACGTCTCCATTTGCCTTCAACGGGATATATGCTTCACACGTATTAACTGTTCTTAGAGAAACTAGGATGCCTGTGTTACTTATGAACAATGCCACACACCACAAAAGAATCTGAGGAGCATGCTGTTAAAGATGGTAAACAATCAAATCTGCCTTTAAATACATCAGAAGCAGACAACTAGCCATATTGGACCCTAGATACAACTAAGGCGTGAAAGTATTACTGAGGAAAGATAGGGAAATGGCAGAGAAGCTAAAATAGCTCTTGGCAACGGTCTTCTCAGCAGAAGATACTGGATGCCTGAACTGTGTTTTTTCAGGGAAGTTATCCAAGGTATTGAGTTCCAAAGAGAAATTCTATGGTTGACAAATTCAAAATCAACAATTAAGTGGGTCTGGACAGGGTCTGCTGAGTAAAAAAGTACTCATGTGTGACATTGATGGTCTTCTACTAAAAATAAATAGATAGTGTTGGTTGATGGATTTTTTTTAAATGCAGTCTTATGGTTTTTCAGTATCTTTTTATATCACAAAACAATAAGCAATGTTTGCTCAGAGTTGTGCAATATTCTGACCTTGATAATAAGGTATTGCCCTGCTGTTTTAATTGTGCGATAGTGGTTAAAGTGTTGCAGACTAGGATCTGGGACACCCAAGTTCCAATTGACACTCTGCCATGGATGGGGTTGCCAGCTCCAGGCTGAGAAATACCTGGAGATTTTGGGAGTCCACCTTCCAAAGTGACCATTTTCTCCAGGTGAACTGATTTCTGCTGCCTGGAGATTAGTTGTAATAGTGGGAGGTTGGCAACCCTAGTCGTGAAAGGTCACTGGGGGATCTAGGACCAGTCACCCTCTCTCACAGCCAAACCTACTTCACGGGGTTGTTTCTGTGAGGATAAAATGGAGGAGAGGAGAAAGATTTTGTCAGCTGATCTCAGTCCCCATTGGGGAGAAAAAAATAGTTGATGTATTTCTAAATGAACAGAGCGAATAAACACATGCAATGTGTTGCTAAAATCAGTCCCCTTCCAGAAGATTTGGAAACACCAGTTCTTGAGAAAGGATCCAGAGGGGAAGCCAGGAAATTACAGACCCATTAGCCTAATGTCTGTCCTGAGTAAATTGGTGGAAGGCATAATTACAGCTACAATTATTAAACATGTAGAACAACAGAGGGAGAATTGGCATGTCTTCTGTAAAAGGAAATCCTGCCTTACCAACCTTCTAGAATTCTTGGCAAGTGTCAGCAAACATGTAGGTGTAATCTGGTAGACATTATATCCTTGGGCTTCTACCAAGCTTTTTGACAGTCCCTTACCGAAGCTTCTGAGTAACAGTCTTGGGACAGAAGGACCAGCCTTATAAGAACTGTTTCAATGGGAAGAAAAGGGTGAGAACAGACAGTTTTCACAATGGGGAGAAGCAAGCAGTGCAGCCCCCAGGAATCTGTACTGGGAGTCCCAGTCTGGGACCAGAGGTTTTTAATGTCCTCCTAAATGATCTGGCATCTGGGATCAGCAGTGAAGTTGTTGATGTTACCAGAATCCTAGAAATGCAAAAAGACAGAGAAGAGCTCCAAAAGGAGTTCTCCAAACTGAGCAGACAGGACACAAAAAAGGGAAATTAGATACAAGGTACTTAGTGCAAAATGTTTTACAATGGGGTTGTTTCAAGTTGAAAAGGGGGCACAACAAGAAAGGCTTGAGACCCTTGCCCTGCACACTGCAGTCTGAATCTGAACTGGGCCTGTGCTTACCTGGGAACTGAATTTGGAGCATGGACCTCCCCCAGTGAAAATGCCAGAACACCGTCCAGAAGGCAGACTGCATGTCAGGAATTATTCCAGGCCTATTGGTATACATGACTGATTGGGGCTAAAGCCAAGTCAACGCAAATGGCAGTCAATAAAATAATAATAATTTGTACAGTGTTTCCAAATATCTAAAGAGCTTCCCGCTCCTTGTATCAAGCATTCTTAGAAGTATCCCATTACATAAAGGTTAGTGGATATCACAGCTAAAGGGCTGAGGCCGTCAGAGGCTGCCGAGCTGAGTTCATAGTTGAGCTGCGGTTTGAGCAGGGAATGTCTCACATTACAGCTCAGACTAATAACCCCCTACAAGTACATCTGACTGCTCACAGTGTAAAGTATATGAAGAGCCTAGAACTCCCAGTCCCTCCTTTGAAATGCTGTATCATTCAGCTGAAATACTAGTGCACACGGAGGAATTGTGTGCAAACCTCACTCAATCCTCTACCTTCTTTCTAGGTGGAGGAAGGGTGCAGCTTCGTGCATGTCCAAAAAGCAGAAAAGGAAGCTTGCAAAGCTCCTGTATATACATGCCTGTCAGAATGTCATGTAAAACAAAGTCTGAGTCCAGTGGCACCTTTAAGACCAACAAAGTTTTATTCAAGGTATAAGTTTTCGGGTGCATGCACACTTCTTCAGATACAATGAAATGGAAGTTACCAGTCCATACATATAGGTAGAAGGTAAGCAGTAAATTAGCATACAGATTAATGAAGATGTTTAACAGATTCAAGGACCAAACAAGAATAACCAGCTTAGTTTATACGGTCACCATTTGTTTGGGTTCAATTTTGGGGGAAACATAGTAAAGGAAATAAGTATGTCAAGATTGGAGATTGATGGGCAGATGTACCCTTAATTGTGTGGAACTCTGAAATCAATTATCTGAGACTCTGCCATTACGCTCTATCCATCTCCTATTACAGCATCTTTGAAGTGGGGCAACTGTCATGCACTCCGTGTGGTTTTTGCCAGACAAGGGCTCTCCGGTTGTGATCATCTAAACAAGTCTCACCTTTATTTTGTGGAAAACAATCTCTATGTGAGCCTAGATATATGTGATTCTGGGGTTTCCCAAGCACTTTTGTCTTTGCAAAACAGGACCATCCTGAGGCCTGTTTTTGCTTGGGACTGCTATTCTCCCACATTCCATAATTACAATCGAAAATGGTGCCACAGAGATATTACTGGTCCTGCTGGGAGAAATACTCAGGAACCTAAATGATGACTATAAGTTCCTTTCAGAAGTACATGGTAGCTCCGTGAGGGCCATTGCAGATCAGGACATTAGCATGGGGGGGGGGGGATGGTTAACCCTCCCACGGCCCCCAGTTAGATTAGGGCCCTACAATGCTGTTACTCACAAAGGAAAAACAACACTGGGAAAATCCCACTGTTTCTTCTTGCTAGGTCCTGCAGCTAATCTGCAAGACATCCTCTGTGGAGTAGTGGATACAGGTAAAGGGTGTGTGTGGAAACCGCTCTTGTTACAGCCCTTAAGAACTGTGCTCCAGCACACCAGTTTCAGCCCAGATGCTCCAGAATAAGAAATCTGAGCCGGAGAAGCATGCTAATGCTAGTGGCTGTCCGTGGGGCAGTGACACCATCGCTGAAGAGCCAGCTCCAGCCCCGCCTACTCATCTTCCTTCTCCTTGCCTTAATGGGTAATAAATTTAAACAGGCACCAATTGAGAGACAGAAAGGGGGAGAGCCCTAGCAAGCGGGTGCTCAATGGTCTTGCAGAGTGGATGAAGGGCCCCATTACAAGGCACTCATTCACTCTAATTCAACCCCCCCATTCATTCTTCTGACATTCATTGGGATGATTTTGATCACGGCGGGAAAAAGAGAGTGCTCATTTGGGAGTTCACAAAGCCTGCGCACACGTGCTACTCCTTCTCTGTCATTAGTTAAGGAGAACACTTCAGACTGAATTACATGTTACAGCTGCTGGAGGAGGCTGGGAGTCCACGATATTTTACATTCAAGGAGTGTAATTGGGGACTATCCCCACTTATTGGCTGCTACATCGACAAAGCCAGGAATGGGTCTGATGCCACTGTGGGGGGCATGCTCTTTCCCCTGTGTTGGCACTGCGTGGCTGGAGAGTTCATTTCAGAATCTGGGAAGCATGCGCTGTATCCCAAGCAAAAAAGCAAAAAAAAAAAAAAAAAGCAAAAGCAAAAGAGAAATTAGTGAAAGGCAAGGCAGGAAATAATTCCAGAAGTCCACCAAGACTTTCCCCAAGGTCACCAACTCTTGACATAGCATCAGGATGTGTGGCATAGTTTATAGCTCTCTTAGATATGAATCGCTAGGTATCTCAAAACCCCTAGGTAGCTAGGTCTCAAAACTGCAGAGTGTGTGTGTGTTAGGGATGCCAGCTTCCAGGTGGGACCTGGGGATCTTATGATATTACAGCTCACCCCTAGAGAAAATGGATGCTTTGGAGGGTGGGCTATATGGCACTGTGCCCCACAGAGGCCCCTGTCCTCCCTTGGTTCTGTCCCCAAATCCCCAGGAGTTTCCCAACCTGGATTTGGCACTCCTACCCACATCGCCCACTGGTGGCCAGGGGGGAGCTGGCAACCCATGACTTTGCAATACAGAATTTTTTAATGATTCATCTCTGAATTAAGGTAGACTCTGGGAAGACAAGGACGCAGATGCTAAGCTTAAGCCATGAGTGGTTTGGAAATCTCTACTATAACTTTCAGGATCTGGTTTTAATAGCTTTCTGAGACCAGATCCTCAATTTCTGCTAAAATCTGGGGGGGACGAGGACTGCAGCATGTGCTGCCAGAAGTGAGGCTACAAGGCAGTGATGTGGGGTGGAGAGACAAATTCACCTGCCATCATCCGTTGTGCTTACCCCGGGATTTCTGAAGCCTTTGTTTCTTTCAGTCAGCATCAGTGTTCACTCTAAGCTGAGTTAGTGTGAGCTAGCTCACAGTTTTTTAGTCTCCGGCTCACAGCCAAATCACTTGCTCACAATTTTAATGCCAGTCACTCACAAGGTAGAATTTTTGCTCACAAGACTCCACAGCTTAGAGGGAGCATGGGTCAGCATTATTATAAAAACACTGACATATATGTTCTGTAACAGTTTCTCGTCATCTTGGTAGCAAGGGCTATTTTCATCCCTGTCCAAAGATAAATTTGGGTGTTTGAGAACCACCCTCCTGCCCAACACCCACTCTGTGTCTGTACAAGTGGCAGTACTTAGTGTGCTCCCCCAAATCAGAAGAAGGCAAGCTCTGAACAGGGAATTATATAGAGGCACAACAGCAAGCCTCCTCCGAGGCCTGCTAATTCTGCCAACTGATTGATGTAATTACACCAGATGTCCCTCACTGGGAGCTGACTGGAAGCAGACAAGGTTAGAGTGATGCATCATGCAGAGATGCATCAGGCACTCTTTAATTAAGGCCGCGATCACACACACAATTAGACCCGGCACGGGTGCGAATGCCCAGCGGATTTAAAGGGCACAATCAGACAACAACACCTGGGAAGTGCCTTGCAGCCGTCAGCAACCCATTCTGCTCCGCTGCAGAAGTGGAGTTAAAAGACAACGGGGAAACTCCAGTAGTAAACGGGTTGCAATGGACCATGGACAGACTTTCCTGTCTCTGATCACCCCAGTGCGCTCTCATGGTGTTGGGATGATCTGATCAGGCCATTCTGACTCCGTGCTGTTGTTTTTCCCCTCCTTCGCAGTATGCACATCATTGCAAACTCCATGGAGAG
Source organism: Gekko gecko (assembly GCA_029375565.1). Lineage (NCBI taxonomy): Eukaryota > Metazoa > Chordata > Lepidosauria > Squamata > Gekkonidae > Gekko > Gekko gecko. Next base: position 51,783,300 of record JAPDNY010000013.1, on the reverse strand, counting down.
CCCTCGGTGTGGAGGTGCAATTCACTGATCCCCTGTTTAGGCGCATGGGGGAAAAAGGCACACAACCCCCCCAACTCACTCACAGTTGCATCTGACCACACTGGCGGACTGCACCCGCAGCTTCAAAGGGAGGTGTGATCATGCAACTGTGGGACAAATTCCTCTGGAGGAAATAGCCTCACTCCCCCCCCCCGTTTTTTTCTGGCACATGTGACCGCAATCTATATTGCGTTGGGATGCCAAGTCGGGGCCTTGTGGAAATTTGGGAATTAAGAGCTCTACAAGAAGGAAGCAATTCACAGCACTGCTGTCAGAGTAAATACTAGAGCAAGGCAAACCAATAGTCTAACCTGGTGTAAAGTTGCTGATGTGCCCAGTGAGAAGAAACACATGTCCAAAAAAGCGTATTCTGCTACCTTGGAAAACCACAAGCATTTCATTGTTGTTGATCGGGTTGGTGCAAGGGATATAGAGACCATAAAAGAAGGCAGCCTGGATCAAGGTGAAGGTACTGACGATAAGGAAATGCCTCTTGGCAACAAGAGGGTCAGGGAAGAGTCTCTCGGCTTTCATCTGGTCTGAAGACTTCTCATGGCCAAACTCAATGTAACAGCACCCACAGATCTGACCCATGGATATTACCACCATTTTAAAGGGATTTTAAAGTGCTGTGAGGGCCCAATCCTGATCAGGCCTGGAGTAAACTTCCTTTACTGCGCATATAGGAGGAGAAGTCTTTTCTGTCAGAATGGGTAGTTAATTAATTGTTTGGTTTTTCTTTTCCTTTCCTGTATCCCTGAACCAAGGCTGCTGCTGTTATGCCAATAAAAGTTTGTGTTGTTGTGTTAAAATCCAGGGGCCTATTACACCCAACAAAGGAAACATCCCCCCCTGCCCCTCATGCCAACTACACGATCATCATACAGGTTGGAAAGTTCATAGCATACTCAATCCAAGCCTTATCAATGATTCATCATCGAAGCTTTATACCCATTCAGGCATACCAGATCAGTTATATTTTGGCACAAAAGACACATACCCATAAACACCAGTTAAAATATATTAGAGGGCAGAGGGAAAAGCGATTTAATTACTGTGAGCATCTAGCTTTCCCCCACTATTATGTGGCTGATATTTCAATTAAATTGCCACTAATTGTGTCGCTTCCTTTCCTCTTATGGCTTTGCTAAATCTTTGGGGATATGATGTTCAGACTGCGAGTTATCCTTCTTGCGTCTCCAAGGATTTGCACTCTTCTGGAGATATGCGATATGCATACTATAGGTGTGTCAACACCCCCCCTCGCATGCTGAGGCAGCCGAATTTACAACCCAAACGCTCTTAAAGGATACTGAAAAATTCTTTCATCATTTAGAGTACATTTCTAGTTCTTTTGAGAAATAAATCTGAATATCTAAATGCAAACATTTCTGATGCAAAACTATGCAGCGCTGAAGATTATAAATTACTTAGGCAGAAGAATCCAGAAAGTCATTCAATCTAAGACTTGCAATACTTCTAAGGGGGTTCATTTGCTCATCCCCAACGATCCTGACTAGGATTGCCAACTCTGGCTTAGAAGATTCCTGGAGATTTGGGGGTAGCTGCCTGGGAAAGAAGGAATTTGGGAAGGGAGCTCAGTAGGTATACGATGCCATCGAATCCAACCTCTGAAATGGCTACAATCTCCCGGGGGCTGGATCTCTGGACTCCAGAGATCATTTGTATTTCCAGGAGAACATTCTAAAGGCTCACGGAAAAAAGCTAAATCAAAAACCAAATATAACCATGAATTAATTACTAAATAACATTCACAACACTGTATTTCTCAAAAAACCACAAACAGTATATATGTTGAAAAGCTCAGAAATAAGCTTTAAATACTCAATTAAGTCCAATAATTCAAAGCAATCCATCCATCAGTACTCCAGACACTTTTAAAGTGATGGGCGCCACAAACGTACAGTACTTGCAGACTCCCACAGCAGTTACTTTCAAGGACGACTTGTTCATTCAAGAACTCTGAGATGTGATGAAACTAAATTCTTTTTTCTTGACAGAAGGCTCCGTAATTATTTCACAGTTATGTTTGTTTTCTGATTTAACATTCTAGAGGCTGGCATTCTGCCTCAGTCACATAACCCAGCTCATCACAGGCCATTGCCAGAAAGAAACGTAACATATTAGACTAGGAAGGGAAGCCCGTTGTGGAACCGAGACAACGGGCGCTAGACAGGCCCCCTTCCCGCGAAGAAGGTGCTGGAGGCAGGTGTATCTGGCGGCCATTGGGGAAGGAGCTCACCCGCCGTCCCCAGCCTCCGCTGTCCCTCTCGCTGAGACTCCGTCTCTCCGGGGCTGCAACGTCCCCCTGGCACTGGCCCTGCCTCGCTCCCCGGCCAGCACCGTCGGCTGGCATCGCAGCCTCCCTTCCCTGGCTCCTGGTGGCGGTGTTCGCTCGCAGCGTTCGCCTCCCGCCTCCCAGCCAATGGCACACCAGCAGTCTTGAGCGGCAGCTGGCGGGCCAATGGCAGCAACGCAGGCAAGCAAGGCAGCCAGTGGCAAGGGACCCTGTCTCTGACTGACAGGTCCCTCAGCCAACTGATTCCGGCGCGCATTTTCACCATATAAGGTATGACGAAAATCCTTTTATATATAAGGAAGGATAAACCAAACAGGCCAACCAAGCTCCTTAAATACAACATCTTTCTTCCTCTGGAATATACCAGACTTGCCTTCTGTTGAGAGCAACAGCAAGGCCTTTCTTCCTCTGGGTCCCATTTATATACCACCAGCTCTACATCATGTTTTGCACAGTTCCACATTCCAAGCATCCGCATGGCCACAACATTCTACCTACCCATTGCAGCAAAGGATGTATTTCTAAAAGCCAGGGACCAGTCCAAAATGTGGCCCTCTATAATTTTCTTTTTTCATATATTTATGCTCTGCTTTTCTCCTCCATGAAGACCCAACGTTTCCTCCTCCTACATTTTATCGTCGCAACAACCAGCATATGAGGTGGGTTAAACTGGAAGAGAGTGACTGGCCCATGGACACCCAGCGAGCTTCCGTGGCAGGGAATAGGTTTGAATCTGGGTCTCCCAGATCCTAATCAGACACTCTTATCCACCACAACATGCTGGCTCCATCTGAAGTGGTCCATTCTACCTCCTCAAGCATCCCAACACCTTGTTTCCTTGCATACGTCAACCAGGTAACAGGATGTCACACTCCTCTCAGAAGAGTTCACCCAAGACCTTTCTGTGATTGTGAGCAGTCTTGCTTCTGCTCCTGAAGGAGACCACTCATAGGGAAGTAATAGTCTGTGCAGGAAGAGATGGGGAATGGTGAGTCTTAAAGGAAGATGTGGTTTTCAGGACAGCGCTGACAGCAAGCCATGCAACTTGGGCAATGTTCATTTATTTAGAATGTCATGACTTCAGGGGCTCGTGGCGCAAGGCAACCAGTGCAATCCTGTCATGTTGTTGGCAGACATCTGCACCATCATCTCAGCAAGGATCCAGGATTGCTACAAATGGATGGCTGAGTGGAAAAGGAACAAGCGCCTTGTCAGACAGCTGGAAGAGAACAGCGACAGAAAAGAAGCCTCTGTGTCTGCTCTAATAAGCAGCACATTCGCAAACCTTTTCTGCCCTTCCGACTGTTCAAAGTGCTCTGCAGACATTTGTTCACTGATCCTCATGAGCAACGCCGTAAGAGAGAGCAGCACAGCATCCTCAATGCAAAGGCTGGGCTGGTGGCCTCTGAAGAACAGCAGATTGCTGAACGGTCACCAGGGAGTTCCTGGGCAAAATGAAAACCAATCCGGGAACTTTCCACTTGACATACCTTGAGAGCTGGGTTGCTTCCACAGGGACGTTTTGCACGACATCGTCTTCCATTGGTTCACTTTCCAGGGTTTCCCGCGCTTTGCCCCACCTTTTTCCCAAACCAGCTTTGGAACAAATCTTTCCTGCAAGATTACAATCCAAGTAGGTTTGCATGCCGTGTGGATGGGATGGTGCATGCCTTGGAACCGTCTGCACATGCGAGTGCCATTTTTAAGGGGGGGGGCAGGTCTCCAGCTATAGCAGGAGATGTCCCGCCCTCAGCCTGCTGTTTCCCACTGTCCTTTGAAAGGCTGGCAGGGGAAAGACTATCTCCTTGGCATTGCGCATCATACTGAGGGTTTCATACAGTCCATGGATAGGAGGTAACTGTTAGGAAACTGCCCTCCTAGTATAACAAATAAACCACATAGACATACGACTGAAGCAGAAGAAAATATGAACTATACTTTTAGTTATGAGCAAAGTTTTATTCAAAAATTTAAGGTGAAAAAATAAAACATACAATTAGATAATGTATGAGGTAACTTGACAAAACAATTTTGTAAATGGAATACCCAATTTTGTATGTATGTTTGTCTTTTATAAAAAAATAAAATAGTTTATTAAATAAAAAAAAGGAAACTGCCCTCCTGATAACTGGGAATCTCTCTGAAGTTTTGGGGAAAGAGATACAGATCATTGCTCAGGGAAGGTGATATGCCTCCAGTTGAAGGGAGAGGACAGAGAAGCAGGAAAGATCTGAACACCCAGAGACACATTCAGATGCTCAATGCCTCTGAAGAATTGGGCTCTCATCCACAAAAGTTCATGCTGGAATAGTATTTTGTTAGCCTTTAAGGTGCCACAAGTTTGTACTGGCTTACTCTGTGCACTCCATGTTGAGTCCCAGTGAGAAAGGCAGAATATATATATCTATCACAATAAATAACAACAACAACCACCTATAAGACTCCTCTTTATTTTTCCTTGAACAGATGATGGCAGATGAGGATTTCTATGTGAAGTTAGCAGAAATTGGGAGTAAGGTGTAATCACTGGGAGTGAGGTATCAGGGTTGCCAACAAGCCTGGAGAAAAACCCCTTTTAACAAAAGCTTAATGGCGTATCGCCGTGAAAAGCCTCAATTGTCTGTTTCTATATATCCAGCCTCTGTTAAAGGGACAGGGCATTTTTCTCCAGGAGGGCTGAGGAGGCAGCTCTAGAGTGGGGAATCTCCTGCCTTGTCATTCTTCTTTTCCTTCCCTTCTGCTCTGCTTGCTTATTTGTAAATACAGCAAATTTTACAAAATACATAAAGTCGCCGGTGCTCTCTCCTCCAAAGGAAGCTCACAGAGAAATCCTAAGAACGTCTACTCAGAATCTTACGCAGGTCTATTCAGTGGGGCTTGCCCCCAGACAAATGTTCTTAGGATTGCGGTGGAAGCCCCAAAGCACCTGCTTCTGGAACTTCACTGCTTAGTGAAAAGGGGAAGTGCATCATGCTATTTTAAATTGATTCTTCCTGGCAGGGGGGGTGTCCAATGAAGCCACTTAAGGGCTTGATGCCAATGCCTACCCAATCAGACCATTTCCCCCCCTCCCGGGAACTGACCACCCCGCTGGCTATTATTGCTGAAAACTGCTCACTTAGAGAAGCAAGAAACAAGCTTTCCATTTTTAGATGAGAAAGTTAGAAGTTGAGCCCCATGTTGTCATGGAAACCGGGCCCCAATCTCTTCCCTTTCACCTCCAAGTAATTTGAAAGCCAATATTTCTACAGTGGGGGTCGAGGACTCTAGCCAAAGTCAAATGCACATTTTCAAGCACTTAATGATCACTTGGGAATCTTCCCTTACCTTCGGTTAATGGGTATCACCTTTGTTCTTAAGTTACACTTTCCCCCTTCCAATTAGTGATGGCGATGATGCCAGATGTTGGCCAATAATGCCCTGTAGCTACCATAAGACACAACCCCAATATAGCAGAATTGGTGACAGTCTGATCTTCCTTTATGTACTACCCCTTCACAAACCCCTCTGATGTCCCTTCCCATAGAAAAGAAAACCTTGCCAATTTAATCAGATGCATCGTTTCATAATAACACATTATCGATGTCATCTTTATTCCACTCTTTGTCAAAGAAAGTCAAAACGAAAAACACGGGTCTTTCATCCCCTCCTTTTAATCTTCATGACAACCCTGAAGGAGGTTAAATTGAGAGAGTGTGACCCGTCCAACACTCTTCATTTTTATTTATTTACTTCAGTTATATCCCACCTTTTTCCCCAACAGGGATCCAAAGCAGCATACACTATTCTCCTCACCTCCATTTTCTCCTCACAACCACCGCCCTGTGAGGTAGGTTTGGCTGATTGTGCCACGACTGGCCAAAGCCACCCAAGCCAGCTTCCACAGCTTCCAGGCTTGGGCCTCCCAGATCCTAGTCCAACCCTCTACGCTGGCTCTCAAAGTCTCCCAGTGAGTTGTATGATTGAAGAAGGGTTTGAATCCTGGTCTCCCAAGCAATGTTCCCTCTAAGCTGAGTTAATGTGAGCTAACTCACAGGTTTTTAGCCTCCGCCTCACACATTTTTGTCTTAGCTCAGGAAGGATGGCTGCAGAGCAAACTAATCTATGCAGTAGCTAAATCACTCACTCACACCTTTAATGCCAGGGAGCTCACAAAGTAGAATTTTTGCTCACAAGACTCCACAGCTTAGAGGGAGCGTTGCTCCCAGGTCCTAGGCCATCACTCTCTCATCTGTCTTTATGCAGGACCTTCATGCAGCCACGATTGAATTGCCCCTTTTCAATGGTATTGCTGGGTCGCCTCTCAAGCTATGCTCCCCCTCTAAGCTGTGGAGTCTTGTGAGCAAAAATTCTACTTTGTGAGCTACTTGCATTACAGTTGTGAGCGAGTGATTTGGCCGCTGTATAAATCAGTTTGTTCTGCAGCTGTCCCTTCCTGAGCGAAGTCAAAAATGTGTGAGCTGGAGGCTAAAAAACTGTGAGCTAGCTCACACTAACTCAGCTTAGAGGGAACACTGCTCTCAAGGATCCCTCTCTCACAGCGGCTATGACCTCCTTGCCCCCTCCAGTCTGTGGACTCTCTTGCACACATTCTCTTGCAGTTTCCTTATGGGCATCAGCCTAGGCTAAAATGGATTGCACCGTGTTTTGATAAATGGACTATGTTTCCTCCAGCGACATCAGAGCAAAAGGTTCAAGTCCTCTTCGAGGATTCAGATTCTAAACGTGCTTATTTCGTTGTTTGATTCCTAGAGGCTGCAGAGAAGTGCAGAAAGGAAGGCGTTTTCAGACACAGGTCTTATTTAAGCTCTCAAGTTTTATTGTTCAAGACCTAGGTCTAAGAACAGGGGAAGGAAAAGGAATTCTCGCCACTACACCACACTTGCTTGCTTTACTATGCATTCTGGTGCCTATCTGTGCCCTTTGGGGAGGTGGGAAACACTAGGGATACAGACAAGGATTTCTTGCACCTTGTCAGTTTTGCTAGGGAATGGATGGGGTGAGGAAGAGTCCATGCCACAGATGCCCATGGTCATGGAATAGGAGTAGGAACCGGGTAAATAAGACACACTTCCACACAAGACATCCTGTGGCAATGAGTTCCACATGTTCAATATACACCTTCTGAAGAAAGCACTTCCTACTTTTGTGTTAAAACTATTGCCCATCAACTTCAAGAGGGGGAAGACACAACGTAAAAAGTAATTACAACACTGTAATATAAAGAAACCCCCACAGAAGGTGAACTTAAAAAAATATACTTCAGAGAGAACTTCTGTGATCCCAAATACATATGAATGTTAAAACGTGGGACTGTGAGTTCTCAGTCCTACAAGGCCAATCAATTTAGGCCTATGAAACAAATGCATACCCACAGCAAGAGAGAAGCCCGAAAAGGGGTTCAAATGATGTGTGAAATCTATCTAAATCCCGGGGAGACTCTGACACATCCACAGCTAAAAGCTCTCCCTGACATCTCAGCCTCCCATCTCCTGCTTCGTGATAATTGACACCCACTGCAGAAATTTATGAACAAGCATAGATGGTAAAGGAAGAATGAGATCTTGTGCAGAGGAAGGAGAGGATTAATGAAACAAAAGGGAGGAAGATCCAGGGAACACCTGAACTCAAAGGTCCCAAACAGTTCAAAGCAAGGTCTTACGTGTATGCTTTGCAAAAAAGCAAGGAGGAAAATATCCAATACTTTCCTTAACTTTTCTTCTCTCTGGGAGGACTGATATGTAACATAAGGAGAACTCTGCTGGATCTGACCAAAGGCCCATCTAGCCCCGAATTCTGTTTCTCACAATGAGATGCATCTAGGAAGCCCTCAAGCAGGGCATGTAGGCAAAACCCCAGGGATTCCCAGCCTTTCTGAGCCTGCAGGCACCTTTGGAAACCCGACACAGTGTGGTAGGTGCAGCCACAAAATGGCTGTTTCAGGAGGTGAAGCCAGTCATAAAATGGTTGCCACAGTTCACTAAGTCACACAGTGAAGATCCTTGTGCAGTGGCAGCAGCTGCCGCCAAAGCAACGTTTAAAAAAACCTGCACAGCCAGTCAAATCTCCAATGGCCAATGAGAAATCTTGCTGGGCAAAAGCCCCACCCAGCCTTGCCCACTTTCTAAGAACACTTGGTGGGCCCCAGGAAAGATGGCAGTGAGCATGATAGCACCCAAGGGCACCATGTTGGAGGCCCTGTCCGACTCAATTACTGGCATTCAAGGTATACTAGCTTCAACCATGGGGGTTCCATTTAGTCTTCAGGGTTGATAACCATTGATGGTCCACTCCTCCATGAAATAGGTCTAATCCCCTTTTATAGCTGACTACATTAATGGCCAACACTGTGTCCAGTGGCAGTGAGTTCTGTGAGTCCATTAGGCATTGTGTGAAGAAAGGACTTCCACGTGCCTGTCCTGAATCTATGTCCCATCACCTTCATTGGCTGCCCCCTCCAAAATTCTAGTATTATGCGGGAAAATACTTTCTCCACACCATGCACCCATTTTCTGAACCTCAATCAGGCTGAAGACTAGAATGTCCTGAAAGTCAGGTGGGTGCCAGGTAAGCTTCAAGAAGGAGGGTATTTCAAAGGCAAGGTGCCACCACTGAGAAAGCCCTGTCTCTGGTTCCCATCCACTGCACCTTTGCAGAAGGCATGGAAAGCAAGTTTTGAAAAATGAATTGCAACTGGTGGGTTGGACAGTATGATAGGAGTAGAATTGCCAGATACCCCGTGAGGCCTGGAGATCTTCTGAAATTACAGTTTTTCTCCAGATGACAGAGATCAGCTCCCCTAGAGAAAAGGGCTGCTTGGAGGGTAGACACTGAACCCTGCTGAGATCCCTCCTGTCTCCAAATCCTGCCCTCCTCAGGCTCCACCCCCAAATCTCCCAGAATTTCCCAACTCAATTGTACCAACCCAAGGAAGGAGGCATAGTGCATAAGGGAAACAAGCAATTTCAGCAAAAGCAGTACTTTTATATATATAACTTTTTATTGCTTTTCCACTACACAACTAGAAAGGATAAGGGAAAAGGGGAAGACTAAACTAAAATACAAAGCTAAAGCAAGGATCATAGTACATTGATTGTATTGATATCTTGATAGTCTTCCCACAATTATACGGAATGAAAAAGGAATGTTACTGGTTATTATTTCGAGATCAAACTAATACAAGCATGATTAGCCAGAATAGGCGCATCCTAGTTTCTTATATATAAAAAGAAAATAAGGCTTTCAGCATTAAACTACACATCACAGTTTTATCTCCTGCGTTTGTTTTTTTTATCATAGTTCAATTTAACTTTGAGGCGTTTAGGAGCTGCTGCTCCTTTTTCAGATTCAGAATCTTCTGAGGGGCTGCCTGAAATGCTTCCACTGCTTCCTAGTCCATGTTCATTGTTTTCTTCTGTTTGATTATTATCCTCTGATTTCCCTTTTTCTTTTGCTGTTGTTTGATTTTGCTCCAAGAACACCTTTCCTTTTTGAACAGAATCAATCTTCTCTTTTTTCTCTTTGTAGTTGAAGATAAGTCCTTCTGGAAATATCCATCTGAAGAGGGTGGAGTTTTGTTTAGAAAAGAAGTTAGATTTTTATACTGTTTCCCCCATTTTCTTATCTCAAATGGAATATCTTTTAGAACTCTTGCCTCTTCTCCTTTGACTTTCAGGGTTATCCCATTAGTCGCTTTCAGGATTGTATCCCTCATTGATCTCTTGGAGAACTTAAATACTTCACTGGACAGTTTATTTTTCTTAATGAAGTCTGGATAAGTTTGATAGACCATATCTATATTGCTTTGTATAAATTCCGCTTTAAGATCTGCCACTGATGCCAAGGCTTCACTTAAAATTTCTTTTAAGTTTTCCCCTTTCTGCTCTGGGATACCCTGAAACCTCAGGACATATGGTGATTTTTTCATCTATAGTTGCAACAACTGCTCCTTGTCGGAAATCCTCTCTTTTTCCATGACCTCCAGTCTCTGATTGATAGAATTTGCCTTAGCACCAACTTTTTAAAGCGCCTTAACTGTTTCTTCTGTCTTTGTAGTAGTTTCTTTCAGCTGCTTCTGGAGAGCATCAAAATTGCTGTTAAGATTAGTCATCTGGTCCAGCAGAGGGCACAGTGGTGTAGCCAACATGTTAGGGAAGTCAGTGGTTACTTCCAGTATAAGAGTCGACATCACTGAGCTGGCAGTTCCTAGAGAAGGTTTTTTCCTAACCACCATTTTATCTCCTCGCAGCGACATTGTTTACACAGAAGAAAGTCCATTTAACCCTCTGAAAGTCTGTTAATTCTATGCACTTTATACTATTCTGCATGATACTCGGCTAATCGGCACTTTCCCAGTCAAAACCGTTACTCCGCCCCTCGCAATTGCTCATAAATTGTAGCTTTTTACTCTGAATCAGCTTGGGGCTTTGGAGCGGTTATCCACTTCAACACTTGATTAGTTACAAAGAAGCTCACACTCACAATTCATTCCACAGGTTACTTCGAAAGGTAGGGAGGACATCAAAGTGCTGGATCACTTGCTCGCTCGGTCTGGTGTGCGCCTCTGCCTCCATACTGGTCTCACAGCGGCAGAACCTATCGGGGCAAAGAGGAGCCTCGATTCCTCAGCTAACACCTTTGAAGAGGCATCCCTTCCGCCCCAGGCTGTGAGCCCCCTCCGAGGGTTCTGCGGGGACCCGGAATCATCCAGGACCCTTCCTGTCCGCTGCAGTTACGGGGCGCTCACATCAGAGCATGATGGAGCACACCTGTCCAGTGAGTCGCCAAAACTGGAAGTCAGCAAAAGCAGTACTTGAGAGAAACTTTTGCTAAGATTTTTTTAAAAATATCTTTTCTTTGGTGAGTAGAGTGTGTTTAAGTCATGGTTGACTTCTGGTGACCCCTAGTGTGGCTTGGGCATTTCAGAGAGGTGGCTTGCTATTCCCTGCCTCTGCGTCCCGATCCTGGTATTCCATGGAGATCTCCCATCCAAGTACTTGCCAAGGTCATCCCTGCTTAGCTTCTAAGATCTGACGAGATCAGGCTTGCCTGGGCTATCCAGGTTGGGGCACCTCTGCTAAGACTGTTAATTTTAACTCTTCACCTGGAACTGTTTCACAGTAATACAAGCAGATGTGCCCCTCAGAAGCACGTTTCCATGTACAGTAGCCACGTCTGCTGCTACCACGGATTATTTGCAAATGTCAATGACAAGATCTCCATGTGCTTGGCAATTTTCATGCCACATTAGAACCTATAATGCCAACTTCTTGCTTTAGCAATATGGCAGGCAGCCAATGGCATCCATCAGATACCTCAAATCAATTCCCTTTGAAAAGTCTTCTAGGTTAAAAGAAAAAAGAAAAGAAAAAGGGCCTTCCCTTTTTCTATGGCAATTAAAAGCAGTTTGCCAGAACTGTCTCTTGTACAAAAAGAAGTCGGAACACAAAAAAAGAAATTTCTGGAACGGCTTTAAGAGCGAACCAGAAACCTGCAGTGCTAAACTCTCTTTCTGATTGGCAGCAGAAGAAATACTGGTACTTAAAAGAGTGAAACGGCCCTCTCTGCACAGATTTTTTTCTTTCTTCTGGAAGTGTGTCTGATTTTGGAATGCTGCCCATATCCAATGCTAAGTCATGTTGCTCCTCAGCTTGTTTTGCAGCTGGTATCAGCATGTGGCCCAGTCAGGCCCAAAGAAGCAGGAGAAGCCCATGCAGAGTGACACAGAGGGAGAAAGTCCCAAATTTCAGTTCCACCAGGCATTCTTAGCCTCACACAGCAATCTAATGAGATAGGTTAGGCTAACCAAGAGCCATTTGCCTAGGGCTACCTGCATAAAAACTGCCTTACGCTAACAGCCAAACTAGATGTGCAAGTTCCTGAAGACTTGCATCTGGATTCCCTGGGACCAATTGAGCTTCCCCACAGCCACACAGTACCTGGCTGTTAAAAAATAAAGGAGAGCCCATCTGGGCTCAAAATGCCACTACAGAGGAAGGAAGGACTCCTCTCCCCTCCCCCCTGCCAACCGCTGTTTTTTGCACCATCCCTCCACTATGCCTGCATTCCCACCCCATTCGTCTTCTTATTTTCTGTTTCGATTGCAATACCTCGTTGTGTGATAATTCCGGATGAGTAGTCAGGTTAACCTGTTCCAGCAAAAGTGAACCAGAGTCCTAGGGCACCTTAAAGACCAGCAAGTTTTTCTTTTAGCATCACCTTTTGTCGATTACAGTCCAATCGACAAGACTATAAAGAGGAGTTGGAGAAAAGAAGCAGTAAGTAGCAAGGTAGAAGGACCCATAAAATGCAGGAAGTCCAGGGTGAGGCTTAATTATGTACAATCCAAATGCAATCAGGAAAAATACAGAGATCATTCACAATAACACTTAATTGGCAATAAAGTAATCTCTATAATTCTGCTAAGCTAGTTAACCCTTGGACTGAATTCCAAATACTTTGAGAGATGCTATCAAACTTCTTGATGAATTCTAATTGGGGGTTTCTTTTGCTAGAAAATGGTGCCTTTTAGATCAGTAACAGTGACCTAAAGTTTCTCTCACTGGTTTCTGAATATTGCCATTTTTTTAAACATAGATTTGTTCCAGTAATAGTATTATTGCCTAACACCAACTACACTACCTAGGGCTCATCTGCTTGCTCATCCTCAGATGTGCTACCGGATTCCACGGGTCAACAATGCCTTTCTGTTGTCTTCTTCAACCAGGTCAGTCCTTACGTAAAAGAATACATGGATGCCCATTTCAAAGAGCAGAATTCAGAAACCAGTGGGAGGATCCTTAACAAAGCTAGGGAGATCGGTGATGAAGCAATTACTGCTGTTGTGAATAGGTGCCGTATTTTTCTTGATTACATTTGAATGTCACATAATTACATCTTACCTTGTATTTCCTGTATTTCAAGGCCCTTTGGCTTTTTTCAATGGAACTGTATTTATATGCCTATCTTTATACACACACGCGTACACACAAAAATGTATATTAAAACGAACTGTAATGAAAGCTTCTGCTGGAATAAAAAGTTCTAAAAGTGCCCCAAGATTAGGGTGGGTTTTTTTTTAAAAAAAGAATACACTGATCTGAGAACACTGTTGAAAAGACGCATAATAAATATTGGACTAGTCAGCTGATCAGCATTTCAACCTTGAAATGGAACAGAGATCCATCAGTGGCTATTAGCCACAAGGTATAGATAGGGACTCTCGGTCTGGGGCAAGTGATGCTCTGTATTCTTGGCGCCTGGGGGGAGCAACAGTGGGAGGGCTTCTAGTGTCCTGGCCCCACTGCTGGACCTCCTGATGGCACCTGGTATTTTTGGCCGCTGTGTGCTTTGCTTCTATCTAAACAGCTCTGACCTGGAGAGCCCGGGGCTACCTTGATCCTTGTGAGATCTCGGAAGATGCCCCGGTCAGCATTTGGATGGGAGACCACCAAGGAAGTCCAGGGCTATGACGCAGAGGCAAGCAATGACAAACCACCTCTGAAAGTCTCTTGCCTTGGAAACCCCACGGGGTTGCTATGAATCAGTTGTGACCTAACAGCAAAAAAAATATACATAAAATCCAAACGGGTTATCCCTCCACCCTCTTACTTCCGTGCGCACGATGCACTTGGCCTCTCACATGTGTATGCATGTGTGTGTTCTTCAGGGGGGTTCGTGACTCTCAGCGCCTTTTCTTGCGAGCAGCCAGTACTACTGCATGCTGAATGGCATGGCAGGCTCTGAAGGCTTGCTCATGAAAGGAGGAACGTGCTGAAGGGCCAGAGTGGAAACAAGAAGCCCCGGGGTTAATTAGCTCAATCTGTTCTGCACCAGAAACAATGACGCTGCAGTCACCAGCGTTTCCCCGGCAGCCTGAGCCACACTGAGGACTTTCCAGTCCTCTTGCCCAGCTATCCCCTGGGGGGGGGACTTGAACAGGACCAGCAATTGCCATAAAGGAAGCAGGGAAAGGGCCCTGTCCTTTTTGGACGCCTTGCTGCAGGGGATCTGTCCAGATAATTCACTCCAATCATATCTGCATGGTGCACACCCAGCCTGAAGAAAGGAACAGTCGGGGGCCACCTTCACAGTCGGTTAAGGAACAGACAGTCTCTTGGAACGAGATCCCGGTTTTCCCTCTGGCGGTTGCCCTGTTCCAGCTCAGCCGGCCCACAGGCACGATCTGTACCCTCCCCAGATATACATTTTTTCCCCACATGGGGTGACCACTTGGAATGTTGAAGAAAGCTGGAAAAGGCATAGAGAAAGGCAGTCAAAAAGGACAAAAATCTCTACTGGCCTGTAGAGTCTCCTGCCTCCCCCCACCACCATGAAACCAGGGGCAGCATCTCCGGGGCTCCCAGGAGATAACCTGTCCCGGATCTGGCCACACTAGGGTTGCCAGGTCCCCTCTGGCCACACTGGGGTTGCCAGCTCCAGGTTGGGTAACTCCTGGAGATTTGTGGGTAGTGCCTGGGGAGGACAGGGACCTCAGCAGGGTATGATGCCATAGACTCCATCCTCCAAAGCGGCCATTTTTTCCAGGGGAACTGATCTCTGTAGTCTGGATATGAGCTGTAATTCCAGGAAATCCCCAGGCCCATCCTGGAGGCTGGGGTCCCTAGGTCAATTTACTTCTTATAGAATATACAAGTTGGAGCCAGGGTTCCTACCCTGTGTCCTGTTTAACAGTCAGATGTGTGTTGCAGGTTCACCACAATTCCCACACATGTAAGGCCCAATGTGCACCCCAACTGCAGCACATGGACTTCAACTTCTCTCCTCCCGGTGCAATTTTCCAAACCTGAAATGGACCCGGGGGCACTATGAATTGGACATCCCGCATGTGGGCACGAAGCAGAACTCGCAACTCACATCTGATTGTTATGCAAGACACAAAGTGGGGACACCAGGCCTAATGTGTTAAAGAGCAAGCCAGCTTCATCCAACTGCTGCATCACATACGCTGCGACAGTCATGTGGAGTTCAGTGTTCCTTCTAAGCTGAGTTAATGTGAGCTAGCTCAGTTTTTTAGCCTCCGGATCACATAGTTTCATCTTAGCTCAGGAAGGATGGCTCCAGAGCAAACTAATTTTTGCAGTAGCCAAATCACTTGCTCACAACTTTAATGCCAGTGGCTCACAAAGTAGAATTTTTGCTCACAAGACTCCACAGCTTAGAGGGAGTATCAGTGGAGTTCCCACCACTTCTTCACACTAACTCATAATACTAGAGCTCAAGGCCATCCAATGAAAGCAGGTTCGGGATAAGACAAGGGAAAGCACTTTTGAACACACAATTAAACTTATGGAACTCACTTGACACATGACTTTAGAGAGACTTTGCCAATTTTATGAGGATAGACCATTGGACAGATAGAGCCTTCATGTTCACAGGCAGTATATCTTGGAATATCAACTGATGCAGTGTAGGGAGCCAGTGTAGACATTCAAGTGTAGGACTAGGAGACTCTCGTTCAAATCCCCAATCTGCCAGGGAAGACTGTTGGGTGACCTTAGGCCAGTTACACACACTCAGCCTAAACCACCTCACAGGGTTGGTGTGAGGACAAAACAGAGAAGAATAACCCAGGGCTTCTTTGGGTCCCCACTGGGGAGAAAAGTGGGGGGGATGTGAAGAAAATAAATTAAAAATATGGGGGGGGGGGAGATGCACTTTTCATGTCTTGCCGATAGGCTTCTCAGGAGCCACTAGCTAGCCCCTGCAGAAAACAGTACTCCAGATTACGCGGTCTTTGGTTTAACCCAGCAGGGCTGTTCACTTTCCCCAGTTGCCTTCCTGTCCTTTTGTAGCTTGGCACATCCCCAGTAAGATGACACTCTTTACCCTTTAACAAAGATGCCGCTTTCGCTTTGTAACCTGCCCTCCAAACATAGCATTCAGCCCACATCACAAATCACTCTTTTTGCAATAAGTTGAAAAATGAACTAATGGGGGAAAAATTCCCCCGACATGCAGCATGCCTTTGAAACACGTTGCCATGGAATGCAACAAGAGCTGAAATTGTAATCACTGAGTTCAAGGAAACAACTAGATACATGTCTGGAAGACCAGCAACAGCTATTTTGCTTACAGTCCAGCCCTCAAAGGCACCATGCCAAGACAGCAACCTTGCCAGATTTATTTATGCTATTCTGATCTTTAAGATTGACTACTGCAACACGAGAGACATGGGGCTGCCCTTAAAGAAGCTACGGCTGGTGCAAAATACAAAAATATATCCAGCCAGTTTAGTGCTGACTGCATTGGCTACCAGCTTGGTTCCAAACGGTGGCTCTCTTGGGCGGTTTCAGGTCAGGAAAATGGCAAGGAGGGAAGGCTATTCCCCTTTCCCCCATGCATTGTGGTCATATTTCAAATTGGGCTTGCACACTCCTGGGAATTAAGTGCCAAGCACAGCACTCCAGGTACACTTCTGATTCAAATTCTTCACGTTGGTCACATGGGGAAGGGAGGATTTTGTAATATCTGATCTGGCCTTAAAACACGCTCAGCAATTTCTCTAGCACTCTATATTCATGCTATCTATATAGGATCAGCCTCGATACAATTAGCAGCTTTATTACAGATTTAAATGAGAAAATGCAGATAACCTTTGGGAGCTCAAGAGCACATATTACTTTTTGTACAGGGCTGGAAAGAATTCCACCTCAGAGCAAAATCTTTAGGATTAGCACGGCTCATGGTTCCTTTCAAGTTGCACGGGGGGGGGGGAGCTCCCACACTTTGGGCAATTTGACTCACGGATGTAATTGCACCAGGTTTCCATTTTTTAATTTTTTTACAAGCTATGTTTTTTTGCTGTGGTGGGAGGGAAGGATTACAGATCCTTGTTATATACATCTTGCAGCCCTATGTGAATTAAGCATCATCCTGATGACTGGATTTTTATTGCTGCACGTTGGTTTGGATGAGCTAGACCCTCATATCTGCGAGACCACCTCTCCCCCATGATCCCCCATGACAGTTTCACTCATCGGAACAGCTCTTCTGCAGGTGCTAACCTGCAAGTGGCAAAACCAACAGCTATCTGTACATGTGCCTTCTCTGTGGGGGCCCCCATCTTGCAGCATGGCCTGCCTGAGGAGGTCAGGAGAGCTCCCATTCTTCCGGCTTTCCGCAAGCTATTCAGAACTGAATTATTCAAGAGGGCAGGCAATGGAGTCACACTGTATTAAATGTTTCACAGAGTTACTCAGATAAATTATTAGGGACTGTGGTCTATACTACTGTGTATAGCTTGCTGAAACTAGGATCCTACTATGTAATTTTTGCATCATTTGGGGTGAAATCCTAAGCAGGTCTACTGAGAAGCAAGCCGCATGTTATTCAATGGGAGTCCAAGGTCCCCTCATGGGATATGAATAGGAATGGAGATCTCATAGTCTTTATATCCCAGGCAGAAGGGAGGAGGGCTGATGTAAAGAAGGAACTCAGGATGCAGAAGTTAAATGCATCCTGGCTTATTCCCAGGAAAGTGCCTTTAGGATCGAAGCCTTAATAGGTCATGTTAATACTTATGCTTTGCTTCCATTCTGTTTTTAGGTGTCTGGTTGGTTCTACAACCCTACTTCCTACTGCCTTGTTCACTGAATTGCCCCAGCCTTTTGACTGCCCTCTGGTTATCCACCTGGAGTCCAAATGAGAAAGGAGGGTAATGTAAATAAATGAATAAACATCCCAGAGCTCCCAGCCCAGACAGGCTCACAAGACAGCATGTGTTGGTCATAAAATCATGTCATACAATACAAAAACTCATAAAATGGTAAAAGGGCAAGACAACTAAAATGCAGTGAACGCCAAATACAGAACAGTCATAAAACCAGTAAGAATACTGTAGCACCGGTCAGCCAGCCAGGTCCAGAAAACGATCCCAAAACAGTAGGACTGACATGCAGTGAGTTGACAAGAAGGAAACACA
Organism: Gekko gecko; assembly: GCA_029375565.1. Lineage (NCBI taxonomy): Eukaryota > Metazoa > Chordata > Lepidosauria > Squamata > Gekkonidae > Gekko > Gekko gecko. The sequence continues at coordinate 51,764,998 of JAPDNY010000013.1, read as the reverse complement.
CACACACACACAAAAAAAACACCTAGCCAACAATTAAGGTTGCCAACTTCCAGGGGGTGGCTGGAGATCTCCCACTATTACAACTGATCTCCGGGTGACAGAGATCAGTTCATCCAAAGAAAATGGCTACCTTGGAAGCTGGACCCTATGGCATTACGCCCCAAACCCCACCTTCCTCAGGCTCCACCCCCCAAATCTACAGGTATTTCTCAACCTGGCGCTGGCAACCCTAGCAACAATGAATGTTTTGATCTGGAACTCAAAACTGGCCAGATTGGCGCTATGCAAACTTCCCGTGAGAAGGAGAGCCATACATGAAATTTCACCATGTAAAACGCTCCTTCCCTCGAACTAGGGTTGCCAGCCTCCAGGTATGGCCTGGAGACACTGTGGAATTACAACTAATCTCCAGACTACAGAGATCAGTTCCCCTGGAGAAAATGACATTTTTGGAGGGTGGACTCCATGGCATCCCATCCCTGCTCTGAGCTCCCTCCTCCTGACATACTTGGCCTCCCCCCCAGGTTCTGCACCCAAATCTCTGGGATTTCCCAACCTGCATGTGGAAACCCCACCTTGATCCTACCCTCCTTAGCTCAAAGGGCATGCCCTGAACAGCAGAGACTGACACAGCAGGCTTCTCTTCCTCCCCCCTCTGCAGCTCCCAGGAACCTCCCACTGCTCCCATGGGTTGGGACCCTTGTACAACAGAGAGGGGTGCGGTGCACCGGGCAGATGGGGCTGCTGCGGCCGGAGGGACACTTTCAGAAACTGTACCCTCCCCCAACATGAGCACTGTTATGTTCTGACTCTTGAATCAGACCTATGTATTTCCATGTTAAGCTTGAGTCAGTAAAAGGGATTATAAGAGTCGACATTCCCATTGGTTGTTTCTGTGGAACTCTGTAAATAGCCAATAAGAACCGTATATACTTCTATGGAGGGAACAGACCTCATTGGTCTTTATCCCAATGTTATGATTGGTTGTTAACATAACTATGGGTGTGGCTTTGACAGCCCGGATCATTTAAAAAGGGAGCTGTGCTCCATTGTTTTGAGTGTGTTGTCTGATTGACTCATTTGCTGTTAGATAAAGCTGAAATACATGGACTGCGGTGGCTCAAGTGGTTAAGACGCTGAACTGCAGGCTGTGGGAGGTCAGTAGTTCAGCAGTTTGAGACCCGAGAGTGCTGCATGACGGAGTGAGCTCCCGTCTCTGGTTCCAGCTCCTGCCAACCTAGCAGTTCGAAAGCAAGAAATTGCAAGTAGATAAATAGGTACCACTTCGGTGGGAAGGTAACAGTGTTCCGTGCGCCTTGGTGTTTAGTCATGCCGGCCACATGACCACAGAAACGTCTTCAGACAGCGCTGGCTCTTCAGCTTTGAAACGGAGATGAGCACCGCAACCCTAGAGTTGGATCCGACTGGCTTTTGAGCAAGGGAACCTTTACCTAAAGCTGAAATCACTTTGTTGAAATCACTACCTTGTTGAGTCTCATACTTGCTCAGTTTGCAGAACAGCTCCTGTGAGAAGGGAAAGAAGACCGAGAAATCTGGTCTCCCCTCCAGCTGTAGCCCCCAGAGCTCTTCCCATCCTAAGGGTTCTCTGACTGTCAGGAGCAGCTTTTTCAGAAGGTAGATCCAGAGGGCAGCCGTGTTGGTCGGCAGTAGAAGAGTTAGGTTTCAGTCCAGGAGCACCTTAGAGACTGACAGGATTTTCTGGGTATGAGCTTTTGGGAGTCCAAGGTCCCTTCATGGGATACGAATAGGAATGGAGATCTCATAGTCTTTATATCCCTTCTATGAATGGCTCGTAGGATCCAACCCAGGGCTCTTGCTGCTGTGAGCTGCTTAGCAAAGCCGGGGGAAAAATATCTTCAATAACAAAACATGAACCTCCAAGATGCAAGGATGAAGGCCATGTTGCTGGCACGAGGGCCGCCCATCGACTCCACCCTGCCCCAAGGCAGAAACTCACCCGGGGATCTGCTCTTACTCCTCCACCGGGGATCTTTTCAGCTGCTTGTTCCCATCCAGAAAAGGAGCGCTCATCAACCTCCCACCGTGCCTCAGCCCTGCCTGCCTGCCAGAATGGAGTGACTAAAAGGGTGGGTGGAAGCACAGCGAGTCAAACCCAATTTAGCAGCTCGTGGTGCCAGGCAGAGGGTGTGTTGTCAGGGATCGGGTGGGCTTAAACAGAGCTGGGTGCTTTCAACAGCTTAAGGGCTGCCAAGGGGAGAGAACTCGGTGGCTGGGATGTGCAAGGCCATGGGGAGATGGAGTGCGCAGGTGTGCAGTTGCAGCTGTGCATGGCCACAAGGGCCCAATTGCATTGGCTCTGAGGCCAGAAATCATGTGCTGAGCTTATGCTGGAATAGAAATGTGTTAGTCTCTTAAAATGCCCAAAGACTCCTTCGACAATATATTACTCCTGTTTATTGTTTGTTCAGTGCATCCTGCAAGTCACTGTTTCATTCTCTTTCAAACAGTGCTTTTGCCGCTGCCCCCAATAGCTTATCACATTCATTATTTTGAGCCTGCTGTTACTGTCACCAAAAACACATTGCACAGAAACACTCCCTGGCTAGTTTAATGTTTATAAACAGAAGAGGTCAGACAAATGTGAAACTTACATATGCACATGAGTGGGAGGTGGAGAAAGCGCCTTTTTTCCTTGGACCGCAGCTTTCCTCCCTTCTATCCAGAAGAATGTCAGGAGTGAAGTACATAAACACATAAAAACTAATCTTTCTTCTACTCGATTGATACATGGTGACCTGCTCTGGCTAAAGCTCACACGTGGCCAATAAAACCCCGCAAAAGTGATTTGATAAAGAGACTGCTCGAGTCTTGAAAACATTAACTTTGTGAGATCAATAAAAAAGGGAGATATTTCAACCATCCACAGGCTTCATTCATAGGTGAAACGCAAAAGCACATTAGTTAACAGTTATTGGGAAACAATGAAATTAATTTCTGTAAAAAAAAAAATCATGCATCATTTTACATTTTAACAATCTTATGTGAAGGCAGGCTTTGTGTTGGCTTGTTTTGTTTTTGTCTTAGGAAGTTGTGCTAACTAGGCCATTTCCCCCCCTACTTGAAGAGGCCTGTGGTTTTGTACAGGCGAGGGACGGCATCGGAGGCTGCCAAGGCTGGGCAGCTGTCGTGGTCCTTGCCTCCTTCCTGGGCCTGCTACTGCCTGCCTGCTCCTCACTTGTTTGCTTGCCTGGCAGCGGGAGAGGAGAGCCCTGCAACCACGTGCCACCGGCTGCCATTGCATGAGCAAGCATCCCACGGACAGAGGTGGCAGGGGGGACAAGGGCTGAGGGCAACACCTCTCCCTCTGCCAGAGAGTGAAGAAAAGGTAAATGGCCAGGCATCTCGGGTGGCAGCCCGCTGGCCAGGTGATGGGCAGGTGAGTAGCCAGGCAGAAGAGGCATGAGTGAGCCACAGAGCATTCTTCTGCACATTAACTCAGAAGCTAGGCCCACTGAGTTCAGTGGAGCTTACTCCTAAGTAAGGAGGGGAGGGGGAGGAGGAGGAGACTGGATTTATACCCCGCCCTTCACTACCCAAAGGAGTCTCAGAGCGGCTTACAAACTCTTTCCCTTCCCCTCCCTGCAACAGACAACCCTGTGAGGTAGGTGGGGCTGAGAGAGCTCTGACAGAAACTGCTCTTTTTCAAGAACAGCTGTGCCAGAACTATGGCTTGCCCCAGGGTCATCCAGCAGCTGAAAGTGGAGGAGTGGGGAGTCAAACCCGGTTCTCCCAGTTTAGAGTCCGCACACTTAACCACTACACCAAACTGGTGTGTGTGTGTGTATATGGGGAGGGGAAGAAGGCTGTGTGTGTCTGTGCGTGTGTGTATGGGGAGAGCTGAGGCCGGCCTAGGTGGCAAACAGTCCTCATTCCTGCACTGAAGAGAGAACACTGTGCTGCTAAGTTGCAACCCCAGCAATAGGGCGTCCAAAGCAAGAGATGAGCAGAGGTGGTTTGCCATTTCCTTCCTTTGCGCAGCAACCCCGATCTTCCTTGGTGGTCTCCCATCCACGTATGACTGTGGCTGACCCTGCTTAGCTTCCCAAGTCCTGTTGAGCTTGAGCCAAACTGGACAATTCAGGCTAATACTGACCCATGAGGAAATTTTTTAAGAAGTTACCTTCTACCCAGTGGCTTTCTTGGCTTCAAAGAATATTTGACTATGAACCGCACGCTCGGTGGTCAGCTGGCAATACTGGACTGGTCCACCGGCCATGTGCCCACTCTGTCAGAAGCACGCTGGGTATCCGCAGACTGTGTTTTTTCCATCCTCCTCAGGAGATTTTTAAATCACAAGCACGATGCAATTGAGCCCTTGTGTTTCTGCATCTGACCTACATATTTCGTAGTGCAAAATAAAGTGTATTCGGTATCTCTGGTTCTTGTTCCCATCATGAAGGCTTCAGAGCTCTCTTGGTAAATATGCAGAGATATCCAGAGCACAAGGCAGAAAAAGATGCTGAAAAAACAAACCTGATAATTTCATCTTGGGCAAGCTGTGATCAGGGCGCAATATGGACTCAGCGCCAGGAGAAGTGGGACCCAATGAACCATCTACAGAGCTGTCCAATTGTTAAGCTCTTTGCTGGAGGCCCATCTCTGAGCACCTCAAACCTGGAGGTGAGGTGGATGGCTAAGAAAGACAGTGATTTTTTTTCATGGTGGCACTTCGACTGTGGAACTCCCTCCCTATAGATACCTGACTGGCACCTACACTGACCTCTTTGAGTAATCAGCAATAGACATTTTGGTTTCCCCAAGCTTTTAATAACTTTTATGCTTGAAAAAATGCAAAAGCTGTACAATATATCACAACAGATTATACAAGAGCCAGTGCTGGTGTATTGGTGAAGAGTGTCAGACTAGTACCTGTGAGACCCAGGTTCAAATCCCCACTCGTGCCATGGAAGCTCGCTGGGTGACCTTGAGCCAACTGCACACTTTCAGCCTAACCTACCTCACAGGATTGTTGTGAAGATAAAATGGAGGGGAGGGGAACAGTGTAGGCCCCTCTGGGGAAGAAAGGAAAGGTAGAAATGAAGTAAATAAATAAATAATAAAATGATAAAGGAAGAAATCTTAAGAAGGGGAGCGGGAAGACGTACATCATTCTGAAATGTACCATTTCAAAACTCTAAACAAACTTACTCAGACTTGTGCACACCATGATAAACTTTGATAAATGGATGCAAATCCTGTCGCATCCTTATGCAATCAGAAAGAAACTGGACGTCTTTAAAAGACAGGCAACAGCTCTCTTGGATCTCGCCAACAAGTTAACTACCACTTCCAGATCAATTTGCTCCACCACTGTATCCAAATCACTCAGTCAGACACAGAAGGAATATTTAGAAATTTGGTAATTGGCGATTTGTTCAATGTAAACCAGAGCTGGCTATCTTCACCACTTTTAACGCCTTCATCCAACTCCATTTGTATCTTGCAATGCCTATAAACTGTCAAAGCTTATATGATGTAACTACCAACAATACGGCAATCCTAAGAAAGCAGCCACCACTGCTACCACCTTTCCTTTAAACAACAGTATTTATACGATGCGATCCTATGCAGAGTTATTCCAAGCCTGAACACATTAAAATCAATGGGCTTAGACCTGACCTGGATAGCCCAGGCAACCCCCAATCTCATCAGATCTCAAAAGCTAAGCAGGGTCGACTCTGGCAATGGCTTGGATGGGAGACCTCCTTGGAATACCAGCAGACAGAAGGTGGGGGCACCTCTCTGAATATCCTCCAGGCCCACAGTAGAAGAAGAAGAAGAGTTTGGATTTATACCCCGCCCTTCACTGCCCAAAGGCGTCTCAGAGCGGCTTACAAACTCCTTTGCCTTCCCCTCCCCACAAAAGACACCCTGTGAGGTAGGTGGGGCTGAGAGAACTCTAACACAAACTGTCCTTGAGAGAACAGCTGTGCCAGAGCTTGTGACTGACCGAAGGTCACATCAGCAGGTGCAAGTGGAGGAGTGGGGAATCAAACCCGGTTCACCCAGATAAGAGTCCGCTCACTTAACCACTACACCAAACTGGCTCTGACCAGAGGTCGCTATGACTTCCAGGTGCACACACGCTCAAACATGCACATATGAAAAATACAAAGAAAGATCAATGGGTTTAGACAGGAGTACCTCAGCATTTTAAATATGTTGCTAGCTAGCTGGGGCAAAAACACTTAAAGCAAAGAAATGTTCTAATCCTGTGCCCCGTGGCAGGTGATCCTGCATCTAAAAGGTCCCAGGCATTCTCCAAATTCCACTTGCATACTTGCATGGAAAAAAAGATTTCACATCCTCTTAAATCACACCTCTCTCTGCTACAAAGGCCATCCTTGATAGAGGTATCCAATTATTCCTCCGCCTCTTTCTGAGATCCTTTTAAGTGTTTAAAAGCTGTCAATATACCTCCACAAAACAGACAGGACCAACAATCTCCACCCACGGGCATCAACAGCAATTTCCTATTTGAGGGATTTCTACCCGTGAATTTTTTATTTATTTTTTTGTTCATTTGCTGAGCAGTTAGGACAATCATCGCTGTTCAAACCAGTGCAATTCCCAATGCAGTAATCCCATGATCACAGGATATCTATCGGCAATGCTGATAGAAGAGGTCACAGGTGCACTGCATCTGCAAACCAATGGCAACCAAACCGATTACAAAAAAACCCCTTCCCAATAATGCCCGAATGGGTGAACAAACAAGCCAAAATCAGTGAGTGTGCTTGAGGCACAGCAAGGCTAAGTGAATCTGGCCGGCTATATTCTAGCAATGTTTTTTTCCAAGCAAGGTATTTAGCCCAGCAGCTGGCATGGTTCTGTCAGGAATTTTAGATAGCACAGGCTTGTTAGGACTAATGTTCCAGGTGGTAAATGCCACAAAGACCCCATCTGCTCCCACTCCTACATACCACACTGCAGTGTCTATAACCATGGTGGAACAATGGGTGGATCGTCATAACCTCACCTTGGCACCATTCACTCCTCTACCTCCAGAGAGATCAGAAATGCCATTTGCAATTTAGCCCACCCCCTCCATTTTTTCCTAATGCACCTGATCTGGAAGAACCTGGGTTTGAATAGCAGGGGTCAAAAGGCAGAGCAGATTGGACTTAGTAAGGTGCCTTATAAAGAGTCAGATCATTGGTTCATTGGACTCAGGACTGTGTCTTCTGATTGGCAGAAGTCCTCCAGGGTCTCAGGCAGAGGAACACCAAGGAATTGAAAATGCCAAGAATTGAACCTGGGACTTTCTGCATGGAACAGACCAGAGCACCTCCCCCCCCCCAGCAATTCACAGTCGCTCCCCTAAGAGGATCCAGGGTTTGAAAGCAAAATAATTGCTATTATAGGACAGAGGTGTTGAATCTGCTACAGGTTGGTGCTGGGAGGGGGTGTGTGTTCAGCAGGGCTGTATGTCAAGGAAGGGGAAGCACCACAACAGAGTGAAGTACAAACTACTTTGCGAGAAATTCCCACCCTTTTTGGTCTGGCGCTATAGTGCTACATTGGACCGAAAGCTCCTTTGGGATCTTTATGTCATTTCTCTGTAAAGATATCCCGTGCATCAATGACACCACATACAGCAAAAATGGAGACGCAGGGAACCTTCCTCTTTGAAACAAGGTCTGGTGCAGGACGGGAGAACAGTATGTTGAGATGGTGCTTTTTCTGTGCCAGCCCGACCTGCTATACATAAGGCCGGAAGACCCATGCCATCTGGAAACTCTGGACATGTGCTACAAAACTGTGTGAGCATGATGCAAGGCTCCTAAAATCTGATACTGATGCCATCGAGGAATAAGTCTTCCCCTCCCCCCCAGTTGCTGCTTTGCTTCCAGTCTTTTTGTTGTTCTTTTGGGTTCTGAGAACAGAAGGCTGATGGAATGTAACATTTTCGAAGCCATCTACGCATCTGCTGGGTTGTTAAGAGAGTGACAACCTAAGTCTGAGAAACGTGGTCAGCGCATGGAGCTGCACGGCCATCCAGCTCTACAGCGATTAAAAAGCAAGAATTACATAACATGGAAACGCATCAAGCAGCTTAAAAATGCCAGCACAGAAATGCACCAACAGCAAAACATTCCAATAGGTATCAACAGTTAAAACAGGTAACTTGCACAGACATCGTCCCGTCCGTGATTCACTTGCCCTTTCTGTCACCTTTATATCTGTAACACCCACAAAGCCTTATTTATTTAAAGGTATTTGATTTTTAAAAACAGAGAGCCGCTTTCAGGTTCTCACATTCTAAACTTTGTAATGCTAAGGCAAGAAGGCTTGCAAAGGGAGTGAAGAAAATCCTCTGCCTGCGAGAGCTCTTTTGGCTGCAGAAATCACCAAAGTGATGCCACTCTCTCTTTCCCGTCAGGGCATTAAGGTCGAGCGCGGCTTCGCTTCATTTCATCCACCAGGAGACCTTCCTGATGGAGCATACCCGAAATTATCCAGCCCCTGCCGAACACAAAGGCTGGCTGAGAGGTCCCTGGACACACACAATCCAGACAGAAGCTGCAAATCAAAGTTGATCTGTAGTAACTATTAGGATTACTTACATTTTCTTATGCGCTAGGGCAGCATCTCAGAATAGGCAATACTCCCAAAGAGGAGGGAAATGCCAAGACACAAACAACCCACACATAAAATGGTAAGTGTGAGCTCCAAGGACACACCATTCTCCCTCCCCTAAAAAACAGCTTTCAAAGGAGCTTATTGGATCTAGGACTTCCAAACAGAGTTTCCCATGCCCGTCTTTCTTGTGCCAGTTCAGGTGTGACTCTATGCAACCTTATACAAGTGTATTAACCCACTTACATATTCATGCATGCATACACCTACACAATCCTCATGCTGCCTTTACTGCAGGCACATTGTATGGTAGACCCTTATACAACATGCGCCTGCAAGAGGCAGAAACCTGATCTTTCCTTACACACCGCTGTGCTGGGAACAGCAGCAGCGCTTTTATGTTCCTAGACAGCTGTTTGGTCACCCTCTGAAAAGCCCAGGCTGACGCTGCAAGCTGCCAGACCCCCAGTGCTGTCTATCTGTTCCAGTGTTCTGCACATGAAAGTTTCCAGACAACAAAGAACAGGTGAAAGGAAAACAGGCGCTCTTCGAATCGGCCCAGAGGCTTCAATGAACCCCTGACTTTCTTCTTGGTATGGGGCTTGCAGCATTACTACAGCATTACCCTATCAACACAGAAATTATTAAGGGGAAAAAGGGAAAATAGCTCTGCTGTAGGAAGCTTGTTCTGTTATGAACTGAAAATCTGCAGTGACCCACATATGTTAACTTCAGGTAAAAAATATGCCAATGCTGGTGTGCGTGTTCTAATGATGAGCACTGTTTGGTGAGCAAAGCACACTGCAGAATCTGGGATACAGCAGTTGTATCAAGGGACTGAGGGCTGTCCCGTAAGACCCATGCATTGCAATGTGCATGTTTGCCTTGTGAACACTGAGGCACAGATTTCTCAGACGGCAGCCCCAACCATCCTGCATTGCTGGGAAATCCCTGTCAAACCAGTGGGATGTGGAGCGGATGCCAACGGTCACCTGCCATATCGAAGCATGCATTTCTTCTTACCTGTGTCCTTTCTCCCTAAGTTTATTGTGCACATGTTGTCTTATCACATCTAAAGCTACCATGCCACTAAAAGCAATACTGTATTTCGGTGCATATGACCAGAAATTATTTAAATGTGCACATGTGATGGAGGACATACACATCACAAACACACACATGAAAACAAACAAATGAAACCAGAACCATGGACTTGGTTGCACTTGCAGCTTTCGCAAATCCAGCCTTAACATCCAGGTTGATTATTTTAGTACTGGTGACACAACGGTCGCCAGTGTTTGTCTGCTGCAGTACACAAAACACAGTCCAGGCTGCAGACAGTCACCAGCAGCCCCCAGACAAAGATTCCCCATGGGAGCCCCCCCTCCTCACCACTCCAGCCCAGCCAAAACATCATTTGAAAGTCAATTACATCCTTACCAGGTTTGGAGGTCCACCAGAGCAATCAGGGACTGCAGCATTATTTTTCCCCAAATCCCCCAACTCCCAGCAGCCCTGCACAGAGACTTGGGTAACCATCAAGACTAACTGTGGTATAAGCTTCCATGGCTCAGAGTCTGTCTGATGTGGTGGTTCTGGCCCACAACAGCTTATACAATAATGTATGCAAGTGTCTCAAGAGGACTGGCTGCTTGTGCCTGCTTGTCCACCAGGAAACATGCCCCCCCCCCCCAGTGCTCAGCAAGCACGGGGAGATGCATAACAACGCTGCTCCATTACAACAGTGGTGAGTTGTGTTATCCTATATCCCTGACACGGACGTGCACCTGACATGTGCAGCCCGTGTTAAGCAACTGTTCCCCGGCGCATGAAACCATGACAACATACCAGTCAGCTACAAGAATGACATGTCGTGTAATGGCATGCTGAGCACCCCACAGCTTGCTCCCTCCCCACGCCTTGATGAGGGCTTCGCGTGGAAGCGCAGCGCACCTCTTGTGTAGGTATGCAAAGTTGCTTTAGCATCCTCATCCAGAGCATATCCTATTCAGCTGCCCTGTCCGTGAGACTGCGGCGAGCGCACGACACAGAGGCAGCGCTCAATAAGTCCCAGGTGGCCTGTTTTGTCTGGCAGGCGGCTGTTTACGCGGCAGGCGCTCCTTTTGCACTGGGGACATTTTAATGCGCTTGTGCCAGAGCCGCGCTCCCAGCCCCGGCTAATCTCTCCCCTCCATCCCGCCGCTGAAGTCCCGGGCTCTCCCACCCCTGCCGTGACAGACGCTCCTTCGTTTAGCTGTCGCCTCCCTTACCTGGCGCTACCTCTCGCGCCTCCGCTCCAGCCAGACGAATCCCTCTCCGATGCGCAAACCCCAGACGACGGTCACCACAGCGCCGCCAGCGCCGCCGCCGCCTCTTGCTCTGGACCCGGCCGGGGCTGCTTTAGCGCCGAGACGCCAGTGCCTAGAACTGGGGGGGGGGGAGACTGGAGGAAGGCGTGGCGCTGTTTTGCATACCCGGCGTTAATTGGCTGCTTAGCAGGAGCGGGTAGTTAGGGCACGCGGGGAAAGAAGGGGAGGGCGCGCTTTGTGCGCCGCCGCTGGCAGCTGCCGTGCGAGATGGAGAAGGGGGGGGGGTTGGAGGCGAAGAGCGCCTGCGATAATATGTGTCCCCAAGGCCCGGCACGTGCCGCCTGCTGCCCTCGCCCTTCTCCCCCTCCTCCCTCCCCGCCCGCGGGAGGGATCGTGTTTGGGATTGCGAGAGGGGGAAGGGGGCTGAGCCGAGCTCGCTTCGCTTGTGCGCGCCTGGGGAAGAAGAAGAAGAAGGCGGGCAAATTAGTCTCCGCGCCCGTCGGCATGGGGGGGGGGGAGAAGAGAAATAGACACCATGACTTTATGCAGGAGCGCTCCAGAGAGCATATTCCGAAGTCTAAGCGGTTTTTTGGGGGGATGGGTGGGTGTAAGAACGAATCACCTCCTCCGTCGTGCAGAATTTAGGGTTGCCGGCTCCAGGTTGGGAAATTCTTGGAGATTTGGGGGATGGAGCCTGGGAAGGGGCGGGACTTCGGTGGGGCATGATGGCATAGAGTCCACCTTCCAAAGTGGCCATTTCCTCCAGGGGAACTGATCTCTGTTGGCTGGAGATCAGTTGTAATCCCAGGAGATCTCCGGCTACCATCCGGAGGTTGGCAGCCTTAGCAGATGCAGAGTTTAATTTTTGGCTCCGGGTTCTGTGGCGTGAAAGAAGAGTGTCGACTTCGAGAAGCCGCAGGACGCGTGGAGTAGTGGGTAGATCGCCTGACTAGGATCTGGAAAACTCAGGTTCAAATTCTACTCCCCCCTGCAGGGTGAGCTTGGCTAGTCACTCACTCTCACCTGTCCTAGGCTACCTCACAGGGTTGTTTGTTGGTGAAGATAAAATGGAAGAGGAGAGAACAAACACTGCTTGGGTCGATCTTGAGGAGGAAAGTGGGATATAAACTTCCTTTTCTTCCCTTCCTCCCCCGAATGTATAGGCAGAAAGCTTATTTGGCTCTCTACTGCCAGTCCATATTCCCATTTTACAGATGGGATTCTGAGCTTCAGAGATTTCCATTACCTGGAGCCAACATCTGAGCGAGAGATAGGGTGGCCAACCTCCAGGTGGTAGCTGGAGATCTCCTGGGATTACAACTGATCTCCAGGCAACAAAGATCAGTTATCCTGGAGAAAATGGTTGCTTTGGAAGGTGGGCCTTACATCCTGCTGAGGTTCCTCTCCTCTCCAGACCCAGCCCTCCCCAGGCTCTGTCCCTAAATCTCCAGGAATTCCCGAATTCTGAGCTGGCAAGCAGCCCTAATGAGAAAGGCTGCCATCTGATGGATTCCTAAACTTCCTGGAAGACTTTAAACTTGCTAAACCTGTCACTTACTAACAAGTAAACTTGCATAGGAGTAGGTTTTCAAATGCCTCTTTCTGTCCCTTGCCTTTTATCCTGCCCTTCTGCTACAGAACTCAGGGTTGGAGACATGGTTCTCCTCTCCACAACAACCCTGTGAGGTAGATCATGATGCCAGAGAATGACCACCCCATGGGTTTCATGGCCAAATGGGGATTTGAAGCTGGGGTTCCCAGCTCTGTTACTCAACCAAATATTCCAGACAGTCTTTTCCCTCACACTTTATACAGTAGCTGCTTGTATTAAAGCCACAACCGATCTCAGAAACCTTCCAAAAACAGTGCAAAATTTGCAGTTTTGTTAGTAGCAAAGAAATACACCAGCAAAGCTTCTGCCCTGGCAGTTGGAGGTGTTTTACAACAGCCTCTTCCAGCGTTCCTATGGCCACGCAACCTGTGCTGGCAATAATCTGTAGGGTCCAGACACTCCACATGGGGGAGCAGTCAGGCAGGATCCAAAACATGTTTTAAAGAAAAAGACCACAATACAAAACTAATCCCAGGAGCTGTCGGCACAAGCCTCAAAAGACAATGTAGAAGTAAAAGACACTCAAACTGGTACAACCTGTGGTAATAACCCCAAGGAATCAGGCAGTGTGGTATTCCCTGCAAGGAGGCCTAGGGCAGGCACTTGAGCTTACGATAACAAGGCCTTGGCTCCATGGCATGCAGAATATTCCAGACAATCTCTGGCAACTCCAGCCTACAGACAGTAGGTGTTGGGAAAGACCTGTCAATGCCTGAGATCCTTCCTGGAGAGCCGCAGGCTCCGGAGGAACCGAAGTTCTGCCCATATATGGCAACTTCCTGTGTTCTCACAGATTTCCTCACAACTCAGTCTCACAGAGTTCACGAGGACATTTCCGTGCTTACCAGGATTGCCGCCTCACTTACACAGGTGCCTCAAAGAAACACAAAGAACCAGGGAACATTGATGGCCTTAATATTACATGCAGTTTCCATGGACAGACTGGTGCGTGTGTCTGGCAGCAGTCCCCACCTTTTTGGGGCCTGTGGGCACATTTGGAATTCTGATGGGTGCAGCGACAGAATGGCTGCTGCAGGAAGTGACGCCCGCCACAAAAACAATTGCCGGAGCTTAACACAAGGAAGATCCTTGTGCTGTGGTGGAAGCTGCTCCCAAAGCAACATTTAAAAAACCTGCACAACCAATCAAATCTCCAATAGTCAATAAGATGCCTTGCTGCGCAAAAGCTCTACCTGGTCCCACCCACTTCCCGAAAACACGTGGTGGGGGCCAGAAAAGGTGTTGGTGGGCGTCATAGTAACCACGGGCACCACGTTGGGGACTCTGGGTGTGGTGGTTAGAGGGCTGGGGCTATGATAGAGGAGACCTAAGTTCAAATGCCTACCCTGCCCTGGAAGCTCACTGGATGACTTTGGTGCAATCACATTTTTTCAGCCTGACCTACCTCACAGGATTGTTGTAAGCAGGGCTATTTTTGGGCAGGAACGCACAGGAACGGAGTTCGGCTGGCTCCCGATTTGGCCACGCCCAGCAGGAATTCATTAGCATGACAGGCCACACCCAGCAGCAGAAACTCATTAGGATTGGCTACAAGAGGGGTGTGTGGCCTAACATGCAAAAGAGTTCCTGCTACAAAAAAGCCCTGGGTTTTGACACCAAACAAGGTAAACAGAATAAGAAGCAAAAGGTGGGTGTGGCTGGATGACCACACTTCTGGAAACATGGGGGTGTGGCCTAATATGCTAGTGAGTTGTACTGTCAGGGGTGTGGCCTGGTATGCTAATGAGTTTCTGCTGTTGGGTGTGGCCTGTTATGCTAATGAGTTCCTGCTAGGCTTTTCCTACAAAAAAAGCCCTGGTTGTAAGGATAAAATGGAAGAGGGGAGAATGAAATATGCTGTTTTCAGTCCTTTCTGGGGAGAAAGCCGGTTATAAATATCTAAATAAGGCATGTATCGTTTAAACTTAATAAATATGCCTAAAAGTACGATTTTATGCATTAAGATATCAATTGTACTTTTTATGTTGTTAGAGCAGTAAAAGTAAGTTTAGGCTTATGGGAAAATTATTGCCTGCATCTCAGTTTCCCCCCATCCTCCTCCCAAAAATGTTTTTTCACCTATGACTTCAAAATTTTTAGAAATTTTACATCTCCAGCATTAACTTCCCCTAATTTTTAGACGGGGCAATATAGAAATCAAGTTCATAAACAAGCAACTGAAGGTGCCTGTTAGGATACTGACTACAGCTCGTGGAAGGCACCCTCCAAAGAGTATAAACAGAAGGCAGACCTGCAAATGTGAAGTAGGTCCATGGGAATAACTGCTCTGTTTTGAATCCCTGTTTAAGTCCATGACAGACACAGAGCTCTTCGACACTCCAGGAAGTGGTAATTATTTAGGGAAGGTATAACAATGTGTGTGAAGAAAGCTGTTCTAAACTATTGATCATTCATAGGATGCCAGAATCATGCTGATGTCGTTGTTCAACCTGGGATCATCAAGGGCAGCTTGTTGCAACTGGTCAACTCGCCTACCTGGAATGTGCTGACTGGGGAAGCCAGCGATGTACCTCTGGAGTCCCAGCATCAGGTGTTGCGCTGTCTGCCTTGTGGCCAGGTATGTAGCAATGGAGCCCTCTTTTCTTCTGGAGCAGTCACACCTGCATCCATCCTAGGAAAACAAGCCCAAATCTGTCCTCCCCTCAGGGGGTTTGGGAATCAGGCCCCATCAGAGCGCTTTAAAAAATCACTTGCTCCTGGTGCTTCTGGTTTCTTGAGCCACCAAAAAGAGGACATGAATGGTGTAGAGGCAGGTTTTTGTACAGTGGATCCAAAGATCATAATGCCGCCCTGGCAGACGTGCTCACAAAACACCAGATGATATAAGCAGACCCTGTGGCAGAGGCTGGACCAGTCTTTTGGGGAACGGCGTGGGAAAATGGAGGTGTGGCTGCAATGTAACAGCTGGATCTGGAAATGCAAGAAATACTGTTTGTGTTGCCAAACACAGAAATCAAACCTCACCCAGAGAACTCCAGGAATATTCCCAAGATGTTTCATGCCTCACCCAGTCAAACTTTTCTCGTTTCTGTACCCAGTCATCATTTATACAGTTTATACCCTGCCTTTATCCCCAGTGGGAACCCCAAAAAAGCTTGCATCATTCTCCTTGTCTCTGTTTTATCTTCACAACAACCCTCTGAGGTAGGTTAAATGGCAAGTGTGTGACTGGTCCAAGGCCACCTTGCAAGTTTCCATAGCAGAGTGCAAGTGTGAGCCTGGCTCTCCCAGGTCCTAGTGTGAAACTCTAGCCAGAATACCTTGCTTATATCTAACAGTAAAAGCGGTGGAACTAAGTTAGAGTCCAGTGGCACTTTTAAGACGAACAAAGGTTTATTCAAGGTACGAGCTTTCGTGTACATGCACACTTTTTCAAATAGTCAAAGCGGTGGTTCATGCCAATCACGGAAACAGCAAAATCACATCACTGTAGACAAGGTGTGGCATAGTATGCCTGTGGAGGATGCCCCAGATATACAGAGAGAGAGAGAGACAGACAGACCCCGAATGCACCTCAGGGGGTAAAGAATGTTGAAAGCAGCTGAGAATCAGTTAAAGGGTAGAAAAGAGTGCGATGGAGAATCAGGTTGCTAACGTCTGGGAGAGCTTATAAAATCTCAGAGAGGGTAGGGTTTCCAAATAGCCCCCCCCCCTTTGCTAGAGAAACTGTTTTTCCAAAGTATTATGCTTAAAGCATCATTGGTGTATATAGCACCTTGGAATGTCAGTCAAAAACCCCCAGTGTTCCTGCCTGTGAGGAACTTATAATCCAACAAAAAGCCAATAAGGACGCAATACAAAGAAGACAAGCAAGGGGGGGGTGGATGAAGGCTGTAGATGAACAGGTTGGTCAGGGCTGCCTCCAGTGGCAGAATCAAGACATCTAGATCCAAATCAATGAACTTTACACCACTCAGAAAATGAGGTATCCAGCTGCAGGGTTCTAGCCTAACCTCCATGATATGCTAGTTTTCCAGGTGCAGGGAATTTGGCTTTTCCCCCCTTTGTTTTGTTTGGAGGGAGGTTCTGAGCTCTTCCTGCAACCTGAGATCGTACAGACCAGAAAAAGTTTTCTCCTGAGTGAGAAGCAGGGCTATTTTTGGGCAGGAACGCACAGGAACAGAGTTCCAGCTGGCTCCCAAGTTGGCCATGCCCAGCAGGAACTCATTAGCATAATAGGCCATACCCAACAGCAGAAACTCATTAGGATTGGCTACATTAGGGGTCTGTGGCCTAACATGCAAAGAACTTCCTGCTACAAAAGAAGTCCTGGGTTTTGACAACAAACAAGGTAAACAGAATAAGAAGCAAAAGGTGGGTGTGGCTGGATGACCACACTCCTGGTAACATGGGGGTGTGGCCTAATATGCTAATGAATTGTGCTGTCAGCGGTGTGACCTATTATGCTAGAGTTCCTGCTGTTGGGTGTGGCCTATTATGCTAATGAGTTCCTGCTGGGTTTTTTTTCTACAAAAAAAACCCTTGTGAGAAGGATGCCCTATTCCCTGTTCTGTTCCTTGTGCAGCACTTAGGATTCTGGAATGGGTCTTCCCCTCTGGATCCTCCAAAGGTCATTTGCTCTGGAGCTGGATTAGAGCAATATGGGTAACTCTGAATGCATGGAGGATTGTCCATACAAACTGGATGTTTCCTAGGGCCCTCGTGCCACTAGAAGACAGCAAAAGGAAAGAAGTTTTATACAGAGAAGCAGAACAGACTATCCTAAATGTCATGCCAATTCCAGACCCCCTCCCCCCATAAGATGTCCTGCAGTGGTTTTTACGCTAAACACAGACTCATCATGCGGGTGTGCACATGTACCCACATGGCCCTTCCTGAAGGAGGGAGCCAAATGCAATGCTTTCTGCTGGTCTAGTACACTTTTGTCCCATCCTTCCCCTCTAAGGAGCTCAGAGTGATGTACAGGGCTCTCCCTTCCTCTATTTGATCCTCACAGCAACCCTGTGAGGTAGGCTAGGTGGAGCGAGAGTGACTGGCCTGAAGTGCCCAGCAACTTTCTTGGCACACAGGGGGCCTGAACTCAGATCTCCTCGTGCAATGAATGCTCTAACCCCTGTGCTACACTGATCCTTTCGTGCTTCTTTTAAGTCCTGTCATCCCTGGTAAGGCTAAAAGGAGTACAACAGAATCAAATCCCATTCCCTTCCAGTCTTTCTCCCAGTATGAAATAGGAGATTGCCCAACAAGGTTTTGCAACTTAGTAAGCAAATCTCCCATCCCCAAGGTGGAGTAGACAGGCTCAGCCTCTCTGGTTCCTGGTGTCCCTCTGCCAGGCCATGGTCCTTGGCTAATGCCCTGCTCAGTAGATCCTCGATACCAGTTTGATACCAGCTCTGCCAAAGATGTCGTGACAAAAATCATTTGAGAGTAACGAAACCCATTCCAAGCCAGGAATGTACACTCACAGAGTATTCTAAGACTTCCTTTCACTCCTTACTGCCAGTTAAAAACACAGTGGCTGATTTTGGGTTCAGATACTTCCAAAGCCACTTGGGTGAGAGTCCCTTTTCTGGATCTTTCTGGCTCTCTGCGTTGAGAAACAGGTTTCAGTGCCTTCATCTCTGCTTTTGTCTCCTCCACCTCTCTCTTTGCTGGAAATCAATCCCATCCCCAAACCACAAGTTCATTCTTGAGGCACAAGCTGGAGCTCGCCCCGTCTTGGATTCCTGCACCTTCAGCCTGCCTGACGATGTTTTTGTGTTACCTCGGGCTCCCCGGCAGCATTTCTGAGCAACCTGAAGATGTTCTGGCTCTTCGGGAGCACCGAAAGGGGAGTTGGTCTGGTGGGTTTGGCACTTGGGTTGTCTGCCAGAAATAGCACTTCAACCAACCAAGCTTTGGTTGTTTGGATGCTTCCCTGTGTTCCTCTCACTGATACAGAGCCCCCTTTCCAAAGCAGCCATTCCATCCAGGGGGACTGTTTTCTGTCCTCTGGAGATCAGCTGTAATCCCAGGAGTTCTCCAGGACCCACATGGAGGGTGGCAACTGCAACACTATCCTTGGACCATGCTTGTGAGGAGACGAAAGGAGTGGAACAATAGAGTCTCCATTTATTACTCTTTAACAATTAAGAATGCAATTAAGTATTAATGTATTTTGGAATGATAGATTTAAATGTATTTCTCTGGTCGGGGGACAAGGAAAATAACTCCACACAGCCAGTCACCCCACTTCAAAGAAAAAGATGCTGTAAGGTCACCTCCACGCTTGAGAGGAGGCCGACGGAACCTAATGATGGACTCTCAGCATTCCACAATTAAGGATACATCCATCTCCAATTCTGACAGATTTATTTCCTTGCTGTGTTTTCCCCTACAAGTTGAACCCAAACAGATGATAGCCATATAAACTAAGCTTGTTATTCTTTTAATCTGTTAAAAAAACCCTTTCGTTATCCTGTATGCTAATTTACTGCCCACCTTCTATATGTATGACTGTTATTTCTATTTCCATTTCATTGTGAATTATGTGTGAATGCACACGGAAGCCCATGCCTTGAATAAACCTTTGTTGGTCTTAAAGGTGCCACTGGACTCAACATTTGTTCTTGGGCCAAACCCACTTTGGTGTAGGAGCTTTAATTAATGATCTACCAAAGCAAGTTGTGGAAACTGCAAGGCAGAGCTAGGGGAAATGGGGACTCTCTGAAAAGGAAACCACTGCAGTTGTGTGTGTGTGTGTGTGTGTGGCCGCATGGAGCAAGAACTTAGTGTGGAAGCAGCTCTGGAAATATGCTGTCTATTGACTGCAAGTTGGTGCACTGGGAGAAAAATCCCAAAGCAATACTATTGTTAACACCTTTTATTAGGATTGACTAAAATATCCAAGGAACGAGAAGGCTTCTAGCCAACTGTGCAAAACTGCCTTCCATCGAATCAAACCGTTGGCCTATCCTTCCTTGTACTGACGTCTCCTCTGAATGGCAACAGCTCTCCAGAGGCAGAGGAAGGTCCTTGCCAATTCCTGCTACATGAGTGGTAGGAACTGGACACTGGACCTGAGATGATCTTATGCAAAGTATGTGCTCTGCCACTAAGCCAAGAGGTTTTCAGTAGAACTCTTTTTTGGCTAGAAATTACAAGACTAAACAAAGGGGGATGGGAGACGCTGCTAGAAATGATGGAAAGTGAAAGTCTGCAGGGGTCCCAGTCATCCAGGCTCAGGGGAGGGGCTCTCAAAAGCAAGCTGTAGTTAGCACTCACCTCTGTCTTTAAACCTCCACTTCCTTTCCCTTTGTGTATTATGGGAATTGTAGTTGTTATGTCACTTCCAGTTACGCAGTTAAAAGAGACATCGGCACATCATGGGACATTCTAGGTCTTACTCAAAATTGCATGGTAAAAAAGGATAGCGTTTCGGATGAACCCTAGAGAGTTCCGCCATAGGATGATGTCACTTCCTGTTATGCAGCTGACAGTGATGTCAAGGAGTCACACACCATTTTGCTTGACCAGTCCCCCCCCCCTTCCCATCCTACATAGCAAGGGCAGGGGCTGCAGGTGATTGGTGTGAGGGTGCCCATCAAAGTCGACAACCAGAATTGCCTAAATCCAGAGTATAAATTTGCCTAAATACACCACTGCCTGCAGATTACAACAGTCTTAAAATCAAGCTGATGATTTGTGATAGGGACTTGGAGGAGGATAAAGTATGTACAAAAAAGATATCAGGTTGTTCTGAAGACTGAGAGAACCGAGACTCAATGGGTGCTCTCCTTATAAAAGTTAAAAAGCCAAGCAGTAGTTCAGATCTGTTCCCAGGTTGCAGGTAAAGCCTGGAACGGAAATTAAGAAAAACTGTAGTTGCACCTACCCATACATTATCGGTAATCCCAGACTCTGAACTGAGCTCATCTTAAACATTTCTTCACAAATTACAGAGTATGCTGGTTGGGTTTGGGTCCCCATCCTGTATCAGATGATGTCACACAATCACATGTGAGTTGTGGGCAATGTTCCCTCTAAGCTGTGGAGTCTTGTGAGCAAAAATTCTACTTTGTGAGCTACTGGCATTAAAGTTGTGAGCGAGCGATTTGGCTGCTGCATATATTAGTTTGCTGTGGAGCCATCCTTCCTGAACTGAGACAAAAATCTTTGAGCTGGAGGCTAAAAAACTGTGAGCTAGCTCACACTAACTCAGCTTAGAGGGAACACTGGTTGTGGGTCCTTCTCAACTCCACCATGGCCAGTCTCTGATTCAAACCTGGCCAGAAAGTCTCCCAAGGACAAGAGGCTTCAGCCTTCCCCCCTGCACTATTTCTGCAACCTGGAACAGTCCGAACGGGGTGTAATTTGGGAAACCCACATGCTGCCTGGTATACAAGTGTGTTTCCCCTAACAGACCCAATCAGGGTTGCCAACTCCACAGCAGAGAATCCCTCAAAATTTGGAGTGGGAGGTGCTGGGATTGCCAGGTCCCCCCAGCAACCAGTGTGGGCTGGGTGCAGGGTTGCCATCTCCAGGTTGGAAAATTCCTGGAGATTTAGGGATGGAGCCTGCGGAGGATAGGGACCCCAGTAAGTGCTATAGAGTCCACCTTCCAAAGCATCCATGTTCTCCAGGGGAGCTGATCTCTAGTCTGGAGAGGAGCTGTAATTCCAGGACATTCCCCGAGATCCCACCTGGAAGCTGGTATCCCTAGGTGGTACCCAGGGAGGCAGAGCTTGGGAAGGGAGCACAGCAGGGATGTGGCGCTACAGAGCTTGTCTTCCAAAGCTGCAGAGGAACTGATCTCTGTAGCCTGGAGACAAGTCGTAACTCTGGGAGAATGCCCAGGCCCCGCCAAGAGGCTGGCAACCCTAGGCTCAAGTGACTCCCTTGGGATTTGAGGCTAATCCCAGAGAGCACAGTAACAATTAAAAGCCAGTGCGGAAGAGCTAGAGGTTCTCTGACGCTTCCATCACGTGCTGGAAAGGGCTCGCTGTGGTCATGCACTTAGATCCCTGGTTCCCCAAGGGAACCCCTGCAGAGACCTCCTCCCTCCGTCTCTCCCTCAGAGGCCCGCCACCGCCTCTCCCGAGGCTTTTCATTCCTGCAGAACCCTGAGATTATTTTGTCTCTTCTGAAAGAACTCATCAGAGCTCCTAATTGCTGCCACCCACGCCCGTCAGAGAGCAGGCCTGCGAGAGGCAGCTAAATAGGGAAAGGGGGGGGCGGGGAGGTCTCGTCAGGCTGTCAGCCCAGCCCCAGAGTCTTTGCTTGGCTCTCCTGATGAAGCCCCTGTCGTGCCACAGCTGGCCCAGAACCACCCCAGCTTCTGCTAGCGGTGGCTGGAGAGTTGGAGACAAGTTGCTGGAGACAGAAGGAACTCCCTTCCCCCCATTCCCCTCCCCACATGCACAGACATCAGTTCACAGAATTATAGGCTGGAAAAGATCAAAAAGCCCCCTCATGCCGCAGTTCTTAAATTTCACTGCGTTAAGCACCACTGCTGGCTTTATTGGGCCCGTGTACATGCAGACACCAGGGTTTCTTACATAGGCACGCCCCCTCCCCCCATCACCTGAAAAGATGCCAAAATGACTTCCAAACTCAGGGTCGAACTTTGCTGAGGGACCATGCTCAGATTTTTCTGAGTCATAATATTGCAACCATGATAGATCCAAGTTGCAGGGGTGGAGAGCAGACAATTTAACTCTTTACCCCGACACTGCTTCCCTTGTGGCAAATCCCCCCTTCCCTTGATTGGTTTTTAAGCTCTGGTTAGGGTTGCCAACTCCAGGTTCGGAAATACCTGGAGATTTGATGGTGGATCCTGGGGGAGTAGAGATGAGGGAAAGGGGGGCCTTGGTAGGATATAACGCCATGCAAAATTCACCTTCCAGAACAGCTGTTTTCTCCAGGAGAAGTGGAATAGATAATGAATACATGAGAGATTTCTGGAATTCGGAGATCAGTTGTGATTCCAGGAGATCTCCAGACCCCACCTGGAGGGAGGCTGGCAGCCCTCGCTCTGACCCAGAAAAAAACAACACAGGTACTGAAATTGGGTTTTGGATGTGCTTGAACACCCACTAGTTTGGCTCATGTCCTGTTCCCTGGTTGCAAAAAGCACAGGGCCATTGCCAGCATGTTATGCATGCGCATTTCCGCGCACACAGCCCCATCTCCGAGCCCTCCCCTCCCCCACAGACTTGTCCTCACTGCTTGCAGCTTGGCAGCCGACTGAATAACGGCAAACACACACTAATCAGTCGGCCAGTAATTATAGAGACGGCATCATTTTGGAATCTTCCTGTTAGGGTTTGGCTTTAAGTCTGTGCTAGAGCTGGGGTTCTTGCACACAGGTACTTTTCTGCACAGCCTTAAGGGATTTGCAGTCCCCCCCCCAGTCATCATTCAATTACCTCACCTGATCATCCAGGAGTTTGGAAAAGCACCCATTTCATCAACTGGGCCCAATGTAAAGGGGCCTGAAAGGCAGAAGCACAGCTGCTCACTGTTGGTTTGCCAGCTTTGGGTTGGGAAATTCCTGGAGATCTGGGGACTGCAGAGTGGGGGAAGATAAGGCCACAGAATTCACCTTCCCGAGCAGCTGTTTTCTCCAGGCAAACCGGTCCCTGTAGACTGGAGATGAGTTGCAATGCTGGGCGATCTCCAGGCCCCATCTGGAGGTTGGCAGCCCTACCACACAGGGTTCTTGCGAGGACAGAATGCCAACTGGCGCTTCTGGGAGGAAGACTGGGGTTACAGTGTATAGAAGACAGATGCATCGCTTGGTCCTAAAAGGGCTGAACTGTGGTAGGTGTGTAGCCAGGATTTGTTAAAGTCAGGGGGCATTTACATTTCTTAGGGGGCACTGGCTAATCGAGTTAATTTAATTCAGCTTCTGGGGGAAATAGAGAGGTGCTTTCTGGCTCCACATGGCCACCGTAGCTGGCCCTTCATGCCAGACAGCTATGCAGGAATACTCGGCTCCTTTCCCGCACCTGCCACTGCTCGGGGGCTCTCGGCCGGATGGGAAGTCGTGGGGCCTTGCCAGTAAGTCGGGGGGCTTAGCCCCAAGATGCCCCTCTGTAGCCTGAACTGTGGTCCCAGAGCCCAAATGGAAGACTAGTGACACAAAGGAATACAGTGTTCACGGCTAGGAAGTTTGCTTGATTTGCTTTTGCCTCTCGGTATCACAAGGTGGCTTCTAGCATTAAAACAATAATGCTAAATGATAAAATGCACACTGAGAGATATCCCAGGGACAGCCTAAAGAGAAAAGGCGCTGACCCAACAGCAAGGCCAAACTGCAATGAATGCAAACTAATAAGCAAGGTAAGACAGGAGAGAACTGGAAGAGGAGCAAGCCCAGCAAGGAACCCCAAACCACATCACATCAGAGAGCAACACAAAAACAACAAGCCAGCAAAACAAGAAGCCGGAGAGAACCAAACTGTTTTCACCAAGCACTTCAGACTCAGTAAACTGACTGTCAGGAGGGAGTTCTGCAAGCCGCTATGAACTTTCCACCAGAGCTGCTGAAGAGGAAACTTGCTTTTAAGTTCTAACTTCCAACTCATCAGCTAACCACAGATTTCCCCCTGTGGGGTGCCAGTGGCCAGATTTGGCAAGAGAACAGGGCAAGGGGAAACACTGCCTTCTTCTTCCCATTGACAACAAAATCATTCATCAGTTTCCGAACTTCTTTACACAACAACTGATTAAAATGTGGAATTTGTTGCCAGACGATGTAGAGATGGCTTTAAAGGAGGATTAGACAGATTTATGGCAGATAGGTCTTTCAATGGCTACTACCCATGGTGATAAAACAGAACCTCCACATTCAGGGGCAGTAAACCTTTGAGTACCAGTACCGGGAGTCAAAATCAGGGGAAGGCCTGGGCCTCTATGCCCTGTTGTTGGCCCTTCAGAATAACTGATTGGCCACTGTGTGAGACAGGATGCTGGATTAGATGGACCACTGGTCTGATCCAGCAGGGCTTCTCTTATGTTCTTTATAAGAATACAGACTAAGCTCCCCAGATCACAATCTTAGCTTGACTGACAACATCCTTCCTTGTCAAAACTCACAAACAGCAGCAAAAGGCTATCTCCAACAAGACTGCTTTACATCTTTTCCTGCAAACTCTTAAAGGTGGCATGCCATGAACCTCCTCAGGCAAGCCATTCCAAATGGTTGGAGCCAACACCAAAAAGGCCCAAACTTGAGCCAAGGAACAATTCACAGGGGAGCCCAGAAAACTAAACTGGGCAAAAAATTTAATCAGTTTGCAGGTTTCCTGATGGAGATCCTTCGAGTATTTAGTTGCTGCATCTCTGTGCAAATATCCGAGGAGTCTTACAGCAGGGATTGACACTGATTTCAATAAGATCAAATAAACGTTCAAAAACAGAGACAAAGTGATGGTAGCCAAAATGATGTATCTGCAATAAATTGCAATCACAACAAACTAGAGGTGGCGGTAAGACAATCATCAACCAGTCTGGTAACCAGTGTTCCCTCTAAGCTGAGTGAGCATGAGCTAGCTCACAGTTTTTTAGCCTCCAGCTCACACATTTTTGTCTTTAACTCAGGAAGGATGGTTCCAGAGCAAACTAATTTATACCGTAGCCAAATCGCTCACTCACAACTTTAATGCCAATAGCTCACAAAGTAGAATGTTGGCGCATAAGACTCCACAGCTTAAAGGGAGCATTGCTGGTAACCCAGTCAAAATACAATAAATGAATTTGCCCTGACCTGGATAGCCCAGGCAAGTCTGACCTCATCAGATCTTGGAAGCTAAGCAGGGTCAACTCTGGCAAGTAGCTGGATGGGAGACCAGCAGTCGGGAGGTGGGGGCAGCAGGCTTTATTCAGCCACCTCTCTGAATATCCTACAGGCCCCCAGCAGGGGTCAGTCACCAGAGGTCGCCATGACTTCCAGGTACACACTCACATGTGCATATCGAGCTGATGGCAAGGAAAGGGTGTTCTAGTGCCCAGGTGCCACCACGCTAAAAATCTTCTCTCTGGCTGCCACCCCTCATGCTTCAGAAGATGTAATAATCTTAGCTAATGGGCCAGTCAGTAGCACGGTTGGTGGCCCTTCAGTAGGCTGGTCCCAAGTAGGAAATTCCTGGAGATTGGGGAGTGGGGGGTGGAGTGGAAGCTCAGCAGGGAGGTGAGACCATGGAGTCTACCCTCCAAAGCTGCCTTTTTCTCCTGGGGAATTGATCTCTGTAGTCTGGAGATCAGTTGTAATTCTGGGGAAACTCCATGCCCCACCTTGAAGTTGGTAACCCTAGTCTCAAAAACATTAAAAGTGTTATGTATTAGAATGTCCACATGTACTTGTGCATGAACTCCTACCGCTCACACGAATAAGCGCTGCTTCGGCTGCATAACAAAAGCCGGCTAGGATTCTGGAACGGACCTATAGGCTCGCCTGGACCCTAGAATTAACCAGTGGTCGAACCTTGCACTGTAAATAGCCTATCACAGAGGGTGTGTGTGTGTGTTTGGGTGTGGTGTGTTGCAGGGATTTAAGCAGGCCTCGGACCCAGCTTGTCTGTCTTGAGTTTGAGCTGAAACCACAACAAACCATGAGTAGATCATTCTACGTGTCTGAACCCAGTATATTTCAAAAAGCTAAGAACTTTAGCAACCAAGAGACTGGAACCTGGCTGCAGATTCAGACATACTGCTTGTCTGCACCATATCTGGACTGAGTTTTGATTAGATCCCATTTAATTTGCCCATTGCTGGGCACTACCCTTTTCCTGGCCTGAGTGCCCCACTTCCTTTCTCCTTTTGACCTCCTCTTTGCCACAGATCCACCCTTCCCTGAAACTTCCGCTCTGAAAAATAAATCCTCCCATGTGCTCTGCTTGCAGCAAAGCAGGCTCTGCTGGGCAGGCGTCTTTCCCTAGGAATATTGTATCCCTCTTGCTTTCCCATCACTTGCCCCAGGCCAGCTTCCTCTTGGGATTATTCAGCGCTCGGCTGTCCTCATTGGCCGGCAGCCTCGAGTCTCTCTGAATAATTCAGCTGAGTTGCTATACCATTTGCCTAAATAATTCATCTTTGGGGGGGAACGAGAAGCAGTTTAATCGCAGTTAGGGCGAGGCTGGCTGAAGTTCCCATTGTGGGGGGGAGGGGTCAACTGAGGGCCCTGCTTGCTTTCAGAGTCACTCTGCAGAAGAGAAGAAATGGAACAATTTGGAAGGAAAGCAGGAAATAGTATTGCTTCCTTGGACCATTTACCTCTTTCTGTGCCTGCCCTGCTCTTCGTCCCTTGGTACCAAAGTTGGGTTGCCAGGTCTGGGTTTGGAAATACCTGGAGATTTTGGGGATGGAGCCAGGGGAGGGTGGGGTTTGGGGAGGGGAGGGGATGGAGCTCAGCTCCACCCTCCAAAGTGGCCATTTTCTCCCAGGGAGCTGATCTTGGTCAACTGGAGAGCAATTGTTATAGCAGGAGATCTCCAGGTGCGACCTGGAGGTGGCAACCCTATACCTGAAGCTTCACCAACTTTGCAGCCAGGCCATTTATTTAACTGCCAGGGAAATTTCCTGGTGGGCTGCTGCCCTTGAAGGACACTGGTGGCCAGGAGCTAGCAGAGCCCAGCCCCAGGAACTCTGCCAGTGGCTCAGAAAAAAAAGTTGGATTGATACCCCACCCTTCACCTTCTCAGAGTGGCTTACAATCTGCTTCCCTTCCTCTCTCCACAACAGACACCCTGTGAGGTGGGTGGGGCTGAGAGAGCTCTGAGAGAACTGCTCATGAGAGAATGGCTCTGAAAGAACTGTGACTGACCCAAGGTCACCCAGCTGGCTGCATGTGGAAGAGTAGGGAATCAAACCCAGTTCTCCAGATTACAGCCTGTCACTACAGTTGCCATCCCCACAATGGGGGTAGGGTTTTACCCAATTTCAGGGCCCCTCATCCGCCCACCAGCCCCACCCCGAAGAGCTCCATGGTGCCTGGCATGCCTGGTGCAATGACATCATCTGGAGATGACGTCATCACGCTGGGCATATTGCAGGGGGACACTCTAGAATTCAGCAAAAAACTCTGTGACCATAGAGTTTTTTGCTGAAAGTTAGAGTGTCCCATTCCGGTGACATGCCTAGCATGACGATGTCACTTCCAGTTGAGGTCACTGCAGCACGCACATGCCTGAAGATCCCAGAGAGGAGCCAGGAGCCTCCCGTCACCAAAAGATTGGGACCTGGCAACCCCATCCGTTGCTCATAACCACTATACCAAACGGGCTCTTTGAACAATTCAGGAGCTGCTTGGCTCAGCCCTTTCTTCAGCCACAGCAATCGGTGCCGGCTCACCATTCTGTCTCTTCGTGCCCTGCTTATGGTTGCTCAGAGAAAGCAACGGGTGAAGTAAGACCCATTGTTCATCAATGTATTTACTTCATGTATAAAGGTAAAGCGGAAAAGTTTCCCTTGCTTGAAAGTCAGTCGAATCCGACTCTAGGGGTGCAGTGCTGATCTCTGTTTCCAAGCCGAAGAGCCAACGCAGTCCGAAGACGTTTCCATGGTCATGTGGCCAGCATGACTAGATGCTGAGGCGCATGGAACACTGTTACCTTCCCACTGAAGCGGTCCCTATTTATCTACTTGCAATTTCTTGCTTTTGAGCTTCATGTATGCCCCCCTCCCTTTCAATCCAATGGGGGTCCAAACTGACTTACATCATTCTCTTCTCCATTTTACCCTCACAACAACCCTGTGAAATGGTTATGCTGGGAGCATATAACTGGCGAAAAGTCAGCCAATGAGGCTTCCCTTGTGGAGTGGGGATTTGCACCTGGGTCTACCAGATCCTAGTTCAACACTCAGATTGTTACACCATGCTGGTGGCACTACTGAGCCACATGGCAGCACCCAGGGTTGCCAGCTCTGCATTTAGAAATTCCTGGAGATTTGGGGATGGAGCCTGGGGAGGGCAGGGGTCTCAGCCAGGGTACAGGGCCATAGAGCCCAGTCTCCAAAGCAGCCATTTTCTCCAGGGGAACTGATCTCCATTGTCTGGAGATCAGTTGTAATTCCAGGGCAGGTGATCTTCAGATCTCACCTGGGGGTTGGCAACTCTAGCAGCACCACAGGGGCCATTCAGCCTGGCTTGCTCGAAGGCCATTTCAGCTTCCCTGTGCTCCTGTTTGCAATGGTTTCATCAGAGAGGCGTCATGTCTTCATAGTGGAGAATCCATGCAAAAAGACCCAGGTACAGTGCCCAGCAATGAACCAGCTGATTCAGGGAAGGCAGGTTTGTATCTTCAGAGTCAGTTCAACTACAGCTGTTAGAACAAAGCCAGTTGGGTCAAGTAGCGGACAGAATCCCTGGTTCATGTCTCAGCTTGCTGGCTGCTTCGAGCAAGTCATTTTTGTGTGCGACTTAACTACTTCCTGGGGTCCATCTGCGCCCAGGACACCACTCTGATCTGAAAAACCAGGTAAAATCCATTCTTCTGTTATTTCTGTTACAACAGCAGTCTTATAATCTTCTGTTATGAGGCAGCTGCATAAAGATCTGGGGGACTGCTTTCTAGAAAGTGGAGTCAGAGATGTTAACTCTTTCCATCTAGCTTTGCACAGCCACACATGATTTCAGATTACAGCCACATCCAACCAGACTTTAACAAGGCCAGGAGGATTTACTAAGGGGCTGTCAGACGGTGCACTTGACAGTTCCACTGAGAGCTGGTGCTGCATAGGGGGTTCGAGTGCTGGCACAGGACAACTGGGTCTGAATCCCCACTGCACCATGGAAGCTCACTGCGGGGGGAGGGGGCATGCATCTGTCGCAATCTCTCAGCCTAACATGCCTCACGAGGCTGATACGGTGAAGAAATTGAGAGACAGGCGATAATAGGAGGATAACAAGCATTTAGTCTAAAGCAGGAAGAATAGACACGGGGAGCAGAGCTATCGATTCCTCAAACATGGTGCACCCCCTATCTCTCCATGCGATGCCGAGAGATGATGGACATCCCCTCGCCCCTCGGTCTCTTGAGTACAGAGCAGGAGAGGACTTGGTGGGACGTGATGTGTGTGTCAAAGGGCCCAGTTTCAGCCTTCAGTTAAAGACCAGATCTGAGAAAAGGCCAGGGTTACCCAACTCCCAAGTGGCACCTGGAGATCTTCCACTATTACGATTGGTCTCCAGACAACCAAAAGATCAATTCCCCTGGTTGCTTTGGGTTACACAAATCAGTGGTTACTACTAGGTTACATGAACCAGTGGCCCTATTCAAAATAAGTGGCCCTGTTCAAAATAAGGCAGCTTCATACATTTGAAGTGTGCAGCACACAGTGGTCAGAAGTTTACCAGATATCCCTTTTAGCCCGGCACACACGCAGTACACAGCAGTGAAAGCCAGAAAGCAGCACTACAGTTGCCTCCTTGAGACAGAGGCCCATTCTGCATCTAGCATTTGCTCTGCTGTTTTACCAAACCCACGATGGAACAGACATTCCCCTCTACATTGCATGCCACTTTCACTTTCTTTGATTGTTGGATTTTATGGAAGCCTCCACAGTGCATGCCGGTTTCACTTCCTTTGATGTCTTGGTTTTATGGCAGCGTCTGCATAGATTTATGGCTGTTTTATGGCCGTTGAGGGTCAGTACGGCATTGGCCTGGGGTATTTGAGTATGATTTTGAGCTGCATCTTTTTCTGTGCCAGTGTGGGTTTGGTAAAACAACGGAGCAAATGCTAGACGCAGAATGGGCCAGAAAGTCATTCTGCAGCAGAGCTGGATTTGTGCACAAGCTGTGTAAACTAGAGTTTAGGTCTTCAATGGTGCAAGGTTTCTAGATAAAAACTTCCCCCAGTCATGCTGCACAGCTGCCTATACTTGACATAACTTAGGGGCTTGGCAGGTCTTTTCCCAGCCTGTTCCATACCCAAGTTTTTCTCGGCTTTGGCATTCAAACTGCAGCAGCCGGACTTTGTTTAAGTGTTTTCCCCTGCTTTGCTTCAGTCCTTCCAAAACCCAGGTTGATACGATCTTTGTGGAAAAAAACACTGCAAAACATGTTGTCGTGTTGTGTGGGTGAGAAGACACACTTTTTTTTTTTAAGGTCCCACCCACATCACTGTGATTTTCCTTGCCCTAGACAACCCCCCCCCAGCTGCCTTTTCATCTCCCTGTACCATCAGAAGGCAATCAAAAACACGATAGTTGACACATTGCTATAGTTTTTGGATTAACACTATACATGACTTACAGATTTAAGAGGCTAAAAGCCAGCGTAGGGGGTAGTGGTTATGAGTATCAGACTAGGATCTGGGAGAGCCAGGTTTGAATCCTCACTTGTGTCATCATGGAAGCTCGCTGGGTGACCCTGGGCCAGTCACACTCTCTCAGCCTAACCTACCTCAGAGGGCTGTTGTGAGGATAAAATGGAGAAGAGAACAATGTCAACCACTTTGGGTCCCCAGTGGGGAGAAAAGGCGGGGTAGAAAGGAATTCAGTAAATGGTGGTACAGTGAAGGAGAAATGGCGGCGGCCACAGGGGCTGGGGAAAGTGTCTGTTCCACTGGAACTGTACAGGCAGTGCCATCTCCATGGAGACTCAGTGTGGAATCAACCGACGTGATGGTCTTTTGTGGAGTACCATTTTGTAGATGCTCACTGCTCACCTTCTGCCACAGCTAACTTGGTCCTATTTTTGAGCATCGCCTCTCACCTGCGTACTCACAGGGCTGCAGTGGCAAACGAGGACTGGTTTGTCGATGGGATTTAAAAAACCATACCAAGAATGAGAACAGTCAGGATAAAAGCAGTGCTGAGCTTCTGCACAGCAGAATTCTATAGTCTTAGCTGCCTGAAGAATAATTTCACACTTAGGCTCATTATTTAGAAAGGAAATAGACATTCTTGATGGGGAGAAGAAGAAGAGTCTCAGAGCAGCTTACCAACTCCTTTCCCTTCCCCTCCCCACAACAGACACCCTGTGAGGTAGGTGGGGCTGAGAGAGCTCTGACAGCAACTGCTCTTTTTCAAGGACAGCTGTGCCAGAGCTTGTGACTGACCCAAGGTCACATCAGCAGGAGTGGGGAATCAAAACCGGTTCTCCCAGATTAGAGTCCATGACCTGAACCACTACACCAAACTGGCTCTCCATACTAGAGCTCCATACTAGATAGGAAAGGCAGCTCCATACTAGATAGGAAAGGCAGAGTAAAGGCTTCTAGCTATTTACCTAAGCTAGAATGGAGATTGTGGAAAGCTTGTCCAGCCCTCAGGGTGGGAAAAGGGGGCGGGGAGGAAGGAACCCCGGGAGTAGCATTCTGGGTAACAAAGGGACAGCAGCAAGAGTGGACCAAGGAAAAGGTCAGAGAGCGTGCCATCGACCCCTGTCCTAACTCTACTGCCCTCCCCTGAAACTCCAAAGTCTGTGCTAGCATTCAGCAACAATGCAGAGTCCGTTTCTTCCAACACTGGAGATCCTCACTATTGGATACATGAGGAGATCTTCATAGTTGATTGCGTAATAGGAAACTACTGGCCCAAACTCAATCAGCGACTTAACAGGAATTGAATTCCTCTTGTGCACGGTAAAGCAGCCAGACTGTTATACATCAGAGCTCCAGCAGTTATTCTGAATCATAATTCTAACACGTTATGAATGGCAGCATAAATGGCACACCTTTTGTACATTGAAAAGAAAAATCCATTCTTCCCCCTTACAAGAGAGGCTTAATTTCCCATTAGCATGAATCATTTGAGGGGGCAGAAGTACACGTAGAATTTAGGTTTTGGCTCTTGCATAAGGATGCATTTGCTTTTCCAAACAGACATTTGGAACTAGAGACGGGATTGGCAGGAGAGAAGGAGCCAGCGGGAAGAAGGGTGAGCATCTGTCCAGCCATCCCTCTGCTTTTCTACTCCAAAACCCCTTTCTTGAAACACTGGACTTCTGTGACATACAAGATTCCAGCCCAGTAGAGCCTTACAGACCAACAAGGTTTTCAGGGTATCAGGTGCTACTGGACTGGAAGCTAACTGCAGACCCACATGGGTATTCTCAAAAACAATTTTGTACAAGTATCCACTTCCTACAATACCAGGGGAAGAGACCATTGCTGAATTTTACAGCCACATTAGAGGAGCTCTGGGGGGAAAATGCTCCAATTCACTCGTCGCTTTAGGTCCAAATTAGAAACCATTCAAAACCTATTAACGTGGTCAATGTTTAGTTTAACCTTAACAAACCAGCCCAGTAGCACAAGAGGAGGGAAGCTATATTTCTTTCCCCCCAGGTCTTTTCTCTGGAACCATCACAGACATGCGTGTGCCGGTTTGCTTCTGTCACTTGGTAATCTTACAAGCCCCACTGGGAAGACAAGACTCTTTCCACAACCCAGAAAAATCAAGTCCTATCACTCCAGAAAACAAGACCACCCCCCTATGGCCGTTTGAGGAACAGCACCTGGCCAGGATATTGCTCACACTTTTCGTGTAGTTAAAAAGACTTATTTATTGAAGTTTTACAAAAGCCAGTATGTCCGAGCATAGATTTCTAATTCCTAGATAAAAAGGAGTCATGTCCATTTTTATTCCTCTGAGCCAGGGAGATCATTCAACACGGGCTCTGCCATCCAAGAAAAGGGTCGTCAGAACACCACCACAACGTCCCTAACACCCACACCTACAGTGCTAGTTCATTTGTATCCAAAAAGTCGTCAGTAAATAGGATTAAGTTTTCCCGCCACCATATTTCCCTCTCTTGGGATATACAGTCAGACATAACTAAGCACAAGTCTTTAAAAAAAAATCCGTAAGCACTGACATACCTTTACTTCCTGCCCAAGAGCGTCTAAAAGTCACTGCTGAGCAGCGCAAGCAATGGGATTGCATGGCCACCCTCCTGTGACAACTCAGTCCCCCAGCCAGACTGGAGAAACAACCGTGGGACTAGTTTTCTTCAACAGCTGCTTCCTCAGCTAAGTTTGAGGAGATTTCTGCCATCAAAGAGGTTGGTTGAGGGAATTCTAAGGAGACGCTGGTCAAAGCGTGATAGAGATCAGATGGCAACAGTTCTTCAGGTCTCAGCTGTGGAGGAAAAGCTACAGTGGCGTTCTCTTCCATGGGAATGGGTTGATTGGTTTTATTATTAACTCCAGGTGCATCTTCCAGCACTCTCTTCTCCCCAAGGGGTTCGTTGGTTTCTAGAGCTTCGATGGAACTGGACGACAAGTCAGACTTGAGAGTCAGTTCTAGAGAAGAGAGCTCTTTTCCTAGCTTTTGAAGGAGGTCTAGGCTGCAAGAAACTTGTTCTGGCTCCAGATCAGCTATCTGACTGCTGCTATGCACAATACTGATGCTCTGGCTTTGGCCAGACTTGGGAGAGTCCTTTCCAGGAAAGCCGACCTCTGTTTGTAAGGTGGCATGACCAGATAGATCTTGAAAAGTCTTGGCTTTGGAGTAGTCTAGCTTTTGAGGATCAGTCTGAGCATCACGGAGATTCTCAGGGACCTGGCCAGCCGAGCCCACAGATTTTAGAGAGATGCTTCCCATGGTAACACATTCCTCTTCCTTGCCAGTTGAACCTTCTCCATGTCTTTTGATTTCACAGTTGCCTTCCGTGGTTGCTAGAGGTTGCTTGTCTGACCATACATTACAGTGATTCATTTTAGATTTCTGCAGGGTTGGATTGATATCCAGACTGATTGAAGAATCAGGGGAGATTTTGATATCCTCACTGCCACCGGCAGATGGGATGGCCACTAGCAGAGTACTGGGTGTACCCAGACTGCCATCTTCTGCATCCTGGGCAAGACCTTCTTGCTCCCTGGTGAGAATACATGACAGGGTTATGCAAATAAAATTTTAGATGTGAGAATTCTCACAAGACCTGCTGTGGTGCAATTAGCATCCAGAGCCTTCTTGAAGTATTTCTACAGTTAGCATAGATAGGCCACAGAGCAAACAATGATCAAGACTCTAGAAATCAATGTGGGGCAACTTATAGCTTCATTTGAAATGCGGTGTTGAAGGAGAGTTCTACAGATACCGTCGACCACCAAAAAGACCAACAAGCAGATTCTAGATCAAATCAAGCCTGAACTCTCCCTAGAAGCTAAAATGACTGAATTGGGACTTGGGTTACATCATGAGAAGGCAAGGAGCACTGGAAAAGTGCTAGGAGGAGAGGAAGACCCAACGTGAGGTGGATTGACCCAAAGCCTCCAGTTTGCAAAACTTGAGCTAGGCTGTTAACCATAGGAAGTTCTGAAGGTCATTAATTCATAGGACTGCAAGAAGTCAGAAATGACTTGACAGCATGTCTCACACACAAATTAAATGTGCTCCTGCATGCCTCATCACCAGCCACGAGAGGAGTGCTCAGCCAAGCAAGTCTTGTAGCATCTCTGGAAAAGACACACAGTCTTTGAAGACTGGAACTGGCCTCCCAAAAAAGTTGCCCGGGCAAATATTTTACTACCTTAAAGGTTGTACTATGCAGCCCAACAGATGGACCTCAGGATTCCCCAGGAGAGGCAGAGGAGGCGGCAACTGAAGTTATCTGACTGCATGCAGTCAGATGGTGGAGGGGGAATTTAGGACAACTGAGCAACAGTCACTTGAAGGACTCTGTAACAAGCTTCCTTTGCAAGACTCATATTGAACCATCATGAACTTATCCAGCCCCTTTCAAAACCTTAAGAGACAGTGAAACTCAGGAACTCATACTTGGGTGTTTAAGCAGACACTGAAAGGAAAGCTTCTCTCCTCAAAGTGTCAAAGACCTTGTGGAAAAGCAGAAACACCTATTTTTTTTTGGCAACAAATTAACTTGAATTTGTATGATTACAAAGTTACCTTAGTTATTAGGTAGCTCTGTTCACCTCATACATTCTACCCCTGAATCCACCTGACCTTTCCCCCTCCAAGTTAAATAAAATGCTTTATTTGGAGGGGGACGACTCATCCAGCCCTTGGTACAAGGAGGTGATTATTCATCCACTCGTAGAAATGGACTGCAATAAAGATGAATTTTGTTGCTATTAGTAGCAGCTGCTTGACCAAGTCTCTAGAACGCCAAGAATTGATTAGCCTGGCTTCAGGTAGATTCTCCCATTTGAAGGTAGGGTTCCCTCCACAAAGGTTTATAGTAGAATATTTTTTTCTGTTTAACCACTCCTCATTATCAAAGAGCTTTTATGTCAGGCCGTTTTAATGTGCTGCCTTCATCTGTACTGGGTGGTAGGTTCTCTGAGACTCCATATGTGGATAGACTATGTCCTTGTGGCGTTAATGAAATCGAGAGTCTGGAGCATATCCTTCTGCACTGTATCTTCTGTTGTGATGTTTGATCATTATATCTTGAGCCTTTATTGAGAAACCTAGCAAATCAATCTGATGAATGGAAGACATTTACTCTCTACTCGTTCCTTAGTGACTATGGAATTGGTGGCCAAATTTTTGTTTTTGGCTTCCATGAGGAGGGAATGTATTATTAGGTGCATACGACTTCTGTATTTCCCTGCCTGTCAGTTTTGACATGATATGCCAATAAAGGTCTTTGATTGACCCTATCTCCAAGCCCTGGTTCTCACGCTTTCAAATGGAGCTGCCTTTCCAAGCCTCCAATACTAACTGGTTCCGGCTCCCTCTTGTGGCTGTAAAGCACCTGCTGCCTTGGAAAAAGTTCTGCGACAGCAGTTGCTCTACTGTGCATCGAAACCCTAAGGACACTGAAGGCGATATCTAAGGAGCAGAAGGTAACTTGTTATTCATCCACACTTCTTAAATCAATGTAATATTTTCCAAGTCTGATTCCCACACAGAGGTATATTCTTGAAATTACTAGTGCAGAAGATAAAGACCACACACCATCCCACTGTACTGGAACTTCAGGCCTACCTTCACTGGATTGGCATGAGACTTGTGGACACATTATTATGCCTCACCTCTCTAGATGGGGATCCCAGTGTCCATAGTCTTGTGCAACACAAGTATCACCACAACCAACAGAAGCCCTGGCAGTAGACCATTGTGAATATTCAGGTGGAGGCCAATAGGAACCTAGAAGTTGGTTTGGGAGACAAGTACACTATCAGAATAGGTGTCATCTTGGCAGCCAACCTTCAAGAACTGAGAAGTTTGAACATCACCCATTGTTGTTACCTGCTCCAGAGTGGGAGACAGTTTGGGGCCGTCTGTGCTCAGTAAAAATGTTCCTCCTCGCCAGAGGCACACAGCTCTGAAAGCAAGACAGGGCAGAATGTTAGGACTGTTGAAGCAAAGATGACTTAATATGCCTGGACACCTGGGTGGGGTGAGAGCATATCTTCTCTTTGCATTAGAACCAGACTGTATGTGTCTTCTCACTGAATACAACACCTCTCCTTGTCTGTGCTGGGAGTTCTGACTCCTCCTTTGCCTTCCAGTCCAAATCAGACTTGCATTCACCTAATGCTAGAAAAGCTAGTTGGAACTTGGAGATTTTAGGGAGAGTACTCTTTAGATACTTTGGCCACCAAATGAGAAGGGAGCACTCACTGGAGAAGACCCTGATGCTGGGAAAGATTGAAGGTCAAAGAAGAAGGGGACGGCAAAAGATGAGATGGTTAGACAGTGTTATCAATGCAATGAACATGAAATTAAGCAAACTCCAGAGCATGATGGAAGACAGGAGGGCCTGGCGTGATATGGTCCATGGGGTCATGAAGAGTCGGACTTGACTGTGCGATTGAACAACAACAACAACACTTTAGATTAAGGCTTCTGTCTTCTACCACAACGAATGTGAACCTACTATCATAAGAGTGAAGCTTTATCTTTTTGTTGTGCATAAGTGTGCAATTTGTGCTATGTGTGTGTAAAGTGCCATCAAGTCACAGCTGACCTACGGCAACCCTGTAGGGTTTTCAAAGCAAGAGATGAGCAGAGGTGGTTTGCCATTGCCTGCTTCGGTGTAGCAGCCCTGGACTTCCTTGGTGGTTTCCCATCCAAGTACTAAGTAGGGCTGACCCTGCTTAGCTTCTGAGATCTGGAAAGATTGGTCTAGCCTGGGCCATCCTGGTCAGGGCAACTTATGCCATAGTAACTATGAAATATTTCCTATAAGGGCAACTGCATCAAGGGCAACATTCAGCTGGTAAGTAGACTGCAGCTGTAGGGGCAGCTAGAAGATACCACATCATCTCCTGGCCTATCCCTTTGGAATCCAAGCAGAACGCCATTCCACCGATTTTTGATGATTTAGTCTTTAACAGATATAGTGCTTCTCTGGTACGTGGACCTCCCTTGAGTCAGGCCATTGGTCTATTGAGATTAATACTGTTTACTCTAACTGGCAACAATTTCCCAGGGTCTCATGCAGAGATGTTTCGCAACACCTGACACTCAACCCTTTTAACTCATCACAAATTGAACCTGGGACCTTCCACTTGCAAAGCAGATGCTCTACCACTGAGCCACGGCCCCACTCCAGTAAGCATCTGAAGATGACTACCTGACCTCTGTAGTTTTTATTATTAATTAGGACTTAGTGCCAGAGTTTGGAAGCTTATTGACAAGTCAGCAGCCATGATTCTCCTTCCTTCTAAAGATATTCATCTTTCCTTTCCTCTTCAGTCTCTCTCTGCTCTGGTAAAGGCATCTATTAACAGAAGCCGACTGGAAATATTACATACATACATAAACCTTTATTGGCATAACCGGAAATATTAAAATGGCCCTGTACAGATCTGAGTAGCCTCATTTGCAATAGGATGTGCCATTCGAGTCACCATATCTCAAAAAGGACACTGCAGAGCTGAAAAAAAGTATAGAAGAAGGCAACCAAGATGACTTTTCAGTTTAGAAGGGGCACGATAGAGGTTTATAGAGTTATGCACAGACAGAATCGACACAGAACTTTTTATTCCTCTCCCAAAACTCAGGGGCACTCAAGGTGATGGGTTGTAGATTCAGGATGGACGAAAGGGAATACTTAGTCAGTGAGTGATTAAAATGTGGAATTCGCTGCCAGAGGAGGTAGGGACAGCCAGAAGCATAGATGGCTTTAAAGGGAGTTAGATTCATGGAGGACAGGTTTATCAGTGGCTACTACCTGTGGTGACTGAAGGGAAGCGCTGCATTCAGAGGCAGTAAACTTCTGTATACCAGTGCTGGGAGGCAACATCAGGGGAAGGCCTCCGCACCTGTGGCCTGTCGTTGGCCCTCCAGAGTAACTGGTTGGATACTGTGAGAAACAGGGTGATGGACTAGATGGGCCCCTGGTCTGATCCAGCAGGGCTTTTCTTATGTTAACAGAAGCACAACTTGCCTGTATCTTTAGACACAACCGTTTTTTAGCCAACTTCCTTGACAGGGTTGCCAAGTTAAAATTTACTCACGGCAGGGGAGTCCTGCGCTGTCCCTGGAGCTCATGTGCACACGCTATGCACGCGCACTGCCACTATGACGCCACCCGGAAGTGATGTCATCGCGTCAGGACATTGGGGGTAGGGCCACTAGGATTCGAGGGAAAACCATAGAATTCTCCCTCAAATCATAGAGCGTCCTGCCCTCAACGTGGCCAGTGTGGGGGACGTTTGCTGGAAGGGGGTGGAGTTCCCTCCGGGGCCCGATTTTCTGGCGGCGGGTAACAGGCCTCTTGGGCGGGGGTTTACCCACCCCCTGGGAGGACTTGGCAAGCCTATTCCTCAAGCACAAAAACCTTTCACTCCCTAATGTGCCCCACTTACAGAATGCAAACTTAAGGACAGGAGTTTACTTTAGAATATTTGTGAAGTTGATCAGTGATGTTGCAGGTTCTTAATCTGGAGAGAGTAAGATGACCATATATGTGGTAGGCATTTCTGTAATGCAACCTGCCCCGAATTGTCTCAAAAGCACTGTGGTTAGGTTCTATCCAGAGTGTTAAAAATGGTTTCTGATTACGTTTCTAGCAATGCAACAAATCTGTTTGGATGATTTCACAGAAGGCTGCACACAGTGTTTTGCCAAGTTATAATTTACTCAGTGGCATAAGCCAATCCCCCCACCTATTCAGGAATTTACCTTTGCTTCTGTAGAGCCTTGTTTGGATGGAGATGTCCCGGGACTCTTGGCCAGCTCTTCTTTCACAGGACTCTGCTTTGGGAGGGCAACTTCACCTATCAGAGAAGAGAAAGGAATAAAGACCTGGTCTAACAACATACAGTGCTCTCTCAGTGCCTGGAATGATCAGTGCTGCCATCTCAATGGTAGGACAGACCTGTGGTTTAGGGGCTACAGTACTGGATTGGGAAGACCCTGATTCTCATCTCCACCCAGCCGTTAAGCTCATGGGAGACCTTAGGCCAGGGGTGTCGAACTCATTTGTTACGAGGGCCGGATGTGACATAAATGAGACCTTGTTGGGCTGGGCCACGTGTGTCATAAAATGTAGAGCCAGGTAGCAGAGATATAAACTTTATAAAGGGCACAAACACAAAGGGTGGTTTTTTTTACTTAAAATAAAAACATGCTTGAAACATTAGCAGTCTGGCAATATTTTGTTTATTTAACAGTGTCTGATAACTGACACGATCAGAATTATTGCATCAAAATGTCTGTGCTGTTGCAGTCTTGAGTATGCTGTTCAGGTGTATATCTGTAAGCTGCAAACCTACGATGATGCAGCAGCAGCAGAACTGGAGGAAGAAGCAGAAGACAGCCAGTTCCACTGTGGGCCTGATAGAAGCCCTCCGGGGGCTTAATCTGGCCCCCAGGCCACATGTTTGACACCCCTGCCCTCAGGCCATTCACTCTCACGCACTTTCAAGCTACCCTATTGGGTAATGTGAGGAAGGGTGCAGGAGGGATAGCCATCAATGCCACCTAGAGCTCCTTGGAGAAATTACCTTCTATACTTGGTACTTTCAATAGTTATAACATACAAAATATTTATTAATCTACAAGCATCCCTAATGCCCCGGAAAATTACACGAAAAGTTAAATTAGACTAACGGACAACCACAATAGGATACTCAGTTTGTTGCAGCTGTTCTTTGGCTGCTAAGTCACAGCTGACTTATGGCAACCCCGTAGGGTTTTGAAGGCAAGAGATGTTTAGAGGTGGTTTGCCATTGCCTGCCTCTACATAGCAGCTCTGGAATTCCTTGGTGGTCTCCCTTCCAAATGCTAATCGTGGCCGACACTTCTTAGCTTCCAAGATCTGATTTAAATTGGGCTTATATGGTCTTGGAGTCCTGCTACTGGACTGAGGCTCAAGGAAGAGACTTTGTTTATTGGCTGTGTTAGGAGAACTCTGGGAAGAAGGGCCTGTAACTAATGCATTCCTACTTTTTACCAGCAAGCATGAAAGGTGTAGTTAGGGAAAACACGAAGCTGCCTTATACTAACTCAGACCACTGGTCTATCAGCATTAGTACTGTCTACTCAGACTGGCAGCAGCTCTCCAGGGTCTCAGGCAGAGGGCTTTTACATCACCTACTGGCTGATCTTTTTAACCAGAGATGCCAAGAATTGAACCTGGTATCAGTTTGGTGTAGTGGTTAGGAGCGTGGACTCTAATCTGGGAGAACCAGGTTTGAATCCCCATTCCTCCACATGCAGCTGCTGGTGTGACTTTGGGTCAGTCATAAGCTCTTTCAGAGCTGTTCTCTCAAGGACAGTTCTTGACAGTTCTCTCAGCCCCACCTACCTCACAGGATGTCTGTTGTGGGGAGAGGAAGGGAAAGAAGCCACTCTGAGACTCCTTCGGGTAGTGAAGGCTGGGGTATAAATCCAATCTCCTCTTCCTCCTCCTCTTCTTCTTCTTCCTCCTCTTCTACATGCCAAGCAGATGCTCGCGCACTGAGCCCTGACCCCTCTCCAGTTAAGGCCTCACCCCTTGGAATCCAGTTATTACTTCCCATCCCTTCTCAGTTGACGCTTACCTGTTTATTTACCTTACCTTACTGAATCTTATTGTTGTGATTAATTGTGTGTCATTACTAAAGTTGCCAACTCAAGCTTTGGGAACTCCTGGAGTTTTGGGGGACACAGACTAGGAAGGGTAGGGAACTCAGCAGTGATGCAATCCCATAGAGTCTACCCTCTGAAGTTGCCATTATCTCCAGGGAACTGATCTCTGGATCAGTTATAACTCTGGGAGGACTCCAGGCCCCAACTGGAGGCTGACAACCCTAGAGTCACCACTACATTACTTTGAACCCACCAGGGTTGATAACAAAACTGCTCATCTGAAGTCCTTTCAATACTTGCCTCCACGTGGATCACCAGAGGCATGCTACTAATTTGCATTGATAGGGCAGCTGCCTCAAAGCAAATACCTGGTTGCTGTAGCTCAGACACCTTCTACCATTGCTCAGGACACATTGCTGCCCACTCAGTCTGGTGTACCACTCTTTGGCTACTTATGCTAGGTAAAGGGAGAAAAATAAGTCATATAGAGATTCTTCTGTTCCTTCCCTAGCAGATTCTTGAGAAACGATTAGATTCGCAGTCCAGTATCACCTTAGAGACCAACAAGATTTTCAGGGTACAAAGCATTCAAGAGTCAAAGGTCCCTTCATCAGATATAGGTGGGAAACTGAGACACAATTATTCACTTCTGCCTGGAAGGCTTCCTTCTTCCTTACTTGATCTGCCCTGCCCTGGTTAGCCCAGGATAGCCTGATCTTGTCAGATCTCAGAAGCTGGCCAGGGTCAGCCCTGGTTAGTATTTGGATGGGAGCAGGGCTTTTTTTGTAGAAAAAGCCCAGCAGGAACTCATTAGGATAAGAGGCCACACCCATCAGCAGAAACTCATTAGCATATTAGGCCACACCCCCATGTTACCAGAAGTGTGGTCATCCAGCCACACCCACCTTTTCCTTCTTATTCTGGTTACCTTGTTTGTTGTCAAAACCCAGGGCTTTTTTTGTAGCAGGAACTCCTTTGCATGTGAGGCCACACACCCCTAATGTAGCCAATCCTAATGAGTTCCTGCTGTTGGGTGTGGCCTGTTATGCTAATGAGTTCCTGCTGGGTGTGGCCAACTCGGGAGCCAGCCGGAACTCCGTTCCTGTGCGTTCCTGCCCCAAAATAGCCCTGGATGGGAGGCCACCAAGGAAGTCTGGGGCTGCTACACAGAGGCAGGCAATGGCAAACCATCTCAGAATGTCTCGTGCCATGACAACTCTGCTGGGTTTCCAGAAGTCCGCTTGTGACTTGAGGGCACTTTCCACCACCACTTGATTTAAGCAATCCCACCCCCGAAGGTAACACCACTTACCAAAGGACTCTTCAGCCCATTTTCCTGGATTTTGTGCTGCCGCCTTATTCTCAGGTGACTTCCTGTGTATCTTAGAGAAGAAGTATCTGGAGAAGGAGAGAGTAGCTTATTCACGCTCAACTGAGCAATAACAGGAGGGGCTTCCTGACATGTGTGCATGGGCCATCAACAGGAGAGTTACTTCTCAAGAGTACCCAAGCATGACTGCAGAAGGGCAACAGCCAAGGGAATACGACTTAGGAACTTTTCATGGACTCTAGA
The DNA here is from genome assembly GCA_029375565.1 of Gekko gecko. Taxonomy (NCBI): domain Eukaryota; kingdom Metazoa; phylum Chordata; class Lepidosauria; order Squamata; family Gekkonidae; genus Gekko; species Gekko gecko. The sequence continues at coordinate 51,721,983 of JAPDNY010000013.1, read as the reverse complement.
GGCAGGGGGGGTGGGGATAAAGGCCTCAGCAGTAGAGTCCCCTATACTTAATCACTCAGAAGGAGCCACCAATTCACTAGATTCACTAAGTGGCCACAGTGACCAGTAATACAGAGTCGCTGGACCTGGCTTGGAACAGCTTCCAGTTCACAATGCTATGTGCATACTCCTAATTATTAAACACCATTTCCTCCCTGTAGAAAATCTTCAGTTCAAAGTCTGAAGCTTTGGGCACGTGCAGCCTGGATTCAACAAGCTATAAACATATGAAGCTGCCTTATATTTCATCAGACTCTTGATCCATCAACGTCAGCAGGGCTCTTTTTGTAGCAGGAACTCCTTTGCATATTAGGCAACACACCCTAACGTAGCCCATCCTCCAAGAGCTTACAGTAGCCCCTGCAAGAAGAGCTCTGTAAGCTCTTGGAGGATTGGCTACATTAGGGGTGTGTTGCCTAATATGCAGAGGAGTTCCTGCTACAAAAAGAGCCCTGAACGTCAGTATTGTAATATCTACTCAGACTGGCAGTAGCTTTCCAGGGTCTCAGACCCGAGGTCTTTCACATCACCTACTACCTGATCCTTTTAACTGAAGATGCCGGGGATTGAACTTGGGAACTTCAGCATGCCAAGCTGATGCTCTGCCAGTGAGCCACAGCCCTTCCCCAGCCATGCACCCAAAGCCACCCTCTGACAGGCATATTTGCCATCATTAAAGTTAACCACTTACTGTTAATGATACCCCATTTGTGACCAGCACAATCATACAGCATGCAGTCAGGTTTCCTTGTTTGGAGAATGACTGTCTGTGTTTGGAAGGGCTACTTCTTGCCAACGTCATAAGTGGTCGCCATCCTCCTTGCCAATCCATAAACCCTCTACTCTACAGTTCGCAAGCAGAGCTTGTGCATCCTCAAAACAGAGTGCACATGGACAATAGGCCAGTTCAGAACTCAAAATATGATTCTTCCTCCCCCTCAGACAGTTTCGATCAGGGGGTTCCCAATGTGGTGCTCACGGGCGCTATGGCACCCATGGGCACCTTTTCTGGCACCCGTCAAATGTTTTTTAGGAAGTGGGTGGGGCCAGACAGGGTTTTTGCCAAGCAAGCCTTTTGACTGACTATTGGAGATTTGATTTGACTGAGCAGATTTTTTAAAAATGTTGCTTTAGCAGCAGCTGCCACCAAAGCACGAGAATCTGCACTGAAGTTAAACTGTGGCAATCACTCTGTGGCTGGTGCCGTCTCCTGCGGCAGCCATTTTGTGACAGCCATTTTGTGTGGCACTCCTCATGTTGTGCCAGCATTCCAAACATACCTGCAGGCTCAAAACGGTTGGCGACCCCTGGTTTAGATAACCCTCGATTACCAGTTCATTGCCAAATCACTCAATACTTAAGAAAAGTTACCTACTTGGTCCCTGTGAGGAAAAAAAAGGAACATGCCTATAAGATGCCAATGAGAGAAGACTGAAAATGTAGCCTCCTGGGCAGATCTGGCATTTGGGCAACATATTCCTTTTGCCTTTGAAATCATTTATCCAGCTACAGTTTTGGTCTCATGGAGCACAGGTTATTACGGCTGTAGCTGGAAAGCAGCAGCAAGGAGATGCCTGAAGATTCACATCTAGAGACAGGAATCTGTTCACCCTCTCTACTTTATAGCCCATTTCAGGGCTATGGCAGCAATGAGCACTGGCTTACCCAGCAGGTGAAGCAGAACGGTGCTTGGCACTAGCTTACCTGGAGGGTTGTGAGGGTAAGGGAGGTAAAATAGGAAGACCACCAGGCGTGCACCAACGCTCCATGCGGCGTGTGTCACAATAGCCGAAAGTATGCAAGAGCTTCTCCAAGTCAGACACTAAGAGGACAAGAAGAAGCCAGTTGGCATCAGCACAGTTAATACAGTGAGAGAATGTGGCCACCTGTAAAGTCAGGAGGCATTCTGCCCCTAGAAGAGTATTCCTGCTGTTGTGATACAAGAAACAAGCTCTGAGGGACCATGTTGTTTCACTGCGAAGCAAAAGGGACCATGCAGAGCTTGACTGGCTGGGCACCTATGCCCATCATGAAAAACCGCCTTCTTTTGCCAGAGCAATTTTTTCAGCTTAAAAACCAGAAACTTCCTTTAAAGAAAAATCAGGTGCCATGTGATTGTCTACATGCAGAGTTGCAGAAATGGCACTTTCAGCACAAGTAACCCCACCAGGAAAGAGAATAAGAGGTCAGAAGCAGAGAGACAGGCCAAAATGCCAAGAAAATCCTCATTTGTGGCAGAAGGACAGATGCCATTTGAAGAGCTGATGTGGAAGAGCGCAACAAGAAGTTGTTGTTAGCTCCATGAGCATTCTGTGCTCGCTGGTTCTCAGAGCATTTCCCTGCGCACAGCAGGAGAGAGAAGCTAAACTACATATTCCAAGATGCATATGAAGGATCTTCCCACAAAACTCATTTGAATGGGGTACAGGAAGTCTACCCCAGACATCTCCCATAAATCCAGACCCCAGCTGTTGTAGAGATTTATGGGACCAAATTCCCTACTATAAAATAATGGTAAGAGGTGGCAAGCTTTTGAAAGCCTCATCAGAGAGAATGCTGAAAGTTCATTTCCCTCTTACCCTCATTCATTATCTCCCACACAGTCTGCTCTGCCCACAGTGTTCTCTTCTCCAGCTGCAGCCTCTCTAACTGCAGGCACTCCAGGTAGACCTTTAGTTTCTCCACAAAATCAGGGGAGGTCGAGTCACGCGGATCCATCTACAGCACGAAGAATTAGAGAGACACCAGGCAAATCCAAGCCTGCTTCCATAGGAACCATACCCTGAGCCAGGATTGCCCAACTCTGAGCATCCAGCATTATTAATAATGTAGCATGCAAGCCAGCTAGAGATGAACCTCAGGATCCCTTGGTCACACGAAGGTGCCAAAAGTCTGACTTGTGCTCAGGCTTCCTTTGGCAGATGTGTAAGATCAGAAGGGGCACCCCAGGATCCCTTGCTTGATAGCTGCTTGAGGGAGCAAGCATTTTAGATTCCCCCTGCGCCCACCCAGGCCCAGCCCAGCCCAGCCATTCTACCTCAGGGAATACTAGAGAGCCCATTTCATACAGATGATGAGATAATGCCATCTTGTTCTTTAAAGCCTCGGTTAGTTCTTGCTCAAGGTCTGTGAAAATCCAGAACACCAAGTCAGTAAAATCGTACCTACCCATAGGATTCAAGTCCTACAACCTAAAGGCCTCAAATGCTGCTTAGCAGGCAGCAGGGTTATTTTTGGACAGGAATGCACAGGAACGGAGTTCCGGCTGGCTCCCAAGTTGGCCATGTGCAGCAGGAACTCATTAGCATAATAGGCCACACCCAGCAGCAGAAAGTCATTAGGATTGGCTACATGAGGGGTCTGTGGCCTAACATGCGAAGGAGTTCCTGCTATGAAAAAAGCCCTGGGTTTTGACAACAAACAAGGTAAGAAGCAAAAGGTGGGTGTGGCTGGATGACCACACTTCTGGTAACATGGGGGTGTGGCCTGTTATGCCAATGAGTTCCTGCTGTTGGGTGTGGCCTGTTATGCCAATGAGTTCCTGCTGCCTGGCAGGCAGACATGATGTTTGGCAAAGAAAGGGGGCTAGAGGTTGGATGAAGGCTCTGTCACAGGAGTCCCCAATGTGGTGCTTCTAGAAAGTGGGTGGGACTAGGTGTGGCTTTTTCCCAACAGGGCTTCTGAGTCGCTGTGCAGATTAAAAGGTATCCTGTTAAACAGAACTTCTGCCTGAATTATTGAAGAGTTAATATTAGAGTTGTCGATAACCTCGATCCCTGGCATTTTGTGGTTGGCCCCACCTCCTGCGGCAGCCATTTTGTGATTGCCTCCACCTCCTGTGGCAGCCATTTTGTGATTGTGCCCACCAAGTTTCGTCAGAATTCCAAAGGTGCCTATAGGCACAAAAAGGTTCAGGACTTCTGCTCTATTAACTGTAAAGGATCCATTATTATGGCTCAGGTTTCTCACTGCATTGTCGCACACTCACACCCAAATTTCCCCCACCACCTCATGCTCTACAGAAATTAGCCATGACTCCATCTGGGTGAGGCTGCTGCCACATTTAATTCCACCCTAAGCGATGCCTGTCTGCCCATCCTGTACTTCTCGGAAGATTAGAGAGCTACACAGAGCACTCAAGCCTGGGCCACTGAAGTCCCACCCCCCCTTCCAAGATGGTCTTTGGACACTGCTTGACACCATTTTAGAAGCTATAAATTTGCTTTATAAAAAATGTCAATGGACTCCACTCTATGTATGCCAATGTCTATGCTTGCTTGGGCAATGAATTCTTATGATCCAAGTAACCAATTTTCTCCTGCTTCCAGCAGAGTTAAAGAAAACTGTGATTTGACCATGCTGTCAACAGCTGCCATGACCCCTTAGATAAGGACCACCCTGATCTAACCCAGTCCTCCAAATAAAACAACTTTCCTGACTTGGCCAGCTCCATGTACCCCCCATGGCAATTCCTTCTCTGCATTGCTCTTTTACTTGCTGTTTACCATGGATACGCATTTTGTACATCACTTCTCTGTCTTCCCACCTAGGCAAGTTCATGATCCGAGACACCGCTTGGTATAGAGGGGTTTGGACTGGCTGGAAGGGAAGAGCAATTCATTATTGATCATCATCTTGTTTAAACAGATACTTCTGCACACAGTTCTTTGGGGTGAAGGAAATGAAGAGGTCCTGTATGTCACCCCTTATTTTTTAGGATAAAGAAATGCGGGGGAAATCAGGGGGAGATGCGAGTCAAAATGCGGCCATGCAGCAAATAGTGGGAAATTGAGCAGTACAACCAGGGGAAACAGGAGACTTTGGGCAGAACAACTGCTGTTGCAGGAATCGGTCCCAGAGTTTTTATGGCTGTTCAAAGTTAAGCATCATGAGCCATGTGCTGAGGTACAGAATTGTATCCAACTTCTGGGGGCTAAGCTTGGGGCTTCCCTTTAACTGTTCATGCAAAGAATGGATTTGGTAACCTACTGAATTAATTGAAGTGGTAGTTGTGCCCTATTGAAACTAAGATTAAATGCACATACACAGAAGTGAGAAGCTCTTGAAGTCAGCATAACCTGATGAAAGTTCCTATTCTGTTAATATTGCATCAAGTTCCCTTAGCCAAGTTGCCTGGTATCTATACATGTCCTTTAAAAGCCTAGCCTTTTTTCCAGTGCAGATTTCAATTAGCAAAACTGAGGGGGGGAGGCTGAAGGGTTAATTCCCCTTCCCTGAGATCCATGATCTCCATCACATCTTATAGAGATACCAGCCTCAGGTGGAGCCCAGGGATCCCCTGGAATTACAGCTAATTTCCAGACTACAGAGATCAGGTCCCCCAGAGAGCGTGGAGACTTTGGAGGCTAGACTATATGGCACGGTACCCTACTGAGGTCCCTGCCCTCTCCAGCCTCCAGCCCCAAATCTCCAGGAGCTTCCCAACCTGGATCTGGCATCTCTATGCCCCCATCCCATGCCAGTGGTCAGGAGGGACCTAGTGACCCTAGTTCTGGACCTTGCTCAATATCGACAAGAAAACGGCAATGTAGTTACATAAGAACATAAGAGAAGCCAGTGTTGGATCAGGCCAATGGCTCATTTCATCCAACACTCTGTGTCACACAGTGGCCAAAAATACCAGGTGCCATCAGGAGGTCCAGCAGTGGGGCCAGGACACTAGAAGCCCTCCCATTGTTGACTCCCCCCAAGCACCAAGAATACAGAGCATCACCTGCCCCAGCCTGAGAGTTCCTATCTATACCTTGTGGCTAATAACCACTGATGGACTTCTGCTCCATATGCTTATCTAATTCCCTCTCGAAGCTGTCCATGCTTGTAGCCGCCACCACCTCCTATGGCAGTGAATTCCGTGTGTTAATCACTCTTTGAGTGAAGAAGTACTTCCTTTTATCCATTCTAACCCGACCACTCAGCAACTTCACTGAGTGCCCACAAGTTCTTGTATTGTCAGAAAGGGAGAAAAGTACCTCTTTCTCTACCTGCTCTATCCCATGCATAATCTTATAAACCTCAATCATGTCACCTCTCAGCTGTCATTTCCCCAAGCTAAAGAGCCCCAAGCGTTTTAACCTTTCCTCACAGGGAAAGTGTTCCAACCCTTTTATCATTCTAGTTGCCCTTTTCTACACTTTTTCCAATGCTATAATATCCTTTTTGAGATGTGGTGACCAGAACTTTACAGTATTCCAAATGAGGTTGCCCCATTGATTTATACAGGGGCATTATGATACTGGCTGATTTGTTTTCAATTCCCTTCCTAATAATCCCCAGCATAGCATTGGCCTTTTTAATTGCAGTTGTTCTGAACTTACCACATGCTCATCAGAAATCTACGGTGGCATATAGCCAAAGAGCATCTATTTAATTACTTCATACCTTTCTCCCCAGTGGGGACCCAAAGTAGCTTACATCATTCTGCCCTCCTTGCAACAAGCCTGTGAGTTAGGTTTATTTATTTTACATTTATATTCTGCCTTCCAAATTAGGTTAGGCTGTGGGAGTGTGATTGGCCCAGGGTCACTCAGCAAGCTTCCACAGCAGAGTGGAGAGTCAAAGCTGTCTCTCCCAAATCCTGGTCAAGTACTCTAGCCACTACACCGGTTTGGCTCTCTAAGAAGGAATGCCTGGCATACTAGTGACCTATGCTGGCGAATTTGACTAACAATTGCTTGTGCTAACTCTGGTCTTCGACTGAATTTCTCCCAATTAATTCAGTACCAGCCTGGATTCAAGGACGAGGTTCTTCCCCGGTCTTAAATGACATTTGAAGTGGTTAAAAACAACGCTGCTGTTATTAACCTAGCTGGGGTTGTTTAGCTGAGGGACTATAAACATCATGGAAAGTTGACCCTAAAGTGCAGAAATGCTATTTCCAACTTGCTGCAGGAGGCAGTTTGGTACCTGGTATTTTTGGCCACTGTGTGACAGAGTTTTGGACTGGATGGGCCATTGGCCTGATCCAACATTGGCTTCTTCTATGTTCTTATGTGTAGTGGTTAAGAGCACAGACTGATCTGGGAGAACCAGGCTTGATTCCCAACTCCTTCACATGCAGCTGCTGGTGTGACCCTGGGTCAGTCATTAGTTCTTTCAGAGCTGTTCTCTCAAGGGCAGTTCTCGAAAGAGCTCTCTGTCTCAGCCCCACCTACCTCACAGGGTGTCTGTTGTAGGGAGGGGAAAAGAAAGGGATTGTAAGCCACTCTGAGACTCCTCTGGGTAATGAAGGGCAGGGTATAAATCTGATCTCCTCCTCCTCTTCTAGAGTCTGCTGAGTGTCATGGCTGGCGTGAACAAGATGGGGAAGTGTTATGCAAGCTTACCTGATCAGGGATATTTTCTGGATCGCTGTTATCAGAGGCATTACAAGATTGCTGCTGCTGGGGATTTGGGGCAGTATCTAAGGTAAAGAACAGAAGTCTAGGAGGATCACAGTGCAAAATAACACCCCAAAAGGAGAATTGAAAGTTCTCTGGTCACCATCATTTGCTGCTTCAATTTGGGACAGTTCAGTTTGGGATATTAATGCTCGGAAAGCTACTACCTGTCTTAAAGTGGAATACCACCAGGCATTAGAGGTCTGTAAGCACTCCAGCCCTTACCCCCCTCCCGACTGGCAGTCTCTCATACATTTAACATTTTCTAGCTATTCTCAGAATGAGTGTTGCCAGCCTCCAGGTGGGGCCTAGAGATTTCCTGCTATTACAGCTGATCCCAGGCAACAGTTCCTCCAGAGAAAACGGCTGCTCTGGAGGCTGGACTCTATGGCATTATTTCCTGCTGAGGTCCTTTCCCTTCCCTTCCCTCCCCAAACCCCGCCCTCCCTAGGCTCCACCCCCAAAACCTCTAGGTATTTCCCCACTCAGATCTGGCAGCCCTACTTGAGTCCAAATACATAATGAGTACCAGTCCTTGAAGCTGGTTTTTATACATGCCACAAGCCTTCATTTTAAGTTTTTTTCATCTTAAGTTCCTCTGCTTTGCCTTCCACAATCCTACCCATCAGACAAAGCTTACCAGTACATTAAGACAAATACCCTTTAACTCTTACGGGTAATATAGACACAGGTGCCCTTAAAACAATTAGAAATTTTGATTTCCCTACTCTTAACAATCTAGACATCAAGGTCTGTGACAAAGGAGAAGCTATTGGTACCATTATAGCTCTCCAGTTCTGCATATGAGCTTCCTTAAGTAGCCTTGAGTTACCTACTCTCTCAAAAGCCTTCCCCCTCCCTGTTACAATGTAGGGGTGACCTTTCTCCTTTACCTTGAAGAACTGCTAGAAAAAAAACACTTGTTCTAATAACATGATATCTGACAGTGACTTACAGTGCAATCCTAAACAAAGCTACACTTATCTAAACCCACTGAAGTCAGACTTAAAAGGATTTACTCTCTGTTTAGGACGACTACACAGTGAGAGAGCCACTCCCATTTAGCAGCCTAGACACAGCCAGCCAGCCAGCCAGCACCAGTTGTCCCATTAGGAGGGCCAAAGCTATACAGTAAGACTTCTGATATTCACTCTTCCAGTCAGCATTGTGCAGGAGCTTATTTCAGGTATTTGTTAAAACACTTGCATTAGAAAATGTTGCTATTAGCAAAATGGAGAAACCACACCCCTCAGAAGACTTGAGTTGAATCAAGATCCTGATACCACTGTCATTGGGAGTCAGGAACTAAAAGCCTTTTCACAGAAGTATCAGAATTCTTCAACTGGCTTTTCACCTCCATATCCTTGAGAGAAACATCCCTTAGCTCTGAGCAAGCAAGAAAACATGTCCAGCAACACAAACCTTTATCAGCAAAACAGCACAATATCTGCCTTATGCTGGGCCACCTGCTCTTCGGGTCAGCCATAATTAAGACACCCAAACAACCTTAGGCAGATGCTGGGTCTTCTCCTTCTTATCCCTGCTTGCAGATACCTTGTGGGGGAAGTCCAACCAATCAGGGAGCACCGCATGGTCACTAACTAAAGTGAATTCAGCTGTGCTGCCGGTGGCCCACCTTCTGCAAAACCCTTGCCAGTTGACTTGGGGCTGCGAGAACACACCCTGAGAAAGCCAACATGTCTAGAGGGCAGGTGTAGAACTGGGGAGAACTGGGTTCAAATTGCAGAGCCATGAGTGACATCAAGAGGGGGTCAGGGGATAGTTTGTGTTTTGCACTAATATATATAGTAGTAATGGATGTCTTGATGTATTTGGATTTTGAGTGATTATATTTTTGCTTTAGGTTGTCTATGGCCATCATTTACAAGCTGTTTTGAGTCCCGGGTTCCAGGAGAAACGAGGCAAATAAATATTCTAAATAAACAAATTTCCACTCTGCCATAAAGCTCACTAGGTATCCTTGGGCCAGTTCTTTCCCAGCTTAACTTACTTCACAGGGTTGCTGTGAAAATTCCATGGTGAGAGAATGAGACCACTATGCTGCCCTAATAATTAATAATTAGCATATGACATTATGAGTAGAATAGCCAGAAGATCCTAAGATTGCCCGGCAGCCAGAAATTCTAGCTATTTTAGCGTTATGCACCACTAGGTAGTGAGCTAGACTTGTTTTTTTAAGGCAAGAGACATTTCAGAGGTGGTTTCATTGCCTGCCTCTGTGTCATGACCCTAGTATTCCTTGCAGGTCACCTTCCCAAATACTAGCCAAGGCCAACCCCTGCTTAGCTTCCAAGATCTGATGGGATCGGGCTAGTCTGGGCTGTCCACGTCATGGGCCTATGCTGCCCTGAGTTTTATGGAAGGATAAAATGTATAATGTATATATCCCCACCTTTCCACTAGCATGCTCAGGAGAGCCAACCAATTGAACAGAGGAGCCAGAGTATACCTCCCACACAGTGTGTTCAAGGAAGTGGGTTATTATTTTTTTTGAGGGGGGTGGGGTTATCCCCACTACAGTGCCATAGCCCTGATATATATAACCTCCTATCCCTTCAATCACTTTTTGCAGTTAAATTTCATGTCAGCATTTCCCACTGATTTATGACCTTCCAGCTGTGCAGCTTTTCTGGAACCCTGTTTGCTTGTCAGGTGAAGGGAAGGGGCAGAAAGAACTGGAAAAGAATGAATGGGGTGGAGGAGAGCAGCAGCACCTGATGCTCACATTAGTCATTGCAAAGAAACAGAGTAGAGCTTCCTGGTTGTGATCTGGAAACCCTGCAAGGAAGATAATCCGGCAAGCCAGCTCCGATTTGTACTTTTTCAAGCATAAATTTAATAAACTTCCCCTAGAATAATTTCATACCCATTTGGTTTCACTGTATCTGTACTGAGTACCATAGAACTCTCATGCTTATCCATATTGCAGCTGTGCATAGATAACCTGTGTATACATTAATAACAGGGGCACCACTTTCCATTCAACACAAGAGGCAGAGAGGCCAATGGAATTCTTTGGGCTTCAAAAACTGATGCAACCAATTTATCACTCACATAAAAGTCCCCAATACCTTGATCTGCTGGTAAAGCTGGGGCTACAGCTAAAAGGATAACCTTGCATTTTTGTGGCATATGCTATAGAAAGGAGGTTTCAGAATACCCCAAAGAAAGGGAGCACATGCACACCTCACAAAAGAATCAGCTCCAAGTAGAACCAATGCCAGGAACATCACAGCAAAGACACATAGATATAAAAAGTTTGAAAAACATTAAACAAATGCCTCTGGGAGGGAAAAATAGATTGCCACGGCAGGAGGAAGAAACTTGCACGGGTTGCAGCTCTATATCAAATGCTGATCCTGCTCCCCCCCCACCATGTGGATTGCTAGGATGAGATTGGGACCAGGTTCGGATAGGGGGTATTCTTCTGCAGTTTGCAAGAAAATGTCAAAATGCCTGAAATGGAGGGGGATTATTCTCCTCCCCCCAAGAAGAACAATATCTGTGCAAATAGTGTAAGTACTCTATAGGAAAGCTGTGGGGCTGATGAGAGAGCTGGCAGTGTTGCAGACAGCTGGAAGGAGCTGGAGTAACCCCTCCCCACAATGAGCCAGGCAGCAGCTCAGCAAGCAAGTAGGCTGGCCAGAAAATAGATGCTCCCAGAATTGGGGGGGGGGGAGAAACAATGAAACCCCCTGATGAGTCTCACAGTTAAAACTGGAAATAAGCACCTGCTTTATTAACTCTAACAAGGGCTGCATGCCTTCCTCCTAAGCAGAGCACTGGGGGGGGGGTATGTAAAACTACTGTTTTTTGCTTGCAAAAAAAGAAAAGCATATTAAGACGATCTACTGATTAATTTGGGTACATATCACATTGTAGCAATGTTACCTGGTGTGGTGTAGTGACTGGAGTATCAGACTAGGAGCTGGGAGACCCAGGTGTGAATCCCTACTTTGCCATGGAAGCTTGCTAGGTGACCTTGAGTCAGTCACACACTGTTAGCCTAACCAGCCTCACAGGGTTATTGTGAGGATAAAATGGAGAACACAATGTAAGCTTCTTTGGATCCCCCCCTCAGGAGAAAGGCAGGGTACAGATAAACGATCACCATAGGACTTTAAAAAACAGCAAATGGATTTGTGCATTGCACATACATATTCCATCACACAGATCCCATTATACCTATGTCCTGGGCAACTAGTCACACTGCGTGCAGCATCTGAGGGCTCTTGCTGGGGATGCACCTATCCATCATACCTGAGCAATTTAGTGCCCTCTCCCATTTTTTATTCTACAGAGCTCAGGGCCACTGCAAACAGTTCAGGCCCCACACAAACCTTGCTTGTGGTGGGTTAAGGCAGCAAACAGTGCCTAGCCAAGTTCACCCAGCAAGCTTAATGGCAAAATGGGGACCCTGGACCCATTGCCCCCAAATACCCCCAAAGGGCATGAATGATAGGAAAACCCTGTTCCTACAGCCACTCCTCTGCATTCTCATCAGCAGCGTGTGCACAGGCAAATGGCAGTGCTGGTTTCAGGAGCCTGGCCACCGACTCAGGACCACAGGCTAAAAGCCCTTGGACAGGGGATCATCACATTTAAAACAAGCTTCACAATTAGAAGATAGATTAGATTTATACCCCGACCTTCACTACCCAAGGGAGCCTCAGAGCGGCTTACAAACTCCTTTCCCTCCCCTTCCCACAGACACCCTGTGAGGTAGGTGGGGCTGAGAGAGCTCTGACAGAAACTGCTCTTTTCCAAGAACAGCTGTGCCAGAGCTTGTGACTGACCCAAGGTCACCCAGCCAGGTGCAAGTGGAGGAGTGGGGAATCAAACCCACTTCTCCCAGATGAGAGTCCGCGCACTTAACCACTACACCAAACTGGCTGGAAAGTGTATATGGGAGGGGAGGGTCCTTATTCTCTTCAAAGGCTGAGCAACTTTAAGAATTCAATGTCTCCTCCGTGGTATGTTCTAACCTTCAAAAGGAGTTAGAATGCCAACACTTCCAGGCTTACGATTTGTAACAGACCACCCCCCTCCCCCAAGGAAACACAGAACAACCACTCATTTTGTTTGACGTTTATTTTTCCATGTTTAACTTATTCAGATATCACATTTTTTTTTCCTACATTAAAATATTTTCATGCTATCTCCCACCCCATCCCCCTGCTTTCATCCAGAGAAAAATAGAACTGACACAACTTCGATGGAATGCGCTAGAGTAAAGGGGGGAAAAAAGGCAACTGCACCCAAGTTACGGAGCACACAGACCAAAAAACAGTACGAGGAAGATCTGCATAGGAGAGAGAGAGCTGGAGGGCCACGGGGGGGGGGGGAGATGATGGAGCCGGCGCAGTCAACACTACCAGAGCCATCATGAACCTTTTTGAGCCAGCTCCTAGTTATCAGAGAGGAGGCTGGCCAGCAGCTTGCAACCTGGGTCACCCAAGCCAGTACCAGGCATGGCCCCCCTGGAACAGCCTGGCAGGCCGGCCAAGAAGGTACAGACATCCTGCTTGCCCTGGGCTTGGAAGCCTATGCCCTACAAGTGTTTGTCTATCAGTGACAAATGGACTCAAGCTCTTTTGCCCAGTTTCACACAGCTAGCCAGCTCCACGTTCGGAAGGTGGTTTAGAACACAAACCGAGGCTAGACATGGTTCAAAGCCTAGTGTCACGCACAAGGGCTATTTAACAGAATTTAAAATATTTCCTTCACAGGTTCCTGTTGCCTTTGCCCTTCACCTGGTGCAATTAGATCATAACCCGAAACAGTTAACTCTCTGCCAGGTTCACCCCTCGGGCTATTTTGTGGCGTGCATCTGGAAGCACTGAGCTGCCTGTCGGGACCATCTTGTGAAGATTAATACTGTTCAGGATAAGTATTTATTAGCTGTGGGGGGGGGGCATGGGATGACAGCCACTCTGAGCACAGGATTCCAGCAGCGATTATTCTGGAACTGAAGGGAACAGGTGGAGGGAGTCTCTGACTCTGCCGCCGCTTCACATTCACACATGTACAAAACCTGCAGGCCAGAGAGTCCATCTGGCCAATTCAATGTGCAGTCCCAGCAGTGGCTCCCCTACCTAACTCACAGAAGAGGTAGGGATCTTGTATCTGTTAACCGGGCAAGCACCAGACGTGCAAACATTTGCAACGTAAACTTCGCTGCATTTTCTCAGTCATAATTGAAGCTAGCAGTAATTTGTGGGTTCAACCTGCCAGAACAATCATCCTGTTGTGTTATGGATGTCCGCCGTCTCCCCCCCCCCGAATCCCTTCAGCCAGCTAGCTCAGGCGGACAAATCTGTGCTACACTGTAGGACAGAGTGGAAAAACTCTGAATGGACCAAGATGACTTGAGGAAGGAACAGAGATTTTTTTTCTCTCCTTGACTCTTGTTCAACTCAACCTTTCCATGTGACTGATGCATATTCATCGTTCCAACACCCAAAAGAAAATGCAGCCTTCAAGCACTTCCAAAAACGTTTCCCCCCAGTAAACCAAGAGGGCAGAGCTAGTATGATACAATTGGCAGAGCTAGTATGATACAATTCCTGCCCCCCCGTTAATGTAAACCATTCGAGACCCAGTTGTCTGAGAAAGGGGGTATATTTTAAACTCTGTCAGCTTAAGCCCTGGCATGAATATGTCACTTTTTCTTGGTTTAATTACAGGGAGGACAAGTAAACACCAACACAAGGGAAGAAAAAAAAAAAAACACCAGCGTTTTCACAAAGCTGAAAGGTGCGGCTAGTGCTTTGCGGTGGAGTCTCGAGGGTAGAATTCTGCCAGGGTGCTCTGAGGGATTCTCTTCAGCATCTCCTTGGGGAAGATACGCAAGAGCTGCCAGCCGATGTCCAGCGTCTCGTAAACAGTGCGGTTTTCGTAGGGCCCTGAAAGGACAGCCATCGGCATGGTCACATACTGACAAAGACCAAGACTTCGCGACAGTAATAAGGGCCCTCGTTGCCCCGTGTGGGCATCCGACACCTACCCTGAGCAATGAAGTTCCTCTCAAACTTCTGCAGGAATTCAAGATAGAGAAGATCATCTGAAGTGAGGGCTTCCTCCCCTACAACAGCTTTCATGGCTTGGACATCCTTCCCAATGGCATAGCAGGCATACTGGGGGGAAGGAAAGAGGGTTCAGAAATGGCCAGCTAAGATGCTACGAGTCAAATTGAGCAGAGCCCCGCACTGAAGTGAGGCATTGTCCCTGCGATGGTTCACCAGGTAGCAAGTCTGCTGAGCTTTAGGCGTGAGATAAAAACTTGATCGGGGTGGCCAAACTGTGGCTCGGGAGCCGCATGTGGCTCTTTCACACATATTGTGTGGCTCCTGGCAGGGCGGCTGGGGAAGCTAAAGATCATTAAACAAACAAATATCATTATCAATATCTGTTTTTACCCCTCTTGTTATTATTTTTGGCAGTCTCGTTTAATGTCAATAAAAAGCAAATTGGCATATTTTCCCAATAAGAACATGTAATCATGTCTTGCAGCTCTCAAACATCTAAGAACCTAAGAACATAAGAGAAGCCAATGTTGAATCAGGCCAATGGCCCATCTAGTCCAACACTCTGTCACACAGTGGCCAAAATATACCAGGTGCCATCAGGAGGTCCAGCAGTGGGGCCAGGGCACCAGAAGCCCTCCCACTGCTGCCACTGCTCCCACTGATGTTTATTCTGTGTGGCTCTTACATGAAGCAAGTTTGGCCACCCCTGAACTTGATTGTTTTCCCGGTCATTTTGTTTAAATGGCACTGTTTTCCCCAGCCCTGATTCTTACCTTTCCATTTATTAACTCCAAAAGCCAAATCAGAGAACTAAGCTCATTTTTGCTCTGTTTTGCGTTACGTGCTTTAGTTTGCTGCTGTATATAGACTGCTTTCAAGCAAGACCTACTTTTATTGATGTATGGATTAATCAATATGTGTCTTATTGATCTAGTTGGGGCAACAAGGATAGAAATATTTTAACAATTTGGTTTAATGTTGCCTTGTCACCGCATTCCCACCCACCCCCTCCCAGCATGCTTGTCAGTGTTAAGGCCACACCTACCAACTGGTTTGAAACCTCGGCATGATCCTTTCTGGTCATCCCCTCTCCGATAGCAGACTTCATCAATCGAGACAAAGAGGGAAGTACATTGATAGGTGGGTAAATCTGGAAGGAGGAAAGGGTGTAAGTGTGGCGGGCAAGAGATTAAACATGGTAATTTAGGAAAAGTGGGTGGCACCAATTCAAGGCTACATGTGATTCCATGCTTAATGTGTTGGGCTAGGCCTGGGGAGACCCCGGCTCCAGTCCTTGCTTGTCACGTAGATCACTGGCTGATCCTGGGCCAGGCATTCTCTTTCTGCAGAATCTCCTGTGCAAGGTGTGTTTGTAAGCATGAACTGGGGGGGCCACGTATGCCTCCTTGGAGGAAGGGAAGGATAAAAATGCAATGAACAAATCAATGAGCCATGATACTGCTCACCAGCAATGCTCCCTCTAAGCTGTGGAGTCTTGTGAGCAAAAATTCTACTTTGTGAGCTGCTGGCCTTAAAGTTGTGAGCGAGCGATTTGGCTGCTGCATAAATTCGTTTGCTCTGGAGCCATCCTTCCTGAACTAAATTGTGTAAGGCGGAGGCTACAAAATTGTGAGCTAGCTCACACCAACTCAGCTTAGAGGGGACACTGCTCACAAGGTACTGATATCTCCTAGCCTGACCCGTTCTAGATTTCAAACATCTCCACCATGGAACATTCCAGATGGGCAGCAGTTAAGTCTGTAGCAGCAGAACAAAGAAGTCTAGAGGCACTTTAAAGCCTGACAAAATTTAATTCAATATAAACTTGTGCCATAACAAACTATCAGTCTTGAAGGTGCCACCGGACTTTTGTTTAATATCAAGGAACACGACTCTCGGTAGGCATTTGCTTCCAAACAGATCTAACCTGCACAGCAAATCTTCCAGCAGCATATGAACAGAGCTTTCGGGCAATCTTAAAAGAAAACCAGTATTGCACGGCTGAACTGAAACTCCCTTAAATCACTCACAGCCCTTCAAGTTACATGCTAGCAATACACTTCTTGTGATCAAGCAGCCTGAATAATTTAAGCCAAGCAGGACTCTGACACTCCGTAAAATCACAACTGCCAGAAGTACAGAGGAGAGTTTCGTTCTGTAGATGACCATACAAGCCCACCCTCCCCACCCAGCAGCCTGACCTGTCTGTTGTGCAGCTGTCTGTCCACGTAGATCTGGCCTTCAGTAATGTATCCCGTCAAGTCAGGGATGGGGTGAGTAATATCTGTGGAAGGAAGTCACGTTAATGCTTCCCAGGTTCCTCTGACTGCTCCAGAAGAGGACAGCAAGACTCAGAAGGTAGAAGGGCCGGAAATAAACGGTGGTGCTTTCTCCCAGTGGCCCAGGTAGTACCTGCAGCATTGCTTGATAACTGGCCTGTCAGCCAGCATCAACGAAAACAGGGATTCTTGTGGGACAGGGAAGATGTGTAATGCCTGGGCAGCAGGAGGCTAAAGAGGAAAATACCTAAGAAGTTTCTATCCTGGCAGAAGGAAGCTGCATGGGAAGGGGAAGAGAAGCAAGGTGCCTGGGAACCCTCCCCCTTCTCTCTGACCACAGGCATGCAAATCTGGACCCCTGTCAAACTAACTATGCATGAGGAGTTTGGCATACAAGATACAGAACAGGACTCCGTCGAGGGTCTTTTGTGAAAGGTGCACCATTTAAGGTGCTGAGTTAATGTCCCCTGGCAGAGCCAACAAGAAATGGCAATCAGCTCTGGTCCCAAGTCTCTCCTAAACTCTGAGCTGCCGAGAAACTGGGCTTCCCTTCAACCCCAATGCAATTACACCCCCTGCTGGCCAGTGACATGCCGGGACACATGCCTAGATAGAAAAGCACACTCAATGAGGACTCACCATCGTTGGGCATAGTAAGTATAGGAATCTGAGTAATGGACCCATTCCTGCCTTCCACTCTTCCCGCCCGTTCATAGATAGTGGCCAGATCTGTGTACATGTAACCAGGAAAGCCACGCCGACCTGGCACTTCTTCCCTGGCAGCTGAGACCTGCAAAATATGGAAAAGGGAAACTAGCAAAAAGCTGGGGCCAGCAGTAGAAGCACTGAAGTCATACGGGAATGGGAGAGCACAAAAAAAAAAAAACCAGATCACAAGCACCAAAAATTCTTTTCAGTCCTTGGCCGTACAGTATCCTTCCTGCCTTTGCAAAGCAGAGTGCTGATCAGAGGTCTACCAAAAGGCCAACACCATCCCCTTCCTCTCTGTTAAAATGGTACTTAGACTCTCCTCCTTGCACAAAAGGGACAGGTACTTGGACTCTCCTCGCACAAGAGCGCCATGTACGCTTGTTGGATGCTTAACCAACTCTTGCAGCTACTGCGCAAAGCTTGTCTGAAGGCATCATTATGGGGAAACTCTGCACACAGGAAGAACCCCTCAATGAACATTTATTCCTCTTCAGGTTCTGAAAACCAGGTATGCAAAACACCAGGGACAGTCTCAAACTTTGTCCAGTCCCCAAGATCAAAAAGAGGGGTAGTTAAGTGTTGCAGGGTTTGGAAGTCTATCACATGCCTCTCTAAATTTCATTTACCACCTCTCTGTGGGAAGGAAAGACAGACAGACAGACAAGAAAAGGTTGGGGTGCATGCACAAGTGTTCAGACGTAATATATATTCATCAAGACCAATAAGCAGCAGATTTACTGCAGTAATTATTTGAACACAGACTTCATAAATGGGCAGAAAATTCAATAATTTGGTGCAATGTGTCCTTTCTGTTCCTGGATATGATTTAGTTAATCTGAAGTAATTTATAGCCTGGCTCAGAACCAGGGATGCTATTCAGTCTTTGGCCAACTAGGAGTTTCCACTTTCTGACTTCAGTAATCTCACCCCACCTTGGAAAAGCAGTTGCCTGCAAGGCAGAGACTCATATGCTGTACAGGGTAAACAATTACCTCTCTCAGAGCTTCGGCATAGGAGCTCATATCTGTCAGGATAACTAAGACATGCTTCTCACACTGATAAGCCAAGAACTCTGCTGTAGTCAATGCAAGGCGAGGTGTGATAATGCGCTCAATGCTGAAAAAGAACAATGGAGGCTGATTAATTTGGGTCACAGAAAAGGCAGTTAGGAAAATAAAAGCCAGACGCAGCAATCAAGATATGGCATAATGGTTTTCCCTACCAACCAAACTGAAAGATGTTACAAGCACCACAACATATAATGGGTAGGATACAGACTAAGTTTTCCAACAGTGGAACGGAACTTTCCTGCCTCCCAGTATTCTCCATGAAATGCTGCTCCTAGAGGATAGGGGACCCTCAGGAACAACATCAGGAGGTCTGCAGCAGGAAGGGGAACTGGTGGAAGCTGTCAATTTAGTCTGGAATCCAACCTTTTAACTATAGGCAGAAATGCCATTTATGAAACCCGCAGTGACTGGTCTGGTGATGTAGCCCAACATGAGACCTACCTACATAGTAAAGACTATGGCAAAAAGGACATTATGTCACTTCAGTAACAGCTGTCAGGAGCACAAGGCAGGATGGGCTGTTGAAGATCCTCCCTTCTCACCTTCCTTACTGACAGCCCATGCCATGAACAGTGCAAACCTGTTTCCCACGCACTTTTCTCAGTGCAGGAATAAGTGCCCTTTGCACCATCCGATGGCTCGGCAGGTTGCTTCATGTATACTGCAAGGTTCTTTTTCTTTCCAGCAATAATTCTTAGTGTCCAGTGCATGAGATGGGCCATGTGTTGTCACCCTAACTGCACTGTACAAACCCCCACCCTCTTTCCAACTAAGGAAGCACACAGGTGCACAGCAAAGCCTCTGAGTGGTTTGTGACTTACTCAGTCCTCTTCTTCCCACATTGGCTGCATCCCAACTTGCTTTGGGAAGAAGCCCCTTCTCATTTCCTGTCTTACTTCCTGTTGTGAACAGGGCCAAGTTTTACCTACTTACGTTGGATCGTTTGCCAAGTTCAAGAACAGGCACACGTTGTCCATGGAGCCATTTTCCTCAAAGTCTGATTTGAAGAACCGAGCTGTTTCCATGTTCACCTACAGCAGAGGCGATTAGGTGTAAAGCTCAGTCTGATTTATTGTTCGAGTCCTCAGACCAGTCATACAAAAAAGAAGCACACCTTTACAAGATTCTAAACTTTTAATTGGCTGCAAAACAAAAAGGCAACTTAAAACCTCAGTTGTGAAAAAACTAATTCTAAAGCATTAAAGTTCAAGGAGCCTCATCAGCTCTGCAAGCTGTTAACCCACAAGGGATTATGAATTTATTCTGTACACTTGCACAAGTGTGCCTTTGATCTGTCAGGGAAAGATACAGGCCAAAGAATCAACACTTCACTTTGTGGTGGGATGGGTCTACCATTCATACTTCCACTAAATTTATCATCAATGGAAACATGATCGTTTCTTTGGTCCCAGTTGCTAGGTTACCACCAAGAGATATAGATCGAATCTGCATTTTTAAATCAGTTTCGTGCTGCTGTGACGCCATCAAGCAGAGAGAAAGACAGTGTTACAGCAGCACGAAACTGATTTAAAAATGCAAATGCAGCATGAAACTGACTTAAAAATGCAAATACAAATTCAACTTTACTCTGTCCCTTCAAAAGAAGCTAATTAAGTGGGAGATGCAGCAGCCATATTTCCCCAGCCCTCATGTCCTCCAGCTCTACTTACAGTGCAGTGAATGCCAAGTCCAGCCTACCACAGCAGGCGGAGGAGACAGCGGACTAGAAGGCTGATGAAGCAACAGGAAGGTGAAACTGGGGCTGCTCTATCTCTCACTTTATCAGTAAATGGAAAAGGCAAGGCTCTGAAATCTCATCTGTCAACCTTATTCTTCTCCCAATAAAACGATCTGCTTTTTTTCCATTTTGTCTGTGGTCAATTTCCCCCCCAGAACAAAAGTGGGTGGCATACATTAAATCACATCAGAGTCCTCTTTGGGGTTTTTTTTGGAAGTTCTCCTCCCAGACAAAGCTACATACTGTTAGGCTTTTTATATAGGTGAACAAAGAATGACTTGGTCTAATGAATCCTGTTCCGAGGACTAACATTAGAGCTCCTTGAGTGGCACTAAGGAGAGATCTGCCCTGTTCTGTAGCCATGCCATAACACTCCATAAAAAAATAAGAGTTGGAAGGGAGCCCAAGGGTCATCTAATCTAATCCACAGCACAATGCAGGAAATTCACACCTATCTCCCCACCTCACTCCCCCAGTGACTCCTGCTCTATGCCCAGAGAAAGACAAAAAAACCTCTAGGATCCCTGGGGCCAATCTGGCCTGGAGCAAAATCCCTTCCTGACCCCAAAGTGGCAACTGGCATTACATTGGTATATGCATTACTACACCCATACAGAACTGCTTGTACTTCCCTTCTGCCCATTTATCCACTTACTCCCATAGCAGCAAATACAATGGCGAAATTCTGTTCGCTGTAGTCCATCACATCTTTGGACTTCTTCACCAAGCCTGCCTGGCGACAGATCTGCGCTGCTATCTGAAAGAAAGGAGGTGAAAGAGCTGATCATGTCTTCTGTGCACTGGGCAATTGCTTCCAGAAAGGGCTCAAGGGGCAAACAGGGGGAGGTTGGACAGGTCAGGAACAAGACAGCTGCTACGTGTGTTGGAAATCTTCCCACTCAGCACCCGTATAGTAGACCAAGGCTGAAGGGATGCAAATACTGCACAGCTGAAATTCAAATCAGGAGAGTGAAATATTCCGGGAAAAGGATGGGTATTCTCCCTCCTCATGTGGGGAAGATAACTTGCCACACCTGTGCACACTCTCATCTCTGCCAACATTTCATCCCTCCCTCAATGAAACCTAGCAGCTGCCTGAAAGCCAGATTGTATGAGAAAGAACTATTGTCCAGAAAGCACTAGAAGACACAATTTCTTTTAAGAACATTGATCTAGCTCTAAAAGTCAAAGTTACAGCTAGAAACACCCCCCCACACACACAAATAGTTCTAGAATATGTAAATACAGAAAACTAGGTTTTTTTCTTAGTGCTTTCAATGCAGAACGCTGTTAAAGCACGTACCTCATTATGGGGCAAGCCAGCAGCTGAGAAAATGGGGATTTTCTGCCCTCTGGCAATGCTGTTCATGCCATCTATAGCAGAAATTCCAGTCTGAATCATCTCTTCTGGGTAGATTCGACACTCAGGATTGATTGGCTGACCTATTTCATGGGGGAAAGTTCATTGTTTAAGCCCATGCTTTGCTTTAAAGGCAGCTTAAGACAACTTCAAGGAAAGGATATAAACTCCAGCATTTTGGTTCAGACACTCAAGAGCTGACAAGAAGTTTCCAATACTTTTATCAATCATGAGTGTTTAGAAACACGTCTGACATTTCTGAGCAGCACTGGCTGAGAGAAACAAGATCTGGCATCAATATTCTATTAACACCCTTTGAATAAGTCACTGTCCTATTTAGATCCCTAGATGTCCCTTTTCTCCTCAATGGGAATCCAAAACAGCTTACATCATTCTCCCCTCTTCACTTTTATCTTCACAACAGACAAGTGAGGCAGACCAGGCCATGTGTGTACAGCTGGCCCAAGGGTCACCCAGCAAGCTTCATGGCAGAGTAGGGATTTGAACCTGTGCCTAGTCAGACGCTTTAACTACTACACCTGAATATTTGAACATTTCCTGTTTGTTTTTGGTCTTGCTGGTGGGTTGCCTGGCTGTATTTATTATCGTTTTGATTAGGACAATAATGGTTTTATTTCCTACTTCAAAATCCGTACTGGTTTGAGAACTTTTGTCCAGAATGTGGCACAGGAACACTAAAAATACCCAACAAATAGAAGCTGTCAACTGACTCAGCACAAGCAAACTGAGCTTATGCATGGCTAAAGCCCTCTACTGCCAATATTAACTCTGAGCTAAAGGGCAGACTTGAAAAGGCCACCCTGAATGCCATTTTCTGAAAGGGTACAATACAGATTGCTGGATTTTGGGATCAGTACAGCAGATATTAACTGAACTCCTGCTTTATTTATGCTAGGAAGAAATATGTACAAGCTGAGCTCTCAGCCCATCTGTGAACATCGGGCTCAATCCTTCAGCACTCAACAACATTTTCTTAAACATACCCATGATATCAAGGTAATCTTCAGCCAGGACCATAGGGCCTCTGTCTATGGGCTTTCCTGATCCATTAAACACACGCCCTTCAAAGACAAGAAAAACAGCAGCTGTCATATTAGCAGATAAACATTAACAGCCATATTAATATAATCATATTAATTTTTGGTATATGTAAAAGATTGGGAACCTCATCAGTCCAAGCAGATCTTGTACCTACCGAGCATGTCTTCTGATACTGGGGTTCGAAGGATATCCCCGGTAAATTCACAAGATGTTTTCTTAGCATCAATTCCTGAAGTTCCTTCAAAAACCTTGAAAAAAGGAAGATGAGTATTTTTTTTCAAATGCTGTGAAGTCTGACAAGTTCTAGCTTCAGTGGTGGGGCAGGGTAATTTTCTAACAGATTAACATTAGCTAGAAACAGATTCAAATAATCTTGTATGTATATGAGGTACTGTCTGAGAAAACCAAAGCAGTTTAACTTAACGTGGAAAGAAAAGGAAGGCTAAATCTCAGAGCATAACTGCCAGAACATGGAACATTTATGATAGTAGTATCTGAGAAAGTGGAAGAATTTGAAACTTTCACAAATACGCACAGCATCTGTAAGCTAAAATGAATATCCTTAAATTGTTACATTTTGTTAAATACAATTACCTGGAATAACACATCAACCATGTAAAGCAAGGTATTACAGAGAGCGGATTTCAGTGGCGGCACGACTATGCGTAGTATTCTGTACTGTGCTGGTTGCACAGATAGCCTGGTTTCATACTGACAGTCCTTCAGCAGAAGCTTCTCAGAAATACATTTGAAAGTTTTTATATTGTTTTTGCAATATTATAACCATGAGGCAAGTATTGCACACAATGGGGTGCTCAGATATCATTAATAATGCCTGCCTAGTATTAAAAGTTTCCAAAGTTTCAGAGCAGCAAAAAAATTTTGCACTGGGAGAAAGCAAGTGACACTCAAGAGGATTTTTATGTACACCAGAAATTTCAGTCATTGGAGCAATAGAGAAATTAGCACCAATGCCAACTCAGAAGCTTTATGGATGCATTATCATATAGCCACCATGATGTGAATCCCTCAATTCAAGTGAAATGGCTGCTCAGGTCTGAAGATCACGAAAGACCTCTCTCAAAATTATGAAAAACTGCATGGAGGGCAATACTCTGAAGAATGTAACTATGAATTGGAAGCAGGAACTACATGCATATCTTTCAGAGAGCACATATTTCTTGATTTCTTACACATGTGTTGTTTTTAATCTAGGTATTCAATTTCAGGATAAAGAGTTCTAAAATGCTAGTTAGGCGGTATATCACTACACTTTCAGATGAATATAGGCATTCAAGTAAAGAAGGGACAAATCTGATACATTTATGGTGGAACTATGAAAATATGAAAAGCTAATGGAAATTAACACCAGGTACTATTGCAAAAATAACAGGAAATACTTTGCAGATCTCCAGAGTTTTGCTACATATACTTCAGCTGGTAAACAGATTCTGTGCCAGATCAGCCTGTTGTGCTCTATTTTTTAACATACCTGATAAGCAAACCACTGGCGACTGAGACAAACAGGCTTTCAATTACAGATTGGTGACAAAGGACACGGGAACCGATGTTTATGAGTGAACTGAGGGAAACTGGTTGCTTGGTGCTGGAGGGGGCAGCAGTGGGAGGGCTTCTGGTGCCCTGGCCCCACTGCTGGACCTCCTGATGGCACCTGGTATATTTTGGCCACTGTGTGACAGAGTGTTGGACTAGATGGGCCATTGGCCTGATTCAACATTGGCTTCTCTTATGATCTTATGTTCAAAAGTTCTGAAAGCTTGGGAACCATTTATTTCTTACTGGAATATAATCATTAAATAATGGAATGGATACTATTTATTAATATGTCATGTTATACATTGTCACCAGCTTTATACAATTGCCATAATAAACTATGATTAAAATTATTGCTCAATTACCACAGAGAAATCCTGCAACTGAATAGGTAGGGAGTAAGGTTACCAGCTCTGGACTGGGAAATACCTGGAGATTTTGGGGGTGTAGCAAGGGGAAGGTGGAATTTGGGGACGGGAGGGACCTCAGTGGGGTAGAATGCCACAGAGTCCACCTTCCAAAGCAGCCATTTCCTCCAGATGAACTGAAGAATGATTTTAGTGCAACCTATACCACACCACCCACGGGATGGATCTCTAAGTTTCTGTTCAGTTCATGCTTAAAGCTTCCGTCTTTCAGCAACCACGTCCCATTGCTCTGAGGATGTTAAGAACAGACAGCGCATAGATCAGCCTTGTCGCTCAGACCCAAAGTTTGGCCCATGTAGTGCAGGTCAGGTGGCTGCACTTGCAGAAGAATTTGGTGGTTTCTGCAATGACTACGAACTATTGCTTAAGGATTCCGTTGGACTAGGCTCCTGAATAAAGGGACATCCATAAGGTGTCCAGAAGGCCTTCTTCTACCCAGGAAGAGAGTCACAAGACAGGCCACCCGTGCCACCCAGTGTGCTGCTCTGCCATTTACCTGAACCACAGCTTTGGATCCACTGACTTCCAACACCTGCCCGCTTCTCTTTGTTCCATCAGGAAGTGTCAAATGCACAATCTCTGCGTATCTAGGAAACTAAGCCATGGGAATCAAGGTAAGGTACGTCAACAGGTTTCTGTTCAGAACATAAACGGATGCAAACATCAGATTCCCCCAGAATCACACATACCGCATTGTGAAGTTCCGACACCCTGAATTCAAGACAGTTATAATTTAGGTGAATGCTAAAGGCTGCTGCTGGGAATTTCAGAGTTCAGGAAGTTTTTGCCACCTCATTCACAGTCTCGGAACCTGGAATTCTAGCATTAAAAGAAAAGCTAGTTTGTCAGACATTGTAGTGCTCCCCTGCATAGTTTCTATCCGCATCCTACTCCTGATAAGTAGTAGTACTGCCAGATGGCCTTCCCGTCAAAGCAAGCCCTGTCAACAGCACCTGACTCGTACCCTGAAGGAAGCATAGGGTACAATCTGCCCTCACAGCTTCTGAAGATCAACAGTGCTGCGTAAAGGATGGAGGCATTGCAGAGGAAACCTTGAACTCTGGAAATTCCTCTCTAGGGCTTTTCAGGGCACACTCAATTACAGGCTAAATTACAGGCAAGTGCAACAGCTGACACAGCACTGCTGTTACATGCCCACAAAGCCTCTGTACTAGCACTGAAATCAGGCCCTCCTGAAAAACCCTCAATTGCCCCAATTTCTGTTTTCCTGCTTAAGATGCCAGCTACAGTCTGCAAATCGTGTGAGACTAAGCAGCCACCTCACAAAACACAACATGAGCCTTGTAGCTAGCAGTTCACAGTTAAAGAGGTACTACATATTTCCATTTTGGTATGATAAAAGAAACCGCAAATCAGACCTTGCTTGAATCCCCAGGGTAGCACTTTCAAAACTGGAGGTTAATCAGATACCCAGTGGAGGAGGTTAATCAGATACCCAGTGGAGAATAGGAATGGGCATGAAGACTCCCCATGACTCTAAATTCCTCATGAAAAGCCCCCGGGTCACAGTTCGTGAACCGAGATTCATGCCCATCCCTGTCCACGAGCCTCCACATGCTTTTTCAGAGGTTTGTATGGCTCGTGGTGGGAAGCAGGGGTGGGGGGG
The DNA here is from genome assembly GCA_029375565.1 of Gekko gecko. Taxonomy (NCBI): domain Eukaryota; kingdom Metazoa; phylum Chordata; class Lepidosauria; order Squamata; family Gekkonidae; genus Gekko; species Gekko gecko. The sequence goes on along the minus strand of JAPDNY010000013.1, from coordinate 51,695,669 downwards.
AGTGAGAGGGATCACTAAAATGGTTTGCATCCATTTCTGCCTAACAGTGGGGCTGGTGTGCCTGTCTGCTGTTGGGCTGAAATAGATGCAAGTCATCTCAGCTATTCCTTTCGCTCTCCCACCGCTTCCAAGGGATCGCTGAAATAACTTGTGGGCTCTGTTGGGCAGTCTGGTTTGAACCAGGCTGGCTAGCAGAACCTCCGCTGAGGCTGCGGGGACAGTTCTTTTCACAGGATTGGCTCTTCTGTGGACTCTGCTGGGCTTGAACCAGTCTGCCCAGCAGAGCCCCTACCAAGGCTGCGGGGAGAGTTTGGTGTATAGTGAGAGCCAGTTTGGTGTAGTGATTAAGAATGGGGAACTCTAACCTGGAGAACCAGGTTTGATTCTCCATTCCTCCACATGCAGCTGCTGGGTGACCTTGGGTCAGTCAAAGTTCTCTCAGAGCAGTTCTCTCAAGATCTTAGCCCCACCTCCCTCACAGGGTGTCTGTTGTGGGGAGAGGAAGGGGAGGAGATTGTAAGCCACTCTGAGACTCCGAGTGAAGGGAGGGGTATAAATGTGATCTCCCTTTCTTCTCCTCACAGATCAGCTCCTTCACAGGCTCTGTTTGGCAGTCCAGTTTGAACCAGACTGTCCAGCAGAGCCAGTGCACCTTGCACAAGCCATTTAAAGGGAAAGTCTCTTTAAATGGCTTTTACAAGGCACATCACACATGAGTGAAGTCCAAGTCATGAGTTCACCCAGTCACAAACTTCACAAAATGAACTGGTTCGGTAACTGGGGAGGTTTGTGGCTTGTGCGGCCCCACAAGCAACGAGTCAAAACAAACCTGTTTTCCTGGTTCAAGCCCACCCCAGTGGAGAATGCCACTCTTCGCCCCAATATACTTTACTGTAAGAATATCACCCTGCTGTAGGGGCCCCATAAAAGGAAGGTGCATTCTCATTATAAACTGTGTTTGGCAATGTGTCAGGCAATCTGTAGGATGTAAAGTTTTAGAAGTTAGAAGGGCGGGACCATTTGTAAGCAACCAAACTTACCTTCACTTGATCCAAGATTACCAGTGGCCCGTTGACTCCAGATACTGTCTTATATGCTGAAAAGAAGTTAAAAAAACTTATTTGGACAAAGTAATGCATTTTGGATAAATGGCACATTGACAAGAAGGGATGATGCATTGTTCTGCAACCATGGAGACAAAACCTGCACCTCAAAGACACTTTTTCTACAAGTACACAGTCCTCAGCTGCAGCTGTTCCCACAGTTCAAAGGCAAGGGCACATGTTTGGCCTGCATGACGTCCTATGTTCAATCCCTGGTATTCTCCAGTTAAGGGATCTCAGGCAGCATAGCTGAGAAAGACTGACATCTAAGGAAAGCTGCTGCAATAAGCAACACTGCATCATCTGGACCAATGGGCTTGACTCTAGTAGGAATCAGTTTCAGATTAGCCATTTTGTTGTCTGGGCAGCAAAACCTTTTTATTTCAGAGGAGCAGCATTAATCATTTATGAGTGAACAATGGCGGATACAAAGCACTCCTTGCCAAGAGTATTGGGCAAGTATTTTTGGCCTCACTCTCCTGTTGCCGCTCCCACCTGTATGACTCCTGGAGAGGAGAACCAACTCTCTTTCCCTAGAAACTAACACAATAGATTCCCACGCTGGCACAAACTTTCTCGGGACCTCAGCCATCTTTCCCCTGCTTCTAACGTCAGGAAGAATGCCTAGGTATATGGAATATGAATTTGCCCCAGATGATTTCCTTCAGAAAACAGTAAGAAGATGGGTGGGGTAAGGAACTATTAGAAAGGAATAAATCTTCTTCATTTAGGAATCACCTCCCACCCTGCCCAGGTCACCAGGCCCTTGCGTTCAGTCTCACATGATCTATGAATACAGAAGTGTCTTAGTGAGCCACACAGCTTTGCCAGGCTCACAAGACAATGGGCTAATCATTAATCAGCCACTCCTGGAAGCTGGGGAAAGGATGAACAAGCCCGATGGTCCCAACAACAGCAGAACAAACTAACGTGACTAAGACAGCAATTCTGAGCACACTCAAGATCCACAGAACTTAGTGGGATTTACAGTCAAGTGAGCATGCATAAGATCAGGCTGAGAGAGCACCAGGGCATTTGTGCATGTACAGATAGGAGTAAAATGACAAGCCCATCTGATTATTGGGGACCAGTGACTTGAATAAATTCAAAGTTGGAGTCCAGTGGCACCTTTAAAACCAACAAAGCTTTATTCAAAGTGTAAACTTTCGTGTGCAAGCACACTTCCCCAGACAAAATGGAATAAAGATCTCAAGTGTTACTTACAGGTAAAAAGAGGGTTGGGAGCAGCCATTAGGAAGGGCCAGTCAGACCAAGATATATATGCAGAGGTGAGACTGGATCAGGCGGCTGCCATTCATTGATCTGACAGGTCACCTGATCCAATTTCAGCTCTGCATACGCATCTTGGCTCTGAGAGGCCCAACCTTCTTTTCCCCCCCTGTAAGTAGTGCTTGAGAAGATTTTATTCCATTTTGCCTGAGAATGTGTGCTTGCACACACAAGCTTACACTTTGAATACAACTTTGTTGGTCTTAAAGGTGCCACTCTGGACTCAAACTTTGTTCTACTGCTTCAGACCAATCCAGCTGCCCCACTAGAATAGGTTCAGTAAGCGTTTTTGTTAAGTGTTGAAGAACTGAAACCAAAACCATTATATCACAATAATGTACTTTTAATAGTCATGACCACAGGCATTTTAAGTGTTAGAATTTTATCTAAAGTATTCCATAAATGCATACAGGTGACATTCTTTGTTTTGGGGACACTTATGAAACAATTCAGGGCTTAGTGGCAAAGCAACAGAAGCTTGGCCAATTCGTGTTTATTCCAGGAAGGAATGTACATGAAAGTGGTATTGTGTCAACACAAAGACATTTACACTGGAAATAAAGAGTAGCAAGTTTGCCAAGAAATGCCTTTGCCTCAGACAGACCAAGAAAACCAACCTGCACAGTACATTCAGACAGCCAGGGTACACTGAGGAACATTCCTCATCGCTAACTCACAGCCACGAACAACTACTGCTGGAACCCTACCAAAGTCCAAGGCCGAGTCTCTTTGAGATGTGTCACCAAAAAAGACAATGTGGCAGATCTTGGCATCTTGTTTTAATCTACTGTGCCTGTTTAAGTTAAAGTTTTACATCAGCCACAAATGTAAAGACAAAGACTTGGATCCTGCTAAGAAACTGCCACTGATGAAAGCATTTCTCTGCCTCTCTCTTTCTGCTGCAGCCCCAAAGGCCTCCCCCCCCCCGGACACCCTTGCTGCTCCCAGGGGAACTGGAGATCTGACAAAGGGTTAAAATCACCCTCCCCCATTGAGAAATGCAAAAATAGTCAGCAGGATCCAACCTATCACCTTACGATGTGCCGACTTGCGGAGTAGGACTTTTCGTTGCATTTGGCTATCGATATGTAGGACGAGAAAGAAAGCTCAGCTGCATTTGACCACTGATATCTGCCAAGGCAAGCTGAGAGCTCAGAGCTGAATAAAAATGCTACCAACCTTTTTTTCTCAAACTGGGGGAAATCCCCTGACTCGTGACACTCCTGTTGATGCTCCCACCCCCCACCCAACACTGGTGGAACACTTCCTTCCTGGAATTTTGCTAGACTGTCTAATTTCTTTGTTTTAACACTGTCAGTGGAGTTAGCGGCTCAAAAGCGAAACCCAGAGCTGCTATCTTTGGAGCGGGCAGGGTTTTAGCTGGGGATGTTTTAATTATTACCACAAGCCACCTTGAATCAAGAGGAAAGGCGGGCTATAAACATTTTAATAAACAAATAATAAATACCCTCCCATGCAACCTTTACTTCAGTCAGCCTACAGCCATGTACACTAGAGTATAATCACAACTGCCTGAGAAGGGAGACAGTAGATACCCCAAGGAAAAACACAGCCCAATGATAGCATTCAGGGAAAGGAAGCCAGAATCTTAAAGAGGACACAACAGAATTGGACTCTAAGCTTCAGTCTAACAGCTGAGGCTGATTCAGGAAGGTATCTTTATGGAGGCAAGTTATCCTGTGAAGGGAGAAGGCTGTCGGCTACGTTAGATACAAACCCTTGACAGAATTACAGTACTTGGTCACATGGACCATGAACATAATCCAGTCTGCTCATTTCTGTGCTTGCATAAGGCTGGAAAGCCCATGCAACCCCAGGGAATCCTATATTTCCGCTTTCCATGAGCTGCACAGCTGTAACAGCTTAATGTGCTACACACTTGTATATACCCTTCCCCCTATAAATGACAGCAACAGGATTAGGATACACAACCTTTGTGTCCACCTGCTTTGAACAGAAAGACAAGCCTAGCTTTTCTGCTGAGTAGCTATTTTTGTGTTTTTATGATCTGACTCCTATTTCGTCATCTGCATATGATTTATTTTGCCACATTCACATCCTCACTTTCCTTCAATAACTCAGACTGGAGGACAATGCATGGATAAAGCCATGGAGTGAGACCTATAGCAGAGGTGAGGACCAGCCAACATGTTAATTCAGCAAGAGTGCTTAGCCACAAACATCTCACTGCTTGTAGCCTTAAAAACAAAGGTAATGGCAATTCATGTTGGGAACTGCGTCAGGCTTCCCAGATAAAGAACTAGCCCCAAGAGGCTATTTGAACCTTACTTCATATACTTGACCTTTTAACTACCACAAATACACTCCAGATTGGTGGCAGTCCTGTAACCCTCCATGAAAATCACTTAAGTATTTGGCACTGAATCATTAGGACTCTTGAAGCTATGCCAAAATTGGGCAAGCATTCAGAAACATACATTCACCACTGGGTAAATAGCACTGAACACATGCCCAGCTTCAGCCGTGTTAGGTCTAGTAAGTTCAAATACAGAAAAACAGTCCAGGAGCACCACAGTCTTTAATCTGAGAGAAATGGAGGATCAGAGTGGTATAGAGTTTAGAGTGTCCAACTAGTCTCCAGAAGAGCCAGATTCAAACCCACACTCTGCCATGGAAGCTTGATTGGTGACCCAGCCTAACCTACCTTACAGGATTGTTGATGAAAAAATGGAAGAAGGCAGAATGATGGTGTAAACTGCTCTGGAGCTCCATTACAGAGAAAAGCAGGATGTAAGTACTAATAAATTAGGGTAATATAGTAAAAATCCCACAATAAATCTTTTGTTGGGGTAAAAAATAGACAGGCCCAGGAGTTCCCAGTCCTATTAGGAAAATCTCCATCTTTCAATTCTGAAAAGTTTTGCGCTCCAGAAAATGCACATATTTTCAAATCTCACGATTGCTGTCATCTGTAATCTCACAGGTCTTGCACAGATTTGAATATATATCTGGGGAGGGTCTATGGTTCCATGGTAGAGCATACACTTGTCATGCAAAAGGTCCCAGGTTCAATCCCTGGCATCTCCAGTTAAGGATCAGGTCATAGGTGATGTGAAAGACTTCTGCTTGAGATCTTGGAGTGCTGCTGCCAGTCTGAATAGGCAATACTGACTTTGATGGACCAATGGCCTCACTCAGTATAAGGCAGCTTCACGTGTTCATGTGTGACCAGAGGTCCTACTAAGCAGAAGTCTCACTGAATCCAATGGAATTTACTCTTAAGTGAATGTGCATAGAATCACATCCTCTGAAACCTTCAGCTGGTGAAGCAGGGATGATATGATGTGGCTTCCAACCCATGTGCCTCCTTGTGTAACACCCTTAACCTTTACTTGATGCTTCTCCCACATTTAGATGCCATTCAGAAATCCCATGAATAGTCCCTCTCATGCAACAAAACACAGCTATTATATGCTTTAATTTCTACACTGGTAGCTCTGTTTATCCTCCCACATTTCTGGAAGCAAACAGCTTCCCAAGACTAATGTCTCTGCATACTTGTCTTTCCTCCTAAATTTTAATCAGACAGCAATAAACCCACCTATCACAGGCCTAGGAGAAGATGTTAAATTCTAACAGCTGTTTACACACACTAACTTTTTTTTAGACAGATGTTAGTGTTAGGCGTCCCAAAAATACTAGAACATCTTGCCTCTCTGGGCTGCTACACATTCTATGTCATCCTGCAGTGTACCACATGACCTTGAGACTCAGCCGGAGCAGATTAGTCAACCTAGGGAAGAAATATTTCACAACCGCTTACTGTTATTTCCCATTCAAATAAGACAGAATAGCCTTGCTTGGAGAAGGGGAGGGGGGCCGGTAGCATCTCAAGTCGTGACAGAGAGCAGCACCCACCACCTGCCCCTTCTGTTGATATGGAAACAAGATCTTGACAGCAGGGATTCTCTTGCACACCAAGCAGCACCAAGCAGCACCAGTGACGAACTGGCCTAGCAAGCACAGGCTGTACCAGGCCTTTCGCTGCTCGTGCCATTTTGCACCTTTGCACAAACAGGTGAGAATTCCCCTTCCATGCAAGCTGTGAAGCCTAATTCTAGGCCCCTGTTACGCAAAAGCCACTCTGCATAGTATGGCTCACTTCCAAGTAAAGGTTACCTTACAAGGCATTGGACTTGATCAGTAACCAAAGCACCCCAAAGCTCTGGATAAAAGGAGGCCTTCTAACCTGATCTCCTTCCCTTGCGAAAACACCTGCCCTCTCAGAACCTCTCAAATCTGCCCCAATGTAGTGCATACAAAACTGGCACTGCAGAACATCCCACAACTAATTCACAGGAGCAAAAGCATGAGAGCCAACCACTCCAACGGAGACACAAAGGCAGTGATTGAGGGCAATGGGCCATCCTCATTAAACACCCTTGAGGGAATAAAAAGCAAAATGGAAAACCAGACAGAAGGATTCCAGAGGAAGAAGGAAGGGGGTCACGCAGAGAACAGAGCCTAGACAGACAATAGAGACAGGGAAGGAATTCAGCCTTGCCAGAAAAGGAATACATAGCCAGGGAGAAAAGAGGAGACCGATCTTGGACACCAGAAAAGGGTCAAGAGAAGGGTGGCGAAGCCATTATTGCATTGCTATTAATTAATTTAACCTCATCCGCCCACCAAGGAACTTAGGACTGCATATGTCGCTTCCCCACTTCACATCTGACCCTCATAACAACCCTGTGAGGTCGTCCAGGCTGGGAAAAAAACCGAGCGGCTCATTAAGCTTGGTGGGGAGCTGCAGCTACTCTGCACACACTCAGGGGCACTGTTTACACTGCAGAAGCAAAAGACCAGGTTGTTACACTGAGCCGCAGGCGGAACCCGTACCCACTCCACCACACCACCGTTCCCAAGCGTGGGCCGCCCAGAACGAGAAGGCTCAAGGGCGGCGGGGCGCTGGTACACGCCGGAGCCAACCCATGACAAGAGTCCCGCCACCATTGGGGGGCAAAGGTAGGAAGTAGGGGTTCCAGGACACACGCCATCCCCGCCTACTCACTGAGACGGGGCTGAGAGAGGTAGTCGCGGGTGACGGCAGCCGCCTGCTCCCGCGCGCCGCCGCCCCCGCTCAGCTCGGACACGGCTCCGTTCACCATCCCCCGGATAGCCCGCAGCGCCGCCATCTTATTTCCCTGTCTAGGCTGCAGCGCCACTGCGCAAGCGCTGAAATAGGCTCTCTCGGTTCCTCGGCCCCGCCCTCCTCTTGCTCAAGTCCGACAGACCCGGAAGTGCCGGGCGGGGAAAGGAAGGGCGGGCAGTGCGAGGCCGGGGAAAGGAGCTGGCCAGCGTGCTGAGCGGGGAACCCTGGCGGGGCTGGGGCGGAGGAGGGTGGCTGTGCCCGGGAAAGGCGGGAACGCACGCATGCTTAGCGGTGGTTTCCAACTCAGCAACGTGGGTGCTTTCACAAATGGTATTCCCGAGCATGTGCAGAGCTGACCTCCGTTGCAGGGTGACTTCACTCGGATCCTCAGCATGTGCCTCCTTCTCCTCAGTTGCAGCGTAATCTCAAGTTCAGATCATAACACCGGATCTAACAAAAAATAATAATAATAAAATGTAGTGACCCTGAGCATGTACAGAGTGCCTCCTCTCCTCTGCTGCAGAATAATGTAAACCAGACCCAAATATATAAGTAGTTTCAGCGGGCAGCCATGATGGTCTGCAGTAGAACAATGTTTAAGTCCAGTGGCAACTTTAAGACCAACAAAGTTCAGTTCTGGGGATAAGCTTTCGTGTGCATGTGTACTTCATCAGTTTGTTCTATTGCTTCAGACCAACATGGCTACCCACCTGAATCTATCTCGACCTATATGTAAGGCTGGAGGAAGTCTGTTTCAATGTATCTGAAGAAGTGTGCATGCACATAAAAGCTTATACCCAGATTTAAACTTTGTTGGTGTTACAGGTGCCACTGGACTCAATTTTTGTTCTTTTGCTTCAGACCGACATGGGTACCCACCTGAATCTATCAGCAGTAGAACAATTAGATTTGAATCCAGTAGTACCTTACAGGCCAACAAGATTTTCAGGGCATGAGCTTTTGAGAGTCAAAGGTCCCTTATCAGACACCAATAGGAATGGAGATCTGAGTCTTTTTATCCCAGAAAGAAGGTGGAAGGAGTGTTGTGAAGGGTGCAAAGGTATAATGCATATTGTAGACTCAAGTGGGTAGATGTGTTGATCTGAAGCAAGAGAACAAAGTCTGAGACTTTGTTGATCTTAAAGGTGCCACTGGAGTCCATGCATATTGTAATCAGCTTGATTAGGGGAGAGGGGAAATTCCTGGAGGCAGAAAATTAGCATCTGTAGTGAGATAGGAATCCTGTGTTCCTATTCAGCCCTGGTGGGTCCATTGTTCTGAACTTGTGAATGAACTCAAGTTCAGCAATCTCATATTTTAATTTCCCCTGTGAAGTTTCTTTGTTTGGGGACTGCCACTCTTAGGTCAGCAGTGGAATGACCTGGAAGATTAAAATGTTCTCCCCTTGGTTTTTGAATTTTGCTGTTTTTAATGTTGGATTTATGTCCATTTATTCTTTTGTGCCAGGACTGACCTGTTTTCTGATGCAGAGAGTCTGATGTTTATACATCTGACTGGGATAAAAAGATTCAGATCTCCAGTCCTACTTGTGTCTGAGGAAGGGAGTTTTTTTTAACTCTTGAAAGCTTACACCCTGAAAATCTTGTTGGTCTTCAAGGTGCTACTAGACTCACATCCAAATATATAAAGTAATAAAGTTCAGTGCCACCTGTCTTCTGCTACAGAGTTTCCTCAACTGGATCCCAGCATATAAAGTAAAAAAGCTTATTGCCCATGAGCATGTGCAGAATTCTGTCTGTCCTCTGCTGCAGAGTAATGTCAACTGCAAATATAAACAGTGCTTCTGAGAATCAAGTAGAATAAAGGGCAGTAATGACTCAGCACGTTTTGCTTCCTTTTTCTGAGTCATAAAAGTCATCTTTTCCTTCTCCTCAGGGGAAAAAAAGAAAAAGAATGGCAAGTTTGTGATGCACACTTATACACTTTTCAAGTAGAATAAAGGAGATTTTTTTTAAAAAAATTGATTATTTTATATATAAAATAAAGTCCCTTTATTTAAATCAGGTTCATCATAAGTTAGATTTAAGAGAAGATATGCTTTTCTCCAAGATCTGGTCTCTCAGAATAGTTGCTTACTAAACATTATATCAGATTCTTGATGCCATGTAGAAAGGGCACCCATGGATCAGCCAACCTCTGCAAATAATGCAGGTGGTTTCCCACTAAGATATCTGTGATAGCCTGTGGCTGTTTCAGAACCATATTCAATTCCCTTACTCTATGATCCAATCAGTAAATTATGATGGTGTCCTAGAACAGTAAGGTAAAGGTAAAGGTTCCCTTGCTCAAAAGCCAGTCGAATCATACTCGAGGGTTGCAGTCCTCATCTCCGTTTCAAAGCCGAAGAGCCAGCACTGTCCGAAGATGTTTCCGTGGTCATGTGGCCGGCATGACTAAACACCAAGGTGCACGGAATGCTGTTACCTTCCCACCAAAGTGGTACCTATTTATCTACTTGCAATTTCTTGCTTTCGAACTGCTAGGTTGGCAGGAGCTGGAACTAGAGACGGGAGCTCACTCCGTCATGCGGCACTCTTGGGTCTCGAACTGCTGAACTACTGACCTTCCACAGCCTGCAGTTCAGCATCTTAACCACTTGAGCCACCGCAGCTGGGTATATCGTAGAACAGTACGATATACAATAACCAGGTTACCTACTCACAGCCACACATACATCCTAAAGTACTCCCTTATTACACGATCTACTTTAACATGATTTCTGTCCCTGAAATACAAATATTCTCTTCCCCACACAATGCAATTTTATGGTCTCATATTCTACACATGGTAGAGTTCAGCATAGTGTAGTGTTTAGAGTATTGGATTAGGATCTGGAAATCCCCGCTCTCCTTGTCGGGTGACCTTTGACCAGGCACACTGTCTCAGCCCATCCTACGTCACAGGGTTGTTGTTGTGATGATAGAATGACAGAGTGGGGAATGATGTTTTAAGGTGCTTTGGGTTATCGTTGGGGCGAAAAGCAGGATAGCATAAAATAAACAAACAGCATCTACTTCATAGACAGAACATTTCACAAGCAGTGATTGTGATTTGTTTCCTCGATGCACACATCACTGAATAACCCATTGATACAGCACCTAACACAGAGCGATTGGGCTTTTGCGCCCTTCATTTAATGTAAAGTACACCCCTTCATGCAAGCAATGTCGCTGCTGTGTTGTATTCTCCAGACTGGCAGTTAATGTGGGGTTCCAAAGTCCAGAGTTTTCTGAAGTCCCTTTATTTAAATCAGGTTGCTTATTCTCCAAAGGCTTCTTGACCTTGTGTTTATTTCAGTAATAAAACCAACAGTGAGAGATTAACAGTCACAGAGTTTGCATCTAAAGCAACAGATTCTGCTTCTAGGATCAAATAAAGTGTTAAAATACTGAGCAAGTATGGTGCAGGGGTTAAAACCCTGGACTAGGATCTGGGAGACCCACATTCGAATCCCCATTTGACTGTGAAGCTCACTGAGTAACCCCGAGCCAGTGAATTCCGCTCAACCTACTGCAAAAGGTTGCTATCAAGAGAATGGTGGAGAAGAAAATGATGTGTACGACTTGAGCTGCTTGGAGGAATAAAAAGGTACCAAAAAGTAAAGGTAAAGGTTCCCTTGCTCGAAAGCCAGTCGAATCCGACTCTAGGGTTGCGGTGCTCATCTCCGTTTCAAAGCCAAAGAGCCAGTGCTGTCCAAAGACATTTCCGTGGTCATGTGGCTGGCATGACTAAACACCAAGGTGCACGGAACGCTGTTACCTTCCCACCGAAGTGGTACCTATTTATCTACTTGCAATTTCTTGCATTCGAACTGCTAGGTTGGCAGGAGAAAAAGGTACTAAAGAAATACATAAAACAAGAAAAAACAAAGGGAAGACAATGTTCCTGGGCATGATGGAAGACCTAAATCTGCAGACTGGGACACTCTAAAATGGCCCATAGGAGGCATGATAGAGACTTAATTCAGTTATTTATTTATTTATTTTTAGATTTACTTCAGTTATATCCTGCCTTTTTCTGAGATGGGGATCCAAAGTGGCTTACATAATTTTTCTCCCTTCTATTTTATTCTCACAACAACCCCATGAGGTAGATTAGGCTGTGAGAGAGTGACTGCAAACTTTCATGGCTGAGTGGTGATTTGAACATGGATATCCCAAATCTTAGCCCACCCTTTTAGCCACTATACTACACTGTCTCACAGTTACGTAGTGCTGGAAACAAATAATAATTATTAATAATAAATTCTCAATTTGCCTCAAGGGCTACTGGGACCAAGATGTACTTTATAGTTCCCTTTGAAAATATAAACACTGGCAGGACCCTAGAATCTGTCTTGCAGATGTTGGTTTGGTAACAGTCCATTCAGTCAGTTCTTACAACAGAAAGAGATTGTTTTCCCGAACCTTCCCTAGGGCCTCATGTTCCAACAGCATTGTCACTTTATTACGCAGTGGTAACCCTTAAAAGGGCCAGGTTAGTGGTCACAGAATTGTGGATTTAACCCCATCCCGAACAACACTTATGAACAAACAGCTTTTATTTAAAGGTGGAGGAAACAATGGGTTTACAATGGGAGTTTTAAACAAAACAGTGTGCATAATAAAATACACCGAATGGGTCCAAAGTTAGGATGGGAAGAGAAGGAAGTCTCTTTAGCCTCTGGGCTCTGACTCCCAAGGTATGGACAGATCTTGTTGCATGCTTCAGAGATCTCTCTGCTTCACAGACTCTGGTCCTTTCCGCACCTGGATCCCATTCCTGGTTTTATCAGAGTTCAACTCGTGACACAATACCTTGCATTTATCCCTGGGTATAACAGCATCCGTTTATCCCGGGACAAGTGTGGGGTGAAACCGGGGTGACCTCAATGTAATGTGGAAACGAAAAATACCCCAAGATAATTACAGGGGTGAACTTGAGTATAGTGTAGAATGTAAGTTCAGGGACAGGGTTGAAACAAGATTTAAGGTCTAATGCGGAAAGGACCTCGGAGAAGCCACTTTTCCTCATAGTCCCACAGGAGAAGGCCAATAACCACTCAGAATCAAAGGGCGTTCTTCTTCCAACTGCCTTTCCCTGTCTCCTGAGGCTTTTCCCCTCTGGAACTTCTTCAGATTTTCTCCACTCACTCAGGAGAAAAGGCCCCTGCTTCTTCCCTTGCTCTCCTTTGGAGTCCATTGTTAAATACGGGACTCAACTCGATGTCAGCAAACAGTGATTTCAGCTTTATTACCAAGTGATAAACAGCTCAAGTTAACCAGAACAGTGAAGCGAAGTGAACAGTGGAGCACAGCTCCTTTTAAACAGTCCGGGCTAATATAGCCATGCCTATTTTACAATAAGTGACCAATCAGATTATAAAGATAACAACCAATGAGGTTTGTTCCCTCCACCTCCTTACACTTAGTCCTGATTGGACCATAGTTCAAAGACAACCACAAGAGTTCAGGGATTTCATTCTTTGCCTTGGCTCAAGAGTAACATGGTTCTTCTATGGAGACATAACATCCACTCTCCTCCTTCTCCTGTCCTGTTGCCAGGCAACCTCCCCAGCCTCTCTGTAGAAAGCACCTCCCTCCAGGGGACAGTGTTTCCAGACCACTAGGGCAAAAACACATCACCAACTTTTAAATAATAGCTAAATATTTCCACAAGGCTCCCACAATAAATGTACATTTGTTTCTGGTCTGTTGCATGTAGCTCACAATGTACACCCCAACTTCCTCTCCAGGCAGGTCTGACATCATGGGGATGTGGTATCTGTAACAAAACTGCATCTGGGAAAACACAACCCTTCTCCCAGATGGTGCGTTCAGTGCTCTTGTATTTGCTGTGTGTGGTAAACGGTTGTGTGTCACCTACTCAAAAAGGATTTGTCTCTCTGTGCTTGTGATTTTCAGTACAGCATTCAGTACAGCATTGCCTTAGTTGGCTGAGAGAGGAACTGGGCATGTCTCACAGGAGAGACTAGTCATCTTTTACCAGCAGCATAAGGAGAAACACTCTGCTGGAGGGGGAAATGAAATGAAACTATCTAACGACAAAGAAGATTGACTTCTGTGTGACCTCGGCTTTCATTGCTCAAGCTTGGCAAAGCAAACAGGCAGGCATGGAACCTCTTCCTGAGAATACTGACATCTGTATTTGTAAAGAAAAAGCTAATCTTCTTGAACATAAAACACTCAACAGAATCCCCCCTCTCTCTTTTGCATTTTTGCATATTTGTGTGGCTAAGGTACTCTACACAGGCTCTGAAATAAACAATGTTACGTGCAATTAAAAAAAAAAGTCACAGGGAGCAGTACAACTTCCCCTTATCAGCTCCTCCATATATGCCCACTCCATTGTGTAAAAAGAAAAAAGGGGCTGGATCCAGACCTACTGTGCCATCTGGGTGGGAGAGGTGGCAGGACCAGGACCTCCCAGCCTGATTCTATCAGGGAACAATGAGAGTAGCATTCAGAGAGAGACATACCTGCTGAAAGTACTAACCGTGCAAGCCGCTGAACATAGTTACACACTTCTAAGCCATTGAAGTCCATAGGTTTAAAAGGGTAGAACTCTGCTTAGGATTGTGTTGTTAAGCTCACAGACCTTTATTCACGGTTTTGTATAATTTCCCCCTAACAATAAAATTCCAGGTTACTTCAAAATTCTCTTCAATAAAGTTTTCACTTTTCTCACATGTCTCAAAACTGAACATCCCACATTCCAATGAAGCAATCAGGATCTCCACTAACCAACCAACCTACCCAAGACTGCCCCTCCTTTTATTTGGTGATGTCCCCAGGGCTCTGCAACTTTATCCACAAGTCAAGAAAGTCCTAGCTAAGCTCACTTGAATTCTTGTTCCCTTCCCAATCCTGGGGATAGTCGTCGTCGTCGTCGTCTTCTTCTTCTTCTTCTTCTTCTCCTCCTCCTCCTCCTCCTCCTCCTCCTCCTCCTCCTCCTCCTGTTCTATAACAGTAGCCAGAATCTTCCCCCAAATTGTGCTCCCAGATCAGATCTTGCTGCATCCTGCTGCCCCACTGCCATGGATTTCACCTCCTTTGCAGTAATCACTCCTACCTTTAATGGCAGATTCCACATGCTTTCCCCCTTGGACTGTGACCTGGACACAAGCTGGAGTTTCTGCTCTGACTGTGGCAAGCACCCCTCCGACTGGCTCCCCCCCAGTCTGTGCAGTTCCAAGATTTCCATTTGATTTTTGGCTGCTTGGACTCTTGGGAATCTCCCAAGATGACTCTCCACTCGGCACACTATCATCAAAGGGGATGCAAACCTCTGTTTTCCTTTCTGCTCTTCCCTTTCAAATCTTCTGTCTTCTCTCTTGTGTGAAGCACATGAACAAGAGTGTTGGTGTTTGGAATATTTACATCTCTTGTGGGTATGCTAGTATTCTGTGCTGTTTGCATGCTTGATATGCTTCTGGTTGCTTAACAGTGCAGTCCTATGTAAAGTTACACCTTTCTAAGCCCTCTAACTTCAGTAGAAGGTTGTAGCCCTCTTTATGATTGCTCTGGGAGTACATTTTGTATTCTGCTCAATAAACTGTCTTCGTTTTCAGTATCTTGATCTCAGTTTTCTTTCTAGGTATGCTTTCTGCCTTACCATGGGGAGAAGTTTCCAAGCCGATGTATGAAAGCTTGTACGCATGAAAGCCGGTGTATGAAAGCCAAGGGTGTGTAGTTGTAACATGCCTGCTCAGAAAGAGCTCAGTGCCCTTGCTTGGTAGGGAGAGACCGCTCCCTCTGTCCCCCCCCCCGTTCCATTCACAAGCCTTTCAGTTTTATCCCCAACAGTCACAAAGCAAACAGATGCCATGGCACCCCTGGGAGTTACATTGTAGTGTCGTTAGATTGTGGAAGTCACCACCACAGGCTATAGCTAAAACTGAGACAGAGGGATAAGATGGTGACCAGAAGAGCTTCAAAATAAGGAACACAAAATAAGAAAATGGTATAACATTATGGTACATTCTAAGACAGGGGTCCCCAACCTTTTTGAGTCTGTGGACAAATTTGGAATCCTGACACAGTGAGGTGGGCACAGCCACAAAACGGCTCCTGCAGGAAACTGAACCATCCACAATATGGCTGTCACAGCTAACCTTCAGTCACAAAATGAAGATCCTTGTGCTGTGGTACCAACTGCTGCCAAAGCAACATTTACAAAAATCTGCACGGCCAATCAGAAGCTTTGCTGGAGAAAAGCCCCACCCAGCCCCACCCAATTTCTAAAAATACTCAGTGAGTACCAAGAAAGGTGTCAGAGCAGGCACCATGCTGGGAATTCCTGTCCTATATGGTTGCCAGCCTCCATCACAGTAGTGGGTCTGACATACACTAAGAATGAAAAAGATGCTGTGTATTACTCAATAATACTGTAGCTGGGTGGTTTTGGTATTCCACTTTTGAGGAAGCAAGGCGATATGGCAACTGGAAGCTGGCGGGGCCATTAAGTGGATACACAAGCAGTGAGATGAGTTTTTCGAAGAGGAATTATAAACATTTATACTTGGACTTTTCACTGTTTGAGGAATTTGACTTGGACTTTTTCTGAAGGTGGATTAAAAGGATTGTTCGTGTATTTGGACCATGTGTTTTTTGACTATCATATTGTATTTTTGAAAAACTACACTATTTATATAGGCTTAGATTACCATTTGCACTGAATGTTGAATATATATTTTCATTATTTATGCACGGTTTGATCTTTTGTATAACTAACAACCTCCAGGTAGTGGCTGGGACTGGAGATCTCCCACTGTTAACATCTGATCTCCAGGTGACAGAGATTGATGCACATGGAGAAAATGGCAGCTTTAGAAATGGACCTTCCTCCTGGCCTCCTCAGGCTCCACCCCCAAAATCTCCAGGTATTTCCCAACCCGGAGCTGGCAACCCTACCCTAAGGTGACATTTTCTTATGACTCGTTCCATATTTTGGAGCTTTTCTGGTCAGCATCTTACCCCTCAACATAGTCTCAGTTTTACCTATCGCCTGTTGTGGTGACTGGTGACTTCCAAAAGAATATAATAGAGCTCAGGTACAAACAATGCCACCTCTAGGAATATGAAGGGTCCTACCTTACAGCCGTGATTACGACTAGTACCCCTGTTGCAGTTACTAATGTTTTTAAAGGTGCTGCTCCTGGTCTTGTTACTCCTTCTGTTTTTGTAACTACTGGTTTTTCTACTGCTTCTCTGCCTCCTACCACTCTTGCCTAGGCTTGACGATCTTCATGTGGGGCCTGGGGATCTCCTGGAATTACAATTGATCTCCAGGCTACAGGAATCATTTTCCCTGGAGAAAATTACTCCTTTGGAGGGTGGGCTTTATGGCATTATACCCTGCTGAGATCCTTCCCCTCCCCAAACCATGCTCTATCCCCAAACATCCAGGAATTTCCCAACCTGGAGTTAGCAACCTGCCTACCATAGTTGCTGCTATTTCTGTGACTATGATTAATATTTGGGTTGTGCCGAGTTCTCGGGGAATATGACTCTATAAGGAGAGTGGAATTGTTTGGGGCTCTTAGTCATTCTGAACCCAAATGACGATATAGATTGGAAATCCTGATTGGGATTTGCCTTCCCCCCTCCACGCACATTTTGGATTTGGGTGAGGCTGGAAATCAGGTGAGGCTGAAAAGTACTTGGCCTCAGCTTGAAGATTTTAGGCCCATAAAAGGTTTCTCTTCTTAGTTCTTCTCATTGGCTTCCTGTACCCCATTGTATCTTGGTCAGGATTCTTTCAATATATGGTTTCCTCTGGTTGATGGATGCTGCCTCAGATAAAGGGAAGAGCTAGGGGATTTTTCAGCTCACTTTGGTCCTACTGCCCAGAGATTTTGTGTAGCAGGATTTTGAGGGGAGACCTCAAGGAAGAAGCCTGCACCCCATGAACTGGGAAGGTTGATGGGGTCCAGGTAAGGTGGGGAACTGAGGCCTTTGTGATTACCAACTTCAAACTGGGCCCTGGAGTTCTCCCAGAATTATGGTTGATCTCCAGGCTACAGAGATCAGTTCCCCTGGAGGAAAGGGCACTTTTAGAGGGCAGACTCTGTGGCATCAGGGCTTTGCTGAGCTCCCTCCCCAAACTCCATCTTCCCCAGCACCATTCCTAAATCTCCAGGAATTCCCCAAGGCAGAGTTGGCAACCCTAGTCCGGGTTCTGCTGTTTGCTTTCTGAACACTGTGACAACACATGTGTTTGAGAGATAAACCCTGATAAAAAGCCGTGGATTGCAGGTGCTTCGGTGCGGTAGATAATCTCTGCAACCTCCCCCCTTACTAGTCCACATTCCCCCTTCCCAGCCTCTGACGCAAACGGAGCTCCAGGGCTGAATGGAACATGTTTGAGCTTCCAATTACATCTTCCTGGGCAAGGATTCCTCATATCCTCCCCAGATAAAAGGCTAGAATAAATTCACCAGGAGGGGCATTCTTCTATGCCACCACCAGTGCCAGGGAGACGAGACGACTGTGAGGCGCTCAATAATGGTAAGGATCCCATTTCTGACAGTGAGGCAACAAGTTGGAGGCTGAGCAAAAGAATGGGAGTTTCAGGTCGAATCTTACCTGTCTTTTTGTAACTGGAGAGATAGTGGGATAGGAAGGAAGGAAGGAAATGATATGATATGATATGATATGATATGATATGATATGATATGATATGATATGATATGATATGAACTGCAGTCTTGTTTGCTAGTAAGTAAAGTCTATCTAATTAAGTGGGAAAGAAATAAAAGAAACAATACAGTTTGGGCTGCAGTCCTGAACTTATTTGCTAGTAAGAAAACCTCACTGAAGTGAGCAAGATCCGTCATTTATGTGATTGACCTGAAATATTCAGTTTAGATACTCTGATGACTGTCTACATGAGAATGGTCTTGTTATATGGTTGTAATGCCACTGGAAGAAAACGGGGGGAGGGGCGCCTCCCAGGTGAAGAGGTAAAAAGTACAATTTGATTCATAAGATGTGCTGCTGTGCTTGGTGAAGCCAAAAAAGGAAGATGCTATGAATAATGATAAACAGTAGGAGCAGAGATCAAAAAAGGTAAGTTAGTTAGTTCCTTAGGAAGAACAATATAAAGAGTAGATGCTTACTGAATTTTCACTCTTAGAAATATTCAAAGTGAAAGGGGAGGCTTTTGAGGGATCCCCCCCACCATGCCAGTCCTCTAAATAGCACCTTTTTAAATGCTCTTCATAGGTCTAGATTTCTGGTGGTGCTATTATTCTTCCTTCCCTGGGGACCCCAGCTAACCACTAGGGATGCTTAGTTTAAAATGTCCTAATCAAGAGCCGGCCAGAACAGTGCCCATTTGTCAATGGCATAAGCACTCCCCTTCTGAATAGAATTATTTCTGACATTTGGAAAGCAACTGGAAAACTTCAGAACTGGAGGTTATGCTGAAGCTTTGTTGTTGGGGGTTTCTTTTTGCTGACAGTGGGAGGCATGGAGCAGCAAGGAAGAAGCTGAAGTTGTAAGCAGCCATGTAAAAGTAGCCAACAGTTACCTAAGTTATGCCATAAAGAATTGCTGCTCTTATTACCTGATCTGTTCCAAAGTTTTTATGTGTCTATGATTTAAATGATTATTTTAAGTTATTGATATGCTTATTATATGTTTTAATTGTATTCTAATTGTATTTGATGAATTGTTGTAAGCCACCCTGAGCCCGCCTTGGCAGGGAGAGCGGGATATAAATTAAATAAATAAATAACCAACATAACACAAAATAGTGTGCCACTTTATATATATAAAAAAAACAACACACAAAATACTGTGCCAGTGTTCAGGTCCCACAGAATCCTTTGGTTCTTAAAAAGGCAGGAAAACTGTGTGTTTGTGTGTGTGTGTGTGTGTGGGGGGGAGATTTCAGGCCCTGATTGTAAGACCTTTTGCGAGCATCCTGTGTAGATTGCCAGGAAGATCTGAATAGATAAGGTGGTGCTGGGTGGAACTGGTGCCAGGTTGCATCTTTTGGTTGCCTGGGAAGAAGGAGCAAAACCAGGAGTTATTTAGATTGCTCTCAATAAAAGGTACTGCATGACTTTTGTTCTGGGATGTAACACTAAACACACATTCATATAGGATGTTTTTATTTTGGAAGCTGGACTTTTGGGACAGGGATCTGGCCACATTCTTTCTCTTGCAGGTTCTAGGCTCGTAGACTCCTCAAGAAGAAGAGGGAGCAAAGCCAGAAGCTGACCACTCTGCTCTTCTAGGGAAGCCCAAACCCATGGAGTGTGCTCCCTGGATCTGGCTACGGGAGGGGAGGGAGTCCCGGAAGCTGGTGCTGCTGGTCGTCTTTGTTGCCCTGCTGGTAGACAACATGCTGTTGACTGTTGTGGGTATGTGGTGCATTGCTTGGCTTGTCTATTCTCAGGGTCATATGAGAATCAGTGATGCGGTATATAGAATACTGGGACTAGGACTGGAGATACCACCAACAGCAGCCTTATACTGGCCTGTAGTGTGGATGGGCACAGAACAGAGGGGATCGGGAAGGGATGGAGTCATTGGCAGATGTGGAAGAAGAGAGATGTGGACTGAAAGAGATGAGGAAGAGAGATGTGGACTGCTCCACAGGGAAACTCTGTAGGAGAATCTTGCGTGATGCTCACCCTAAAGGAATATTATTCACCATTCCTGTCTTTTGTATGCTACCCTTGAATTGCAATCTAAACCTTCTACTGCTTTCCTTTCAGTGCCCATCATCCCTTCCTTCCTGTTTACCACCTACAAAAATGCCAGCCACTCTGCAGTTCTGCAAAGCACAGTTCCGATGGAGGTCTCCACAGCTGCTTCCTACAACACAGTCTTCTCTTACTATAACAATAACACACTGATCATTTCAGACTACACTGCCAACTTGGATTCAAACAGTACAAGCAAGACCCAAGAGGGGAACGTCTCTCATCTCCCCCAGGCCACTTTGATTTCTGGTGACAATTGTGCAGAGGGAGCTGACTTTCTGACGAAAGAGAATATGCGTGTTGGATTGCTGTTTGCTTCCAAGGCTTTGATGCAGCTCATAGCCAATCCCTTTGTAGGACCCCTAACCAACAGGTAGACCAGTTTTTAAACACACCAATGGTGCGTGTGTGAGGTATATTTATTTATTGACTATATGTGCATAGTGTGTGTGTGTTTGTTTGCACCTGGAAAGCATGGTGATCTCTGGTGACTGACCCCTATTGGGGACCTGGAGGATATTTAGAGAGGTGGCTGAATAAAGCCTGCCCCCGCCTCCCTCCTCTGGTATTTCAAGGAGGTCTCCCATCCAAGCACTTGCCAGAGTCAACTTTGCTTAGCTTCTGAGATCTGACAAGATCGGGCTTGCCTGGGCTGTCTGGGTCAAGGCAACTTGCTATGTTTTTAACCTGCTTTCGAGCCCTTAAAAAGAAAATTGTCTCCCAAGCAATTGGCAGTGATTAAAAGCAAATATAAACATCTTACATTCTAATAGTCAAGTGTAGCTTAATCTGCAGATACTTAAATCTGTGGATCAGGGCTGCACTGACATAAACCAGATAGTTCTGCAAACTTGGGAGGGGGGGGTTCCCCCCAGGTTTGCAGAAAAACCTGGAACTGTTGAAAAAAAATTACACTGGGGGGCTTAAATCCCCCCTAAAAGCAAAAGTGCTGTCTGCGCATGTGCTGTGGGCCCGGCAGCATTGGTGATGGGGGGAGCAACAGGGAGCTGCAGCAGGCCCGGCAGCATTGGGGGACGGTGGCCAGAAGCTGCAGCGGGCCTGGAGGCAGTGAAGGGGGGGCCTAAAAGGGGGAAGAGATCACCACAAAAGAATCACAGGCCCACACTTGTTAAAGTATAACCTGTATAGGGCTGCCATCCAGGCATGGTAGAAGGATGCCTGGCTGCTGCTTCTTTTCTGTCTTACTTTGCTAAGAACAGCTGGTCGCTGGGAAGAGAGACGCTCTCAGCTGCAGCTGGATTCAGGTATGAGGGAAGGATGCTTGGCTGCTGCCAGTTCCCTCTCTGTCCTTAGTGATGGAGTGATGGCTGTTGAGAACTGGGTAGAAGGAAGCTGTCAGTTGGGGCTGCATCTAGGAAGGAGGAGGAGGAGGAGGAGGAGGAGGAGGAGACTGGATTTATACCCCACCCTTCACTACCTGAAGGAGTCTCAGAGCATCTTAGAATCCCTTTCCCTTCCCCTCCCCACAACAGACACTGAGAGAGCTCTCCTGAGAACTGCCCTTGAGAGGACAGCTCTGAAAAGAGCTTATGACTTACCCAAGGTCATGCCAGCAGCTGTATGTGGAGGAGTGGGGAAATCAAACCCAGTTCTCCCAGATTAGAGTCTGCACTCTTAACCACTACACCAAACTGGCTCTCAACTGTTTTGCCTTGCGAAGGGTATCTGGGGTGAGGGATCTTTGCTAGAGCAGGATCCAAGCACGGCAGAAAGTCGTCTCTTCTGCTTTTGGCTTCACCCATGGTAAATGGTGACCCATTCAGCGTTAAGTGGACATATATATGAGAGAGATCTCAGATACCTCCCCCACAAAACAGTATGCATAAAGCTGTTTTGGACATGATAAGGTCAATGATAAGGTCCGTGCTGGACTGTGAATTAGTCATTTTGAACTGAATTAGATGTATTTTAGTTTTGTGTATACTATTGGCTCATGGCTCTAAGTTACGGCAAGGCAATAGATAAATGCGGCTTTGTAAATAAAAGAAATACATATGCTTTCTTTCTTCTTGTAGGATAGGATACCATATTCCCATGTTTCTTGGGTTCATCATCATGTTCCTCTCCACACTTTGTGAGTATTTTGCTTCACATTTATTTGTCAACTTTCTTTTCTTATCTAAACTAGCTATGTGATCCCAAGAACCATAATGTAAATGTCTGAAGGTGAAATGGAAAAGGAAGAAGTCCCCATGGACTGATTAACTGCTCAGTTACCTGTTTATTTGAAACGACTTTTTGATTTTACAAATGCAGAGTCCTGAACTGCTTTATCGAGGAGGAGAATGGCTTGGGGAGAGAGGGAAACTTGAACCCCTGCTGTTTTCTCTCTAGGAAAAAAGGCTTTCAGTTTTGCTGAGGAAAACTTACAGTTACTGATATTTTCCCCAGTGGGTGTAAAAGCAGCTTAAGAGTGTATTATTTCCAAGGGCAAAAAACAGGAGAAGAGGAAAGGGTTCAAGTTTTCTTCTCTCCCCACACCATTTTCCTTTGTTAATTAAACAATCCTGGCAACTACATTTGCAAAAGAAAAGCAAGTCATTAAAATAAGCACAGAAGAAATCCTATGGGGTACGTTGAGCCCTGTGTAAAAATTAGGCATGGGGGGGGGTGAATGCACCTAATCTCTTGTCAAACTCTTGTGTATGAACACTGAGCCACCATTCAGGGTGCAACCTGCCATTTCATACTTGGCAGGTGTTGAGATATCTTTTGCACGGTGATAGTACAGCGTAGGACAGATTGTGTTTTTCTAATATTTCTTTATCAAAAGAACAATCTTATCTTTTAAATGAGCAGAATACATTAATATAGTATACTGCAAGCAAAGAAGAGCTTTCAGCTGCATGAAGACTGGGATGGAGGACTTGAACAGCAATGTTTGATATGCAAATAAAGGTGATACATGCCCATACTTATTTATATCTATGAAATGCTGCATGTGTGTGTGTGGGAGATGAAGATGACCTCCCTAGCGACATATGAATGGAATAAAAATGGCTTAAAGGAAGATGAAGAGGTGGCAGGAACAAAAACGAGGTGAACCAAAACTGAGGGTGAGACACAAAAGCAAAAAGAAATTAAAATGGCCAGATCAATTCATCCCCAGCCACTGTACCTTAATCAGAAAGTGACATCAATCCAGGAAAAGCAGACTAGTACCTGGCAGAGATCCCCACTCATGCCATGGAAACTCACTGAGTGACCCTGGGGCTGGTCACACTCTCTCAGCCTAACCTACCTCATAGGATTGTTGTGACGATGAAATGGAGGAGAGGAGGACAATATAAGCCACTTTGGGTCCCCTCCCACTGGGGAGAAAGGAGAGGTACAAATAAACAAATCACAACCATTACAGTTTTCCTGAGCATTTATATAGTGCTTGATTTTCAAGGCCGTCATATGTGTTTCTTCACTAATTTGAACTTGTAGAAGTCCTGATTCTGTTGCTTTTCTCCCCCCCCCTTAGTGTTTGCCTTCTCCAGTACTTATGACTTGATGTTTGTGGCTCGAGCACTGCAAGGCATTGGGTCTGCCTGTTCATCTGTTGCAGGTAAACAGGGTGGTAGATGTTACTAGAACAGCCAAAGGACCTGGGCAGGTGAAAGAATGTCATGGGAATAGGCCCTGCCCCACCTCCTTACAGCCTGTGTGCATGCTCCAAGAGAAGACATGACATTTAATTATTTGAGGTTATAATATGCTCAGTGTTGCCTAGTTTTAGCTTTGTAAACCACCAAGAGTGCTACTTTGGTAGAAGTGTGGGTTGGCCATTTTCTTAAATAAATACATAAGTGGTGGGTGGGCACTGCTGAAACAGGTGTGGTACCTGGAGGGAAACTCAAAGTTGTCTTGGCTTTGTTCCCCCTGTTTGCAGGTCTTGGGATGCTGGCAAGTGTTTACACTGATGATGATGAAAGGGGAAGTGCTATGGGAATAGCCTTAGGTGGCTTGGCTTTGGGGGTTCTTGGTGAGTAACTTTTGACCCACAGGATGGCTTATGTCTCTGCAGCTTCCATCTACATTCCTGTTCTCAGCTGCTAGATTCCTTTTGCTCCTGAAGAACCTCTCCAGTGCTTAT
The DNA here is from genome assembly GCA_029375565.1 of Gekko gecko. Classification (NCBI taxonomy): domain Eukaryota; kingdom Metazoa; phylum Chordata; class Lepidosauria; order Squamata; family Gekkonidae; genus Gekko; species Gekko gecko. Next base: position 51,671,304 of record JAPDNY010000013.1, on the reverse strand, counting down.
TTCATGCTTGAACAAAGCTGGAGTTCAGTGGCACCTTTAAGACCAACAAAGTTTTATTCAGGGTATAAACATGCATAAGGTGTGCATGCATAAAACTTTGTTGGTCTTAAAGGTGCCACTGGATGAAGAATTTGTTCTGCTTCTTCAGTCCAACACAGCTACCCACCTGAATCTTGTTTCATGTTGTTTCTTTTGATGATGGTGTACTTCATAAATCACACTGATGCATGGAATCCTACAGCCATCCCAGCTTCCTGAGTGACAACTGTGCCCAGGTGTTGTTCCAGGTTTTCACCCACAGGGAAGACCATGGGTGGATGTGGGCCAGATCTCTATACCATGAGACCTAGCCCACATGTCTCTTACCTATAACGATGGCCTGGTGATAGATGAAACATCCTCTTCAGTTTTCTCCCCCATTACATCACAAATGAAGCCTTGCAATACAAAACTGAGCAGCTGCTTAAACGAACCAAAGTACAGACTATCGTCATGCCAAGCACTCTGCTAGTTTTTATATATCACACTTTAAATTTGACAAGAACTTTACACTAAATGGCTATACGGGGAATGGAGGATGAGAGCAGATAACTTGTTTAAGGTAACAGACCTACTTTTTTTGAGAAATCTGTGATTGGATCTCTAGATGTCTTTAAAAACAGCAGAGGAATGGGGCTGTTTTGGACAAAGGATGTGGTAGTGGGGCAGAGGCCACCCCCCTCTTGCCATTTCCCAGTTAGAAATCACCCAATCTGAATGGCTATTAGCTCCAGTGGGGAGAAAAGATGGGTGGGTTAACCTCTCTCTGCCCCCCTCTACAGCAGCAGCAGCAGCTACTTTTACATGACATTTAAGATACCAGGAGATTTGATTATGGCTTTCCTACTGTTCATGTAGTTAAACCCTTCCTGAGCTGGTAGACCAGTATCTGGATTGTCCTGCTTCAACTGGGGGTTCACATGAAAGAATTTTTCTCCCTACAAAAAAAAATCGTGGACATCCACAGCTAGATCAGGGGAAATGGTTCTAGTCCAACCTTATCATTTACAGGTAGTTGTTTATAGAGACAGGGAACTATCAAGGTAGAAGAGATTCAAACCCATGGGAGAGTCAAGAAAAGTTTATCTGTCAAGCATAGAGCAATGCTGGTGGATTGAATCAGGAACCAAAGTACAAGTAAGGAGCAGAAAACAAGCATGAATGGAGATTGGCTTTTCAGTACCAAGGACAGCTCTCAGGAAATAGACCATTTATTTCAACAAACTCCAGAGTTAGACCAAGCCCTTATATTCCCTATTACATCTGCTACCAGTCCTGGTCTCTGTCTTTACCTGAAGAACAAATATCATTAAAGGAAAAATTCTTGTCTGGGACCTTTCAATCCATCCCCTTTCCATTAAGTGTAAATGGGCTTGTTGTCAGCTCATTTGAGAGGGAGCAGGTGATCATGAGTCGATCGCGATGTGGGCCGTGGTTCTTTGAGTATGTGACTGGAATTTGGTGGGACTCAGATTCAGTTCCAGCTCCGAGGGCTCCTGGCTTCTGAGTCTTGTCATAGTATTTGTACTGGGGCCTGTACCTGGTTCCTCCACAGCCTCTGTCTCCAGGTTCCTGATGAATTTTACTACCCCTCCTTCCAAGTCTGTATGCTCACCACTGTTCATGGCTCAGATAATGGGGAGAATAGTTTTTTTTTAATGGAGGAGAGCTCCATCATATGAGATCACCTGATATTTTACTGCCTGAAACCCAGGTTTACCACCTCAGTGAAACTGAGTCTCCATTGTCCAAGACCAACGCTCACTATCTGCTAGACTGGCCTTGTGGAATAAACTTCCTGTGCTCATCCTGCCCACCCACCTCTTATATGCAATGCCTACTTAGATCTACCTAGTTACCTTTTGAGAGTACAAATATCACCATCAGCTCCCTGACTGAGTGTACTGAGCTTAATTGCAGCCAATTAAGAATCTCCCCCCCCATTAGATTCTTTCTTTCTTGCAAGAGTCTTGGAATAGCCAAGCACTGTTTCCCCCCCAATGACCTCGTTTCTTTTATTCCTTTTTCTCTTCTTCAGTTGGAGCACCCTTTGGAAGTGTGATGTACGCGTTTGTTGGGAAGTCATCTCCCTTTTTGATCTTGGCATTCTTAGCCTTGTTGGATGGAGGTGAGTCCTCTGGCATCCCAGGAAGATACATTCACAGCTGTGGCTGAAGCCAGGTGGGTTGGAAAGGGAGACTCAAGGATGAAGGAAAGCATAGCAGGTGGATGGAAATAGGGAGATGGTCAAAGGTCAGGAATCTCAAAGTCAAAACACCATTTCCAAAAGGAAGCTGGCACAGAGAATCAGTGGGGTGTAGTGGTTAGCGACAAGGGGAGCTGGGTTCATAGCTCTGCTTGCCCATGAAGCTCCCTGGAAGTTCTTAGGCCAGCCCCTTCACTCTCAGCCTAACTTACCTTACAGGATTTGTTGTGAGGATAAAAGGAGGGAGGTAAATACTATGTGTTCTTGCAGGAAGGGTGGAAGAAGCCTGGAATAGATAATGATATTTCTCCTTTAGGTTTACAGTTGTGCATCCTGCAGCCTTCAAAGATCTCACCAGAGGTAGGTACCACAGTAGGGGCATGGCAACAAGACAGAAAGCAACGAGTAGGCCGGACTCTCTTGCAATCAGATGGGGCCAGAAATAGATTGGGATCACTTTGGAGTATTGTAGGGTTTGAGCGTGATTTAGAAAGACAGTTTGAGAGCAGTATCAGAACTGCAGTTTCAGTCCACTTCAGCGACTGTTTGCAAGTGGATTTTCCCCTTTCACACAGTAAAATCCAGCTGGAAAGTGCACTGAAAGTGGATCGAAAGTGCATTATTTAGTGTGTGTGAAAGTGCCCAATGTCTGCTTTTCAGGTGCAAAGCATTTGGGCGACATATTTGTTTGTTTGTTTAAGAGATTTCTATCCCACTTCTATATCTTTTAAAGCTTTCAAGCAAGCTCCCCCCCCATTGAATCCAAACATGAAAACTAAACAATGGCAGCTTCCACATGGGGCCAGTGGAGAATTGCCCCATGCAAAGGTCTCTGAATTTATAGCAGCTCTTTGCATGCCTCCACTCTATGTCTAAAGGGAGTAATTTTAAGCAGGTCTCCTCAGGATCCTACTAAGGTGTATTCAAAGGCTTATCCCCAGGAAAGCATTCTTAAGAATTGCAAGGAAAGGTGCTCAAATTCACTTCCATGCCTCATAAACAGAATCACTTGGAAGTGCTTGCTGGAAATGAATTCAGCAGACATACCCTAGAATCAGGGGCCCTCAGCCTTTTTGAGTCTATGAGCCCCTTTGGGATTTTGATGCAGTGTGGTGGGCACAGCCATAAAATGGCTGCTGCAGGAGGCGGAGCCAGCCACAAATAAGCTGCCACACAGCTTGCTCTCAGTCACACAGTGAAGATCGTGTTGTGGTGGCAGCTTCTGCAACACAAATGTTTTTAAATATCTGCACAGCCAATCATGTCTCTCTAATGGCCAATCAGAAGCCTTGCTGGGCAGCAGAGGCCCCACCTGGCTCCACCCACTTTCCAGAAACACTTGGTAGGTGCCAGGAATGGTGTTGGCAGCCACCCATGGGACCCATGGGCATCACATTGGGGACACCATCTTAGAGCTTAGACATCCTCTATCAGCTGAGGGGATCTCCAGCTCAAAAGAAGACAAGCTGGGCAGCGGGGCTCACTTGACTGATTGGGGTGGACAGAACTGGGGCTAAAGCTACAGGATGCATCTCTGATCCCTCTGAGCAACCCCTCTTCCCTTTTGTGCAGAGTACCAAAGGGACCCCACTGCTCACCTTGCTATGGGACCCCTACATTCTGATTGCTGCAGGTAAGTCACCGTACAGTCCCTGTGGGGTTATTGTTTTGAGGTTGTGGATATTCTATGGCAGAATTAAACCTTCTTTGGAGCAAGAATTGGGGAGATAAACTTTTTAGGAACTGTTTGAAAAAAAACTTAATTCTTTCAGAACTGATTAGGGTATTTTCCAACACCAGAAGAAACATGTATATCAATTAAAAATGGGCGGGGGGATTGTTGGAGAGCCTCGGGACCTCTCCTCCTTTCTGATTCCATCCTTTGTCACCCTTGATCATTGGGTTTCTTTGCAATAAGGCAAGCGCAGGGGAAAAAGAGGGAACAGGGCAAAAAGAAATGTCTGCGGAATCCCAAAGTCTTCCTAAACAATTTTTATTGGGAATTAACAAAGAGTCTTTTGTACAAAAATGACTACTTCAAAGAGAAAGCAGCAAATTAAGGGCCAAACAAGATGTGAGGTACGAGAGCCATGACTGAAGTCTTATGTTTTTTTTAAAGCTCAAAGCAGCTCAGTGGAAGGACCTGAATCAGATGGTATCATTGTACTGGAAGACATGAGGTTTAATCTTTTCCTTTGACTGGTCTATCTTGTTCTTCCTCCTCAAGGCCCTATTAGCCTTATGTAGGAAAAAGCCTGGATGGCCCAGGCTACTCTGATCCCACTACATCTTGGAAGCTAAGCAGGGTCAGCCCTGGTTAGTATTTGGATGGGAGACCATTGAGGAAGTCCAGGGTCACTATGCAGAGGCAGGCAATGGCACACCATCCGTGAACATCTCTGGCCGGAAAATCCCAAGGGGTTGCTATAAGTTGTCTGTGACCTAACAGCACTTTCCACCACCAGGAAAAAATATAGATGTTATGTAGCTATCTGGTGGAGTAGTGGCTAGAGAGCTGGACTAAGATCTGGGAGACTGAGGTTTGAATCCCCACTCTATGATGGAAGCATGCTGGGTAACCTTGGGATAGTAGGGTGGCCAGACCTGATCTGGTAAATGCTGGAAACAATTGAAGGCAAGGCATGGAGAGAGGGAGCAGTGCTCTAAGGATTCTTCCAAGCTCTGTAGTATAATTACCATAGATACTGCCTGGGAAAATTCCTAGAATGCTGCAGACTTGGAGATCAGAAAAGACATGACAGCATCTGCAACATCTCCCTGCTCCCCATTCTCTCCTGTTGCAAAAGTAGGCAAAACAGGGGAGAGCTGGCAGGGGCAGGAGGTTGGCTGCTGTGGGATGCAATCTGGCAAGCCTATGCAATCACACACTCTCAGCCTAACCTACCTAACAGAACTGTTGTGAGGATAAAATGGAGGACCGGGGAATGATGTAACCTACTTTGGTTCTCCCCATTGGGGAAAAAGGCAGGGTAGAAATAAAGTTAGATACTTTAAATAAATATCTGTATGTACGAGGGTGTGATTTATTTATCAGGGCTTTTATAACCCACTTGTAACCCCTGCAAAGGGGGCCCAAGCCAGCTTGAACTAAAATCTTCAAGAAAATGAGCTATAATTAATTAATATACAGTGCAGAGGGAGAGTTCCAACTCCCTCTTCCCATTGCTCTAGGGCAGAAGTCCCCATCTCATTCTGCCTGTGGACACTTCTGGAATTTTAGAATGCAGAGTGTCTGTAACCTCAAAATGGCTACTCTGGGGGCTGAGATCAGTAACAAAATAGCTGCCATGGGGCACTGGGGCCAGCCACAAAATGTTAGCTGGTTGCAAATTAAGCATTCTCTAGTGATGGAAGCAGCTGTTTTGAAGGAGTGCACCCAGCAGACACAAAAGTGATGCCTCCTGTGGTCTTCTGAAGTCCCTCCTGCTCTGGTGAGGTGGAGAAAAGCCAGGGCTGGCCATTTGCTTTAGGAAGGAAGCAAATGGGTACCAGAAAATCTACAGGCAGGCAGCACGGTCCCCACAAGGCCACGTTGGGGATCACTACTCTTGTCTCGCAGCCCCGATTCAATTTGTAGCTCTCTAACATCTTTAAACTTAAAAAGAAGTGAGATCCTAATCACATCTTCCTCTCAGATCTAATTTATCCTATTCGTACCATTCTGAGATGGAGCTGCAGTGGCTCAAGTGGTTAAGACGCTGGACTGCAGGCTGTGGAAGGTCAGTAGTTCAGCAGTTCAAGACCCGGGTGCCGCAAGACGGAGTGAGCTCCCGTCTCTAGTTCCAGCTCCTGCCAACCTAGCAGTTCAAAAGCAAGAAATTGCAAGTAGATAAATAGGTACCACTTCGGTGGGAAGGTAACAGCGTTCCGTGCACCTTGGTGTTTAGTCATGCCAGCCACATGACCACGGAAATGTCTTGTCTTGGACAGCGCTGGCTCTTCGGCTTGGAAACGGAGATGAGCACCGCAACCCTAGAGTCAGATTCAACTGGCTTTCGAGCAAGGGAACCTTTACCTTTACCTTACCATTCTGAGGGTGTGTTCAGACGGATCTTTTGATCTGCCATAGGAATGACTCCCTTGCGGATCAAAAATGCACGACCAGACAGAAACATCTGCGAAATATTCCGGTCCCATAGGCATCCCGTTCTGCTGCGCCTCCAATCCTGATTTAAAAAGTAGCACTTTCAATGTAGGGTTTTCGCTTACCCGCGCAACAACTGCAGACTTTCTTCCGTCTGGTCACTCCATTAGCGCGTGATGCTCCCGTCGGCTCGGTCTGACGTCAGACCGAGCCGACGGCGGCGTGATTTTAAAAAATTGAAACCCCATGTGCGCTTTAACGAGGAAACACATTCAGCGATAAGCGCTACGAGGAATGTAATATTCATGCTTATTTCTTTTAGGGGCAAGATGTTACCGCGATGGGAGATGGAGGGGGAAGGAAAGGACTGTTCTAACTTGCAAAATAGTCCCTCCATTGATCATGATGGCAAGGGGAGGACCGGGACTTTGCTGAAAACCCTCCGCGATCGCCTCAGTTCTCCAAGGAGGCGCAGCCTTGCCTATGCGAATGTACAAAACTTTTTTTAAAAAAATCCTCGGTGGATGCTGTGTAGACAAATCACGGTGGGAACAACGCGCGGTGAGGCTATTTCATGGGGGGGCATCTGGTCGTGCTAGGCTGGATTAAAAAAATCGGGATAAAATTTTAGGAGGGCTCATGGCGCGATTGACTGGCCGTCTGAACGCAGCCTGAGAGTTGTATCTAACTGCATTGGTTCAGCTGCCTGAGCATAAGTAACTGCATCGGCTTACATCCATCTCTGGTCTCTCTGGTCTGCCCCTTTCACTGGTTGTCTGAAAGTAAATTGTAAGTACTCCAGAGCAGCAGAGATCTGTCATTTGCTCTACTCTGCAAAAAGCATCAGGCTCACTGATGGGTGATAACAAGGGTGCTGACCCAGTCTGTTTCCTCTCCCCCAGGCTCTCTCTGCTTTGCCAACATGGGAGTCGCTATCCTGGAAGCCACTCTGCCCATCTGGATGATGCAAACCATGTGCTCCCCAGAGTGGCAGCTGGGTAGGTTCCTTTTTATATCCCTCCTGATTATTGGCTGGACATGTAAAACCTCAGGCCCACTTCGGGTTGCCAATTGTGACCTGGGAAATTCTTGGAAGTTGCAGAGGGTGATGTTTGGCGAGGAGAGGGAGCTCAGCAGGAATGCAGTATCATAGAGTCCTGGAAACTGTCATTTCCTTCTGGAGAACTGATCTCTGTAGTCTGGAGATCAGTAATAATTTCAGAAGAACTCCAGGCCCCGCCTGCAGGCTAGCAACTCTATGACCTGTTCCAGGAGTGCTACATCTGGATGCAGCCATCCAAACATGATCAAAGGTGTGCAGTTCATAGAGAAGCACTTGGAATCAGAATCAATTACTACTGATTTCTAGTTAAGTGGAGAGAAATCATTAGCCTTAAAAGGATGAAAGCAACATCTAATGAGATCCATCCTCCAAACCAGAGGAAGGGGGCACAGATGAATTATAAAGGCCTCAGAAGGATAATTCCTTGTCCTTCCTTGTGGCTGTCAGAAGCTGAACAATTTACGCATGCTAAATATGCCTTATGCAGTATTTAGAGTTTCTGTTTCTTGAAGCAGAATTGGCAAGATTTTGGTGTAGTGGTTAAGTGCGTGGACTCTAATCTGGGAGAACCGGGTTTGATTCCCCACTCCTCCACTTGCACCTGGCTGGATGACCTTGGGCAAGCCGTAGCTCTGATAAGAGCTGTTCTTGAAAAAGAGCAGTTTCTGTCAAGAGCTCTCTCAGCCCCACCTACCTCACAGGGTGTCTGTTGTGGGGAGGGGAAGGGAAGGGAGTTTGTAAGCCGCTCTGAGACACCTTTGGGTAGTGAAGGGCGGGGTATAAATCCAATCTCCTCCTCCTCCTCTTCCTCTTCTTCTTCTTCTTCTTTTAAAGGAGAACCCGCACAGTTCTGCCTCTGTTTCATTTACAAAGGGACTTGCTAGGGTCTGCACCTTAGGGTCACTGGGTAGGGTTGCCAGCTCTGGGTTGGGAAATACTTTGAGATTTTTTGGGGTGGAGCCTGAGGAGGGCAGGGTTTGGGAATGGAAGTGACCTCAACAGGGTATAATGTCATAGATGCCACCTTCCAAAGCAACCATTTTCTCCAGATAAATTAATCTCTGATGTCTGGAGATCAGTTGTAATCCCAGGAGATTTCCATCCACCACCTGGAGGTTGGCACCCTATCACCAGGCCATAAAAACAGAAGGCTGTGCACTTTTCATTCTGTACCATGGACTGTGTCAGATTTCTCTAGATTCTCTCTGTCTTCAGACTTCAAATGAAACATGTGCCTGTCTGTGCAATGGGTTTCATTAGTTTTTCTCCTCCCACAGGTCTATGCCCAGGGTTGAATCAGGAGCAACCTCACTCACATGCAGACCTTAACAGAGTTACACCCTTATAAGCCCATTGAAGTCAATGGGCTTAGCAGTGTTTAACTGTGTTTAGGGATGCACCATTAATGTGCTCCATGTAAGGTTGTTTTTTTTTTTTAACAGGGCTCTTAATTTATGGCTTTATCTATTTGAAGTATGGAATATTCTTATAAGAACAGGATTAAAAAATAAATAATAGGTCTTGATGTCACAGGTACTAGCTACTCAGCACTTTGCCTAGTCCTTGTTCTGTCTGAACTCGATCCTCAAGAGAGGATTGCCAATGTGACAATCCTGTGATGAATGCACCTTCCAGATCTGAGCGGCTCCTGTGTACATGTACATCTAAACTCTCCCTTAGGAGGCTGAAATCTAGAGAAGGTGGGAATAAAGCAGGATACAGCACTTCCAGAGCAACCCTAAGGAGGTCTGCTCAGGATCCTACTCAGTTCTATCCAGTGGAACTTAGTCCCAGGAAAATGCTCTTATGATTGCATTACTCGGGGTCTAGCTACAGTCTGTCAGTACAGTCCCAAGCAAAGTTATACTCTTCTAAGCCCACCAACTTCAATGGACTTAGAAGGGTATATCTCAGGATGACATTTTTTGCTATTTGCTTTCAGTACTTTCTTCTGGTTGTATAATTAAAGGAAACCTATTTTAATGACTGTTTCACTTATTATTTTCTTGTTATTTATTATGTGTTATCTATTTGTATTACAAAATTGTAAGCATCCAGGGTACCAAACTGGCTAAAGAGACAGTGGGATGGAAGTATGAGATGTTTGTTTGGTGCACGTACACATCACAAAACAGATGTGTATGCGTTTTTACACGTAACATTTGTGGTATCTGGGGAGAAAGGGGCACTTCTTAAAAAATCTGGGACATTCAAGAGGAAAAAGGCCACATGGCTTTTGCAGAGGCACCTGCTGATTAAAAAAATCCCCAAACCAACCATTTTCAGAGGCACAGGGAGGACAGATCAGTACATGCCAATTAACCGGCTGCCTAGGATACGGGTCAGGATAATGAGATAAAATTGCCAACCTTTGTTGCAAAAACCACTGAAATCCAATTTGTGGAGGAATGACCTTTGGGGATGCTCTCAGCGGCACTTACTGCCAAAATGGAGTGGCTACCTAGGCTGAGCACAGCCCCTGACAGCTGCTAATCATATTAATACCTAGTCATCCAGGAGGAGCCCTCAGCCAGATAAGGACATTGTGGGAGGATGCAAGCAAGCACTGTCTCCTGCTGGCTTCTAGTTTCCTGGGGTGGGCAGCACAGCAAGGATGGAGGAGGTTGCTGAAGGTTTGTTGTGTTGGATTTGGGAAAGGGGGGGGAATTCTTTTTGTTATAAGGTTAGGTATAAAATCCATTCAGGTCAAAAGACCCAAAGGGCTAAATCACAAAGTCCATGTGGTGGACATGCAGCCATCATGACGACTCTGGACCAGGCAAAGGCCTGGGGTGCCATGCTGGGATTGAACCACAGTGTGCACAGGGAAGAGGCAATAGCTTCCCCCTGCGCTATTTACTTAGGGTTACCAACTCCAGGTTGGGAAATACCTGGAGATTTTGGGGGGTAGAGCCTGAGGAAGGTGGGGTTTGGGGAGGGAAGGGGAGGTACCTCAGCAAGGTATCATGACAGTAGTGTCCACTCTCCAAAGCAGCCATTTTCTCTGGAGAAACTGATTTCTGTCGCCCAGAGAGCAGTTGTAATCACAGGAGATCTCCAGCCACCACCTGGAGGTTGGCAACCCTACATTTACCCAACATGAAATGGTGCCACGCAGCCCCTGTTTGCCCCACTGAGGAAGCTTACAGGTAGCCATCGGTACACGGAACCTCCAAACATTCTGTAGAGCCTTCCAACATTATGTGATTGACCCCCACTCTGCAGCAGCCATTTTGTGATGGTTCCCCTCCGCCATGGCAGCCATTTTGTGGTGCTGCCCACTACCTGTTCACAAAACTCCAAAAGTGCCCCCACACTCAGCAAGTTGGGGGGGGGGCCTTGGGCTAGAGGGAAAGGGTTTTTCCACCTAGCATCCCACTCTCCTTCTCTGTGTTCTCTTAAGTTGGATTTCCAGACAAGTCTCCACTTCATCCTAGCTTTGTTTTCAATGCCTCTCCATACCTTTGGTGCTTCCCCGGCCACTTCCCTCTTCCTACATGACCTCTAGTCTCACGTGGCTGGGGAGCCACCATTGCCAGAGCCATGGTAACATCATCTCCAGTGCCTGCTAAGTAGGGTTACCAACCTCTAGGCGGGGCTGTGACTTGCTTTCCCAGTATTACAGTTGATCTCCAGACTTCAGAGATCAGTTCACCTGGAGAAAATGGATGCTTTGGAGGGTGGACTCTACAGCACTATCTTATGGCACTGTATCCAGGTCCCTCCCCTCCCCAAACCCTCCCCTCCCCAGGCTCCACCCCCAAACCTCCAGGAATCTCCCAGCCCAGAGATGGCAACCCTACGGCTGTCAGCTTGACTCAGCAGCTGCCGCATCCTTAGGTGAGCCTGCTTCCTCAGTGCTTGTTGAAGCTTCTGTCTGGCATCTTCCAGCTTCTCTGTTGCTGGGGCCTGCTGACTGAATGTTCTCTTGGTTTGTAGCATACTCTCTGCAGACCACCTTTTACTGTGTGGAGCATTCTCTCAGGTATCATCCACGGCTGGCTTCCACACAGGTGGGTTCCTACAGAGGCAAGTGTCGAAGGCCATTTAGGGCCATCATCCCAAAACCAGCCCTTCCAAAAGCACTCAGAAACAAATCTGGATCCAACATAGATCAAAAGTGGGAAAATATACCCCCCAAATAGCTAGTCACCCTCAGAAATCTGGCTACCCCAAGATAAAGGCAGCCCCAGGTATTGTGCTTGGCAGAGGTCAAGCCTGGAGCATGGACAACATTCAAGCTGAAACAATTTGGTTGTTGTTTTGCCACTTTGTGCTGAGGAGCAACTGGGCACTTTGTTAGATAGGCACATTAGATGGAGTTCTTTATTATTTGCAGAAGGCACGGTATGGAGACTGGATACAGATGAGTGATAGGCACTGTCCTTGTACTGAGTAGTTTAACAATGAAACCAACACAAGTCAGTTTGGATAGCTGCTTCTGCTTGCTTCCCTGGCACTTTGTAACAAAATGGGCAGGGCTTAGATTTTCCCAGAGAACCTGGAAGATAAATGAAAGGGACAGATGGAGGAAATTAAATGCTAACGACTGAGTTTCAATAAGAAAGCCTTGTTTTATTGGAGCAAACAGAGCAGTCTGGGAGGCATTTATAGTCTACAGGGGAGTAAATTAACAATGGGCTACTGTCAACCTATAACCAGTCAAATATTAGATGCTGGTTTAATTGTGACTGCAGAGCACTATGACTCTAGAACGGAGTGTGGGCTGGAAATGGAGGAGGGAGAAAAGGGGGCAGGATTTCATTTTGGCTAGGCACCAAAGGACCCAGTCCATCCCCTCGAATGTTGCACAGAGGAAAATCTAGAGATACTTGCAAAGGGTTGCCAACCAGCTGGGTGAAAAACATCCTGTCCCTTTAATAGAGACCTAGTGCATAGAAATGGGTATCTGAACCTTTTCATGGCATGGAGATGAATAACATCACCTGGGTAAATAATGTCCCACTAAGCCTCTGTTAAAGGGATAGGACTTTTTTTCTCCACACAGTTGGCAACCCTGTGCAGCACCCCACAGCATCCCCATTCTGAATTCTCATTCCAAGGATTAATGTCCAAGGTGTACCATCAACACAGGTGGCTCAAGGCTCTGCTATGTCAGCTGTATTCTAGATCCATGTTCTCTGCATACTATTAACAGTGCCAAAACGTGCTCAGCAGCTGCACTATATGAAGTGGTATTCCGTGCACCGCAGGGCACCTTATTGTTCCTGCACTTGCATTGAAATGTACATGCACTGAAGGCTTAACACCCCTGCTTTAACTTCTAAAGACCTGGTATAGGATGCAGAATCCTGAAGAAAGACCACACTAGCAACTCCTGCTAACAGTATTTCAACAAATTGCCCCCCTAAAGGAAAAAAAACCAGGGGCAATTATTTGCCAGGGACAGGGACCAGAAAACCAGACCCTATCTGGCAGATCAGGAGAGTTAGCACCAATGGAAGCTGGTCTGCTTGTGAGAGCTCAGCTGTGGAGTGTATTGTTAAGGGCTTATGTTCTAATTGCTGTGAATCAGTTGAACCTGTGGGTTAACCCTGACGTCGTATACCCAGAAGGAACAAGGGGCAGCCAGTGTGGTGGTGTGATTAGAATGTCAGAGTAGGATCTGGGAGACCCAGGTTTAAATCCCTGGTTTGATGTGGAAGCTTGCTGCGATGGCCCTGGGGCAGTCATACAGTCTCAGCCTGACATATCTCATGGGCTTGTTCTGACAATAAAATGGAGGAGAGGACAACAATGTACGCTCCTAGGGGTCCCCAGTGGGTTGGAAAGTTGTGTCCAAATGAAGTTTGTAAAGAAGTAAATAAACCAGAGGCCGTGGCAAAAGGAATGGTGATTGTTTGTTGATTGTTAGGAAGTAGCTCTGCCTAAATGCCCATCAGTGCTTGGAAGAGGTGACCTCCCCCTCCCAGGGGGTGACAGGCATGTGTCTGTGTGAAGAGCAAGCACAGTTTTAAATTCTAACAGTGGCACAGAGACACTGCTATGAGCTGGCTGGAACATCTTGGAAGCTGCTGGATCTCTGATGTGAGACAGTGGGTGGTCTGTGCTGGAGGAAAGCTGGCTCGCCTCCCCTTGTGCTCTCTGCTCATGCATTTGTAAATAAAGCAGGTGGTACAAAAAAACAGCACCAATCTCCCAAGAGCTCTGCTACCTCTGTGCACCTTCATTTAAGTCTGGTGCTTCTGTGTCTTACAGGGGTAGCTTTTCTGCCTGCCAGTGTGTCTTACCTGATTTGTACCAACCTGTTTGGGACACTGGCCAACAAAATGGGGCGGTAAGTAGAATCTGTCTATACCTGGATCTTGTCAGCTCTTGGAAGCTAAGCAGGATCAGCCTTGGCTAGTACTTGGATGGGAGAACCCCGAGGAAGATCAATGTTGCTGAGAGCCAGTTTGGTGTGGTGGTTAAGAGCGGTGGACTCTTATCTGGAGAACAGGGTTCAGTTCCCCACTTGCCCACATGAAACCTGCTGGGTGACCTTGGGTCAGTCACAGGTCTCTCAGAGCTCTCTCAGCCCCCACCTCCCTCACAGGGTGTCTGTTGTGGGAAGAGGAAGGGAAGGAGATTGTAAGCCGCTCTGAGACTCCTTCAGGTAGTGAAGGGTGGGGTACAAAGCCAACTCCTCTTCTTGTATGCAGAGGCAGGCAATGGCAAACCGCCTCTGTTTGTCTCTTGCCTTGGAAACTCTATGGAGTTGCTGTAAACCAGATCTGGCGGGCAGGTCCTCTCCCCCACCAAGTGGAACCTGTCTGTCTATTTCTTCCTCCCTTCCCCTGCGATGTTTCATAATTCTGTTCCTAATTTCTTCTTTTCATTTTCAAAAGGTGGCTTTGTTCATTGATTGGGATGGTGCTGGTGGGAATCAGTCTTCTTTGTGTGAGTATGATGCCAGATCTGTGCTCCAAGACGGATGCACAGAATAGTCAGTTGGGAAACCATGAGAAGGACCATGTTCTCTTCCAGCACCTGTGTCTGGGACGGAAAGCTCAGAGGAGAATTTAGAGGTGGGAGCTTTGGTCCTAGGCAAGATTCCCCATTCTATGATGACAGACCAAGGCTCTGCTCTTCCAAAGAGATCCAGCCCCCATGTAGTAGGGTCATTGGAAAAGCAATAGGCTTACTGGAAGGGGATGCTGATCAGAAGTTGGGGTACATTTACAGAAAGAAGTGAGGCTGGACATCTTTATTAAATTTCTTGATCAGAGTCATGCTGAGTGCTTGAATAGTTATGTTGGATTGAGGGACACCTGCCCTCCTTTCCCTTCCTGCTCCCAGCAAGGCAGAAAAAGAAGACAGGAAAGAGATGGGGTCTCCCCGCTACCTGATTGCTGCATTAGTCCATACACTGTGCCAGTCTGTAAAGTAGACAAGAGATAGTACTGTGAATTGTATTCGATTCCCTGGTCCACCCATTTCCTTCCTTTTTTCTCCCCTACAGATTCCCTTGGCGCAAAATATCTATGGACTCATTGGGCCCAACGGTGGGGTCGGTATTGCCCTTGGTAAGATTACGAAGGATTCTGGGTTTTGTACAAAGGTGTTCACAAGCAACACTAAAAGCATAAAGTTCTGCATATGGGCGGGGGTAGACCTGCAGCAGCTATGCCTTACGTAACAAGCAGTTGCACCGTGTGCACTGCCCCAGGAAATGCACTCTGTTTTGAATGATCTGACTTACTGATTTTATAGCAAAATTTCTGCTCTCAAATAAAGACAAGACTCAACTCACCCCCCAGCCTATTTTAAGCCTGTGGGGGGGGGGGGTCTGAGGAGCTGGGGGGGCACTTCAATGGCATATAAGAGTCCACCTTCCAGAGCAGCTATTTTCTCCAGGTGAACTGATCTCTGTTGGCTGGAGATCAGTTATAACCCCAGGAGTTCTCCAGCCACCACCAGGGGGTTGGCAACCTTATGTTTGCAATATGGGGGTGGGGGAATTCCCCCTCCATCCTCTATATGTGCACACCTGGATTAATTTCTCATGGTATTTTTTCCTATTCTGATTATAGGCATGGTGGATTCCTCAATGATGCCTATTATGGGATACCTGGTGGATCTTCGGCATACCTCTGTCTATGGCAGTGTCTATGCCATTGCTGATGTGGCTTTCTGCATGGGCTTTGCTGTTGGTATGAGTGAACACAAAGTCACCCTGCCCTTGTTTTTGTCTATTGCCTGTTGTTCATTTCCAGTTTTTAAATCGCCCCTCCACAATTTACATAGCTTTTAGGGTTCTGGGTTTTTTTTTTAAAAAACCAATTGATCTTCAGAGCACTGGCAGTAAAGCTTTGATCTTTTAACAAGCAGCCTTGGTGGGGGGGACGGGTGTCAGGGGAAACAAAGAGATGTGTTACCCGAGACAGTGAGGACAGTTCCCGGGTGGGTGGCAATGAATGAGCAATCTGGATCGTGCGTTTTCCCTGAGCCCATAGCAGTGTACTGAAATGGCGCGGCTTTGGAAGGAAGATGCAAGACGTATGCACCATAAAATGAAAAAAGCATGTTTATGGCACAATGGACTGTACACTCTATAGCAGAGGTGTCGAATTTTGTCGGGCTGGACCATATGTGCCACAAAACGTGATGCTGGGTGCTGGAGATATAAACTTCATAAAGGACAGCAACTGGGGCGGTGTGTCCTCACTGCAAGGCCCCGTGGTGCAGAGGTGCAGAGGAAAACCCACATGGGTGGACTGGAGAGCCAACAGTACAGCACTGGGCAGACACTCCCATGCCCCAACAGGGGATTGTCTGCACCCTCCCACATGCAACCGCTGATCTCTGTGGCCATCTGAGACAGCATCCCTTTAGCTGCAGGCTGAGTAGAGAGCTATGGATGAGGTTGCAGTGGCTCCCATCTTCCCAGTCCCTGAAGTGAAGGGGTTCTGCTTGATTGCTGCAGATGAGATTGTCCTGCTGTGCTGAAGCCATAATTGGAGTGGTTCCACCTACCCGTCCCTGAGCAGCCTCCTTTTCCCTCCCTTGCACCAGTCGTTCGCAGGCCACACAAGAGCCCTAGACAGGCTGGTTCTGTGGGCACCACCACGTCCTTTTATTGCATTGACTAGGAGTCTCAATCCAGACTTCTATGGGCATATATTGGAGTAACTGCAAAGAACTGCACTTCAGGCATGGTTGACAAGGGCACCCAAATGGGTAGAAAAGGGAAGTTCAATGGTGCTGAGTTTGCAGAAAAGGAAAGACGATAACATGGGACCTTGCTGGGTGACTGTGGGCCAGTCACATACTCTCAGCCTCGCCTACCTCGCAGGGTTGTTGCGATGATACAATGGAGGAGAGGAGAATGATGTAAGCTGCTTTGGGTGCCCACTGGGGAGAAAGGCAGGGCAAAAACATAGTAAAATAAATTTCATGTGAATGGTCAGGGAGATCACATATTTCCCTGGCAATCTGCCTGCTTTCAATTACTTCTTGGATCCCTTTTCAGTTCCATTGGTACAAACTGACACAATAGCAGCCATCAGTTTTAATGGCAGTGTTTCTTATTAAAATTCACTCATGTGGCTGGGGAAAAAGGGTGATGGCAGGTATGTTTCGGGTGTGGAGAAATCAAACAAGAAATCTGTCTGGATAGGAGACTATGGGGGAACCTTAGGAATTCTGCCATAAGTCCCGTGGAGGAAAGGTGGGATATAAAAGTGATTAAAAAATAATCATCCTGTTGTTCCTTATTTCCAGGTCCTTCTACAGGGGGTGCTCTTGTACGAGCCATTGGCTTTCCCTGGCTCATGGTTGTCATTGGTGGAATCAACCTTCTGTATGCCCCTTTCTGCTGGTTCCTACGGAGCCCCCCAGCCAAAGAGGAAAAGATTGTAAGTTTTTCTCTGACAATGTAAACTGGCTGAATCCAAGGAGTCCTCACATTTTTCTAGGTCACATCAATCCAGAAGTTCAACACATACATGTATGATACTTCTGTACCATACTGGAATTGTGAAAAGCAGTCTTCAAGAACTGTGCAAGATGATGCCCACACCCATGCCATGCTGAGAGTCAGGGTGGCGTAGTGGTTAACAGTGGCAGACTTTAATCTGGAGAACCGGGTTTGATTCCCCACTCCTCCTCATGAAACCTGCCGGGTGACCATGGGCCAGTCACAGTTCTCTCAAAACTCTCAGCCCCACTACCTCACAAGGTGCCTGCTGTGGGGGGAGGAAGGGAAGGTGATTGTAAGCTGTGTTCCCTCTGAGTTAGTGTGAGCTACCTCACAGTTTTTTAGCCTCTGGCTCACACGTTTTTGTCTTAATCTCAGGAAGGATGGCTCCAGAGCAAACTAATCTATGCAGCAGACAAATTGCTCACTTGCAACTTTAATGCTAGTAGCTCACAAAGTAGAATTTTTGCTCACAAGACTCCACAGCTTAGAGGGAACATTGATTGTAAGCCACTTTAAGACTCCTTACGGTAGAGAAAAGCAGAGTATAAAAACCAACTCTTCTTTTTTCTTCTAGAGGATAGATTGTGACTGTCATGGATAACTGGGACAGCCCTTAGAGATGAAGAGGGAATACAGAGCAAGGGATTCTTTCTTTAGTTAATCTGTTCAACTAAAGTATCAAAAATACCCTGAATGCCCCCCTTTTGAGTTGCTATAGTTTGCGTCACTCAAGCCTCTGTTTACAGCAGCATAGGAATCTGGCTGCAAGGCATAGATGTAACAGATGGAAAGGCAAAGAAGGAGGTTGTATAGGAAGGTGTTCTGGAAAGATGATGGGGAAACCTGTTGATAGCATAGCCTTTTCTTTGCTTTTTCTATGGGGGGTATAAATCATTTTGTATGGAGGAATGTTTAATCATAACAGACTTTATTGACACTTTCAGTTGTTCAAGCCAGGCACAGTTATCCTCTCAGCAAGAACTAGAGCTTGGGTTCTGCAGGACCAGGGAGAGCTCCTAGGGAAAGTGGAAGTTGTTCCCACAGAGTCCAGAATGTACCTGGAATTTTATATCCACAAGCAGGATAGGATGGCTGTCACAGTATCACTTGCCGGATGAAGTTGCAAGAAATTTACAAGGGCAACACTGTGGCCATGACTGTTGCTGGGTGGGCCAGTGGGTACATCAATCAATCTGGAGCATCTTTTCATCATACCTAACCAGTTTCACTGATCTGATTTAGCATCAGACAGCTGAATGTCTTGTTCCTTTCACCCCTCAGGCAATTCTTAGTGAGGGATGCTCCATGCAGACCAAAAGCTACACTACCCAGAAAGTTCTCCGGGACTTTCCATTGACCGACATCAGCGATGAGGAAGTGGAGAGTGAAGAATAGAAGAAAGCTCTGTCAAAGGCTCCCCCCTTAAAGCCACAAAGTTTGCCTCGCCTCCTCCAAGACTCGGAGAGCTCCTTGGGCTGCTTTCTTCCCTCTTGTGGGTCAATGGAGCTTCTTGGTATTAGGTCAAATGCCAGGACTTTTGGATTCCACCTTTAGCTAGCTTGCACCTTTTGCTAGTGGAACTCGGAGCAAACATCAGTTAGTCACTCGTCTGCTTCTCATCTTCAAAGAAAGCAGCCTTCCTTACAAAGCAATTTCCTCCCATGGTATCATCTGTGCTAGGGGTGAGCTCAATGATATCAAGATGTATTATTTAGTGTGTAGAAAGTGCTTATGATTCATGGCTGAAAAGCACTCGCTGCAGCAAAATAAAACAGGAGTCCAGTAGCACCTGGAAGACTAACAACATTTATTGCAGCATAAGCTCTTGGAGGTCAGAGCTCGTTTTGCATCCTATACGTGGCTGTTACACGTGGGACCTTTTTTCTTTTTGGCCTTCCCAGTACGGGGTTTGTTGATTTAGAAAATGTATAGGCTGCCTCTCCAGAGACCTGCTTGAGTCACAACTAAAAGAATAAATATAACCTAATAAGCCATTCAAAACAGGATAAATCGAACCCTGTGGCTTCACCTTTGCTGTTTTGGCTTGCCTCTCTTTGCTATCCTGGATGGGTTTGGGATGGCCGGCTTCTCTGCTGGCCTCAGAATGGGAAGGAGAGGGGGTTCAGGCACCCTGGTCCTCTTCTTTCCCTCCAAGTGAGCTTTCTCACCCTCTATGCTCCACCCAGTTTTTCCTCCTTGGCTTGGCAGCCTCCCTTCTATACCACCCTTGGGCCCACCCTCTGGACCTTGGCTCCAATAAGAGTTCAGCCCTATCACTTCCTGGAAGTGATAAAAGGAGGCTGAATACCCACACTCAGGGCTATCTGTCCTTTGCTGCCCCTCCTGGGCTTTACAGGTCGCAAGCCCAGCCTCCCCCCCCTCCATTTTCTTCTTATGCTGGCCCTTCCCAGCTGCCATCCTTCACTCTTGCAGGCCACTTCTGGGCTGTCAGGGTCTCCAGCTTCCTCTCCAGCACTGGTGGAGGCCACTACCTGTTTGGGTCATGTTTTGACCTGGCTCCCAAAGGAAAGTCAGCCAGGTGCCAGGTGAGCCTCAAGAGGGAGAAGAATTCCAAAGGTAAGGTGCCACCACTGAAAGACCCTGTTGCTGCCAACCTCCGCAAGTAAAGGTATAGAGACTCTGGCTTGAAAAAAAGATCTTAATTGGTTGGTTGTAACACCATGAAACCACTCTTCCCAATAAAGACAATGAGATAACTTTGACTTGGGTCAAAGTAGCAAAGTAACACCACCCAGGACTAGGTCGGTATGCTGTTCTAAGATGTGAGATTTATCATATATAGCATTGATGCCGTTTTTGATAGAAACCTCTGGGGGGGATTTGTGAAGACTGTTGTATGAGAAGAGCCTTTGACCTAGATTTGCTGAATTCTAGAAGGCTTTGGGGCCGCCCTCCTCACCAAATACACCTCACAAATATTGCGCACAAGATCAGCACCCACACATCACATCTCTGCCGGGATAAATTGCAAAGAAGACCAGCCTGTGCTCGGGACTGATTGCATCTCTCCCTGTCTGTGTCGCCCAAAGAACTGCAATTTCCGTTTGGCACTGTCAAAGGCGCAAGACTGGGAAGGGAACCGGGTGACGCTTAATAACGTTGTCAGGTTTCCAGAGGAGCGAGGGGAAGGGTCATCAGAGACGACCTGCTCTCAGATGACAAATGAAAACGCCGGAGATGCTGAGCCCTTGGCTGCCCTCCAGCAAATGAGTATTTTTAACCACGAGTCTCCCTCGTGGCCCTTTAGGCAATGAGAGTGACACAGGAATGCCGCAGCAAAATGGGGATTTGTCTGGAGACAGAGAAGATCTCTGTTATTAAATGCAAAAGGGGCTGACTTTTCGAAAGGCTACAGGGGGCTAATGCAGAAGCATGTCCTTTGTAGTTGCTTCTCAGCCTTCTGGGTAAGTGATGCAGTGGGAAATGACTGGAAGAGGCAGGAGGAGCCCTTCCCTGGCGTAAAAGACAAACTCAAGAAGCTGCCTGATGATTACTCAGGCCCAATAGTCTATCCAATGCAGTAGGGTCTCCCCAGGGTCTCAGGCAGAGGTCTTTCACATCCCTTACTACACAGTCCTTTGGGCGTGATGTGGTAGGAGGACGAGGAGGCAGAATCCACAGCTCCACAGATCAGGCACGGGAAGCACCCACTAGAAAAACAGCATTTAAAGGGTTCCTTTTAAATGCTGTTTTTCTAGCACGGGCTGCCCATGCCTGATCTTCAAGCAGCGAAATTGCCACTTGGAGTTCAGGGAAGGCATGAGGCTGGCAGCCACCCCTCTTGCTCACCTGCAAGATTTAAAGGGCCTGCTAGCTGATTGGTGGGCCATGTGCTCCCACCAATCAGCTGGAGGGCCCTTTTAATGTCACAGGAGGAGGGGGAGAAGGGCAGCAGATGTTGTGGGGCGTGCCTCACGTTGGAGGGGGCGGAGCCCCCAAATGGCCCACTGTCACTACGGGCTTGATTGGTACCTTCTTCGGTGGGACATAAGTGGCCATTTGGCTTGTGTGTCCAGAAGCAGGAAAATTGCTTTATCTGAGGATCAAATGTGTCATCTACTTGCGTTAAGAAAAAGTCGATTCACCTGACAAGATGACAGCTTGTTTCAAAAGTGTCAACTTCTTCGCATCATGTGTGTTCTCCATGTGTGTAGGCTGCTGATGTACCTATGTCACGCTGTGCAGAATATTAACCTGCAGTAAATATGCTTGCGGACATAATAACTAGTTGCCACAAGCAAATGCGGATTGTCTTTGAAGTATAATAGGAATCAATATCTCCCCAATATCTTTCTTGTCCTTGGAAGAATGGTGATCTATGTCTGGTCAGGTAGAGAATAAGGAGGAGGAGGCAGGAGAAGACGCATTCAGAAATGCACACCTCTGGATGTTTGACTAAAATGGTGCTGATAGTTGGGCTGAAGTCTCTCTCTTACCGCCTAAAAAAAATCTACCACTTTTGCTTTGATTTTTGTTCTGTTTCCTGAGGCCGATGTTGACAAGGTAATTAATTTTCAAATGCTGAGCTATTGAGTCAAAACAAAGCTCCTTTGCAGAGAAAGCTTCCATTGTACAAAATGGTCTATTCAGATGAGGAAAAGCCTGAAGTCTTCTCGTTCATGTGTAGCGCTTTTAGCCTGCCTTTAGGAATAGGATTTGATCTGTTTTCTGAACAAGGAGGGCAAAACTTCCATTGTGGAGATCTGGACACAGACATGTGCCTGCCTCCTGATAAAATAAACAGGAAGGACTATAAAAAAGGTCTCAGTTTTAAAATCTGGTTATAAATCAAACCAAGGGTTTACTTGCGTGTAAGGACCTCTAGTGGACAAATTTGATAACAAGCTGTTCCAGAAATTGAGGGATTATTGTGTCCAAAACCAAAATCCATATAACATTGTGTATTAAAACTAAGCAAAATGATACCAAACGATGTGTACATTTTCAAGTTCCTGCAGTTCCATCAGGCTGGACATTTAAACACACACACACACACACACATTCTAAATTTTATATTCACAGCAGTGGTTGTTATTGTTCTTCCAAGCCCTGGGATGCTTGATGTGTACTGCGGCCTGGGCTGCAGTGCCTCCCAAATATCTCCAGACAGGAGCTGAAAAATCTCCCCCTGGTTATTTTAGACATCTAACTTAATGAAGAGCTGTAGAGAATTCAAAAACATATGCACTGTTTTGTGTCATTCTTGTGGGTCTTAATAAAGCTGTCGTTTATGGATTTTATTTTAAACCAATGTTTATTAATTTATTTAAAATATTTACGAGCTGTCATTCTTCCACACAGAGCTTACAATATTAATAAAATACATAAAACAAATTAGATAAAAACATAAAACCACACTTTAAAAACCAGAGTTTCGGACTGCTTTAATCAAATGCAGTCCTAAATAAAATGACTACCCGGAACACTGTTTTGAAAATACACTAAGGATTGTGGTTACTGAAATGGTAGTAGAAACTCCATATGCTCAGAGGCACTCTCTTTTCCCTTGTTACTTCAATTGTGTGTGTGTGAGAACATGTGTTTGTGCCGTTTCCCATAACATGAGACATTGGGGCACCAAAAAAAAGATGATGGACAGTAGGTTCAAAATAAGACCTCCCTACTTCCTCACACATAATCACTTTATGGCACTCGCGGCCACAGAACGTTCTGGTGGCTAATGAAATGGCTTTCAAAGAGGGTTAGCCAGACTCATGGAGACTGAACCGACTCATCGATAACTAGGATGGCATAAACCTCCATGTGCAGAAGTGGAAAGGCAGGTGCTTAGAGCTAACCCTAACCCTGCTTGGCATGCAGAAGGTCCCAGATTCAATCCTCAGCATCTCCAGCCCAAAAGGATCAGGTGGTAGGTGATGTGAAAGACCTCTGCCTGAGATTCTGGCAAGCGGCTGCCATTCTGAGTAGATAAGACTAATCTTGATGGAAAAATGGTCTGATTCAGTAAGTAGGTTGGGAAATACCTGGAGATTTGGGGGTGGAGCCTGAGGACGGTGGGGTTTCAGGAGGGGAGGGACTCCACTGGGGTACAATGCCATAGAGTCCACCTTCCAAAGTGGCTATTTTCTCCAGGTGAACTGACCTCTGTTGCCTGGAGATCAATTGCAATCCCAGATCTCCAGCCAACAGGTGGAGGTTGGCCAACTCTAAGGCAGCTCCAGGCCTTCAGGTGTACTACTGATTACGTGAGGGGAGGGGCATGTCCCAGAGTGGCACCCGATGTCCAAATGTATATAACACTGTACTAGATGGGATTGTTATTGATGTGATCCAGCGAGGCCCCTCCTAGGCTGATTTGGGGGCCTCATTGGGCAGAAAGGTTGTTGGTAAATAAATAAATTCCTAAAAAATATTGGAGATTCTTAAAACCCTTCACCATTAATTTGAACAAGCTTTATATTAATTAATAATAAACTGAATCGAGTCTTTTCATTTCCCGGGAATGCTCTTCTCTTCCAGCCCCCCCACTTCTCAAGACAGAAACAAGCTTTCCGAAATTGTATTTACCAATCAGCAAACGGGGATTTTTTAATAAAAAAGTATCAGCATCGTCTGATTGGTCGCTTGCAAGCAAAACCCCGCCTCCCACCTCTGCAATCTATCCAATTCAGAATCACCGTCTACCACACTCAGCCCCGCCTCTGCCAGGGCGGATTTTGCAATTTGCCCGACCTTCTTTCACCCCGGATGGTGTCGACTGCGAGATTCTCGCGAGATTTCTTGTGCTCGTAGTATCGGCGTGTGTCCATGAGTTAGGTGGGTCGCCTTCGCCGGCTGGAGGAAAATGCACTCGGATGACGTGAGTCCCGGCAGAAAGTGGGGTCGGGGCTGGGATCGGGGCGAGGGGGGTGGGCTTGACTCGTTATCGTCCGGCTACTCCAGGTTCAGGCCTCTGCGTGCGCCTGGGATCCCTTAACTTTGTTTCCACGTGGGCTGGATGGGGGGGGGGGGTAGAAGTTGACTCCTGTTTCCAGTTCACTGGGATCATGAACAGCAGAGAGTGCTTTTGAGCATGTGCAAAGCAGGCGCTCTGTTGCTGCTGGGGACAGAACTGTAAGGAGAGCCCTTGCTCGGTCTAGCCCAGCATACTGTTTTCCCACGATGGCCAACTAGGCACGTACAGGAAGCCCCTATACTGAGCGTGAAGCCCCCCCTCTTCCACCACGGTAATTGTGATCGAGATACACTGCTTCTAGAGGTTCTGTTTAACTACTTTCAAGTGAGTAGCCGTATTGGTCAGAAGCAGCAGAACAAAGTTTGAGCCAGTTTGCAACTTTGAGGCCAACAAAAGTTTTATTTTTATTGTTTTGTCTGAAGAACTGTGTTTTGCACACGAAAGCTTACACTTTGAATAAAACTGTTGGCCTCAAAGGCGCTACTTGACTCAAGCTTTGTCCTGCCATTTAACTACTGTGGCTAAAAGCCGTTAAGGCTGCCTTCTGAGAGTCATATGGCTTTAACCCTCAAGGTTAGGGCTACCAAGGGAAAAAGTGTATTTCCAAGCTGAAGCCTTGGGGATTTCTGTATGTAGAACGACCCCCGAGGGCATTGTAGTCAGGGTGCTTTTTCAGGAAGGTGCTGGCTGACCGTATCTGTACAGGTTTGATGGGCACAATAGTGAACGTGGGCAAAAATTGAAGGAAATGGAAGAGTCATGAAACATGAGAGACTATCAAGTGCAAAGCCTTGGCATTCTTTTACAGTGGAAGGTGATCAGACAATAAAAATCTGGAAAGGCAGATCAGCTGGAATTCCAGTTATGGTACACCACAGTCCCAGGTGGAATTAGAGCACTGACTTCAGTATTTCCAAAACTAGCCTGATCTTGTCAGATCTCGGAAGCTAAGCAGGGTCAGTCCTGGCTAGTGTTTGGATGGGAGGGATGCCAGGCAGGCAATGGGAACCACCTCTGAACGTCTCTTGCCTTGAAAACCCTATGGGGTCGCCTTAAGTCAGCTGTCACTTGATGGCACTTTCCACCACCAACTTCAGTACCTTCCTTAAGGTCTTTCTGTTTCTATTTGCTTTGTTAATAATGTGAAAACTTGTGGCAGGCTGCCCAGTGATGTTACCCTTACATTACTGCTGCATCACTTTTTCAGAAGATGCTTTAAAAAAAAATCCTATACAGGAGAGTTCTTGTTTAAGGATTATTTTTTTCCTCCCTTCATGACCTTCTTCTGACTCCTGTACTGATACCGTAGTATTTTTCACTGTGGCTCAGCTTTACGTTCAATTAAAATAGTCAGTCTCCGAAACGGTTAAGTAATCACTCTTATGTTTGGCCTGGAAGGTTAGGAGCAATGTTAACACATCTTCTTTTTTGCCAGATTGTCTGGGACACTCTTGGCAACAAGCAGTTCTGCTCCTTCAAGATCAAGTGAGTATTCCTGTCTTGACTGCTCTTCTTGTGCCAAATTCAGGGGCTGCTGGAGCCATTATTTTGTGTGGCAAAATTCAGCATTGCTAGATTTGGCCAACCAGCTTGCATTGGTGGAGCTGACATTTTCAGGATGCAGGTCTACCTGGAGTAGTTTGGACTGAGAAGGACAGTTTCTTGGCTGCATGTTCCAGGCAGCCTGCTCTTCCGGTATCTGCTTGGTGCTGGGAAACTCTGGCATGGCTATGGAGCAGTTCTATAGGAGAAGCTGGGGTGCAGAGTTACCAGAGAGATAATCTTCTGCCATTTCAGAAGGGGGTTGATTTAAAAGCAGGCATTGGATAGCACAGTTTCCTTATGATGTGACTGGCCTGCACCTGTGGCTTCATGCAGGGGCTGACTTTGAGTACTTCTAGAGATGCGGTTCCCTGCTCCCCTTGTGAAATCTGAGGCAGTATATTCATGAGAAGTACATCTGGGGCAAAATATCAGAGTGGAAATGCTCTGATGCCACAACTTAGAATATAAAAATTTGCCCAATTGTATGTGATTTTTTTTGGTTCTATAAATAGCATAAAGATATCTTTTTTTTTTGTTTCAGTTAAATTCATCTGGAATGATGTGGCTGTGGACTAACATTTGCTAATATGGATTAGAGTTAACCTGCAGTGTGTAAAACACAGTGAACTACTGCTTCATTTCAATCCTCTTATTTGTCCTTATTTGCAGGACAAAAACACAGAACTTCTGCCGGAATGAGTTTAACATAACTGGCCTGTGCAACCGTTCCTCCTGTCCCTTGGCCAACAGCCAATATGCTACGATCAAGGAAGAGAAAGGTGAGGGCCTTGGCTGCTACTCCTCAGAGATGTATTTGGTTTGATGGGCTGGATAAATCCCTGGGTTCGCCTGTCTAGCCAAGGAGAGAGGAAGGTGACACTGTTTTTATGGCAACTGTGCACCCCCTCTGAGAATGTGGGAAAGGGCTGCTTCCTTTCTCCTAGGCGGGCATGTGAAGGACACCTACAACTCAGCTTAGAAGGTTGATGCTCCAGTACTCCCAGAGCATCAGTCTTCTGGCCTTATGTGATCTGTGTTTTGACTACAGCAGACTTGGTGGTAACTCTGTATGCTGCCTCTGTTCCTTTTTTTAGGGCAGTGCTTCCTTTACATGAAGACAATTGAACGTGCTGCTTTCCCCAATCGGTTATGGGAGAGGGTAAGTCACCCCTCCTGTAAGTTCTCCGGTATCAAGAATGGTAGCTTTCTAGCAGTTAATGTGAAAAGGGGTTAAAAGCATTTTGCAGATGTTCTTTTAGGGCTCAGATTTATATCTCTAACTGGGTTGGAAATGCAGTATTTTAAATGTGGACTTTCATATATTGATTGTGCCCTACAGTTAGACTTATCTGGACAGATGCTAACAGAATTTGTAAGGGAAATCTGGCCCGCTTATTTTTATTTAATTAAAATATTTATACCTTGCCTTTTGGAATAAATAATATATAAATATAAAGCCACATAAATAAAACAAACAAGGCCAGCCAGTAGACAAGAGCATTATTATATGCTGTAACGCCTAATGTATCTCTCCTTCCCCCTGTAACAAACTACTAAGCCCATTGGAACAGAATCTTTTTCAGACTCTGGATCCTTTTGGTTTGTTGATATTGCTGCAGATACTCTGATAAAAAATTTACTAAAGCAAATTGCTGGAAGGTGGCAAACACTATGTGTTCTAAAATCAAAATTTTCATGAAAGCTTTAGGTGGAGTTAACCAAGCAATCCAGATTCATTTGGCTTTGAACTGGAAGAGGACTGAATAACATTCTTAAAGGAATATAGGGGTAGATCACTTACTTTTTGGACCAACAAACTAACCAAGATCTCCTGCTTCTGTCCTTAATCTCCTTAAGGGCTGAATTGTGTAGTATTTCTCTCTAAGGTATTTTAAATGGGATGTGGCATTTTTCTTTGAGAAGTTGCCTGATTTCCCTCCAGGTTTTCCCTGTACCCATTGTGGTGCCACTTCTGGCATGCTGGGTTCCACTGCTTCCCTATTTTCAGAGCTGCTGCAGACTTTTCCCATCTTTGTATTTCCGGCAGGTCCGGCTGAGTAAGAATTATGAGAAAGCGTTGCAGGAGATCGATGAGAACCTCATCTACTGGCCCCGCTTCATCCGGCACAAGTGCAAGCAGCGCTTCACCAAGATCACACAGTACCTTATCAGAATCCGCAAGCTGACACTCAAGAGACAGTGAGTTGTGGTGCTTGGTGGCAACTGGGTGTTTCTGTTTGAGCTGGTTATATTGCCGCATAGAGGCCTCTTGCTGATGGAGTTAAGGGAGAGTGCAGCAGAGATGCGTTCCTAGTTTTGTGTTGCTGCCTGGTGTGCAGAATCACTCCACTAATGGCTGCTTCTCGTCTGCAGGAGGAAGCTTGTCCCCTTAAGTAAGAAGGTCGAACGGCGAGAGAAGAGACGAGAGGTAACATAACTGTTGTAGTGACTGCTCATAGCTGAACTGGCATTTTGCCCCCTGCCCATTCTCCTTGCATTTTTGTGTCCTCTTGGGGGGGAAGAGGTGATCTGGGAATGGGTTAATCTTATCAGAAGACTGACTTTCCAGAGACTTATCATTAAAATTTAGACCATTTAGATGCTGTGGCTTACAACAGACTGTTCAAAATTCAAATAGCCAACCCGAGTAAAACTAGCTCAGCAGCCATAAAACCAGCAGTATATTGGCATATAAAACAAATAAAACTATACCAGCGTGCTATAGAGACTGGGGTACGCCTCGTCCCTTTAGGGCTTGGGACCATCCTTCCCCCCTTCTCTTCTAAAGGGTCCCTCTCTGCTCTCAGAAAATCCAAAAGGTAGTTGTTCAGGAGATGGGCACGATAATTCCAAAGGGGAAGTGAGAGAAAACCCTCAGTACCACAGGATGTGTTTGGGACTGAGGAAATACCGTATGTGAGTGCTCCTGCAAAGCTCTTCCTCTGTCACCTGGATTGCCAGAAGTTGATTGGTTCTCTCCGGCCTTCAATCATGAGCTTCTGTTGCTTGAATTTCCTTTTTACAGTTTGTGAGAAGGCTGCCCACCAGGTGATACATGAGACACTCCTCTTATGAGAACAAGGAGACTTCTCTTATCTGACCTCCCCCATCAAGATCTTCCCTTTGGGCTGACCATTATGTATAGATGCAAAGTTAGCATCCATCAGGAACAGGGCCTCTTCTGTGGTTGCCCCAATACTGTGGAATACCTTCCCCCAAGAGGCTCATTTGCCACAAATGCTCTTCTAATCAGGAAAACTCCTCCTCTGTCTTTCAGACCTTTTCTTTGAGATGCTGGTTCTGAATTTTATCTAGCTGCTGCTTGGATAAAGTTTTATTGGTTTTGAAATTGTGCTAATTTGATAGGAGGCTCTGTTGCAAGCAGCGATTTAGGACAGAACATGAATTGAGTAAGCAGATAAATTGACGGCGGCTCTAGAAAGTCCTCCCTCCTGGTGGAGCCAGCCTGTCCCTGGATGGCGTCCTTCCCTGAAAAGGTGGCCAACTGCCCATCCATTGCTTCTGTCTCTGAATTACCTTCATATTTCCTTTCTCTGTGCCTTTCCTGATAGGAAAAAGCCCTGATTGCTGCTCAGCTGGACAACGCCATTGAAAAAGAATTGCTGGAGAGACTCAAGAAGGAGACGGTATGGGCTGCTGTAACATCTTAATGCATTGGGCTGGGGACGTGTCTCTGCAGTAGCTCGGTTACCAGTTGGCTGGCAGTACAGAAAGGGAAATGGCATGGAAATCCTCACTAATTTATTGCCATGCTGTTTGAGCAGGGTTTTGTATGTGGTATTCAGGCTGAAATGGTTGGGTGGAGGCCAGAACATGAGGTGGCAGATTTTTGGGCCTAGGGAATGCTCTGTGAGCTCCTGGTGCCATCGCACTGCATAGGTTAGATCCTTATCACTGTGTGGATGGGTGGCTACTGGGAGCCTCACAAGTGGCTTTGAGCTTTCTGAAGAGGAACAACAGCATGTCAGTGTAACAGCTTGAATAACCAGGCAGAGCCATAGCACCTGCTGATGTGACCTGGGTCAGTCCAAGCTCTGGCACAGCTGTTCCTGAAAGAGCAGTTTGTGTTATTCTCTCAGCCCCACCTACCTCACAGGGTGTCTGTTGTGGGAGGGAAGGGAAGGAGTTTGTAAGCTGCTCTGAGGCTCCAAATGAAGGGCAGGGTATAAATCTAATCTCTTTTTCTTCTTCTAAGTTGAGGGTGCGGCTGTTTGGTTTACAATATTCATTTTGAGTTGAGTATCGGGGACTCTAGATCTATTGTTTTCAGTACGTACTGGTACCAGCTCAGGTACATATCTGGTTGTGTAAAAAAAAGAAAAGAAAAAGGCTGACACATTTTTCAGTTTTCGAAAACTACAGTAGACCCTTGCCATTTGTGATCTGAGGTTTCACATATTTGCAGTCCAGTCACATGATGCATTCTCAAGGCTGTTTATTCCCACCATGTCACGATCAGTCTTTTTTTTTTTGTCATCAAGTCATAGCTGACTTCTGGTGATCCCTCATGGGATTTTCAAGGCAAGAGACTTTCAGAAGTGGTTTGCCATTGCCTGCCTCTCCGTAGCAACCCTGGACTTCCTTGGTGGTCTCTCTTCTAAATACTCACAGAGGACTGACCTTGCTTAGCTTCCAAGATCTGATGAGATCGGGCTAACCTGGGCAATCAGTCATTATGTCGTTAAATCTTGCAGGAAACTGGGTTGTTTTGCAGCAGAACCCCACCTCCTGGCATTTGTAAATTGTGCCATTCGCAGTGAACGGATCCTCTGCAAATAATGAGGGTCTCATGTAACCTCTCAGGGTGCATGTTTAGTATTGGATATCTTTATGCTATGACAGCATTAAGCTTTTCCCTGAAACAATGAGGGCTAGAGTCCTGTTTCTGGTGTTAAACAGAAGTAGAGGGACTTAGTCACATCATTGCTAGATCTTTTTTACACCTCCCCATAATGACTTCAGAATGACCTTAAGAAAATGAAAACAGGCACAGTGACAGATTCAGTACCCACAATACAGAGCATTCCATGCTGCTTTTTAAAAAATATATCTTTCTTGGGGTGAGGGTGGGGAACCTTCCCTGTCTTTTTGTTTACATGCTGAGGCGATCAGATATGTTAAACACCTCAAGATGTTCTTCTATACATCCCAAAGCACGCCTCGCTGGAGCCATAGGAATATATCTAGCTCTACACTGTCTAAGAACATCTGCTGTTTCCCCTCAGCAGGCAGTGACTTCCCACAATTCCATTGGATAGCAGTCACATCTGGTTGAGGGGTATTCTGTGGTAGCAAGCATCTGTCATTTCCCTATTGACTTGGTTTAACTGGGGTTAAATACCAGTTATGTAACAGTTTAAAACAACTTTCCCCTAAGCTAGTTGAAATAAAGCTGCTAAAATCTTTAATAAAAATAGCTTTCTATTCTGTTTCCAGCATGCACACATTTTTAATCATACCCACCCCGCCCTTGCCCTCTAATTTGTCTGTGTCAACCTTCCATATTCTTCAGAGAGCATCAAAAGTTAATGTTAACTCCATATTGTCTTATGGAACTAAAAGCAGTAGCTTAATGCCTTTATAATCTTAAATTATTCAGGAGGGCTTTTCTTGGCAGGCAATAAGAGTCACACGGTACTGAAATGCTTCACAAGGGTACTTGGATAAATTATTGGGGACTGCAGTCTATACTTCTCTGCATAGCTTGCTGAGACTTGGATCCCACTGTGTGATTTTTGCATCACTTAATGTGTCATGTTTATACTTAAGCTTTGCTTCAGCTGTGTATTTAGACTTCTGTTTGTTTTTTGTCAGAAATCCTGTTTTATTATTCATTGACTGTCCCATCCTGTTGATTGTATCAACTCACTCTGTGTAATCTGCCGCGAGTGCAAATGTGAAAGGTGGACTATAAGTAATGCAAATAAAGCATCTTTTGCAAAGTTCTCCAAACTCAACAGTCCTAATGGGCTGGAGGTCTCTGAAGGGTACAGAATGCCCTCGTCATTGTTGGCTTTGGAATTCTCCTAATGTCTGTTTCTTCCCAATGTGCTTTCTTTTAGTATGGTGATATATACAACTTCCCCATCCATGCCTTCGATAAAGCTCTGCAACAGCAGGAAGCTGAGAGTGAGTCTGACTCGGATGCAGAGAAAAATGAGGAGGAGGAGGAGGTAATGTTTTCGTAACTTGGCAGCGTTGTCCTCCTAGGAGGCCTTGCAAATCTCTGGTACATTTACATTGTACTTGTGATATAATTCTAATGAATAGGGCTTTTTTTCTTTGTGTACAGCCCCTTTAAAGTTCTAGTGTGTGTTCCCAGTTCCCTCCTTCCCTAAGGTTTCTTCCTGTAAAATTATGTCACGGGAGCCCTGGAGGGGCACTAGTATTCCTCATCCACTTGCAAGTTTTAATTTCCTAGGTTTAGGAGACTAGCCTAACAAAGGCAACTCTGCCTATGGGGTCCTGTGGGCTTCAGACTGTGCCTTACTGCATGTTGAGAAATCCTGCTGTATGAGGCTTTGCAAAATGCTCATTTGGCTGCTGTGCAGGCTGAGTTGATGGGCGGGTCTTCACCTTCTCCAAGCCTGCTTCCGGGCAGTTGAGGTTGCAAAAGTTTGGATTTCCGTGAATGATGATTGGGAAAAGAGAATGATGGGAAGGAGAGCCTTCAAATATTTACTTTTTGCTTGTCCTTTTTCCCCTGCAGGACTCAAACAAGAGGGAGTTTGTGGAGGTAGACGAGAGTGATCTCAGTGACTTCGAGGTAAGTGCTGCCCCCTCGAAGCTGTAGTTGAAAGTTGCAGAGGCTCTGGTGTTGGGATCTGAGGGGTGCTGGGAAGAGAAGAGCAATGCTCCCTCTAATCTGTGGTGTCTTGTGAGCAAAAATTCTGCTTTGTGAACTACTGGCATTAAAGTTGTGAGCAGATGCATAAATTAGTTTACTCTGGAGCCATCCTTCCGGAGCTAAGACAAAAATGTGTGAGCCAGAGGCTAAAAACCTGTGAGCTAGCTCACACTAACTCAGCTTAGAGGGAACAGTGGAGAAGAGATCTGGCAACTCTTCTCTTGCTGCCTGGGCAATGAAGAAACTGGGTGCTTGCAGCAGTGATACAGAAACTGGGTGTGCAAGCAGGAGCCCCAAGCCAAGTGCTTTGCCAGTCCCGACCTGACCAGCAAAGAGGAATTTTTTGCTTTAGACCTTAATCTGCATCTTCCTCGCTGGCCCCTCAACTACTCTAGTTACCCTTCTTCCCCATCAAGCAGGGCTGTGAATCTGCACTGAAACACAGAAGTGACAGGCCAAATTTAGTTGTAATGTAGGCTCAGGAGGAGTTAGGGCCTGGATTTCCAGCGAGCACTGACTCAAGCAGGAGAGTAAAGTTAACGGTTAGAGTGAGCAGCATTCCTCCTGACAATGCGGTCTGCCCAATTTGTTTGGGTGATCCTTGCTAAGTAAACATCTCTCAAATTGAAGGGCCTGGTTTGTCTTAGGTGGAAGTTCCTGGATTCCCAAATATTTGATTGTGAGCAAGAAGACAATGACTTAATGTGGTATAGCAGTTAAAAGTGCTAGACTGTAATCTGGGGAACCGGGTTTTATTCCCCACTCCTCCTCCACATGAAGCCTGCTGGGTGACTTTGGGCTCGTCACAGTTCTTTCAGGACTTTCTCAGCCCCACCTACCTCACAAGGTGCATTTTGTGGGGGAAAGGAAGTGACTGTGACTGCACGCTGCTCTGAGACTCCTTAGGAGAGCCAGTTTGGTGTAGTGGTTAAGGGCGTGGACTCTTAATCTGGGAGAACCGGGTTTGATTCCCCACTTCTCCACTTGCACCTGGCTGGATGACCTTGGGCGAGCCATACTTCTGATAAGAGCTGTTCTTGAAAAAAGTGCAGTTTCTGTCAAGGGCTCTCAGCCCCACCTACCTCACAGGGTGTCTGCTGTGGGGAGGGGAAGGGAAAGGAGTTTATAAGCCGCTCTGAGACTCCTTTGGGTAGTGAAGGACGGGGTATAAATCCAATCTCTTCTTCTTCTTAGGGTAGAGAAAAGCAGGGTATAAAAAACTACTTGTCTTCTTCTAATGCAGCTAGCATTAATCTGCAAAAGTTTGAATGTTGTTTTTCCAAATTGAGAGTTCAAAAATGACTATTACATTTTGGTGAAGTTCTTTTCCAAGCTGTGTTCTTGCACTGCCAGTAGGAAAGGGCTAACCAGTGTTTTCTTCTGAAAGGTTGAACTCTAGAGCCCCCCTCCAAAGGTCTTGGTTACATAATACGTGCCTTCTCTTGGGGCATAAGTATATTTAAATTGCAAATTCCCTTGTGTTTTGCTGACTTGATTACTAGATTAAGAAGCCAGGGCATTCAGCAAATTACGTACCACCCTTAAAATGTTCAAATCAGTTTTAGCAATTGCCTAAAATGCACCCTCACAGGAGCTAAGTGGCTTTGGCTGATGAATGATGGTTGTGTAGATGCACAAAGTTCAATTATACCTCTTATTTCGAAACACAGTACAGATTTCAGGGCAAGGGAGCTCATCTAGTATTATGAGCTGTGGAAATTTTGAAGTTGAGCCCA
This sequence comes from Gekko gecko, assembly GCA_029375565.1. Classification (NCBI taxonomy): domain Eukaryota; kingdom Metazoa; phylum Chordata; class Lepidosauria; order Squamata; family Gekkonidae; genus Gekko; species Gekko gecko. The sequence continues at coordinate 51,636,883 of JAPDNY010000013.1, read as the reverse complement.
TGATTTTTGAACAGCGGTGGCACTGTTAATTTTGATATGTACAGAACCACTGCCTCGGGCCGGAGACGGAAGCACTGCTCTAAGATTGTATCTTGGGAAGGATTTGATTTGTAAGGAGGGGAGCTCTGAAGCCAAGGAACTAGAAATAGACACAATCGTACTTAACCTCTTATTTTCTCTGTCCAGGATATGGATAAACTGGGAACAAGCAGCGAAGGGGAAGAAGAGGCCACATCCAGTGAGGAGGAGGAGGAAGAGAGAAGTGGTCAGCCTGAGTCTAAGGGCAAAGCTCCACTGAAGGGGCCAGTCAGGAGGAAGCGACCCTACATTGAAATAGAATATGAGCAGGAAACAGAACTGCTGTCTAAATCAAAAGCGACGTGACTCCTCTTAAAGGGAGGAAGCCAAATCTGAGAACTGTGTTGGGCAAGGAGATGCCAGCATGTCTCCTCTCATCTCTAGAACTTTTACAACCCAGGAGGCCATCACAGCGCTTCCACCTGAATGTGAACTAGGGTGGTAGAGCTAAGGGGCACATGGCAGGGGGGACTAAAGTGGAGATTTTGAAATGTCATTTTTATACTTGTTTGCTGCTGCTTTGATGTCCCTCAGCATCTAAGTAAAACAACAGCCTTTGTACATGATCTTAAATATTTTATTTTGCTGCCTTTTTTTAATAGGAGACAATTTTTTAGCTGTATTAGGGCAAAAATGCCCTTCTTAAAAGCTAGAGGGTGTTTATTCCAACCTGGCATGCATTTTCTTCTTTGCTAAAACCCCCTCTTGGGCTCTGTAGGAATGAAGCTTTCTACAGGCTCCTCTTCCAGTTTTCTGAGGCATTCCTTAAGGCGATCATCTTGACAGCTGTGCTGGACTCCTTGCAGGAGAACCTGGAAAGAGAGGAAAACAATTCGCGGGCAGCCCTCCTGTTATAAGCGGAAAGGTGCAGCCTTATATTTAGCTGCACCTTAGTGCCCCCAGTGAGCTAGGTGCATCCGCTCTGGTAGTCAGAACAGTTGTGCCCTGATCTCAGCACTGCCAGAGCTGCATCCTCTTTCCACGGTGAAATTTCTGCACACAAGGATTGAATTCCCTCTAGTCAATATGCTGGAACGGCTTTATACTCTTTCATGAACACGTGAAGCCACCCTATACTGAATCAGACCGTTGGTCCACCAAGGTCAGTATTGTCTACTCTGACTGGCAGTGGCAGCTCTCCAACAAAGTCTTTCACATCACCTACTGCACGGTTCTTTTAGATGGAGATCCCATGGATTGAACCTGAGACTGTCTGCATGCCAAGCAGATACTCCACTACTGAGCCATGGCCCCATTCCCTTATGACCAGGTACATGTAGACCCACTTTGTGACAGAGAGAGTTCCCCCCCTTGCATTTCAGCAGGTGAAGACAGATTCACAGTCACAAATCAGAAGCCTCTTGCAGATACTGCACAACTGTCTGCTCTCCTGTTTTAACAACCTGAGGCTGCTTATTCCCCCCCCCGCCATATCAGATGCTTCTCTTGGCCTCACTCACCTTCACCTGGCCGTGGGAACACCGATCCAGCAAGAGAAGGCACTCTGTGGCCCCCTGCAGCAAAGCAGCAGTTACTGGCTCAGGGGTCAGGCTCCTGTCGGTGACTGTGTCCCACATGAGCCTCAGCAGAGCTTGGAGCAGGACCGCGAGACGGGTCGTCATCCTGAAAGAAGCAGATGGTGAACAAGGCTCAGTCTGATGGGCAAAACTGTCTGTAGAGCCAGCTTGTATCCCAGGAGGATCGAGGAACACAAATGGAGCCTGGCAGCTGCTGCTCACTACCAGCACAGCCAAATCCGTTAACTGAATATTTAACACTTGAAGCCTTTCTGTTTTCCAAAAGAACTGGGAAGTTGGGTTACTGTGCTAAGTAGGAGTAGAACCACCGTAGTGTTATTTTTCTAGCAGTGCCCAGCCTCCGGGCTGTTCTAAACTCTGATCCCAAAGGTCAGCCCCAATCAAATGACCACAGTTCACAGATAACTGTGTTTTGCAAAGCCTCTGAAAAACCAGTAGCATGGGGGGGGGGAGGCTTACCAACATGCTGAAGGGAAGGTATTTCACCACCGAGAGGTCCATGCTAAGCGGAAGGTGCTCTAAGCCATGGGTTCCCAATATGGTGCCCGCCCACACCTTTCCAGAAAGGGTATGGGGCCAGGTGAGGCTATTGGTCATTGGAGATTTTTAAAAATGCAGCTTTGGCAGCAGCTGCCACTACAGCTCAAGGATTTTCACTATGATTGAAGGTAAACAGCTGTTTTATAGCGGCATCCACCATAAAGTTCCTCCAGGCTCATAATGGTTGGGGACCCTAGTTCTAAACTTCCTGCAAGATGGAACGTAAGCCACTGTCTGGAAACAAGAAGTTTATTTAAACAATAAGATGCTTTTAGAGATGTGAAGGCCTGGGGAAAAAAAACGGAAAAATTTGGGGGAAAACAATTTTTTCCCTGAAAAATTGGAAATATTGAGAAAAGGAAAAAAAATGATTATGGAACGTGATAATGACAGACTCAGAGTAGCTGCAGAGACTGAAGCTGATAATTACAGCTCAGAAAGTGATTCTGATTAAATTTCATGCCCATTCACTGAAACTTAGTCCCACCCTCCCTTCTATACACTTCCCCCCCTCTTCAATTCTTTTTTATGAGAATCGGTTTTTTATTTTTATTTAATACTGTGGAGAGGACATATGAATAATTGTCACTTCTGGATTTTTAAAAATTGTTTTGTGGAGGTTTTTTTGTCTGTTCCACATAAACTAGTAAACAGTTCAGGAGATTGTTGCTCTATTTGTTACTTTTTTAAATAATATTTATTTGTAATTGTAAATTCTGTTTGTAATAATTGTTTGGATACACTATATTTTATGTTCCTAAAGTAACAGGATGACTTTCAATCTGGAAAAGAAAAAAGTAGTAATGTGGCATTTTTTCAATTTTTCCAAAAATCTCCGTTTTTTTCTGAAATGGAAAAAAATGGGTTTTTTCCCGAGCTTCAAAATTTCCATCTCTAGATGCTTTACTTGAAGGGAAAACTATCCAAGATCTTTTTTGTTTAGAGTAATTTATCCCTGCTTAGAGACAGATTGCTCTACATGTAACAGCTACATACAAAAAAGTTATAAAATCGTCTCCTCCCCCAGCTTTTCTGCCGTGATTGCCTTTTCATCTTTCTGTCCCCTCACCCCCACCCCAACTTGTGAGGTGTTTGGAGTGAACCGGACCTGCAGACTTGCCATGGCCGATGAGAAGCCCAAGGAAGGAGTGAAGACTGGAAATAATGACCACATTAATCTGAAGGTTGCAGGGCAAGATGGACCTGTGGTGCAGTTTAAGATTAAAAGGCCATACACCACTTAGCAAATGAATGAAAGCCTACTGTGAGTGACAGGGTTTGTCAATGAGGCAAATCAGATTCCAGTTTGATGGGCAGCCAATCAGTGAAACAGACACGCCTGCACAATTGCAAATGGAAGATGAAGATACAATTGACGTGTTCCAGCAGCAGACAGTCTACTAAAAGAGAACCAAACTTTTCCACAGACAACACATTCACGACTAGAAAAATGAGACTTGGTTCAGCCACATCCTGACTACTGCTGTATAGCTTTTTCTCTTTGATTTCTTTTCCTAGTCCTATTGTACATAAGGTAACTGGTGTATGTGCACAGACATACATACTTTTAACAACTAAGTGGCCAATTATATGTTTTGATCAACATCATATGGAGATGGGGTGGTATAAAACTGGGCTGTGAAAGTGCCCCATTTCTCCACTAGTGGCATGCTCCTTTTAACTTTTATCTTTATATTCCAGTAAGTTATTTTGCCATTGTCTGTCGGGTGGCATCTCAGCACTTGCTGAATTGTAACATGGACACTTCCCAAGCATGTCTTCCTGAGGCACACACCATTTTGCTGGATCCTAGTAATGTTTTTTATTCCAATGGTAGGAAGGAGCTCAGAGGTCCAAGACAAGGATGGGAGTCAGCTGTACTAAAAGGCTGGGGTAACCAAGAAGCATCAGGGGTCACTTGCACTGTTGCAACTCTGCCAACATTTCAGTCTCGGGTGGGAGGAGAGGAGCTCAAGCACATTCTGCAGAACAGCTTAGAGCCAACATATATCTGCTTTTTGACAGGAGAACAGTAGCACTTCGGAGACTAACAAGATTTCCAGGGTCTGAGCCTTCATCAGACAGCAGGGAGTTCTGACTCTGGAAAGGGTTACACCCTGAAAATCTTGTTGGGCTCCAAGGCGACACTGGACTTGGATCTAGCTGTTTCACTGCAGATCAAAATGGCTCTACCCTCTGGAAAATAGCAGCTATTAAAATGAATGTCCTACCTAGGTTCCTATTTTTAGCCCAAAATTTACCTATTATAAGGAAAGACAATTTTTTTTGTGAATTGGGGAAAATCTGTAGTAAGTTTATTTGGGAGAACAAAAGACTGAGGATTAGCCAAAAAGTCATGCAGGAAAGGAAGGAAAGAGGGGGATTTGGTATACCAAATTGGAAACTATTACCAAGCGGCGGCCCTAGCATGGGTTAAAGAATGGGTAACATTAGAAAACACCAGGTTGTTAAATCTAGAAGGGTTTAACCTAGTGATGGGCTGGCATAAATATGTATGGTATGATGAGAATCCGACCAAGAACTTTTTTTGCCATACACTAAGAGGAACCTTAATGAGAGTATGGAGGGAAATTAGGAAGAAACATTATCTAAAAACCCCTAGATGGATAGCACCTATAGAGGCTAATACAAAACTGGCACTGATGGAAATAGATAAAAAAGTGAAATATGATGATATATTAAAAGGTAAAGGTAAAGGTTCCCTTGTCGAAAGCCAGTCGAATCCGACTCTAGGGTTGTGGTGCTCATCTCCGTTTCCAAGCCGAAGAGCCAGCGCTGTCCGAAGACGTTTCCGTGGTCATGTGGCCGGCATGACTAAACACCAAGGCGCACGGAACGCTGTTACCTTCCACCGAAGCGGTACCTATTTATCTACTTGCAATTTCTTGCTTTCGAACTGCTAGGTTGGCAGGAGCTGGAACTAGAGACGGAGCTCACTCCATCTTGCGGCACCTGGGTCTTGAACTGCTGAACTACTGACCTTCCACAGCCTGCAGTTCAGCATCTTAACCACTTGAGCCACCGCAGCTCCTTTTGATGATATATTAGACAATCATAATAATTTAAAATCAGAAGAGGAGTTGAGGCTCCTGAATATAAATCTTACATGGTGGGATTACTTACAAGTAACATCGAGATACAACAAGGATAAGAAGTTGGGCTTTTATGACAATAAAAATGAGCTCGATAAAATTTGGCTCTCCTCCAATGATAAGCAAATACAAAAAAATCTATAGTTTTTTATTATCAGAGCATTTATTGGATGAGACAGTCAAAAAGAACATGGTGGCATGGATGAAAGATTTAGAACATATCATTGAGATAGAGCAGTGGTCAAAGATTTGGAGGGCTGTTAGCATGATGAGAGCAATTCTGTTTAAAGAAAATATTCTTAAATTGTTTTATAGATGGCATTGGACGCCAGATAAGATCGTAAAATGTTATGAGGGCTCAACTGCTAACTGTTGGAGATGCAAGTGTTAATGTCGGCACTTATTTACACATGTGGTGGCGTTGTGAGAAAATACAAAAATATTGGCATACGGTATTTAAGCTGTTATATGAAATGATGGGAAATGAATTACCTTTTACACCTGAATGTGCTCTCTTGAATTTGCTCCCAGATAGGATGACTAAGGAGGATGAATATTTAACGATATACGCATTTACGGCAGCGAGAATTTTACTAGCCAAAGGTTGGAAAGGGGAGACAGTACCTTCTAAAGAGGAAGTGGTAGATAAATTGCTGTAATTGGCGGAAATGGATAGATTAAGTGTTTTATTGCAAGGAAAGGAATATGAGGTGTTTGAAAAAAGATGGGTCAAAGTTGAACAGATGGATGAAACAGTCTTGCATAAAGAAAAGATGACTCGAAACAATGTAGATGTTAAACATCATGTTTGTATCTATATTGGTGAAAATATAAATAAACTATTTTAAAAAATGGCTCTGCCCTCTGGAACTACCAGAGGGGGCAGGTTTCAAAGGCTAATTTTTTAAAGATCAATTTTTTTAAAGCTGGAGAGCACCATGCAACTAAAGAAGTACATAGATTTTTGAGTAGTGCAGGTTTAAAAAGTTACCTGGGCCAGGCATGCTGTATGGTCCGCTTCAGTGTTTCCAACATTGCCAATCTTGCCGTTTCTTCCGGTCCGTCGTAAACCTCCAGGTATCCCACGATCACCCGCTGCAGCCTCTTCAGATGACGGGCTATGTGGATGCCCAGCCTCTCAAGGGAATTAGTCAGGGATTAGAAGCTTGCTCAGAGAGTTGCTTGCTTGCAAAAACAAAAAATGAATACAAGCAAAGTACAAAAGGGGACGGGCTGGCAGGTGCACCCCTCACCTCTCGACAAAGGCAGGCAGGTTCTTGGCATACACTCTCCGCAGAGCGAGCTGGTGCTCTGGTTCCATATGGGTCAAGACCAGCCGGAGCACCTTGTCAGAGGGCACAGCAGATGGAGGCTGGCGGGACGGCCGTCCAGGGGCCCTTTCCAAGATTGGCAGCAAGTCCAGTAAGCACGGCAACACAATCTATTTTAGTAATGAGGATGAGGTCAATCAATAGGCTTTCAAGTATTTTTCTCCGAAGGGCAGTAGAGAAGGAGCAGTGGCTCACTGGGTCAGCCTCTGCTTTGCATGAAGACAGTCCCAGGTTCAAGCCCTTGCATCTCCAGTTGAGACCGTCAGGCAGCAAACGATGTGAAAGACCTGAGGTCCTGGAGAGCCATGGTCAGTCTAAATAAATTCTGACCTTGATGGACTGATGGTCTGATTCAGCGTAAGGCAGCTTCACATGTACAATTGGGCAGCACTCTTATCCTGAATCCAGGACCATATAAAATAGGAGGGGGGGATTTCCCTGGCTCCCCAGGACAGGTTGATCTATCCTAGAGTACTTTAAACTTCTGCTCACACTTCCTAGTTGCACACATCCTGACCCTAGATGCAAGTGACTTGGAAGTAGACCCCACTGATGTCAATTATTAAAAGTCAGTGTGCTTAGAAGGGTATAACTCTGCTTACCATTGCACTGTCAGAGCGGCATCTATCCTTAGACACTGCTATCATGACCTTAGAGCCACCAACTCTTTTTCAAAACCAGGAAACCGCCAGGGAGTAGCCAGCATCTAACATCAGAGGCTAGCAGGCAGGGAGGGAAGAGGATATCTAGCCTTATCCTTGGCCCACCAATCTGGCTAGTTCAGCACAGAGCGCAGAGGATAGGGGTGCATGCACTCAACCCCCTCAGGTTACCTGCATGAGCTGGGCCTCCTTGCTGTAGAGATGGTTGGAGAGGGCGTGGTGCACAACCTGTGCCCGGTTAAACTGGCAGAGATCAGCTCCTGGCTGCAATGAGAAGAAGCCATTGGGACAACGGGGCTTGCTGGGCAGTGGATGCATTCCTTTGCAAACAGACATTCCTCAAAAGAGACAAAGTTCATCCCTCTTCTATACCCCAGGACCAATGTGCCCTCTAAGCTGTGGAGTCTCATGAGCAAAAATTCTACTTTGTGAACTACTGGCATTAAAGCTGTGAGTGAGTGATTTGACTACTGCATAAATTAGTTTGCTCTGGCGCCATCCTTCCTGAGCCAAGACAAAAACGTGTGAGCTGGAGGCTAAAAAACTGTGAGCTAGCTCACACTAACTCAGCTTAGAGGGACACTGCCCAGGACACTGGATGATGCTAAATATGTAACAAAATGGAGGAAATGCCACTAAAGGCACTGGTGAGTACAAAATGTTTGGAATGAACGAAGTTTCCAGGGAATCTGACTGGCTGCTGTTGAAGGCAGTGCCGGACCAGTGGGATATGGGCTCTCATCCAGCAAGACATTTTTAAAAGATTTAAGCAGTGTCTCCTCCTGTTATCAGTTCACTGGGATTACCCTGGCACATCATATTTGTTTGGATATACACCTCCCACTCCATCCTGAAGGCTGACTGCAGTTCTGTACAGCTGTAACCAATGAAGCATCTGACTGGTCTACCTTTTAGGGCACACGTGGTTCTCCCCTCCTCAGTTTTATCCTCACAACAACTCTGTGAGGCAGGTTAGGCTGGCAGAATGTTAACCAATGAGCTTTATGGCTGAGTGGGGATTGGAACCCAGACTGTCTAGGTCCTAGTCTAACTCACTAACCATTAAGCCACTACGAATTTCTGATTATCCCCCACCTTTATACTCAACCCCCATTCTAGGGCTCATTTGTTTGAAAACAAAGCTAACAAACATTTTCATCCAACCATCTTTCTCTCTCCTCCTAAACAACAACAGCACTGCATGTGCAACTCACACATTCTCTCGTGGTCCAGGCCCAGTTTTTCAAGTCTAATTTCTTAGCCCGCCCCAAGCTCATCTCTTGTGCCTTGCTGATCTGGAAACTGGTTCACCTGAGGGCCCTCATTCCCCAAACTATTTCCAAGAACAGAATGAAAACAATTCCACATCAGTGTCATCTCCACACTTCCAGAAATGCCCAGTGCAGTATATCTCTCACAGTTCCTACTAATTTAGTAATACACTGAATACTGTGAGTTGGATCTAGTAATGTGCAAGTAGAAACATAAAAGGACTTAGCACAGTTCTCGCACAAGATTTTGTTCAACATCTGGTACTTTCCTCCTTATATATTATAGTGCCCAGAAACTGGTTGCATAAAATCTTGCACAAGCAGAAATACAAGTGGGAATACAGTAATTCTGACTTCACTCAGTGGCTACCGCAATCTTTTTATGGCAATAAATTCCATACATTTAATGTGTGAAGTTTATTTGTCTGTGATTCCTCCAGTTCTATTACTATGGGAGAAGGAAAAAACTAAGAAGTCCCAAATGCTTTAGCATTTCCTTTCCAGACAGATATAAGGTTTCTGGCAGGCCTGTAGCTACTGTGGGGCCTCTCAGGGCCTGCCCCTCAACTTCCCACCCAGCTCAGGCCCCCAAACTTCCAATTTTTATTTTATTTATTACGCTTGCTGGAGGTGTGTGTTGTGTGTGTGCGTGTGTGCAGGGGTGCCCAACAACTTATTTAAAGGCCCCCTGAATTAAAAAAATCCTGGCTATAGGCCTGGTTTCTGGAAAGTTTGAAGTCATGGGAATTCCCCCCCCCCCAAGAAAAGCAGAAATGTTGGGGGAAAACGAAATACATACGACACTAACTCTCATACCGAACCTAAACTTCTTTTACTGATTTAACAAAAAAGCTATCATTTATAACTTAGCATATAAAGTTATACCATTAGGTACATTTATGGAATTTAAAAGTATAAGGGTTTTCATTTCATTCACACAAATCACAAATACACCCAATATTTTAGAAAGTGTTGCATATTGCTTTATCTTTATGCTACAATAGCACATTTTTCTTAGTTTTTGCCATCTGACAAGTAGGAAAAAATAACAATTGAGGGAGAAAATAAAGTCTCTAGGAAACCAAAGAATGTGTATTATTTGGATAGTCATAATAGGATTACCAGCACATTTGGATATTAAATCATACTTTATATAACACTGAAAATGGCATAATAATGGACTAGGATTGGGACCCTGGATTTCCTACTTCCATCTTGCTCGATGTCCTTGGGCCAGACATTCTCAGCCTCACCTATCTCACAGCTGGTGGGAGGATATAATGAGGAAGAGAGAGACACAACCACCACCTTAAAAACCCTTAGAGGGAAGGGCAGGGTGAAAAATGTATCAGATAAGAGGCAATAAAGCCACTTCTCAGTGTCCTCCCACAGCGGAGGGTCCCAGTTCACAATGCCTGCAGTTCTGGTGGGGAGGGCACTGTGAATTCCTTACCACATTAAGAATGATATGGTATAGGCATTGCACGCCCAGGATTTTGTTTTCTATCCGGTAGTCATCCGACAGGAGCAGTGATGGTGGCAGAACTTTCTCCAAATGGGGGCCAAGCCAGGGCCGAGTGACCTGCTGGAGCGTCCATGAAAACACGTGCTTTGTGGCTGGGTTGCGCTGCCATGTTTCTCTGGAAAAGATCAAAAATAATGGTTATTCCCAAGGTCTCATCACATCATCCAGGCATCTGACGTAGCCTTGAACCAACCAGAGGGTAGAAATGGACCTTTTCAACACTGAACAGGCTTTAATCTCAAGCAAGGCATTCATTTGGCCACAAGGTGATGATGGTGACTTGGGGGAAATGGATGAACATTGATTGGGAGTATGCAGTTTTGAGTACCTTCAGACAGGTTTTCCAAGGGAACAGAATGGGACATATGAATGCTTTTCACTTGTAAAGACACAGCGAGTGAGCAGTGATCAAGCCCAGAGAACTGCCTGCAAGGGCTTCCCATCTCCAAGGCCTCAATGGGAGGGGGGTAGCTGAAGAACAATCCTAAATTCCTAGGGACTATAGTCCTTTTTCTGCCAAAAAACATACATAGGATTTGTTAAGTGGCCATCTTCACACAAGTAGAAGCATTAGTAAATCTTTAATGAACTTCCAGTTCAGATGGACAGTTATGTCTACATGTAATGGTTTACTAAGATGGCTGCCGGTGGAGATCATACCTTCAGCTGTGGTGATGACTTGCCTTACAAACAGCAGATACCCTCTTTCTTCTCTCCTCTGAGTTCTCCACGTATCACTAACAAGTCCGAATGGGATGAGTCCAGCATACCCTTTCTGCACTATTGTATGTCATGCCTAAAACAGGCTTAGTTTGTTTCCAGCTCTGCACTCCTAGTCCTACTTCATTGTTTACTGGATGCTGTCTGATCTTTTTTTGTGTGTGTGTGAGTTTTGTAATCTCCCTTGAAGGGAGGAAGGTGGGCTATGAATGAAGCAAATAAATACATATAAACTAAGAATCCTGACATGAAAGTCTGCCTGAAGTACCCTAAGGAATGGAAAAAAATCAAGGAGGAGTTGGGTCTCATCTCACTTCCTCTCTACAGAAATGGCGTGTTATTCATTTAGTTTTTTATACCATCTTTCAACAAAAAGCTTACAAAGGTACAAGTGTAAAATAGTCAAAACAGAATAAAGCAATAACGACACACACACACAGACAATCGTAACTGTCCAACTAATTTTCATATAATTGGTGACAACAAAGAAGTGCTTGTCTGCCACTAAAATGAGATCTGGGAAACAACACAGACCTTGGGGAGGGCGTATTTCCTAAACTGGGGGCCAGGGCCACCATCACTGCTGCTTCTGCCTCCCTTCAAAATCCAGAACAAAATGAGGGCAATACTCACCCCTAGGTCCTGTGATAAAGACAAACATATTGATCGAAAGTATTTATTTTGGTTCACTTTGAGCAGTGCTTTTGCATAGATGCAGAGACTTTCATTGTTTTGGTTCCCCTTCAAATTCCACCACAAAATGAGAGGCAAGGCTCCCTCACCTATCCAGAGGGGCAGGCAGAGAATTTGGGGGAGGGCTTAATGGGGACCACAGGTATATGGCCAAGTCAAAAATATGTGGACTCCTGTCTCCATCTGATGGTCTCCAAAGATATAGTCATATGACAAAACATTTCATATGTACCAGGCTCTGTACATATTCAGGTTGCATAATATCTGGGACCAGAAGGGAAGGGGGCAATTTTGATGCTATAGATGTGGCTGGAAATGTGCTGCTGAATATGCTGCCTTGAAGAAACAGCACATGAACAACAGAGGACTAAACTGCATCCCCCTGGAAAACCTCTGTGGGAATATCTAATGCTTTTTTTTGTCCATTTGAGGATAGCATTAGGGAAACGGAAACTGCCCAAGATGAAGCTGAACCAGTTTGGGAGAAATGCTCAGTGCTCAGCTTACTGGGAATATCAGCTGTCACAGGATACAGGACAGAAAGCAGAGGTGGGCTAACCAACTCCCCAAGTCCTTATCTCCTAGTTTCCTCCCTCTGTCTCCATAATGTCCCTTCAGTGGGCTTCCACTCACTTGGTCAACTCTGGCTTCAGGGACTGCATCACCACCGCAAACCAACCCTCTTCATCTTCAGCGGCCCCTCTGAGGAACTCAGGGACTGACTGGCAGCCCCAAACCTGAAGCAAACCTTCCAGCAGCTCCTGGGCCAGGGATCGAGTCCTGGGTCTGTTCCATGGCTTCTCTGCAGCATGAGTCACAGCAAAAATATACATGGGCCCCACCACTTGGCGCAAGAACAAGCCAACCACCTTGCACCCCAGTTCCTCCGAGCCTTTTGCTGCTTCCACCTTGGCCAAGATGCTCCGGAAAACCAGGCTGACATCTGCTGCCCGATCGGCTGCAGCAGCATAGGATGGGTCCTTGCTGGGGAGCTCTCTCCCATCATGTTCCTGCTGGGGCAGTGCTGCATAGGTGCTCAGTGCAACCACCAAGTCTCTAAGGACAAGTGGGGTGGAATTCCCCTGGCAGCCCCCCAACAGCCATTGGCAGTCTATGGCCTCCAAGATGGCAAAGAGGTCTCTGACCATTCCTGTCCTGGCTTTGCTACCAGCCTGCTGGGCTCCCACGCCTGCAAAAAGTTGCAGAAACTGGGGGAGAACCTGCTCTACTGGCGGGTACTCAGGGGCTCCCTGCCCCTCTGGGAGGGTCAGCTGCAGAGAATTCAACAGGGAATGTTGCTCCATGGCTCTGAACGGCCTCCCGCCGAGACTGTCTTCTAAAAAAGAAGCTTCACGCATTCCCCACGCTTGCTGCCCTCCATGTGACACCCATCTCCCATTCTCTCCCACCCCCCGCTTAGCTTTCTCTCAGTTTTTCCCAAGGGGAGCCAACCAAGGGGCTGCGGTCTTGACAGACACATCCGGTGTCACACAGAATTGGTTACCACGGCTATTTCCCCCAGGCATATACAGAGGAGCGCTCACTATAGAGACGTTCAGCGACAGAGCGCCCCCGCTAAGCATCATGGCCAATGGCGGCTTTCAGGCCGGAAGCGCAAGTTCTTTCAGGCGCTTCAGCCATAGAGACCGAAACAGCCTAGAAAGGACGCCAGTCTTAATCCCACCCGCTTTAACATTCCATAGCGGGATTTCACCATGGAGATGTCACGGGCTAGAGTGAAATAACCAATACAGAATTATGACCAATGGCGGCTTTTTTTTAACCGGAAGTTCCGGTGGCGTCACAGCACACGACTTGTATAATAACTCCTTTTGTCCCTCATTTAATCTATATATGTATATATATATATATTCCTCTCCTAGAAAGACCTACCACAGGCTCCTCTTTCCGATTTTGCGCGGCTTCTCTCTCAAAGACCGGGGGGGGAAGAGGCGGTCTTTCCCCCGCTCAACGGCCCGCCACATTCTCCTGCTGCCGTAAACCGCCAGAGGTTTTCCCGGCCCTGTCGCAAATCGTTTCTGGAACAGTAGAAAAGGGGGCGGGGCCACTGATGAATATATTAGCATACGTAAGGATAAGTCTTGTTTCTAGCAGCCCCATGAGAAACCAGAACATATGTAGACTACTGAATGAAAGTGAAGACCACGAAGTCTGTTTTATGTTCGAATATGAAGAGGAGATGGCAGTGCCGCCAGGAACAAGGGGCCGGGGTCGAGGTCACTGTGATGTAAAAGTCGGCGGCACCAACTGGCTCAGCGGAGGCGGGAAGACGACGGCGATCCTTCAGGTTCTTTAATGTGATGAGTGGGTTGTGCATGCGGCTGCGTGAAATGTGCCGTCCCAATTGTTACGACGGGGCACAGTACCCATCTGATCTGAACCTTTCATTTAATATTTTTTATTGCAGTTTTTATAGGAGAACACGAAGTCCTATCCTTTTGTACGTTCATGTTTTTCTTACTTCGTGTTCTGCTTACTATTAGTATCCAGTACATTGCCTACTATCTTATAAGCCTACAGTTATTAAAAAAAATTACTTTGAACTATCACAAAGTAATTTCTTGAAAAGAGAGGGAGCAAAGATTGAGTCATGAAAACTTATACCCAGAATAAAACTCTGTTGGTGTTAAACTGCCACTGACTAGACTCAAACTTTGCTCTGCTGCTTCAGACCAGCAGGCCTACCCACCTGGATCTGTCTTAAAAGGGGGAGAAATATCACTCAACACAAAACACTACCAAAAATTTACTATATTCCAACATAAGCTGTTTTTGTCCCCCCCATTTTAAAGCTGTTATTTCCCAAACATTTAGGTATATGAGCCCAACCTCATAATGTCTCAACTTTATGTGTTCACTAGGGAGCAAAGCCCATTGTGGTGGAAGACAAGGGGCCCTAGAAAGGAAGGGAGGGAGGGTGGAAGGGAGAGCGGTTTGGAGAAAGGAAGGAAGGGGGGAAGAAGGCCCAGGAAATGGTGTGGGGGGGCAGAAAAGGGCTTTTCTGGGCCTACTGCCCCCATAGAAGAAGAGAAGAAGAGATTGGATTTATACCCTGCCCTTCACTGCCCAAAGGCGTCTCAGAATGGCTTACAAACTCCTTTTCCTTCCCCTCACCACAACAGATACCCTGTGAGGCAGGTGGGGCTGAGAGAACTTCTGACAGAAACTGTCTTTGAGAGAACAGCTGTGCCAGAGCTGGCCCAGGGGATGGGGTGTGGGGGATGGAAAAGGCCTTCTCTGGGCCTAGTCCCCTCATAGAAGGCCCAGGGGATGGTGTTGGGGGGCGGAAAAGGGCTTCTCAGCCTTGAGGGCCTGTCCCTGCACTCACACTCCAGATGGTCCTCTCCTGTCAGAGGACTGGAGCAGACTGAGCCAAACACACTGACTGGGGCTGACGTGGGCGGGACTTCGCCAAGCAGCCAGTCAGCCCTGGCCAGTGTCCTCTGACTGCCAGTTCTTGTGCCGAATCAATTATGGCAAGCATAGAATGTGGTGGAACCAAAATTCAAATATTAATAAGGACAGGATGTTTTGGGAGAAAGCATTATTGAACTGAAGGAAGATGATCTTCAAATTGGACCTTCCTTGTTTTGAATGTAGCTGTTATTTTGCCTTCCAGCCAGCAGGTGATTCCTACCTAATCCAAATTCTGTGTTCTTTCATGTGAGCGTCACCTAAATTACTCTTCACCTTTGTCAGAGTTATTTTATTACATATTTAGTACATTTTCATACCACCCTTCCTCCAGTGCACCTCATTCTTGTTTCCATTTTATCCTCAGAACAGCCCTGAGAGGTAGGCTAAGCGGTCAATGCCTGGTCCGAGGTGACTCAGTGAGCTTCATGACAGAGAGGGGATTGGAACCTGGGTCTCTCTCTCAGATACATCTGACAATATAACTCCTGCACCACGCTGACTCTCACAGTTTTCTTCTGTTCTTTGCCTTACAAGAGAGTGGAACTTTTCCTGATTAAAACTGGGGAGTCATTAGGGTTGCCAGCCTCCAGTTGGTGGCTGGAGATCTTCTGCTATTACAACTGATCTCCAGGCAACAGAGATTAGTTCACTTGAAGAAAACGGCTGCTTGTGAAGGTGCCATCCTCAGGCTCCACCCTTGAAATCTCCAGAGTTTTCTCATCCCAAAGCTGGCAACCCAAGGGGATATGCTTAACTACTGGCATTTACACCCTTAAAAGGAGAGTGGCCACTTCAGTTCTCGTGCTCTGTCCTAGTCACTTGTGGAACATCTTGCCCTCTGTCTTGCACCCAGGCTCATCTAATCTGATTCAGTCTGTGACAAATCCTGTATTTCACGTGGATACCCTACAAACTACTGACTAGGAACTTGTCCATCATGCCCCACATATCTTCTTTATTTTTGTTCACTTGCATTGTTACAAGCTTCCTGGCTGGGTGAAAAGTTCTAGGGAACTTAACAGCTTGGTCTCTGTTGACCCCGACATTGGTATTCAGAGATGCACAGCCTTGGAACACGGAGGCTCTATTTGCTTATCATGACTAAGAGCTGCCAGTGAGCTGCTTTTATAGGAATCTGATAACGTGGTTTGCCTTTGGTTATGGGAATGCAGGACGTTAAGCAGAGACAGAATCCACTGCAGCTCATTCCTAGAACTCATTTTCCCGTGCCAGGGGGCTTTGTGCCGGATCGTGCAAAGTAATAGCCTGCTTGCGGGGAGGGCGGGGTATACATTGAATTAATAAAATAAATAAATAAATAAATAAATAAATATTAGAAGCCTGCAGCCAGGCAATTGTGGTGGGAAAAGGGTGTGAATCACAGGGACGTGAGCCATCGCAATACTGCAGTGGTGTGTCTGAAGAGAATAGGGCAAAAAGTGTCCAGGTAAAAGTTCATCGATGATCTTCCCATTGGCAAGGGGGAGGGGTCTGGTTCCCATCACGAGCCACCCCCTTCTGCTTGGTGGCTTGCTCTGTATCCTCTAGGTGACCAGGAGAATATAAAATAGTATGAAATTGGACGTTCGGGGCTGCTTCTTGAACAACCCCTCCTGTAGGGCTTGGTGAGCAGGCAAGGAATGTTACTTTAATTATTTCTGGGTTTTTTAAAAAATACAACTGGTTCTATTGTTTGTTCCTATTTTACCTTGGTTACTTCAATAAAATAGTATGTATGACTGGGCTGTTTCTCTCTCTGGAGTAAGTTCAGTTCCTGGGTTAGTCACACTGACCCTTTGGACCTTCTGAGGGTACTAGGACCTTCACCAATACGGGGCTTTTGTCTGGGCCTAATTTCCTCTTGGCTCCTCCTTTCTTCATTTTTCTACCACCCATTTTTGAGTTGGGTCTTTGCTATTCAGCCACCTGCAGCCTTTGTTTGGCTTCTTTTGGCCACCGGTCTCTTGGCCCTGACCTGGGTAGCCCACACTGGCTTGAATCTTGGAAGCTAAACAGGGTCAGCCCTGGTTAGTACTCGGGTGGGAGACTGCCAAAGAAGTCAACTGCTGCTCCGCAGAGGCAGGCAATGGCAAGCCCACCTCTGTTAATCTCTTGCCTTGAAAACCCCACAGACTTATCATAAATCAGCCATGGCTCGACGGCATCTCCCATCTGCTCTTGGCCAGCCTCCATCTGTCTCGTGCGTTTCTAGCCTGTCCTTCTGCCCAGGTACTCAGAGCAACTAGCATGGTTCTCCTGTCCTCCATTTTATGTGTGGCTGGGTAAGGCTGTGAGAGGGACTAACCCAATGAGCTTCATGGCCAAGTGGTAATACGATCCCTCGTCATCTTGGTCCGGCACTGACCTCTACACCTCCTTGAGAGCCAGTTTGGTGTAGTGGTTAAGTGCACAGACTCTAATCTGGGAGAACCGGGTTTGGTTCCCACTCCTCCACTCACACCTGCTGGGCGACCTTGGGCAAGCCATAGTTTTGGCACAGCTGTTCTTGAAAAAGAGCAGCTTCTGTCAGAGCTCTCTCAGCCCCACCTACCTCACAGGGTGTCTTTTGTGGGGAGGGGAAGGGAAAGGAGTTTGTAAGCCGCTCTGAGACTACTTTTGGTAGTGAAGGGCGGGGTATAAATCCAATCTCCTCCTCCTCTTCTTCTCCTTCTCCTTCAGGTTGCCTTACACTCCCGTCTCACTTTCCCCAGAAAGACAGCCCCTTTCAGCTTCAAGTGCTGAGAGTTTCTTCCCCATGCCCTCACCTCAAAGCCCTGTCCCCTCTGCCTTCCCCACCACCTTCTGCTCCTTCAACAGCTTCCCCATTTCTTAGTTCATTGCCCATTCTGCATTTGTCTCCCAGATATTTCCCCGCTCAGCTTTTCTCCTCGAGATTCTTCCCCACCTGTCCTTCTGATAACGTTGTGGCTCCCACTTGGTGAAATGGCCTGCCCAAGAAGTTCCGGAAAACTTCGACTTGCCTGGCATTCTGCAAACTACACAAAACTGAACGATTCAAGAGGGCTTTTCTCTACTCGTAAGAGGGCTGCACTGTACAAAACGGTTGTAAAAACTTGCTTGGATGAATGATGAAGGACTGTGGTCTCGACTGCTGTGTATAAGCTTGTTGTAAGTATGATCCAATTACGTAGTTTCTGTACCACTTAATGTGTCCCGTGAATGCTTCTGCTGTCCTTCGGTTCTTTCTGGTCGTTCCAGACTTCTAAAATCCTCATGTGCTGGTTACCGAATGCCCCATTTTGTTTATTGTGCTGACTCACTATGTGCAACCCCCCTTGAGTCCCTGAAGGGAAGAAAGAGTATAAATAATGCAAATAAAATGAATTAAAAAAACACCTAGAGCCTGAGTTGATGATTTAATCCCGGCCAAACTGACGCCATTTCCTCCCACAAATCGCTTTGTCCTGAGCAGCCAATGGGTGCTGGAGGTTGCATTGCCACAGGTGCAAGACGATAGGAAGGAGATTCCTTTCCCTTGATCCTGAGAATCCCATATTAGGGTTAACATAGGTGTTGTCCAGGAGCTGCGGTGGCTCAAGTGGTTAAGACGCTGAAGTGCAGGCTGTGGAAGGTCAGTAGTTCAGCAGTTCAAGACCCGAGAGTGCCGCATGACGGGGTGCGCTCCTGTCTCTAGTTCCAGCTCCTGCCAACCTAGCAGTTCGAAAGCAAGAAATTGCAAGTAGATAAATAGGTACCACTTCGGTGGGAAGGTAACAGCGTTCTGTGCACCTTGGTGTTTAGTCATGCCGGCCACATGACCACGGAAACGTCTTCGGACAGCGCTGGCTCTTCGGCTTTGAAACGGAGATGAGGACCGCAACCCTAGAGTCGGATTCGACTGGCTTTCAAGCAAGGGAACCTTTTAGGTGTTGTCCAAGAGCAGGGAAAACCCCCAGAAGTCCCATGGCACCTTCAGGGCTGAGGGCCTTGCTACACATGACAAATTTCTTGTGTTGGCTGGCGGACAACATGAGGACTTGAAGTCCATTGTGTGACAGGAGCTTTGTGCCTCCCGGGTTTGTGCTTATGCAGCCATGTTAAGGAATGTAATTTTGTGCCCAAACCTATCCTGGCTCCACAGGGCGGTCTGGGGTTGTGGAAATGGTGTGTGTTGAAGGCTGAATCTCCTTTGCCCTTGGGTCATGAGCAGAAAAGGGGTTAGCGTGCATCCGGAGGAGCAAAACTCCTGTCGCTCACCTGCTACATCATCCTGTTGTCCACCCAAAAGTCAAAAAACTGTTAACATGCAGCGAGGCCTTAAGAAAATTTATTCTGGCATAAGCTTCTCCAAATCAGAGCTCTGACTCAGGTCTGCTTACGCTGGAATAAATGTTGTTAATCTTTAACCCCGGACTCCTGTTTTACCTTGCTACTCGTGTCTAAAATGGCTACTCACCTGGAATTATTGAGAGAAGAAAAGGGCTGTTTAACCCTGTCATCTCCTTTTGGTTATTTTTTCCATCCAAACCCCCATTACGGTTACCTTTGGTTGGTTTTATATCTTCATCATACCCCCAATTGGAGAAGAAAAAGAGATTGGATTTGTACCCTGCCCTTCACTACCCAAAGGAGTCTCAGAGCGGCTCACAATTCCTTTCCCTTCCCTTCCCCAAAACAGACACCCTGTGAGGTAGGTGGGCTGGGAGAGCTCTCTCAAGAACTGTCCTCGAGAGAACAGCTCTGAAAGAATTTATGACTGACCCAAGGTCACATGAGCATGTGGAGGAGCGGGGACTCCTGTTTTACTTTGCTGCTACAGACAAACCCATCTAGAATTATCTGGAGCAGAAGGTAGTCTTCTCACGCGGCCCTCACTCCCGTGTATGATTTAGCAGCTGCAGGCTGAGAGCAACCCTACGCCGGCCTAACCAGAATTAAATCCCACTGTATTCCATGGGCCTGACTCCTAGGAAAGTGGCTTTAAAACTGCATTCCAGCTGCTTCTCTGGATTTATTATCATAAGAACATAAGAGAAGCCAATGTTGGATCAGGCCAATGGCCCATCCAGTCTAACACTCTGTCACACGGTGTCCAAAAAATATCAGGTGCCATCAGGAGGTCCACCAGTGGAGCCAGGATGCTAGAAGCCCTCCCACTGTTGTCCCCCCTCAGCTCCAAGAATACAGAGCATCACTTGCCCCAGACCGAGAGTTCCTACCTATAACTTGTGGCTAATAGCCACTGATGGACCTCTGCTCCATATGTTTATCTAATTCTCTCTTGAAGCCGTCCATGCTTATAGCTGCCACCGCCTCCTGTAGCAGTGAATTCCATGTGTTAATCACTCCTTTTATCCGTTCTAACCCAACTGCTCAGCAATTTCATTGAGTGCCCACGGGTTCTTGTATTGTGAGAAAGGGAGAAAAGTACCTCTTTCTCTACCTGCTCTATCCCTTGCATAATCTTATAAACCTTGATCATGTCACCCCTCAGCCGTTGTTTCTCCAAGCTAAAGAGCCCCAAGCACTTTAACCTTTCTTCATAGGGAAAGTGTTCCAGCCCTTTTATAATTCTAGTTGCCCTTTTCTGCACTTTTTCCAGTGCTGTGACCAGAACTGTACACAATATTCCAAACAAGGTCGCACCATTGATTTATATAGGGGCATTACGGTACTGGCTGATCTGTTTTCAATACCCTTCCTAATAATCTGGCATATATCACCTCAAGGTGCAGGTAGGGGAAAGCGGGAACCCTGCTTCCCCCCCTAGCTGACAGCTTTCGGTCTTGTTCCAAAGACCATGTAGTCAAAGCAGAGTCTGAGTAACCTAAAGTGACTGTCACCTTGAAATGAGTTTACAGATACATAATCTGTGCAGAGGATGCAGAAGGCTTATCAAGAAGTGGTGTGAAAGTGCACGGACAGCTATGATCTCACCAGGTGCAGTCATCTTTCAGATCACGTGCGCATACACAACACACACAGAGCTTTGCAAGGATCTGGAAGGAGGCACAGCTGAAGGTCAAACCCAAGCCAAACGTGTTCAGCAATCACATTTTTATAGCCTGCCCAACCTAAAGTTGCTTTGCAGATGAACAGTCCTTCCTCCTGATTCCTGGGGATCCCCTCCCCCCCCCTGCCCAAGGGTGACACACACAGCATGCCACCCCAGTTTATTTGGAAGCTTCCACATGACACCACACTCTTTCTGAGCATGATTCGTGTGTATTCCAGGGACTGTCCCCTTTAATACCGAGCAAAGAAAAACCTCCTCTGCTCCAAACTCGAAAGGCGAAAGAGTGTGCTGGCTGTAGGCAGAGGTTCTGTGGTGAGCAAGACTGGAAGAGGGCTGGAGCTTTTAGCTCCACCTTCAGCTCTGGCATTCACCCGCCTCCCTTTAGCCTTTTAACAGGGCATTTTTAGCACAACAAAAACTCAGCTATGGCTGGGCTGTGAGTCTCAGCTCAGTGGCAGTCAGAGTCTCGTTAGATCCTGATGAACAGGAAGGGAACAGGGAGGTATAGTCCCAGCAGCAGGTGGCGTGGGGACTGGCTGTGTGAAAGCCGCCCCCCCCCCCAACGTGCGTCTCAATTCCATCCATGGCTCGTGCACAGCAAGGACCGCCTTTCCCAGCCCTGCCTGAAAACAGCCTGGAAGTGCAAAAGCGAACAGCCAAAGTAGACATTAAGGCTGCTTTCATACGCGTTGGACAATACATTTCCAGTGCACTTTAGACCTTGCAAACGATTGCTGGAGTGCATTGGAAGTGTATTATCCAATCTGTGTGAAAGCAGCCCAATTGGAAGATGGATAGAACGGCCTCCCAGTGAACTCCCCCCCCCCATGGGAAGCAGCCTTGTGCAACTACAGCTCTGAGGGGGAAAACCAGGCCCATAGCCATGGGGGGCGGGCAGCTTGGGACGATGACCCCGCCTGGTCCCCCTCCCTTCCCCCGAGAGGTGAAAGGAGCCTGGGGTGGACACGCAGCACAGCACATGGGGCGCATTTAAGCAAGGCAGGGGACTCACACCGCCGAGCAGCCCGCAAGGGAGGCTGGTCAGGCTGAGGGGGCCAGGGGACTGGGAGGACGGGTGAGGCACCTCGCTGCAGCCGAGCAGGAGGAGGACCAGGAGAGGCACGGCCTCGCTGGGTCTTCTGTCTTCCGCAGCTGACTTTTCAAAGTCGAGAAATCAGCAGCGGAAGCAGGGAGACCCAGTGAGGCTGCAGCTCTCCCTCCCCTGCTGCTCGGCCGCAGCCCACCCTCCTCAGGAGCTGCCCCCCCATGCCTGTCACATCTGGCACGTCACTTCCAGAAGTGACATAGTCATGTTGGGGGCAATCCCCCCCCCCGAAAATTTTCTGGCTGTGGGCCTGGGAAGAACAATGATGGGAAGGGGGGAAGGGAAATCCCCATCCCCAAGTTGCTTTTCCTCATGGCAGGAAAGATACAGGAGTGCAGTTTCATTTCAGAAATGTAAACCAGCAGGCTTCAAGAGAAAGATTTATTTATTTTTTCTGCACAGGGACAGAATAGGAAGGGGGGGGGAAACTTTCAAAGGCCACTTGAGAAAATACAGCCCACCCACCTCCCAGATCAAAACAGAAGACACCCCCCTTTTCTCTCCTGATGCTGCCGCCTCCTCCTCCTCTGCTAGCTGCCAGTAAGGAGCGGCCAAGACAGAGTCAAGACCCGGGCCCCTTTCCACCTGCTCAAGCCACAAGTCTGAGGCAGCTGTGCAAAGTCTGACCCCCTTGCTCTTCTGCCAGCCAGATGGACAGCATCTTCAACGGCACATGCAATGCTTTTCCGTCCGTAAACACAAACAACAGGTTTTGCAGAGAAGAATATTAGCAGAACCTAGCGACTGATCTGGGTTGGGTAGCACCCAAGCTATAGCTCTTTGTTTTTAACTGCAAAAAGGGATCCTTCCCCATGCATGAGTCCGTGGTCCCACAATGGGGGTGGAGAGGTCTGACTTTCTGTTTAAAAAAGGGGGAGTGTTATTAGACCTGCTAAAAATAGAAATAAGAGACGCTGGGCAATTGCCTTTTCTCGGTTGTAATTCCTAGAGGAAGGGAAGACTCGATCTGGCTGCTGGAGCTCACAGCTTTGGCCCGAAGTGTCCAGTTTCAGAAATCGGGTGGCAGAGACTTGTATCGTCCTCATGGGAGGTGGCGCCCAACTTCTTGGCGCATTAGAGAACGGTGACGCACAGCTTTCAGGTTTGACTTCATCCAGCATCCCCTTGCTCCCAGGCTGCAGACAGGCAGCAAGGCCTGCTCGCCCTCCGTCTTGGCACTCGGTGTGGTCCTTCTTTCCCTCCTTCTAGGAGGGAGAAGATGACACCCGGCAGAAGGTGTCTCTGGCTGGGAAGCAAGTATCAGACGCAGAGTCTCTGTATAACAGTCTGCTTCAGCAGAGGCTCTGCCACAGGGCAGCAGTTGTGGGCAGGGGGAGGCGAATGTCACACCAGCTCATCCAGGAGGGTCCCGATGCTCTGGTGAGGCTCTGCGGGGCCTGCAATGGGCTTGTTGCACATGGGGCAGACACACCGGACTTCCAGCCACTTCACGAGGCACCTGTGGGCCAAAAGGAGACAGTAAGAGGACTCAAACCCGAGTATGTCTCTTTGGGGGGGTATCCGGTGGCTGAACCATCCTTATCTTGGCTGACCCAATGTGGCCCTCCTCTGCCTCCCCCCCCCTCAGCTCAATTTCAAGTGTTTTTCTCCCCTTCTATTTTTGTCTTGCCCCTCTGTCCTTGGATTGAAAGTGCGTTATTTCATATGTGTGAAAGCATCATGAATTAAGGGGCCTTAGATTTACCTGGGGAAGAAATGAGAACAGTCTGATTCATTCAACCCTTTTAAAACTCCTGTTGCTATTCTTGCTCCCCCCAGCCCAAAACAGCAACAACCCTGTCCATCTAGTGTCTATATTGCAGGTCATCTCCAGGGCCTATGCCTCTGAACTGCAAAAAGGTTGAAATGTATCTATATTAAAAAGAAATCTAAAACCTGCCTTCAAAATTGCAAGTTATATAACACATTTAAGACTTCCTTTCACTGTGTGGATTACTGTGAAGAAAAATACACCATTTGCAAAAGGATCACTGTCATACTCCCCCTCCCCACCCCCATGGAAAAGTCTCGATGGCTCTAGGCAGCTGCTTGGTCAATGGCCTGTCATGCTCCAACCGGATCTGGCTAGTGACCAATGCAACTTGAGCCCCGCCACCGTATTGGATGTCGGGACTGAACACGATGTGACAAGACGGTGGTAAAAAAACAAAAACAAAAAACGACTTCAGTCCCCTGCTTTAATAAATACATGCGGAGACCCCTATTATATCTAGTGTTGACCTCCTAAGCAGTAGAGAAGATACTGAATAGATGGATATGAGGGGCAAATGAGAAGAGACCTTTGGGACCCCAAAGGTTTGTGCAACTCCTTCCCACAATGGGATGCTTATGCCTTATGGCATAAAGGTTTCATCACTAAGGGGACCTGACTTGGTATGGTCTTGTGTTCCCCAAAGTGGGTAAAAACATCCTCCTTTTTTCAGAAAACAAGAATTGTGGCCACAAATCATGACATTACAGAGGCAACTCTCAGCTCACAACGGGATACCGGAAGCAGAATGTTTGGACGGTGGCTTAATCTGTGAATCCGAGGCAGAGATGGTAGAGAGAGAAGGGCTTCAGGGGAAGAACTACTGTCTGTTCTGCGCTTTTGTCTCTCTAGCCAGTGAATTCTTATCCCACCCTTCCTCCAAGTAACAGGGCAGAGTATGGGAGTCTCCCTTCATCCACTTTGTCCTCACAACAACAACCCTGTAAGGCAGGTTAGGCTGAGAAAGAGAAGGGCTCACTTGAAGTCACCCGGTGAGCTACATGGTGAAGATCTGATCTCGAGTCCTCTAAATCTTAGTCTGACGCTCTGCTACACCACACTCCCCCCCCCACCCCGAGTGTCCTGATTTCTCTCCAAGAAATGCTGGAGAAGATGTGTTAACTTAGGGGGGCTGGAAGTCTAACCCAGGAGGCCATCGTTCTGGAGGTTTAATCCCCGCAGTTCTGGCACCTGAAGCAACTGAGGGGGGTTAATCCTTTGATAACAATAATATCTGACCCCAATGGTCCTTCTAGTATTATTATCACCTTCACCATTGCCACAAACTGGGAAGCTCTGGCTGAGGCCTGCTCTCGGCCTCTTGGCCCAAGAGACCTTAAAGTTGGGCTTCCTGCCAGAGGAACTGCCCACCTCCCTTCCCAACCACAGGCACAAAGGGTGTTGAGCCAGCGCCGGGCGGTTGGCAGAGCCGGGCGCACAAAGGAGCTATTTGGGCTGTCCTTGGCAGCTACTCACTTTCTGTGGAAGGCATGTTGGCATGGCAACACTCCCAGCTCATCTTTCACTTTAAAGTCTTCTAGGCAGACGGCGCAAGTCTGCTGCGGGGAGAGAGAGGAGACAGAATCAGCACGTGTTACAAAGCCAGACTGCGCCTCAGCCAGGGCAGGACGGGCGACAAAAGACGGGTCCCACATTTCACTCAGGCTTGGTGGGGGAACAAAGACACACATGGAATTAGAGTCAAGGGTACTCTCCGGTTAGGGTTGCCAGCCTCCAGGTGATGGCTGGAGATCTCCCACTATTACCACTGGCCCCCAGGCGACAGAGATTAGTTCACTTGGAGAAAATGGCTGCTTTGAAAGAAGGTGGACTCCATGGCATTTTACCTCACTCAAGTCCCCTCCCCAAACCCCTTCTCTCCAGGCTCCACCCCCACCCCCCAAATCTCCAAGTATTTCCCAACCTGGAGCTGGCAACTCCACCTCTAGTCCTTGTGATGTCAAATCATTTGACACCAGGAGCTACGGAACGGGGCCTAGACCCACTGTTCCCTCTGACTGAGGAAGATTTCTTTGACCTTGGGGCTCCCAAAGTAACAGAGTACTCTGGGGTCTCTTACTACAGGCTCTCCGACATGGATGGCCAATGTCTTCTGTCACCATTCTACTGAGGCCTTATCGGTCACCCCAGAGAGGTAGAAGTGTTAAGTCTGCTGCAGACAAAACAGCAAGAGTCTTGTGCAGCACCTTAAAGACCAACAAATTTAACCACGGCATCAGCTTTTGAGAGCCAGAGCCCTTTTTGTCCAACGCATAAAGAAGAAAACTGCGTCTACAACATGGGTGATCTCCGGGGCATGTTTACACAATGCAACGGGTGTGTCAAGAACATGGGTTATGTGGATCTGCGAGGTTAGGCAGAAACACTCATGGGCAGAGATGTACATGCTGGGGGAAAACACCAGACAAATGTGTTTTCTATCTGCAAAACTGTAATTTTTTTTCTTACTGGGCAGATGGCAACAAACAAACAATCCCTAAGCTATACGTGCTTAGAGAGCACAGGACGCATCCCTTTGCAGCCCTCCCTTTAATATTAGGTGTATCTGCAATGTTGCTTGTATAAATAAAAGACATTTGTAATTCAGATTTTTATAAATAGCCCAAATAGAACCATTTTATATACTAACTAAGCTATAAACGGTGCCTTTAATGTTGCTAATGCAGTCATAGACGCTCAAGCTTGACAAGCAAGTAATGCATTGTTTTCAGTTCCTCTCCCTGCTGGCTTCACAAGTTCCAGAAATTTTACACCTCTTGCCATGGGACCGCGTTTTGCACCTCAACCCACTTTTAGCAGTTTTGGGGCAGCTTCTGGCTTTGTCACATCCCATTCCTACAACTAATGAGCACCAGGGATCTGTGGGATAAACGCAAAATATGCCTACAAAATGGGTTTTTCATCTCACAGAAGACACAGCATGTAGCTTCTGGCATGCTACTGCATACACTTGAAAAATGATGTTTGCAGTGCTGTTGTCATGAAGCCTTATGAGCAGTGGTAGATGGACACATGCAGCAAGCGGTACTGAAACTTTTCATAGGAGCAGCATGTGCCCAGATGGCCATGTATGGTGCCTACATAGCAGAATGTGGAAAATAAGCTATCTTTTCCCCACACTGACTACTGTGGGGCGTGTGAAGCACCTATAGTCACTCATGCGCACAAGTAAGCACTGATGCAGGACAAGGCCAATTCAAAATTAAGTCTTCTTAGGCCCTGACCTGGATAGTTCGGGCAAGCCTAGTCTTGTCAGATCTTGGAAGCTAAGCAGGGCCAACCCTGGCAAGTACTTGGATGGGAGACCTCCAAGGAATACCGGGGCCAGGACACAGAAGCAGGCAATACTAAGCCACCTCTCTGAAACATCCAAGCCCCACTAGGGGTTGCCAGAAGTCAACTATGACTTCCAGGCATACACATACAGAAAAAAATACTCAAACCCCCCCAATGAAGTCTTCTTAGGTAGTCATCCCTCCATGAACTGAGAGTTCATCCCAGACCCACCCACCCCCAATCGCAGATGACACAAGGGTGCATGGCTAATTTATGCACAGAGCCAAATCAGACTATGATACTGAGTGGATCCCATCATCCTCCAAGTAACCTCCCTCCAACTTAATTGGTTCTTCCTCCAATGGAAGAGACATTTGATTAGGAGAAGGGTTAAGCAAAAGGTACCCTAAGAAAGGTGAGAAAGAAATGAAAGGTATCTGACAAAGAGAGCGCTGACTCTCAAAAGCACGTGCCCTGAAAACCCTGCTGGTCCCTAGGGTGCCGCTGGACTAGAATCCAGCTGTTCTCCCCAGACACTTCCCATGAAGTTGAGCAGAAATCTCCCCACACCATCTCTTGATATTTGGCTGTCATACCTGTATCTAGGTGTTCCACTGCAGACCAACACAGCTACCCCCTGAAATTAATTTGGAGAAAGGCTCCCTTGAATGGAGCAAGGCATCAAACTTGTGTCAAAAGGAAAGGTGGGCTATTAGTAAACCAACTTTGCTCAGTGTAGTGGTAGGATGGGGGCTGGATCTATCCCATTACTTCCAACATCAGAGGCTGCTACTTTGTCTTCTTCATGCATCAGAGTTTGCTCTAATGGAGGACCAGGAGATCCCAGAGCAGGTGGTCTGTAGGAGCTGGATGCACATTCATCATCATCATCATCATCATCATCATCATCACTATTTTCTTTTATATCCTGCGTTTCTCCACAAAAGGGACCCACAATAGCTTACACCATTCTCCTTTCCTCCATTTTATCCACACAACCTCCCTGTGAGGTAGGTTAGGCTGAGAGCGGGTGACCGGACCAAGGTCACCCGGGAAGCTTCCATGGGAGAGTGGGGATGTGAAACACTCTAACCATTGCGCCACACTTCTGAAGCCATTCAATATACCTGGAGAGGCACCCCTAAAAGGACAGTTTTTTAATGAATCTGGGTTAGAATTACCCCCCTCCCCTTCTTGATATGCATTTGCTTCAAAAGTTTGCCTCTAGATGCTTTTGTTTAGTCTGGTTGCAGGGATGTTCACTGGGTTACTGAATATTTGTGCAGATTCACAGGCATGTGTTTCAGCAAGTCATGACTGCCCTTTGTATTCTCTCTGTGGCCCAGGAGGAAAGCACAACGGAGCCTTGTTTTCGAAAGGCTGGGTAAAATGCCAGCCCTCTTGTCTGAGTTAATCAAAGTGCGTTCCACACTCACCCCGTGCAAGTTTAGTTTTCTGGCATCACCTTTCAAAACCACCTGGGAGAAAAAACAGGAAAGAGAAGCAGGCAGATTAGGATCAGGACATGGTGCTGAATAACCGGGGCAGGTATTTTGATCCTGCCGATCGGCGCGCAGGCAGACAGCAGCCGCTATTGAGCACTGAAAATCTTGGCTTATGAAGAAACCAGACAGACTCCCTGGGTGGGCCCATCAGTTGAATGTGGACTATTTTCCCCATTACCAAAGTTTCTGTCCTCTCAACACCCCCTTTTTTTAAAAAATCTGTCCTGGCAGCTGATTCTTTGCTTCATCTCTCGGAACTTCTGTTCTGCAGGCGACTCTATTTATGTATTTTATTTATTCGTTTATTAACAAAATTTATATCCTGCCTTTCTGCCCTCACAAGGCGGCTAATGGAAAAAAAGAAAACACATTTTAAAACCTTTAACAGTCCTCCCCAAACATAGACCAATTTAAAACTAGAGCTAAAATAGGAGGAGAGGAGGAGATTGGATTTATACTCTGCCCTTCACTACCCCCGAAGGAGTCTCAGAGCAGCTTACAATCTCCTTCCCTTCCTCTCCCCACAGCAGACATCCTGTGAGGAAGGTGGGGCTGAGAGACCTGTCCCGAGAACTGCCCTTAAGAGAACAGCTCTGAAAGAACTTATGACTAACCCAAGGTCACACCAGCAGCCGCATGTGGAGGAGCGGGGAATCAAACTTGGTTCTCCTAGTTTAGAGTCTGTGCTGTTAACCAGTGGTCCACTAACACAGAGAAACACATAAAAACAACAGTTAAAAATATTGGTCAGGAAAAAGAGATCACTGAGGGCATGCCAAACAAAACAAAGGTCTTCACCCACTGGTGGAAGACGGTAAAAAAAGGGGACAAGCCAATCTCCCTGGGAAGAGAGGTGTTCTATGGAGTGCATCAATTCTCAAGACCCACCTGTGGTTTAGATTGTATAGCTCAGGGGTGGCCAAACTGCTGCTTGGGAGCCACATGTGGCTCTTTTATACAGTCTAATTTAATATTAATAAAAAGCAAATTTGCATATTTTCCAATAAAAACGTGTGTGTAATATTTATTCATGTCTTGCATCTCTCAAACATCTGATGTTATTCTGTGTGGCTGTTACATTAAGCAAGTTTGGCCACCGCTGGTATAGCTAAACAGGTCAAGTCCCATCCAGTAATACTTCCCAGTAAGTATCAGAGGACTGCAGTTTAAGTCATGAAACAGGGCTGGCAAAAACGAAACTGGGGTCTGTTAGTGGACCAGGGCTTCATTCAGATGTCACAGTAAGCAGCACCAATGAATGCGTTTGTTGCCAGGTGCATGCATACGCCTTGTTCTTCCCTCCAGCAGGGTTGCCAACTGGTCTGGGGAAAAATAGTCTGTCCCTTTAATTGAGGTTTAATATGTAGAAATGGAAGGTTAAAGCTTTTCATGAGATGGAGGTAAATACCTGCACCTGATAAATAATATCCCTTTAAGTCTCTATTAAAAAGGACATTTCTTTTCTCCAGGCTCCAGTTAGCAATGCTACCCTCTACTGATTTAAAGCCACCTCTGGTTACTTTTGCTATGAATTCAGCTGCACAACTGGAGTTAGTTCATCCTCTGTGCACATACCAATTGGATGTCTAAGCCTGGATTAAACCCTGAGCAGGCGGGCTGCAGCAGCTGGATTCTGTCTTGGAAAAGGCTAAGCCCGGCCAAGTTATAAAGCTATTGCTATAGTTGGAGTTTCAGTCAATGAAACCAAGTCATACAAGTGCATAAGATCTCTGCAGGATGTTCTTCCTGGTGGTTCTAATGTTAGGGAATAAGAGAAATGGGCTCTGTTTCCCTGATTGCCTGTGTCCAGAAATATGGACATTATGGTCTTCAGCAGTCCTTACAAAAGTTTGTGGGTTTCTAGTTAGGAAAAAAAGGAAAACTAAGTGTGGGGGGAAAACAATACAATCATGCATACTGTGGGGAACATGGAAAGAGAAATTTTTCTCCTTCTTCCATGATATTAGAACTCAGGGAGGGGACTCAATGATATGTTAACTAGCAGCAGATTTAGGAGAGAAGAAAGAAAGCACTCCTTCATACAAAATGCATAATTCACCTAGGGAATTCACTGCCACAAGACGTGGTGATGGCCACAACCGTGGCTATCTGTAAGAGGGAGACTGATTCAGGAAGGAGGGATGCATCAATGGCTGTAAACCACGATGACTAAACAGAACCTCCATGTTCAGGGGCAGTGTACCTCAGAACACCAATTACTTGAGATCAACAACGGGGGGAGGCTTTGACTTCCACAATTTGCTTGTAGGCATCTGGTTGTCCACAGTGAGCCATATACCTTACACAGGTGGCTAAGTATTCATGTTTTGTCTGGAATACTCCCTCCGCTTCCAGCTGTACATTAGGGGGCTGAGCCAGTCCCCACAGCCACTGCCTGAAGGTTCAATGGGAGGCATTTCTGCGTCTTTCCATGCCCATTCATACACAACACCACTTATTTGATCTAGGCCAGAAGGAATCAGGAAAACTACTTAAAACCCAGACCACCCAGCTCCCTTACCTCTTTGTAACCGAATCTTTCACTCTGTGCCTGATGCCGAAGTTTGCTGCAAAGAAAATAAACATTATTACAAACAGTGAGGAAAAGAATCTCCAATGCCTCTTGGAAAGCACTAATACTAGCTTATGGCCAGCCACGCAGGACACACCCCTCCAGCCCTTGCAAGCCAGGAATTATGCTCCATAATAATAACAACAACAACAATAATAATAATGAGGAGGAAGAGGAGATTGGATTTACACCCCGCCCTTCACTCAGAGTCTCAGAGCAGCTTACAAACTCCTTTCCCCTTCCCCTCCCCACAACAGACACCCCCTGTGAGGTAGGTGGGGCTGAGAGAGCTCTGACAGAACTACGGCTTGCCCAAGGTAATCCAGCGGCTGCAAGTGGAGGAGTGGGGAATCAAACCCGGTTCTCCCAGATTAGAGTCCGTGCACTTAACCACTACACCAAACACCCTTAGATATCCTTTCACTCACTTTCGACACTTCATTTACCCATCAACTCCTTATGCTGAGTAACAAAGGGACCAGCTGTCTCTCACTTCACAGAAACTGCATTGCAGCATGCCAACAGCTGTGTCCCCCGAGCACTTGGAATGTTTTGTGAGTATGCCGTATAATCCCAGCAGCTCACCCATAGCCAATCCAAAACCCCAATCATGATTCAGTGTAAATGTCCTGTTCAAGAATCACGTGAGGAAATATCAAACTTAGGTATGTGACTACTCCACCCCACCCTAACTCTTTTGGTCTGAAATATCTGCCTGTTTGAAGGCGCTTACTACAGCCTGAAAGCTTGCCAAGTGGAAACAAGTTTAGATTGTCCTGTCAATCAGATATCTCGTAGACCCATCCTGACAACCAAATGCCTGATTAGGTACTTGGAAGTCAGTGCTGGCTTTGGCCTTGGGCCTTTTTGAGCATTTGAGGGGAGGGGCTGTGGCTGAGCAGTAGAACCTCTGCTTTGCAAGGAGAAGATCCCAGGTTCAATCCCCAGCGTCTCTAGTTAAGAGCAATAGGTAGGAGGAGATGGGAGACTTCAGCCTAAGACCCTGGAAAGCCACTGCCAGTCTGAGTAGATAATACTGACCCTGATGAACTAAGGATATGATTCAGTATAAGGCAGCTTCATGTGTGTGAAGCAGATCACAGCCAAATCACTCTGAATTGCTTCTACTGTTTATAAATTATCAGGAGTTCTTCTGTGCCTTGAGCCCAATTTCCACTACTGGTTTAGGATATCTTAGGGCTGGAATTTGGGGGCACCTAAGTAAGTTGCTGGGCAATAGATTCAGGACAGACAAAAGGAAATACTTCTTTACTCAATGAGTAATTAAATTGTACAATGATGATTACC
The DNA here is from genome assembly GCA_029375565.1 of Gekko gecko. Lineage (NCBI taxonomy): Eukaryota > Metazoa > Chordata > Lepidosauria > Squamata > Gekkonidae > Gekko > Gekko gecko. The sequence goes on along the minus strand of JAPDNY010000013.1, from coordinate 51,604,439 downwards.
ACATGCACAGAAGGCTTTAAAGGGGGATTAGAAAGATGCACGGAGGATGGGTCCATTGGTGGCTACTAGCCATGGTGACTAAAGGGAAGCTCCTCCATGTCCGGAGACATTAAACTTCCAATGCTAGAAGGCAACATTAAGAGAAGGCCTTGGCTTCTGTGCCCTGTTAGCCCTTCACAGCAAATCCTATATGAAAAAGGATGTGGGACTAGATGGAACACTTATCTGATCCATCTGGGTTCTTCAGGTCCTTATGCCAGTGAGAGCACTGTAGAGTTTTAAGGTCCACTAGCAACTGTTGTTAAATCAGGAGGCAATATTTCGGTACTCTGACCTGGATGTCTCAGGCTAGCTCCATCTTACCAGATCTCAGAAGCTAAGGAGGATCAGCCCTGGCTAGTATTTGGATGGGAGACCACCAAAGGAGAGTCCAGGGTTGCTACAAAGAGGCAGCCAATGGCAAACCACCTCTGTTCGTCCCTTGCCTTGAAAACTCTATGAGGTCACTGTAAGTGGGCTGCTACTTGACAGCCCTATCCACCACTAATAGGGTGCGTTTAGACAGCGTGCTGGAGCGGTTTAAACTGCTCCGGCACGATGCGTGTTTTTTTAAAACTGGAGAATCGTGGTCACACACCTCCTCCTTCAGAGCTCCCCGCCATCCTCCTGCAGGTGGGTTTCCCCCCCCCTCTCCTTTGAGCATGCGCACAGGCAGCCCTCTCCCGAACAGGAAGTTTGGCACGTGCGCAGAAGAGTGATCTTAACCGGTCCCTTTAAAGTTTAAATGAAGACTCCTTCTTACATTTTCTTCCCGAAAATGGCCTCCCCGAGATCCCAGACTCGTCTAAATGCCTAAACTAGGCACCAGTGAAGCTTTTCTTCATTTAACTTAGGAGCGGAGCTCCGCTCAAGCACACACCGCTAAGGAAAAAAAAAATGGCGGGCTAAAACCGGAAGCTGGAGGCAGCTTCCCAGAGGAGAGGGGGGGTTGAAGCACCCGGAAGTGGCTGGATGGAGCGATCAGACAGAGAAAAGTGCGGCTTGAAACGGAGAATCGGGAAAACACCACTCGGGTAAGTGGTGTCAAAATACTCCAGTTCACAGAGGGTTTGCTCCAGAAAGCGACGGCTGGGGACGGTGGGCAGATGTTGGGCGTGTGAACGCGCACGTAAAAGCCGTTTCTGAGCCGTGCCAAAAACGGCTCAAACGGCGCGTCTGAACGCACCCATAGTTCTGTAGTTCAGACTTTCACATGAGCGCTTACTGACGTTAACGGAACAAGTGATGGAGCCCTTCAGTAAGCCTGGCTGGCTAGACAGACGACACCATGAAACAGTCTGCACATCCAGATTTCTCACTAGGAGAGTTGTGAGAAGGAACTTCTGCTCAGCCATATGCCTCAAGTGCTGGGATCCAACGAGGGATGAGCAGTGAGGTCCAGACATGCAGGGAAAACGCTGACGGATGCTAGCAAGGGCTCTGCCTCTGGAGCTTCCGGTCACAGCTCAGCTGAACCACGGCCGAGGACAAATGCCCATTTGCTGGTGGGGAAGGAAATCCAGCTGGCCTGAGCTGTGGGAGGCAGAAAATTGACTGCAAATAATAGCCCCGTTTTGTGCAAACACAGATTCTTTGTGCTCCAGCAGCAATCCGGGCTGGGCCGAGAGACAGCCGATGCCACTCCTGCTACGGCTGTTCCCCGAGACGGCAGCAAGTTCTTGGCTGAGCCATGCCCAGCATCTGATCAAGAGGCAACTCCAGAGACCTGGTAAGAGTGTCCACCTCGCATCAACTACTGGGTCTCTCGGCAAGGTACGGGGCTTCCTGGAAGGCCAGCCCCTAAATCTGCTGGATCAAGCCTGAGCTAACCTACAGGCACCAGAGATCAAGATCAGAAGAAACACCAAAGGTGCACTTCAGATCTTTGCGAGCCATTGTAATAGGCCTAGCCTGCTCAAGTAGCAGAATATGATGACTGAACAGACAGTTCTAGTACAGATGGGACCCTCTCATTTCCAGACACTCCAAGTAACCTGTTTCCATGTGGAGGATGGAAAAAGCCACCTCCATTGTAGAAGCAGGAGCAAGGGGGGTGAGGTGTGCCCATGCCCTGTCCCCACGGCACCCATTGGCCTGTCCCCTTTTTATCACAGCAGAAGGGCTGCTATGATGAGGTTTTTGCTCTCCCCCTCCAACACATCCTGGCAATTCTCACCTCCCTTTTCAACAGCTGATCCGTGGTTCTCAGCTGATGAAATTTTAAAAAGCCATTAAAGAGATGAAAGGGAGGGGAATAAAAGGGGTGGTTATTTTACTCCAGCTCAAAGGAGAAGGCCCTGGGAGCCACACAGATTGTATTTATTCTCCTTCCCCAGTTTAACCTTACAAAATGTTGTAAAGTAGACTAGGCTGTGAGAGAAACAGACAGAACGTCCACAAGTGCCCCAAATTTCATGGCAGAGTGGGATCTGAACTCAGATCTACCAGATCCCAGGGTGACATACCACACTGGAGCATATACCAGGGACAGTCCCATTTTGCTGATACCTCTCCCTGGTGAAACGCATTCCTCATTTTGAGGAGATTTTAGAAATGCCTTTTTTAAGGTGCACTAGACGTCCACAACCTTCCTCCTAACATCTCCTCCCCCGGCAGATGGCAAATATTGCCAAAATGTGTCTGAGTTGCAGATATTCTATAACAACAGAATACATATTTTTCACATTTATATCCCGCCCATCCCGTAAACGGGCTCAGGGCGGGTCGCAGCATTTCAATAAATACAATAAAATTTAAAACACATCAAAACATAAAAAACAATAGTCATGCTTGCCATAGGGAATCATGAGATTATGTATTCTGTTCAACCTTTGTAAGTATTTTTAAGAAGAAAACTATTACGGTCTGGTCAGTAGTACACATCCTGTAGATGCCCACACAAGGCAGGATATCACATGTATTTCATTCTGGTCTGTTCTGAACACATGAAGCTGCCTTATACTGAATCAGATCCTAGGTCCATCAAAGTCAGTATTTTGTCTACTTAGACAGGCAGTGACACTCCAGCCTCTCAGGCTGAGGTCTTTCACCTCACTTACTATCTAATCCTCCTGAGTGGAGATGCTGGGGATTGAACCCGAGACCTTCTACATGCCAAGCAGATGCTCTTCTAATGAGCCACAGCCCCAAACCTTTAGCACAGAACCTTTAAGCAATGTGTCCATCATGGAGGAGGAAAGGCATCCAGGACTTGGTAAAAGAACAGGGATGACTTTTGATTCATACCAGTGTCCTTATTTTGGACAGAGAAGGGTTGGAAGCTATGTGGGTTTGCATGTGCCACCTTGTTAAATTAAAAAACAAACCCAGCAAACAGAACATGTAGCACATCAGGTGCAAAGACTGTAGTCTAGCCCTTCGCATGCTGTGTTAATTTCCCACCTGCAAGGATGCTGCAGTGAGGGAAGCATTCAGAATCAGGATTGTCCTCACCTGCCATCTAGACCAGGGCAGACCATTCTTGCAGCCCAACATTTGGTCGCCTTTTTCTGCTGCATGCCTTTCCAGGCCTTAGTAAGTGCACATAGAACAAGGTAGCAGTTCAGGAGTGCACATAGAATAAGGGAGCAGTTCAGTTTCGCACCAAGATATGATTCCTTTTTGAATCTATCTCAGTCTTGAATGTTGCAAAAGCAAGGTGGGATCGTTTCACCCCAGAGCGCTCACGGACAGGCTCTTTAAACAGGATGCACAGCACATTTAGATCAAGTTTTGAGTTTCAGTTAAGTGCCACGTTGTCACATGTTTTCCCATGGTGCCCTTCATTTTCCAAGAAAAATTTCTAGCACAGTTTTGCTCAGTACTGGTATATGGAAAAGGCTTCACTTACAAAAAAAGAAGTTGAAATGGGCAGGAAAAAGAAAGCAGCTCGTTACAAAGCACTACAAACAGCCCAGGCAGTTATCTGCCACGATTCAGAAATGCAACCAACCAACAAAACAGCAAGAAAAACGGTCTAAAAAGGATCAAACCTTCATAAAAACTTGAGACAAAAATGCTCGTGCTTTAAGATGTCTGAAATGGAGGGAAAAACCCAAACCCGTTCTCCATTAGACACCAAAACGGATTAATTAGATCTGAGTCCAGCAGCACCTTAGAGACCAACAAGATTTTCAGGGTATGACCCTTGCGTGTCGAACTCATTTGTTACAAAGGCTGGATCTGACATAAATGTCATTTTGCTGGGCCATGTGTGCCATAAAATGTAATGCAGGTACGGGAGATATCAACTTTATAAAGGACACAGGCGAGCCCAATTAACGATATTATATTTTTCTCAAAACACAAACATGCTTTAAACATTAACACTTTTGCAGTATTTCCTCTGATGCCCACCGTCGCACTTTCACTGCCCATTACTCATTAGCATTGGGACAGTACTACAGGGACAAAATGCACAGCCTCTGTCATCTGGCAACGAAGGTGCCGACCAGTTTACTCACGGGCTGGAGAAGAGCCCTGGATGGGCTGGTTTTGGCCCACAGGCCATATGTTTGACACCCCTGGAATAAGCTTCCGAGAGTCAAAACACCCGTCCTCAGACATGAGTAGGAATGGAGATCCAAAGCTCCCTTCATCAGGCATGACTAGCAAAAGGGGATCTATTCCTACTTGTGTCTGACAAAGGGAGTGTTCTCTTGAAAGCTCATACCCTGAAATGCTAAGGTAATCCTGGACTCTAACCTAACTGTTCTACTGCAGACCAGCATGGCTACTCTCTGGAACTATCGGAGTGGCTTAAGAGCCCATCTGAAAGACATCTCAATGCCCCTTCAGTCCACATATAATGGAGTCTCCTTTCCGACTCTACCTGTCTGCGCTGCAGGCCCACGGTACACACGACACTGGTGCTAGGCGCATGCCTGACCCACCACCTCAGCAGATTCCACCCAACAATGCTGTAGAGTAGGAGGGAGAAGCTGACGTTGGTAACAGCTAACAGCAGTCTCCCCTGCCCTTCTTTGGCCCCTGGACACCGAAACAGGATGGGGCCACATGTTTGTTTCATTGGAGCTGGGCAGCATCTAAGTCAAAGATGGAAATCTTTCACGTTGCTGTCACTCTTCTTTGCCACTGAACCTTGGACCTGAGAACTCTGTGCAGTAGGCAGAGGAGACAATGTCCTCTCTCATCCTCTTGGTTCACCTGGAATAGTTTGGCCCACGGGAGCTACAGAGGTCAGTGAAAACAGGCACCAATAAGTTCTTGGGGCTGGGTCAGCTGCATCGCGGTCCATGAGAAATGCCAAAATGATGCCCATTTTTCTCTGTTCAGGGTGGAAAGCAATCTGTGTTCACTGTGCAACTTCTGCTTAATACTGTTCTGCTCAAGAAGGACCAGACAGGGCTGATCAATCTCGCACATCTGGACCGCAGCAATAAGAGTGCTGAAAGAGATCTGTGGGCTTAAAAACAGGGCCCAGTTTTTCTAGCAGCCTCTGCCTTATCCTCGGCCTCTGTTCCTTCCCAGATTCTGTTGTCTGATCTGCCTCCAAGACCTTAGACCCCAGCCATCTAGTTTAGCCCTGCCAATCCAAGCTCAGGCGCTTTGGCTTGATTAAACTTGGTTCTTGGAATGCTTCCCAGAAGTTCCCATAAAGATGTGGAGGACACCTTGGCGAAGGTGATCTGAACAGCGGCACAGCTCAGTTTCAAATTGAAGGAGCAAGTTGGAAGATCGGCCTAAAAATTGGACGCCTCCCTTTCAAAGCAATGCTCTCGTCACCTGGTCTGAAAAAGCCAGATGTAAATGTAAACAATCCTCTTCCCCAAATGGTTCGCTGAACGGAAGTTCCAACTAGTTGAGAGACAGTAGCCCTATGTAATCTGCTTGGTTCTCTCTAGATGTCCCAGCTGCAGATGAATGCATAGTTTAAAAATAACCTTTCCTTAAATAGAGGATGGGACCAAGGCATCTTCCCTTCATTCTTCAGAAACAATGCTTCTATCTGGCCCAGCCACATGAACAATACTCTCCCCCCAACTTCCTGCCATTTCCTGTGACATCAGAGCGAGCGCTGGCCATCTTGGCTTGGCAGTGTGCCTTGCAACACATCGACTGTTTGATGTTCGAGAGACACGGCTGCCAACCCACAGAGACTGAAGGACAAAGGCTCTTTGCGGATTTTGGGAACATCTGGAACAAGTCCAAGTCCAATAAGCACCTCAAGATATCAACAAATTTTTCCAGGGTGTAAGCTTTCATATGTCAAAGCTCAATTTGTCATTTGCATCCAACAAACTGAGCTCTGACTCATAAAAGCTTGTATCCTGGAAAAATTTGTTGGTCTCTAAAGTGCAACTGGACTTGCATTTTGCTGTGTTACTGCAGACTAACGTGGCTATCTACCTGAAATAATCTTCTGAAACAAGGGTAAAATGCTTTTTTTTGAAGAAAGAGCCCCCTTGTGTTCCTCCTTCCAGATGCTAGGAGCCCACACCCCATTAGTGGCATGCAAAGCATCTGGGCTAAATATCTGCAGGCGCCTCAGTAACTCTTTTGCCGGTGATGGTAATGGGGGTGGCGGTGGAAGGTCCATCTGGGCACACAACGGGGGCAGCCGGCCTCTTATGAGCAGAGCCCTTTGTCTGTCCGGCCATGACATCTTCATCTGTGGGTTGAGCTGCCATGGGGGTTAGCGACCCAGGCCTGGCTTAACATGGGAAGCAGCCCTAAAACCATGTTCAATTCGTATCTGCTCAGAAGACCTGATAAAAAGCTTCACTGTTCAGAAGTCTAAAGCCAAGAGCTCAGGGACTCCACAGGACAGAGCCACATTCATACACTCTCTAATCTATCAGCACATCCCACGTGGCACTGGCCAAAGTCTCCTCCGGTCAAGGCTGCATCCCGCACTGCATTCCAACACCCACCAGTTGCTATACGTTCATGCCCCAAACAGAGACCATCGTCAGTGCTGGAATGGGGGAAAAACCAGACCAGTCCTGAACGCTGCCGGCAGAGGCGACCGATCTTGGATAGGGCCTGCCACAAACCCATCCTGGGTCTATGTGTTTTTACATGTGTGTTGTGTGCTTGCATGCATTGCCACCAAGTTACAAAGCCCTGAATTTCACATAACTAGTGCCTTGGGAACCCCTGGGAAGGCTGCCTCTGAACAAGTACAAAGGGCAGAGCTTTCCAGTCACTTCACCCCCCTCCGTGCATGTGTGCCTAAGCGTGTGTGGGCCATCTAGGAATATCGGGAGGAGCTGAAACACAGTCTGCTTTCTTAAACAGGAAAGAAACTTTATTACTGTAGATTAAACTAGAGCAGACATGAAAAACAGCTGTCATGCTTACTGTCTACAGATCTAAGGAAAATAACATAAACATGGGTCTAAGCTTGGCTACAAAACAAGATAGTTACCTCTGATGGCCTGCCTTGCTGTCGAGGAGCAAGTACACTCCCGGACCCCCTAGTGCTCCTTTGCAGAGGAGTCTGGGTCCCAACATGTGGTCCCAGCATTTGAACAAAGGAAGATTCACCCTTTCAAGCCTTCCTGCTTTCTTGGGTGGAAACCTCTCTCAGTCCAGATTAGGGGATCTGTCCCACGTGAGCGGATACCCCAAACCACTTCCAATCATGACATATATCACATAGCTCAAATCTTCATACCATGTTTTACAACAGTCATCTAGACTGTCCCTCTGTCAAGTAACCAAATGGCTACCTCTGAACTGAAACTCATCTCCAGCCCTCTCCGACCTCCGGGCGCATTTTATTGCCCTCTTCCTTGAGAAAATAAACTGCTGTCGGTCTCAGGAATTCCCCGAAGCTCCTCATAGGGCCTACTTTCAAGTGCTCCAAGGCTCAGTCCCAGAGTATGTTTTGAATTCCAGGGACAAACCCCAGGACCCTTATAAATAAAGCCTGTTCATTTCATCTGGGCTCAGGAAATCTTCCAATGGATCGTGTACCATGTTGTTAGAGAAATAATGCCATTTTAGAACATCTGTCTTTGCTTTCAAAAATGTCTTCCACTGGCTCAGAGCTCAGCAGACGGTACAGAAGTTATGTAATTACTCTGTCATGAACCTGGTTGGCAGAACATTTCACACTGACTGCTAGGGCTAATGAACATCAGTGGCTACTAGCTATGGTGACTAAAGGAAACCTCCACAATCAGAGGGAGTAAGCCTCTGAATACAAGTGTAAGGGCACAACATCAGGGGTAGATCCTGACCTCTATGCCCTGTGGCTGGGCATCCAGGGGAACTGGTTGGCCACAGTGTGAGACAGGATGCTGGACTAAACGGAGCACTGGTCTGATCTGGCAGGGCTCTTCTTATGTTCTTAATTAATTAATTCTGTGATCTCCCCAATTATACAACTGAGTTCCCTGGGGCAGAACAGCAGCTTTAGAGGGTATTATACATCAACTGAGCGTCTTCCAGTCCCCAGGCACTGTGCCCAAATCTCCAGGAATTTCCCAAACTGGTGATGGCATGCCTATTGCCTGCTGAAACCAGGTTGAATTGCAAGCAGTGTGTAGCTGTGCTGTCAAACACAGACCCTCTTTACTCTGCAGAAAGCCATGCAAGGCATATTCTCGTAATGCTAATCTGATCACATGACTTAGCTTTTAATCAGACCCCCGAACTGCCTAATCCAGGAGACCAGGACTCCCACCTCTACCTCCTCCCCAACATTTCATTAGCTCCAGAGTATGCAAAACGTTAACTACTACCCATTGGTTTTGGTACTCTCACCAAATGCTGACATTTTCTCAAGGAAGTGGTTTCCATCTGCTAGAATGGAGAAACACAGGGGTTACTAAATTCTTATAAAATGATGAGACCACGGGGTCTCTGAATGCATTTGGTTTAAAATAATCTGGATACCTTCTGCCTCGAGCCTCTGAACCTTCTGCTAAGATCAAAAATAGATTTACTGGTGTCTTTTATTACCTGGCTGTGCCCGCCAAATAGCAAGAATGTGGGTTGCACTAAATTAACCTTACTATTCCCTAACCACTGATCCAATGAAAAGGAGCAATTTTGCTTCTGATCTCACTCTTACAGACACTCTTCTGGGGCTTTTTGTGTATAGCACACTGAACCCCACTTGAACATATCTGTAATTTTGCCATATGCTAAGAGAGTCTGACTGTCGTCCACTTAGCTCAGTGCTCTCTACTCTGATGGCAGCAGCTCTCAGGTGGGGAAAAGATCTCTCCCAGCTCTAGCTACCTGAGCTCTGGAAAACAGAGATGCTGGAGACTGAACCTGGGACCTTCTGGGTGCAAAGAGCAGGTGCACTACCACAGAACAACAGTCTGTCTCCAACCAAGATGAAGAACAGCAGCTTACAGTTGTCAGCAACGGGCAGAATTTCTCCTTTATTCCCAGTACTAATGTGCTGTGCTCAAGGGATTAGTTCAGGTCTGGTTCAGAAGCTTTCCACCTAGTCGTAATAAGCAGCATCCTTAAGTCAATCAGAACTTAAAAAAAATAGCTTTAAGCAGCCCAGCCGTGCTTACAGCCATACTAGTGATGGAGATTTCTTCCTAGTATTACCTAACCATGGGTGATTGTGGATCTCGACAAATCCACTAGGGTTGAGCAGAACTGAATATGTCAGACAGGTGGCGTCTGGAGCACTAAATGGTTTTGGAGGGGCATCAGCCGCTGCTGATTTACTTTTTACAAAAACTTTCCTGTTCTAAACACAAGCTACTTCATCCTGGGAGTTTAAAACAGCGCATGGAACCACCCTATACTGTGTCTTGACTGTTGTTCTACTATGGTCAGCACTTTTAACTGTGAATGGCAGCAGCTTCCTAGAATCTCAGGAAGAGGTTTTTCATATTACCTACTTTTGATCCTTTTAACTAGAGAGGCCAGGGATCCCCAGAGAGCCTTGTGCTCTGCCGATCAAGTTCTGCTGGTTGTCGCCGGCCCAAGGGACGTCCACTTAGCCTTGACCAGAGCTGGGGCTTTTTCTGCCCTGGCCTGGTGGAACATGCTCCCGCATGAGATCAAGGTCCTGCGGGACCTACTGCTGTTCTGCAGGGCCTCTAAAATGGAGCTGTTCTGACAAGCCTTTGGTTGAGGCAGCGGGCGTCCAATGAAAAAGTTGGCCTCCCCTGCTGAAGTCCACCATCTCTACGTGGCCCAGATCAAGTAGACCTCAGAGACCTAGCGACACCAGCTCTGGAGATTGTGTGCACTAACAAATAGTGCAATCTGTTTTAAATTATTGTTCTTAACTGTTTTAATCTGATTATTAATGCATTTATATTGTATTAATGTATTTATACATTGTGATGCTGAATGGCTCTGTGATCCGCCCTGAGCCCACTTGTGGGGAGGGCGGAATGTAAATCCGAAGAATAAAATAATAAAATAAAATAATAAACCTGGGACCTTCTGCATGCAAAGCAGATGCTGCACTGTTGAGCCATGTCCCCGCTCAAAAGGCGTGACAAACCAGTGCTCCAGGCAAACCATCCACTGACCCCCATTGGATTCCAGCCTGGGCTTTGAAAGAAGGATTAATTCATCGACTGGGTTGGAATGATGTGAAGCCTCCGTCTTCTTTAATCCCATATTACAGCGCAGATGGATCAGAAGAGTCAACTGCAGCCAGAAACCCAGGTGCTCCTCTCCTGGGTTTCTCCACTGCTGCACCATCTGGGCTTACAAGTCCCCGGAGACCATGACTCACCTAATGAAGTAGCAGCAAAAAATGAGGCTAAGGACGAAGACGAAGATGCCGGTGCCGAAAATCACCATGTAGATGTTCAGCGGTAAATCCTGGAAGGTGATGGGAGGCATGGTGCAGGATTTGTTGGTATAAATCAGCCCCAAACTGCAGAAGCATCCTTGGAGCAAGGGAAGAGACAGAAGACAAATCACCAGAGTGAAGACAGGAACGCAGGACACAGGAGGAGGATGGTCTTCACCTCGGCAATAAATTGCAGCCATCTCTTCTCCTCCAATATAATTTAGTACATACACTGGGGAATAGCCGGAACTGGTTGACGTATTTAAAGAATTTATATTCTGCCTTTCAACACAGATGCCCTCAAGGAGGCTTGTAAACAAAACTGATAAAGAACGGAGAACGTAAGCATACAGGAGGGGCCCTGCTAGATCCAATCAAGAGTCCATTTAGGTCACCATCAGATTTCCGTGGCTAAACAAATGCTCTCAGAAGCCCATTTATTTATTTAGGCATTTATATCCTGTTCTTCTCTTTACTGGTGACCTAAAGCAGCTTACAACATCCTTCTTTCTTTCACCTCTGAGTCTAGGGTTGCCAACCTTCAAGTGGGGCCTGGAGATCTCCTAGAATTAGAACTGATCACCTGGCAACAGAGATCAGTTCCTCTGGAGAAAATGGCTCCTTTGGAGGGCAGACCCTATGGCATTATACCCCACTGGGGTCCTGCCTCTCCCTAAACCCCTCCCTCCCCAGCTCCACCCACAAAATCTCCAGGAATTTCCCAACCCAGAGCTGGCAACCCTGCCTCTGACCTACAGGTTTTGAGCAGTATCAATCAATCCCAACTAGGAATAATAAGAAGAAAGGAAGAATTCAAGCCAGAGAAAGCAAGCTATACCATATTAGAGATGATGTCTTGTCACAGGCTGCCTGAAGTCTAATGGCCTGAACAAGGAATTCAGCTAACAAAAGAATATTTGCTGGCCTAGAATTCATTAATAATGTAGTAACCAAAATATCCAGGGGAAGTTCATTTCGCTGGCACATAAGTGGTTTGATCCATTTCTCTCTAGCCTCCCTATGCTATGGACATTTAAACGGAACATGTTTCACATAGCTTACAACATTAGTCTCCCATCCTCCATTTTATCCTCACAACAACCATCCTGTGAAGGTTATGCTGAGAGAGAGAGAGCGGCTGACTGGAAGTCACTCCACAAGTTTCTATAGCAGAGTGGGGATTGGAACCTCCCAGATCCTAGTGAGACACTCTAACCACTACACCATGCTGGATCCAAAGCCTTCTCTTGCTGTTGTCTCCCACAGCACTGCTATGCTAAGGCACACTGCCTCTGAACATTCGCTGCTATTGATGGACTGCTCCTCCATTTGTCTAGTCCCTTTTAAAAGTGAAATAAAATACACACAAATCAATGTTAAAATTCCTCAACAAATAATAATTTGGAAGCAGCAAAATCACATGCATATGCATGAGAATGTGGTGAGAAAACCGCAGCATCAAACTAGGGAAAACAACTCTTCGTTATCATTCAAAATATCAGAGAACAAGACAGCCTTTGCATGGGGCCTAAATGATGAAACCCAGTACTATGATTAGTTCCAAAATTCTAGAGCTTGGGCCACCACAGAAGAGGCCCTCTCTTAGACACTTTTCTCACTTCTGAAGGTTTGGTTACAGCATACTAAGACCACTGACGTTTGAATCCCCAGTCTTCCATGGAAGTTTGCTGGATGGCTTTTGGCCAGTCACACCCTTTGTTGAACTTACCTCACAGGGTTGTTACTGTACACTGCCCCTCCTTCCTGTTATGTGCTTTTAATTGTTGTTTTTTTATTTCTAGAAAGCTTGTTTTAATGGTTTGCACTGTTCACCACCTTGGGGACCCTAAGTGTGTCAAGGTAAAGGTTCCCTTGCTCGAAAGCCAGTCGAATCCGACTCTAGGGTTGCGGTGCTCATCTCCGTTTCAAAGCCGAAGAGCCAGCGCTGTCCAAAGACATTTCCGTGGTCATGTGGCCGGCATGACTAAACACCAAGGTGCACGGAACGCTGTCAAAAGGAGGCATAAAAATGGTTTAAATTTAAAAATGGTTTGCCTTTCTCACTGAGAGTCAACGCAGACTAAACAATGGAAATCAGTGCAATTGATAGAATAACACATTTGATAAACTAAGTAATAGGGCTGGGATGAACAGAAATCTCTGAGAACAAAGCTTAAGTATTTGACAAAAATTAGCAATGCCGAAAAGTGGAATTATATAGGTAGATAAGAATGTAGGAAGAGCAAGATAACACATACGGCAAACAGATAATATATGCTATACACAACAGTGTAGCCCACAGGCCTGTTTCCCTTTGTTAAATCACCTTCTTGAATCATAAATAAATAAATACACAACAATAATACTGAGAGAATAAAATGGAGGAGGGAAGAAGGAAGCTGTGAGCCACTCTGGATCTACGCTGAGGAAAAAAGAGAAAGTGGTCCTTTAGCTATGCAGGCCCCTGGAAGTCTAACTGAGAACAGTCAAAACCAGTATTCTGAACTGAGTCCACCAATGGGCAGCAGATCACTGAAGATCTTTGAACAACAGCACAATATGCTCATAGTGCTAATAAATAATGCCAAGTCTCCCCAGCAGCTAGTCCTCAAACCTGATCTCAACCCCATATTTATCCCACCCTTCCTCAAAGGAGCCCCGGTAACCCAGCATGGCTCCCTCTCCCTCCATTTTAGCCTCCTCAGAGAAGAACAGGCCCAAGATCACCAAGCAGTCTTCACCAGCTGAGCGGGAAATTGAATTCAGGGTCCCCCCCTCCCATGATGCTTTAACCACTACACTGATTGGACCAGACAACAAACGAAGTAGGATGCGAAGAAGAGAATAGCACTGAAGATCGTCTCTTTCACTTGGTAGGACCAGAGGTGCACCTTCATCCCTATATGGGTGCTACATCAACATGAGTGCTTAAGTGAAGCAGCCACCTCACACCAGACTACACTTTTGTGTTACATCACACAATACTTTGAGGACAGCAATTCACTTCCTCCAAGGTCTTCCCTCCATTTTGCTTCTCACAACAACCCAGTAAGGTAGGTTAGGCTGAGTGACTAGTCCGAGGTCACCCAGTGAGCTTCCATAGCTAAGTGGAGATCTGAACCTGGGTTTTCCGGGGCCTAGTCTCACACACTAAGCACTGCACTCAAGCCTCGTTCCCACATCTGTTTGCTAACTCTTGTGTTTGCATGCTAATTTACTGCCATTCACAGATCTTACCAACCACCTTAATCCAATCTCAGCTATAATTGTCCAGTTACTTATGCATCTTTACTCTAACTAGTCCTTCCTGGCAACTAATTCCCCTCCCCCCATGTGTAATGACTGAGGAAATTCTGTTTCACTGTATCTGAATAAGTATGCTTATTCCTTGAACAGAACTTTGTTGGTCTTAAACGTGCCACTGGACTCAGACTTTGTTCTATTGCTTCAGACAAATGTGGCTACCCACCTGAAATTAAACTACACAGTCATCAGTCAATCAGACAGTGTTTGTACAGGCTTGTGTGAATGAACACTGAGCAACCACCCACCACACTGGCACAGAAGGCATGGCATCAATTCCAGGCAGCCTACAGATAAACATAATAACTGTGTACTGTCAAGTTGCAACCGACTCATGGCAACCCCAGGCCCATGGGGTTTTTGAGACAAGAGATGAATGGTGGTGATTTGCCATTACCTTCTTCTGAACAGCAACCCCCGTTTCCCTTGGTGGTCTCCTACCCTAGTATTAACCATAGCTTAGCTTCCAAGCTCTGATGTGATTAGGCTAGGCTGGGGCTACCAGGCTGCTACAGCTACCCCTTTTAAACAGGTACAACTATTTTATGTTAAAAATAAGCAGAAGGCTTTATTCCAACATAAACTTTCATAGCCTGCAGTTTTATTTTGGAATGATAACTCATTGGGTCTTTTAGGTGCCTTAAGACCCTGTTCATTTGCAGCAACAGACAAGTCAGGCCACCCTTACTGAGACTGCTTCAAACTAAGCACTCTACAGAGAATCCTGCGATATTGACTCTTGCAAATGGCAATAACTAATACATTAGCTGTTCATCTACATGTGTGCTCATGCACTCCGGCACTCAATCCTCCATATGCTACGCTGATTAGGTAATGTAGCTGAGTCAACAGCCGAATAGGTGACTGATCAAACATCTGAAGAAATCAAAGGAGGTATCTTGTGCTCACTGCCTTTGATCTTGAAAAGACAACTGTACAGCAGTGCCATTAACGCCATCTCCTCCCAAACTGTTCTGCTTGGAGCCACGAATGGGTGATCAAGGTGACCTCCGAGACACACTTCTTCATGACTGCAGTATGAATGGCTTGGTCATAACCAGAAGCTGAATTCTGTATGCGCTTGTGTGCTGCAAAAAGGCAAAAACCCCTTTAGAGGCTTTGTTTGGGAGGGGGCTCAAAAGAGCATGGAATGATTTACTGGGAGGGAACATGTCAACTTGTTGCCCCCACAACTCAGATTGTTTGGGCTAATTCAAAGAGGGCTAGAAAGAGAAAGACTGGGGCCAAAGCAAACTATTCGTGACTAGTCCATCAAAGCAAACTGCCCACATCTCCTGGAGTCTCAGGGAAAGGATGGCTAACAAAGGCTCTTACGGGAATGTACTCCAAGCCCAGTGCAAACTTGTTTGGCTCAAAACCAGATGGTTCAGAATGCAGCAGGAAACAGTCACGAATTATGAAAGGGAGGTGGTAAATTGTCTGATATGAGCAGAAAAACTGTACTTGCCTTCAAATAGCGATAACATATTTAAACATTTTTTCTTATATGAGAAAAAAATCCCAAAGTACCGGAAACATCCATGCAGTTGTTTAACATAATATGTAATTAAACATCCAGAAAAATGAAGAATTCAAAATTCAACCATTTCTATTCAGCTTTGACTGGGGCTGGCGGTGGTGGTGGTGAGATCTGTAGAAAGCACAGGTTTGAACATAACAAAAGCTCTGCTGGATCAGAACACTTGTCCATCCATTCCAGTATCCTGCCTCACACAGTGGCCAGTTACCCCAGAGGGCCAACAGTAGAGCACAAAGGCCAAAGCAGTCTATTTAGTTTTACTGAGACCTTCCTCCAAGGAAATCAGGGTGACATACATAAGAAGAACCCTGCTGGATCAGACCAGTGGACCATCTAGTTTGACATCCTGTTTCCCTAAGTGCCAATCTGATGACTCAGAAGGCCTACAAGCAAGGCCCAGAGGCCAAGGACTCTACCTGCTGTTGCCATGTAGTAACTGAGGTATGCTACTACCAACCGTGGAAGTCCTTTTAGCTGTCATGGCTAAATGCTATCAATGGACTTGTCCTCTGATCTCTTTTTAAAGCCATCTACACCGGTGGACACCACTATACCTCGTAGCAAGGAGCTCCATAATAAAACTATGCATTATGTGAAGAAGCATTTTTCTTTATCTTGAACCTACTGCCCATCAACTTCACTGGGTGTCTTCAAGTTGTAGCGTGATAGAAGAGGCAGAAAAAGATCTCCAGAGCACAAGCAAAGTAAACTATAGTATGCCCAAGGACACCACAGTGCCTGCTAACACCTTTCCTGGGGGCCCTGAGTGTTTTTGGAAAGTGGATGGGGCAGGAGCAGCATTTGTCTAACAAGGCTTCTGTTTAGCCACCGGAGATCTGATTGGTTGTGCACATTCAAAAAAAAAAATTGCTTTGGCAGCAGCTGCTGCCACAGTGAAAGGATCTTTACTGAGTGACTGAAAGGTAAGTTGTGTGAATGCAAGAAAATACTTTACAACAATATGTTCCTTTAAAAAGGCATCCTGTTAAGCAAAGCTTCTGTTTGAAATGTTGAAGAGTTACTACTAAGACTATGCATATCCTCACTCCCTGACATTTTGCGACTGGCTCCGCCTCCTGTGGCAGCCATATTGTGGTTGGTTCCACCTCCTCCAGCAGCCATTTTATAGCTGCGTCAGAATTCCAAAGGAGCCTGCAAACCAAAAATTTGGGGACCCCTCATTTAGCAACTCAAATAATGACAGGCCTCTAATTTTTTTAAAAAAATCTAAATTATCATTTAGCTTCATGATCAACCGGGGATCTGACCAACTGGGAATTTGACCAGCAAGGAACAAGAACTTCCCCCATCCCGACCAGGACTCCCCAGTTCTAGCTGAACACATTATAATTCCATGGCACCACATCCCCTCCTTCTAGCACAGGTTATTCCCATACATAATAATATCAAAGCTAAACACCCTAAGCACAGAATCCTACAGGTTCACAGGAACTACGCAAATGTAGGTGCCAGGGCAAGGGGCAGCAAAATGCAGATGAACTGAGACCAAGAGAGCTGGTGCAGATCCAGCCATTGGGGATCTGCTCCAGAAGCAGCAGCAAAGACAGGATGGCTTGCCTGGAACAACCGTCTGTTTCCTGGCCAAAAATAGAAAATGATCAAAACATGATCAAATCCACTATTTAAAGACTCACTCCACAACAAGAGGTTATGTTGCTTTTTTCTCTGAGAATCAACAGCTGAAGAGGGTTACAGGAAAGCTTGTTAGAAACAAGGGGGGAAAAATAACACACCCCCAAGTGGCAATTAATAGCAATTCAGAAATCATAAACAATATATTAAGGAAAAAATAGGTTGGCCAAGCAGGGGTCCAATTCTCTGGCAGAAACGAGCCCCTCTCTCTATTAGCAGTTGCTGAGCACCGGCCATTTAGCACCAAGCAACCCATTTCTACCACAAAGGAAAAAAAAACACCCCAACTTCAAGGAGAAATTGCTATCTGAATTATGTAAAGAACAGATATGTGCCTGTGGAAGCACTTAATCCGGGGGGGGGAGTGAGCAGCTGGTACAGAGGGTTCAAACCAGGCTGATGATTATTGTGTGGGTGTCAGTGTGGACTGAAACCCGGAAAGATGTGCGTGCATGCACACACAAACACTGTACTCTCAAGGACAGGATGTTCATATGCGAACATCCTGGGTGTTGAAGGCAGAGAGAACGTAAAGTGTAAATGTATAGTGAGGACTGGCCTGGAACAGTCTCCTCCCCCTCTCCAAAATACTGTCTGGGGTGAGGGCTGTGCACATATCTGCTTTCCTCATACGCAGGCCAGGGTTGCCAGTCTCCAGGGGGTAGCCAGAGACCTTCTGGAATTACAACTGGTCTCCAGACTACAGGGATCAGTTCCTCTGGAGAAAATGGCTACTTTGGGGAGTGGACTTTACGGCACTGTATCCTGCTGAGGTCCCTCTCCTCTCAAAGCCGCACCCTCTTCTAGCTCTATCCCCCACTCCCAAACCACCAGGAATTTCCCAACCCAGAGTTGGAAACCCTACTCAAATGGCTGAGGAACTTTCCTGGCAGCAGAGGGTAACATGCATGTGCTAGGCCCACACATACACATGAACACATACACCTTAATCTGAATTAGACCATTGGTTTATCAAAGTCAGCCTTGTCTACTCAGACCAGCAGTGGCTCTCCGGGGTCTCAGGTCTTTCATATCACCTGCTGTCTGGTCCTTTTAGCTGGAGATGCCAGGGACAGAATCTGGGACCTTCTGCATGCAAAGCAGAGGCTCTTCCACTGAGCCACAGCCCCTCCCAGGTAGACTTGGGTGGTGGTGGGGGATACTGTTGGCCAAAGGTCAGTCAATACTAGGACTTTCCCAGGCAGATGATCTTAGGGAGGCCCACCGTGGGGTCCTGAGAGCACTTGGACCACAGCACAGATCTCCCCAGGATCCTTCTGCCTGTCGATTCTGTGGACATACCAGATGAGACAATGGTCCTGACAGAATGGGATAACTAGCCTCCTCCTCAGGGTGCTCTTGCTGGCTGATTTGTTGGAGCTGCTGAGCAAGAGGCCCATGGCAAATTTCCCCCTCCATCTTGTGTTCAGCCCAGAGGCTAAGACGACCCTTTGCTTTTGGTGCAAGAGGAGAGGGGAATGTGGCTCAGATAGAGCCCTGTCTTTGCTGCTGCAACAAGACTCAAGAAGTCGATTTGCTGTCAAATTCCAGCTGAGTTCCTTCTCCTGTAGAGAGAACACAAGCAGGAGTCTCACAGCACCTGAAAGATTTAACAGATCTATTGCAGAAGCAGCTTTTGAGGGCTACAGTCTGCTTCATTAGATGCAAGAGCATTTAAGAAAGGTCAACCTGCACAGGGCTGCCATGCGGAGGGAACAGTGCAGTCTGGCTTTGGTAGCTGATACCAAAGCTGAAGTGGGTACCACTGACTCAAGAGGGAGATGGAGCCTGTTCCAAGAGGATCCAGTTTCATTCTGCAGTGGTCTGAGTGTTTGACTAGCATTTGGGAGACCCAGGCTCAAATTCCCACTTTGCCGTGGAAGCTTGCTCGGTGACCTTGGGCCAAGTCACACACTCTCGGCCTCACGTACCTCCCAGGACAGTGGTTGTGAGAATGAAACAGAGGACAGAAGAACAATGCAAGCTGCTCTGGGTCCCCACTGGGGAAAAAGGCATGGCATACATAAAGTAAATAAAATAAATCACGCTTAAGAGGATCGCCTTTGTATGTGTAGACGGGTGGGGAAATGACACAATGCAATCCCACGCAGACTGGAGCAGCTCTGCACTCCGTCCTGTCGCTGCTATGAATTCTGTTCTCAATTGCCGAACTGTTCTTGTCAGCCTTCAAATGTCATGCACTTGAGAAGACAATCCATTTGCCACGGGGATGCTGCCCAAAACAGATTTTCTGTAGCAAATCCAGTTTTATGTTGAAAAGTTGGAGCCTTTCTTCAGTTCCTCAGTTCAAGATCCCACCCGGCCGATGAGAGCTTCTTTATTTACTACATTTTTCTCACACCCTTCTTCCGACGAGTCCCGATGGCAAACATGGTTTTCCTTTCCCCATTCTATCTGCTCAACAATCCTGAGCAGGAGGTTAGGCTGAGACAAAGGGTGTGACTGGGCCAAGATCACCCACTGAACTTTCTGGCAGAACAAAGGATTTGAATTTAGATCTCCCAGATTACAGCCCAGCATGTTAGCAACTGCACCCACTGGCTCTCCTTGAACATGCAGCAACCTTAGCAGGCTTTCTGAGGTCTTCCATCCAGGGACTAACCAGACCTAGGCCTGCTTAGCTTCAGCAAGACTGCTGCATTGTGTATCTTCCAATACAGATGATCTGAAGGATGACACCTATGTTGCACAAGGGTGGGCTTCCTAGCTCCGTTGTCTTGCTGAAATCTCTACTCTTATGTATGCAGACCCAGCCTGACAATCTGATCGCAACACTACACTTGCTGCCAAGTGGTATGATTACCCTCATGAACTATCTGCATAGATACTGCAGAGAACACAGGGGTGCCTTTTAACAAGGTACTGATGTCACTGCCCTGAAACCTGAACAGGGCCATCACCTGGGCAGAGAGAAAGATTGTATCACTTATAGTGGTACATCCTGAAGTCTAGCCCGTGAAAGATGGCCAGTATGGGCAGCCTCTCACTCACTGGAGGTCATGGCTTCCGCTTTCCTGTAGTATTTGGGTGGCATAAGGCCAGGCCAACAATTCCAAAAATATCCACCACCACCCCCAGGCAGATATCACAGTTTCCAGATATCCGCTTTCCAGAATCTGAAGCCGCTACTGAAGTGCCAAACCAGAAATAGAGGTGAAGCAATGGGAAATCATAGATGCCCTTGATAGCACAAGGGGTTTCCTGTTTCAGTGGCTTTTGGAAGCCATAAGATGCTTCCTCACCAATAAATCTGCACCCATCAACTCCAAAATGTCACCCATTCAGAGGAGCAAGACTCTCTGATCTCTGCTGGTCCTCATGGCCTATAAGAACTAGCAAGGAAGGTGGCATTACCGCCAAAACACCAACCGCAGCTCTAGAGCCCTATAAGGAGAACCAATGTTTAAAGGTGTTTCCCTTTTGCCAGCTGTCATCTGCCACTGGAACAATGTAAGGAAAAATTCTTGGTCGCTTCCTCCCTGGTGATCATACTAGCCAACCCAGGACAGTCCCAATCAGCAAGAGAGACCACACAGTCCCCTTGCTTGATTCCTAGCACAGACCCTCCACAAAAGCAGCCTGGAGGGAAGGCAGTCTGTGGTACAGCCTGATCTTATCAGATCTCGGAAGCAGGGTTGGTACTTAGAGGGGAGACCACCAAGGTAGGCTCTGCTTCTCATTTGCTTTGACGCACCTTGCTGGGGTTGCTGTTAAGTCTGTTGTGACTTGACAGCAGCTACTGTACGTGCAAGCAGCATACACTTTCCAAAAAATGCATGCAAGACACTTAACTAAAGCCTTCGTCACAGGAGCCCCCAATCTTACAAAGCCTGTGAGTACTTTGGGAATTTCAAGAAAGGGCAGGGAGCTCCACCCCAAAATGGCTCCCCATAGGGATGGGGCCCAGCACAAAAACCTGGAAGGTTCCAAACCAATTACTGTCCTACGATGGGGGCAACCGCTTCCAATCAGCCACTCCCTGCAAATGCTAGACAAGTCCTCGTGAACTCTTTGCAAGGACCTCGTGTACTGAAGAAGCAGAGCAAAGCTGGGGCAGATACTTTGCTTCGGGGAAGAAATGCTGTTTGGTGCCAGTTTCCAGGGAAAAGGGAAGGGTTGCTCCCCACCCAATCACAGGGAGAGACCTCCATGAGGGTGCACAGCTGAAACCCCCCCCCTCATTATACCGAAGACCCTTTGGACTTTCAGTCCTAAGACTCAAGCAGCAAGCAGGCACCAGGAAACTCATCAACAGGTGCCGCAATGGGCATCAGATTTCCTGTCCCGGATTCTCATGTGGAACTGCTGTGCTATCAGCACCAATACACTTCGTTCTCCCTGCTTTTTCAATTCAAAGGAAAGACCGGCAGGAAGAAAAACAGCCTTTTCTCTATGCCAGCTTCAGAGCTCAATTTATGGCAACATTTTGGCAGCTGCTCGGTCCAGTTCTATGCACCATACGCAAGAGTCACTGACTTCAGCGGGGGTTACTCCCGCGCACAGGACTGCAGCCCAGGCCTTTTGCAGAAGGATGAAGCGAACCTCTAGCCTAAGAGCTTTGGAATTCAAAAGGAAACTTTGGGAGGCCTGGCAGCTTGAAAAGAAACAGATCACAACCTAGCCTGTAATTCTCTGGTTCAGCATATGAAACGTGGGGACTCCAAACACATGACTCCAATCCAAGAAGAGCGCTAACAGCCTCCAGAGCTCTTCTCAAGCTTGGACTGCAATCTGAGCCATGGAAAAATTCCTCTCCCTCCCACTTCCACCCACTTGGCTGCTGCTGCTATTAGTCAAGTCTTATGCTTAAAAGGCTGCTAGGGCAGCATCTCAGGGGCCAAGGAGCCTGGGGAAAACTACATTTCCCAGGATCCCCAGGACACTGCCATGGCAATGTTTTGGCTGCCAGGGAGGGTGAGAAGGAGCTCCCTTGCAACTCAGCCAGGTAAGGACACTTTGAGGCTCAGAGGGGACTATGTGAAGCTTGGAGGATGAGACTCGGGCCCTGTTACATCCCGGATTTATTGGGAACTGAATGGGTTCTGAACTGAGCTAAAGAAATAACCCAGGAAAATAACCTACTGAGCCAAGCCCAATTTTCGACTGAGCCCAGGGGAATTTGCCTAGCACTACAAACAATCCAAGCTCTTCTCTCGCTTCCCTTGGAAACAATTGTGAGAAGCAGATTGTGAGCAATACGGTTAGAGCTGATGAGCCAAAAACTTGATAGTCACCCATTTTCTGATGGGATGGAAAATTCCCCTTCCATGGTACCAGAGCCTGCATGATAGAAGCAAGAATTAAGAAGCCCGACTAACTGATGTTGCTGTGAGTCAAGAGAGACCCGAGCAGTTATTAGGAAGCATTTCTGCTATGAGTACTGTGTTGTAAATTGGTTTCTGGGGCCAGGAGTGCTTTTCTACCACCAGTGATAATGAAACAGCACCATTTATACAATCAGTTGCCCAGGACACCATCTCTGATGCATCACCAATTAATAAAGATGTTTTTGACCAGCTGTAATATATTCTTAGTAATGTATGGCTGTGAGAGTTGGACTATAAGGAAGGCCGAGCACCGAATAACAAATTCTTTTGAATTATGGTGCTGGAGAAGACTCTTGAGAGTCCCTTGGACTGCAAGGAGATCGAATCAGTCAGTCCTAAAAGAAATCCACCCTGACTGTTCCCTGGAAGGCCAGATACTGAAGCTCAAATACTTTGGCCACCAAATGAGAAGGGAGCACTCACTGGAGAAGTCCCTGATGCTGGGAAAGATTGAGGGAAAAAGAAGGGGACGGCAAAGGATGAGATGGTTAGACAGTGTTATCAATGCAACGAACATGAAATTAAGCAAACTCTGGAGCACAATGGAAGACAGGGAGGGCCTGGTGTGATGTGGTTCATGGGTTCACGAAGAGTCGGACTCGACTGTGTGACTGAACAACAATATATTCTAGAACTGCCACATGTTCATCTGGAAACAGAACCTATCCAAAGCACTGGGATGGAACGCCGTCGCTCTCCCTCTCATGCTGTTCCTTTACCAGTCTCTGCTGGTCACAGTCGATGGGGAAAGGGGATGTGGGAGGGGGCCACAGTGGCAGCCTCTCTGGGGAGTCCCAGGGCACCCCAGAGCCCAGTCCCCAAGGGAACACCTGGAGTTCTTGCATTTGATCTTGCAGTAGGTTGTTTGCTGCTGTGAAATCGTGCACAGCCATGTTAGGAGGTCAACCGTCCCTCTTTGCTTTGCCTCCCACCATGAAAAAAAAATAGCAGCCAACTCTTATTCCCATGGAGCAAATAACGGATACACCGTTATCGACGCTATTTACCCAGTAGAAAAGAGCAAGAGTCCAGTAGCACCCTAAAGACTAACAAAATATGTGGCAGAGTATGAGCTTCCATGAAGAAGTGAGCAGTGGCTCACGGAAGCTCCTACCCTGCCACAAATTTTGTTAGTCTTTACGGTGGTACCGGACTCTTGCTCTTTTCTACTGCTACAGACAGACTAACATGGCTACCCATCTTGAACTATTTGCCCATTCATTTATAAGAACATAAGAGAAGCCAATGTTGAATCAGGCCAATGGCCCATCTAGTCCAACACTCTGTCACACAGCGGCCAAAATATACCAGGTGCCATCAGGAGGTCCAGCAGTGGGACCTACTACTACTACTATTTATTACAGAGGCCCAGTTCATGCATGCAGGACAACGAGCTAAGTGAATGGACTATACCATTTCAGCGGGTATGGGGTAGATTCCAGCTTGGAATTTCCTTTGTATTAATAAAAATATCCATGTAAACAGAAAGTCAGCCTGGCAAGAGATTTCCATTCCTACTCGTATCTGATTCTGGAAACCTTACATTCCAAAAATCTTGTTGGTCTCTAAGATACTACTGGACTCATCTAACTATTCTACTGCAGACCAACGATTAATTCATTTCATTTATACCGCATTTTTCTCCACAGTGGACACCCAAATAGCTTGCACTTTTCTCTTCTCCTCCATTTTATCCTCACAACAACCCTGTGAGGGAGGTTAGGTTGACGGTGTGCACGACTGGCCCAATGTCACCCAGCAAGCTGTCATGCCAGATTGGGGACTCGAACCTGGGTCTCCCAGATCCATGTTCAACAACACCCTGACCATGAGCAAATGTTAGTTTTCTATTTGCAAGGAATTCCCTCTACAGTCTAAACTGGGGCAGTCCTTACTGTCGCCTCATCTTCCAGATGTGAGCCAGGCTAGAGAATCCAGATATTCCTCCCAAATAACATTACCATTTATTGCCCCATTCTGTTTTGTTCTCTCCCAAGTATTTACAACCGTCAGAAGATTTATTCCTTTCTAGGATGACCTGACTACTGCAACTGTGTCACCTGCAGATAGCTGGCTGGTGACACAGCTACGAACAGTGTAGAACTCTGCCTTCCTGCATTAGTTACCCTGTCTGCCATTTTCTTCACCAGCCCTGTGAACAAAACTGAAAAAGTTCACATTACTTCCACCCTCCCTATTCCTACCCTTAAAGTCTTAAAGTACTACCATGCACACCCAATGAAAGAATGCTGTTGGGGGGGGGAGTGGCACTTCATTTAGCTGTTTAGGACCAGGAAGACAGCCAGGCCACTGGCAAACTATTTGCCATGCCTATTCCAAACATTCCGAGGGGAAACATCGTCAAGTGACCAGTCAATTTGCCAACAGTAATTCAACACTAAACTGCTGCTGGCCAAGCAGAGCTATTATGGCTCAGCGGTAAAGCTCCGGCTTGCCTGCAGAAGGTCCCAGATTCAATCACTAAGATCTCTAGCTAGAGGGCATCAGGTGTCGGGCCAAACCTTGGGGATCCGATGCCTGTCAGAACAGAGACGATATGAACCTAGATGGAACAGTGATCTGAATTGCTATATCTTCATATATTTACACGCAGAATTCATTTCGTGCTAGTTCCAGTGAGAAACTGCCACGACAATCACACGATTACTCCTCGCCACAAAGTTTTCATGATAAATTGCGATATTCCATCAACACGTCAACAAACCATGTGGGTTAGAATCTGGGAGAGTTGGGTTCGAATCCCCAGGCTGCCATGGAAGCCCGTTCAGTGACCTTGGCTTGGTCACTCTCTCCCTTGGTCGAACCTACCTCACAGGGTTGCTGTGCAGGGATAAAATGGAGGAGAAAATAAGGTTATAAGCTGATTTGGACCCCCACTGAGGAGAAAACAGGGGTGTAGATTAAAATGTGTAAAAAGCATGCTCACGATGACCACGGCCTACCACCACAGACGAAACGAACATATTACCTCAAAAGTAATACTTTTCAGTGGAGACTGTTCATGAATTCTGTTGCCAGTCATCCAAAAGGGGAGTTGAATAATATACATTTGTCTGTGAACCAGCCTTTTTGTCAGTGACACTACAGTCCCCCAGAGCTCTTTGGAAATATGACCAACGAAGAGGCTGCGTCACTGGTCCCCTTACAGCCTGCACGGACTCACAGTGGGTATCTGAGGGCCAACAAAGAGGCCTGTAGTTACCCAAGGTTTATTGTGGTTTGAGACTGTTAAATATCTGGATGGAAGGCAGGGCAAGCAAGCTCTTGCCAGTCCCAACTCAAATGGGCAGGAAAGACTTGCTTTTTTTTTTTTTTTGCCCTTGCCCTGCGAAGGTGAAGAAAAACACATTTAGAACCTAAGAGATCAAAGTGGACTCAATGGCTTGAAGCTGCCCTGGTTTGTTTGCGTTAACAAGCTACAGGCTCTATTCAGGCCACTGCTAAGAGGAGGACTATTCTTCTCCAACAAGGAAAGACCTGCAGAGACGGGAAAAAAGGCCGCCCAGTTTCTGGCAACACGAACAACAACAGAAGAAAGACGTTCACTACACTGAGTCGCGCTGTGACCTAGATATCGTCTGCATTTGTCATAAATCAATAAGGAACTGCTGGGGGGAGAAAAAGAGAGCAAAAGAACAAGGAACTTTATGCAGGCACATCATGAATCAACCACTTGCCAAACCTCTTCATAACTATTTGCATGCAAGAAATTCGAGCATGCTAGGACTGCCAAATTGCTTTTTTTCCTGGCAGGACAGCTATGCCTTTAGCCGCTGTGTGACCAGCGGAAATTAGGAGAGACGGTTTCACAGGAGGCAGATTTTTATGTAAATATTTATACTCCATGTTTCTTCCTCATGGGTAGGGTTGCCAGCTTGGGACGTCCCTGGAGATTTTGAGAGTGAAGCCTGGGGAGGGGAGGGACCTCAGCCGTGTACAATGTCAGAGAATCCACCCCCCCCAAGCAGTCATTTTCTCCAGGGGAACTGATCTCTGTAGTCTGGAGAGGAGCTGTAGCACTGAGAGATCTTCAGGCCCCACCTGGAGTTTGGCAACCCTACCCAAGGGGGTCCTAAAAGGCCTCCATCATTCACCTTTCCTGCATTTTATCCTCACCCTGTGAGATAGGTTAGCATGAGAGAGACAGACTGGTCCAAGGCCCCGCAGCAAACTTCCATGGCAAAGAGGGGGATTTGAACCTGGGCTGCCCACATAAATCTGAGACTCTACCCACTGCACCACACTGTACCTGTATGGAATGAAATACATCAAACTTGTAATACATCAAAGCGTATATGGAGGAGGAGGAGGAGGAGATTGGATTTATACCCTGCCCTTCACTCAGAGTCTCAGAGTGGTTTACAATCTCCTTCCCTTCCTCTCCCCACAACAGACACCCTGAGAGCTCTGAGAGAACGGCTCTCGAGAGAACAGCTCTGAGAGAACTGGGACTGACCCAAGGTCACCCAGCTGGCTTCATGAGGAGGAGTGGGGAAACAAATCTGATTCTCCAGATTAGAGTCCACTGCTCGTAACTACACCAAACTGGCTCTCCACAGGCATACAGCAATAAATGAATGCATGTACAGACAACTTATGGAAAGGGCTACAGATGGCTTTTAAAAAGGGGAACTAGATGAACTCATGGAGGGTAGACCTGTCTATGGCTATTAGCCATGTTGGCTAAAGGCAACCCTTCATGCTCAGAGGTAGTCTCATCACTAACTACTAGCTGATGGTGCAGCAAAACTTGGGGGGATACAGAAATAGCCACAAGCAGAGATGACTTTAAAAAGGGATTAGACAGACTCAAGGAGAACAGGTCCATCAATGGCTAGTGGCCATGATAACTATAAGGGAACCTCCATGTCTACAGGCAGCAAAGCTCGATACCAGCAGTAGGGAGAATTAGCCTCTATGCCTTGTTTGTTCATCCTCCATGGCGACTGGGTGGCTGCTGTGCAAACCAGGATACTGGACTGCACAGACCACTGGCCTGATCCAGCAGGGTACCTCTTAGTCCTCTTGTGGGAGAACTACTGCCTTTTGGTTTTGTTTGTTCACTTCTTAGGAGCATCTGGTTAGCAACTGTGATGATTAGGATGCTGGACTTGATGCATTTTTGGTCTGATTCCACCGGGCACTTTGTGATGTTCAGTTAAACCTTCCTCTGACACTCCATTACAATTGCCACTTTCAGCTGCCAGCCAGCCATCAGCTTGCTCAGCACAAAAAACGCTAAAACCCTCCCATTCTATTCTGCAGACGGCAGGCTGTGCTCTCGATCTGACCACGGGCCAAGGTCATGCCCACAGGGCTACCATCACATTAGTGTCTTCTGATTCCTCATTCAACTCTGTTTAGGGATAAAAGCACATGATGGGTTTTATCTGGTGGAGTCACGAGTCTCTTGGCGGTGGGGGAGGGCTGGGTAAGGGGTTCACAAAGCACATCTGGACTGCAGATCACTGCCGCCCAGAGAACTTTCACAAAGTAGGTGGAGCCCAGAGGTGGTGTAATGCAAGCTGGGGAGTACATATTATATTTGCCTGAATTCTACAAGAGAGAACACGGCATTGCCTGTTACAATCTTGTTTAATGCTGTTCCCCAAAAAGCGATAAAAGGTTGCCATCTTTCTTGAAACAGCTCAAAGATACTACGCAGCCCATTGCAGTTCCACTCTTATCATAAGGACTAGTGTAACCACTATAAGGTTATGTTTAGGCATCATGATAAAATGTTATTCGTGCAATACACTCTGGTTAGCCTGTAAAGAGTCTGTTGTATCCCCTGATTAACCCGCTTCTGAACTCTTCACCACCTCCCAGCAAGGAGGACATCTTCCCATTTCTGCAAGCAGGCGGCTACAGCACTCAACAAACTGTAGTTTATAAATTCAAACATCACAACAAGACACAATGATTAGAAACCGAGGCAAACAAACTGGCTACCAACCTCAGCTTGAAATCCCAGTCTGCTGCCAACCAATGAACCCTGGTAAACAGGACCATCTGTATTCAGATGCCCCACCTAAACCAGGATTTGATTGAACCATGGTGTATAACCTCATGGTGGGGAATCTGAACGCAGCCTAAGCCGATTTCCTACTAATTCTCGATACAGGACAGAATCTTAGTGAGCCAGGTACCAGAGCATTCACAAAGCAAAAAATAAAAAGATGCAACCTCTATTAGGTTTGCCAAGTAACAGCATATAAAAACAGAACAAAACCCATAGATTCTAGGAGCTTCCAACGTCCGAGCATGTAAAAACCAGCTTTCTCAATTAAGTAAAAGACAGGCAGAAACTACAGTCATTGCAAAGGATGAAAGTCCAGACCTATTTGAGGAAGACGATGTCTGTAGATTAACAAGGTAACGGGACCTGGTTAGGGTTGCCGATTTTTCCCCACTGGCAAGTCTCTCATCTTGTGAACAACTGGCCTGATGAGCCATTGAAGCTTTTCCTGGCATGATAGGAAAACTTCACCTACTGAGTTTTTGTTTCACATACAGGAGCAGGCCTGTAGCTACAGTGGAGCATTTTGGGGCTCCACCCCCTCAAATGTGAGGCAGGCCCCCCAACAGCTGCTGCTCCTCCCCTCCTGGGACATTAAAAGGAACCGCCAGTCAGCTAGAGGGCCCTTTAAATCTCACAGCCACCCCTCTCCCTCCCCTCCTCCAAGATTTAAATGGCCCTCCAGCTGATCAACGGGCCCTTTAAATCTTGCAGGAGGTGTGAGAGAGGGGCGGCTGCCAATTGCACACCTTCCCTGAACTCCAAGCAGCGAATTCACAGCTTGGAGTTCAGGCACAGGCAGCCCCCACTTGAAAAACACCATTTAAAAGGAACCCTTTTAACTTTTGTTTTTCAAGTGCCTGCACTTGAACTCCAAGCTGCAAAATCGCCACTTGGAGTTCCAGGAAGGCATGCAGCTGCTCCTCCCCCTCCCTTGCTGCCCCACAAAATTTCCCCATGCCCCACCAACCCAAAATTTCTGGCTACCGAGCTGTACAGGAGCCTTGCCACGTTAAAAAAATGGCCACCCATGTGCCTTAGTGCTACTATGATATTTTGTTCACCTTTCCTACTTGCTGTGCCATTATTATGACTGCTTACAGGTTTAGGCTGTCCTTCCTCCAAGAAGCTCAGGGCAGCAGGCATGCCCCTCCCATTCTCTCCTCACAACCACCCTGTGGGGTAGGCTAGGTTAAGAAGGTGATTGATCCAAGACCAGTGAGCCTTATGGCAGGGTGGGAGGACAAGGCTACCTGTCGCTCTCAACCCAGGTGCCCCCAACCCCTCACTGATACTCTAGCCACTACAGTACATGGAGCCTGGAATCTCCTTGTCAAAGAAAGAAATTAGGAGAAAGGAAACATTGTGGTATGTGGGGGAGGGCCATAAAGGTACTGCAAGATTTGGAAGTCCCTATAACTCGGCTACCTGACTTTATGAAAAACCCTGACTGAGTCCTGGATTTATTGACACTATTTTTCTCTCTCCTACATAACCAGTGGAACAACCCTGCTTAACGGATGGTAATTACTCACCTGGAGAGTCAACTAATTGCCATAGCCACCTTGGATAAGCCACTGATCAGAGAGAAACTGAAAGGTAACTAGGGAGGATGTGTGATGGGTGAGCAGCTGCTACAACTGGGTTTTGTGAAACTGAACAACAAGTGGATTGTTACTGTCCTCCAGAGAATCAGCAATGCTTATGCCGAAGTTAGTTCACAGTTCTTTTTCCCAGTTGGGAGGTGCAGAAGGCGGCTGGCTGAACAGATAACTGGGATTTGAACAGCTCAGCACCTAAAATAAATGTTGGGTCACTCTAAGCCGTGCCTTTGTCAGACTGGGCCTGGCCCAATGCCATTGCTGAGCATCTGTCCCAAAGCACCCTTTGCTTCACAAAAACAGTGACAAACCATCTGGGGACAGATGCCAGGGGCAGGAGAAACGCAAAAGTGAAGGAATAAGCACAGGTTGGGAAAGCAACTGCAGAAAAAAGTCACGTTACTTTGTTGCACACACAGAGAGATGGTCTTGGGGTACCGTCAACGCAACCCAATCTATTGTGGCAGAAGTTTCACGGACGAGAATGCATGAACTGCATCTTCAGCTGGCATGGACGTGGACACCAAGGGGGGGGCAATGCTTTTTGTTCTGCATGCAAAATACCTGCCAATGTGAGCACCCTTCAAGCAACTGACGAAGAGCAACCTAATCCGTACAAGCTTAAGTTTGGATGCCTGCGCTAGCCTTCAAGGTGCCACACTATGTTGAAGTTACAGCAGTTTTCCTAGTTGGAGGACTGACCTCTTCCGGAAAGGCCAGCCAGCTCACCAGAGTTTAGGTCTTGGGTCTTTATTTATGAACAGCTACAATTATTATAGTATGCTTAGTTTCTAAGACAGGCAGGTAGCTGTACCTGGGGGAAAAATGAGTAATACTTAAAAACTTAAGCAATACTGGCCTGCCAAGAAGCAGCAGGAAGAGCCAGTGACTGTGTAGGTCCAGCCATGGACAGGTGGGCCTGTGAGGCGATGTCGGGTGACAGCATGTGTGGAGGGAGTGCTGGGAGGGAACATCTACTTTGCAAGCACCAGGTCTGCAAAGCTCTGGAAAAGCAGGGAGGCATCTGGAGCCGTGCACATGTGAAGGCTGAGGGCATAGGATTGGGGGTGGGGTGGACAGTGCAGCATGGGACAAAGGAGCAGGTTTGCTGGGGTCTTGGGAGTGCAGAGCTGCACAGCTCGCCCTTTGGGAGAAGAATCCCCAGCGCAGCTGCTCTGCGGGGTGAGAAAGGCCACGGAAGTGCTTCACCCAGCACGAAGGAGAGCAATGGCCACCCATACACCCATGCCTACATGCCTCCTCTGGTAGGCAGTGTGGTGTAGTGGTTAAGTGTGCAGACTCTAATCTGAGAGAACTGGGCTTGATTCCCCACTCCGCCACTTGCAGCTGCTGGATGACCTCGGGCCAGTTACAAGTTCATTCAGAGCTGTTCTTAAAAGAGCAGTTCTTGGGAGAGAGCTCTCAGCCCCACCTACCTCACAGGGTGTCTGTTATGGGGAGGGAAAGGAAAAGGAGTTTGTAAGCCACTCTGAGTGAAGGGTGGGGTATAAATCCAATCTCTTCTTCTAATTTAATTAGCACAATTTAAATTAAGTTCCGTAAAAATTTCCTGCCTAACCTCAGATACATGAAGTAGTGTAATGGGGTGAAAGCAAGTTGAGCACACTGCACATGCTCAGAGGCACTCATCCATTGTGTCCTCAGATGGGCAGTATCCACCTTTAGACTGATCTTGCTTTAAATTAAGCCATGGCTTGCTCATTCTTAGAACAATCCTGCAAGGTAGAATACCTACACTCCTGTTCAGCAGACGGGGAAACAAGACTGGAACATTTCAGCTTGCTGAAGCCTGCCCAGTGAGTCAGTGGCTTCGTGGGATTTCAACTCAAGACCAGCATGCTATCTACCACTCGTAAATGGACCATATATACTCTTTGCTGGGCTATCTGTGCTTCTGTATCCTAAGGCCAGGAGTTAACTTCAACGTATAGCCAGTTCAAAAGGGTTGGGGCAGCTAATTTGCTTTCATCTGGGACTTTCAAAGTTACAGCAATGAAGCCTCGCTTTTGGAGATGGAGGATCTGCACAGAAGAGAGCCTCCTGCAGAAATGGGTGTTGAATAATTCATGGACAGCTTTGCTTCTGAGTTCAGTGGAAATTATCAGGCTTCCCACTCTTGTGTCAAACAACTCTGATTAAGGAAGACTCTGATTGGCTTGTATTACTAGTTCTTTCAAGAGTGTTTGTTACAGTAACATAACAAAAAAAATCGTGACATTTTAAAGGCTATATTATGGAGGCATAGTTTGGTGGCTTTTAAAACATGTATGCCATGCATCTAATGTTTGATGGCTTTTAAAACATGTATGCCATGCATCTAATGATGTAGGGCTCTGACCCACAAAAGTTTCTCCCATAGTAGATCTGTTGGTCTTCAAAGTGCATCAAGAGTAGTTTTCATTGTAGCACCAGCAACAGACGTCTTGACAGATGACGGGGACGAGGCCTGCGTGCATTAGGTTTTTGGCTAGCTGGCTGTTCTTACAGCTGCATTAAGGGACAGATCTCTGCTGTGGGTTCAAGTCATACTATTTTTCTTCTCCAGCCAACATTTTTGCAAGTGGTCAGATTTCTGTGGCAGAGAACACCCTCTGCATGCGGAAAGTCC